>CM029016.1:56263446-57747531 GCA_016801055.1 Panax notoginseng
TCAACTGCCAATTACAAAGGTTTGTGGAATATGTCTACAACCAAATCACAATACAGATGAATGCCCAACATTACAAGATGATGAGGCTGTGCAACAAGCTAATGCAATGGGAAATTATCAGCCACCACCTCAGAAAAAGTATGATCCGTACTCAAACACGTATAACCCAGGATGGAGGGATCATCCAAATCTGAGTTATGGGAGTAAGCAAGCGGCACCACCTGCATTTCCACCTAGGCAACAAGGCTTCCAACCAGCCCAACCTCAATATCAACCGAAGCAAGCAGTCCTTGCACCTACTGGAACATCATTGGAGGATATGTTTAAAGCATTCATGAATCAGACACAGCAGTTCCAGCAAGAGACAAAAGCTTCGGTTCAAGATTTAAGGAACCAAGTAGGACAACTGGCTACAACTGTGGGGATATTGGAATCCAGAGGCTCAGGAAAATTACCATCTCAAACAATAGTCAACCCAAGGGAGAATGCAAGTGCCATAACTTTGCGGAATGAAACACAGTTGGATACACCACCGACCCCCGTAGAGTTTGAGGAGGAAGCAGCTAAGGAGAAAACAGAAAAATCCAAGGTACAACCTAACCCTCCTAATCAGCTTAAAAACATTCCTCTTCCCTTTCCTCCCAGAAATTTTAAAAACTCAAAGAAAGATAAAAAAGAAAAAGAAATTTTGGAAACTTTTAGAAAAGTAGAAGTGAACATCCCTCTTCTTGATGCAATTAAACAAGTGCCACGGTATGCTAAATTTTTAAAAGAATTATGCACTAATAAAAGAAAATTGCAAAATGATGAAAGAGTCACAGTTGGAGAAAATGTATCTGATGTTCTTCAAAGAAAAATGCCTCCTAAATGTAAGGATCCAGGAATGTTCACAATCCCTTGCAAAATAGGAAACACTAGATTTGAAAAAAGCCATGCTAGATTTAGGAGCTTCAATTAATGTTATGCCTTTATCTGTTTATGCTTCCTTAAATCTAGGCCCTTTGAAAAATACTGGTGTGATTATTCAATTGGCAGATCGTACTAACACTTACCCCCGAGGGGTAATTGAAGATGTCTTAGTGCAGGTGAATGAACTAATCTTTCCTGCAGATTTTTACATTGTGGATCTGGAAGATGATACATCACCAAACCCTTCCCACATCTTGTTAGGAAGACCCTTCCTGAAAACAGCAAGAACCATGATTGATGTGCATAATGGGACCTTGACTATGGAGTTTGATGGTGAGAAGATTCAGTTTAACATTTATGATGCCATGAGGTACCCTAGTGATATAGGACAAGTTTTTGCTATCGATGTGAGAGACTCATTGGTGCATAGAGCTTTTGAACAACTACAAAGGGACAATTTGGAAATTGCAATCACCAACAGTTTGGACATGGACAGGGAAGAAGAGATTGCGCAAACCCAGGAATTGAAAGAGAATGTAGCTGCATTACATTCATTGCCAAAATTCTCAAATAAGTCAACGGTATATTCTATTCAATTTCCTGTTTCTCATCAAAAGTTATTACCTTCTGTTGTACAAGCCCCAACTCTAGAATTGAAACAATTACCTGCTCATTTGAAATATGCATATTTGGGGACTAATGACACTTTGCCTGTAATTATTGCTAGTAATCTAACCAAGGTGCAGGAAGAAAAATTGCTGAGAGTCCTAAGGGACCATGTTACAGTTTTTGGATGGACAATAGCGGATATCAAGGGTATTAGTCCTGCCATGTGCATGCATCGGATATTGTTAGAGGATGGAGCTAAGCCTACAAGAGATGCACAAAGGAGATTGAATCCACCCATGATGGAGGTGGTGAAAAAAGAGGTGCTCAAACTGCTTGATGCCGGTATCATCTATCCCATCTCCGATAGTCAATGGGTGAGTCCAGTGCAGGTAGTCCCAAAGAAATCCGGAATCACCGTTGTCAAGAATGATGATAATGAGTTGGTGCCCACACGAATGCAAACAGGGTGGAGAGTGTGTATAGATTATAGAAAATTGAATGTTGTAACAAGAAAAGATCACTTTCCTCTTCCTTTTATTGATCAAATGTTGGAGAGATTAGCTGGGCACACTTATTATTGTTTTTTAGATGGTTTTTCAGGATATAACCAGATTGTAATTGCACCCGAGGACCAAGAGAAGACAACATTCACATGTCCCTTTGGTACTTTTGCTTATCGACGGATGTCTTTTGGACTGTGTAATGCCCCAGGTACTTTTCAGCGATGCGTGGTAAGCATTTTTTCGGATCTTTTAGAAGAATGCATCGAGGTTTTTATGGATGATTTCACAGTTCATGGTGATTCCTTGGATGCATGCTTAGATAATTTAAATCGTGTTCTAAAGAGATGCATGGAAACTAATCTTGTTTTAAATTGGGAAAAATGTCATTTCATGGTAGAACAGGGAATAGTACTTGGTCATGTCGTGTCATCTAAAGGTCTTGAAGTTGATAAAGCTAAGATAGATGTTATATCTGCTTTGCCTTACCCCGTCAGCGTGCGGGAGATTCGCTCTTTTCTTGGTCATGCAGGATTTTATCGAAGATTTATCAAGGATTTCTCGAAGATTGCATTACCCTTATGTAAGCTGCTGCAAAAAGATGTGGACTTTCAGTTTGATGATGACTGCAAGGAGGCTTTTGACACTTTAAAGAAATTATTAACTTCTGCTCCTATCATTCAACCGCCAAACTGGAAGTTGCCATTTGAGATCATGTGTGATGCAAGCAACTATGCAGTGGGGGCTGTTTTGGGACAAAGGATTGACAAAGCCGTTCATGCCATATACTATGCTTCGAGGACTTTGAATGAGGCTCAGATAAACTATTCCACAACTGAAAAAGAACTTTTATCTGTGGTTTTTGTTTTAGATAAATTTCGATCATATTTGCTTGGTACTAAAGTTATAGTTTATTCTGACCATGCTGCTCTCAGGTATTTGCTCACCAAGAAGGATTCTAAGCCAAGAATTATTCGATGGATTCTGCTCCTACAAGAATTCGACTTAGAGATCAAGGATAAGAAAGGTGCGAATAACTTAGTAGCGGATCACTTGAGTAGGTTATTGAGAGACGAAGAGGAGCTACCGTTACATGATTCTTTCCCGAATGAGCAGTTACTTTCCATCCATGCTGAGATTCCCTGGTATGCAGATATAGTGAATTATTTGGTAGGTGCATATTTTCCTAAAGAATTTTCCAAATCCCAAAAGGAAAAGTTAAAAAGTGATGCTAGACACTATGTTTGGGATGATCCATACTTATGGAAATTTTGTGCTGACCAGATAGTTAGACGATGTGTGCCTAACAGTGAATTTCAATCTATCCTTTCCTTTTGTCATTCTTATGCTTGTGGAGGACATTTTGGTTCAAAAAGAACTGCTAATAAAGTTTTGGAAAGTGGTTTTTATTGGCCATCGCTTTTTAAAGATTCCTATCTGTTTTGTAAAACATGTGTTAATTGCCAAAGGACGGGGAATATTTCTCAACGAAATCAAATGCCCCAAACTCCTATATTAATTGTTGAAATTTTTGATGTTTGGGGTATAGATTTTATGGGACCTTTTCCTTCATCTTTTGGGAATTTATATATTCTTTTGGCAGTTGATTATGTCTCAAAATGGGTGGAAGCTAAAGCCACTAGGACTGACGATTCTAAAGTTGTTGCAGATTTTGTTAGGACTAACATATTTGTCAGGTTTGGAACACCACGAGCCATCATTAGTGATCGAGGAACCCATTTTTGCAACAGGGCGTTAGCGGCTTTGTTCAAGAAATACAATGTTCTGCACAAGGTTTCTACATCCTACCATCCGCAGAGTAATGGTCAAGCTGAGGTGTCTAACCGAGAGATCAAATTTATTTTGGAGAAGGTAGTCAACCCGAGCAGAAAGGATTGGTGTATGAGATTAGATGATGCACTTTGGGCCTATAGAACTGCGTACAAAACACCTATTGGGATGTCACCATACAGGATTGTGTTTGGAAAACCATGCCACTTACCTGTTGAGTTGGAGCATAGGGCTTTTTGGGCAATCAAGCAGTGCAACATGAATTTGGAAGCAGCTGGAGTACACAGGAAATTACAGTTACAAGAGTTGGAAGAATTGAGGAATGAAGCCTATGAAAGTTCAAAGATTTACAAGGAAAAAACCAAAGCTTTTCATGATAAGCAGATTGTGCGGAAAACCTTTATTATGGGACAAAAAGTTTTGCTATATCATTCTCGGCTTAAGTTATTTCCAGGTAAATTGAGATCTAGATGGGTTGGTCCTTTTGTTATCACTAATGTGTTTCCTCATGGTGCAGTTGAGATTCAAAGCCCAAGCACAAGCAAGACCTTTAAGGTGAATGGACATAGATTAAAGGCTTTCTATGAAGGGCATCATGTGGAAAATATTGAGATGGTGGAGCTAGACGATCCGATCTATGAAAGCTGAGAAGAGAGGCATGACGTCGAGCCAAAGACGTTAAACACGGGCAGCTGCTTGGGAGGCAACCCAAGATTCCAGATTTGATTTTTCTATCCCTTTACTTTTTAGTTTTTTTTTATTACTATTATTATTGCATGTTCGCTAGTAGTATTTTCTTCGTTGCATAATTTTCTTACATTGGGGACAATGTACGGTTTGAGTGTGGGGGGGAGATTTAGGTTTTATATAGGAAGAATAATTTAATTTTGATGGGAAGATTGAAAAAAATTGAAAAAAATTCTGAAAACTTGGGTTCCATGATTCTATTTGCCTGTGTGTTCGAAGGTTAAAGTCAAAGATTGAAAATTGATACTAAAATTCAGAATCTGTTTTATGCTTAATTTATTAATAAATGATGACAACTAAGCCATGATCCATAGTAATTGATTTGAATTGAATTTGTGATACATGAGTACTTGAATATGAGAAGCATGCTTATTTGGCTAAGTTATTTGTGGAGTTGTCTATGTGCACTGATTTCATGACTTAGAACTGTTTAACTTGCTTATGTTGTGCAGAACCATGTAAAAAAAATGATGAATGAAAAAAAAATGAAAAAAAAAATGAAAATTAAAAATCTGCTTCAATGTCCATTATGCGAAATAACTGGGTATCTAAAGCCTCGGGAAGCATCGGTATTCACGCTAAAAAGTGCGATGGATAAAAGCAGCTTGACTAGTCGACTTTTGTGGCCTTTGTTACTTGAATAAGTAAGCCCGTAGGGGTGTCTCTACACCTAGCGCCCTAAGATCATCTGGTTTGGGAGTCGTTGGTGGAAAGTTCGCTAATGGGTAACTCTGAAAAGCCTAAGAAAAGGAGACATTGCACATGTCAAGAAAAAAAAATATACGAAAAAAAAGTATACGAAAAAAGTATACGAGAAAAGCATGAAAATACATTCATCTGTGCTAAAAAGAAAGTTCTATGAAAAAAACTTAAAAAGCAAGAAAAATTTGTTCTTGGTTGCGAGTCAATGTGCACGGTTTTTGCTCCATGGTAACTAAGTTAGGTAAGTATGATAATTTTGAGAAAGTTACTTATGTGGTTATAGTTTGATTTAATGAAATTCATTGGTGAAATGGTAAGGTTGGTAATTGTGAGTTGATTGTTAAGGCGTTGATTAGATTTTTGCAAATTTAGTGTTGATAATCATGATTTGTACCTTGAAATCTTTTGACATTATGGTTGAATAGAATTTTTCTAGAAATCAAATTTTTGGTTTACACGAGGACGTGTAAAAAGATAAGTGTGGGGGAATTTGATGAGTATGAAATATGCTATATTTTTATTCCTTAATACTTAATCTTTTGTATTTATTTTGTGCCTAAATAAACTCATTATTCTTATATTTTTATTTTAGGTACAATTGAAGGGGTTTCATGATTTTGAAAATAAATTGGAGGAGGTTTACAGGATTCCTAACAAATCAAGAATTCAACAATTAGTATCATAAGTGGATTTGAATTCACGCGGCAATGAGTTTAAGCACATGGCAATTGTAGAATTTATTTCCAATTTCAATTCTGAATTTTGGATTCTAGAAGATTAATTTTTACAATTCTATTGTAATTAGGATTTCTTTTAGACTAAGATTTATTTCCAAATTGAATTCTATTTCTTTATGGAAATTAGGGTAATTTGTAATTCCTTTAGGACTTGGATTTCTACTTCCTATTGGATTTAGGACTTTGTCTAGCACTATAAATAGATGATGAGAGTCAATGTTTTATTCATTCAATAATCAACTATCATCTATTGGAGTGCAGACTCAAGAGCATGTCAGGCTAGTTCTTTTTATTCAGTTCTAAAGGGAGGTGAATCCTTGTTACAAGTAATTGATTAATTGAGTATTATTATTTATTCCTTCTTGTGTGAAATTTCTTCTGATAATCTGTTTTCATTGATTGCATGCTAATTGATCTAATTAATTTAATATGGCCAATTGAATTAGTTTGATCATTATCATATGCTAGATTAAGATTGCTATTACGTGTAATTGATATCTGTCTTTATCATAAGTAGCAACTTGGTAATAATAATTGTGGACAAGCTTTTGTTTATTACTAAGATTATCAGAAAACAAGTTAAACAAATCGAGCTTATGTGTTTGTTGCTTGGATTAGCCTAATTCTCTATTTCTTAATGCTTCTATCATATTAAATCTAGAGAGCTTATTCTAGGTTGTATGCTAGTTAGAATCTGGTGGAGAGCTTATTTCATACAGTGATAATCTAAGGAGAATTTCGGATAGCAGAGCTTATTGTTATCTAGGGCTAATAGTTTCATTGAAGGAAAAATAATAATAACTTGATTAAATGATTATTGTACTTGGTGAAACTGAACTGCAGAACAGAAGTTTTTTACATATTTGGTTAATTTCATCATTAATTCTTGTTCTCTTAGTTTAAAAATAATTTTCAAAAACCCCCATCTTTATTTTCTGTTTAAATAGTAGAATAATTCTAAAACAACTTTACTCTCTGTGGGATCGATCCTTACTTGCTACTGTGCTAATTATTATAAATTGTGAAGTGAAAGTGAGGTTAATTTAGGAGTATCAACGACAGTTCCCAATGCCCGACGCCCTCCAATTGCCTCCTAATACATATTAGTCCTATAAATGACCATTTTAACCCCTTCTCCCGACCTCAAATTACAAACCTTAAAGAATGACAGTTGTAGGGCTATTCGTCCTCGTTCCGGATCATCTTGAATTACCTTAATCGGAGTCTGTATGAAAAAATTATGGTCGTTTTACTATAGGATGTCAAAACTGTCCAGCCGTGTCAACTATTCCGACGCTGCAGCGCCCTAAATAGCCTTGGGGGCTGCACTGCAGTGCCCCTTAGCAGTATGTACACATTTTTTTTCTCTCCAGTTTTACTGTTCTTTCGAATTTTTGACCCTTTCTCCTTCCAACCTTCATAACTTGAGTTATACACCCCCAAATCAGTCCGTTTTTGACTCTATGGATTCATAATTCATAGAACTACAACATATTAGACTTAAAACAAATTTACAGAAACACTAACTAGCCTAAATCTTGACCCAAAACTCATGTTCATACTAAACTTTCATGTTTTAACATATTTAGCGAATTCATTCACTACGAATTCGTTTCTTAACCAAATATATTCATTCAACTTGCGTTCTTTTCGTTTCTTATCGTATTAACACAATCGATCATCAATTTTACAATTATACTATGAATTAAACATCAATTTGATAGTTTCAAAAGCTATTTTTTAGAAATTAATTCACAGAAAATTATTATGAACAAAATTCCTCTTGTTTATCAAAATTACATGGATTGAATTGCTAGAACAACCATATAACTCATAATATATCATAATATAACCCGTATTACACATAACTCATGATCACATCAAAGATTTAAGAACAATTTTCAACATAACTTCATAATCAAACACTATGAACATGATTTCATCATGTTCATCATATCTTTGTGAATTGAAACTTTTGAACAACTATAAAAATCTCATGTAAGCGTATATATATATATATATATATATATATATATATATATATATATATATATATATATATATATATTATGAAGTTTCACCAAAAGATTTTTACATAGAACTCTAAAACTATGAAAACATAGAAGAACATGATTTTAAAACTTGTTTTTACAACGATTGTATTGTGAAAATCCTTTCATGGCATACAATCACATATGAAAACATATGAACACCATATATACATATAAATTCATAATCATGAAAATCTAATTTTACAATGACTAAATACAAAACATCTTAATTTAGTATAAGAGTTATTTGATATCTTTCTAGGTTGAATTAGGAGAAAAAATGGAGATGATGAAAGCTTTTCTTTTGTTTTCTTAAGGTTTCCCTTCTTCTTCTTCTTCCTCTTCTTCTTCTCTGTATTCTCTCTACTTCTCTTTGTTCTTAGTTTAGACTTAAGTTTAGAAAATTAACGTAACTTAGTGTATATACAATATACATATAACACATATAATTATAGAATATGTAACTCTCAATTTAATTACATATACTAATTATCAATTTAATACATAAGTTACAAAAATTAGAATTTTAGAAGCCCTAAGGCTTGTTTGGCAAAACCATATTATTTTAAAAACCAGGTTTTAATTGTTAAGGTCTTGTTTGGGTAAAACCAGTTTAAAATAAAAGTAATGCCTTGTTTGGGAAAATGGTTTTAAAAACTGTTTTAACTCTTTTAATAGATCATTTAACATATATTCTTAATGTTATCCTTTAATTAATTAAATCTTAACATTAATTTAATTAATTAAAAATTTAATATCAATTAATCACATAAAATTGTCACATTATAATTACTCACTAATTATAACTTCATGTAACAATTACCACACCACTACATTATCTCAATTAAATTAGAACTATAACATAAAATCATTACATGTTAACTAAATATTAAATAATCATTTAATTAATATAATACACTTAATTACATTACTCCGTATTAATCACATAATCTCAATAAATAATTCAATTAAAATATTTATTTACTTCAATAAATATTAAATTAACATTTAAATTCTCTTCACACCAATTCACATATTTCACAATATATACACCTCATAATAAGAATTTTAATTATTAAATTCTTATTTTAATAACTTATGAAAATTCGGGTTGTCACAGGGTAGTTGTGCCCCATTTCCCTGTACTTTTTATTTTCAGTTGTATATATAGATGATGTATTTAGGAATGTATGTATAATGCCTTCTATTCCTTACATCATATTGTCATTTATTATTATCATTTATCATGATGCATGTAATATGTCATGGATATGCATTCACATAGGTGAGTTTAGCATTGACCCCTGGATGGTCTTATAACACGGTTCTATAGATGTCTTCATCTACTGTTAGTCAGATTGAGCACACACCACCCACACTGATAGCCTCTTCTCTGAGATCATGGTATAGTAGTTTTCCTTCCACAGATCGGGTAACAGTTGATCAGATGTTGAGGCATTCCATGACTATTTTGACGTTCCACGTACCATTGGGTTTTGTAGAGGGTATGCTATCTCGTTTGATACCTGAGAGAGAGGTTTTCAGATTTGATATTGTTAGATGCATTTTAAATTAAGCATTGCACGTAAGTATACATGATCAACATGTAATATAATGATGAGTAGAGTATCGTTCCCACAAAGACAAGTATGGATTTTAATCTATCAACTACCAGCTTTATGGTATTCCAATTTTATTAAACTAATCGATTTTATGATTGCAAATAATGAAAAACTATTAAACTAAAAATCAAAATAAAGCAACCCAACTAATTACCGCAATTTCAATCAAATAATAGAGTATTAAGCTTACAATTTCACTTTAAGTTTCACTCTGATTATCACACTTTTTTTTAATTTAATTAACTATCTCAATTCATTAATCAAGAACACTAAGGTAGAATTAGCTATCTCTCAATGCACTAACCCAATATTAACTTAAATCCATAATTTGATAGAATTAAGTCAAACACCCTAATTAACTAATTCACTATATCTTTATGTGAATTAAAATAAAATAAGGTTTAAATCTCAAGTTTTTTTATTATTACATGCGATGTTAGGTATATCTCTATCCTAAACATACATCAAAAAATCCATCCAAATGCAAAAATCATGAGCACATGCTATTATGATTAGGTCTAGATTCATATATCATCTCTCGAGTCCATACAAATCCACATAAAATTAGTGATCAAGCAATTAGTAAATTAAATACAAATCACAATAGGTGAACTGAATAGATAGTATTATTAAACTGAAATTAAAGTATGACAATCATCGTTCCACGCTAAAGATCCATTGCAAGCCTAATTAAGAATTTAGTTCATCATGAATGAATTAAAAATTGAATAAGTAAAAAAATTCATCATCCCAAATACAGAAATTGAATTAAAAATACAAAGATGAATATAGAACCACCCTTAATCTTACTCAAATATGCAATTTTTGTGATCTTGATCTTCTGCTCCACTCCTCCAATAATCTTCAGTAAATTAGGGCTCCAAGTTGTTAATTGATTGTTATATGATTCACATATGTGTTATATCTACTTAAGTTACGTAATAGCTGATAAAAGATAACCATACACAATCTCAAACCAAGCCAAAGTTCTTCCATCCACGCAGCTGCAGAGTTAGAATCAAAGCCAAACTCCTTCTTCTTGTCTGCGTACCCTCGCCCCAACGGGAGTTTTATGCTTTGGGAAGCCCAATGCGGCGAGGTCTTGTTCTTCTGTACACGTGCACCCCCACCTCAGCGGGGGTTTTCTTTACTTTTGGGCCCACCCCGGCAGGGGTATCCTTTTGTAGTTACTGTTTTCTTGCTTTTGCATGCCAAATCCTGCCTCAGTGCCACCATTGTACCATAACTAGCACGTAATGCAACCTAAACACAAAACAAACACAAAAATAAGTAAAACTGTATAGATATAACTTGATTACACACCGTTTAAGTCTAAATAGGAATCGATTCGTAGGTATGAAACCCACTCATTAAACTCTCCCAAACTTAAATCGTGCTAGTCCTTGAGCACAACACAATATGCAATGCAATACAATGTACCTAACACATGCCTACGAATCGAGCAGTAAGATAAAACAAAGTCTATTCACCCGTACTCAAAGAAATCAAATAAACACAATAGTATATCATATCAAGGCAAATCAATAACTTCTCAGTCAATCATCAAATTTTAAACGGTTATTTCTGACATAGTGTGTGTGTGCTCAACAACCATGCTAACTTGATATAAAGCTAAATACAATACATAATAAACCTCTTCAAAGGATTCATACAATGTAAACTCAAGAAATCCAAAAACAAGCAAGATCCGACTAAAATCAAAATATCTTTTCAAGCACAGCGAAATAAGTAAAAGATCCCCTTCATTGATATAAACATTCATACATTGTTCATGGAGTTAGTTCAGTTGTAAGTAGTTAATACATACATAGCATTTATAGCAGTTAGGTACAGAAAGTAAATGACTGAATGTAAAAGACACAAGGGATTTTAAGTGGTTCAGAGACTCAAGCTCCTAATCCACTCTTCTGCTTTAACAAGCAGGAATTCCACTAAGGAAGGGCAGCGCCTTGAATCACTAAGATTCCTTCAAGGCTAGCAGCCTTGGAACTTCAGTTCACTAAGAGCTCTTCAAGCCCAATAGGCTTGGAACTTCTTTAGTTCACTAAGAACTCTTCAAGCCTTGCAGGCTTGGAACTTTATTTAGTCTCTTCGGACAAGGATCCCTCAGGCCCTGGCTACTTGTTGTTCTTATAGTTGTTGTTGGTGCTTTGCTGCTAAGATGTCTTGAAGCTTGAACATCTTTTGTACTTAGTAGCTTGATGTGCTCTTCTTTGCATTCTGTGTAGAGTCTGGACCACCTCTTCTCTAGTGCAGCTGATATTCATACTATTCATCTCTTCTTCATCCGATGTCAGTTGTGCACCATCACCATTTAGGTTTGCTAAGTCTTTGAGCTTTTGGTAAACTTCGTCTTGCACTTAACATTCCCCGAACCCTTCTTGAATGGTATGCAGACATGGTTATGCATCTGTTCTGTTTCAACTTTTGGTTCATGGTGATTCGTAGAGTGACTCTCTTGATCTTTTTTGTGCTCTACCACTTTTCTAAATGCTATCTTCTTGGCCTTCTCTGCTCTCAGCTTAGCTGACATCTTCAGTAGCATTCTCATCCTTGTTGAGTGAAGCTTTGGTCTGTTCAAGTCTTTCTTCAAATCTGCTTCACTTCCACCTTCGTAGTCTCACTGTCACTAAGACTTATTCTGTTTAGCTCTGGTGGAACTCGTAGAGTCAACAATATAGCATTCCAATAACTCAACGATTCGGTAACTTCGCTACACCCTGATCTTTGAAGCTCTAGCTGATTTATACTCCTTCACAATCTTCTCATTGGAATATATCCTTTGGAAGCTATTTGAATTGCTTCACAGATCTCGAGTTATTTGGTGCAGACTACAAATGTGACATGACATCCCTTTTTCACCTTTCTGACACTGTAGTCTACTTCCTTACCTACTGTAAGACCCCGAATTTTATGAAATAAAAGTATTCAATTTTTCTTATAATTACTATTCAATAAATGGTTAAATTGATAAATGTTAAAGTTAAGGGTGATATATGAATTTTTTTCAAAATAAGCAAGTGGTTATAAAATATTCATTGTTGTCGGGAAATATTCGTTTGGTCGTGGAATATTCTTACTGTCGGGGAATATTCATACGACGGCGCAGCCTTTTGTGGGCCCCATAACGGAAAGTGATTGGATGAAGAAAATGACAAGTATGAGTTGTTTATAAATAACGGCGTAGTTGTTACCGTTAATACTGTTGGAATACCCAGTGGTTAAAACACAGTAATACGTGTTGTTGCACAGTAGCACACGGTATTGCACAAATTAGTGATTCTTACGTAAGAAGGCACTACTCAATAATTGTTACAGTAATTACTGTTCAATATTCTATTTTGATTCAATAATTGCTGCGTTGATATTTTATATTACTGTTGTTTCAATAATTATCACTATGCAGTATTTTCCATTATCGGAGCAATAATTCATATTATCTTAATAATATTATTAGATAAAATTATTGGCAATGTCTAGAAAGTTCTGTCTAAGGAGAGGTTTGGTCACCTAATTACGCGCCGGTAAGGAGAAATCCTTATTGGAAAGCCCCCTCTTTCCTGGGAACGGCCTGGTTGCCAGTACTGCGATTCTGTAATATTTTTTGTAAATAATTAATTATTGATTTATATGGTGAGAAAAATATTGATTTTATGTGGATATAGATGGAGAAAAAATTTTAAATGTGACAATTGTTGTAAATTAATATTTTATCTTTTTCTGATAAAATAATTCATTTAAATATATTATTTTAATAATATATTAATGGTGATATTTTTACAATGAATGTGGGATATATGAATAAATGAAGAGGAAGAGTATTTTTGTTGGATTAAATGTTTAACACATGTTTTGTGTGTTGGTGGACACAATTCTTGACCGAAAATTTATTATAGACTGTAAAATCGCACGTTTGTGGATTTCGGTCAATTTCTGTTTAGAATTTGGAAAAACTTTCTTCTGCAAAGTTGTAGAGAATTGAATTTCCTATAAAAAATGTGAGATTTGAATTTTCTGATAAAAGGGCTATTTATTATGAATTATTGAAGTTCCGAAGTTCTGAAATAATTGATTTTTGGAAGTTTTAATTATTTTTTTCAAAGAAAACGTTTTTTGTTTGTTAAGTGGGTCTAGCATGTGACATGAATGGCTGATTTCAGATGGTCTTGAGGTGGGCTTAAAAATTATATATATATTATTATTATATTCATTTTTTTGCTTTGGTGTTCTAAGCAATTTCCTATAAATAGGGTGCTTATGTTAGAATTAAAAATCACACCAGAAACCGAAGTTTTCTCTCTATTCCTCTCTCTATATTATCGAGTGTATTCTTGTGAGTATTTTGATATCTTGAGTGTTGCTATACGGTGCAAGTTCGTTCAGCGTTATTCTAGTCAGGAGTACTGCTCTTTTGAGGTAAGGGATAGTAAGGAATTTTAAGGGTTGTTATGATTTTCAGTTTCGTAATTTTTCTGAACTTCAAAAATTCTGGAAAAATTTAAAATGATTAATTGATAAGTTTTCTTGATTGTGTTCAAAAATAGCAATTTTTGGATGTATAGATTATGAGTTATGAATTTTATGAGAAAAGACTATTTTAAAAGTAATCGCTTCTAACTCCTTGTGATTAACTCCAAAATTGATGAAATTTTTATTAGGAGTACATCTATATAATATTAATGTACTCTGTAAATTTCGGAATTTTTGGATAAAAGTATAATTTATGATAAATGTCTAAATATTCGGAGGTTTTGGCCATATGAAAAATGGTAAATAAATTTTAAAAATTCTGAGAAAAATATATGTTCAATATGGGACTATATTCTGCTAAATTCCAGAAAAAAAATATTTTTGGAACTGATTTGGTATTTTTCATAAAAATAGTCTAGTTATGAGTAAAGGAATTAAATATGTTATGTGAAGTAAGAAAATTGGAAAATGTGATTTTATGGCTTGAGAATCATACATGAGTTATATGCAGCTTTTTTATAAGGGTTTTGATTATTGGTGATGAAATTTTATGAGTTTGACATTTTAGGATGATTAAATGCATTTATTAGTAAAGTGTAAATAATTAAAATAAATTATTTATAAGTTTAAGAAATGATTAAAATATTGTGATAATATTAATAATATTAGATTATGAGATTATTAAGTGATTTATAATATTTTGATTAAGGTGTTATGAGATCATTGATTTATGAATCTTACTCTTGAGATTAAATCTATATGTTGATTATATTGTTTTTATTATCATATATAACATTCTTATAACCCTAATGATGATATTTCTCTTTGACTTGAGTGTAAAGATAGGTAAATTTTTGGTACGATCATGACTATGGGTTCTCTTTGGCCAGTAGTGCAAAGTTAAATTGTTGACTGGTATGATCATGACCATTGAATTTATAATTGGATATCTTTAGCTTAAGTGCAAAGGTGAATTGATCAACATGTATGGTTATAATTATGGTTTATATAAATTCTGAAATAATTATGTATTTCTTTAAGATATGAATATCTTTGGCATGTAGTGCAAAGATCAATTATTGTTGAATATCTTTGGCCCGTAGTGCAAAAATGACTTGTTGTTGAATATCTTTGGCATGTAGTGCAAAGATGAACTGTTGATGAATATCTTTGGCCCGTGGTGCAAAGATGAATTTATTAGTATGATTATGAACAGGAACTGTGATTTGGTATAACCTTTATCTTTGATGTTTCAGGTAAAGACAGGTGATGAAAATTATCTTCGTCTTGGATGCGAAGAGGAATTTAGAATCATAATTATGATTATGAATTATTCATATGATTGTGGAAAGGAACTGTTGATTGATGTTATAGGGATAAAACATTGTTGGTGGAATTTTAACATGGAGAAGATAATAGACTTTATGGTCTATTTGACTCTTCTAATGGATTGCTCGTTCCGCTGCAACTATGGTTGAAAAGTTTTATCATCTACCATATGTTCTAAATCTCTGATTTATTACTGATGAAGACTATTGATAATTTATTTATCTTTCGTCATAATATTCTTTACTGAGCTAGTTGTGCTCACCATTTTGCTTCACAATTCCTTTCAGGTAATACGAGTGTAGCTGGGTCGAGCGGGGGTAACAGGGGAATAGAACGGTGGACATCATTTAGTAGTTATATTTGGCGAATCATCTAGGGTGAAGCGAACCCAACGTTAGAAGGGTGTTTTGCCACTATCATACCAGATGTCTAATGACATACAACCTCATATCATCATAAGACATGATTGTGCTCATCCACTTGCTGAGTATATCTACGAGTACTACCTATATAATCTTGGTGTTTATTTAAAGTATAATTCTCAATTAGAGACAGTGGAGATACTGATAAGTCAAGAGAAGACTCATCATTGGGAAGAATATGATAGTAATCTTCTCGTTTTTTTTGGGATATATTGGGTCAACCAAGGATAATTCTGTGGCCATAGGATATCTATCACAACCTAGAAGCATGGCCTCCCATGTATAAAGGTTTCCTTGAGCACTTCCCAAAGATTCTAATTTCTAAAACAATTTTTGACTATACCTTTATGTAAGGTGTCATTGTGACGTGCTATCCAAGGTTGGGACATGAGTCACAGTTGGTATATATTTGTATCCAAACTCACAGCATATGTGTTGTTGTATTTTGCACAACAATTATTGTAATAAAGTTGTAGTTATTTTTTGTACCATGTATTTGGCGACTCAGAATAGGTTGGATGGAATGGACCTATTTTTGGGGCGTCACACCTACCACCTCAGAGTTGTCACCTTTCTGTGTCAGGCTGGTAGTTATCTTTATTTCTTCTTTCTGACTTCTCGATTAGAGTATCAAAAATTATCCTTTTGCATCGATGCTCTCAATTGGCAACGTTCGAATTTCATTCTTCAGATTAAACCGTTGCCAGTGCTTCAATATTCAGATGACCGAACTCTACGATTCTAATGCAGATGTTCTTGGACCTGATCGTAGTGTGCCTTGTTAAATGTTACTTATTGACTGGTTGAGATAACACTACGATTCTGAAGAGTGTTCATTGGATCTTCAAGGTAGAACACCTCTTCCTTTTCTTATGTAGTGCTTCAACACTTTTATTTGCCTCAACTGATCTCAGGAACTGATAACTTATTTAATTACTCTGGCCCTCCTTAACTTCAAGTCTTATCAAATTGGTCATGCTCAGTCTCTTCCTCCTTGTGATCTCCCGTTCATATATCATCAATGATCTGACCGATGCTTAATCTTCTTTGTTTGTTCTGTATTGGTTGGCCAATATCTTTATGTAAACTTCATCAGTTTCTGCTTTGTATGGCAAACACTACAATCCTGGTTAATCCCAAGATCGTTGTATTCTGTTCTCTTGACAGCTACTGCACTTGCTGACTTTTCTTTAGTCAGTTACTTTTACTAAAGTCTTCTTCTGATCGGCTTGTGGAAGACTTCATCTCGAATGGCTTCACAACTCAATCTGGATGTTGATTGGGTTGGCCTTAGAACTTTTGTTAGCTTGCATGCCATTCGTTGAGTGCTCTTTGGTTTCCTTCAAGTGGAATGTATTTTTGTAACTCAGACCAGAGGCTTCATACTTTGGATATTCTGGAAGTGCTCATTTGTTGAGAATCGTGTTGACTCTACGATTCTGCCTTGGCGTTGTGAGCACCTCTGTTGAAGCCTTAGTTTTGCACACTACAATTTAGCTTTGGTTCTACAGACATTACGACTCTAAGATTAGATCTTGACAGACTACGATTTCTGTCTTTATGCTTGTTTTCCTCGTCTGATCTGGCTCGACTATGATTTTTACCTCTGATATGATCAGTATACGGACTACTTCAAGTGTGGCCTATGATTCTTGACTTGGTTCTGGAAGATGCTCGGTCGGCTCTTAGACAGGCTGTCTCTATGATTCTGAACATGACTTCCTCAGTAGATTATGATTCTAAGAAAGTTCTTCTCGACACACTACGATCCTTCCTCATCTCTCCTAGCAGACTACGAACTCTGAGATCTACTATCTTGCAGACTACAATTTTGCCTTGATAGTTCTCGAGTTTTCCATGACTCTCCTGGCAGACTACGATATTGGTGCAGTGTTCGACGATCAGACATGCCTATCTATTACATTATACGATCAACCTAACAAGCTTGATCTTTCTATATTTATAGTCATTGTACATCATATCTTTTTAAGGACTTTACAAAGTTGTTTTGCTTATGTAGGATCAACCTAACATATTTGATCAATTCATTCTAAGTCCTTGTACATATATTCATATTATCTATCAAAGGACTTTACAGCTTTCCTTAATGCAAGCATACTTGGATATTCATTCCTTTATATCATAATCAAATTATATATAAATAGGAATAACATTCTCATGTATGTTCCTAACAATCTCTCCCTATTTGATTATGATAAAAATAATTAGTGCATATGCATGAGATTAATGAATCTTATATAAGTGAGCAATTGTATTTCTAAAATAGATAAGCATGAATGCTATTGATGATAATATGAAATTACATAAACTAAGACATTTTATATCCTGGATCCAGAACATACCTAACTAGATAGAGTTTTACCTTTTTGGCTCCACGTGTGTCTCCAGGGTGTCTGTTGATCAGCTACTCTGCTACTCATCTTTCTTTTCTTCTTTTCACTACTTCCCTTCAGATTTATGCTCAATTGTTTCATCTTGCTCTAGTTTTGGTTCTGGTGCATGCTCTTCTTCTTTGTCTAGCTCCCCCTCAGACTTTGTGTTCATGGGATCATCATCTTTTGGCTACCCCTCAGATGATGTCTCTGCTTCTGTGCTATTGCTGTCTTCTTCTTCTCATACTTTGCCATTCTATTCTTGGCCTTCTTTTCTCCTTACTCCTCTTTTCTTCCTTCATTCTTTTCTCCTTACTCCTCCTTGAGTGCCTCTTTCTCTTTTTCTTCTTCTCACCCTTTTGGTCATTAATCACTTGTGAGAGCTGCTCCACATTTGACATAAGCTGCTCCATCAGGTAAGATGAGTTACCAACCTCAATCCTGAGTTCTTATTAGCTTAGCTCAAGTTGTAGGGAAAGAGACTGGTTCAGATTGTCAATCTTATCAGAGAGAGATAAAATTTTCTCTTCATTAGCCTTCTGTGCTCGTAGAGCTTCTTCCTTCTGATCATTTATAGCCTTCAAAAAAACTTGATCCCTTAGTTGAAGCTTGAGAGATATGTTTGAGAGTCTGTCTTGAAGCCTATTGGATAGCTCATTGTCTTCTCATGTTGACATGTCCTTGACTTCTGCACCAATGAGAGAGATATCCTCAATCAATTCTTCAGAATTCTTTAGCAACTCTTGTTCCTTAGGAGTTTGGTCATTTGGTTGGGTAGACTCCTATTAAACACCAAATTGGACTCCACGATTTTATTTCTTGGACATTTTTTCGAAAGTAGTGAAAATCTGATAAATCGTTGAGTGCCAATCACTGTTAGAGGATGAAGAAATATCAGACATTTCTGCTTGAGTAGCGTAGAGCTTCTCAATCTATGTTTGTTCATCTTTAATGGTAGAGTGGATGGACTCTACGATCACGAACTTGGGTATAATACGGCTGCCATCTGAACCTGCTCTACAATCGTATGGAATGTAGTGGTTACCAGCATGTCGATAGATCTTGAAATGAGACTTTTCTTTGATCAGCTTTGTTGCAAACTTCTTTACTCTTGGAAAGTTTTGAGACACCAGCTCTAAGTTCAGAAATTATGAGTAACACCAGCTAAAGTAACTCCCATCTTTATCAGTATATGCCTTTAACCAAGGCATCTATGGGAAGAACCATCTCATCAGAAGATCGTCAGGATTGTATAATATTATAGTGCAATCTAACTCCATGTTTTTCCAGTTGTTAAACACATCGTATGTAGTCATCCTTACAACTTTGAGTTGTTCATTTCCATAGCTTATCTATCTTTCTTGTGGTACATCTGGTGGTTCATCAAAGACTTCCACCACTATTCTTCTACGAACTCTTACTGGAGAGAGAACATGATAGACTACTGATTCCTCTGATTCCTGATCTGTAGACTAGAATGCTTTTCCATCACTTTACCTTCTGAGCTTGAATTGGAGTTAGACCTATGTAGACTTCCTTCAACAAACTCATCAGTTTGTTCTTTCATTTGATCATCATGCTTCTTATCAGGGATGGTCTTTGCAGACTTACTAGCCTCTTATGGCTCTACAGTCTTGAGCCTTTTACTGCTAGCCTTTCCTGATATGTTTTTCCTTTTATCTTAGTATCTTCTTTCTTAGATTCAGCCTTATCATCACTGATTCCAATTGTCTTTGGAAACATTTCTCCCCTTTTTGAAACTTTTTGAGCAATCAATCTGTTGCTCTTCCTTCTTCTTGGGGGTTCAACTTTAAGAGTTTCAAACTCTTCTTCTTCCTCAGATTTTGAAGCCTCTGATTCATCAGATGAACTTCTTTGACGTTCAGCCACAGTAGGAGCAGATCCTTCTTCATTAGACTCAACGTCTTTTGAACCATTAGATGAACTTGTTGGGATTTTAGCAGTAGGAGATGCAATTGTTTCAGCTTCCGAACTTCCTTTATCAGCAGAGTTGCTACTCTAAGTGTTAGCCATAGGACTTGTACATTCTTCTTCATCACCAGATATAGCTATTCCTTTCATAGATTCAGCTTTCTCCTTCTTGGATTCTACTTCTTCTTCATTGCTGGACTTGCTCCTTGAGGGTTCATCCTTGAAGCTCTCAGTTCCCTTCTCATTTTTTGACTCTACGTTTTCTCTTTCTTCTTGAGTAGATAGACTTCTTTGTGGAACTTTTTTGGATTTCTTCATCACCTTTGTCTTCTTCCTTGGTGGCCTCACAGATTTGGACTCAAGGATGTCTGAATCTTCAGTGAATGATAACTCCTCCTTTTTCATAGCACTTGGCTTCCTTTTCTTTGAAGTGTTTTTGCTGGAGTTGTCGTACATTGTCAGATTTTTGTTCTCCATTGGATTCTTCTTCCAATTTGCAAACAGCAAAGTAGCCATCACTTTATGGCTATTAAGGGCTTCACCTTCATCATCCTTAATTTTATTCTTTAGCTTCTTCTTCAAAATGATACTCAAGAACCTTCCATGGAAAATCTTTGTGAGGGGTTTCCCTATTAACCTTTTCTTCTCTTCCTTATCAAGCCATTTAGATATTTGGTTAAGCAGGATAACTCCAAAGTTGATACGCTTCTTTAGAACTATTGTAGACATGATCTTTAGCCGTTGATCACTTACAGTGTCATGTCCAGTGTCCTTGCATAGGATACATTTTCCCACTATCTCTGCAAGGAATTCAAATTCTTCAGGAAACTCCTTTTTCTTCATGTCCTTCAAACTGGGTTTCTTTTGTACTTCATAATCTTCTTCGCTTGTTTAGTGTTGATCTCTTCAAGGCTTTTCAGACCTAGGTCACGAAAACCTAAACATTGATTGATATCAGAAGATTTCAACTTCAGAATCTGACCTTTGACCTTGGTAGAAAGGGTTCCAGAATTTATGGTTGCGTGGGAGTGAAATTCTTTAACCAGGTTAACATATATTCGAGTGTTTGACTCAAGACATTTTGAGAATCCAGCCTTCTTCAAAAGTTCAAGAATATCTCTGAACTTCTTCTCAGATTTCTCAAACGTCTTGGTTCTGAGCTGAATGTCAGTGATTACTTGCCAATCTGCCATTTGAAGAGTTCAAATTATATGGGTATTTAACTTCAGGAGTTTTACGAGAGATAGTTGAATGCGATTTGGGCGAAGCTCGAGGTTTAATGGATTCAGGCTTTAAAGAGGATTTTAGGGTTTGAAAAAAGAAAATGAGGGAGAGAGGTTCGATAGCTTCTGATAACTACTTAGAGATTTTGAATTTGTCTTTATGATAGTTCCTTCTGACTCTGCATAAGCTGTGATGTGTCAACTAGCCATTGGTTGCACGATGCCAAGTAAGAAACTGTAACTCCCCATAAACTCAATAGTTTTTTAGTTTTAATTTTCTTTTAAGAAAATAAGCATTACTGACGTAGATTGACCATTGACTTTTTCAGTACATAGAGTAGCTTGATGATGTAGCTATAAACTACGATTTTTTTTGTCAACTCAACGATCGTCTTCTAAGAGATGCTTAAGCTAGTTATCTGTCACTAATCCTCATCTTGGAGTTGTATGGCTTAACCACTGATGTGTCCCAAGAGAGTTTAGGTATTAACATTTTGAGGTGAATTTTCACAACGTCTTTCTGAACTGTATTTGTAACTTCACTCTGCACGATCTGAATAGTGGGACACGTGTTGAGTTTTGCTGAGCTCCATGATCTTAAATGGTGTGGAAAGTACTGATCTACTTTTAGCTCCCCATGAGCTAATGTATTCTTTGGAAAGACTACAATCGTTGAGGCTGCTCTACGACCGTTGAGTTTACTACTGATCATACTCTCGATTATTATCTGTCCTGGTCTTTGTGATGAACTTTAACTTAGTATTCCTTCTGGGTTAAGGTAGCTCACGAAGGGCCAACCTCTTAGACTGAACTAAGGGTCAGGTTTGTCCCTGAGGCGCTTATCAGAAGGACTGTATATACTTGGTGGCAACAATGGCAACACATTGGTCTTCTTTGCTTGAGAGTTTACTTACCAACTCTGGACATTCTTTGGTGTTGGTATTTAATTAGGCTACAATCATGGTGTCATCATGCTCTTACACAACGATTACTGAGACTGATCAAAAGTTCTCCACAATTTGGGTGGTTGGTTGATATGGTTATTAGTAGCACGTTTTGAGACGTTACTACTGACTATGGATCTTTATTTAGTTCATCAGTCATAGAGTTTTGGGACTCTTTAACTGGGACATTTCTGTCTGGATAATTCATCATGAAGGATTCAACTTCAATGTCTTCCTGTTTAGTTTTGGAATTACTAGACTTCAACATGTTGTTGCTCCCATAGTTAATACCTCCGTCTTGGACTGGCTTCTGCATATATATCCTTATAAGGTCACCTTTGTATTTTTCCTTCTACATGGAACCTTTTGAACTGATCTAGTATTTTTATGATTAAATCAGTTTCATTTGATTTGTAGTGTACTTTCGAACTGGTCACTCTACTATCTGCTGATCAGTTGCTATGAACGTAGGTTCTATCATTCAGATCTCCAGGATGTTCCCTTTGGAATGATAAGCTTTGCATTGATATAACCAGTAGATTTCTTTTACCTTGTTATGAAGTAGCTGTTGCAGCATCCACCTCTTTTGGGTTAGCAAATCTAAACTCTAGGATCGGTAGTGACTCTACGATCGAGATGAGTGAAGACTTCTTGATGTGTGGCTGCATTTTCCCTTCTTAGGCAATTGACCTTGTAGTTGTTTGAACCCTTGAGACTGAAGCTATCTACTTTAGCATTCCTTGTGTGCTGAGATAGACCAAGTACCTACATGTTAGATAAATTTCTATTTTTGGTACCCATGGTCAAATGTGTCCTACTAGGTTAGTTTCCAAAATCCATATTCCTCGTTTATTATCACACTAAGTAGTGTGGACTACTAAAATAACCATCTTGGACCGTCACTCCATTCCCCAGCTAGTCCCGGCTACGTTCTCATTTCCTGAAGAGAATAATGAAAGAGAAAGGGTGAGCTCAACTAGCCCAGTAAGAAATATTATGACTAAGATAATGCAAAATAAATTATCATTAGCCTTCAATAGTGTTAAACTGATTAAATACAATAAACATCAAGTTTAACTGCATCGGAACAAGCAATCCATTAGAAGAGTCAAGTAGAGCATGATATCTACTATCTTCTATGATTTAAAAAGTTTTTCATTCACTTTATCGCTGAGACTCAGCTTAATAAATAAACCACATCATCGAATCATCCCTGCACTACGAGCCAAGGATATTCATGTAATCATCAATGGTCATGATTATACCGAATAATCCCTGGTCATAATCATACCAACAACTGTCCATCAATGCACTACGGGCCAATGAGGATTTTTACCACATCATTTGTAACATTATGGGTCATGATTATACCGAATGATCCCTGGTCATAATCATACCAATCAACAGTCAATCTATGTATGCGTAAGCCAAAGATGACTTTCATCACAATATAAGCATGAGGATAATGACAATGATATAAGCATTAATCAAACGAAATCAAGGAAAAATATTAAAGACTTTAAATTTATCTAGAGTTTAAAAATATCCAAATTGTCAACATGATACTGCTTTGTGGAGTAAAATTCAAGAATAATATTCATGTATCAAAAATGATTTGAACAGAAAAGAAATATATTTTTCGGGTGAATAGTAGCCCGTAAATAGTATCCTCTGAATAATACTTCGGGAATAGTACCTCATAAATAGTACCCTTGCATGAAAAGTGTTCCAAATATCTGAGTGAATAATATTCGAGTGAATAGTAATCGGGTGAATAGTAACACATGAATAGTAACTTATGAATAGTACTCCGACACGAAAAGTGCCCCGAATATCCGAGTGAATAATATTCAAGTGAATAGTAATCGGGTGAATAGTATCCCATGAATAGTAACTAATGAATAGTAACTCGTGAATAGTATTCTGGCTTTAAAAGATCAATAATTATCAAGAAAGCTCATAATAGTATTTTAATGAAAAGATACTGGATAAAGCACAAATATCAAAGATATTCTATTAATTTCACGGAGTATAGAAGTAATACTTCAACAAAATGAGTGTATAATTAAGAATACGAAACGAAATAATATTACTCACATACTACAGAGTATGGAAGAAAATATTATTTCTTACGAATACTGAACGAAGATAATATCCATACGAATACGAAAAATAATATCTCTTCAGAATATGAAATAAATAATACCCCTTACCTCAAAAGAAGACTAAATACTGGAATAGTGAAGTAGCAGACTTCTCTTCTTCTTTTTCTCTATAGCTTCTCTCTCTATAGCTTATCTCTCTATAATTGCTCTTGTGAGACTTAGTGAATTGGTGAGAATGAAAGAAGAATGAGCTTCTATTTATAGAAAAATATAGTTTCGATAATTGTACGTTTTGGGGCTCGAAATATTACAGTATAATACCTTCATCTTTTCCTCTATTTTTAATTTAGTCCTACAAGTATTATCGAACTTGCACCACCTCCCCTAATAGTACATCATGTGAATCAATAGTTCAGACATGTGAATCAATAGTTCTATACATGTGAAAAAAATAGTTACAGTATAGTACCTTCATCTATACCTCAATTTTTAATTTAGTCATGCAAGTATTATTAATCTTGCACCTCCCCTAATAGTACATACATGTGAATCAATAGTACATACATGTGAACAAATAGTTATAAACATGTGAATTAATAGCAATTAATTACTCATTTATTCGATTAATTACCCGATTTGTTAATATAACCTTATCGAAATAAATGTCGATTTCCACTAACACTAACAATCCGAACACAATGAAAATATCAAATTCATCTTTAATCAACACGAACTTATTCATCATTAATATTATAACTCATAATATTTAACAACCAGATCATTCCCAGGAAAGAGGGGGCTTTCCAATAAAGATTTCTCCCTATTGGCGCCCAATTAGGTGACCAAACCTCTCCTCGACAGAACTTTCTAGACATCGTCAATATTATAAATAATAATATGAATAACTTTGTCATCTCAATTATTGATTTAACAATATAAAATATTGATACTGTGACAATAATTGAATCAATAATGTGAGAGATATTATGCAGCAATTATTGTAGCAATAATTGAATATAACTTAGTAACTTCTTACGTAAGCATCAATAATCAATATCGTGTGCTACTATGCAACCACACGTATTACTGTACTTTTACTACCAGGTAGTTCAACAGTTTTAACGATAAACTTTCACCTTTATTTTTATAAAAAATTATTTTTGTCATTTTCTAACTACGACAAAACTTTCGTTGTGGGGTCCACCAATGATTGTGTCGTCGTGCGAATATACCCTGTTAAAACGAATATTTCCTGACCAATCAAATATTTTATAACAACTTTCTTACTTTGTAAAATTTATAAATATTACCCACAACTATAACATTATATCAAATCCACACCATAATATTCAAAAATATATTTTGAGAAAAATTAATCTTTATTCATAAAAGTTGGGGTCTTACAGAAGTAACGTTTTCTCCTGGAACATGGGTGAACATTTCATATTGTTGAGTCATAAGAGATTGTTTATTTTCTCTGACTTCTTCAGTTCTTTCGTGCATAACGAGTAGTGATTCCCAGACTTCCTTGGCAGTTTTGCTATTGACCACATTTTCAAACAGATCATCTTCTAAAGACTGGAACAAAATATTCTTGTCCTTTTTGTCTAGTTGGACATCTTTCTTTTCGTTGTCAGTCCACTTAGTTTTGACCTTGATTTGATCTCTGTTTGGATCTTCTGGAGTGCAAGCTTTGTTAAAATGTAGGGCCCATTCATAACGGTTTCATATAACTCTTCATATAATGAGTCCATGTAGGCTTGCATACAAACTTTCCAGTTTACAAATTTGTATTTGTTGAACATTGGTGGCTTGCTGCCTCCTCCTGTCTTGGATTCACTTATCAGATGTGCTATTGGATCTACTCAAGCTTTGTAAGCTAATTGAGAGAACCTGCTCTGATACCAATTGTTAGTTCCCAAAGACACAATAGTTATCTAGAAGGGGGGTTGAATATATATTTTAAAATTTTCTTTTTCAAAATACTTGTCAGATTTGTTAATGATTTAACCACGGCGGAATTTAAGATTTGTTTGTTCCCCTTTAAGATAAACCAAGTTCATAGGTGATAAGCAGTTATGACAGATATAGCCGTTATAGTAAGAATCTAAAAGACACAATGTTTTTAAATGGTTCAGAGCACTCAAGGCTCTTAGTTCACTCTTCTACTCCTCGAGTAGGAAATCCACTAAGGATGTCTTTACAATCTTCAAATCACTTAGATTCCTTCAAGACCGGCAGTCTTGGAACCTAACAGTTTTGATCTTTTCTTCTATACATTCAATTACAGAATGTTAAACATTTAGCACAGATCAAAGCTAAAATTTTTTGATCTATCACTAAGTTCTTGTACATGTGTTCCTTGAAGGACTTTACATATAAGCATGTTTATTTACTTTCAACATCAAATTTGAATATGTAATTCCCATTAGAATGGTTAACGACCAATATTGGGAATTAACTTCTGAAGGATTTGGGATCGATTCATAGATCCTGGAAATAAAATGGAATTAATATATTAATTAGTATCAAAGTTAAGTTGTATTCATTATATTATGAATGGAAGTTGTTAATAGTTAGATGAAGATAGTATCGTGATGCACCAGGTCCGAGGTAACGGATACCCGAATTTAGGGGCGTTACATACATCATTATATAACTAAATATAACAACGTACATCTTCAAATCCTAGGTTCTATTACCTTAAAACCTCGTACATTACAAATAATGATAATTATATTTTTTTTACATCTTATAATAGTGACTTTCATCAGCCACAAAAGATACATAACAGGTCATTAAACTAATCTATAGTTTAATTAAACTATTCTACATTACAAGTCTTGGCTTGCTCTTCACGCTCATTCATATCATGAATGGCACTTTGTC
The DNA here is from genome assembly GCA_016801055.1 of Panax notoginseng. Taxonomy (NCBI): domain Eukaryota; kingdom Viridiplantae; phylum Streptophyta; class Magnoliopsida; order Apiales; family Araliaceae; genus Panax; species Panax notoginseng. Next base: position 56,290,843 of record CM029016.1, read on the forward strand.
AGGATGCCGATCAGCTTGATCTTTACGGGATCCTTGAGTTCATTCTAGCATCGTTCGTTGAAAATGTTTTTATTTAAAACAAGAGTGAGCATTCAATTGCTCAGCAAATCATAGCAGTTTAAGAACAACAACTTAAGAATCACATATTCTTTTAAAATCTTCCATAACGGAACAATGGTTAAGAAGCAGCTTGAATAATAGGAATAAATCTGATTCCTATCATTTTAAAACATTAATCACATTCAGTTTGAAATACTTTCATTCTTCTACCTTTTTCATACACATTTTGTTTGGCTAGAATCATTAGCACAGATTTAACAATAACGGTTCATAAATAACATAACCTTTTCATATTGAATAGTTCAATAACAGAACAATTCAACTCAAAAAAACACCGAAGTGTTAAAATTGTGGCACAATGCCTTATACATTCTACCACCTTGTACAAATATCACACATTTACACATATATATAACTTCTTAAGCTCAACATCTGAGAAAGTTTAAGAAACTAACATTCATTTATAATATGAATGAAGTTAGGAAACTTTCCTTAAGCACAGCTATAACTTATACTTTACGCTGAACTGTTTACCGCAATCCCTATATATCATATAGGGAAATAGCACGTACACAAGTTAGTCATATACTTTACTTATACATTGGTTTAAACTTAACTTTACTCCTTATGGTTCGCGTTTATAACCTAAGTTCATGTAACCATCCTCCTTTACCGTTTTACGATATATTTACCTTGACATTTCCTTCTTCTTAGCTCAACTTGTACGAAGAATTACAACAATAATGTTCGTTAAGTCAATTATCGTTCCTTATGGCTTTCTGACAACTAAATGTTATACCTCAAGATTATTTACTAACATCTAAGTCATACAATCTTTTGTATACTCAGAATGACCATTCAATGTTAATACTATGCATTCATAGCATTAAGTATTTTACATTGTTCAACGTTTACGTTATTCATTACTCTTCATTCTCTTAATTTCAAACCATATACGGTGTGTATGTTATACCCGTTTAATATTCGCGTACACTCAAGAACTTCAGTCGGTTAAAGTATTTAACGCTTACGTTTCATTCTAACATTCCCTATCCGACTCACACTCGGACTTTCATTAATCTTATTACCGTTCGCTGCGACTTTCTTAATATTTTCATATCTTACTTATGACCTCCGTCAACGTCTAAATCATACAACTAATGTATGCTTAGAACGTTCGTCTGACGTGAATATGATTCACGAGGATCATTTACGTATTCTACGTTCACGTTGTTCGTCGTTTAAACCTCCATTCAACTCTTAATTAAAGTTTTAATCACTCTCCTTCGTGATTCATTACATATGTTAGGAATAAGCATGAGAATGATATTCCTATTTATATAAGATTTGATTATGATCTTAATAAATGAATATGCAAATATGACTGCATTGAAATAAGCTGTAAAATCCTTGAATAGATAATAGGAATATATATATACAAAGACTTAAACTAAAATGATCAAATATGTTAGGTTGATTCTACATGAATAAAATAGCTTTGTAAAGTCCTTCAAAAGAACATGATGTACAAGGACTAAATATAGAAAGATCAAGCTTATTAGGTTCATCTTATATGATGTAATAGATAGGCAAGTCTTATCGTCAAGCACTGCACCAACCCTCGAAGTTTGTCAGAAGAGACAAGGAACTCAAAGACTATCAAGGCAGAATCGTAGTCTGTCATGCTAGCCAAGGGATTGCAGAAGTCAAGGCAGAATCATAGATTATTGAGAAAGTTGCTACAGAATCGTAGTCTTCCTTGGAGGGCCTTACTCATAATTGTAGAGTTGGTCCAAGTACCTGCCGAGCCAAGTCGAGAATCGTAGACCACACTTGAAGTCGTGGAGTCTACCGATCATATCAGAGGCAGAAATTGTACTCAAGCTAGATTAAACAAGGACAGCAAGTGTTAAGGCAAAAATTATAGTCTGATGTATAATTTGCTCTCAGAGTCGTAGTATCAGCAGAACCAAAGCTAAATTGTAGTCTGCAGAACAAAGTCTATTAGTGCTCACAACGTCAAGGAAGAATCGTAGTGATAATATGATTCTCAACACATGAGCACTTCCAAAGCATCCAAAGAATGTAGCCTCTGGTCATAACTGTAAAGATGTTATCCACCTGAAGGAAGCCAGAGAACAATCAACAAATGGCTTGCAAGCAAACAAAAGATCGAAGCGCCAATTTAATCAGCATCCTGATTGAGATGTGAAGCCATTCAGGGGAAGTCTTCCACAAGAAACATTAAGAAGACTTCAGATAACATGACTGACAAAAGGAAGTCAGTAATGTAGTAGCTGTCAAGAAAAACAAAAGATGATGATCTTGGATGTGACTATGATCGTAATGCTTGCCAGATGAGAAGTAGGAACTGATGCGGTTTATACAAAGATATTGGCCAACCTATAAAGAATAGACAAAGAAGATTAAGCATGTGTCAGGCCATTGATGATATATGAATGAGAGATCACAAGGAGAAAGAGAGTTGAGCATAACCAATTAGATGAGTCTTGAACTTCAGGAGGGTCAGAGCATTCAAATAAGTTGTCAGTGTTTAATGCAAGTCGAAGGCAAGCAGAAGTGTTGAAGCACTACACGAGCGAAGGAAGAAAGATTCTATATTATAAATCCAAAGAACACTCTCAGAATCGTAGTGTTGTCTCATTTAGTCAATGAGCAATATTCAAAAGACTAACTACGATCAAGTTCAAGTTCATCTATATTAGAATCCTAGAGTTCTGTCATCTAAGTATTGAAGCCTTGGCAACGTCTCAATACAAAGACTGACATTTAAACGTTGTTGATTGAAAGCATCGATGCAGAAGGATAATTCATGATGTTCTGATTGAGGAATCAGAAATAAAAAATAAAGGCGACTACCAGCCTGACGCGTTAAAGTGACATCTATGATGTGGTAGGTGAAATAGTAGACTGTAGTGTCAGAAAAGTAAAGAAGGGGATGTCACGTCACATTAGTAGTCTACAACAAATAACTCGAGATCTGTAAATCAATTCAAATAGCTTCCAACGGCTATAGTCCAATGGGAAGCTTTTGGAATGATATTTAACAATTAAAGCTTGAATGCAGAAGGGTTGTTGGCTTTGATAAGTTTTTGACATTTCTAGATCTTACAATTTTGCTAAGAATGATGGCCTACTCTGGGATGGTACTAGGGTAAAGGATGTTAAGGCTGCCACTATTTGGAACTCTATTCGGCATGTGGGATCGGCTGTGGGTTGGCATAAATTAGTATGGCATAAAATGGTTCCTCTCCATCACTCTTTCATCCACTAACTTACTTTCTATAAGGGACTTAGGACTCTGGACAGACTTATGTAATTTGGGCTTGATATAAACCCCATCTGTGTGCTTTGTTCTAATGATACGAAAACTTTCAACCACCTATTTATTGAATGTCCATTCTCTTTTCAAATTCTCGTTGATGTCCTTCGTCTATGTGGTTAGCGTGATTTCAATAGAATTTGGTCTTCAATTATTGGTTTTATCATTAATTGCTCTTGCCCAAATTTTCATCACAGTCTGTTGCATGCTGAGTTTGCTGCTGTGGTTTATCGGATATGGCATGAACATAATGCTCTGATTTTTAGAAAAAAAATTCACCCCTACTAGGACTATTATTCGTGATATTATTCATTTGCTTAAGTGTGGCCTTCACACAAATGCTAGATTTCAGAAATTTAAATCCAGTTCATGTTTTCACAATCTTATTTTATAAGTTGTTTGCTGGTTTGTTTGCTCAGTGAGGTGGGGCTTCGCCATGCGGGGCTTTAGCTTCGGCCAACTGTGTTTTAGTTGTGTGGGGCTTCTGCCACGTGGGGCTTTGGATAGATGGGGCTTCAACTTTGGCCAGGTGGTTTGGGACTTCGGCGTCGCCTAGCTGGTTTGGTGGTTTGTTAAGTGGGCTTCGGTTTTGACTTGGATAGCTTCGGCTTCGGGCATTTACAGCAGGGCTCGGGCGACTGTTATGTGGTTACTGCTCAGGATGGTTTTGTGGCTGGGTGTGTGTCGATTGCAGCTGGGCTCAGGCGATTATTACGTGGTTCGGGTGTCTTGTTGAGGGTTTCTTATATCTCCTTTTGGCATGATCCTTTTTAGTCATTACATCATAGGGCATGTCTTATGATGTCTTTGCTTATCTCTGATTGGGTTTCTCCCACGAGGTTTTGTACTGCGCCTTTTATTTTTTTAATTCAGTCTAAATTTAGCAAAAAAAATATCTACATAGAAAATGTCTCAGTTGTAAAGGCCCCAAATCCGGGTCCTAATCACCACGGATCTGATATACTAATTCTATAACTAACTGCGAAAGATATAAACATAAATTATTTATACATTAAACATTACACACTATTCCCCAAGGTCGATTAACCTTAACCTATACACAATTCATAACCTATCTAACATATAATGTTATTATCATACAATATTGTTACATTTCTAGCTGCACATATTATCCCACGTTGAACTTGTCCTTATCTTTTCCTGTATCTGAAGTATTCATCTTAATCTACAATATTTATCATGATATAACAAGGGTGAGCAACAGGTTTGCCCATCAAGTTTAAGTTTAATAAATCAAGGATATATCATGATAGAAATAATTGAACAATAAGCTGGCTACAATTCTTCAATATAATTGAGAATTAGCATGAATAAAATTTCATAGCCGAACGAACATTGAACATAAACATATCAATTATATCTGGACCGAATGGTAATGAAGGTGATCAACCTTTCATACATGATGAATACATGCATTATGTACAGGGTACGATTTAACAATTCATACACATGGTAATCAACAATGATTAACCACAAGTTAAAAGAATAGTTTAAGAAAACTTGCCTGATCCGTTGATTATCGTTACGCGATTTATTTAGCTTTGCCTGAAGACCTATTATAAATAATATCGATCTACAAATTAGAATAATATCATCATAATATTTAAAATATTCTAAATACATTATCACATAATCCTATAAGTCTATAACGCACATAAGACCTAGTATCAAGTCAAACTATTTTAGTCTGACTTGAGTCCGATAAAATACTAACATCCCGACGGTCTAGTCGAAAAAATATTGAGTCTAGTATCCATAAGACTATGTCTAAACGCAACACAATTATCTTTAATAATTAATTAATCAGTCAAAAATAATTTTCAAAGACTTCTAATCATTTTTACATAATTATTATCATTTATCATGATTTTTTTTAATCATTAATATCTTATTTATATGAATTAAACACCACATTATTCCCTTATCATTAATATTTATTTAATATTAAATAATAATAAAAATTATACCATAATATTATAATATATTTATAATATATCAAAGTATTTTTAATACCTTAAAATCATATTTAAATGATTTTTAAACCTTTAAATCCATTATCCGCTAATTGCTATTAATATTAAAATATTAATATTTTCATGACAAAATATCAAAAGTTATATTTTATAACTTAAAATATTTTTATAACCTTTAAATTATTTTTAAATCATTAATTCTATTTTTTTATAATTTATTTAATACATTTATTAAATAAATAAATTATCATTAATACTAATTAATTAATAAAATTTATCACAAAATATCAAAAGTCATTAAAAATAACTTAAAATATTTTCTTATACCATAATATAATTTTTCATAATTTTGTAAGTATTAAAATCATTTTTAAGTAATTTATTTAATATTAAAATTAAATAAATTAAATCCCATTAATATTCTAAAAATATTAAATATTAATAAAATATATTCAAAATAATTAAAAAAAAAACCATTTTTAGGCTTTAAAATAATTTTTAGTAATTTATTATGTATTTTTAATAATTTAAAACTAATTTTCTTTAATTATTTAATAAAATAATAATTTTCAGAAATTAAGTGTCACTAAAGGGCCCTATAGCGACAGAACCGTCGCTATAGGTGTTCTTGAGCAAAAACTCAGATCTTCATGACAGTTAATGTTTGACCATTAATAGATCCTTTTTTATCAAGTTTCTGGATTTGGTAATGAGTTATGATTGTAGTACTCATGTAATATTACAATATCCAACAAGGTTCCTAGCTAAACAACCTAACAACAGAGAGATCAAACCCTCCAAAGATCTTGTCAGGCCTGTTTATCATTTTCTGGGTTACCCAGAAATGAAGAACAGCCAAGGTATCTAGTTTGCAAGCCTTGAATCTGGCGTTCTTGACTTTCTCAGTGTAATATTAAGGTTTCGTCTTGTAGAATACATGACAAGGAACACTTCTATAACATTAGATATACATAACAACATTACAAACGTAAGATCTGGACCGGTCAAAGTAGGCCAGAAAACTGTTCTTGAACGAATTCTGGGTTTTCCAGAAATTCATAAGGCAGTCGGTCAACTCAAGTTTGACCTTGATTATCTTGGATCTTGTACATGATCTAGGTATTCTAATGACTTATATGTGTATTTCACATACCAGTCTACAACATAACAATAACAACTTGGCCAAACTATCTAACACATGCAAGATAGAAGCTTAGAAAATCTTGTCAGACCATTTTTGGGTTTCTAGGCTGACCCTGATTCCAGTTTTAGATCACTGTCCACATGGAAAAGAACAAGTCTATAACTTAAAACTAACATAACACTTAACATAGACAGATCTAGAAGTCCTGACATTTGCTTGTCAGACACAAAACTAGGGTTCTTGATCAGTTTCAAAAAATCCAATTTCGTACATCTACATGATATGGATCCATGATCCAACAACCCAGATCACTATGTGACACCATCTAACACATATATAACCAACAAACAACAACATTAACTAAAATCTTGAAGATCTAGAAAGTTTAGGGTTTAGACCTCATTCATGCTTTTATCATGATTCTGATCCTTGATGTTTGTTCTTGGCTTGCTAGAGATCATGCTAGGGACTGAATTACTTAAAAATTTCATGGGTCTAGAGAGACAAAGTTTTGGTTGAATATTGGTGAATAAATGAGGCTTTAATCTTGATTTTCTATCTCTTTAATCTATATATTGAAAGCAAATGATATGGGCTGATGTATATAACTGGTGGCTATGGTTTTTAGTCACATGGAGTAGATAAAGTTGGTCACCAACTCATTATTTTAGCAAGATCTACAAGCTAACTAATAAATAATTGCAAAAAGGGTACTTTAGTCATTTTGTCCAACATTTTAATGGCATAATGGTCATTTGATCAAACCATTAGGGTTTGACCCTTAGGGTTTAACCCTAAGGTTTCATAATTTAAATTCTAAGATTTCTAATTTAGGTTTTCAAAATAGAAAATTACTCTTTCTAAATTATAATTAGGATTATCTAATTATACTAAGATTTCCTAATCATAATTCAAGCTTGCTAATTAGGATTAGTATTTCTTAATTAAAATTGCTAATTTAGTAATTAGGTTCATAATTGTACATTAGGGTTTCTAGCGGAACAATTAGGGTTTTAAACTTTAAAAATTAGGGTTTTCTAAATACATTATTAGAGTTTCCCTAATTATGTCTATAATCATAAATACGTACCTTTAAATTCCCAATTTAGGGTTTTTGAATTCCAAATTAGGGTTTAGAATTCCTGAATCTGAAATTAGGGTTTTCAGAACCGATATTAGGGTTTCTTATCTGTCTTTAGGGTTTTCTAACTGAACGTTGATATTCTTAATATAATACTAGGGTTTTCCACTGACATAGGTTATCTAGCCAACCCTTGACCCTTAACCACATATTGTACACATATACAACCATATGCACAGAACATATACACTTATACACTTAATCTTGAATAATTCTCCAAAAAAAATTTAAATTCACAAAATTCCTTCCCGAAAATCTCAAATCCATTCACTTATTTTATGTTTAGGTTTATTAGTCAACCTTTAATCCATCATTTAAGATTTAAATAATTATCTAAATTTTTGGGTTGTCACATTCACCCCTTCTTCTAAAAATTTCATCCCCGAAATTTATCTTACACCATATACCTTTTATACACAGCATTGCATGCTACCCACAACATCAGTCACAAGAGTTAAATTATTCAAATCATGATGAGGAGTCATATAGACTATGAACTTTTATTTTCGAAAAGGTTTTATGGAAATTCATCCGCAAACCGTCATAACTTATAAACATAGAGGGTGATTAGCCCGGTACGCCCTGTACTGGCCAAGTACTGCTGGTCGGAGCAATTTTTCCCCGTTCCTCTTATCTGCCTTAGGCGCACAAAATTTCTTACCTCAGTCTTTATCGGAATCCTCACCAAAATAATTCGGTTAGGGAAATTTTTCAAAGAACGCTTTGGATTTTCATAAACGTTGGTCTAGTTGAATCAAATAGCATAGACTCGTACCAGTAATTCAATTCAATCGAAATATTTAGGTATAGCCAAACCTCATTGGCAAATTAAAATTTTAAAATTAGTTTGAAAATGACGTCGTGATGCCGTACTGTATTAACAGCCCGTTTGAGGATGCCATCATCGAGTGACTTTGTTATAACACATCATACAATAGTGGAATAACGATTTTAGATCAAATTCAACACTAAGTATTCGTGTATTTACAACTCCATCAACTTTTTATCATCTCTGCACCAGGTTACATGGTACATAAGTGATAAATAAAAATATAGTTTTATATTTCAAATCATTATAGTCTAGCCGAAACAATTAGCATAGACTATACTTTAAACCGTTCAAAAACCGTTGCAATTTAGTTTTATCATTTCAACAGGTAACGATGTGTCGGTGGCTCGAAATCCACATATACACAATAATCACCAGGAATTGAAAATAAAAAAAAATCATTTTTCAAAAGCACACAGTGCGTATTTAGCTTGATGTAAAAAATTTTGAAGTCCAGCATAGCTAGGAGTTTTGGTAAAACCTATGTCTCCGCTAATAATCAATTTCTTAGTAATCTATCTATTCTTATAATCCTCAATACTCCATTCACACATAGTTCTACCAAGTTCGTCAAACTTACCACACTTATGAGTTCAAGAACTTTCCACAATCATATGAGTTTAAGAACTTATCCTAGACAGACATTTGGCGTCCATTCGCTGAGGGGTTCAAAAATATTTCATATAATTATGAGTCACAAACCTACCATAAGTATGAGTTTTAAGAACTCACACTTAACCTTATATTCTCTAACTATACCCTACCTATCTGTTATACACCTGAGAAAAGAATCATCTTCTCAACAGGTATATAGCAAATAGCGCGACACAGATATTTCAATGATTATCAGTACCAGAAACTTGGTAATTTTTACACCAAGTACAATTCCCCGCTCACAACAAGGAATCATACAACTCAGCTGCTGACATGAGTCCTCAATTGAAATCCCCACCTAATCCTAACTCCATTCTCAATACGAATTTTGTTCAATCCGTATTCATAATCCTTTCCTCAATCTGTACCAATTCATAGTACAACTGACACACAGTAATCTTGTTGTAAACTTTTCAATCATTAGATTGATTCTTTTCCCTACTATAACCTTATCAGATCATGGGGTGATCTCATCGTATATATTACGATTCATTTTTATATTCTATGATCGTTTTATTTTATGATATCCTATCCATGTACTTTTAGTCTTTTAAACTCTATCTATTCATCACCACTGTTGACCTTTATTTATCAGAGTTAGGGAACTCCGTATCTTAATAACTCATTGATATTCGTCTTTGAATCTTATCGACACACTAACTCTATTTGAGTTAGTACTTATCCTATTCCCTGCGGTTATTAGTCTCAGGTAACCCTACCTAAGGTTCATAACCTACAGCTTTGATACCAACTGTAAAGGCCCCAAATTCGGGTCCTAATCACCACGGATCTGGTACACTAATTTTATAACTAATTGCGAAAGATATAAACATAAATTATTTATACATTAAACATTACACACTATTCCCCAAGGTCGAGTAACCTTGACCTATACACAATTCATAACCTATCTAACATATAATGTTATTATCATACAATACTGTTACATTTCTAGCTGCACATATTATCCCTCGTTGAACTTGTCCTTATATTTTCCTGTATTCGACATATTCGTCTTAATCTGCAATGTTTACCATGATATAGCAAGGGTGAGCAACATGTTTGCCCAGCAAGTTTAAGTTTAATAAATCAAGGATATATCATGATAGAAAGAATTAAACAATAAGCTAGCTACAATTCTACAATATAATTGAGAATTAGCATGAACAAACTTTCATAGCTGAACGAACATTGAACATGAACATATCAATTATATCTGGACCAAATGGTAATAAAGGTGATCAGCCTTTCATACCTGATGAATACATACAATATGTACAGAGTACGATTTAACAATTCATAGATATGATAATCAACAATGATTAACCACAAGTTCAAATAATAGTTCAAGAAAACTTGCATGATCCGTTGATTATCGTTACACGATTTATTTAGCTTTGCCTGAAGACCTATTATAAATAATATCGATCTACAAATTAGAATAATATCATCACAATATTTAAAATATTCTAAATACATTATCACATAATCCTATAAGTCTATAACGCACATAAAACCTAGTATCAAGTTAAACTATTTTAGTCTGACTTGAGTCCGATAAAATGCTAACATCCCGACGGTTTAGTCAAAAAAATATCGGGCCTAGTATCCATAAGACTTTGTCTAAACGCAACACAATTATCTTTGATAATTAATTAATCAGTCAAAAATAATTTTCAAAGACTTCTAATCATTTTTACATAATTATTATCATTTATCATGATTTTTTTAATCATTAATATCTTATTTATATGAATTAAACACCACATTATTCCCTTATCATTAATATTTATTTAATATTAAATAATAATAAAAATTATACCATAATATTATAATATATTTATAATATATCAAAGTATTTTTAATACCTTAAAATCATATTTAAATAATTTTTAAACCTTTAAATCCATTATCCGCTAATTGCTATTAATATTAAAATATTAATATTTTCATGACAAAATATCAAAAGTTATATTTTATAACTTAAAATATTTTTATAACCTTTAAATTATTTTTAAATCATTAATTCTATTTAGTCATAATTTATTTAATACATTTATTAAATAAATTAATTATCATTAATACTAATTAGTTAATAAAATTTATCACAAAATATCAAAAGTCATTAAAAATAGCTTAAAATATTTTTTTATACCATAATATAATTTTTCATGATTTTTTAAGTATTAAAATCATTTTTAAGTAATTTATTTAATATTAAAATTAAATAAATTAAATACCATTAATATTCTAAAAATATTAAATATTAATGAAATATATTCAAAATTATTTAAAAAAAACCATTTTTAGGCTTTAAAATAATTTTTAGTAATTTATTATGTATTTTTAATAATTTAAAACTAATTTTCTTTAATTATTTAATAAAAATAATAATTTTCAGAAATTAAGTGTCGCTAAAGGGCCCTATAACGACCAAACTGTCGCGATAGGTGTTCTTGAGCAAAAACCCATATCTTTATGACAGTTTGCAGGGTAGTATGTTTGACCATTAATAGATCCTTTTTTATCAAGTTTCTGGATTTGGTAATGAGTTATGATTGTAGTACTCATGTAATATCACAATATCCAACAAGGTTCCTAGCTAAACAACCTAACAACAGAGAGATCAAATGTAAGACCCCGAATTTTATGAAATAAAAGTATTCAGTTTTTCTTATAATTACAATTCAGTAAATGGTTAAATTGATAAAAAAATTAAAGTTGTGGGTGAAATGTGAAAATTTTTCAAAATAAACAAGTGGTTATAAAATAATCATTGTTGTCGGGGAATATTCGTTTGGTCGTGGAATATTCTTTCTGTCGGGGAATATTCGTACGACGGCGCAGCCATTTGTGGGAATCATAACAGAACAATTATCGGATGAAGAAAACGACAAATTTGAATTTTTATAAACAACGGCGTAGTTGTTACCGTTAACACTGTTGGAATACCCGGTGGTTAAAACACAGTAATACGCGTTGTTGCACAATAGCACACGGTATTGCACCAATTATTGATTCTTACGTAAGAAGGCACTACTCAATAATGGTTACAATAATTACTGTTCAGTATTTTATTTTATTGATTCAATAATTGCTACTTGGATATTTTATATTACTGTTGTTTCAATAGTTGTCACTACGCAGTATTTTCTATTATCGGAGCAATAATCTGAATAATATTATTAGATAACATTATTGGCAATGTCTAAAAATTTCTGTCTACGGAGAGGTTTGGTCATCTAATTGCGCGCCAGTAAGGAGAGATCCTTAATGGAAAGCCCCCTCTTTCTTGGGAATGGCCTGGTTGCCATTACTGTGATTTTATAATATTATTTAAGAATAATTAATTATTAATTTATATGATGAGGAAAATATTGATTTTATGTGGATATAGAAGGAGAAAAATTTTAATGTGACAATTGTTGAAAATTAATATTTTATATTTTCTGATAAAATAATTCATTTAAATATATTATTTTAATAATATATTAATGGTGATATTTTTACAATGAATGTGGGATATATAAATAAATGAGGAAGAGTATTTTTATTAGATTAAATGTTTAACACATGTTTTGTGTGTTGGTGGACACAATTCTTGACCGAAAATTTATTATAGACTGTAAAATCGTCCGTTTGTGGATTTCGGTCAATTTCTGTTTGGAATTTGGAAAAATTTTCTTCTGCAAAGTTGTAGAGAATTGAATTTCCTATAAGAAGACGCAAGATTCGAATTTTCTGATAAAAGGGCTATTTATTATGAATTATTGAAGTTTCGAAATTCCGAAATAATTGAGTTTTGGAAGTTTTATTTATTTTTATTAACAAAAACGTTTTTTACACTTTGGTGGGCCCCACTTGCACATGTTGATGGCTGAATCCAGATTTTCAAAGGTGGGCTAAGGAAAATTTATAATTATATTATTATTTTATTAAATTTTCTGCTTTGGTATTCTAAGCAATTTCTTATAAATAGGGTGCTTAGGTTAGAATTGAAAATTACACCAGAAATTGAAGTTTTCTCTCTATTTCTCTCTCTATATTATCGAGTGTATTCTTGTGAGTATTTTGATATCTTGAGTGTTGCTATACGGTGCAAGTTCGTTCAGCGTTATTCCAGTTAGAAGTACTGCTCTTTTGAGGTAAGGGATAGTAAGGGATTTTAAGGGTTATTATGTTTTTCAGTTCGTAATTCTTCTGACCTTCAGAAAATTTTGAAAAAATTTGAAATGATATTTTGATGAGTTTTATTGATTGTGTCCAAAAATGGTAATTTTTGGATGTATAAATTAAGAGTTATGAATTTTACGGGAAAAGACTATTTTAAAAGTAACCGCTTATAACTCCTTGTGGTTAACTCCAAAATTGGTGAAATTTGTATTGGGAGTACATGTATATGATAGAAGTATACTCTGTAAATTTTGGAATTTTTGGATAAAAGTACAATTTTTGATAAATATCTAAATATTCGGTAGTTTTGGCCATATGAAAAATAGTAAATGAGTTTTAAAAATTCTGAGAAAAATATATGTTCAATATGGGACTATATTCTGCTAAATCCCAGAAAAGAAATATTTTTGGAACTGATTTGGTATTTTTTATGAAAATGGACTAGTTATGAGTAAATGAATTAAATATGTAATGTGAAGTAAGAAAATTAGAAAATATGATTTTATGGCTTGAGAATCATATATGAGTTATATGCAGATTTTTGATGAGGGTTTTAGTTATTGGTGATGAAATCTTAAGAGTTGGCATTTTATGATGATTAAATACATTAATTAGTAAAGTGTAAACAATTTAAATAAATTATTTATAAGGTTAAGAAATATTATTCTTTCAATATCATTATACCGAAATATTGGCATGAATTTTATTGTGGAGTTTTTACCTTTTTGTGTCGGGTTTACTATTCATGAGTTACTATTCATGTATTACTATTCACAGAAAAATTGGTTTCTTTTTCTGACCAAATTATAGTTGATTTATGAATATTACTCTTGAGATTAAAACTATATGTTGATCATATTATTTTTATTATCATATATAACATTATTATAACCCTGATGTTGAAATTCTCTTTCACTTGAGTGTAAAGATGGGTAGATTGTTGGTATGATCATGACTATGGGTTCTCTTTGGCCAGTAGTGTAAAGTTAAATTGTTGACTGGTATGATCATGACCATTGAATTTATAACAGAATATCTTTAGCTTAAGTGTAAAGGTGAATTGATCAATATGGTTATAATTATTGTTTATATAATTTTGAAATGATTATATAATTCTTTGAGATATTAATATATTTGGCCTATAGTACAAATATGAACTGTTGAAGAATATCTTTGGCCTTTAGTGCAAAGATGAACTGTTGATGAATATCTTTGGCCTGTAGTGCAAAGATGAATTATGAATGAATATCTTTGGCCTGTAGTGCGAAGATGAACTGTTGTTCAATATCTTTGGCCCGTAGTGCAAAGATGGTTTGTTGATGAATATCTTTGGCCGTAGTGCGAAGATGGATTTATTAATATGATTATAAACATGAACTGTGATTTGGTATAACCATGATCTTTGATGTTTCAGGTGATGAAAATTATCTTTGTCCTAGATGAGAAAAGGAATTTAGAACTACAATTACGATTATAAGTTATACATGTGATTGTGGACAGGAATGGTTGATTGATGTTACAGGGATAAAATATTATTGGTGGACTTTTAACATGGAGAAGATAATAAACTTTATAGTCTATTTGACTCTTCTAATGGTTTGCTCGTTCCGCTGTAACTATGGTTGAAATTTTTATCATCTACCATATGTTATAAATCTCTGATTTATTACTAATGAAGACTATTGATAATTTATTTATCTTTAGTCATGATATTCTTTACTGGGCTAGTTGTGCTCACCCTTCTGTTTCACAATTCCTTTCAGGTAATAAGAGTGTAGCTGGGTCGAGCGGGGGTAACAGGGGAATGGAACGGTGGTCATCATTTAGTAGTTATATTTGGTGAATCATCTAGGGTGAAGCGAACCCAACGTTGGAAGGGTGTTTTGCCACTATCATACAAGATGTCTAACGACACACAACCTCGTGTCATCATAAGGCATGGTTGTGCACATCCACTTGTCGAGTATATCTACGAGCACTACCTATATAATCTTGGTGTTTGTTTGAAGTATGATTCTCAGTTAGAGACAGTGGAGATAATGATATATCAAGAGAAGACTCACCATTGGGAAGAATATAATAGTAAACTTCTCGTTTTTCTTTGGGGTCTATTGGGTCAACCAATGATAATTCTGTGGCCATATGATATCTATCAGAACCTAGAAGTATGGCCTCCCACATATGAGGGTTTCCTTGAGCACTTCCCAAAGATTCTAATTTCTAAAATAGTTTTTGACTATACCTTTATGTAAGGTGTCATTGTGACGTGCTATCCAAGGTTGGGACATGAGTCACAGTTGGTATATTTTAGTATCAAAACTCACAACATATGTGTTGTTGTATTTTGCACAATAATTGTTGTAATAAAGTTGTAGTTATTTTCTGTACCATGTATTTGGCGACTCAGAATAGGTTGGATGGAATGGACCTATTTTGGGGGCGTCACAGTTGGTATCAGAGTTATAAGTAAAGAGTCCCAAGCCTCTCACTGGTGACTTCTTGTTTATGGGGGATGCACCGAAGCCAGACTCTCCGTAGGGGACGCCGTTCTACGGTGGCAAACTGATAGGTACCAATGTGAGGTGCTGTCCACTGATGGGACATTTGTCACAGTTGGTATCAGAGCTTAGGGATATGATCTCTGACGGAGATCTGGGAATAGGACTAGGAGGGGAGAGACGAGTAAATCCTTCGCTAGTGTATCCTACCTAAGCTTATTTGTTGGTCAGTCATAATATCGGGATATTATGTGATATGTTAATTTGTTCAATTAACCCTTGTTTTGAAGCTGTATTCTAGAATGATATTTGAAATACAGGAGATGAGCAACGGAGAAATTATGATGACAGGGAAGATGGAATCTAAAATGAAAGGAAGGTATTCTCAACTCTTTGAAATATCAGGTACGTAAATTTCGGGGACGAAATTTCATAAGGAGGGGAGATTGTAAGACCCCGAATTTTATGAAATAAAAGTATTCAATTTTTCTTATAATTACAATTCAGTAAATGGTTAAATTGATAAAAAATTAAAGTTGTGGGTGAAATGTGAAAATTTTTCAAAATAAACAAGTGGTTATAAAATAATCATTACTGTCGGGGAATATTCGTTTGGTCGTGGAATATTCTTTCTGTCGGGAAATATTCGTATGACGGCGCAGGCATTTGTGGGCCTCATAACAGAATAATTATCGGATGAAGAAAATGACAAATTTGAGTTTTTATAAACAACGGCGTAGTTGTTACCGTTAACACTGATGGAATACCCGGTTGTTAAAACACAGTAATACGCGTTGTTGCACAGTAGCACACGGTATTGCACCAATTATTGATTCTTACGTAAGAATCAATAATGATTACAATAATTACTGTTCAGTATTTTATTTTATTGATTCAATAATTACTACTTGGATATTTTATATTACTGTTGTTTTAATAGTTGTCACTACGCAGTATTTTCTATTATCGGAGCAATAATCTGAATAATATTATTAGATAACATTATTGGCAATGTCTAAAAATTTCTGTCTAAGGAGAGGTTTGGTCATCTAATTGTGCGCCAGTAAGGAGAGATCCTTATTGAAAAGCCCCTTCTTTCCTAGGAATGGCCTGGTTGTCATTATTGTGATTCTATAATATTATTTGTGAATAATTAATTATTGATTTATATGATGAGGAAAATATTGATTTTATGTGGATATAGATGGAGAAAAATTTTAATGTGACAATTATTGAAAATTAATATTTTATTTTTTCTGATAAAATACTTCATTTAAATATATTATTTTAATAATATATTAATGGTGATATTTTTACAATGAATGTGGGATATATAAATAAATAAGGAGGAAGAGTATTTTTGTTGGATTAAATGTTTAACACATGCTTTGTGTGTTGGTGGACACAATTCTTGACCGAAAATTTATTATAGACTGTAAAATCGTCCGTTTGTGGATTTCGGTCAATTTTTGTTTGGAATTTGGAAAAGTTTTCTTCTGCAAAGTTGTAGAGAATTGAATTTCCTATAAGAAGACGCAAGATTCGAATTTTCTGATAAAAGGGCTATTTATTATGAATTATTGAAGTTCCGAAATTCCGAAATAATTGATTTTTAGAAGTTTTATTTATTTTTATTAACAAAAACGTTTTTTACACTTTGGTGGGCCCCACTTGCACATGTTGATGGCTGAATCCAGATTTTCAAAGGTGGGCTAAGAAAAATTTATAATTATATTATTATTTTATTTAATTTTCTGCTTTGGTATTCTAAGCAATTTCCTATAAATAGGGTGCTTAGGTTAGAATTGAAAATTACACCAGAAACTGAAGTTTTCTCTCTATTTCTCTCTCTATATTATCGAGTGTATTCTTGTGAGTATTTTGATATCTTGAGTGTTGCTATACGGTGCAAGTTCGTTCAACGTTATTCCAGTTAGAAGTACTGTTCTTTTGAGGTAATGGATAGTAAGGGATTTTAAGGGTTATTATGTTTTTCTGTTCGTAATTCTTCTGACCTTCAGAAAATTCTGGAAAAATTTAAAATGATATTTTGATGAGTTTTATTGATTGTGTCCAAAAATAGTAATTTTTTGATGTATAAATTAAGAGTTATAAATTTTACGGGAAAAGACTATTTTAAAAGTAACCGCTTATAACTCCTTGTGGTTAACTCCAAAATTGGTGAAATTTTTATTGGGAGTACATGTATATGATAGAAGTATACTCTGTAAATTTCGGAATTTTTGGATAAAAGTACAATTTTTGATAAATATCTAAATATTCGGCAGTTTTGGCCATATGAAAAATAGTAAATGAGTTTCAAAAATTCTGAGAAAAATATATCTTTAGAATGGGACTATATTCTGCTAAATTCCAGAAAAGAAATATTTTTGGAACTGATTTGGTATTTTTCATGAAAATGGACTAGTTATGAGTAAATGAATTAAATATGTAATGTGAAGTAAGAAAATTAGAAAATATGATTTTATGGCTTGAGAATCATATATGAGTTATATGCAGATTTTTGATGAGGGTTTTGGTTATTGGTGATGAAATCTTAAGAGTTGACATTTTATAATGATTAAATGCATTAATTAGTAAAGTGTAAACAATTTAAATAAATTGTTTATAAGGTTAAGAAATATTATTCTTTCAATATCATTATACCGAAATATTGGTATGAATTTTATTGTGAAATTTCTACCTTTTTGTGTCGGGTTTACTATTCACGAGTTACTATTCACAGAAAAATTGTTTTTTTTCTGACCAAATTATAGTTGATTTATGAATATTACTCTTGAGATTAAAACTATATGTTGATCATATTATTTTTGTTATCATATATAACATTTTTATAACCCTGATGTTGAAATTCTCTTTCACTTTAGTGAAAAGATGGGTAGATTGTTGGTATGATCATGACTATGGGTTCTCTTTGGCCAGTAGTGTAAAGTTGAATTGTTGACTGGAATGATCATGACCATTAAATTTATAACGGAATATCTTTAGCTTAAGTGTAAAGGTGAATTGATCAACATGGTTATAATTATTGTTTATATAATTCTGAAATGATTATATATTTCTTTGAGATATTAATATATTTGGCCTATAGTGCAAATATGAATTGTTGAAGAATATCTTTGGCCTGTAGTGCAAAGATGAACTGTTGATGAATATCTTTGGCCTGTAGTGCAAAGATGAATTATGGATGAATATCTTTGGCCTATAGTGCGAAGATGAACTGTTGTTGAATATCTTTGGCCCGTAGTGCAAAGATGGTTTGTTGATGAATATCTTTTGCCGTAGTGCGAAGATGGATTTATTAATATGATTATAAACATGAACTATAATTTGGTATAACCATGATCTCTGATGTTTCAGGCGATGAAAATTATCTTTGTCCTGGATGAGAAAAGGAATTTAGAACTACAATTACGATTATGAGTTATACATGTGATTGTGGACAGGAATTGTTGATTGATGTTACAGGGATAAAACATTGTTGGTGGACTTTTAACATGGAGAAGATAATAAACTTTATAGTCAATTTGACTCTTCTAATGGTTTGCTCGTTCCGCTGCAACTATGGTTGAAATTTTTATCATCTACCATATGTTATAAATCTCTGATTTATTACTGATGAAGACTATTGATAATTTATTTATCTTTAGTCATGATATTCTTTACTGGGCTAGTTGTGCTCACCCTTCTATTTCACAATTCCTTTCAGGTAATAAGAGTGTAGCTGGGTCGAGCGGGGGTAACAGGGGAATGGAACGGTGGTCATCATTTAGTAGTTATATTTGGTGAATCATCTAGGGTGAAGCGAACCCAACGTTGGAAGGGTGTTTTGCCACTATCATACAAGATGTCTAACGACACACAACCTCGTGTCATCATAAGATATGGTTGTGCACATCCACTTGTCGAGTATATCTACGAGCACTACCTATATAATCTTGGTGTTTATTTGAAGTATAATTCTCAGTTAGAGACAGTGGAGATAATGATATATCAAGAGAAAACTCACCATTGGGAAGAATATGATAGTAAACTTCTCGTTTTTCTTTGGGGTCTATTGGGTCAACCAATGATAATTATGTGGCCATATGATATCAATCATAACCTAGAAGCATGGCCTCCCACATACGAGGGTTTCCTTGAGCACTTCCCAAAGATTCTAATTTCTAAAACAGTTTTTGACTATACCTTTATGTAAGGTGTCATTGTGACGTGCTATCCAAGGTTGGGACATGAGTCACAGTTGGTATATTTTAGTATCAAAACTCACAACATATGTGTTGTTGTATTTTGCACGACAATTGTTGTAATAAAGTTGTAGTTATTTTCTATACCATGTATTTGGCGACTCAGAATAGGTTGGATGGAATGGACCTATTTTGGGGGCGTCACATCAAACCCTCCAAAGATCTTATCAGGCCTGTTCTTCATTTTCTGGGTTACCCAGATATGAAGAACAACCAAGGTATCTAGTTTGCAAGCCTTGAATCTAGTGTTCTGGACTTTCTCAGTGTAATATTAAGGTTTCATCTTGTAGAATATATGACAAGGAACACTTCTATAACATCAGATATACATAACAACATTACAAACGTAAGATCTGGGCTGGTCAAAGTAGGCTAGAAAACTGTTCTTGAACGAATTCTGGGTTTTTCATAAATTTATAAAGCAGTCGGTCAACTCAAGTTTGACCTTGATTATCTTGGATCATGTACATGATCTAGGTATTCTAATGACTTGTATGTGTAGTTCACATACTAGTCTACAACATAACAACAACTTGGCCAAACTATCTAACACATGCAAGATCTGAAGCTTAGAAAATCTTGTCAGACCATTTCTGGGTTTTTGGGCTACCCAGAAACAGTTGGTCATGGTCGGTCAACGACCTTTGACTGCTTATAACTTACAATCTAGACACGATATGACCCTAATTCCAGTTTCAGATCATTATCCACATGGCAAAGAACAAGTCTATAACTTAAAACTAACATAACACTTAAGATAGACAGATCTAGAAGTCTTGACATTTGCTTGCTAGACACAAAACTAGGGTTCTTGATCAGTTTCAAAAAACCCAATTTCGTTCATCTACATGATATAGATCCATGATCCAACAACGCAGATCACTATGTGACACCATCTAACACATATATAACCAACAAATAACAACATCAACTAAAATCTTGAAGATCTAGAAAGTTTAGGGTTTAGGCCTCATTCATGCTTTGATCATGATTCTGATCCTTGATGTTTGTTCTTGGCTTGCTTGAGATCACGCTAGGGACTGAATTACTTAGAAATTTCGTGGGTCTAGAGAGAGAAAGTGTTGGTTGAATATTGGTGAACAAATGGGGCTTTAATCTTGATTTTCTCTCTCCTTAATCTATATATTCGAAGCAAATGATATGGGCTGATGTATATAACTAATGGCTATGGTTTTTAGCCACATGGAGTAGATAGAGTTGGTCACCAACTCAGTATTTTAGCAAGATCTACAAGCTAACTAATAAATAATTGCAAAAAGGGTACTTTAGTCATTTTGTCCAACATTTTAATGGCATAATGGTCATTTGATCAAACCCTTGCGGTTTAACCATTAGGGTTTAACCCTAAGGTTTCACAATTTAAATTCTAGGATTTCTAAGTTAGGTTTTCAAAATAGAAAATTACTCTTTCTAAATTATAATTAGGATTCTCTAATTATACCAAGATTTCCTAATCGTAATTCAAGCTTGCTAATTAGGATTAATATTTCCTAATTAAAATTGCTAACTTAGTAATTAAGTTCATAATTGTACATTAGGGTTTCTAACAGAATAATTAGGGTTTTAAACTTTAAAAATTAGGGTTTCCTAAGTAAATTATTAGAGTTTCCCTAATTAATCATAAATGCGTACCTTTAAATTCCCAATTAAGGGTTTTCGAATTTCAAATTAGGGTTTCGGATTCCCGAATCTAAAATTAGGGTTTTCAGAACTGGTATTAGGGTTTCTTATCTGTCTTTAGGATTTTCTAACTGAACGTTGACGTTCTTAATATAATACTAGGGTTTGCCACGGATATAGGTTATCTGGTCAACCCTTGACCCTTAACCATATATTGTACACATATACAACCATATACACAGAACATATACACTTATACTCTTAATCCTGAATAATTCATCACAAAAATTTTTAATTCACAAATTTCCTTCTCGGAAATCTCAAATCCATTCACTTATTTTATGTATAAGTTTATTATTCAACCTTTAATCCATCATTTAAGATTTAAATAATTATCTAAATTTTCGGGCTATCACATCTATGGCAGTGAGACTACGAAAGTAGAAGTGAAGTAAGATAAGAGAAGAGCTTTAATAGAAAAAGGTTCACTAGTACAAAGTACCTAATAGTCAACACTTAAACCACAAGGTTTTTTAAAAAAACGTTGTGGTTTTTTTTACAACGTTTTTAAAAAGAACGTTGTAGGTATATATGCAAAAATGTTATCTATTTAAAATGATATTTTTTAGTTTTAACTAGATAACGTTTTTTTTTAAAACGTTGTATATCAAGAAAAACACGGAGCTAAAAAAAGACGCTGAAATGAAAATTTGAAATTAAAACAAATCTACTTTCTTCTCTCCTATCTCTGTACTTTCTCTCTCTACGAAGTGGGTGCCTTGCTCTCATACTCTCCTACGATCCAAACTTCGGCTACCACTGTGGCCATCAGCTGAGGAGGCACATACGATGTTTCAGTCGGAGATATTTCGATTCGAGCTAGAGAAGATCAGAAAACGCCTTTGACTACTGGTATGGTCTGGTCGGGTTCGGTCAGACACAAAATTCTAGGGTTTTCTCTATGGCTGACGCTCTCTCTGCGATTCCTGCTCCCGTTCTTCGTTGTTAAGTAGTCTGCAGTGCCTAAGCCAAAGCCCATGCTTATTTTTTGCCCGACTCGAAGGTCTCATCAAGATGGCCGATCTGGTACCTTTGATTGCATATCTATC
Organism: Panax notoginseng; assembly: GCA_016801055.1. Lineage (NCBI taxonomy): Eukaryota > Viridiplantae > Streptophyta > Magnoliopsida > Apiales > Araliaceae > Panax > Panax notoginseng. The sequence goes on from CM029016.1 coordinate 56,313,697, forward strand.
ACTTTTTGTAATTACTTTTCCATTTCTTTATAGGTTTCGCTTTTAATTGCTCAGATTTTCTCTTGAATTTTGTTTTTATAATATTTATTGTGAATTATGGACCGTCTTGGATCTGTAGTTAAGGTTATAGATCTTATATGTATTTTCATTGTATGATTTTGTTTAGGTTTTTCCATTTCTATTACTATTTTCAATTTGCTCTATTATCTCTAGGTCCAGCTTCTGGATTTCCCGATATATTCCCTTTTGAATTTTGTTGTTCTGGAGTTTCTCTTATCAATTAAGGAGTGTTACAATTGTGGATGTTGAAATGTTTTTCTTCTTGGATTCATTTCTGCCAAGGTAGAGAGTGTTGTTGTTCTTCTTTGTAGGGAGCCTTGCCTTGTTGTTAATGCATTGAAAGACATGAATTGGGACCTGAGTCAGTGGTGTCCCCTTATTGATGATAGATGTTTCTTGTAGTGGCCTATCAAGGTTGGTATAAATATACATACGTATGTGTATTTTCATACAAGCTTCACCTTCACTGGAGGTAATATTTGCTTACTAAAATGTGCTAATCAGTTCCAAATTCAAATCTTCCAGGTCCCATCTGAACAGGAGCAGTTGAGGGCAAGACAAATCAGTGCTCAACAAATAAATAAGGTAGAAGAGCTTTGGAAGACTAATCCTGATGCTACGCTGGAAGATCTTGAGAAGCCTGGTGTTGATGATGAACCTCAACCTGTTGCCTTGAAGTATGAAGATGCATATCAGGTGCCTATGTTGACAAGTGTTTGTTAATCGCTCTGAATTCGTTTGCTCTAAATTCTTTGCTCTACACTCGGCTCTATACAAAACTAGACACTCAGCAAGAAGATTTGGCATTATTGGCATTATTATCTTTTTTTCCTTTCTGGAAGTTAATCTCTTTTTTAGTCAATAAGTGTATAGTTTCGACTAGTTGTTTGTCTTCATATATGCTAATATCACCGATTTATAGATGAAATATTTTAATTCTTTGAGTTTTCACTATGATTATACTCTTGTTCCTTTTATGGGTGTTCCCTTGCACTAAGCTTGTTTGTAGATTGTTATTCTGCACTTGATTATTTGACAATAGTTTTATACTCAACTATATATATTCTTATGTTTTAATTTTGCTGCTTCTAGTCTTCCATAAATATACAATTATACGAGAAAGCACTGGATTTATTTGAAGATGACCGATCAACCTCGGTAAGTTTTTTGCCTAACTTTGTAACTTTAAGTTAGTTGTTACCCATCATCGATTAAACAGTTGTTGTGTGATGAACCATGTTCTTTTACACAGACATCTGTTAAGAACCACAACTACCTCTATGGTGGACAATCTATTGCTGAACTTGGTAGTCTTTATACATACTATTTCTTGTCGATTTGTTTCTTTTATAATCTAGATGTACATGGTTGCAAACTGTGAATTGAGAAATTTATGTCTATGTATTCTAAATTTTGGGATAGTTCTAGTGGTTGTCTTGTCTACATTTGCCTGGAAATATTCAGCACCGGATGTTTATGCTGCACTTTGGTCAACTCAAAATTGTTCCCTGTACCTACCTAGACCAGATCACTTAAGCTTGTTCATCCCTGCCAGATCAAAATCTTTCCTTTACCACTCTCAGGGTAACTTGATGCTATCTGCACATCCTCTTCAACCATCCGTGATAAACAGACTTGATAACTGGTATACTTTTCCTGCAGAAACATAACTACAATGCATATGGATTTTACTAGTGTACCGGCTGTGGTTGACCTTGCATGTATGCGTGATGCCATGAATAAACTAGGCAGTGATTCTGACAAGATCAATCCTTTGGTAGGTGTTTCTCCTTTTAACAACAGTTTATGTTTGAGTGAGTGATATATTATTGTTGTTTGAACCGTGCATTAGATTCATAACAATGAATATTTGTCTATTTTATATGTCTTCATTTTTGTGTCCTGAATAAGTGAACAACATTTAGTTATTTGTTACAACTACTAATTAGTTTGACATGTCTCTCCTTCATACTTGGAATTCTGGCTTTATAGTTTTCTCATACTATTCTATATTGCACTATTGTGGTTGTAGGTTCCTATAGATCTTGTCATTGATCATTCAGTTCAGGTTGATGTTACAAGGTCAGAAAATGCGGTGCAAGCGAATATGGAGCGTGAATTTCAGAGAAACAAAGAAAGATTTGCTTTTTTGAAGTGGGGATCCAATGCATTCCACAACATGCTTGTTGTTCCTCTGGGTTCTGGTATCTAATATATTGCGTTACATAGCTGTTTCTAGACAATATGTATTTCAGTTGCTTATATGGTAAGATTTCCAGCTATGTGACTGTTAAATTATGGCTAGAAGTGTGACGCCCCCAAAACAGGTATACAACACCCATTCTGAGTCGTCAATAACATGGTACAGAAATAACTACAACTTTATTAATACAACATAAAAACTGTGAGTGTAAATATAAATATTGTCATCTAGACAATATCCACACTCAAATAAGTCCTCATTGCAATTATTGGTACAATATTTTACAAAAAAAAAATGGTGAGGACTACTAAAACAACTTCCTAGAACCTTCATTCCATACCCCGACTAGTACTTGCTACATTCTCGCCTCCTGAGAAGAAAATGGAACAACAAGGAAAAGGGTGAGCTCAACTAGCCCAGTAAAGAATATTATGACTAAGATAATATACAACAAATTATCGTTAGTCTTCAACAGAAAAAAAAATTAATAGAATACAATAGACAACAAGTTTTAAATCAATATTCGCAGCGAAAAATCATAATTCATAGAAAAGTTACGTAGAGAATGAAATCTACGATTATCTATGAATTTAAAAGCCCATCATCAACATTTTATCCCTGTAATATCAATCAATAAATATCTTGAATCAAATAGTCATCTTTGCACTACAGGCCAAAGATATTCATCAGTTGGTCATGTTCACCTCAACACCTGTTCATCTTTGCACTACGGGCCAAAGATATTCATCAGAAATCATTAATCTTTGCACTACAGGCCAAAGATATTCATTTATATCATCATTTAGGACTGAGGATGATGAAAAATATTTTTAAGGAAACGAATCCAGTGAAACAAAATAATAAATATTAAGGATTCGTATTTCGATTTATCCATGTCCAAAAATACCTTTTAAATAATCATAGTGAAGTAAAATTCAAGAATGATCAAAACATGAATACAATCAAAGCTATTATCCAGAATAGATATTTGGACAAAAAGAAGAAAATTTCATTTTTCGGTGAATAGTAACTCATGAATAGTAACTCGTGAATAGTAACTCATGAATAGTAACTCGTGAATAGTAACCCCGACATGAAAAGTTCCAAATTTGATAAAAAATTCAGATCAATACTTCGGCATAATGATATTGAAGAAAATAATATCATTTAAGAAGAAATAACATCCCTTACCTCAAAAGGATAATACTTCTGCCTGGATATAGTGCTGAAAGAACTTACACCGTATAGAAATACTCAAAGTACTAAAATACTCACAAGAATACGCTCAATATATCGAGAGAGAAAGAGAGAGAAATCTGAAGTTTCTGGTGTGATTTTCAATTCTAATCTAAGCACCCTATTTATAGGAAAATGCTTAGAACACCAAAGCAGAAAATTTAATAAATTAATAATATTATTTTTTCAAATTTCCTACGCCCACTAATTTGGTCCAAGACATCAGCCACCATGTGACAAAACATTAAAAACGTTTTTCTTAATTTAAATAATTAAAACTTCCAAAATCAATTATTTCGGAACTACGGAACTTTAATAATTCATAATAAATAGTCCTTTTTATCCGAAAATTCAAATCTAGCGAGTTTTTATAGGAAATTCAATTCTGTACAACTTTGCAGAAGGAAGTTTTTCCAAATTCCAAACAGAAACTGACCGAAATCTACAAACGGGTGATTTTACAGGCTATAATTAAATTTCAGTCAAGAAATGGGGTCCACCGACACACAAAACATGTGTTAAACAACTTTTGTAACAAAAATACTCTTCCTCCTCATATACTCATATATCCCACATTCATTGTAAAAAAATATCATCATTAATATATTATTAAAATAATATATTTAATTGAATTATTTTATCAGAAAAGATAAAATATTAATTTTCAACAATTGTCACATTTAAAAATTTTCTCCATCTATATCCACATAAAATCAATATTTTCCTCATCATATAAATCAATAATTAATTATTCACAAATAATATTACAGAATCACAGTACTGGCAACCAGGCCGTTCCCAGGAAAGAGGGGGCTTTCCAATAAGGATATCTCCTTACTGGCGCACAATTAGATAACCAAACCTCTCATTAGACAGAACTTTCTAGACATTGTCAATAATGTTATCTAATAATATTATTCAGATAATATGAATTATTGCTCCGATAATAGAAAATACTGTGTAGTGACAATTATTAAAACAACAGTAATATAAAATATCAACGCCGCAATTATTGAATCAATAAAATACAATATTGAACAGTAATTACTGTAACAATTATTGAGTAGTGCCTTCTTACGTAAGAATCAATAATTGGTGCAATACCGTGTGCTACTATGCAACAACGCGTATTACCGTGTTTTAACCTCCGGGTATTCCAACAGTATTAATGGTAACAACTACGCCGTTATTTATAAACAACTTGTTTTTGTCGTTTTCTTCATCCAATCACTTTCTGTTATGGGGCCCACACAAGGCTGCGCCGTCGTACGAATATTTCCCGACAACAAGAATATTCCACGACCAAACAAATATTCCCCGACAACAATGAATATTTTAGGACCACTTGCTTATTTGAAATATTTGCGCATTTTACCCATAACTAACCACATTAATCAAATCAACCCTTACTATTTCAGAATAATAAATAGAGGAAATTAAATTTTATTTATTAATAATTTGGGGTCTTACAACCTCCCCTCCTTATGAAATTTCATCCCCGAAATTGACATATGTACCTGGTGTTTCGAAAAGATGAGGATACCTCGCTTTCATTTCCGTTTTCAACTCCCAGGTTATTTCCTCAATAGCATGGTTTCTCCACAAAACTTTAACTTGTGGTATGACCTTCGTGCGTAGGACATGCTCCTTCCTATCCAGAATCTTGACAGGTACCTCCTCGTAGGTTAAGTCTTCGGCTATCTCGTCCGGTTCTAACTCAATAACGTGGTTCGGGTCTTTCACATATTTACGAAGCACAGATATATGAAAAACATTATGAACACGAGACATACTTGGAGGTAACGCGAGTCTATAGGACACATTTCCTACTCGGTCAAGAATCTGAAATGGACCAATAAATCGTGGATTGAGCTTTCCTCTCTTCCTAAATCTTGTAACTCCTTTCCATGGAGCTACACGTAATAATACATAATCCCCAATGTCAAATTCCACGTCCTTTCGATGAAGATCCACATAACTCTTTTGTCGATCCTGTGCCGTTTGTATACGTTGTCGAATCATTTGGATCTTCTCTGTAGTCATTCGTACCAACTCTGGTCCCAACAACGTTGCTTCTCCCACCTCATCCCAACATACTGGAGAGCGACACTTTCGTCCATACAATGATTCAAAGGGAGCCACACCTATACTTGCCTGATAACTGTTGTTGTAGGAGAATTCCACCAATGGTAGGTACTTATCTCAAATTCCTTTGAAATCTAGGACACAAAGTCTTAATAGGTCTTCAAGAGTTTGAATAGTCCTCTCTGATTGCCCGTCCGTTTGAGGATGGTATGCCGAACTAAACCGTAAATCCGCGCCCATAGCTTTTTGCAAGCTAACCCAAAATCTTGAAGTGAATCTTGGGTCACGATCCGAAACTATGGATACTGGCATGCCATGCAACCTTAAAATCTCATTCACGTACATATTAGCAAGACGTTCAAGGGAATAAGTCTCCCGTATCAGCAAGAAATGAGCAGACTTGGTTAATCTATCAACTATAACCCAAATAGCATTTATGCCTTGAGAAACCGTGGGAAGACCCGTAACGAAATCCATGGTAATGTGTTCCCACTTCCATTTCGGAATCTCAAGTGGTTGCAATGGACCCTTTGGTACTTGATGCTCCGCCTTTACACGTTGACAAGTTAAACACCTCGAGATAAACTTTGCAATCTCTCTCTTCATATTGTTCCATCAAAATGTATGTCGAAGATCACGATACATTTTAGTACTTCCAGGATGGATTGCAAATGGTGTATTGTGTGCCTCCATCATGATCTTGTACTTCAAATCAGAATCGTTAGGAACACAAAGTCTGGAGTGGACTTGAAGTATTCCATCTTCATCGATTCTTGCTTCTGGAATAGCACCTTCTTGCACTTTCTTCTTCATACGCATCAGCTCCGGGTCTGTAGCTTGAGCAACTTTAACTTTATCGATTAAAGTTGGTTCTACGCGTATACTTGACATCATCGCACTCGTTCCTGCATATGATCTTCTACTCAACGCGTCAGCTACCACGTTTGCTTTTCCAGGATGGTATTGAATAGTGTGGTCGTAATCTTTCAACAGCTCGTGCCAACGTCGTTGCCGCATGTTGAGTTCTTTTTGAGTAAAGAAATATTTGAGGCTTTTATGGTCTGAATATATCTCCACCTTCTCCCCATATAGATAGTGCCTCCAGATCTTTAGCGCGAAAACGACTGCTGCCAACTCTAGATCATGAGTAGGATAATTCCTCTCATATTCTTTAAGTTATCGCGAGGCATAGGCTATGACTTTCCCACGTTGCATGAGAACACATCCTAACCCTTTGCCTGAAGCATCGCTGTAGATAACAAATCCATCCGAACCAGATGGTATTGTCAGAACAGGTGCCGAAATGAGTCTCCTCTTAAGCTCTTGGAAACTTTTCTCGCATTCTTCGCTCCATACGAATTTGATATCCTTCCGAGTCAGCTGAGTTAACGGGGTAGCGATTCGAGAAAACCCTTCTATGAATCTCCGATAATAACCAGCTAAGCCTAGAAAGCTACGTACATCGGTCACCGTCTTCGGTTGCTCCCAGCTTTGTATTGCTTCAATCTTCGCCGGGTCCATAGATACTCCATGTTTCGACACCACGTGCCCTAGGAATGCTACTTCCTCAAGCCAGAACTCGCATTTCTTCAACTTAGCATATAACTTGTTTTCACGCAGCCTTTGGAGTACCAGCTTCAAATGGTGCTCATGATCTTCTCGGCTTTTGGAATATATGAGGATGTCATCAATAAAGACAACAACGAACTGATCCAAATAATCCTTGAATACTCGGTTCATCATATCCATGAAAGCCGCAGGAGCATTAGTCAATCCAAAAGACATGACTAAGAATTCATAATGCCCGTACCGAGTTCTAAAGGCAGTCTTTGGAATATCCTCAGTTTTAACCTTCAGCTGATGATATCCAGAACGAAGATCGATTTTTGAAAAGAATTGTGCTCCTTGTAACTGGTCAAACAGGTCATCAATACGAGATAGCGGATACCTATTCTTGATGGTGACATGGTTTAATTCCCGGTAATCGATACAAAGTCGCATACTCCCGTCTTTCTTCTTTACAAATAAAACAGGAGCACCCCAAGGAGATGTACTAGGACGAATGAAACCGATGTCCAACAATTCTTGTAGTTGGACTTTTAACTCCTGAAGTTCAATAGGAGCCATTCGATATGGGGTTTTAGAAATGGGCTTTGTACCAGGTTCAAGATCAATAAAGAATTCAACTTCACGTTCTGGGGGTAGACCGGGAAGTTCTTCAGGAAATACGTCAGGAAAGTTATTAACAACAGGAATATTATTCAAATTTGACGTGTCTTTATTTAAATCCATAACATGGGCTAAGAAAGCTTGACATCCGTTTTTCAATAAACGAATGGCTTTATGACTTGATATGACAGTGATTGATTTTAATGGCTTTGTTGCTTGAATTCGAACAACAGGTTGATTAGGAATATGAAAACTAATCACCTTACGAAAACAATCAATTTTGGCATGATGAGTAGTTAACCAATCAATTCCTAAAATCACGTCAAATGCAAGTATCTTTAAAGAGATAAGGTCAACAGGTAAGGTGATGGTACCAACTTGGATCAAACAAGATTTATAAACAGTGGATGTGATGAAAGTTTCCCCTAACGGAGTCTCCACAGATAAATCAAGGTCTAATTTCTCCGGAGTCAAGTTTAAACGTTGAGCACAAGTAGGAGAAATAAATGAATGGGTAGCACCGGTATCTAGTAAGGTATAAACTTCACATGAATTTATAATTAGCTTACCTGTGATCACCTCGTTTGGGTTCCTCGCATGTTGACCAGTCACGACAAACGCTCTTCCAGGAACCGTTGACTTTGACTTTTTTGGGACAGCCTTTTGAGTCACCGTCCCCGCTGAACTTAGTTTCGCTACCATACAATCTCGAGCGATATGTCCTTCCTTTCCACAATTATAGCATACCTTAAACTGTTGTGGACAGTTTGGGCTGATATGTCCCTCTTTTCCACATTTATAGTATATGACCAGTGGTCGTTCTCCTCCCTTGGAACTAGTTGCTGCTGGTGCTGACGTCTTTGTATTGTCATTGTTGAATCTCCTCTTTTTAAAATCTCCTCCTGACTCGCTTCTTCTATTTTCATAGCCACGATTACCACCAGAGTGGTTACCGTTCTTGTCCGTATTCTTCTTTCTCCGCTGGTTATCATTGTTCTGATGACTGTTGTCACCGATATGATCCTGGTTGTGGTCCCTCGGTTGACCGTACTCGTTATCTCGCTCTAATAATTGAGCCCTGTTGACAACATCTGAATAGAGAGAAAATTTATGAGAAATGAGATATTGACGTATGTCGGGTTTCAAACCTCTCAAAAACATCCGCTTCATACGTTCCTCATTCTCCACCAAATGAGGTGCAAACCTGGACAACTCTGCAAACTTCGCCTCGTACTGGGACACCGTCATGTTATTCTGCTCCAGTCTAATAAACTCTACCTCCTTCATATGACGAATACTTTCAGGAAAGTACTTGTCATTGAATAGTTTCTGAAATGTCTCCCAAGACATGCTGAGTGCGGCTGGAAGGGTACGCTTTACAGACTCCCACCAATAGTCTGCCTCGCCACGGAACATAAAGGTGGCGAATGGAACCTTCTTTTCCTCCGTGCATCCCAAGACATCAAATATCTTGGTAATTTGCTTGACCCATGTCTCCGCCTTAATCGGATCCAGCTTTCCCCAGAATTTTGGTGGTCCCAACTCTTTGAACTGCTTGGCTGTGACCAGCTGTGCGTTGTCATTGTTTCTTCCTATATTTTGAACAGGAATCTCCTTCGTCTGGTTTTGCATGAATCGCAAAAAGCTTCTAAACATCTCATCGTTCACCGTCTGCTCAGTGGTGTTGTTCACAGGAGGAACATTGCCAGCCTGTTGCACGTTCTCCTCGTTGGTGAGTACAGGTGTCTCCACGGTTTCATTTACTCCACTGTTAACATTCTCAGTCGACATTCTCAAATACTGCCATAAAACAAGGGTTAATTTAACAAATTAACAAATCACATAATATCCCTATATTATGACCGACCAACAATAAGCTTAGGTAGGACACACTAGCGAAGGATTTACTCGTCTCTCCCCTCCTAGTTCTATTCCCCGATCTCCGCCAGAGATCATATCCCTAAGCTCTGATACCAACTATGACGCCCCCAAAACAGGTATACAACACCCATTCTGAGTCGTCAATAACATGGTACAGAAACAACTACAACTTTATTAATACAACATAAAAACTGTGAGTGTAAATACAAATATTGTCATCTAGACAATATCCACACTCAAATAAGTCCTCATTGCAATTATTGGTACAATATTTTACAAAAAAAAATGGTGAGGACTACTAAAACAACTTCCTAGAACCTTCATTCCATACCCCGACTAGTACATGCTACATTCTCGCCTCCTGAGAAGAAAATGGAACAACAAGGAAAAGGGTGAGCTCAACTAGCCCAGTAAAGAATATTATGACTAAGATAATATACAACAAATTATCGTTAGTCTTCAACAGAAAAAAAAATTTAATAGAATACAATAGACAACAAGTTTTAAATCAATATTTGCAGCGGAAAATCATAATTCATGGAAAAGTTACGTAGAGAATGAAATCTACGATTATCTATGAATTTAAAAGCCCATCATCAACATTTTATCCCTGTAATATCAATCAATAAATATCTTGAATCAAATAGTCATCTTTGCACTACAGGCCAAAGATATTCATCAGTTGGTCATGTTCACCTCAACACATGTTCATCTTTGCACTACGGGCCAAAGATATTCATCAGAAATCATTAATCTTTGCACTACAGGCCAAAGATATTCATTTATATCATCATTTAGGACTGAGGATGATGAAAATTATTTTTAAGGAAACGAATCCAGTGAAACAAAATAATAAATATTAAGGATTCGTATTTCGATTTATCCATGTCCAAAAATACCTTTTAAATAATCATAGTGAAGTAAAATTCAAGAATGATCAAAACATGGATACAATCAAAGCTATTATCCAGAATAGATATTTGGACAAAAAGAAGAAAATTTCATTTTTCGGTGAATAGTAACTCATGAATAGTAACTCGTGAATAGTAATCCCGACATGAAAAGTTCCAAATTTGATAAAAAGTTCAGATCAATACTTCGGCATAATGATATTGAAGAAAATAATATCATTTAAGAAGAAATAACATCCCTTACCTCAAAAGGATAGTACTTTTGCCTGGATATAGTGCTGAAAGAACTTGCACCGTATAGAAATACTCAAAGTACTAAAATACTCACAAGAATACGCTCAATATATCGAGAGAGAAAGAGAGAGAAATCTGAAGTTTCTGGTGTGATTTTCAATTCTAACCTAAGCACCCTATTTATAGGAAAATGCTTAGAACACCAAAGCAGAAAATTTAATAAATTAATAATATTATTTTTTCAAATTTCCTATGCCCACTAATTTGGTCCAAGACATCAGCCACCATGTGCAAAACATTAAAAACGTTTTTCTTAATTTAAATAATTAAAACTTCCAAAATCAATTATTTCGGAACTACGGAACTTTAATAATTCATAATAAATAGCCCTTTTTATCCGAAAATTCAAATCTCGCGAGTTTTTATAGGAAATTCAATTCTGTACAACTTTGCAGAAGGAAGTTTTTCTAAATTCCAAACAGAAACTGACTGAAATCTACAAACGGATGATTTTACAGGCTATAATCAAATTTCAGTCAAGAAATGGGGTCCACCGACACACAAAACATGTGTTAAACAACTTTTGCAACAAAAATACTCTTCCTCCTCATATACTCATATATCCCATATTCATTGTAAAAAAATATCACCATTAATATATTATTAAAATAATATATTTAATTGAATTATTTTATCAGAAAAGATAAAATATTAATTTTCTACAATTGTCACATTTAAAAATCTTCTCCATCTATATCCACATAAAATCAATATTTTCCTCATCATATAAATCAATAATTAATTATTCACAAATAATATTACAGAATCACAGTACTGGCAACCAGGCCGTTCCCAAGAAAGAGGGGGCTTTCTAATAAGGATATCTCCTTACTGGCGCGCAATTAGATAACCAAACCTCTCCTTAGACAGAACTTTCTAGACATTGCCAATAATGTTATCTAATAATATTATTCAGATAATATGAATTATTGCTCCGATAATAGAAAATACTGTGTAGTGACAATTATTAAAACAACAGTAATATAAAATATCAACGCAGCAATTATTAAATCAATAAAATACAATATTGAACAGTAATTACTATAACAATTATTGAGTAGTGCCTTCTTACGTAAGAATCAATAATTGGTGCAATATCGTGTGCTACTATGCAACAACGCGTATTACCGTGTTTTAACCTCCGGGTATTCCAACAGTATTAACGGTAACAACTACGCCGTTATTTATAAACAACTTGTTTTTGTCGTTTTCTTCATCCAATCACTTTCTGTTATGGGGCCCACACAAGGCTGCGCCGTCGTACGAATATTCCCCGACAACAAGAATATTCCACGACCAAATAAATATTCCCCGACAACAATGAATATTTTAGGACCACTTGCTTATTTGAAATATTTGCGCATTTTACCCATAACTAACCACATTAATCAAATCAACCCTTACTATTTCAGAATAATAAATAGAGGAAATTAAATTTCATTTATTAATAATTTGGGGTCTTACAAGAAGTGATTATGAATCAATAGTATTTTCCTTTTGTAGGCAGATGTTGTTGATAACAATAAAAGGGCAGCAGTGATTAGTTGGATGACAAGTCTCTTTTCTGCATCACATGTCTTGGGAAATCTCCTAGCACGTTTTCTTCCCAAAAAGTACATATTTGAGGCATGTTGAAACTATAACTTCTGCATTTCTTATGAGATATCTAACCTTTTCTAATATGTTATTCTTCTTGTTTCAGGTTTCAGTTGCTCTTTTACTATTTTGTCATGTTTGCATGATAGATTTTCTTGCTGAGACAGTAAAGCTACTTCCAAAAATGGAACAGCGTTCACCGTCCTTACACAGAGCTTTTGAGGTTGTTCAAGAAAGATATAAATCGATGAGATATGCCGCAACTATTGTTATTACCAGGTACTTTTATTTGTATCCTTGCCTTTATGCTTAAGATGCCCCATTTTTTTTACTTTATGTTGTGGTTCTGTATTTCTATTTGAAAACTACTTTATGTTTGTTTGTGCTTCTTGTTTGTATGCATTTTGTCTCTGATCAATAATTCTGCAGTCTTCGTCTCTGCATGTCCTATTTCTTAGTTCTTAGTAGTAATTTGGGAGAACAAAAATGATTTGTTCAGAATTTGTACAATTAGTCTCTGGTGATGTTGAATTGTGCTTTCTTGTTAAGCATGGGTTAAGAAAATTGAATGAATAGGGCCTCATACCATACGATGTACTACCATACTATAATTTGGTTCAATTCTAATGTTGTATATGATACATTGCACTCCCTGTGAAACTCCCTTCTAAGGAAAATTGTAATTTACTATAACTGACTGTCGAACTTATTTTGATTCTAATATCAATAGATTTTGTTCCCATTATCACAAAGTGTGTTTTTCTTTAGTTTCTGCAATTTTATTGTTTGTACAGTAGTGGACTGTAAACTTTCCTTGTATAGGTAGTTTTGTCATATTTTTCTTTGTTAAGTATTGTCTTAACTTATTTGAATGCCGTGCCGTAACTCATTTGGATATGCAGATGGATAAAGCCTTCTTACTTGCTCAAGTTATCAACCACTTGAAAGAAATGAGGAGAAGTGCAACAGAAGCTACTGAAAGTACTCCCTTGAGTTTTTTTGCCTTACTGTCTTATGTGGTTCATGGACTGATATGATATAATTTTTAACAGCCTGCTGATATAGCTCTCTTGCTATTCTTGGCAGTTGAGTAGCTGCTTCCTGATTTGCATGAAAGATGATAGTATTGAAGGCATATATGATAGTTTGGTATATATTTTGTGGACGTAGTAATTTGAATTACACGAATGGTATTATTAGAATGTATTTTGAATGGTTGATATATTTTAGCTTTAAATTTAAATGAGAATTTAGACCTTTTAGCTATATATCATGGCATTAGCATATTGCAGGTGCATTGGTAATGTAGGTGAACCAACATTTTTTTTCTTTTTCTTTAATTTACAACATTTTAAAAACGTTGTGTAATTATACCTTCTACAACGTTTTTAAGCATCTGCTAATTTATGGCTAACAAATCTACAACGTTTTTTTCTTAAAAACGTTGTGTAATGTACTTAACTACAACGTTTTAAAAACGTTGTGTAAGGGTGTCAAATAGATAACACCCTTAACCATGACATTTTTCTGACTGAAACCACAACGTTTTTTCCGCGTTGTCTGTTTACTGTTTTGTAGTAGTGGTTTCACTCAACAACAATGGGAATGCCATTAAGAATGTCAGCTAAGCTGAGAGCCGAGAAAGCCAAGAAGATAACATTCAGAAGATTGGCAGATCAGAGAAAAGATTCAAAGAGCCATTTTACGAATCACCATGAACCACCAAGAGCTGAAGAAGAACAGATACAGAACCAAATATATACACAAGCCAACCAAGGTTCAGGGGATGTTAAATGCCAGACGAAGTCTACCAAAAGTGTAAAGACTTAGCAAACCTCAAGTGGTGAAGGTGTGCAAGCTGAGATTAGATAAAGATTAGCACCAACCACAAGATCAGTTGCACCAAAGAAGAATAGATAAACTGTTAAGTACTCACAGAGATCGAACTTCATGAACAACTTAGCAGTCTGTCCAATGGTGATTCAGTCTTGATGCAAAATCCAAAGAGGATCACATCAAGCTGTTAAGTATCAAAGGATGAACAAGCTTAAAGTCATCTTAGCAGCTCAGCACCAACAACAACATCAACAAGAAGCCAGGGCCTGAGGGGTCCTTATCCTAGGAACTAAACTGAGTTCCGAGTCTGCTTGACTTGAAGAGTTCTTAGTGAACTATAGTTGCAAGTACGCTAGACTTAAAGAGTTCTTAGTGAACTAAATTTCAAAGGCAGCTGGCGTTGAAGGAATCTAAGTGATTCAAGGATGTAAAGGCTTCCTTAGTGGAATCCCTGCATGTTGAAGCAAAAGAGTGGATTAGGAGCTTGAACCTCTGAACCACTTGGAATCCCATATGTCTTTTACATACTGTCATTTACATTATGAACCTATAACTGCTATGAATATGATAACTACTTACATCTAAACTAACTCTAGAAAAATGGTCAACAAAATATCTATGAAGGGGAACCTTAACTTATTCCGTTGTGTTTGAAATAATTCTTAAGTTTGTCATCTGCTAATTACTTAGCAATGTAAACTAAAGTGGAAATTTTTTTAGAAAATGAAAAGGATCTATTCAACCCCCCCCCCAGCCCCTTCTAGATCTATTGTGTGGCCTCTGGGAACTAACAATTGGTATTAGAGCAGGTTCTCATTTTATATTCTAAAGCTAACGCTTTGAGTCTGATCCTAGGCACAAACCATTTTCTAAATTTAGTTTAGTAGCAAGTTGCTTGTGATTACAGATGAGCTCACACGTTGGAAATTATGCATACAGGTAAATGTGCATATTCACCTGAAGCTGCTCAGATTGGTCCCATATCTAAATTAATGTAGCAACAAGACCAATCCGTGTCCAAAATAAATCAGCAATCTGTAGACCAATGATAAGAAGTCAAAAGGCATCAAAAGCAAAGAGTCTGTCATCCACTGTTCTGAAAAATGAAAGGCCTATACATGCAATAAAATGTCTATCCAGAGAAGAAATGAAATTTCTTTCAATATGTACCTGGCTAATCAATTGGATCTGAACCTTGAGACTCAAGATTATCAAAGAACTAAAGCTGCCAAGACTTTCCTATGTTGTCAACTCCAAGACAATGCCTGATTGATCTAAGGTCAAATGGAGCAATAAGTTGTCAGCAATGAATGTAAAGATTTACACATCAATGCCTAACATCATTGTAGACACTCGAAATTTTTTTGCATACCTGTTACTGACATTGCAGGAGGGAAGAATCGTCTTTTAGAGATAACCCTGGAAGATAGCTCAATTTAATCCCAGATATAACCTTGGGATACTCAGTATTACCATCTCGGAGATAACCCCGAGACATCCAGCTCAGACCCGGATACCACCGAAAGTTTTATCCTCAAACCCGAAAGTATCACCGATAGTTTCAATTTCAACCTCGGAGATAACCCTGAGGCATGCAGATACAGTTGTAGTTCTGGAGATAACCCCGAAAATGCTTGTTTCAAATACATGCAAACAGCTTCAGAACACTCGGCAAAAGCCCCGAGGCACTCATGCCACAAACCCGGAGATAACCCTGGGAAGTCAGGCACATCTCAGAAATAACCCTGAGGACGGTCAACACCTGCAGCAGTCCAATCTCAGAGATAACCCTGAGCAACGACCGCTAACACAGCTAAAACCGGAGATAACCTAGGTGAAAAGCAGGACCGTTATTTTGCCATCCCAATGCCACAATCACGCCGTCTCCACAACAACATACATACATTCTACACAGTAATGTCCCACAAGAACTAAGGAAGTCCATTCCCGAGTGACTACTGCACAAGACAGCACAACGAATAGAGTTTGAAGCTTGAAGAGATACAGTATGGTCCCATCTTCCTGACTTCTTACAACCTCTAATCCCATGTCATTGTGTAGCTCTCGACAACGGCGGTCTGAAATAGGTCTTGCACACCTCAATCGGATGCCCGAATTGCAGTTCTAAAAGTTTGAGCGGACATCACAGTCACGTGTGCACGTACTTCGAGACGGCTGGACCCGCAAAGCCCAAGGCATCCCGAGCAGCCGCAGGTACATCTACGGCTAGCCTGCAGCTCCCCCCTTTATAAATAGAGGGTTTGGGGTGGACCATTTTGTAAAAGAAAAAGGCGAGAAAGCCCTGTCAAATTTGCTCTGTACACACCCTAAACTGAGTACTTTCTTATTTTAAACACTTGTAAGCTCACATATAGCTGTATTTCTACCGGTGGGAGCCGAGTGTTCATCCTTTTCAAGTTATTGAAGTCTTCTTTGGTAGTCCACTGTAAGCCTTCTTACACACTTTAAAGCATTTCTCTTCATCTTTGCACACATCATTCTTCACGTTGAGAGTTGTGTTGTGTGTGTATGCCCGGACTTCGGTCCGTGGTTTCATTTCAGTTTGTATATACATATATTTATATATGGACTAACATTATTGAGTTATGCCTCAATTGAGCCTAGACTTATGTCTGGAGCATTTATTGGCTTTCGTATATATATTAACTTATATATATGAATTGTGTGTCAAACTCTGTTCGATGAGTTCGATAATGTTCGATAAATCCAGGCTCATCGAACAGATTTCGATAACAGTTCATATATATATATATATATATATATATATATATATATATATATATATTTCGTCCTGCCTAGAGTTTACTTCGTGGCGATTGATAGCTTTTACAACTTTATTTACATTTCTGATCCCCCATGGAGGTGCTTCGTGGTGGTTGATCATGTCTCTATATATATATTTATCGCTTTTATATATTTACATCTCCGATCCCCCATGGAGGTGCTTAGTGGCGGTTGATCATGTCTGTATATATATATTTACATCTTTTAAATATATTACTGCTTACAGTTTTCATATAAATTGCGGCATCATGTGAGCCTAGGAATCATGTGATCACAGATTCAGTTTACTGAATCTAGATTCGGTTCCCGTGATGGACGTTTTCAGCTGTAAGCAACTTGTAAATTATTCACGGTGTTTGGATTTTCTCAGATGGTTTCCATGCCCATGATGAATTCGGCACCATTTTGTACATTATTTTCTCAAAGATGCTTCGCATCTCGAAAATAAAAGCAATCAAGCTGAACACATAATAAAATGGAGGTATTAAAAGGTCTCAATTACTATTAAGCATAAGGGTTTGAAAAACCTCTTTTACAAAAACGTCATTGATATATCTTGTTTAAAACTGAATTTTTTACATAAATTCAAACCCTATGTATATAGGTGCGAACGAGGCCTCGCACTACTTCCAAATAACAACACATTGACCCACACACACACACACACACATTCATATAACAGTTTCTTGAAAAGTGGTGGTCACCGTGGTAACACGGATGTCGGGGGTTGCCTAACACCTTCCCTCCACATAAGCAAGTCCCCGGACCCTAATGAATCTCGGTTTCACAGACCCGTTTAGCAGTGTCACATCACTGGGTCAATGTGCAAACCTTTTATCGGTTGTATTGGTACAACTAGTTAAAAAACCAACTGGCGACTCTTATAGTCCAATCGTCGACATATAAATGTCGGACCTTTTCACAACTTATTTTTCAAACAAATCTCACCTAACGTGAGAACACCAAAGAACAAGAACAGAAAAAGGACAAATAAAAATTCCGATGTCGATAGGTGGCGACTCTGATGGGGAAAACAGTAAAAGGACTTAAGCTGCTATTACAATCTGTTTAAAATTGTTATATGCTTGTGTATGGATGTTGCATTTACATTTGATGGATGTGTATGAATGCATATAATTACTGCACTTAAGGCTTTACACTATATCTGCTTGTGATATTAGTGCTTCGCACATGTCATCATTTTCATAAACGGTGAGACATGTTGTATGTGAATGTATGTTGTGTGGTTCCTCCATCAGGAGGCTATCCTGTCAATGTTTGATTATTGGACTCGTAGTAAGACTAATTCCAACGAGGCTCAGGAAAGGCACCACCCAAATTCGCTCCATTTCAAAGACCGGATTAACTTCCTGTCAAGTAAATTGCGATGATTTGGGAACCTTCATGCCAAAAAGTCGCGAGAGTAAACCTAAGATAGGTCAGCTTCTGATAAACCAAACGCGGAGGAAAGTCTCTTCATGCTTTCTCATTTCAAAATTACTCGTAAATTCAATTACTTGTAATTTCATTCCATATTGATCTCCATGTAATGAGAAATATAAAGAAATATGTGCACATGCATATTTAAATTTACATGTTATCCTGTATTACAAACAGCTAATATCCGTTTTGCAGGATAATATTCCTAAAATAGATACATCACATACCATGTGAACATTTACACATTCCCTAAAGACTAAACTATATAAGTCTATCGCAAGGAAATAATCGGATCCATTACCCGTTCAAAATTCAAAAAGGCCACGAGCCTACAGCCAATTATATCTTCATCTGACCAGGCTATTCTTAATCCTGTCACCAGCGAAGAATTTGACGGATTAAGTAAACAAATCACATATTTGGTTGTTCTGCTTAAAGAACTACACTAATCTACTCAGGGTACAAGGATACCCATACATGCTGAATCCTTTGCACAAGGAGGAACCCAAGGTTTGGATAAAGTCATTACAGTACCTGAGCTTCAGTTGTATCCAACCCACAAAAAATCCTGATACCACCCATCTCAAAGAAGATCTAGACACCGGTGACATCAGGAAAAAAGTCCTTTAAATGGAAGAAACCCTTCGTTCTATCAAAGAAATTGGAGCACACGGGAGTGTCTTATATACAGACCTTTGTATATTCCCTAGTGTTCATTATCCTAAATAGTTCAAAACTCCTGATTTCAAAAAGTATGACAGGTTAGGAGATCCTTACACACATTTAAAAGTGTTCATTGGAGAACTTGGATCTCATGCAGAGGAAGAGAAGCTCAGAATGCAGCTGTTCCAAAAGAGTCTGACTG
This sequence comes from Panax notoginseng, assembly GCA_016801055.1. Classification (NCBI taxonomy): domain Eukaryota; kingdom Viridiplantae; phylum Streptophyta; class Magnoliopsida; order Apiales; family Araliaceae; genus Panax; species Panax notoginseng. The sequence goes on from CM029016.1 coordinate 56,333,078, forward strand.
GAGAAGCCCGTTCGTGGTATACCAGATTAGACAGCTCAAAGATCCATAGTTGGGAAGAGCTAGCTCATGCCTTCCTCACTCAATATAGCTTCCAGTCTCAGATGGCTCCTAACCGGTACCATATTACCAAGGTCAAGAACCAGTCCAATGAGTCTTTCAGAGAGTACGCTCAAAGGTGGAGGCGCCTTACAGCTCAAGTTATTCCCTCTATGAAAGAGTCAGAGATGGTGATGACCTTCATAGACATACAAGAAGCTCCTTTCTATGAGAGGGTCTTAGCTGGCATTGGCAAACCATTCTCTGAAATGATTAAACACTGGGAGATTACTGAGATGGGGTTGAAGTCAGGAAAGATTCAAGACCTAGCTGCCCTTAAACTTGTTGCAGAACACATCCAGTCCAAAAATTATGAAAACATCCCTCGGAGGGTCCATAAAAAGAAAGAGGAAGATGTTTTCTTGATACTACAAGGTCAGAAGGGCAGTCAGGATATGCCTATCCAAAGGAGAAATTACACTCTCTTTCAAGCACAGTCTCCAAACCCTCCATTTCTTAAGGGTGGAGAAGCCAAATGCCCTCGAGTGTTCACATCCCTGGGGGACTCACTCAAGAACATTCTCAAGCTTCTGACGACTCAGAAAAAAATCACACATCTTCTTCCACCCGCCAACCCGAATGGGAAGGGTTTCAATGCTACTCGAAAGTGTGCTTATGTAACGCCCGAGAAAAAATGAATTTTTAGAATAATTAAAATTTTATTTAATTATAATGATTAAATGAATTTAATTGATTATTGATGGGAGCAAGCTAATTGAAGGTCGTTCTATGACCTAAACATATCAGAACATCGTAGGATTTTGGCTACGTGATAGAATTAAAGTGTTTGAATTTTCAAGACGAAATTAAAGCTTTCCGAGAAATTTTCCGAAAAATACTATTCACGCATTTCTGCTCGGAAATTATTTTTGAACTTTCGAGAAATACGTAATGATAGAATATCGAGGTGAGATGGAATATCCAATAATATTTCAGTTATGGAAAATATAATATTTCGCCTGTGGACTTAAAACCTAAGGTTTTGGGAAAGTGACTTTCGAGAAGGAATTCAAATGCATGTAATGAATTAAGCGATGATCGTATTATACGTAGGTATTGTACGAAGTAATGAATATGAGTATGATATGAGGTATTATACGAGTACGTATGAATGATGGTATATCGTATATCATGAATTAGTATACGAGTTAGAATATGAGAATTGTACGTATAATATACATTAGGAGGCTTTAAGCCAAAGGTATTGAATAGGTAGGATTTATTAAGTATTATGTTAGCCATGTATGAAATGGTTAAGTCCAATGTGAGTGTATATACAAGCGCAAAGGTTGTTTAATTACAAGCCCAAAGTAATTTAATGTGCAAGCCCAAATGATTAAGCTAAGTTAATTAAGCTAAAGCCCAAGGTAAATAACCAATGGGTTAGAGAATGGTATAAACCCATGGGTGATCCAAAGTATTAAACAAGTACTTAGAGGCTAAGTGTTGTGGTGATCAAGTAATCAATATGATGAACAAACTAACTTAATGGCTAAGTAAGTGTGGCGACAAAGTAAACTTAATGCTTAAGTATTGTGATGGGCAAGCAAAGGATAGATGTTGTGATGGTCAAGTATTTTGGGTAGGGAGCAAGTTTACTTAGGGGAAAAGTAATGAGTAGTAAGGAGGTGGATTAAGGAGGTGGAGGTGGCTTAATGACCATTATACCCTAATCTAGCAACTCCTATAAATAGCAAGCTTGGATTCATTTGTTTGGTTGTTTTCATTTCGTCCAACAACTTAAAGGTTGAGAGCTTATTTGCTTGAGAGAATAAGCACATATAAGTTAGACTTCCTTTGTTAGATTTTCCACCAACAACTTATAGCTTAGTGGCTTGAGAGAAAAGGCTAGGAAGCTAGTCTTTGAAGTTCAAGAATCAAGAAGGAGATTAAAGATTAAGCAAGTGTTATTCAAGAGTAGGTAATCTTGAACCATGTTTCTCTTTTCTTCCATTGTTAGAGAAGTGGGTAGTGGTAGGATTTGTATATTAAGAAATGAAGTGAATGAACAACTTAATGAACTTAAGCCGTGTAAGTCACAAATGAGTAATTCGAATCTAAATGAGTTATGAATTTATGAAGAACAATGATGAACTTGTCATATATTTACATTAAGAGAATTAGTATGTTAAGAAGAAACAAGAATAATGGTTAAAAGTCATTAACCATAATAAGATATATGAAAAGAAGACATAAGTCATGAGTAATGAAAATATAAGTAATTTATATTTTATAATCTCACAACGAACTAGTAATAACTTATCATGTTTATAAGTTAATGAAACATGTATGTCAAGATGTTAATATAATGGATTGAATCCAATTGAAACAGTTTAAAAATCACAAGTAACGAAGTTTTGCCGGAACTAACACGATTGGACGATAATCATCGAATTCGTGAAATTCTCGAAATAGAAGTCAAATTTTGATATTGAGCTTGGAAACGTTGGTTTTCAATGGAGACAAGTCTTATTTGGCATTATAGAGTTGCGGACTCGAAAATGGCCGGATTCCAACTTAGAACGAAGAAACGAGCGTTGAACGTTCACGAACGTTTATCTTTTTTGTTAAAAATGGACTAATAAGTGAATTTTTAGCAAACGAAGTCGAATAGATAAAATTCTTGCATGAACGCATAGAGTACGTGATTTGTGAATCGTAGGCTCTTGAACGAGCCAATTCGGACTTATAACGAAGAATTTAGGAAGCCGGCATCTCACTAAGTCAAAAATCTGTCAAAGTTATATGTGGCTCAGAGTCCGCGCCGCGGCGCGACTCCAAGCCTAAATGATTGGCGCCGCATCGCCAAAGTGAGCCTCAGCCCCTACAAACTCGCGCTGCAGCGCGACAAATAACAAAGGGACTCGCGTCGCAGTGCCGAGTCCGGTCTTCAAGCCCTAATGGGCGACGCCGCAGCGCGGCATAACAAAGAAACACTGGCGCCACAGCGCCAGCCTTAAAACATAGGCAGACAAGAATGGTTACAAATAGAGTATGAAGGGAAATTATTTAGCAATGAACTAAGGGACTTAATAAAATATTGTTAAGTCATAACTAAACCTCAAGTGTGATCACTTAGAGTTAAAGTAAGTCAATTGAAGATGAATGCAAACGGTATGCAATAAGCGTACTTAATCATTGACGATCGAGTTTCGATTAAATAACGTAAGGACGTTAGTAAGCCGTGAGGAAGGATAATTAACTTGAACCGAGTTGTATTAATGAAATAATTTTAGTTAAGTTATAGAAGAGAACAAAGTTGGTAAGAATGATGTAAAGAATGACGGAAAGTCGGAACCAATAAATAACAAATCTAATAAAGGATTAGATTGAGAAGAAGGGAAAGATTCTTTAGGAGCTATGTATGTTCATTTATGACCTAATTTGGTATATTATGTGATTATGTGTTGTAGAGATCGTAAAGACTCAAAGGAAACGTAATTATACTGTAGCAGACGCTGAAGGCAAGTTTTTCTTAAACGTTTGTCTAACCTTCGTGTTAGCCAGGTTTTCAAATGATTCAAATTATGAGATGTATGTATGGTTTTGAAGAAAGAGTCGATGCCAGTTTTAGCTCGGCTAGACTAATCTTGATAGATTGATTGAACTGTTTATAAGTCTTTCAATATAGAATTGCTAACGCTATCCTACGCCAACTAATTGGTACGGATTCAAGGTAAGCCTGAATATGAATAAACAAATGTATTTTCATCGAGTATTCGATGGGCACGTGAGGTTGTTACAACTTAAATGTACACATGTTTAATGGATGTAGTGTTGATCAACATAGAGTACTATAGGCTGATCACCTAGAAGTGCTCGTAAGATATGTCGGACTTACGGACTTCGTGTCGGGTTGTCCTTTTCAAAGAAACTATAAGACGTTCACGTCTTGAACCAGAATTGATGTATTACTGAATATTATTATTGTAAAATGTTTTGAAGGAAAAGAAACGCTATTTTAAGTTATTCATAGTACTTAGTAACTATCATCCAGTTATTGAAGATATACGATTCCTATGTTTCAAGCATGCTTTTAAAATGAAATTATTGTACTTGCTGAGCTTGTTATGCTCACTTTTGCTTGAACCATATGAATGCAGCTTAGATCGAATGGACTGAAGGATTCAGCAAGGATAACGAGAAGGCTAAAGCGAACTTGTAGATTACCTATGTAATAGTATAGGTTTGTAATGATAATATTCGATATTATGATAAGAACAAATGTAACGGTTATAAAGAACCTGGGGGATGGTAGTATTATTTTGGAATATATGTAAGACATATTTGTTCTTTTGAGGCATTTCAATTGAGTGTTTGTGTGAACTGAAGCACTGTGGATAACCATATGTCGGGTTGGAAGAGACCTGGATTTGGGGGCGTCACAGCTTATCATGTCGGGGCACCTGGACATGATACTCAGTATTGTTGGGCCTTGAAACACAAGATCCAAGATTTAATAGACAACGGTGAGATCATTGTCACAAAGCCAGATCAACCTCACGTGCAAGACAACCCTCTTCCTCAACACAAAGAGGAAGAGGTCTGATTAATTAGAGTAGTGGACAGAGTTCCAATTTTAATGGTGAATCATCAAAGGCGGTGTTGACAAGTGGGATTATGCAAAGTTCCAGTTTCTAATTGAATGAAAGATGAAAGCTCTATGTAAACAAATTAACCAATTGGCAGAACTGGTGATCCATCGGCATTAAATCACACGCCAATTAGTCAGCCAGAAGCATGCTAGTCTCCTCCCTTTTGTTATAAATACTCCATCATCACCTTCATAAAAGGAAACACTAGAGGATAAAGTTACGAAGAGAGCAAGTGCCAAAGCCCGTCCGGATTTTGCCAATAGAAGGGAATTTACATACCTGGGCCAACCTATGGAGGAGATATTTTAGATGCTGATCAATGAAGGAAGGATTGCCTCACTTCTACCTCCAATAAATCCACATTCAGGACGGTTCAATTCTGATAGAGTATGTCAATATCACTCCCATTCTCGCGGTCATAGCACAGAAGAATGTTGGGCACTCCGCCACTTTATTCAGAATCTACACTACAAAAAAATGGGGCTTCAACAACAACCAATTTTTGTTGCTAAAGGTGCTAAATTCCGTTGCAAAAGGGTTTTGGCAATGACTTTACTATAGTTGCGTCTTTCGTTGCGCAATGAGCATTGCTAATTGTTCCGCAACGAATATATTTTTTTTGTTGCCAAAAGTAATACATTTTGCAACGAAATTTAACTTTCGTATAGAGACATCGATCCTTTAGAAACAAAATGTATTGTTGTATAATAATAAAAATTTCGTTGCTAAAAAGCCCATTTCGTTGCAAAAGCCTGCTAATTGGCAATGAAATGAACTCTTATTTTTTTGCAACAACCATGCATTTTTGTTGCAATTGACACCATTTTGCAACGACATTTTTCGTTGCAGTAAATTATGAAAATTGTTGCCTAAGCTTGCTTTCGTTGCGGAATGTAAACTTTTTAGCAACGATTTTCGTTGCTGATTATATTATTTGGCAACGACATTATGCTGAATCAACAACAAAAATGTTTGTTACTGGTTATTTTTCAATAGCAACGAAAGTCGTCAATTAGCAACGACATTATATGTTGTTGTTTCTTTATATGTGCAACGAAAGTTGATATGATTTGCAACGATAAAAAATATTGCCTTTTATTTTAGTATTAACAATAATATCCCCTCCGTTGTTATTATGTTAATTTTTCGTTGACAAATATAAATTTTTAATGCCATTAGCAACGAAAATTTGTTGCTAAATGTAAACTTGTTCAATACTTTGGTAACAAATTATATTGTTGCCAAATCAAAATTTGACATTCTTTTTGTGTACCCGATGTCCCCATAGCAAATAATAGCAAAAATATAAAAAACTAAAATATTATTAACTTAATAAAATCATCCACTACATAATCATTCATTATCTTTACAATTAACCATCTAAAGCTACCACAGTTCTTCAATCAAAGTATATATCTACATATATAGAGAGAGTACACTTCATAATTTCGTCCCTTGTCTTCCGTAAATATAGCACGGAAATTTGATACCCAGTATTGTAAGGCAGATCGTAGAAGCAGTCTTCCTGCACATATTTAAAAATAATAGCAAGTCAGGAAAATGAAGCAAATAGGTCACCAGAGGCACTTAGTACCAAAATTAATACGCAAAGACAATAGAGTTGCTACGTGGTACTAATGTACACTGTATTGCTCATAAGCAGAAAAAGACAAATAGGTAATCACAATATTATTTGCTACAAATCCAAATAGAAAAAAAACTTTCAGTGCGACTATATGATTGCTCTGTTACAAGACAAAATTGGAATCTTAATCTGTCATTTCATGAATTAATTTCAGTAAGCATAGTGGTAAACATATTTTCTGTTACAAGACTTGTTGATTATTATTATATGTTGACCTCAAGTCAGAATTCAGTCACATTCAACAACCACAAGCAACACACAATCTTAAATATCATCACACAATCTTAAATAACAATGTTTAGATTTCTATATAGAAAGGACAACAATTATGGAAACGTTGAGGCTATTAGTCAATGTGGAAAAACTTTTCTTGAGACGACAAATTTCCATACAGTATATGCCCCAAAGATGCTAGCTATAATCACGGACATCATAGATTTATTTACCAAGAATTCAACATGAACAAGCTACAAGTGATAGTTGTCCAAAATTATATTGAAGCATCAGTAGCAAAGCCATCACAAACAAAAATGAACAAACATACCTACTCCACCATGAAAATATATCGAGCATCTGTCTTCATGAACAATTTCTCTAACAAATTCAGGTCACCAAAAATAGCATAACCAGAAGATCCACATGTAAAACTCTCTACAATGTTAAGGCTTGGCTCCTATTTCATAATACTTTAACAGCAAGAGAATAACACATGGAAAAAAAATTGGTAGGTTGAATTTGTTGCTTCCAACTATAAGAGAAAACAAAATATAAATATGACAAAATAAATTCATTATAGATTTTGAAACATCCAACCTTATCATCAGACTAAATACAGGGTAGATCCCTTTTACTGTCTAATAGATAGAGACTAATTTTCATATATAACAGATAACTCCAGCCTTTTAGCATTGATCTATACATTTCAAAATATAAAACTTTCTTATGTGGCAAGATTATGTCATTATAAATGTTAAAGGAAGGAGAGGGATGGGTACCTTCAAATGGTTTAGCTCACCAATAATAACTCAACTGCTTGAGTACCTCAAAAGTTGGTATATAATAATCTAACCTGAGGGTCAACTCTAGTCATAGTTACCACAGGGACAATCAATGATTTGACGATTTAAGTGAATATGTTCCAAACTTGTGTAAACTTGAACAAACAATATGAAGTTCTTTTATGCATCGATCATGTTGATTCTTTATCCTTTCTAATTCTTGCCTTTGTTTTGCCAACATTTCCTCCAATTCTTTTCTTTGGTTTGCCTCCTTCATGCATATACTTTCTGATGCTTCAGCCTGTAACACAGTGACAAGCAAAGCTACATAGTAAAGAATTGCGAGTTTTCAACATCTATTACAAGGTTAGGGAACTTATTCTAGAAAAAGTTGAATCATGTGATGATCTTTTCGGTTCACTTCAATCTGTCATTTGTAAGTGTAGGGTAATGATATTTTTATAAACTTATTGTAAACATGAGACGGGTTTAGATTATAGAAAAGGCATGGATGTTAATTTTTATTATAAGCGGACGGATGTGAATTTTTTAATTCTAATCTCGAGCGTTAATTCTTGTATTAAATGTTAGAAATGGTGTTTTACTAAGAATTATTTATATATATATATATATATATATATATATATATATATATATATATATAAATAAATAAATTAATTCAAATTCCTGACATAACATATTACATCTACAACAACTACGTCCGTATATTTGAAAATATTTCATGCGCATCTATAGTTTGATCAGTCAATAATGGAGCAGTAGGTGAAGTTTGATCAGTAACCAAGTTCAACAAGCAACAGTTATATTCCAATTAAATCATCTCTATGTCAACAAGAAGATACAGTTTTGATGAGGAAAGAGAAAATACCCGATATAGTTAATTACCCTGCCATATTTTGTAGTTCTCCCCATGTTTTTAACTCCAGTGTTTTGTTCCCTTAACAAGTTGTTCACTTTTACATCAATATTTTTCTTTCTTCAGTTGACATTTGATAAATAAGTCACTGCATGTCTATATGCGTGTGTGAGAGAGAGAGGCATTAATTGAGATGTAGGGAGTGGTTTGCAGAAATAATTGAGGGGGGAGAGAAAAAGAGTGATTAAGATTTAATTAAAGGGGCAGATGGGTAACAATGAAAGTAGTGTGGAGGGCGAAGGATAGAAAATTGCAGTAACAAGTTTACTGGTCAGATCAATATTAAGTGGTCCTGTCTTCAACCATTACTGCTATATATATTATGGAAAACATTAATGGCTAAATATGTATTGGTGTGCTAGTCAGTACTACTTTGTTTTTGATTTGTGTGTTGAATTGTTTAATTGTAAAGTAGTCTAAAATCTTAATATTCAAACATTTGAAACAACAAGTTGTCGTTATATGAAAGGTAGTAACAGAGGCTCATGTACCCTTTAGTTTAAAACGTTTATGGCTTAAGAAAGATTGTACCCATAAGATAGAAGAGTTATGATGCTGCTAATAGTCTAGCTTAGTTTTTGTGAGTTACAACTTTTTTTAAATTGCAAGTATTTATGTCACTTTTATTTGTCATTTTTCATATGTAACCATACTTGTGCTTGGTTATGTCAAATGCAGATGCCAACTCCAGGAGAAGTCATATATCAAGATGGATCAAGCAGAAATAACACACCTCCTGCTACAAGAATGTATAGAACCCTACTTACATCAAGCAACAATCCACCAACTTCAAGCACAACGGAAACACTTGATCAGTCAAGTCAGTTGGAGAACATGAGAGATTAAGTTGGAAGCCAGTGGGAACATGAGATATCAATGTTTAATTTTTAAGAACTTTGTTTAATATTTATGACATTTGTTTAATATCAAGTTTGGACAGTGTGTTCATTGAAATGGTTGGATATTGAATGATGGCAGCTTTTTTCATTTTTATGAAATGTTGACAATCTCAGTTTTCATTTTTATGCTTTGCTTGAATCCTTTTCATTTTCATGGTTGAATAGAATGATGACATTTTTATCTTGGATATTGTTAATGGTAGTTATTTTCATTGAAATGGTTGGATACTCCCCACAAGTGCTTATGCAGGCAGCCCACATAAGCTTGTTCACTACTGAGCATCATTAACAGCAATATTCATTAATTAATTAAAACTAGAAAGACAAGAAACAGAGCATGCCATTCATTTATTAATTAAAACAGAGCATCATTCATTCATTGAAACAACAACAGCATCATTCATTCTGAAACAACAGCATCATTCATTCATTGAAACACCAAACAACACCAAACATCAAAATCCATTGAAACACCACCAGAAACAAACCTTCAAGCTAACTAATACATTAAAACAAAGCATCATTCATTCAAATTCTAACACCAACAACACCAGCAAACTAACATCCATGAGCAAATTAAAAGAAACCATAAAAAAAATTTCCTTTTGTTGAGCTTTGACAGTAATCTTCTTCAGCTTTTTAACCTACTTCTCCAATGTCTTCACTGAATCAAGTTCTGCCAACTCTTTCCAATCCTTGGTCTTTTCACTATGTTTATTCTTCAATTTATCCAACATTTCTCTGCTCATCTTAAACTTTAATGTCAAATCTTCAATAACATCTTTTGCTCTATTAGGAAATAGTGGATCGTACCATTTAAAGAAACCGCAGTAAGCTCTCATGTCCAATTACACAGCAACACGCCAGCCATTTTCAGCCGCAATCATATGAAAAGAAATAAGAAAACATCTTTCCAAAATCTTACCAGATAATTAATACACCCAATGAATCGCCTTCCTCGATGTTTTGTTCCATCTTTCTTTGCCTCCCACATTTGCACCATTGCTCCACAATGGCACCGACTTGGGAAGTCTGGTGTAATCCATTCATTTTTGTTGCATGAACTACAATCTTCTTCCCCGATTTCATTTACGATTCCACTCCAAGACGAGCTCATCCTTTCAATTAAACACTGAAAATGAGACAAAAAGAATGAGAGAAGAAGAATGAGAGAAGGAGGAAGAATGAGAGAAGAAGGACGCTTGGATTCGAGAAGCCTAATTTTTCCCCCCAAATATCGATCTCTTTGTTTTTGCACTTCGATCTCTTCGATTTTTGCTGATCAGCCTTTATTAATGGGAAATACACATCAATTAAACTTTGTTGCCCAGTCATCGTCATGTCATCCTTTGCATTTGACCTGTCAAATTTTCAAACGGAACATGGATGAAACCCTATTGTTTAACGGATTGCAACAATTTTCGAGTACAATAACCAGTTTGTAAGTTTTTTCATTTTGGATACCAAATTGTAAGTCGGGTCCCAATACAGGTACCAAAAATGTATTTATCCCTAATCTTATGTAACATTTCATTTGTTCATGTTTAAAATATCGTTAAATGCAAAGCTGACCACTGAACTTTAGGAGTTTTTGAGTATTGAGACCTTTTCTTTTGGTCAACGCAAATTGAGCCCCTTTCTATTAAAAAATTTGGACTTCAAGCCCCATACGCCACATGTGCGTTGACCTGCGTATGTGGCACCTACGTGGCACACGTGACAGATCTGCATGGACATTTTTTATTTTATTTTACACGTGGACGGGCTGACGTGGCGAATATTAAACTTCATCCCAAAAAATATGTTGATGCACAGATTTGAACCCAAGACGAATATTAATCCAATGATCACTCGAGCACATGGGCCTAGTTGTTATTATTTTGCAAGGATTAGTATTTATAACTGAACAAATCATTTCCATCGAGATAAAATAGATCACCTTTCCTTAGATCTGTTACGTAAATACATAAATGTACATAACTAATTGCGTGATAATAATAATAATAATAATAATAATGATAATAATAATAATAATAATAATAATAATAATAATAATAATAATAATAATAATAATAATAATAATAATAATAATAATAATAACAATAACAGTACTAATAATGATAATAATAATAATAATAATAATAATAGTACTAATAATAAAATATTAATAATAATAATAATAATAATAATAATAATAATAATAATAATAATAATAATAATAATAATAATAACATACGTTTGGATAATAATAATAATAATAATAATAATAATAATAATAATAATAATAATAATAATAATAGTACTATTATTAGTACTATTATTATTATTATCTTAATTTAAGGTAACATGTTAATAGTCGTTGCAAAAAGTTGTATAAAATATGCAACGAAAATAAAAATTATTGTCAATAAGTGTGGTCCATATTAGGCAACGAAATATAGCAACAAAAAAATTTGCGTTGCCCACGATGAGGAGAAATAAAGTGGTTAGAAATTTTACAACGAATTTCTAACGAATTTTGTTTCCAAATTTTGCAACTACATATGAATTTCGTTGCAAAAAGTGAAAGCTTGACACAATCTACAGCGAAGGATAAGTTTCGTTGCTAAACATATCGTTGTTAACGCCCCATTTTTAGCAACAAAAAAACTTTCGTTGCCCACAATGACTGAAAATTAAGTGGCCAAAAAATTTACAACGAATTTCTAACGAAATTTTTTTTCGCCAATGAATTAGCAACGAAATTTTGCAACGACTAATGAATTTCGTCACAAAAAGTGAAAGCCTGACACAATCTGCAACGAAGGACAAATTTCGTTGCTAAATATATACTTTTAGAAATGACTTATAAAGTCGTTGCCCGAAAAATCGTTGCTAAATACCCATTTTTTTGTAGTGCTAATTGACAGTGGTGTACTGCAACTGGCAGACGACGATACTGTGCTATTTAAAAGTGATAATACTTGTCCTACTAAATGGAAGGGATTGGTAGCAGTTATATCCACTGAGGCTGATGGGACTGTCAAACCATTCACAATATAAGCAATTCAACTCAAAGGAGTTGACAATCCTTTGAAAGTGGCTGCACCAGAGCCAATCAGCTTGTCGTTTAGACCGCAATATCTTGTTATCAGCTTACAAAAAGTCTCATGGAATTATGGAGAAGCTGAAGGATCCACCTCGCATACAACTGTTGCAGTGTCGAAGGAGAATCCATTGTATCTTCCCCAACGGGTGATGAAGCCCACCATCAAATCAAGGGGGAAAATTCCCATGGAGAAAATTAAAAAATTCCTCCGTACTATGGGTCATAATGAAGCCAAGGTGGTTTTAAGCTTAAGAGAAGCTCCACATCAAATTTCAATATTGGACTTGGTTTTCTCTTTCGATGATCATAGGAAGATTCTACTGAAAGTTTTGGAAGAAGCCTACTTGCCGAAATTAGTGGATATGGAAAAATTTCAACATTTAGTTGATCACATTTTTAACAACAATGTGATATCTTTCACTGATGATGACATACCGCCCGAGGGGACCGGTCATTGCAAGCCATTGCACATTGCAGTTTTGTCCTCTAGATACATGCTAGCTGGAGTCTTGATAGATGGAGGTTCGTCTTTGAATATTTGTCCTTATTCTACTTTGGTAAAGATGAACATTAATCTCAATCGTATCCGAAGTAGCCATACAGTTATTAAAGCTTTCGACGGATCCCGACGAAACTCTGTCGGAGAGATTGAACTGCCAGTGGAGATTGGTCCCCATACATTTTGCGTATCTTTTCACGTTCTCAAAATAGATACGGGATACAACCTGCTATTGGGAAGACCGTGAATTCATATGGCTGGGGTCGTCCCCTCCACTCTTCATCAATAACTTAAATACATTATCAATAATAGCCTAGTCAATGTCAACGCTGAGCCAAAATGTCCGGAACAAGGTGACATGCCACTCATCAACTTCAATTCAGAAGTTGAGCCAGTCAGTTTTCATGCCCTGGAGGTGAGTAACACTCAATACCACCCTGTGGGGGCGCCACCTCTCATGCCCCAAATTTCTGTCGAAGTAATGTCTGCCACTCAAGAAATGATGTCATTGGGTCATCAGCCTGGACAAGGGCTGGGTAAAAATCATTAAGGCATTAAGCGCCCGATTCAAATGGTCAAACCGGGAAAGCTGGACTATTCTGCCAGGTTTAGTAACAGGAATCCGCATAAGCATAACCAGATTCTTCCAGCTTCAGCCACACGGCAATTATCTCTACCTACAAATCCTGAGGCCGCCCATGTGATGACCATATTATTTCCTAAACTGATACCCGTAAAGGGGAAAGAAGTCTTTGTTCCAGATCCCAAAATAGAAGAAGAGAAACGAAGAATCAAACAAGACATTGTCAGGATGATGTCAGGTATATGCATCATTTTCCATGATGAACATACAAATAGATACACCCCAGACGATGATTGCCAAGACATAATAGTCATCATTTGGGAGAAAGAGGACGATGACAGCCCCTCCATCACTGCAGTCCACTTAGACTTTACCCTTGACAATTGGAGCAGCACTCCTTGCATTGGTCGACAAGGGTAAAACGGGCAGAAACTCCTTCTGCCCTGTAGATAATAATAACTGCTTACTTTTCTGTACAGTATTAGCAGTTGTTTTGTCAGTACATGCTAACACTTTGTATGATTAAACAATTTCATATATATTAAGTGAAAGCATATTTTGTTTCAGGACTCTGAATTTAGATATGCCTGTACTTGCTGATAAGATGCCTCTTCTCCACAAGGATTATAACTTTGATGCAAAGCTGGACTTAAACTTGATGGAAATACAAGAGGACATTGAGATACCTCAGAAGCTCAAAGAATGGGTCAAAGATAAACCTAAACCCAACCTTGATCAAACCACTTCCTTCAATCTCGGAACCTTAGAAAACCCTAAGTTAATCCAGATTGGTTCAGACTTCACTCCAAACCAAAGTAATGACATGGTTACACTACTAACCCAATTCTAGGATATGTTTGCATGGTCTCACGAAGACATGGTGGGTTTGTCCACTGGTATTGTCCTTCATCACCTTCCCATTAAAGAGGGATTTAAGCCCGTCAACCAAAAGCACAGGCGATTGAAACTTGAGTGGAGTTTAAAGGTTAATGAAGAAATTGTGAAACAATTTTAAGCTGGTATTATCATGGTTTCCACCTATTCGGAATGGATATCCAACATCGTTCCCATACCTAAACCTGGAGGAAAGGTGCGAGTTTGCATGGATTATCAGGATCTGAATAAAGTTTGCCTTAAAGATAGCTTTCTCGTGCCATTTATCCACATTCTCATTGACAATATTGCTCAATATGGTATGTACTCCTTTGCTGATTGCTTTGTGGGGTACCACCAGATCATGGTTGCTGAAGAGGATCATGAGAAAATTACTTTCATCACGCCTTGGGGAACATTTTGCTATAAACGGTTGTCGTTCGGCCTCATCAATGCCGGAGCTACCTATTAGCGAGCCATGATGGCTCTTTTCCATGATTTAATGCATAAGGAGATAGAGATCTATGTGGATGACATCATTGTCAAGTCCTAGAGAGAGGAAGACCACTTAGACCATCTCAAAAAGCTCTTCAACAGGTTGTGTAAGTACAACTTGAAGTTGAATCCAGCCAAGTGCGCCTTTAGCATTAAATCAGGCAAGTTGCTAGGTTTCCTAGTCAGCCACAATGGGATTGAGCTTGATCCCACCAAAATCCAGGCCATTACAGAAATGCCTATTCCTCAGACAGAGAGGGAAATACAGGGACTTTTAGGAAGAATCAACTTCATTAGCAGGTTCATTTCTCAACTCACAGCAACTTGTGAGCCCATCTTCAAGCTATTAAGGAAGAACTCCTCCATGAAATGGAATGATGAGTGCCAAAAGGCCTTTCTTATAATCAAAGAGCAGTTGGTTAATGCTCCTATTTTGGTACCTCCTAGGGATGATGTTCCCCTATTCATGTACCTTTTCATTAATGACAATGCCATGGGCTGCATACTGGGACCGAAGGACAATAGAGGCCAAGAACGAGCTATCTATTATCGCAACAAAAGATTCAGTAGCAGTGAACACAAGTACACTCTGATTGAGAAAACTTGTTGTGCTTTAGCATGGGCTTCCATGAGGTTATAGCATTACCTCCATGGTCACACAACCCATCTCATATCCCGTGTGGATCCTCTCAAGTTTGTGTTTAGTAAACTCATGCTGAACTACCGACTGTCCAGATGACAGTTGATCCTATAACAATTTGACATCGCCTACGTGACACAAAAGTTCATTAAAGGACAAGGAATTGCGGATCAACTGGCCGCCGCACCTTCAAGGGATTTCAAATCCTTAGAAACATACTTCCCAGATAAAGGAGTAATGGTACTTTAGCAACACCATCAGTACGATACATGCCATACATAAAAAATGTATTTCGATGGAGCTATAAATATGGAAGGTTCTGGGGCTGGAGTAGTTCTAGTATCCAGTACGGGGGAGCAGTATCCCGTCACCGTCAAATTGCAGTTTGTCAATACCAACAACACAGCTGAGTATGAAGGCTGTATCATGGGGCTAAAACTTGCCCGTTCAATGGGCATCAGGCGGTTAACTATCTTTGGGGATTCAGAGTTGGTAATCAGACAATCTATGGGAATCTATCAAACCAAAGAGCTACATTTGCTGCCTTACCATCGGTAAGTTTTACAGATGGCTTCGGAGTTCGAAGAGATCTCCTTTCTACACATTCCCCGTAACAGGAATGATTTTGTAGATGCGCTAGCAACTTTGGCCTCCTTGATTCACATACCTGAGAAGGAACACATGCCAAGCATCACATTTGCCCGGTAAAAGGCACCAACCTATTGGAACTATATTGGAGAAGTATTGGATGAGCTACCTCCCATCCTACACCCTTGGTATCAGCATATCAAGAAGTACTTAAGGGTCAGATCTACACCCTCTGAGGCAAGCCTGACTGAGAAAAGGCGAATCCATCGATTTGCTATAAAATTTTACCCGAGCGGAGATGCACTCTACAAAAGAGATGCAGGACTAGGTCTCCTCATATGCCCAGACAAGGACCAAGCTCAGAGGCTCATGGGTGAGGTTCATGGTGAAGTATGTGGCCCACACATGAGCAACCTTCTACTTATTAAGAAGATCCTTAGGACAGGACATTACTGGCTTACCCTCAAGGCTGACTGTGAGGACCACGTTAGGAGATGTTATCAGTGCCAAATTCATTGGAATGCTATCCATGCCCCTCCAAGGGAGCTCCACAATATGAGTTCACCCTAGCCCTTCTCAATGTGGGGAATGGACGTGATCGGGCCCATAGAGCCCAAAGCTAGTAATAGACATCGGTTTATCTTCACCATGATCGACTACTTCACCAAGTGGGTAGAAGCAGCCTCCTTTCCCAGGCTTACCAATGAAGTCATCATTGCTTTCATCAGAAATAATGTCATCTATCATATGGACAACCAGAGGTAATTGTGTCAGACAATGCTAAGAACCTCAACAACAAAATGATGGGGGAGTTATGCAGCAAATTCCACATCAAGCATCTCAACTCTGTCATCTACCGTGCAAAGATGAATGGTGTTATTGAAGCAGCTAACAAAAACATCGAGAAGATCATGCAAAAGATGTCCGCTAACCACAAAGGATGGCCTGACTTATTGCCTCTGACTTTGTTAGCCTACAGAACATCAATGCGCACTTCCACTGGGGTAACCCCCTACCCATTGACCTATGGGATAGAAGCAATGATACCCGTAGAAGTAGAAATGAAATTCCTCAGAGTGTTAATAGACGCTCAGCTGGATGAAGACCAGTGGGTACAAGACAGGTATCCCCAATTGTCTCTAATAGACGAAAGGCGAACTGCAGCTATTTTCCATGGTCAATTATATTAACAAAGGATCGCCAGATCCTACAACAGAAAAGTTTAGCTACGGCAGTTTAAACAACATGATTTGTTTTAAAGAAGATCATTGACAACCAAGATCAGTCCAAGGGAAAATTCGCTCCAAACTAGGAAGGCCCGTTTATTGTCAAGGAGGTATTGACAATAGGTGCACTCAAATTACAGGAAACGGAGGGCGATGAATTTCCATAACTCATCAACTCAGACATGGTGAAACGGTACTATCACTAGTACAAAGTAGTAAATAGACAACACTTAAATCATAACATTTTTTATAAAAATGTTGTGGTATTTTTTGTCACAACGTTTTTTAACAAAACGTTGTAGATATATATGAAAAAACGTTATCTATTTAAAAAGGCATTTTTTGGTTTTAATTAGATAACGTTTTTTTAAAAAAACGTTATCTATCTAAAAAACACGGAGCTCAAGTGAACACTTAAAATTAAAAGACATATACTCTTTTTCTATCCTTGGCTCGTCAGTTTCGTTCTATTTCTCTCCGTGCTCCTCAATTTGGTTCTTTTTCTCTCCGTGGTCGTCACTTTCGTTCCATCTCTTCAGTTTCTTTCTCTCGCTTTTGATTTTTTATTCCCTCTCTTCAGTTTCCTCTCTTCATTCCTTCTCTCTTTCAGTTTTCATTCTCTCTATCTGCTCTTTGGGTGTGTTCTGATTGGGTGTACGTTCGATTTGAGGCTGAAATTTGAAGAGATTTAATTGGGTGTTTGAAGATAAGCTATTTTGGGGCTAGGGTTTCATCGTAAGTTCTTCATCTCTTTTGATTTGTTCTTGCATGTGTTTATTTTCAACCAATTACAGTCTTTGTGTATATAAACGTGTTTGAGCTGCCCCATTTGTTTTATTGTAATGGTTTTTCTACTTTCATAGTGGTAGCATAGTGGTGGCTGCGGTGGCAGCAGTGGTGGTTTCTCTGTCTCCTCCACTAAAAATTATGTTTTAATTTCTTCCTTGTTAATTTTCCCTAAAATTTAGGTTTTAATTAGAAATTTTACAATATTTGGAGCTAATTTGGAGCTTCTAAGTGTTATTGAAGACTAATTAAATCTGTATTATTACATAAAGCACAATGATAATCTTCATTTTCATTTAAAAATCCTTTGTTTTTCCTTCTTGGGTCTGTTCTAATGTTTTTCTCACAAAGAGTAAGTTAAGGGGTTTCTGAATACTGTAATTCTTTTTGGTGTGCTAGATATTCTGTATAAGGATTACCAGAGAGACCACAAGTTCAGAATCACCACCTACTCTCCCACTGGAGTTGTGAGTTCTCAGATTTCTTATTTAAGATCTGTTTATTTACTTGTCGTATATGTCTTTCTATTTATTTGTTTATTTAGTAATTAGTAGGGTTAGTAAATGTGTTTAGGAGAAGTTTGGTTTCTTTAATTATATATTTATGTTATGTAAATTCTTAATTATACTGCTACAAGTTAGGTTATATATTTGTCTTCCTAAATATAATGAGTGTTTAATTTACTAGTTATGGAATGATTGTGAAATTGTGTGATTAAAACGAGGTCATTATGTCATTATTTACTATCATCAATAAAAAGTGGACTCTATAGGTGTCTATTCAAAAATGCCATAGGTGCTGTAGTCTTGAGAACATTGAAGTTGATGAGTTTTAATGCACTTTCTAAAGTTTTCATTCTTCATCTTTCTTTATATCCTTTTTCTTTAACCGTTATCAATTGCTCAGTTTGAATTGTAAACTATAATTGAAGAAAAATGCTGGAGAAATAATTTTTCTATAAATGTGGTTCTTTAATGGAGGTTTTTCTTTTGGAATCCAGAATTGTAGATTTATGTGCTAGTATAATCATTAGTTTTAGGTTTTCTAACTATCATTTGCCTCTGTTTTCTCTTGTGTCGTTGCTATAATTTTGGCTTTATTTTGCAGCACACCTATGTAATAACTATATTCATCTCAATGTTTACTAATCCTTTTTCTCTCTTGTTCTAGGCTATCACATCACCAGGAACCAAGAAAGGTGACCTATTCTTGGCTGATGTCAATACGCAGCTAAAGCACAAGGGCACCACTACTGATATCAAAGTGGACACAAATTCCAATGTAATTTGCATCTTATTCGTTGGGTGAAATAGTAACATTTCTTTTATTTAGTCTAGCCAATTGATAATTAACTGAGTGCTTATTTAGTGTTTTATATTTAGTGTTGACTCTAGATGACATGTTTTGTTTTATTTAAGATGGATAAGTCATGGATGTGTGCTGATAGAAGGTCACGAGAGTATGAACTAGGCATTGATGAATTCTTGAGGTTTGCAGTAGACAACGTGAGAAATGTGAATCTTACTCACTGTCCTTACGTAAAATGTGGAAACATTTTAAAATTTAGTGCTAGAATTATACGGGATCACTTGTATTTTATTGGTGTTGATACTAGTTATCAAACTTGGATATGGCATGGAGTGTTAGTTATTGCATAAGTGATGTTTTTGAATGATAACAAAATTTCGTGACTGCATGGATTATGGTTGATTAATATACATGAATATTGGCAGTATATAATATTATATGCATGGATTGTGGGTGGACATTAGTATATAATATTATATGCATGGATTGTGGGTGGACATTATGGTAACATATAACAGTCCATATAAATCTATATTGCATGATTGCTGTAATCTCATCTCAATTGATTGACAGGGATTGAAATTTGGTCAACTGATTAGTTTATTAAAATTTGTTCTACAAGCTTCAAAATGTATTTGCTCTAAATATAGTATATTGTTAACAAACCATATCTTTCGTATCCCTTCATATCAGATGATTGATATCATATTTCTTTGGTTGAGCTTATCAAGGAAACAATATATCTATTGATTTGGTGCTGATTTTTTTGTGACTGAGGATTTCATGGAATCAGCCCTCTCATATATAGCCGTTGGAAGCTCCACAATATATTTCTCTCTTCCTCGCCTATTAGAAGATAGAACTTGGAAAAGCTTCAATTAGTCTCATACGTTCTATTCAAAAGCGATTCTGAGTTTCTTTCCAGCAACCCTTTTGTATTGTTCTTAAATTATATTATGCTGGAAACTTGATAGTCTGTAATCAATATCCTTGTTCTCAGTTTAAGCCGTGTATCGGCTTGGTCTATCTAGAGTTGATAGGATATGTTTGTAGACAAGCTTTCAAGGCTGCAGTAGTGCAGAGGTCTCAGTGGTGAGAAGGATTGCAGAGGTGCAAGAAGGGGCAGTCGTGTCCAACGGAAAGCTTTCTCAAACAGGGAGTTATTTTGTATTTAATTAAGTTAAATTGAAATAAAAAGAGTCTCCAATCCTATTTGGGATTGGACGTGGATTAGGCCACTAGATTAGAGGATAGGGGCTGAACCACGTAAAAATCTTGGTGTGATTTTTACTTATGTTTATCTCTTTAAATGTCATTCACGTTCTGCATTTTTTTGTTATTCACGCCACTATCCAGACACTAAAGCAGACAGGTCTAGCTGTCTGGTAATAAGAAACGAAGAACATAAGCTAAAGCAGACACTAAAGCAGACAAGTGTAGCTGTCTAAATTATACCTGTTGCAGAAAATTTAAAAAAAGTTTTCACCGTTTGTCACTTTTAGCTTAAACACCTATTCACCCCCCTCTAGGTGTGCACATACACAGAATTACATTTGGTATCAAAGCTTGGCTCTACTAATATTGATCGTTGTAGGTCGTAGGGGAAGATCCTATGGCATACCTAAACTTTCAAGAAGGTCAGTCCACAAGTAGGCCACCGCTGTTGTTTGGAAGTGAGAACTTCAACTTTTGGAAGTTCAGAATGAAGATCTTTCTGAACCATGACCCATGGGAATGGTGGGTAGTCGAAAATGGACCAGTCATTCCGCGACATGATGATGGCAAACCAAAGAATCTCATGGAAATGGACTCAAACGAATCATATATGGTATCTTATGATTCCAAGGCCATAAATACACTTTTAAGTGGCATGGTTCAGTCGGAGATAGATAAGGTCTCTTCTTGTACTACGGCTAAGGAAATTTGGGACACAGTCATCATGAGCCACGAAGGTACTACTAAAGTGAAGGAGGTCAAGCTAAGCATGCTAATGCACGAGTACGAACTATTCAAATTGGAGAAAAATGAATTAATTAGAGATGCCCAAGCAAGATTCCTCACTCTAATGAATTCTCTAAGCATGCTCGGACGAAAGATTGATCAAAAGGAAATCAACCGAAAGCTTCTTAGAGTCATGCCAAAGTGATTCGCACTAAAGGTCACTACACTTCAAGACTCAGTCATAATCAGCACAATGGAAACTCTTACCTTATTTGGAGAACGTAAAGAGTTTGAAAACCAACTAAAATTGTATGCTGAAGAAGATGAGGCACCTAAGAAGAAGACCTTGGCTCTACAAGCTGAAAGCTACATAGAAAGCAATGAAGAAGATTTTGATGAAGAAATTGAAATGCTCTTAAGAAAACTCGAGAGACTACTTCAAAGAAAGAAACAAAGGAAAGATCAAAAAGGTAGCTCAACTCCAGTGAGTAAGTCCAAAACAGAACAAGATGAAGAAATTGGTCAATTATGTTTCATGGAACTAGAAGACGATGATCAACTTGAGGTAACGAATTTTCATGAAAATTTTGAAATATCTACATTTGATTATCTTGCTTTGCTAAATGAAAATCAAAAGCTTAAAAAGAAAACTGCTTATTTTAAGAACTGTGTAAATGAGCTAATGAATGAAGTTGAATTACTTATTGAAGAAAAGAAAGAAAATAAATATCTTACAAATGAAAATCAAATTTAAAAAGAAAAATTAAAAATGAGAGATGTATGCATAGATGCTTTTAATGATGGAAAAATGATGACTATGCAACATGATGATAATGTAACAAATGCAGAAATAGCATCTTTAAAAAATGATCTTGCTAAATTTGAGCAAGGAGAAGAGAACATAAATGTTATGTTAGGGGCACAAAGGTCTAGTCTTGATAAACAAGGAATTGGGTATAATCCTATTAAAAATGTAGAAAATAAGATTAATACTAATATTAGAATGATTAATAGTAAATCAAGACATAAACCACTTTATTGTTCACCATTTGTTACTTGTAAAAAATGTAGTTTTAAAGGTCATTGTGATTCTAATTGTAATAAAATTAGAATAAAACAAATTTGGGTAAAGAAAAGTGATTTATATGCTACTAACCCAAAAGGACCCAAGAAGATTTGGGTACCAAAAAGATAGAGATTATTTGTTTGTTTTGTAGGTGTCTCAGGATCAAAAAGGAGATGGATGATTCTTTACCTTGAGAGAGTAAGTTACCTATAAATTATTTGGCAGAATCTGTAAGTACCTCATGTTATTTTTTTTAAATAGAGTTTTAATTAGATATATTATTATAAAAACTCTATGGATTTCGTGCTACAAGGGTTCATAACATCATGTCAAATGTTCCATATTTAATACACATGATAATCTTGATATAAGGTTGATGAATATGTTTATATTTTATTTGATAATTTTGACCTTGATCTGTCAAAAGAAGAGGATGGAGACTTTGCAGGAATATAGTTAAGGGATCTGGAATTTGGAAAGAAAACAGTTCAATCCAGATAGCCTAAGCCGCCTGCATCAGAAGGAAAAATAGATGAACCGGGAAAACATGCAGACACCTAAATCCAGACAGCTCAACCCGTCTGTTTTAGAAGGCAAATCAGATGAATATTCTGATGCAAAATCTGATATTCCAGAAAGTGAATCAGATGAACAAATGACCAATGGAAGTCTTTCAAGAACAACCAGAATAGTGAAAAATTATCCTCATAACCTGAGCTTTAAAGACCCTAACATTGGGATGACCAAAAGAAGTGCTATTGAATAGATTTTTGATTCTGAATATACAAAATCCAAATCTACACTAAGGAGCACACTATCAAGCTTTTCACTGATAATAAAATGTTGCTATATAGGTAACAAATCACAAAGGTATGATTATATTGTTTACTTGTTATATGTGATTTTGTTATAACCTTTCTCCAATGTCATTCTTTATGCTTATAACCTTGCTATATGTGATATGAATTATTTTTTGTTGATGACAAAGGGGGAGAGATATAACTTAATAATTTATTTCTTTTTGATAATGACAAAGGGGGAGAGATATTTGGGTATATTTATTTGGGTATGTTTGAATTGGCATTTATGTTGATATTGATATACTATATTATGTTGGAATATGCAATGATGGTTATTTGGATAAAGTAATTTTAATTTTCTTATGCTCCTTAATATGCATAAATTTAGGGGGAGCCATATACTTAGGGGGAGCATGTTGGTGCATAAATTGTCATCATCAAAAAGGGGGAGAATGTTGGTTTGTGATTTTATGATGTTTTGAATGATGACTAATTTAAGAATATTGCACTTATTTTGTCATCATCAAAAGGGGGAGAATGTTAGTTATTGCATAAGTGATGTTTTTGAATGATAACAAAATATCGTGACTGCATGGATTATGGCTGATTAATATGCATGAATATTGGCAGTATATAATATTATATGCATGGATTGTGGGTGGACATTAGTATATAATATTATATGCATGGATTGTGGGTGGACATTATGGTAATATATAACTGTCCATATAAATCTATATTTCATGATTGCTGTAATCTCATCTCAATTGATTGACAGGGATTGAAATTTGGTCAACTGATTAGTTTATTCAAATTTGTTCTACAAGCTTCAAAATGTATTTGCTCTAAATATAGTATATTGTTAACAAACCATATCTTTCATATCCCTTCATATCAGATGATTGATATCATATTTCTTTGGTTGAGCTTATCAAGGAAACAATATATCTATTGATTTGGTGCTGATTTTTTTGTGACTGAGGATTTCATGGAATCAGCCCTCTCATATATAGCCGTTGGAAGCTCTACTATATATTTCTCTCTTCCTCGGCTATTAGAAGATAGAACTTGGAAAAGCTTCAATTAGTCTCATACGTTCTATTCAAAAGCGATTCTGAGTTTCTTTCCAGCAACCCTTTTGTATTGTTCTTAAATTATATTATGCTGGAAACTTGATAGTCTGTAATCAATATCCTTGTTCTCAGTTTAAGTCGTGTATCGGCTTGGTCTATCTAGAGTTGATAGGATCTGTTTGTAGACAAGCTTTCAAGGCTGCAGTAGTGCAGAGGTCCCAGTGGTGAGAAGGATTGCAGAGGTGCAAGAAGGGGCAGTCGTGTCCAACGGAAAGCTTTCTCAAACAGGGAGTTATATTGTATTTAATTAAGTTAAATTAAAATAAAAAGAGTCTCCAATCCTAGTTGGGATTGAACATGGATTAGGCCAATAGATTAGAGGATAGGGGCTGAACCACGTAAAAATCTTGGTGTGATTTTTACTTCTGTTTATCTCTTTAACTGTTATTCACGTTCTGTATTTTTTTGTTATTCGCGCCACTATCCAGACACTAAAGCAGACAGGTCTAGCTGTCTGATAATAAGAAACGAAGAACATAAGCTAAAGTAGACACTAAAGCAGACAGGCGTAGCTGTCTGAATTATACCTGTTGTAGAAAATTTAAAAAAAGTTTTCACCGTTTGTCACTTTTAGCTTAAACACCTATTCACCCCCCCCCTCTAGGTGTGCATATACACAGAATTACATGGAGAACCTAATATGTTAGATGCATATGCAAATGAACCTTTTGTAGGCACTACTGAACAAGGCTATGTCTCTGAAACAATAGATATGGAAGATAATGGTTTTGGGAATTTCTCAAATGATCCGTGCGAGTTTCTTAATGTGATTGGGGATGGAGATGAACCTTTGTACCCTGGTTGTAAATTTAGTAAGTTAGGTACACTTGTTAGACTCTATAATTTGAAAGTAAATCATGGGTTAGGTGATGTTGGTTTCACAGAGCACTTGATTTTTCTAACTAAACTTCTTCCAGAAGGTAACCAATTATCTTGTTCCTTGTACGAGGCAAAGAAGACTTTACATGCCTTATGAATGGATTATGAGAAAATACATGCTTGCCCTAATCACTGCATCTTGTATTGAAAGGAATTTGACTAGGTAACTAATTGCCCAAAATGTTCTCTCTCAAGGTGGAAGATGGATAAGAATGAGCATGTAAGAGAAGGGGTGCCTGCGAAGGTGTTGTGGTACTTTCCTCCTATCCCGAGGTTTAAACGTATGTTTAATCTAGTAGGACAGCTAAGAGTTTGACTTGGCATGCTAATAATAAAATGAGCGACGGTCATATGTGTTATCCATCTGATTCACCATCTTGGAAACTAGTGGATGATAAGTGGCTGGAGTTTGGTAAAGACCCTAGAAACCTTAGACTTGCTCTTTCAGCTGATGGGATCAATCCTCATGGTTCTCTTAGTAGTAGATACAGTTGTTGGCCTGTTATAATGATTACTTATAATCTTCTGCCTTGGTTATGTATGAAAAGAAAGTTTATGATATTGACTTTGTTGATCTCGAGTCCTAAACAAGCCGGTAATGATATAGATGTCTACTTGGAACCATTGATTGAAGATTTGAAGTGTTTGTGGAAGTGGGTTCCAGGGGTGTATGATGCATTTAGAGGAGAATACTTCATGCTCAAAGCCCAATTAACGTGGACTATTAATGACTTTCCTTCCTATGGGAACTTATCTGGATGTGTTGTAAAAGGTTATAAAGCATGTCCTATATGTGGCGAGGATACACCTAGCCATAGGTTGACACATGGTAACAAAGTTTGTTACATTGGTCACCGAAGATTCTTGCCTCAAGACCATTCATTTTGAAAGCAGTGAGTAACATTTAATGGAGAACAAGAATTTAGACCACATCCCGTGTCACTAACGGGAGAGGAAGTATTTAGAAAGGTTGATGGTTTAACTCATGCTGTTGATGACAAGGATAACAGGCCTTGTTGGAAGAGGAAGTCAATCTTCTTTGAACTAGAGTATTGGAAGTTTCTTCATATTAGACATTGTCTTGATGTTATGCATATTGAGAAAAATGTATGCGATAGCATTATTGGTACATTATTAGAGATTCTGGGGAAAAACAAAGATGGGGTTGCAACTCGATTAAACCTCTTAGAAATGGGGGTTAAGACTTATTTGCGACTAGATTTTGGGGGAAAAAGGACATGTTTGCCTCCAAGTACTTGGAATCTATCGAGGGCAGAGAAAAGAGTTGTATGTAATTCTTTGTACGACATGAAAGTCCCAGAAGGTTACGCTTCTAATATCAAAAGTCTTGTATCATTGCAAGACCTAAAACTCTATAGGCTTAAGTCTCATGACTGTCATACCTTAATGTAACAATTGCTCCCTGTTGCCTTACGTTCGGTGATGGAAAGACCTATGAGGTATGCAATAATCAGATTGTGTTTTTTCTTTAATGAGATATGCGACAAAGTCATCGGCATTTCAAAACTAGATAAATTGCAAGCTAATGTAGTGGTAACCTTGTGTTTGCTTGAGAAGTATTTTCCACCATCATTCTTTGATATCATGATTCATGTCATGGTGCATCTTGTTAGAGAAGTTCGATTATGTGGGCCAGTTTACTTTAGATGGATGTATCCATTTGAAATATTCATGAAAGTATTAAAAAGGTATGTACGTAATCGTAATCGGCCTGAAGGTTGCATGGCTGAATGTTATATTAGTGAAGAAGCTTCAAAGTTTTGCGAGGAATATTTATCTGATGTTAGTACTATTGGGATCCCATCGAGGCGAAATATGGGTCTTACACGACCCTTATCTGGTGCTACCGTAGAATCTACGGAGCGTGACATGTTAGACCAAGCACATCGTTGTGTATTAGAAAACACGAATAAAGTTGAACCATATATTAGGTAATTTAAACGTTTTTCTATATAAGATAGAAGAATTTTGTCTTATAATTCAACAACTAAAATCTGATTGTCTTCTGTTTCATGTAGTGAACATATGATACATCTTAAAGAAACTTATCCGAGATTCAAAAAAAGAACAAAGTGGCTACAAGATAAGCACAATCGCACATTCTTTGATTGGTTTCGCAAAAGGGTAAAATTATGTTTATCTTTGTAAATGTTTGATGGTTGCTCTTGTTTGTTTCTTAATTTATATTATTTTGGATTCAGTTTTCACATGAACTTACCCAAACATCCAATGACATAACGAAGACTTTGCGGTGGCTTTCGGATGGCCCGTGTATGGAAGTACTATAGTATAAAAGCTACATTGGCAATGGACTGCACTTTAACACCAAGTCATGTGTTGATGTGCGACCTGTTCAAAATAGTGGAGTGCACCTAGTGGCAAAGACAATGCAGCTTTCTAGTGCAAAGGATAAAAATCTTGTTGTGGGAGACATGACTTTCTATGGGGTCATTCAGGAAATATGGGAGCTAGATTATCATAAGTTTAGTGTTCCTATGTTTAAGTGTGATTGGGTTGAGAACTATAATGGCATAAAAGTAGATGAACTTGAATTTACGTTGGCCAATCTTGGTAGGATAGGTTTTAGAAATGATCAATTTGTTATGGCTAACCTAGTCAAACAAGTCTTTTATGTTGAAGCTCCTTTAGACTCTATGTGGTCAGTTGCATTATCAACACCAAATAGGGATTATAATGATTGTTCCAGTGATGATGAGCTAGGGGACATTGTAATTGACCACAAAACCTTTACAAGGGGTATGCCTGCAGTTGAGACATTTGATGATGTTTTTCATGAGGACATCTCATAATACATGAGAGCTGACTGTGAGGATATTTGGATTGATAAGGAATAGGAACTCTTGTGGCAATTAATACAACTCAATGAACTGAATGTTTAACTTCCAGCAGTTGTAATTATGAACTGAATTATTTTCCAACAGCTGTATTTCCAGCAGTTGCATTTATATTTTCCAGTAGTTTAAATTTCCAGAAATGTTACATTTTAGCAGTTGAAAATGGTTTTAATTTTCCAGCAGTTACGATGTGTTTATGTTCCAACAGTTGTATTTATAAATTAATGTTTATTTTCTAGCAAGACGTTACATGAGCCAGTATTTATATTTTCCAGCAGTGTAAATTTCCTGCAGTTTAAAATGTTACATTTTAGCAGTTTAAAATGTTACTTTTCTAGCAGTTACGATGTGTTTATTTTCTAACTCAATGTTTATTTTTGTGCAGAATAAAGAAGACAGTTATGTCATCCCCTCAAAAGAAGAAAGTTATGTCATCCCCTCAAAAGAAGAAAGCTATTTCATCCCTTTCAAAGAAAAAAGCTATTCAAGCCCCTCAAAAGAAGAAAGCTATTTACTCCCCTTCAACCAAGAAAGCTATTTCCTCCCCTCAAAAGAAGAAAGTTAGTTCATCCCCTTCAACCAAGAAAGCTATTTCCTCCCCTCAAAAGAAGAAAGCTAGTTCAAAATATGCAAAGAACCAACTTGCCAGGGCTAGTCAGACGCAGCAAGCTGCTTTAGAGACTCAAAACAATCTGAAATCAGAAGTTGAGACAATCTCCAGTACCACAAAAAGAAAACGAGGCATTAACACAATGCAGCGAATAGTTAAGCAAAAAGTACAAGGCATGAGAAAGGTTATGGAGTATAATAAAAATGGGCAACCTCTTGGGAAGACAACAAAGCAAATACAGTCTTACATTGGGGTATTAGCACGCACAAAGGTTCGAATTGACATTAAAAAAGGGAAAGATGTGGACTTAGATGCAAAAGAGAAGATTTTGGAAGCTATAGAGGTATGTGATGTGACACCCCCAAATCCGGGTACTTCGATTCCACGGGATTTGATGTTCACTGTATAAATATCATCTATCTATCTACCCATATTAAATACAAACCATGTAATAGATAGAATAAAACTTCTTACAACATTCGAATAATAATAATAATACAATCCCAGGTTCAAACTAACCTTAAAACATCTGTGCGGAATTCTAAACAATTAAGTCTTAACAACATCATAATTTAAGTCTTAAACAAATACATCAGTTAATAAATAACAGGTCTTCATCATTTGCTAACTTTGCCCTTGCCCTTACTAGTAGAGGGTTCATCGCTTCTTTCGTTCTTAACTGCAATGTTATTATTAAGCAAGAGTGAGCACAAATGCCCACAAGTATAATAATGAAATAACAGTATAATAACATGCGAATAAATCAAAGACGTCTGAATAAGAGCTCAATTTTTGAATCAAGAATGAATAACAAGAATCAAAAGAATTCTGAGGGTCATAAGACCTTGAACTATGTCCTAGGTTATCAAGGATTATACTTGAAACCTTTAACAGTCATAAGACTGTGGACCTTCTTCTCGTACTTAGGGGGATCAGCCCTTAGTACCATACTGTGCACAATATCTTAACGCTAAAGCGTAATTAATCCCCTATACAGGGTTGTTCATCTCAGTTTGACATTCGAGTCCGCACCAAAGGAAGTTTGGTTTGGATACTTTCATCAAGGGTTCTGAAATTTAGAACGCTCATCAACTATGGACTAGTTGAATCAATAAGGTTCACTAGTTTAATAAGGTTCAATAATAACGATATTCAATTTGAATAATAATCTCACACGTATACAATAGAACAATTATTGTATAACTGAATCATGCTTTGACAATATAAATAATCTGTAATATCATACTTGAACTTGAATAATAGAAATGATAACTTATTCAAGGTAATTATTAATCTTGAAAGATATTAAAAAGTAGGGTTAAGAAACTTGCTCGACATAAAAGTAACGTTTAAGTTTAAATAAACTTGCTCAATAGAATGGAATTAGGGATAGGATACTTGCCTCGTGCGTAGATTACACTTTAACTAAGCACGTTCTTTGAATTAAATCATACATACCATTCATATACACAATACCAGTTAATTATAAATTAACTAATCAATATAAACTCATTCTCGTTGTCTACTTTAATTATTGACTAAACTTAGTCAAATTATCACGTTGTCACATAATTTATACTTCATGAATTATCAAACTAATTATGTATTTAATAATTCAATTCACACATAATATTTTATTACATGTTAAGCAACTATTTTATCATCTCATAATACCTCTAACATGATTACATGTTCATTACATCAATCCACTAACACTTGTTAGACTTTAACATTTAAAAAAAATACATTTCTGACATTTTCTGGAGAGTGGCGCTGCGGCGCCACTAATGTGCTAAGAGTTGCGCTGCGGCGTAGTGGCGCTGTGACCGAGCCCTTGGCGCTGCGACGCTATGGCGCCGTGGCTTGGGTCTTGGCGCTGCGGCGCAGTGGCGCTGCGGCGCGGGACTTCAGTTCTGGAGTTGGCGCCGCGGCGCGAGACTCCAGAAACTGTTTCTCAGTTCGCGAAGAACACAGAGTTCAGCGAAAACAACACATTTTTAACACTAATTTCACCAAATCACATATACCCACATGTTATAATTCATGTATAATCATAACCCAACATATATAAAGTGATTTTAACCCATTAAAACATATAATCACATATTTACATTATAAAAAAATGGATTGTTCTTGATGTTCTTGAGGATTTTGAACAAAAACTTATAATTTAACACTACGGATTCGTTATAACACCGAATCCGTTCGTTTAAGGCTTGATCTCTTCGTATTAACATGCTCAATAATATAAGAGTGTAAATTTTAGGGATAATATATAATCAATACATCAATTATCACATGTAAGGCCATATGGCCATATCACGTACTCTGTTTATTTTGAAATAACAAGTCATCAGATTACTACATGTTTTCACGAACTTGATGATATGAAATCATGTAATATATATATATAAAACATGTTATGCTATTCTTACTATCACATAAATCCATATAATAGTACAATTCCCAAATCACAGAGATTAACAGAAGTTTTGAAAGCCATTTTTTTATAAAACTTGAATACGTGAAATAGAAATTTGGGGAGAGAATTACCCAGAGTATAATTAATGGAAGAGATGATCTTTTCTCAACACCAAGCAACTCTCACACAATTTTTCTCAAAGTTCTCAAGCTCTCTCTATGATTTCTCTTATCAGACTTAGAAAAAAAAATGTTTGAAGAAAAGAATACGTATAATAAAAGAAGAGAAAACGGACGCGCAATAGGCCAGTTAACCCAGTCATGGGCAACTGCTAGTAACCACTACTAAAGCCATGTTTGGCTAGTAAATAGACACAAAACTCTTTATTTTAATAAACCCTTTATTATATAGTTTAATAAATTTCACACTCCTTATAAAATAACTCCAATATTTTATTTAATTTATTATAAATAAAATATAATATTTTCTCATAAATTCATATAGTCACATAATTAATTTTTCTCATTAATAAATAATAACAATTTATTAAATCTCTAATTAATAATTAAATTAATTAAAGTAACATCATGCTTAATTAAATTATTTCATTTAATTCAATAAGCTCACATAATCACATACTTGAATAATAAAAATTCTCTACATTAATTTAATAAATGCAACACATATAACTAGATTAATCTACCACAATTGCATCGATTAATCATTAAATCTAATAATTAAATCCTCGAAAATATTTATTTAATTCAATAAATATTAAAATAAATTTACAAAATTTTCGTTCGTCACATCTTTCCCTCCTTAAAAGGATTCTGTCCCCAGAATCACGACTCAATAATTTTGACCCGTTACATTCTCCCCCCCCCCCCCCGTACAAAGATTCTGTCCCCAGAATCGCATACACATAATTAAGTAAATAAATGAGGGTAATTCTTCATCATATTCTCTTCGAGTTCCCACGTAGCTTCTTCAGCGTTGTGGTTCCTCCAAATTACCTTAACAGAAGGTATAACTTTATTTCTGAGAACTTGTTCTTTTCGGTCGACAATTTGGACAGGAATTTCTTCATAAGATAAATCTTTCTCAAAATGCAAGGGTTCGTATTCAATTACATGCTTGTAATCAGGTTTGTAAGGTCGTAACACAGAAACATGGAAGACGTTGTGGATATTCTCGAGTGTTGGAGGTAAGGCTACCTCGTACGCAACTTCTCCAATTCTTCGCAGTACCTCAAAGGGTCCAATAAATCTTAGGCTCAATTTCCCTTTCTTTCCGAACCTAATCTTCCCTTTCCAGGGAGAGACCTTCAAGAAAACATAACTACCGGATTCAAACTCCATATTTTTACGATGTGGATCAGCGTATTTCTTCCGTCGATCTTGAGCTGCTACCAGTTGTGCTCGGATCACTTTGACTATTTCTGACGTCTGATGTACCAATTCTGGCCCTAGCAATTGTCTTTCACCAACTTCATCCCAATAAAGCGGAGTTCTGCACTTTCTGCCGTATAACGCTTCGTAAGGCGGCATGCCTATACTAGCGTGGTAACTATTGTTGTAGCCGAACTCTACCAATGGTAGGTGATCATCCCAATTTCCTTTGAAGTCCATTACACAGGCTCGTAACATATCTTCAAGTGTTTGAATCGTTCGTTCGCTTTGTCCGTCTGTTTGAGGGTGGTAAGCTGTACTCATTCGCAGTTGTGTACCCATGCATTCCTGAAGACGTTTCCAGAAATTTGATGTGAAGCGCGGATCCCTATCGGAAACAATAGACACCGGCACTCCGTGCCTCGAAACAATCTCCTTCACATATAATTTTGCCAACTGATCTAAGTTAAATCTGATTTTGATAGGAAGGAAGTGCGCGGATTTCGTCAGTCGGTCAACGATAACCCATACTGCGTCGTAGCCTTTCTGAGTCGTCGGAAGGCCAACCACGAAGTCCATCGTAATATGTTCCCATTTCTATTCTGGGATCTCCAACGGTTGTAGCAATCCACTCGGTCTCTGATGTTCTGCTTTAACTTTCTGACATGTCAGGCATTTGGCAACACATTCTGCAACCTCACGTTTCAAATTCGGCCACCAAAAATGTTGTCGAAGATTTTGGTACATTTTTGTACTACCAGGGTGAATCGAATATCTTGAACTATGAGCCTCACTCAAAATTTCTTCCTTAATTTCTTGTACTGGCGGAACCCAAATTCTGCTTTCAAATCTCAATATTCCTTCCTTATCCATCTTAAATCTTGGTTTGGTTCCTTCAGATATTTTCGATGTTACCTTTTTGCATTCATCATCCTGAAGCTGAGCCTCCTTCACTCTATCTAGTAGAGTTGTACCAGATTGCATCTGAAATAGCTTCTCATCAATCTCCATGGGATACTTCACTTCTAACTCCAGTTTCTCCATATCTGCAATTAGCTCCTGCTGAGCAGTCAACATCATCAATTTCTCACGACCCTTTCTACTTAAGGCGTCGGCAACCACATTAGCCTTACCCGGATGGTATAAAATCTCACAATCATAATCCTTGATTAATTCCAACCATCTTCTTTGACGCATATTCAAATCTTTCTGTGTAAAAATATATTTCAGACTCTTGTGGTCTGTATATATTTCACACTTCTCCCCGTATAGATAGTGCCTCTAAATTTTCAAAGCAAAAACAACTGCAGCTAACTCCAAATCATGGGTTAAGTAACCCTTCTCGTAATCCTTCAACTGCCGTGACGCATACGCAATGACTTTGCCGTTTTGCATCAGCACACAGCCAAGTCCTTTATGCGACGCATCGCTAAAAATAACAAAATTTCCTGTATCATCCGGAAGAGATAACACAGGCGCTGTACTCAACCTCTTCTTTAATTCTTGAAAACTCTCCTCACACTTCTCCGTCCAAACAAATTTCACAGCTTTTCGAGTTAAATTCGTTAACGGAGTTGCGATCTTAGAAAAATCTTGTATGAATCTTCTATAATATCCTGCTAATCCAAGAAAACTTCTTACTTCTGACGGCGTTCTCGACTGATCCCAGTTAATCACAGCTTCTACTTTGGATGGATCTACCAAAATTCCATCTTTATCGATTACGTGACCAAGAAATTGCACTCTCTCGATCCAGAATTCGCATTTCGAAAATTTAGCATACAACTTCTCCCTTCTCAATATTTCCAACGTTAACCTCAAGTGTTCTTCATGTTCCTCTTTGGTTTTGGAATATACCAAAATGTCGTCTATAAATACCACCACGAATTTGTCCAAAAACGGCTTGAATACACCATTCATTAGTCCCATAAATGCTGCAGGAGTATTCGTAAGACCAAACGACATTACTAAAAATTCGTAGTGACCGTATCGCGTTCTAAACGCAGTCTTCGGTACATCCTCTGGCCTCACCTTCAGTTGGTGATAACCACTCCTTAAGTCAATCTTGGAAAAATATTTTGCTCCCTTCAATTGATCAAACAGATCATCGATCCTCGGTAAAGGATATATGTTCTTAATCGTGACCTTATTTAATTCTCTGTAGTCAATGAAGAGCCTCATCGATCCGTCCTTCTTTTTCACGAACAACACCGGCGCTCCCCACGGCGATACGCTTGGTTGAATATACTTTTTGTCCAACAATTCTTGTAGTTGTACCATTAATTCCTTCATCTCTACTGGCGCCATTCGGTATGGTGCCTTCGATATTGGAGCAGTTCCGGGCGCCAAATCAATCACAAAGTCTACTTCTCTATCTGGTGGAAGTCCTGGCAAATCGTCTGGAAATACATCGACGAAGTCCCTCACAATCGGTATTTCTTCTACCTTCGGATTCTCTTTTCGACTATCGACTATGTAGGCTAAATATCCTACACAACCCTGTCTTAACAACCTCCTACCCTGCATCATCGTCAGACAACTCGCTTGTCTAGGCGACTTGCTACCATAAAACACAACCTTTGACGGAGTCATAAGGTTAATACGCTTCTTCTGGCAGTCAATTACCGCCCCACAATTGGATAACCAATCCATACCCAAAATAGCATCAAATTCCCCAAGTCGAATAGGTATAAGATCTACATCCATGATATTACCCTTAATATCCACTCTACAGTTCTTATGTACGTACTTAACAGGGATTATTTCTCTATTCGCAATTTCTATGTTCATGGGGTAATCCAATTCATCCTTAGGCAAATCCAAATTCTTGGCAAAATTTTTGAATA
Source organism: Panax notoginseng (assembly GCA_016801055.1). Classification (NCBI taxonomy): domain Eukaryota; kingdom Viridiplantae; phylum Streptophyta; class Magnoliopsida; order Apiales; family Araliaceae; genus Panax; species Panax notoginseng. The sequence goes on from CM029016.1 coordinate 56,368,295, forward strand.
TAAAGGAACAAGTAGCACCCGAATCAAATAAAACATAAGCATTAATTTCATTGATCGGAATGATACCTGACACCACCTCACGAGACTGGATTGCATCCTACACCGCCATGTTGAAAGTTCTGGCGGTTGGTCGGTTTGTTGTAGGTGGTCCGGTGATGGTTAAGGTATTTCCACTGCTATTTCCACGGTTACCTCCTTGCACTGGTCCTCCTGATCCCTTCTTAGGGCAGTCTCTTGCTAGATGATCCTTCGAACCACAGTTGAAACAAGCACCCTTCTTTGGATTTGGACAATTTGGTGCTATGTGGCCTTTCTGACCACAATTATACCAAACTCTCTTTCCTTTCATGCAAAATCCTAGATGAGCTTTCCCGCAAGTCAGGCATGCCTCGATTCGTTTCTTCTGATTACCTTGTTGATTTCCCGATGATGAGTTGTCATTCCACCTTTTCTTATGATTGAAATTTCCACCTCCTGTGCCACTTCCACTGGCTTTGCTATTTCCTTCACCTTCACTCTTTTTCTTCTTCTGCTCTTGATTGTACTTGGTCACCGCATCACTTCCTCCTTCAGCGAGGATGGCCTTTTCCAGTACTCCGGCAAATGTGTTTATCTGAAACATTGACACCTGACTATAAACCCAAGGCTTTAGTCCTTGTTCAAATCTTCTGGCCTTTCTTTCGTCAGTGTGTACTTGGTACGGGGCAAACCTTGCCAACTCATCGAATTTAGCCGCGTAATCAGGTACGCTCATGTTTCCTTGCTTCAGTTCCAGAAATTGAATCTCCATCGGATTCTGCGAATTAGTTGGGAAGTACATTTCGAAAAACATTTCTTTAAATCTCTCACACGTAATTACACCTTGACCTCCTCGCATCTTGTTTGCCTGCCACCAGTAGCTAGCCTCAGACTTCAGCATGAACGTTGCGAAAGCGGTCTTCTGATCTTCTCTAACCCTAGCAACGTCAAAAACCTTCTCCATTTCCATCACCCACGTTTGAGCCTCGATCGGGTTTCTGGAACCTTTGAACTCTGGCGGTCCCACCGCCTTAAAATCTTTAAACGTTGTGCTAGGTGGAGCTTGCGGTTGGTTATTCATGACTCCAGTTAGTAAATTAACTAGCTGTTGAACTGGATTAACGTTGGCATTATTGTTATTATTGGTTGACTCTTCCTGAGCCGGTTGACGTTGTTGTCTTCTCCTTGGCGGCATTTTTCTGTTAAATAAACGTTTATTAGAACTTTATTTATTTCTCTAAATAGTTAAGGCATTACTCAACAATTAAACATACTCATTTAACACATCATCTCAAATAATTGATATATTTTATTCAAATCAAAAGTTTTAACATCAAACTATAGCATCACTGCTATTTACATCCACTATCCCGAGATAAAGAATCCACAGGATTTAAAACATTCAAATATTAACATATTCCTTAGTTCATAAACACATCGGAATTTACATAAAACTATATAAGTCTTTCACATAAATAAACAGATTCTATTCCTGTCTTCCAAGGTGCTCAATAGCCTTGCCACGCTCCTCATTCATGATACGAGACATCGTCCTGCGATCCAACATATACGATGGAAGTCCTTCAAACTGGATGGGGTACCTTAACACTCGCTCTTGAACCTCATCCATCGCATGATTAAGTGTGGCGTACGTGTCTTCAAGCTTTGCCTTCTTTGCACGACTATTATTTTCTGCACGATCTGCTCGATGTGATTCTCTTACCCATCCTTCCTCTGCTATTTTCAGTCTTCCGGAGGTTTCCTTCAGCTCCTTTTTCAGCTTCTCTATCTCCTCGGTCTTATCTTCGGTTTGACCCTTCTCCTGAACCAGATCCCACTCCACATTTCCTAAACGTGTATGAAGGGTCACAATCTCTTTATCCTTCTCCTCTAAAGTAGACTGCTGAACAGTCGCTCGCTCAGTCAATTCCTGAACCTCATCTTGTAACTCCACGTTACGATCATATAATGTGTCATACATCTCAGCATCAACAGTGTACCGTGGTAGCTCCTCTTCTTCTTCCTCCTCATCAAACTCCTCCTCAAGATCCTCCTCAGGATCAATCTCAGGTTCATGCTCCTGACCAACAACGGTGATCAATGGAGATGAAACCCTCTGCACCAGCTGCTCCCTAACGACATGAATGTCTCGGGGCTCCTCCTCAGTCGGTCCTATAGGTAATTGGGGTTCTTCCTCCCCAGCTTGACTAGCTTCTCCAACATTCGTCATCCTGACAACAAAATTTTAAGTTTTAGTTACTAAGTCGTACTAACGAGCACATAAATTAACACATAGACACATAATGAATTTTATTATCTTCAATGAATTACAAAAATTCATTTCTTAAAACTCGATAAGAGTTTTCCTTTACTATCTTCTTTCCATAAGGTTACTACCTAAGGTTGTTCCCCCACCTAAGGTTCATAACCTACAGCTCTGATACCAACCTGTGACACCCCCAAATCCCGGTACTTCGATTCCACTGGATTTGATGTTCACTGTATAAATATCATCTATCTATCTACCCATATTAAATACAAACCATGCAATAGATAGAATAAAACTTCTTACAACATTCGAATAATAATAATAATATAATCCCAGGTTCAAACTAACCTTAAAACATCTGTGCGGAATTCTAAACAATTAAGAAACAACATCATAATTTAAGTCTTAAACAAATACATCAGTTAATAAATAACAGGTCTTCATCATTTGCTAACTTTGTCCTTGCCCTTACTAGTGGAGGGTTCATCGCTTCTTTCGTTCTTAACTGCAATGTTATTATTAAGCAAGAGTGAGCACAAATGCCCACAAGTATAATAATGAAATAACAGTATAATAACATGCGAATAAATCAAAGACGTCTGAATAAGAGCTCAACTTTTGAATCAAGAATGAATAACAAGAATCAAAAGAATTCTGAGGGTCATAAGACCTTGAACTATGTCCTAGGTTATCAAGGATTATACTTGAAACCTTTAACAGTCATAAGACTATGGACCTTCTTCTCGTACTTAGGGGGATCAGCCCTTAGTACCATACTGTGCACAATATCTTAACGCTAAAGCGTAATTAATCCCCTATACAGGGTTGTTCATCTCAGTTTGACATTCGAGTCCGCACCAAAGGAAGTTTGGTTTGGATACTTTCATCAAGGGTTCTGAAATTTAGAACGCTCATCAACTATGGACTAGTTGAATCAATAAGGTTCACTAGTTTAATAAGGTTCAATAATAACGATATTCAATTTGAATAATAATCTCACACGTATACAATAGAACAATTATTGTATAACTGAATCATGCTTTGACAATATAAATAATCTGTAATATCATACTTGAACTTGAATAATAGAAATGATAACTTATTCAAGGTAATTATTAATCTTGAAAGATATTAAAAAGTAGGGTTAAGAAACTTGCTCGACATAAAAGTAACGTTTAAGTTTAAATAAACTTGCTCAATAGAATGGAATTAGGGATAGGATACTTGCCTCGTGCGTAGATTACACTTTAACTAAGCACGTTCTTTGAATTAAATCATACATACCATTCATATACACAATACCAGTTAATTATAAATTAACTAATCAATATAAACTCATTCTCGTTGTCTACTTTAATTATTGACTAAACTTAGTCAAATTATCACGTTGTCACATAATTTATACTTCATGAATTATCAAACTAATTATGTATTTAATAATTCAATTCACACATAATATTTTATTACATGTTAAGCAACTATTTTATCATCTCATAATACCTCTAACATGATTACATGTTCATTACATCAATCCACTAACACTTGTTATACTTTAACATTTAAAAAAAATACATTTCTGACATTTTCTGGAGAGTGGCGCTGCGGCGCCACTAATGTGCTAAGAGTCGCGCTGCGGCGTAGTGGCGTTGTGGCCGAGCCCTTGGCGCTGCGACGCTATGGCGCCGTGGCTTGGGTCTTGGCGCAGTGGCGCTGCGGCGCGGGACTTCAGTTCTGGAGTTGGCGTCGCGGCGCGAGACTCCAGAAACTGTTTCTCAGTTCGCGAAGAACACAGAGTTCAGCGAAAACAACACATTTTTAACACTAATTTCACCAAATCACATATACCCACATGTTATAATTCATGTATAATCATAACCCAACATATATAAAGTGATTTTAACCCATTAAAACATATAATCACATATTTACATTATAAAAAAATGGATTGTTCTTGATGTTCTTGAGGATTTTGAACAAAAACTTATAATTTAACACTACGGATTCGTTATAACACCGAATCCGTTCGTTTAAGGCTTGATCTCTTCGTATTAACATGCTCAATAATATAAGAGTGTAAATTTTAGGGATAATATATAATCAATACATCAATTATCACATATAAGGCCATATGGCCATATCACGTACTCTGTTTATTTTGAAATAACAAGTCATCAGATTACTACATGTTTTCATGAACTTGATGATATGAAATCATGTAATATATATATAAAACATGTTATGCTATTCTTACTATCACATAAATCCATATAATAGTACAATTCCCAAATCACAGAGATTAACAGAAGTTTTGAAAGCCATTTTTTTTATAAAACTTGAATACGTGAAATAGAAATTTGGGGAGAGAATTACCCAGAGTATAATTAATGGAAGAGATGATCTTTTCTCAACACCAAGCAACTCTCACACAACTTTTCTCAAAGTTCTCAAACTCTCTCTATGATTTCTCTTATCAGACTTAGAAAAAAAAATGTTTGAAGAAAAGAATACGTATAATAAAAGAAGAGAAAACGGACGCGCAATAGGCCAGTTAACCCAGTCATGGGCAACTGCTAGTAACCACTACTAAAGCCATGTTTGGCTAGCAAATAGACACAAAACTCTTTATTTTAATAAACCCTTTATTATATAGTTTAATAAATGTCACACTCCTTATAAAATAACTCCAATATTTTATTTAATTTATTATAAATAAAATATAATAATTTCTCATAAATTCATATAGTCACATAATTAATTTTTCTCATTAATAAATAATAACAATTTATTAAATCTCTAATTAATAATTAAATTAATTAAAGTAACATCATGCTTAATTAAATTATTTCATTTAATTCAATAAGCTCACATAATCACATACTTGAATAATAAAAATTCTCTACATTAATTTAATAAATGCAACACATATAACTAGATTAATCTACCACAATTGCATCGATTAATCATTAAATCTAATAATTAAATCCTCAAAAATATTTATTTAATTCAATAAATATTAAAATAAATTTACAAAATTCTCGTTCGTCACATGTGAAGTTGATTAAATTCCCCATGTAGTTTTATTATTCTTCATTGTCACATGTATTGATATTTTTAATCGTGTGATCTGCTTGTGCATAGATGGCGTTTGTGATAGCTCCTCAAAGCAGGAAAATGGTTTTAAGATCAGCAACATGTAAATGGCGAGAGTTCAAATCTAGACTGACCAATAACTATGTTTATCCTTTCAAAAATGAAGCAGAAGTCTTATGTGACCCCCCTGAAGAATATCCTTTCATTGAACCTGATGCTTGGAGAGCCTTTGTAGCCCATAGGTTTACTGAAGAGTTTAGGGTACATTTTCCTCCATTTTAATTGCAAATAAATCATTGCTTCTCAAATTACATAACCACTTTTCCCTTCATATTTTGCAGGCATTACATAAGAAAGAACAATCAATACGTGCACAATATCAGTATAATCATCGCTTGTCATGCAAAGGATATGCTGGATTGGAGGATGAACTGGTTAGTAAAAATTTTGTAAGATAATTATTGTTTGTTTATATGAAACAGCTGGAAAAAATGGATTATTGCTAGATTATTGTTTGTTTATATGAAACAGCTAGAAAAAATGGATTATTGCTAAATTATTGTTTGTTTATATGAAACAGCTAGAAAAAATGGCGAAAGGTGACATAGATCGAGCAACATTATGGAGGAAAGGCCGCGAAGATAAGCATGGGAATATTCCAGATGAGAAGACAGCTGAGAAAGCAAAGGAAATAATAAGAAAACCAATTGATGTTCTGAATTCTTTCTTTGTGGAAGTCATTTGTTTTTATTGTTAATGTGAATTATTTGTTAATGCATTAGGAGAATTCAAGAAAAAAGTACATGAAGGTTCGTTGACCGTGATCGGCAGCCATGATATTCTCACAATGGCATTGAGGACTTCAGAGCGTGCTAGACGAGTTAGTGGTGTGGGAGGTTATGTGACTCTAAGTTCCTACTTTCACCTACCAAGACACCAAACCGAGTATGTGACCCAGAGTATTAAACAAACTATCCATAAACTCATTGTAGAAGAGCGAGATAAGGGGCAACTTGTGGTAGCAAAACTTGTAGCGAACGAACGAGATTTTTGGGTGCAAAAGATTATGTAAATAGAGGCAAAACTGGATGAAAAGTGTACGGCCCCAGGTGAAACAATTCCCCCAGGTCACTACTTGACTCCCCCCACCCTTAACGGTGAACATTTTTCAGACAAAGCTAGTTGTTCCGCTGTAAAAAAAACTGAAATTTGGATTGATGAGAAGGAGGATGTTGACAATGGTAAGAACAAAGAAAATGATAACAAAAAGATGCCACGTACCAAAAAGTTTTACATATTATTGATTTCATTAATATATATTCTTGTATTTGTATCTAAAAACATGGAAAATGCTTAAAGTTCGATAAGACAAGTTCTGAATCAAATAACATGCGCCCCATGCCAAGCTCATTAAAGGTGTTATGTGAATATGCCAAAAATACCCTCTAATTGAAGGGAAACACCATACAAATTGTGATAGAGGAGGAAATTTTTGGGTTTGCTCGTCCAACCCATATTTTGTATGAAGACATTCTACAATTTGGTGCCATGTCAGAAATATCAGGCACTTGCATAGTGATGTACATGAGGTATAATTAAATAAATCTTATTTGGTACTGTGAAAGAAAACTGAGTTAACGGTTTTCAATTATTAGGTACTTATATGATGTGTTGAAGAAGACAAATATGTTAAGGATGATTACTTTTGTGGACCCTACTCGAGTTGGTGCTAAAGGTTGTGGAAGTATTTCTCAAAAATCATGCTACACAGCATCTCAGTTTTCAAGAGCACATCCTGGCACATATTTCCTGATACCTTACAACTACGGGTTAGTACTTATTATATTTAGTTCGATCTGGAATGGTAAAGTTCTTTACCTTTTTTATTAAAACTCCTGATTCTAAAAAACTTGTTGGTTTAACTATAAAAATATGTTTGGGGCTGATTTTTGTATAGATGTCATTAGGTGTTGACCATTGTCAATCTGGACAATAAAAATGTGTACTTCATGGATTCCCTTAAGTGTCGTAGAATCGATGAGGAGTGGAAACAAGTTGTGAACACGTATGTTATTCCAAATTACTTTGTTTTTAATGTAGTTCAATTGGAAAGTTTTACAATAAAATTTCTTCTAATAAATTGTCTCTGGAATTATGTGCATGATGTTATATGTGTCACCCTCTTGCTCATGAAGTGACATTAAAGCTTACAATGGGCAAAGCAATAATCAAATACGAAAATCACCACGATGGAGAATCTTGGTGGTATGTTAGATTATATATGTATATATATATATATATATGTGTGTGTGTGTGTGTGTGTGTGTAATTAGCATAAGATGTTTACTTATGGACATTTGTTATTTTTATTGATTTATCATGACATAATTACTAATTGTGTTTAGGGAACTCCTATACAACCAACACACAAGGAGTGCGGGTATTTTGTGATGCGTTTTATGAAGGAGATAGTTGAGGATAGTAGTTTGGACTTTGTAGCCAAGGTTAGTTATTTTTTGTCAGCTTTATTGGTCAAATAGAAAGTTTTTTTATAAACTTCAGTATCTTGCCATACATCAGTAGCAGTAGCAATAGTAGTCTTGCCATACATCAGTAGCAGTAGCAGTAGCAGTCTTGCCAGTAGCATAAGAAAGTTGATGGTAGCAGTTTTTCTATACACTTTAGTATCTTGCCATACATCTTGCCAGTAGTAGTATGGTGATGGTAGGAAGTATGTTAAAAGTCATTCCTGTGATTTTTAATCTTTTTAAGTATTATACAAGTTAAATATGATCAAGATTTTATGGGAACAAGTTAACTAAGCTTGTTGATCTTGTCAAAATGTAGAACTCTGGTGTACCCTTAGAAAGTGACTAAATATTTATGGGATCATAAGAAAGTAGCAGTAGCAGTAGCATAAGAAAACTTTCTTATCTTGCCAGTAGCATAAGAAAGTTTTTTATTGGTCAGATTTGACATCCTTGTGTTTTACAGTTATCTTGCCATGCATACATCAGTTATTGGTAAGATTTGGTATCCTTGTGTTTTACAATTATCTTGCCATACATCAGTAGCAGGTTATTTATTTGGATATATAAATTTGGTTAGGAATTATGTTAAAAGCCATTCCTGTAATTGGTCAGTTATCTTGCCATACATCAGTAACAGGTCAGATTTGGTATCCTTGTGATTTGGTATCTTTGTTGAATACTAAATTTGTTGTTCTTTTATTTCAGTGGGATAAGGCATGTGGATTAACGTACACACAAGAACAAATTGACGAAGTACAGGATGAGTGGGCAACATATATGAGCAGCTACATGTAGAGCCTCGAGTTAACGGTGGATATGTACAGAGTTAGATGAATGTACGTATTTTGGGAGAACCTAGGCTTTTTTGCCCATGCTTAGATAGTAGCTTAATTTTATGGATAGTTTGGTTTATTTTGTGGATGCATGTAATCAAATTCACAATTCAATATAGTAGTAATTTATATTGAAAAGTAAATTTGAGATGCATATATGGATATTTTGGTATATATTTTGTGGATGTAGTAATTTGAAACTGTAAACGAATGGTATTATTGGGATGTATTTTGAATGGTTGAAACATTTTGGCTTTAAATTTAAATGAGAATTTAGACCTTTTAGCTATATATCATAACATTAGCATATTGCAGGTGCATTGGTAATATAGGTGAACCACAACCTTTTTTTTCTTTTTCTTGTTTTATCTACAACATTTTAAAAATGTTGTATATTTGTATAAATAAATGACACCTTCTAAACGTTGTATAAATTGGTTTAAACGATGTCTGTTGTTGCTTTCTATGGTCGATATTTACAAACAAATGTTATATGCATGTATTACAACATTTTTAAGTCACACTACAACATTTTAAAAACGTTATATAAATTTCTCTAAATAGATGACACATTATAAACGTTATGTAAATGTGCCTAAACGTTGTCTGATATATTAAACTACAACATTTTTAGCTAGAAAATGTTGTGGAATCATACCTTCTACAACGTTTTCAAGCATCTACTAATTTATGAAAAACAAATCTACAACGTTTTTTTCTTAAAAAACGTTGTATAAGGTGTCTAACTACAACGTTTTAAAAACATTATGTAAGGGTGTCAAATAGATAACACCCTTAACCACGACGTTTTTCTGATTGAAACCACAATGTTTTTTTCGCGTTATCTATTTACTGTTTTGTAGTAGTGTATGTCGGAGGTTGCCATCAATCAAACATCCTGGTTTTGGATCATCAAATCACCAGTCGTTCCGGTTCTTTAACCCTTCATCACGTACAACTCTTTTTCACACTTTGCCCCTCAAGGAAACATACTCTTCAAGCCAGCAGTCTGGCTTCACTCCATTTTAAACTTTTCATACAACTTCGGTTATTCCACTGGGGAATGAACCTTTCACACTTGCAGTTTGTCCCAAACATGGGATCAAACTTTCACACTTGCAGTTTATCCTGAACTTAGGATCAAACTTTCTTTTCCCCCACAGTTTGTCCTGCAGATGGGATCAAACTTTTTATCGGCTACAAATCGTCCTGAGGGGCGAACTACGTCGACCTGATCTCCCCGATACCCGGGAGTACATAGGCAACCATTTTATATGGCCCGGTCGCAATAAAACAAAAAAAATAACAAAAATATTTCTACACCCTTCTTTACACCCTTTCTGCCACATACAGCGTTGAACCTCTTACACCAGGTGCGAATTACGCAGACCTGATCTCCTCTTCAACAGGAGTACGTAGGTAGCCATTGTTGGTCGTTTTACCAATTAATATATACGTGCAAGTATACACGGTCAACAAGTAATAAAGAGTAAGTAAAGTATCGTTCTCATGAAGAATTAACTAATAAAGTTCACCAAGCACTAACCCATAACCATTTCAGTCTTATTTAAACGATTGCTTTGATATTTTATATTTAAACTATGAAATTAAATAAGCCTAACTATCCCTAGAGTGAGACTATATAATGATGACTTGAGATTATAATTTCACCTATTGAAGCACTTAAATCAACACACTTCTTGTTAAGCCAAATTAATTTTACCGGATTGTTAGTCGAGAACACGAAAGCGAAACATGGCCATCTCTCGATGTACCATACCTTTATCTTATATAATCCATAATTGATAGAATACACATGAACACCCACATTACCTAAACCACTATACGTCTATATGATTTACAAATAATTAGGGTTTAAGCCCAAGTTCTCAATTAACTACGAATGGTGCTTCGGTATATGTCTATCCTAAGCATGATTCATACATTCCATCACCATGTAGAACATACAAACACAAGCTATCAAGATCATATCTAAACCCATACTTCTTTTTTTAAGTTCATATGGATTATCACAGTAATTGATGGCCAATCAATTAAGCAAATAAGCATGAATCTTAATAGACAATCTCATAACAATCAATAAGACTAACAATGAAGAGTGTCAAAATAAACTAGGCAATAGATTCTATTGCAATCTCAAAATAGAGTTTAGCTCATCATAGAATCAAAATCCATAATCTAAAATTGATTATACATTGAGAAATAAAGATAGAAGTAAAGAGAAGTTAGGGAATTGGGAATGCAAATCTGATCTCTCTTGCACCAATTCTGAATTTTCTATGCTCTCCAATTGCTTCAATCTTTAACTCTAATCTAATCTAGGGTTCTAATCTAACCTAACCAAGAAAGAGAAGAAAAGAGCATATGTAATCTAGAATGATCCCCCAAGGGTGGAATCCCCCTTTACATACTGAAATACGTCTAATTATATAAGCCCTAATTGAACCCCCTTCCAAGTTACGCTCCAATTCACTGTTTAGTGAAAAAGTCAGCTCTAGTCAACTTCAGAAGTGACGCGGCTACGCTGGGAATGGCCTAGAGTTATGCGCGCCCGTGCTAAAGTAGCAGAACACATTTTTTTTTGTCCAGGGACTTGCGCGGCCACGCTAAAAATGCACTACAAATTCGCACGCCCGCGCCATTGGTTTTCTGCTACAGTGTCCTCTAGCAAAATGACCATAACTTTTGATCCGGGAAGAGTTACGGGGCCTGCCACCTATCAAATTGAAGCTCTTGACGAGCTCTACAATTTTCATTCTTTGATAATTGATAAATAATGGACGGATGAAGGTTGAAATTGGGTTGGAAGTGATAGTTATGCAAATGGCCATCCAAAACAGTGACGTTCAACGTCCGTTGGTACAAAGGTCATAACTCGTGCATCCGAACTCTGATTGGAATGATTTAAGATATTTTGGAAAGCTAAGAAGAAGCTCTATAACATAATCCAAGTTCCAAGCCAAGAACATGAAATGAACACGAAGGCCTAAACGATATCCGGATTGCTTTTTCTTGCGTTTTCATACCAATAGTCGCTCACACCGTTCCCAAGCATAAGATCTACAAAATGCATGAAAAGTAACTAAGAAACATGAGTATAAGCAACTAATTCAAGTAATAGATACTGGATAAGTAAGTATAAAACCTACTTATCAGTCATTCATGGTTCGGTCTCACCCCCTACCAAAACACAAACACTTGTCAATGGTATTGGGATCATCCTTCAATCCATTGCATTTCATCGGCTTCAGACCTCAGGGATGGAATTACCTGACCTCCCCATATAAATGGGAGACTCGACGACCATCTAAGTTGTAGTTGATTCCTTAAATAGTAACACCAATCCATAAGAGATGGAATTAACTAGGCTCCTCCTAAATAGGAGTACTGGCGACCATCTGTGGTGCGGTCAACCTCAGAGAGGAAAGCCACATTCCTATCTACATTTCCATACAGAAACCAGTCCCAAGACACCAAAAGATGGTAGGGGGTATACACAGATCAACGATTCATTCTAAAAGATCTAAAGACAACTCAATGTCCATCCATTAAGGAGGAATTCAGAATACATCAAGATCATAAGCCCTGAAGAAGCAGACAAATATCAAGCAAGCAACAAAGCATAACTAAAAGGGAAGTTATCAAAAATATATTTCACTGGTATATATAATGATGTTTGATATATATAATATGAACTACGCATGACAAAATGGTTGAGCTAGTTTGTGTAGGAAAATATAAGCACATCTACAAATCAGTGTATATGTGAGCTATTAAGCCCAACATTGCATCTCTCTCAGATGAAGGAGGTAAAGTTGTGGTCTCCTGTACAAGGGTATACACACGAGCTAACAGATGTACAGCCATCTGCATGATAACACGGTGCTCATCAATGTATGTACTCATCTATGCAATCATGCCAGTAGTAAGGGACCTCACTGTGGTACTATCTATAACGGCTTCATCCCGGGCAGATATAGCTACATCCCACTCAACTATTACGGCATCTCTAGCTGATCTGGCCTCATCCCGCTCCTCAATAACGGCATCTCTATGTACTAATGTCTCGTCTCTCTCTAATAGAGCGGCATCTCTCCCATCAAGAGCGGTCAACATCAAGGCTCTAGCCTGATCCCTCCTCAAAGGTCATCAAATGGAGACTCTGCTCGAAGTACTGTGTTGAATACTAAATCACGATAATGCTAGTACTGGGAGAATCTACAAGGGCTACTGTTAACCCAGTGAATGGCTCCTCCACAGTGTGGAAATCAATGTCCTCCATGGGCTCTCCACCATCTGAATCAATATTCGGCACTGTGGACATTGCCGCAGCCGATGAAATCTCTGTATCCATCCACGCAAAATACTCTGGCGAACAACCTGGATAGCTAACAAAAAAAGCAGCTATCTCACGCTGATCCCAACATGCATACACTCGGGATCGGTCCTCTGCTGCTAGATGGTGACACCAGTACAAAGTACTAAATAGATAACACTTAAACCACAACGTTTTTTATAAAAACGTTGTGGTATTTTTTTTCACAACGTTTTTAAAAAAATGTTGTAGATAAATATACAAAAGAATTATCTATTTAAAAGGATATTTTTTTAATTTTAACTAGATAACTTTTTATTTTTAATAGCGTTGTCTATCAAAAAAATACGGATCTTTTAAAAAATCTCGCTGAAGTGAAAACTTAAATAATAAGTATCTCTTATCAGTATTTTGCCCTAGCCCGCTCCCAGTCTCCAGGCCAGATCTGAAAATCTCGATTTTGTTGCTTTCTTCCTCGCTGTCGCCAACAAGGATATCACCGGCGTCGTGGCCTCTCTTCCCCGTCGCCGTCCCTCTCTTCCACCGTTGCCGTCCCTCTGCTTTTCTATACTACTTTGCTTCGTCCCTCTACTTTTCTGGATGTAATTGTAAGTAAGTTAATGGTGACGCAGTTCCCAATTTCACTAATCTTTAGCACTTGTTTTATCTTTCCCGTCCTTAGGTAGGGTTCGAGTTGACTCGAGTTATGGTTTATGGGTAATAATAGAGCGAAGCGAGTGCTAAATGGATGCACAAGCATAGGTTTTCATTTGTTGTATTTTTGATATGGGATTGACGAGATGACTCTAACGCTCTGTTTCTGAGTTTTAAAATGGACAGAAAAGAAAAGAAATTGACGGAAAATTTAAGTTTTCTTTCCAATTCTTATATTTCTGAGTTTTTTAATAAACGGAAAAGAAAAGAAATGGATAGAAAACTTGGCCACTTTTCCTGCCAAAGTTTTCCGTCCAAAATTGGCATGATTAGGACGGAAAAGAAATTAGAATAAGAAATATTTTTATAATTCCCATATTATCCTCAACTTTTAATATAATAAATTTTAAATTACAACCCATGTCCTCAATTTTAAATTTTCTATCCTTTTCCATTAAAAACTCAGAAACAACACAAAGGAAAACTTTAAGTTTTCTATTCTTTTCTTTTCTGTTCTAATTAAAGTTTTCTATTCTTTTCTTTTCTATTCAAAACTCAGAAACAGAGCGTAAGTGGAGTTGTAACTATCCTGCCAAGCGGGAGGCTAACCACTGTAGTAGCGATAATAGATATTTTGTTAATAAATTTCTCTTAAATCTACAGGTTCTAAGGCTGTTTCTTCGTTGAACTGGGAGACCCGATTGAGAATAGCTTTGGAAGCAGCAAAAGGTTTGGAATATCTTCATGAGCATGTCAGTCCCCCAGTTATTCACAGGGATTTTAAGAGCAGCAACATCCTTTTGGACAGAAATTTACATGCCAGAGTGTAAGATTTTGAATTGGCCAAGCTTGGATCAGACAAAGCTGGTGGACATGTGTCTACTCGAGTGTTGGGTACCCAGGGATATGTTGCCCCGGAGTAAGCACATACTTTTTACTATTTGTTGGATGTTTTTTCTTAATTTATTTATTTTTTTCTTAAAGTTATAATTTGACAATGAATTTTGGTTGGTGTTATGCAGGTAGAAATTGTTCAAAGTGTGCTGCGAGAGAAGTCTGTTAAGACAAAGGTAGAAATTGTTCAAAGTGTGTCGTACTGGTCTGCAATGTTGAGCGTCCAATATTTCTCATTCCTTTTTTATCTTTAGCTTGGTGCATTTTCAGTTCTGAAACAACTTGTTGTTGTCTTTCCTGACTATCTTGCTGACCATATTGGATCCCTTATTCAAGGAATTAAAAAGGCCTTATGTGTAAGTAAAATCTTCTTCTCATCTTACAAGTGTAATTGAACTTGTTAGCCTCATGTGTAAGTAAAATCTTCTTTTCTGTTTATTACAACAGTCTCAAGTCTCAGCCCCTGGAATAAGTTTTATTTGTATTTGCTGATGATTTGATGCAATTCTATTCAAGTGATAATGTCGTATAGAACATGCTTGATTATCTCATCCAAACCTAGCTTGCAGTCGGACTCAATCCCTGGAACTTACCCATCTTTTTAATTCTTAAAAATATGATATTCTCCATATAAGTGATGTAGGCTCACAAAACATGGAATGCATGATTATTTAATCTTAATATCATCTTCATCAGTAAATAACAATGTATCTGAAGGTTGGTTCTTTAATGATGGCTTAAACATTGTTTCTTTCTTCCTTTCCCTTTTCATTTTTTCAGGCTATCTCTAGTCCTGTTTTATCAGCTGTTGGTGAGCGTTATTACAAAGTTACAGCTGAGGCATTAAGAGTATGCGGGGAACTTGTTCGTGTTGTGTGTCCAAACATTGAGGTAAGACCACTCACTTTCTTCTGACTTTATGATATTATCAGGATACTTTCTCAAACATAATATTAGGACTTGTTTACTTGTTTGAGTGTACTATTGCTGCCTAGTGTTTATACCATTTTATTCAGCTTTTAATTTATATTAAATATTATAGTTTTACAAGTTTTACTTATTATACTTTCATGACACTAAAAATATATTAGAAAGGGTATCATTAGTGTTCGAGAAATTATTCTTGATTTAACTCTTATTGGTGATTTTTAAGTGACGGAGTGCTTTGTTCTTAAGAGTGTATGTTTTATCTTGGTGTCTAAAATACCAGTTTCATGTGTATGGTTGCGTGGGACGTATTGCAGCCAAATTAGAATTGATGGAGCCATGCTCTAGTGTTAAAGACAGGTACTAACTGATGTTCCTTGTTGATTTCTTAATATTAGTATCTTTGACCATATTCATTTTGGTGGGGTTTAAAATTGTTGTGATTCTGTTTTCTTTTTTGGTGTGCAGGATTGGTTATAGTATGATTACAGATGCTGAGGCAAAGGGCCTTATTACACCAGGGGAGGTTAGTTATGTGTTTTGTCACGGATAAGCTTTGTTGATGATCACTTAGTTTTGCAATTATAACAGTATACTTAAACATGAGTTTAGGAATACAGGTTATGAAATTGTGACGTTATTAATAGTTATATGATTTTACACATGTAAGATGCCTTCTAGAATATCATCCCAGGTCTACTGTTAATTTTTTATGCTGGGTAGTGTGGTTTAGAATCTTGCAAGCAATGAGTATCCTTAAATTTCTTAATTAAATTTCTATTTGGTTTCATCTAGTTGTGATTATGATTCTAATATCAAGTAGTGAAGTAAATTTCTTCTTTTTGTTCCCGTAGTTATCTGAACTGACACAATAATCAGATTTGACTCTTATTTTAGTAATTTTTCTTAATAGTGTTCTCATCGAACCTACCAGGGGAAACACTGGCATAGGATTAGCCTTCATGGCAGCAGCTAAGGGATACAAGCTTATAATTACCATGTCTGCTTCAACGAGTCTTGAGAGAAAAATTATTCTCCGTGCTTTAATTTGGTGCTGAGCTGGTCCTCACAGATCCTGCTAAGGGAATGAAAGGTGATATTCAGAAGGCTGAAGAGATATTGGCTGTTAACGCCAAGATATTTGATGACGTCCCAATCACGTAAGACGTTCTAATCCTGCACAGAAAACACGATCAACACCAAAAGCTTGACGGCTGGACCGTTGGGGGATAGCTCCGGCGTGAGAGTCAATACAGGTGTTCAAGGTTTAACAATGGAGGATGTAAAAATGTCTAGTGTGTTGAGCTAGATAGAAAGTGTATGCGTACCTTTCGTTAGGAGGCCCCCTTCCTTGGTTATACTCTCATACTCGGTTTTTTGTGACACCAACTACGATCTGACACAGCCTCCTGCTTCTCTCTGGTCTTAGCCGTGTGCATGCAGGTTGTCACCTTTTTTATACTGTTTCTGCCGCCGGCCGGATAAAATCTCATCCACATTAATGATCTGCAGACTTTTGGTCAACTGCTCTCCTTTTTCATCATTACCGGTCAAGGTCTTAGATATTAAAAGATTTTATGGACCGGCCGCTTGATCCAGCCCAATGTTTGAGGAGAGACAATAAAGACAGGGTAAAGGTTAAGCCCAATGGCTAGAAGACTTAATAGTAAAGGTCCACTAGGCTAAGTAAATGGGGAGGCCCAATCCGTCCGGTCCAGTAGAGGAAATATCGGGACCCAACATTGCCCCCTAGTTTTTTATTAAATAGAATATTCAATAAAGAACTATAAGCGGCCCAAGAGGTCATGAGACCCAACAGGGTTGGCATAGGCCCAAAAGAAAAATCCAAAGGGCCAAATATTTGGAGCTTAACCCGGACGTAACCTTTCAAATTCGTAATGATGACTGTCAAATTAATGAGCCGCCCCCGATTTTCGTGCAAAATTTGAAAAGACCGCTATAAAAGCCTATTTTCCCCAATTTGACGACTTTACTAGCTTAATCTGAATTTGATATACAGTGCTTTCTCTTTCTCTCCGATTCCTTTCTCTCCTACAAGATCTCAGTAACAATGGCAGCCCAAGATTCAGATAACTCCACCCCTATCCTTGCTGTTTCAATTTTTGTCACTCCTCCTACCCACAACCCTACTGAGTCGGTTCCAAACTCTAACCCTTCCGAGTTCTTCGAGAGTGAAGAGCAGTATCCTCACGCCAATACCCCATCCATCGTTACCGAGACCGAGCTGCGGGTCATCAAGAGTCGGTATCAGATCCCGGACACCCATCTGGTGAGGGCTCCAGAATCGCATGAGCGGATGTATCAACGGCCGGACGGGTGGACTGCTGTGCCGGTAACTGTTCTAGATAAGGGAGTTAGATTCCCTCTCCACTCCTTCCTCGTTACCCTCCTGGGATTTGTCTGAGTAGGATTCGCCCAACTGGTGCCGAATTCGTACATCCACATCCTGGCCTTCATCGCATTCTGCTATGAGTTGGGGATACCTCCAACAGTTGATTCTTTCTTCACTCTCTTCACGGCCGGGAAGTCTCGGGAACGAGGCTTCAAGGTGCTGAGCAAACTGTCCCCCAAACCCAACGCCAAGTTTGAGAAGCGACCGTTGATGGATACTCCTTCGAGTAACAAGGGATGGCACAGAGAATGGTTTTTCGTGAAGGGGCCTGAAACTCCGTCTATCCCGGAATGGACCACTTCCGAGCGGATTTCTGCAGACTTCGGGGACATTCCAGAGGAGCGCGTGAGAGAAATGGCGAGCATTCTCGAGAGGATTCCCCTGAAGGAGTGGAGCTTCGGGCTCTTGAGCAAACAAGCCTGGTTATATGACCATAAACTTTCTTTGATAAAACCAACATCGACCGAGCGAAGGGAATTAGATGAATTCCTTTCGGTTAAAACACCATCATCCCCCGCCGACATCCCACAGGAAGAACTTGCTGCGGAGCCCAGCCGGCCTCGTCATAAGAAGAGGGCAGTTCGGAAAATCCGGGCAAACCCCCAAGGATTTCAATCAGCTTCTGCAGCGAGTTTGATTGATATGCCTGCGAACGAGCGAATGCAAGCTCTTCGGATTAAGAAGAGGAAGACCATGGTGACTCCTCTGTCTGCCGATGAGCTTCGGGTTCCTCCTCCTGCAGCCGATCCGCCTACCATTATCCCTACGGAGATCCACGTTTCAAAAGACGAGCTCGAAGACCCGACCGAGTCTCTTCTTCTGTCTCGTAAAAGGAAGCAGCCTTCCGAGGATCAACCACCACCGCCTCCCGAACCATCAGTGCCTTCCCCGACAAGGTCCTCCCCCTCAGCCTTCAGGCGAGAAGCTGCATCTTCTCCCACTGTGTGGCCGGAGTTCAATGCCAACTTCCCCTTCCAGCTGTTTGAATCCTTCGTCCGGGAGACAGACGATCACCGGTTCGGGAATAGCTCGATCAGGGATCTAATCGAAGAGGGCATGAGCTACCAGGCTAAGGTGAGTTTGTTCAGTTTGAAATATTTGGAAATCGTCTGTTTTATCTGTTCCTTCTACTAATTAACCGACTTTCTTTACCCGTCTGTAGGCAAATGTCTTCGGGAGACTTCTTCCCCGGTACAGAGAGTCCGAAGCCGAAGAAGATGCGGCTAGGCGGGAGAAGGCCAGTCTGGCTTCGGCTCTGGAAAGGGAGAGAAGGGCCCACGGTGCTACTCTCCTCAATAATGAAGGCCTCCAGAAAGACGTGAATAATTTAAAAGAGAAGTTGGAGACAGCCGAGGCCACCCACCAGATAACCGTTTCCACTAACATAGACCTGGTTCGTCGAAACGAGGTCCTTGTTGGGAAGAATGAGACGATGGTAAAGACCAATAAAGGCCTGGCGGTGCAAGTACATGAACTCGAAGCTAGGGACTTGAGACATCTGAAGGAGCGGGCAAAACTTGAAGAGGAGCTCCGTGAACTTCGGGCCTTGAGGGATTTGGGTCCCCCTCTAACCGGAGATCTTCGGAGGGAAATTCAACAGGAATACCGGAAATCAGCCGAGTTGAACGAGGAGATCGTCCAAATGTTCTCGGATGGATACGATGAATGCCGAAGCAAAGACAAGACAAGACTTGTCGCTGCCAAGGTTGACCCGACCATTCTGGACTCTTCGGAAGGCGAAGCTGACCCCTGAAGATGATTCTCTTTTCCCTTAGCTGTAGGATTCTTGTAAAGCTTCTATCGCTTTGTAAACATCATTATGTAAATAAAATATCAGCATTATCCTTTATGACTTCGGTTTTTTCACTGTTTACCAACACTTCAATATGGATTTAATTTAAAAAATGTACAAGCTCCTCCGTGGACTTAACTTTAAACTGTTAATCAACAACTAAGCAAGTCGTATAACAGATAAGATGAAGCTAAATAACGTGGCATTCCGAACTCAACACTTAGAAAAATTTAGGCAATAATAACAAAGTAAAGGAATACTTATTCGTTACCAAAGTGTGAGGTAGGTGCCGTGAGGGATCTGACGAAGTCTGAATGACGATACTTGCCTACCCCGAAGGGCCTGGCAAGGTCCTCAGGATCACCTGCCGATGAGGCTACCATCGAATGGTTGGCGAGTCCGCCCGAGCCTCCTTACACCGGTGACCATCGAATTTACCACCCTTGGTGGAAAACAATATAGGATCCAGGATTTGACTACCACGCGGGGTATCAAATAATTTGGCTGCCATCGAATGGCCAGCGAGTCCTACCATACCTCCTTACTTCGGTGACCATTGATTTTACCACCCTTGGTAAAAAACAATATAGGATCCAGGATTTGACTACCATGCTGGGTATCAAATAATTTGGCTGCCATCGAATGGCCAGCGAGTCCTACCATACCTCCTTACTTCGGTGACCATTGATTTTACCACCCTTGGTAAAAAATAATATAGGATCTAGGATTTGACTACCACGCAGGGTATCAAATAAATTGGCTGCCATCGAATGGCCAGCGAGTCCTACCATACCTCCTTACTCCACTGTGACATTGGGACAAATGCGAAGATCAGTTGTGAAAAAAGTGACTTTTTATTGATGATGAACGGTTATGTACAGACTCCCAGTGGACTGACTTGGTTTCTACTGAAAGTACTTTCGGAGCCTGCCTGCGTGCCATGTGTTCTGAATTTCGGATCCATCCAAAGCCTTCAGCCAATACGTCCCGGGCTTTGGTACTTCGACCACTTCATACGGTCCTTCCCAGTTCGGCATCAACTTCCCAGTGTTCTGCGGTGTAGACGCTTCGACCTCTCTGAGAACGAGGTCTCCCACCTCGAATCTTCGGAGCTTTACCCCTTTGTTGTAATGCTTGGCAACTCTCCTCTGGTAGGCTGCTAACTTGATCAAAGCCACTTCTCTGACTTCCTCTAATAGGTCCAAGTTGGCCTTTAGTCCCTCGTCATTGTAGATCTCTCTGAACTGACTAACTCGAAGACTTGGAGATCCAATCTCAACTGGGACTAAGGCATCAGTGCCGTAGGCCAGTCTGAAAGGTGAGTCTCCTGTTGTTGTCCTCGGCGTAGTCCTGTAGGCCCACAACACGCTGAGCAGCTCTTCTGGCCATCTTCCTTTAGCTTCGTCCAATCTGCGCTTGATTCCATTCAGCAGCGTCCTGTTGGTCACTTCGACTTGTCCGTTAGACTGAGGATGAGCTACCGAAGTCTTCCTGTGCTGAACTCCTAGTTCCCTCAGAAATCCTTCAAATTTAGATCCCACAAACTGGCGTCCGTTATCTGATATAACCACTTGAGGGATCCCGAAGCGAAACACTACGGATTCTTTCATAAATTTCAGACACTCCTGCTCTGTTATCAGCCGAAGTGGTTTCGCCTCGACCCATTTGGTCATATAATCAATGGCGCCGATGACGAAGCTAACCTGCCCTTTAGCCTTCGGTAACGGACCCAATATATCAACCCCCAGACGGCGAAGGGTATAGGAGATAGAATCGAGTATAGCTCTTCCGGTGGCTGATGTGGGATCGGACTGTTGAGCTGACATTTATCACATTTTTTCACGTATTCCGTAGCTTCCTTGAAGATCGTTGGCCAGTAGTACCCCTGCCGAAGAACTTTGTATGCCAGCGACTTAGCCGCCATGTGATCACCGTAGATGCCCTCATGAATTTCCCGAAGGGCGTACTCTGCTTCGGACGGGACCAGACACTTCAATAATGGTGACGAAAATGCCCTCCGATAAAGATCTCCATCAATAAGAACGAAGTTGGCACTTTTGTACTTGACCTTTTTTGCTAACATCTGATCCGAAGGAAGGACGCCATCTGCCAAATAATTGATGTAAGGAGTCATCCAGCAGTCAGATCGCTCGATACACATCACCGAGTCATGTTGAATACTCGGCTGCTGTAGGACCTCCAAATAGACTGATCCATTGAAAACGACGGCATCTGTAGTGGCCAACTTTGATAAGGCATCGGCAATGGAATTACCGTTACGCTCTATGGCTTGAAATTCATGAGAAGCAAAGTATCGAAGCCTGTTTTTCAACTCTGCCAAATACCTGATCATCCTCGTCCCACGGGCTTCATATTCTCTTGATAATTGCTTGACGACCAGCTGAGAGTCACTATAAATGATCAATTTCTGGACTTCTAGGCTTTTCGCCAGCCGAACCCCAGCTAGAACGGCTTCATACTCAGCCTCGTTGTTAGTTGCCTTAAACCCGAATCTAACGGCTTGTTGTACCTTGAACCCCTCCGGACTGGTCAGAATAATTCCTGCTCCACTGACATTTACCGTGGAAGACCCATCTACATACAGTGTCCATGCATTCTGACAGTGTTGAAGAAGTGTAACAGTTCGATCAGATGTCCCCGCTTCCTGTAACTCGGCATCTGCTTCGGTGAAGGAACATTCTACCACAAAATCGGCCAAAACTTGTCCCTTGATAGCGGTTCGGGGATGGTACTCAAGGAAAAACTGGGACAATTCCATGGTCCATGCTGCCAATCTCCCCGAAACCTCCGGTTTACCCATTACCTTCTTCAGTGGTTGATCTGTGTAGACGATCAGGAGCCTACCCTGAAAGTACTGCCGAAGCTTTCGGCTAGCAATTACTAAAGCAAAGGCAATTTTTTCAATATTTGGATACCTGGTTTCGGCGTTTCGCAGGACGTGACTGACGTAATAGACCGGGTACTGCTTTCCACTGATCTCCCGAATCAGCACCGCTCCAACGGCTAAGGAACTCGCTGCAAGATAGAGATACAAGGTCTCTTTCGGGGTGGGTTTTACCAATAGGGGGGCAGAGGACAGATAGGTCTTTATGCCTTGGAAGGCTTCTTCACAGGGCGAAGTCTATTGGAAAGTCTTCACATTCTTCGGCCCCCTCAGTGTGTCGAAGAATGGTAGACACCTTTCTACGGATCTGGACATGAACCTCCTCAGAGCTGCAATCCTACCGGGTAGACGTTGGACGTCTTTAAACGATTGAGGAGTCTTCATATCAAGGACAGCCTGAATTTTCTCTAGATTGGCTTCGATGCCCCTCTGACTGACTAGATACCCCAAGAACTTTCCCGCACCGAGGCCGAAGGTACACTTTGCGGGATTAAGCCTCAATTTGTGATGTCGGACAGTCTGAAAACATTTCTCCAGATCATCCAAATGTTTCTGAATCTGCATGCTTTTAACGATCATGTCATCCACATAAACCTCCATATTCTTTCCCAGCTGCTTGTGGAAGACAAAATTCATCATTCTTTGGTAGGTTGCTCTAGCATTTATAAGGCCAAAGGTCATCTTCTTATAGGCGTATACCGAGCGGTGTGTAATGAATGCTGTCTTCGGGATATCTTCCCTGCACATGGATATTTGGTGATAACCTGAAAAAGCATCCATAAAGCTTAGTAGAGCATATCCTGAAGTCGCATCAATAAGTTGATCAATATGGGGCAAAGGATAAAAGTCCTTCGGACAAGCTTTATTTAGGTCGGTGTAATCAATGCAAACTTGCCACTTCTGGTTCTGCTTCTGCACCAATACTACATTGGCCATCCACTGTGGGTAGTCGATCTCAAAGATAAAATCAGCGGCCAACAGCTTGGCGATCTCTTCGTCAATTATCTTCTGTCGCTCGGGTGCGAAGATCCGTCTCTTTTGCCGAACAGGCTTCTTCGAGGGATCTACCCCCAATCGGTGCTCAGCGACCTTTCTGCTAATCCCAGGCATGTCCTTTGGTTCCCATGCAAAAATGTCCGCATAGCAGCGAAGGAGTTCCGTAAGATTTGTCCGAAAAGGTTCTGGTAGACCCAAACCGATTTTCACTGTCTTGTCTGCTTTCCCAAGGATCAACTCAATCTCCTCCGTCTCCCCTACAGGTGTTACCAATGGCTCGGAACTGCCTTCCGTGAAGGGCTCAATCTCGATTGCCAGGGTTTGTTTCTGCTTGCTGACCCCTACCCCGGAAGAGATGCACGCATTCCGATAACAGCATCGGGCTAGATCCAAGTCTCCAGCCACTTCTCCGACCCCGTGCGCTGTAGGGAACTTGATTTTGAAATGGGGGATAGAAGTCACGGCTTGGAGAGCCGTCAGTGTAGGTCTTCCCAGTATGGCGTTGTAAGCCGAATCTACATGCACAACATAGAATTTACACATTATTTCTGTCTGTTGCGGGGCTGTGCCGAAGACCACCGGGAGCTCGATAGTGCCAGCAACTTTGACCGGATCGTTGCTGAAGCCATACAGAGGATCCTCCTGCCCAACTTCCATTTTTCGCCCTTCAAGATGCATTCTTTGATATGCGTGGGCGTACAGAATATCCACTGAAGACCCGTTATCTATCATCATACATTTCATGTCCACCGAGCCTACTTGCGCGGTGATCACTAACGCCCCCTCATGTGGATCAATGGGCTCCAAAGGATAGTCTGCATCCGTAAAGGATATAATAGTTCCGGAAAAGGGTCTATCCATCTTTGGAGAGGCACCTGATATGGACATAACCGAATCTAGATACCCCCTTCTCTTTCTTCCTACCAATTTCCCCGACGTTCCCCCTGTTATTACGTCAATGACATGCCTTGGTGGTGGGTTCGGGGCGGGCTGTATAGGAGGATTCGTTTGAACTGTCAGAACGGTGCGGTCGGCACTTTGTTGGTTCTTTTCGGCCACATATTGGACTAACAGACCGCTCTGAATCTTTCTTTCCACGAAATCCTTCAGATTACAACATTCGTTGGTGCCATGGCCTGCAGCTTGATGATAGTTACAATATTTTCGAGAGTTGCCCTGCCCTGTCCTATAATTGTCCCTCGGTGGCTTAAAGAACGGCTGGTTCCGGATTTGGTCTAGAATCACTGACCTGTCTGTGTTCAGTTTGGTATAAACCTTGTTCACCTTCGGGGCGGAAACAGGCGGACGAGTATCTCCTTGTCGCCACGAGTTGTTGAACTTCTTGGAACGGCTCTCCGATCTATCATTATACCCCCCCGTCTTCTTCTGATCAAGCTGGGTTTTAGGGACATCTGCCTCCTTCACCTGCTCCGAAGAGGAACGTCTCAAGCTACTCATGGCCTCCTCCACAACGATATAACCTTCTGCCTTATCGAATGCCTCTGCCAGGCTCTTCGGATGATTGAACATCAGCTTCCTCACCAGCTTCTCCGACCTCACTAAGTCCAAACCGTTCTGAAATAATCCCACAGCTTGGAGATCGTTCAAATCAGATACCTGACCAACGGCCTCTCGGAACCATTTCACATACTGACCCAAAGATTCGTTGGTGTACTGCCTGACCTGTGCCAGGGAGCCCGTGGGCTTCCCTCTCCTTCGGTTACTCCCAAAACGAGCGTGGAACTTGTCGCAGAGTTCGGACCATGATAAAATTGAATCTGCTGGTAAAGTCCCCATCCACTGCCTCGCATCCTTTCTCAATGTCGTAACGAACATGTGACATTTAGCAGCGTCAGTGAAATCATAGTAGTCCATCAACCGGTCGAATGCTTGGCTATGGTCGTAAGGATCTCCCGAACCATCGTAACTTTCCATGTGAGGCAACTTCTTAGAGGTGTCCGCCTTCTCTTTAAGAATATCCGAGGAAAATGGGGATGCTTTCTTTCCCGGAGTATCCTTTACTTGCTGGACCTCGGATAACTGCTTCTGAAGAGCCTTCAGCTCTTTTACGAGGTATTCTACTCCTTCTGGCTGTGACGACACCCCCTTCTCCGACGGCTCTCTCCTTTTTTGAGTAGATCGGTCGTTAATCATAATACCCCTAATCTTCGAAGGACTCTCACGACGGCGGTCTTCTGAGCGAGGCACCCGACTTTCGGGTGTAAGGCCCCGAGATCTGCTTTGCCCCTGGGTCCGACGACTATGGTGAGAGTGCGCGACAATGAGTGCCCTCTTCATGCTTTCTGGAGTTCGTTCTCTGGACCGGCCTTTTCTATCACTTCGGATCTGCCCCATGGTGACGTCACGACGGAGTGCTTCCTTCGATCTTCGAGGAGCGGGGCTCCTCGATCTTTTTCTCTCCCGATGCTGGCTTTGAATCCCATGTTCTGAATGAACCGGTTCTTTCCCGCTGCGATGCACATACCTTTCTGACTGGACATAACTGGACGCTTCATCCCTCAACTCTTCCATCCGGGACATCTGCTCGGCTATATCCCGCCTCTGCTTCATGAGTGACTCCATGGCCCTATCTGCCTCTTCTGCCATCTTAGCCAATCGGGAGGTCTTCTCGTCGTGGTCTAGCTGTTTCCGGCCGCGACCGGACTCTTTATCCGTCGTGAAGATTAACTTTCTCTTAGCTTTTCCCACGGCCCTTGGACGAGAATCTCCATGCGACCGCTTGGAGGCTGTGCTAGCATGAGCACTTAGTGTGGGCCCCAAACGATCTCTAACAGAAACTCGTGGTGGTGAATCACCAACAGTCATCGGTTGTCCCTCAGGCGTGTCTGCTCTGCTCTTCCCCA
The DNA here is from genome assembly GCA_016801055.1 of Panax notoginseng. NCBI lineage: Eukaryota > Viridiplantae > Streptophyta > Magnoliopsida > Apiales > Araliaceae > Panax > Panax notoginseng. Next base: position 56,394,817 of record CM029016.1, read on the forward strand.
TCCTTGAGAGCGTGGAACAAATGAATATTTGTGATTGAAAGCTCTGGAACACTAGAACTCAGCCCTCCTTCTAGCGCCAATGTTAACGCCAAGATATTTGATGACGTCCCAATCACGTAAGACGTCCTAATCCTGCACAGAAAACACGATCAACACCAAAAGCTTGACGGCTGGACCGTCGGGGGATAGCTCCGGCGTGAGAGTCAATACAGGTGTTCAAGGTTTAACAATGGAGGATGTAAAAATGTCTAGTGTGTTGAGCTAGATAGAAAGTGTATGCGTACCTTTCGTTAGGAGACCCCCTTCCTTGGTTATACTCTCATACTCGGTTTTTTGTGCCACCAACCACGATCTGACACAGCCCCCTGCTTCTCTCTGGTCTTAGCCGTGTGCATGCAGGTTGTCACCTTTTTTCTACTGTTTCTGCCGCCGGCCGGATAAAATCCCATCCACATTAATGATCTGCAGACTTTTGGTCAACTGCTCTCCTTTTTCATCATTACCAGTCAAGGTCTTAGATATTAAAAGATTTTATGGATCGGCCGCTTGATCCAGCCCAATGTTTGAGGAGAGACAATAAAGACAGGGTAAAGGTTAAGCCCAATGGCTAGAAGACTTAATAGTAAAGGTCCACTAGGCTAAGTAAATGGGGAGGCCCAATCCGTCCGGCCCAGTAGAGGAAATATCGGGACCCAACATTGGCTAAAACACCTAATACTTACATTCTTCAGCAGTTTGACCACCCTGCTAACCCAAAGGTATAATAGTGACTCTTATTAATTGTTCTGATTGATTTTGTTACTGGTGGAATGCTAAAATATTATTGTTGTTTTAAAATGTAGATACACTGTGAGACAATTGGACCAGAGATTTGGAAAGGCACTGATGGGAAAATTGACGCTTTTGTTGGGATGCCTGTTGTTGGTTTCACGACCAGAAATCCTGAAGAATTATTAAGGACAACAAGGCCCACCTTTCTTATAAAGGATTATGAAGATTCAAAACTGTGGGCAACTCTAGAGGAGCTTGACAGAATGGTAGGTGTAGCGAAAGGTTCAGCCTGAAACATTCAAAATAGTTCCTAATTAAGTGGGGGAAATTAAAATGAAGAAGAAGCTAGTTAAATAAGAATATTACTTAAATAATCATATGCTTAGTAGCATGATGGGAAAAAATTGTATTCCTTTGGTCAATGACACCTGATTGAGCTTTGGCCACGTTGCTGTATTGAATCTTTACTTCTTTGTATGCATTCCCACCTTACTGGAAAAAAATTAAATATCCTCAGCAATTTGGTACTGTTGATCAAAATAATAAGAATGTTTGTGGTAACTGTAGAATTGTGTGGTTGGATTACTTGAAATATTTGATAAATGATTGAAGTTACAACTCCTTTAATCTTTCAGATTACAATATGTTAATCTTTCAGGCATTAGCATATTGCAGGTGCATTAATAATGTAGGTAAGCCACAATTTTTTTTTCTTTTTTTTAATCTATAACATTTTAAAAACGTTGTGTAAATGTACTTAAACGTTGTCTGATATATTAAACTACAACATTTTTATCCAGAAAACGTTGTGGAATCATACATTCTACGACGTTTTTAAACATCTGCTAATTTATGAAAAATAAATCTACAACGTTTTTTTTCTTAAAAAACGTTGTGTAATGTTCTTAACTACAACGTTTTAAAAACGTTGTGTAAGAGTGTCAAATAGATAACACCCTTAACCACGACGTTTTTCTGACTGAAACCACAACGTTTTTTCTGCGTTGTCTATTTACTGTTTTGTAGTAGTGTGAGAAGCTAAACGCTGACCTAACACCCCCTCAAAAGGATGAAAGTCCTGAAACTGGTCAAACTGTGACATCACGGCCAGTGGGTAGTAGGTAGTCATGCCCCTCAAACCAGCCACAGGGAGATAATCCATGCCAGGAGCATGAGTAATGAAGTTGTAAGGTGAGTTGAGCCCTGTGCACAGTAGGATGCCAAACGAATCTTTGATCTCCGCCAAGAATACCAACCAAGACATAGCGTCTGTACACTCTGATGGCTGAAAGGAGTAAGACATAGCAATTTCATGGGTGAAACAATACCCGTGTCGGCGGAAAGTGCGAATCGGTCTTAAGTGTGACATAAACCACACGTACAACATGACTGAACTGCCTGTAAATACCCCTGTAGGGTAGGTACTGCAAAATGTGGTTGACCTCAGCGTCTCCGCCACAATCATCAGAATTATGGTATGACCCTCCCTGAGAGCTCTCAATGCCATGATAACACCGATGTCCAGCTCATCCATATACCGTGGCATGTACACATACGCCACCACGTACATCACGAGCACATCCACTATGGCCATATGCCACTGATCCTCTGGTGTGGTGAAATCTCTAGAATACTGAGCATAGATGTTCAAGGAGCCAAACCTATCTATCAGGAAACGCTGAGACAATACATGGCTGGATGTAGTATCATCCTCTACTACTCTACACCGTAACCCGGTGAGGGTCATGAACTGTCGGCGCATATCTCTAGCAGCCATATAAGCGCAAGGTCTGTCTAAGGGCAAAGCCGTCAACCGATCATACTCCTCAAATGTAGGAGTTAACTCCTGGGTACCAAATCGAAAAACCTGTCTCTCCGGTGTCCAATGCTCCAGCATACCCTCTACAAAGCCTGCGGGAACCTGAAACATCAAGAGGGTCATAGAATGTTGTAATAGCTGATCTGCAGTCACCCTATCTGTAGGTGACATACTATCATACCACGACCTCAAACGGGAGGCTATCAACACTAGTAGGGTATGATCTATGCGGCTGACTATAGAAGAAGATATATGTGCAGGCCGTATCATAAGACCATCCAGGAGTCAATGCCGACTATCTCTGGACATACATACATATGCATAACATGATAGATGCATGACAGATAATAGATGGCAATATGATGTAGGGAATGAAAAATAGTATACACATTCCTAAGTACATCATCATCTATATACATCATCTTTGTACAGATAAAAAATACAGGAAAATGGGGGCACAGACTCCCTACTACTAACAGAGGCCTATCAAAAGATATAGCGAGAATGGGGCATAGTCACCCAATATCTAACAGAGGCCTATCAAAAGAGATAATGAGAATACACATCAGAAGAAGACAATGGTGTCAATATCTACATCATCAATCCTATCCACTTGATGTAACTCCTCCAGAGTCACTAGATCTCTATCAACAGGTATCAGGCCTATACAAGGGATGATCTACACTGGTAAAGCCATATGGGTCACCTGAGGGGCCAGCGCCTGAGCTGGAAGGATCAAACGAATCTGCCTCTGAAGGATCTCTGCCCAAGTATCGGATGAAGAAATGTGCCCGATCCAGTCGCTGGGTCAAACTGTTAATCTGTATCAAATGAGTCGGATCTCAGACACAAGCTAGTCAATCCGTCATCATCACAGATCCTGGAACCATATCCCCCATAAACTAAGTGGCGCGGGTTTTGGCTCTAATGGTACGAGGGGACCACCAATGCTGGAATATCTCCCGAGTGCAGGGACCCTCTGATAGTGCAAAACCGTCAATACCTAACAATGGGATATCAATGACGGGTGACTGCAACATAGGCCAATAATGCCTGGCAGAAATCGGTATACGGATCTCTCCTGTGGTGCTCCTAATGGCACGTTCTCCTAAATAGAGCTCCCATCCTCCATCAGTAAAGAGAGGAACCCTACGGGTGGAAATCACGTACTCAATACCAGTCAGGTACCCATCCTCAAATCCAATGCCCAAGTGTTCCCCAGAATAAGGAATCCATGTGATGACATCAGCTGTCAATAACTCTAACTATAGGCGGTACTGAGTGAAACCCTCAGCTATAGAGACCTCCGCCAGTATGGAATGATGCCATCATCGTCCTCGTGGATAGGTATCCAAACCTACCACGCTCACAGGACGCAAGCATGGGAGCCTCTCATAGGCCCAGAACTGTTAATACAAAGGCAATCATCTGCTGTCAGTTAACACTCTTAACCTGTACATGGGAAATTAAAAGAGAAATACTCACCAGCAGAAACGGGTAAAATCCTAGCCAAGCCTCGGTCAAGCCCTGAGAATGCATGCGCATTCCCCTGGGGAAGTAGGCAAAGGTGTAAGAACCCCAATCATACTCTTCGATACGGTCCACCTCCTGCGTGGCGCTAATCAAAGCGAATGATACCGTAGAAGAGTTATCTGCTATGAAACAACTCCTGATGATAACCAGGAACAATCGTCGAAGAATGTGATCCCTGACTCTCATGTCGTCAGGCATGGGCTCACTCAACAGCCCACTTATAGCATCTACGCTCAAAGGACCCATACGGACGGTCCTGCCCTTGAGCGCCTCAGCCAGGACTCCCAACAAGGATCTGATGACAAGTCGGGGTAATATCCACCATAAATGGCACTGGCGCTCCGCCAAACTCCATACCGGTGATAAACTGCCAATCCATCGGTGTCATCATCACCTCACAGTCCAACAAATAGAGAGATTGAGTCTGGTGAAACCAGCGCTCAGACAATGCCCTGAGGTAACCCCAGGGACAACGGAAGGGAAGGATGGAAAAGAACGCCCCAAATCCCCAGTCATACACAATCGCTCTATAGTCAGGATGTAGAGCTTAGAACATGGAGTGGATGCTAAACCATTACCCTTTGGGCTGTGTAAGGTCGGGAACCTACATGAAATATAGATCGACATCAATATCCTTTACTCCTCATCACTAGGAAAGAAGGAAGATTAAGATCTAACTTTATACCTCGTTTGCGTGCAGGTAAACTGAGGGATGTCAACTCAAATCACCCAGAAGTTCTGAGTTCGCCACCTGAATGCCTGGCAAATCCCTACGGGAAACATGTACAGCAGGAGCGGGGTCTGCAATCAGAACATCCTCCTCCTCGTCCTCGATGTCCGGCATATCAACCCGGAATGGACGTATCACTGTCTCCACCAAACGACGAGGCTGTCTAATAGAACGGAGTCGAGGCACTTCAGAAGCCCTCCTCCGTACACCAGAAGTGGTCCTGCGAGAACTACTCGGCTGATTCGGATCCATAATGTTTGGAAAAAAGTCTCCAAATCACCTTTAAAAGGGTGTGGTAATTTTTAACTTGGAGCTTTCTTTTCAAAAATATATTTTTATGACTACATGCATGCATAAATTACTTTAACATACATCTACAGTAGAGTTAAAATGCATGACTACTCAATGCCTACATTTTGCAAAAAATTTGCCATAGTTTCCTCTATAAATAGGACTATCCACATGCACATAGGTATGACTAGGTGGCCATTCAGTAGCACACCTACCCACAATCATAAACATCCTATAATGCATGAACATACAAAGTCACAATCCATGACGGTAGATTAAATACCAGGATTGATTTGCTTACTTGCCTTTGCTCATTTGTCCTCAAATAGGATAAGAAATAGCGGAAAAAGGTACAAAATTGATTGTTTCAAAAGTCAAATTTTTTCACATCATTATGTTCAGCATGGTTTAATACTAACATTTACTCTGTTGAATATTTTTTATCAAATCATATGAGCATGCATATTCACTACTATGTGTTTAGACGCATTTCATATATAAAGTCATTTTCCAACAGATAAAAACTGGAAAAAAAAGACATACATACGTTACCAGGATAGTGTAGAACACTTGTACGGTGACAGAATTTGCAGAAAGACGTCAGAACTCAGCAGATCTGAAGAAGAGCTCTCAGATTTCCTTCACAGCGCAGCTTGAAAATGACTTGGGAAAGCAGCCAGTCCATTTAAGGACATCCACGGTTGGCCGCAGGTCCACCTGCGGCTGCTATAGGTGTACCTACGGCTGCTGCAGGTGCACCTGTGGCTCCCCTACGTGGTTTCCACCCCTTTGGCTCGGTCCAGTTTGAGTTGCAAAGGAGTTCTCACAAGCTGAAAAAGGCCAAATCAGTGATAAAAACGCTACGCGATTGAGTAGAATAGCCTAAAATCCTTGTTTTCCCATACCAAACTATGGCTTTTCATATCATCCATTGGTATTCACCCAAACACAGGGTTTACTATACCGATGATCTCAGCAGCTGCAGATCACACTCGGCAATACCACGTAAAGTTCCATTATCGTTGATGATTGGGTAATATACCCATGAATCGGATATACTTGAGCTTAAATTTATGTATTCTCGAGTCTTTCAGTAGCACTTTTACTGTGTTTAAGTTTTGTTTTGTAGAATTATGGCTGTGGGAGCGAACGGGTGATTTTAAGCTAAAAAAAGGGCAATCTGGTAATTTTCAGCATCTCAGCGTCGGGGCACTCAACTTAGTTCAAATCCCAGTGCTGGGGCACTAGGCCGTGTCAGTGGTTGACCGAGGTTCGTGAGTTGACTATTCGGCTGATTTAAATGGAGGTTATTGGAGATTTTGTTTTGGATCAGGATTATGGGAAGCTATAAAAAGAAGTTAAGTGCTGAAATTAGGGATATGATCATTCATTCATTGGAGGCTACACAAAGGATTATTTTGAAGACTAAGGATTGGCTCACGAGTTTCTTCTTATTCTCCTTATTTTCAATTTGTAATTCTTTAAAGATGATTTGCAAACAATTAATGGTTTTTATTTCCGTTATGAACTAATTCTTTAATTAAGATTTCAATTGAACCTTTTATGGCTATAAATTAGTTATTCAATTTATTCTAATTATTTATGCTGAAGTGAATTGTTTATCTTGCCTTGCATGAATTGATTAATTATTTGGCCAATAATTACCTTGTTATTCTAGAATGAATTGAAAGAGGAATTCTAGGGTTAGAACTGGGCTTGATAACGTGTGGCTTAGTTATTTGCACAGTAAATAATTAAGTTTGTGAATTGAATGAAAATATTTGTTCATCGCATGTAACACGTAAGGAATTGAAATTGAAGGAGTTTAATTCACTTGTTTTGTATATGAATATAGCAAGATTAATCTGGATTAAATAGAAGTCAATTGATTACTTGAAAAATGACTTTTGACATTTGAGAATTCCTGTTTACAATTCAGTAGACATAGTAGTTGGGATAATTAGATAATTGAATTATAGTTCATAATTGGGGATATTGAAGTCTTAATCTTTATTTATCGGAGATCATTCATTCAAATATTAGTTTATTTATTTGTCTATTTTAGAGTAATATCTTTAATTGTTTAATTTAGTTTCAATATTTCAGAAAATCATAATTTATCATTGTTTAAATAAAATTGGGTTGATATAGTGCTAGTAGTTAGAATTTATTTTTTAGAATTCTCTGTGGGATCGACACTCTACTTTATCACTTTATTACTTGTAACGCCCCCGAATCCAGGTACTTAAAATCCGAATTCAGTGCTTTACGATACCATTTCTATGAGCGAAAATATTACTAATAATAATAACAATAATATAAATTTCAAACTTAACTTACATTTATCAGAGTCTAATCCCAAGTACGCATCCTTTACTGCATTCTTTGCATGATATATAATACATATCATAACTTAGAATAGTCTAACTATTACAAAAGATACAAATAAACAAATTCTGTTTGCTTTCCTTTTCACTTGATCTTGGCCGATCCCTTCTAGCTGTTCACACTTAGCTGAAAATATTTAAATTAAGCAAGGATGAGCATTTGAGTGCCCAACAAGTATTATATATATATATATATATATATATATATATATATATATATATATATATATATATAGGCTCAAAGAATTTAAATGTTTTCTTTATAATACCCTTCTACAACAATTCAAAAGTTGTGAAGTAATTCTGTACCAATAATAATAACATAACAACCCTCTTTCAAATTTTAGAAATTACGTATTGAATATATATAGGGTTATAGTGACATACTATGAACATTATTTTCTTTTTCGAAAGGGTTAAACAAAAATTCATCTGTAAACCGTCATAACTTACGGACCTGAGGGTGTACAGTCCATGGACCCTGTATTGATCAATACTACATTGCTAGAACGATATCGTCGTTCATCCTTTGTCCGCCGTAGCGCATAAATTTTTTTCCATGTTTGGAATGTTCATATTTGTCAGGGTTCCAAACAAAAGGTTTTATCTTATCCAACAATAATCTATAATTCAACATATATGTATATCAAAGGTGTATCAACATGTGATTAAATACAATGATTATCCAAGTGGGGACACTTGTATAATCATTTATAGAAATTAACGAACAGAATATATATCTGAATTACCATATACTAACATGTTGATAAACAATGGGCGTATATAATATAGGTCTAACAATTTGTACAGTAATAGTATAATTCTGAAACACTCTTACACTTGTCCAATTGCATAAAGAAAATGCAAAGGTAGGATACTTGCCTGGTCTGCTGCTTACAATACGCAACTTAGTTTTATCTTTCATACCAAAACCTATCATTAATAAGATCATTTTATCGATTAGAATCACATATCATAACACATAGTACTGCTAATTGCAGTCAGCACATAACCTAATCACATTGTCATGCATGTTTCACAATCATAGAATCATAAACAAACCTTCATATAGTCAAAATATCTAAGTTCAGATCAATTTCTGAAACATGTCGGTCTACCGACAATTTTATCGGGTAATTATCGAGTCTAAGACTCTATCCCATATCACAATATCTACCAGTATCAGTCATATTATTTTTAAATGACTTATAATAATTTTTAAATAATTATTACCATTTATCACTATTTTTGAAATATCAGAATCATTATTAAATGATTTAAATACTAATCAATTCTATTATCATTAATATTTAATCAATACTAAACTATTAATGAAACCATTGCCAAAATATTAAAGTTATGTATAATAACTCAAAATATTCATAACGTATTTATATTACCCTTAAATGATTTTTAAAACATTTAAAATCATTATTAAATAATTACCATTAATATTTAAATATTAATGTACCATTATCCAAATATTAAAAGTCATTAATTATAACTTAAAATATTTTTAATTCATTTATATCCCTTTTTAAATTAATAAAACCATTTTTAAACTATTTATTTAATATAAATATAAATATAAAATAAATTTAATTTCATTAATCTTAAATTAATATCATTAATATTGAATTATTAATGAAATTATTCATTAAATATTAAAAGTTATCTTTTATAACTGAAAATATCATTAAACACTTTATTTTCATTTAAAAAGATTTTTATAATAATAAAATCATTTTTAAAATAAATTATTTAAGATAATCATTAAGTAAATCTAATATCATTAATATTAAATTATTACAAATTTTCATGACAAAATATCAAAAGTTATATATTATAACTTAAAATATTTTTAAAATCATATAAATCATTTTTATATGATTTTTAAATCATTAATTCTATTTTTCGTAAATTATTTAATTCATTGATTAAATAACTAAAATATCATTAATATTAATTAGTTAATGAAATTTATCACAAAATATTAAAAGTTATCAAAAATAACTCAAAAATATTTTTAAACACTTTATTCATATTTAAAATAATTTTTATATAATTAAAATCATTTTTTTCTAATTTATTTAATACATTAATAAAATAAATTAAATATCATTAATATTCAAATAATTACAAATATTAATGAAATATCCCAAATAATTAAAAGTTATTTTTCATAATTTAAAATAATTTTTAAAACTAATTTTGTAATTTTTATAATTTATTTTCTATTTTTAATCAATTTTCGGAAATTCAGAAATTAAATTAATTAAAAACCGTTGCTAAAGGCTTTTGGCGACAGTAACCGTCGCTGTTGGTGTTCTTGAGCTCAAGAACACTGACAGCTTCGGTTACCAACATACCACGTTTGACCGGCTATAAATTCATTTCTAGATCGCTTCTGTTCAAACTAAAACTTAGAACATGTAGTGTTTATGTAACTCTACAAGTTTTATATCTTATTTTAAGCAAACAACAACATAACAAATCGATCTATGCCAGCAAAGTAGCTGTCAGACGGTTTCTGGGTTTTCCCAGAAACCCAGGTGTCGACTGAGCACTTTCATGCTCAAATTTATAATAGTTCTGATCATGGTTCATGCGATTTGAAGGTTTAAATATGTAGTACTCGTGTCAAGGAACAACACTACAACAACAGATAAGCTTAACATTAACAGATTTACAAGATCTAACTCGGTCAAACCCTGTCAGAAATAAGGCCAACAATTTTCTGGAAATTTCCCAGAAACAGAATTCGTGATCGAGGGACTAGGTTTGACCACATGCTACGTTCGATTTATTGAAGCATTAAGACATCTAGAGGCACTTAGCTATAGTCCAGATAACAGGCTACAACGTTAATACAATAACAACATCAAACAATCATTAAATCTGTCAGATCAAAGCCGTTCAACATGCTGTCAGACGCTAAAAATTTTCTGGGTTTACCCAGATTTCTTCCCGGTCATGGTCGGTCAACGACCTTTGACCATCAATATCTTTTGATCTAGACATCCAATGACAGTGAATCCACTTTCAGATTAAAGATCTCATACAAGGCTACAAATGTAAACACTTAAACAACAAAAACAATAAACACACAACGATCTACAGCCCCTGACATTTGATGTCAGATAACAGAAAACCATTTTCCCAGATTTTTTGAAAAACTCTGATTTCGAGCATTAGATGTTATGGATCTAGTAAACAACAACCCAGATCATCATTTAACAATTTAATCAACATGTTTAAACATAAAAATCACAAATTTATTATAGCATACAAGATCAAATTTTGACTTAGGTTTTTATACCTTTAAGAACCAAATGTTGATCTATGGTTTCTGATTTGTTGTTGATGATCGTGGGGCTCAATTTTGGGACTGACCTACTACATAATTTCGAAGCTTTTAGAGAGAGAGGGTCTACGATGAGCTTGGTGAATAATTGAGCAAAAATTACAACATTTTCTCTCTCTAATCTTTATATATATTAAGTAGATTCATGTATGGTTGCTATGTGGCTGATGTGTTGTCATTTATGTGTCACAAGGAGTTGGTGTAGTTGGTCACCAACTCAAAATATGGTAAGATTCTCAAGCAACCAAGTAAAGAATGCAATAAGGGCAATAATGTCATTTGTTAATTGATTTAAATGGAAAAATTGAATCTTGACAATCCCTTAGGATTTGACCCTTAGGGTTTAACCCTAAGATTTAGCATATAGCACAAATGAGATTTGGCAACTAGGGTTTATAAAAGTTGTGACGGCCCCAAAATTAGGTATACATCATCCATCTTGGGTTATCAGATACATAGTACAGAATACAAATACAATTTACTAATACAACTGTTGTGTACAATACGACAAAACATAAACTGTGAGTTTGAATACAAATATTATCTTCTAGAGAGTATTCATACTCAAAAGGAGTCCTCATTACATTTATTAACACACCATTACATAGAATAGTGAGGACTACTAACTAATACTATCATTCGGACCATCACTCCGTTCCCCGACTTGCCCCAGCTACGTTCTCATTTTCTGAAGAGAACAGTGAAAGAAAGGGTGAGCTCAACTAGCCCAGTAAGAAATATTATGACTAAGATAATGCAGAATAAATTATCATTAGCCTTCAACAATGTTAAACTGATAAAATACAATAGACATCAAGTTTAACTGTTGCGGAACAAGCAATCAATTAAGAGAGTCAAGTAGAAAATAAACTCTACTATCTTTTATGTTTTAAAAGATTTTCCAACACTGTGATCGCTGGGACTCAGCTTAATAAAATAATCTACATCATCGAATCACCCCTGCACTACAGCCAAGGATATTCGTATATTCATTAATGGTCATGATCATGCCAACAGCTGTCCATCAATGCACTACGGGCCAATGAGGACTTTTACCACATCATTTGTAACATTACGGTCATGATTACACCGAATAATCCCTGGTCATAATCATACCAAGTCCATCTATGCACTACAGGCCACAGATGACTTTCAACAGAATATAAACATGAGGATGATGACAATGATATAAGAATTCAATAAAACAAGTTCAAGAATTAATTTATCCAAGAATTAACAACGTCCAAATTGTCAACATGATACTGCTTTGTGGAGTAAAATTCAAGAATGCTTAGAAGAATATTTTCATGAAAAGATACTGGATGAAACGTAATTATCAAGGATATTTCACAAATTTCATGGAGTATAGAAGTCAAAACTTAACCAACTGAGTACAATAAAGAATGAAATAACGAAAGAAATCACCATGCATGCGATAGACCGCACAGACAGGTTATTCTTAACAGAATAATAATAATGGAACCAGGTCCGGCGTAACCGCACAGACAGGATATTCCGACAGAATAATAAATAATGGAACCAGGTCCGGCGTAAACGCACAGACAGGATATTTCGACAGAATACTAAAGAATAGTATAATAAATAATGGAATCAGGTCCGGTGTAAAACACACAAACAGGATATTCCGACAGAATAATAATAAAGACGGAACCAGGTCCGGTGTAAAACACACAGACCGGATATTCCAACAGAATAATAGAAGAATATCACCAAGTATAGGGTAGACCGCGTATACTGGTTATTCCAACAGAATAATAAAGAAGGGAATAACAGAAGTTCTCTTCATGAATATAAAAGAAATAATATTCCCTACCTTAAAAGAACTGGATATTAGAAAAATGAAGTAGCAGAATACTTTTATTCTCTCTCTCTCTTATTCTCTCTATACTTTCTCTCTCTATAGCTTGAATGAATTCGTGAAAAATAATGAAACCCTAGGCCTCTATTTATAGAAAAACTGAAGGTGGCTCTTGGTCTTAACGAAGGGTCAAATGACTCTTGGTCTTAACGAAGGGTCAAATGACTCTTGGTAATATTGAAGGGACAACTACTATTGACGAAAGTAATTACTATTGACCAAGGTAAATACTATTGACGAAGGTAATTACTATTGACCAAGGTAAATACTATTGACGACGGTAATTACTATTGACGACGGTAATTACTATTGACGAAGAGACTCTTAGATGATGACATATGGCCCCCCATAAAAATAACCAAACTTACCACAACGTCTTAATTATTGATTTAATAATATAACATATTATACAGATGATACTATGACAATAATTTAAGAGATATGATGCAGCAATTACTGTAACAATAATTGAGTATAGCTGAGTGACTTCTCACGTAAGCATCAATAATCAATACCGTGTGCTACTATGCAACCACGCGTATTACTGTACTTTTACTACCGGGTAGTTCAACAGTTTTAACGGTTTTAACGGTAACACCTCAGCTGTTATTTTTATAGAAAGATAATTTTGTCGTTTTCTAACTACGACTATACTTCTGTTGTGGGATCCACCAATGATTGTGTCGTCGTACAAATATTCCCCGACAAAAAGAATATTCCCCGACCAAACGAATATTTTAAAACAACTTGCTTACTTTGCAAAATTTATAAATATTAATCACAACTATAACATTATATTAAATTAACTCCATAATATTCAAAAATGATATTTATAGAAAATTCATCTTTATTTATAAAAGTTGGGGTCTTACAACCTCCCCTTCTTATAAAATTTCGCCCTCGAAATTAGGGTACATACCTGGTATGTCAAAGAGGTAAGGATACCTTGATTTCATTTCAGATTCTAACTCTCAGGTCATTTCCTCAACATCGTGGTTTCTCCACAAAACTTTGACTTGAGGTATAACCTTGGAGCGTAGAATATGTTCCTTCTTATCCAAGATTTGAACAGGAACTTCTTCATACGTCAAATCCTCCGCTATTTCGTCCGGTTCTAACTCAATAATGTGGTTCGGATCTTCCACATATTTGCGTAACATAGATATGTGAAAAACGTTATGAACACGAGACATACATGGCGGTAAAGCGAGTCTATAAGCCACAGTTCCTACTCGATCGAGGATTAAAAATGGACCGATGAATCGAGGATTGAGCTTTTCTCTTTTTCCAAATCTCGTAACTCCTTTCCATGGAGCAACACGTAAGAACACATGATCTCCTACATCAAATTCCACGTCCTTTCGATGAAGATCAGCATAACTCTTTTGTCGATCTTGTGAGGTTTTTATACGTTGTCGGATCGTTTGAATCTTTTCTGTAGTCATACGTACCAACTCCGGTCCTAACAACGTTGCTTCACCCACCTCATCCCAGCATACTGGAGAACGATATTTTCTTCCATACAATGCTTCGAATGGAGCCATGCCAATACTTGCTTGATAACTGTTGTTGTAGGAAAACTCCACCAATGGTAAGAACTTGTCCCAACTTCCCTTGAAGTCAAAGACACAGAGTCTTAAAAAATCTTCTAGAGTTTGAATAGTCCTCTCTGATTGTCCGTCCGTCTGAGGATGATATGCCGAACTAAATCATAATCTGTGCCCATAGCTTTTTGTAAACTAACCCAAAATCGTGAAGTGAATCTTGGGTCTCGATCAGAAACTATGGATACTGGCATACCATGCAGTCTTACAATCTCGTTTATGTACATACGAGCAAGACGTTCAAGTGTATAAGTTTCTCGTATCGGTAAGAAATGAGCAGACTTGGTCAATCTATCAACAATGACCCAAATCGCATCTATACCTTGAGAAACCTTAGGAAGACCGGTAACGAAATCCATGGTAATGTGCTCCCACTTCCATTCTGGAATTTCAAGTGGTTGCAATGGACCTTTTGGTACTTGATGCTCCGCTTTGTCCCGTTGACAAGTTAGACACCTTGAGATAAACAACGCTATCTCTCTCTTCATATTGCTCCACCAAAATGTATGACGAAGATCATGATACATTTTGGTACTTCCAGGATGGATTGTAAACGGTGTGTTGTGCGCCTCCATCATGATTTCATACTTTAAATCAGGGTTGTTAGGAACACAAAGTCTGGAGTTGACTCGAAGTATTCCTTCTTCATCGATTCTTGCTTCCAGCATAGCACCTTCTTGCACTTTCTTCCTCATACGCATCAGCTCCAGGTCTGTAGCTTGAGCAGCTTTAACCTTATCGATTAAAGTTGGTTCTACTCGTATATTCAACATCATCACATGGGTCCCTGGAGTCTTTAACTCTATCTCCATCCTTTGCAAGTCACACAAAATGGGCCTTTGCGTTGTTAATATTGCACTTGTACCCGCATATGATCTTCTACTCAATGCGTCAGCTATCACGTTCGCTTTTTCAGGATGGTATTGAATGGTATGATCATAATCTTTCAACAGTTCAAGCCAACGTCGTCGCATGTTGAGTTCCTTTTGAGTGAAGAAATATTTGAGGCTTTTATGATCCGTAAAGATCTCCACATTCTCCCCATACAAGTAATGCCTCCAAATTTTAAGTGCAAAGACAACAGCTGCCAACTCTAGATCATGAGTAGGATAATTCCTCTCATATTCCTTGAGTTGTCTTGATGCATAGGCTATGACTTTTCGATGTTGCATGAGAACGCATCCCAACCCTTTGCTCGAAGCATCACTGTAGATGACAAATCCCTCCGAGCCAGATGGTATTGTTAGAACAGGTGCTGAAATGAGTCTCCTCTTGAGTTCTTGAAAACTCTGCTCACATTCTATGCTCCAACCGAACTTTGTATCTTTCCGAGTCAGCTGAGTTAATGGAGTAGCGATTCGAGAAAATCCTTCCACGAATCTCCGATAATAACCAGCTAGACCGAGAAAGCTACGTACTTCGGTTACTGATTTAGGTTGCTCCCAGCTTTTAATTACTTCAATCTTTGCCGGGTCAACAGATATTCCACGACTTGATACTACGTGCCCAAGGAATGCTACCTCTTCCAGCCAGAACTCGTATTTCTTCAACTTGGCATAAAGTTTGTATTCACGAAGCTTTTGGAGTACCAGCCTCAAGTGTTGCTCATGATCTTCACGGCTTTTGGAATAAATAAGGATGTCATCGATAAAGATGACCACAAAGTGATCCAAATATTCCTTGAATACCCTGTTCATCATATCCATGAAGGCAGCAGGAGCATTAGTCAATCCAAAAGACATAACTAAGAATTCATAATGCCCATACCGAGTTCTGAAGGCAGTCTTTGGAATATCCTCAGTTCTAACCTTCAGCTGATGATAACCAGAACGAAGATCGATCTTTGAAAAGAATTGTGCTCCTTGCAACTGGTCAAACAGGTCATCAATACGTGGAAATGGGTACCTATTTTTGATGGTGACATGATTCAACTCCCGATAATTAATACAAAGTCGCATACTCCCATCTTTCTTCTTCACGAACAGAACAGGAGCACCCCAAGGAGAAGTACTAGGACGAATAAAACCAATGTCTAACAATTCCTGCAGTTGGGTCTTTAACTCCTGAAGTTCAATAGGAGCCATTCGATATGGGACTTTGGAAATGGGTTTTGTACCGGGTTTAAGGTCGATACAAAATTTAATTTCACGCTCTGGGGGTAAGCCAGGAAGTTCTTCGGGAAATACGTCAGGAAATTTATTAACAACAGAAATATCATTCAAAGCTGACGTATTTTTGTTTAGATCTGTGACATGAGCTAAGAAAGCTTGACATCCGTTTTTCAATAAACGAATAGCTTTATGGCTTGAGATGACAGCGATTGATTTTAATGGTTCGGTTGCTTGAACTCGTATAATAGGTCTATTAGAAATATGAAAGCTAACCACCTTACGAAAACAATCAATTTTTGTATGATGAGTAGTTAACCAATCAATCCCTAGAATCACGTCAAATGCAAGTATTTTTAATGAAATCAGATCGACAGGTAATGTGTGGGTACCAACTTGAACCAAACAAGACTTATAAACCGTGGATGTAATGAAGGTTTCTCCCAATAGAGTTTCAATAGCTAAGTCAAAGTCTAATTTCCCCGGAATCAAATTTAATTGATGAGCGCAAGTAGGAGAAATAAAAGAATGGGTAGAACCGGTATCAAATAAAGTATAGACTTCGTTAAAGTTTATGATAAGCTTACTCGTGATGACCTCATTCGGGTTCCTTGCTTTCTGGGAGTTCACAACAAACGCTCTCCCATACACAACCGGTTTTGACTTTTCTGGGACGGCCTTTGGTGCCTCCATCCTAGCTGAATTTGTCTTCGGTAAACGACAAAATCGGGCTAAATGACCTTCTCTTCCACAATTATAACATGCTTTGGACGACATCGCGCAGTTTGGACTGATGTGCCCCTCCCCTCCGCATTTGAAACATATGATAGGTGGTCGTTCTCCTTCCTTAACGACAGGTGCTGGTGTTGACGTCTTTCCATCATTGTTGAATCTCCTCTTCTTGAAATGCCCATTCTTATTGTTTTGGCCTTGATTACCACCGAAGTGGTTACCATTTCTGGCCTGTTGATTCCCTCCACGCTTGTTGTCACCGCTTCGATGACTGCTCTCACTGGTATTATCATTTTGTAGACTGCTCTCTTTTGGTTGCGTTGTCTCGTTATCGCGCTCCACCAACTGAGCCCTATTTACAACATCTGAATACAAACACAGTTTATGAGAAACAAGATGTTGACGTATCTCCAGCTTCAAACCTCGCAAAAATATTCGCGTCACTCGCTCTTCATTATCCTCTAAGTGGGACGCAAACCGGGACAACTCAGCAAATTTAGTCTCATAATGCGACACGGTCATATTATTCTGCTCCAATTTGATGAACTCCACCTCCTTCATGTGACGAACACTTTTGGAAAAGTATTTGTCATTGAACAGCTCTTGGAACTTCTCCCAAGACATCTTCAGTGCGGCAGGTTGAGTACGCTTAATCGATTCCCACCAGTAATCTGCCTCTCCTCGCAACATAAAGGCGGCAAAGGGAACCTTTTGCTCCTCGGAGCATCCCAAGACATCAAATATCTTGGTAATCTGCTTTATCCATGTTTTCGCTATAAGCGATTTTGGCTCTCCCTTAAACTCTGGTGGTCCCAGCTCCTTGAACTGTTTAGCGGTGACCGTCCGAGAGCTTTTAGTATTTCCACCTATATTTTGGACAGGAGTCGCTCTCGCCTGCTGTTGCATGAACTGCATAAAGTTTCTGAACATTCCATCATTCATCATTTGGTCAGTGTTGTTGTTTGCGTGAGGATTGTCACCTTCCTGATGCACATTATCCTGATTATTGATATGTGGTGAATCAACAGTCGCCTGTGCTCTATTGCTATTCTCAACAATCTCAGATGCCATTTTCAGATACTGCCACAAAATAAAAGTTAATTGATATGTCATATATTATCCTTATATTATGACCGACCAATTAAATACCATGCAAATAAACTTAGGTAGGTCATACTAGCGAAGGAATTCCCCGTCTCTCCCCTCCTAGTTCTATTCTCACATCTTAGCCAGGGATCATATCCCTAAGCTCTGATACCAACTGTGACGCCCCCAAAATTAGGTATACATCACCCATCTTGGGTTGTCAGATACATAGTACAGAATACAAATACAACTTACTAATACAACTGTCGTGTACAATACGACAAAACATAAACTGTGAGTTTGAATACAAATATTATCTTCTAGAGAGTATTCATACTCAAAAGGAGTCCTCATTACATTTATTAACACACCATTACATAGAATAGTGAGGACTGCTAACTAATACTATCATTCGGATCATCACTCCGTTCCCCGACTTGCTCCAACTACGTTCTCATTTCATGAAGAGAACAGTGAAAGAACGGGTGAGCTCAACTAGCCCAGTAAGAAATATTATGACTAAGATAATGCAGAATAAATTATCATTAGCCTTCAACAATGTTAAACTGATAAAATATAATAGACATCAAGTTTAGCTGTAGCGGAACAAGCAATCCATTAAGAGAGTCAAGTAGAAAATAAACTCTACTATCTTTTATGATTTAAAAGATTTTCCAACACTGTGATCGCTGGGACTCAGCTTAATAAAATAATCCACATCATCGAATCACCCCTGCACTACGGCCAAGGATATTCGTATATTCATTAATGGTCATGATCATGCCAACAACTGTCCATCAATGCACTACGGGCTAATGAGGACTTTTACCACATCATTTGTAACATTACGGTCATGATTACACCGAATAATCCCTGGTCATAATCATACCAAGTCCATCTATGCACTACAGGCCACAGATGACTTTCAAAAGAATATAAACATGAGGATGATGACAATGATATAAGAATTCAATAAAACAAGTTCAAGAATTAATTTATCCAAGAATTAATAACGTCCAAATTGTCAACATGATACTGCTTTGTGGAGTAAAATTCAAGAATGCTTAGAAGAATATTTTCATGAAAAGATACTGGATGAAATGCAATTATCAAGGATATTCCACAAATTTCTTGGAGTATAAAAGTCAAAACTTAACCAACTGAGTACAATAAAGAATGGAATAACGAAAGAAATCACCATGCATGCGATAGACCTCACAGACAGGTTATTCTTAACAGAATAATAATAATAGAACCAGGTCCGGCGTAACCGCACAGACTTATTCCGACAGAATAATAAATAATAGAACCAGGTCCGGCGTAAACGCACAGATATGATATTCCGACAGAATAATAAAGAACAGTATAATAAATAATGGAACCAGGTCCGGTGTAAAACACACAGACAGGATATTCCGACAGAATAATAATAAAGACGGAACCAGGTCCGGTGTAAAACACACAGATAGGATATTCCAACAGAATAATAAAAGAATATCACCAAGTATAGGGTAGACCGCGTATACTGGTTATTCCAACAGAATAATAAAGAAGGGAATAACAGAAGTTCTCTTCATGAATATAAAAGAAATAATATTCCCTACCTTAAAAGAACTGGATATTGGAAAAGTGAAGTAGCAGAATACTTTTATTCTCTCTCTCTTATTCTCTCTATACTTTCTCTCTCTATAGCTTGAATGAATTCGTGAAAAATAATGAAGCCCTAGGCCTCTATTTATAGAAAAACTGAAGGTGGCTCTTGGTCTTAACGAAGGGTCAAATGACTCTTGGTCTTAACGAATGGTCAAATGACTCTTGGTAATATTGAAGGGACAACTACTATTGACGAAAGTAATTACTATTGACCAAGGTAAATACTATTGACGAAGGTAATTACTATTGACCAAGGTAAATACTATTGACGACGGTAATTACTATTGATGACGATAATTACTATTGACGACGGTAATTACTATTGACGAAGAGACTCTTAGATGATGACATATGGCCCCCCATAAAAATAACCAAACTTACCACAACGCCTTAATTATTGATTTAATAATATAACATATTATACAGATGATACTATGACAATAATTTAAGAGATATGATGCAGCAATTACTGTAACAATAATTGAGTATAGCTGAGTGACTTCTCACGTAAGCATCAATAATCAATACTGTGTGCTACTATGCAACCACGCGTATTACTGTACTTTTACTACCGGGTAGTTCAACAGTTTTAACGATTTTAACGGTAACACCTTAGCCGTTATTTTTATAGAAAGATAATTTTGTCATTTTCTAACTACGACTATACTTCTGTTGTGGGGTCCACCAATGATTGTGCCATCGTACGAATATTTTCCGACAAAAAGAATATTCCCCGACCAAACGAATATTTTAAAACAACTTGCTTACTTTGCAAAATTTATAAATATTACCCACAACTATAACATTATATCAAATTAACTCCATAATATTCAAAAATGATATTTATAGAAAATTCATCTTTATTTATAAAAGTTGGGGTCTTACAAAAGTAAACTAAAATATTAGTTTATAAAATTTATAAATTAGGGTTTTAAAATAATTAGGGTTTCTTAACTAAATAAAAGGTTTTAATTTACTTATCACCTTGCTAATTAGGATTTTTAAAAAATACTAATTAACATTACATTGCCCAAATTAGCGCTTAGGGTTTACAATTATAAATTAGGGTTACTAATTTAGAAATTAGGGTTTATAATATAGAAAAATAATAAGGATTTTGAATAATTATGATTCTCCCTATTTAGGGTTAATACATATAACACCGATCATAAATCACACTATCGTGATTACATAACGGCTTAACAAATTCTCAAAGTCGTGAATGACTTTCGCATTAGGGTTTCAAATCAATTAGGGTTTAACAGTTTGAAACTACAGTTTTTATTTTAAATTATGGTTTCTAAATATTAAATAGGTTTTAATATCAAAATTATATAATGCTTAACATATATCATATAACACAGTCTTGAACTCACAGCTGAGTTTCAAATTAGGGTTTTATCAGGTCATAAGGGAATTGATTTCCAGATTAACCTTACAAGCATAACATACATATTTATAGCACTGAAAGATCAACAATATAATTAATATTATTATATTATCATCATTCCTTATTCTAGAACCAGAAATAGAGTTTATCAAAATATTATTAGGGTTTGATCGTAATATAATAAAACTGTTGCACACATTAATATTACACACATAACCATACATATATATAACACTGACAAATAATAATATAATATTATTATTTTCATTCCTTGATCAAAACCCAGAATTAGGGTTTGGATTCTATATCTGATTTATCTTTCACATATAACTTTATTAATTAAGTTAAATAATTAACTTAACTATTCTGAAATAATTTCATATAATAAAATAAGTATTATAAAAATTCTAATAATCATTACATATATTAATTAAATAATATATATACTTATTTTCAGGGAAAAGAATTAATAAAAATATTTTTACTGTAAAATTACATATTATAAGAATATAATTTATAGAGATCAATAATTTTAAAATAAAATTATTCGTAATCATTCATGTAATAAATATATTTTATATCCATCACATAATTACATACTTAATACCTTGCACACATTCTTACCTTTGAAATAAATAATTAATAATAATAAAATAAAATAAAAAAGTTATACGCAAAAATTCTGATTTTAATTATATAGAAAATATCGGGTTATTACATTCACCTTCCCTTATAAAGATTCCGTCCCCGGAATCACCTTTTAAAACCTATACTTACCCGGGTACATAACATACACAACCTTTATAAATAGATCTCGATCATAATTGATCGATTCGATCTTTAACTATTCATCACAAAGCTTATCTATCTTCTTAAACAGAAATTTGATTCCTAAGAGAACTCAAATTCCTCCTTCAGAATAATTTATAAAAATAATTTACTATATATAAGAAAATAATATTTAAGAAAATAACATTGGTTCAAGTAATACCTGGAGTTGTATCCTCGGTTGCTACCGAATCCTGAACAGTCACGTTGAAGACACTTGCGGTTGGTTTTGTTGGTTTATTTGTTGAATTTGGTCCCGTTGTTGCCAATGTACTGCTACCTTGTTCCGTATTCGCATTCCTTGTTTTCCCTTTTTTCTTCTTGAACAGTCTTTCACCTTATGCTCCATTGATTCACACATAACACACTTACTATATATTCCTGGATTGGAACAGTTAGGAGAAATATATCCCTCCTGTCCTCACTTGCCACACATAAACTTTCCTTTTAATCATATTACCGGCTTATTGCCGATATTATCGAAATTATCTTCTTTTATCGTATAAGGCTGTCTGTTGCCCTGCCGTTATCCTAGTTATCACATACACTTTAATAGGGTCATTTGATCCTCTAAATCTTGGCAATATGACCGCCTTGAAGTCTTTGACGTTTGACATTCGATTATCTGGTTGATCTTCAACGACTGGTATTCCGTTCTTCATAGCTTGAGTTCCCACTTTCGCAAAATTTTGTATCGGGTCTAGGTGTCTTCCAGCTTTGTTGACAGGTTCTTCTATCCTTGGGTTTCGTTTTTGTCTTGATGGCATTATCATAAATTATTCTTACATTCTAAGCCTTATCGTAAACGCTTATCATATAACGCAAAATTTTTTATTCACATAATCATGTACTCAAAATATTAGATTTTGAAAACTCGGTCGACTGTAATAACCAGTGACAAGATAAATATTTACTATCTTTGTACCAACTTATCCCATTAATCCAACATAGATCCATATTCATAACACTGGACATACCTTAGCACATATTGCTTTAAACATTCGCTATCCTTTTGTGACTCGAAAGTTGGGAATCGCTGCCATAACTTATACAAAAGTTGAGAATATTCTATTATACAGATATACTTATCATTTACACCACATAGAATCATATATATTCCAGTAACACTTAACACTATCTATTTCTTACGTCTTCCCTAATAATCAATTGCTTAGCATTCTATATATTCCCATTATTCTCCATAATCCATTCACACCTACTATACCTAATTCGTTCAACATACAACACATTATGAGTTTAAGAACTCACCACAAACATACGAGTTTAAGAACTCACCATAAATATATGAGTTTAACAACTCACCATAAATATATGAGTTTAAGAACTCAACATTGACCACATATTCTTTAACTATATTCTACCTATCTGCTATACCTATCATTTCTAGGTCTGGTACTATACTTTCCAAAATAACCACATGTTCGGGATGTTCATACTTGTCAGGGTTCCAAACAAAAGGTTTTATCTTATCCAACAATAATCTATAATTCAACATATGTATATCAAAGGTGTATCAACATGTGATTAAATACAATGATTATCCAAGTGGGGACACTTGTATAATCATTTATAGAAATTAACGAACATAATATATATCTGAATTACCATATACTAGCATGTTGATAAACAATGGGCGTATATAATATAGGTTTAACAATCTGTACAGTAATAGTATAATTCTGAAACATTCTTACACTTGTCCAATTGCATAAAGAAAATGCAAAGGTAGGATACTTGCCTAGTCTGCTGCTTACAATACGCAACTTAGTTTTATCTTTTATACCGAAACCTATCATTAATAAGATCATTTTATCGATTAGAATCACATATCATAACACATAGTACAGCTAATTGCAGTCAGCACATAACCTATAATCACATTGTCATGCATGTTTCACAGTTATAGAATCATAAACAAACCTTCATACATTCAAAATATCTAAGTTCAGATCAATTTCTGAAACATGTCGGTCTACCGACGACTTTATCGGGTAATTATCGAGTCTAAGACTCTATCCCATATCTCAATATCTACCAGTATCCGTCATATTATTTTTAAATGACTTATAATAATTTTTAAATAATTATTACCATTTATCACTATTTTTAAAATATCAGAATCATTGTTAAATGATTTAAATACTAATCAATTCTATTATCATTAATATTTAATCAATACTAAACTATTAATGAAACCATTGCCAAAATATTAAAGTTATGTATAATAACTCAAAATATTCATAACGTATTTATATTACCCTTAAATGATTTTTAAAACATTTAAAATTATTATTAAATAATTACCATTAATATTTAAATATTAATGTACCATTATCCAAATATTAAAAATCATTAATTATAACTTAAAATATTTTTAATTCATTTATATCCCTTTTTAAATGATTTTTAAATTAATAAAACCTTTTTTAAACTATTTATTTAATATAAATATAAATATAAATATAAAATAAATTTAATTTCATTAATCTTAAATTAATATCATTAATATTGAATTATTAATGAAATTATTCATTAAATATTAAAAGTTACCTTTTATAACTGAAAATATCATTAAACACTTTATTTTCATTTAAAAAGATTTTTATAATAATAAAATTATTTTTAAACTAAATTATTTAAGATAATCATTAAGTAAATCTAATATCATTAATATTAAATTATTACAAATTTTCATAACAAAATATCAAAAGTTATATATTATAACTTAAAATATTTTTAAAATCATATAAATCATTTTTATATGATTTTTAAATCATTAATTCTATTTTTCGTAAATTATTTAATACATTGATTAAATAACTAAAATATCATTAATATTAATTAGTTAATGAAATTTATCACAAAATATTAAAAGTTATCAAAAATAACTAAAAAATATTTTTAAACACTTTATTCATATTTAAAATGATTTTTATATAATTAAAATCATTTTTTTCTAATTTATTAAATACACTAATTAAATAAATTAAATATCATTAATATTCAAATAATTACAAATATAAATGAAAAATATCCCAAATAATTAAAAGTTATTTTTCATAATTTAAAATAATTTTTAAAACTAATTTTGTAATTTTTATAATTTATTTTCTATTTTTAATCAATTTCCGGAAATTCAGAAATTAAATTAATTAAAAACCGTCGCTAAAGGCTTTTGGCGACAGTAACCGTCGCTGTTGGTGTTCTTGAGCTCAAGAACACTGACAGCTTCGGTTACCAACATACCACGTTTGACCGGCTATAAATTCATTTCTAGATCGCTTCTGTTCAAACTAAAACTTAGAACATGTAGTGTTTATGTAACTCTACAAGTTTCATATCTTAGTTTAAGTAAACAACAACATAACAAATCGATCTATGCCAGCAAAGTAGCTGTCAGACGGTTTCTGGGTTTTCCCAGAAACCCAGGTGTCGACTGAGCACTTTCATGCTCAAATTTATAGTAGTTCTGATCATGGTTCATGCGATTTGAAGGTTTAAATCTTTAGTACTCGTGTCAAGGAACAACACTACAACAACAGATAAGCTTAACATTAACAGATTTACAAGATCTAACTCGGTCAAACCCTATTAGAAATAAGGCCAACAATTTTCTGGAAATTTCCCAGAAACAGAATTCGTGATCGAGGGACTAGGTTTGACCACATGCTACGTTCGATTTATTGAAGCATTAAGACATCTAGAGGCACTTAGCTATAGTCCAGATAACAGGCTACAACGTTAATACAATAACAACATCAAACAATCATTAAATCTGTCAGATCAAAGCCGTTCAACATGCTGTCAGACGCTAAAAATTTTCTGGGTTTACCCAGATTTCTTCCCGGCCGTGGTCGGTCAACGACCTTTGACCGTCAATATCTTTTGATCTAGACATCCAATGACAGTGAATCCACTTTCAAATTAAAGATCTCATACAAGGCTACAAATGTAAACACTTAAACAACAAAAATAATAAACACACAACGATCTACAGCCCCTGACATCTGATGTCAGACAACAGAAAACTATTTTCCCAGATTTTTTGAAAAACTCTGATTTCGAGCATTAGATGTTATGGATCTAGTAAACAACAACCCAGATGAGCTCATCCCTACTAGAACAGTTATAGGCTGGAGAGTATGTATGGATTACTGCAAGCTAAATAAAGCCACACGCAAGGACCACTTTCCCTTGCTGTTCATTGATCAGATGTTGGACAGGTTAGCGGGACATAAATTCTATTGTCTGCTGGATGGATATTCCAGGTATAATCAAATAGCCATAGCTCCGGAAGATTAAGAAAAAACCACGTTTACATGTCCATACGGTACGTTTGCATTCCGGCGTATGTCTTTTGGTTTATGTAATGCGCCGACAACCTTTCAACGGTGCATGATGGCGATTTTCTTCGACATGGTCGAACAGAATTTGGAGGTATTCATGGATGACTTTTTTGTGTTCGGGGATAGCTTTGATTTATGTTTGAAAAATCTGATTTTAGTGTTAAAGCGATGCGTGGAGACTAACCTGGTGCTTAACTGGGAAAAATGCCACTTTATGGTGCAAGAAGAGATTATTCTGGGACATAAAGTTTCTACATCAGGATTAGAGGTGGATAGAGCAAAAATTGAGACAATTGAGAAACTGCCTCCTCCATCATCTGTGAAGGGAATACGAAACTTCTTGGGACATGCGGGTTTCTACAGACGCTTCATTAAAGATTTTTCAAAAATCTCGAAACCCCTATGTTCACTCTTAGATAAAGATGTGCCGTTCAAGATGGATCAGTCATGTATCGAGGCATTTGAGGTATTAAAGAAGAAATTGGTCTCTGCTCCAATTATTGTGGCTCCTGATTGGTCTTTACCGTTCGAATTGATGTGCGACGCTAGTGATTACGCAGTCGGAGCAGTGTTGGGTCAACGTCACGACAAGATTTTTCACACTATCTATTACTCTAGCAAAACGTTGACGGACGCTCAGTTGAACTACATAACCACCGAAAAAGAATTACTTGCAGTTGTGTTTGCCTTCGACAAATTCAGAGCATACCTCATTGGGACCAAGGTAATTGTTTACACTGATCATTCTGCCTTTAAATATCTGATTGAGAAGAAGGATTCCAAACCGCGACAGAAAAGGTACCGAAAATCAGGTGGCGAATCATCTTTCTCAGTTGGAAAACGCAGAGTTACAGAAGGAAGACAACATAGTGATTAATGAAAAATTTCCGGATGAACAACTTTTTCGAGTAACCACAATATTGCCTTGGTATGCTAACTATGTGAACTACGTGGTTGCTAAAGTGTTGCCACCAGATTTGACCTCACAACAACGAAAGAAGTTCCTCCACGATGTGAAGCAATACTATTGGGACGAACCATTTCTGTTTAAGGCCTGTGCAGATCAAATGATAAGACGTTGTGTGCCTCATGAAGAAGTGGACAACATATTAGGCCATTACCACTCCTCAGATTACGGAGGTCATTATTCCGGCGATCGAACAGCAGCAAAAGTGCTACAATAGAGATTTTTCTGGCCCTCTCTATTCAAAGATGCTTATCTCTATGTGCTGAAATGTGATCGGTGCCAACGCGTAGGTAATATCTCCAAGCGCAATGAAATGCCACTCAACTCAATTTTGGAGGTAGAACTGTTCGACGTATGGAGAATCGATTTTATGGGACCTTTCCCATCATCTTTCAATAATCAGTACATTTTGTTGGCGGTCGATTATGTTTCTAAATGGGTAGAAGCCGCAGCGTTACCCACGAATGATGCCAACGTTGTCCTCCGATTTTTGAAGAAAAACATCTTCACCCGATTTGGGACTCCGAGGGCGATAATAAGTGATGAAGGGACTCATTTCTGTAATAAGCAGTTCACTAAATTGATTGTAAAGTATGGGGTTCGTCATAAAATAGCAGCCGCGTATCATCCCCAAACCAATGGTCAAGCGGAGGTCTTGAATAGGGAGGTAAAGCGAATTCTAGAAAAAGTGGTCAATCCATCCCGAAAAGATTGGTCATTGCGTCTTGACGATGCTCTATGGGCATATCGAACAGCGTACAAGAATCCGATCGGCATGTCACCTTACAAAATGGTATATAGAAAAGCGTGTCATCTCCCGGTCGAATTAGAACACAGTGCACATTGGGCAATTCGTAAACTAAACTTTGATTTACGAGCAGCCGGTGAGAAACGGTTACTTCAGTTGAACAAGATGGACGAATTCCGGTTTAATGCGTATGAAAACGCAAAACTCTATAAGGAAAAAGTCAAAGCCTGGCATAATAAGAAAATTCTCGATCGAACATTTGAACCAGGCCAACAAGTATTACTGTTCAACTCACGCTTGAGGTTATTTCCTGGGAGATTGAAATCTCGGTGGTCCGGGCCATTTGTGATTATATCTGTCGCTCCACACGGAAACATTGAAGTCGAAGAACCGAATTCTAAATGAAAATTTAAGGTAAACGGTCAACGTCTGAAACATTACTAGAGTGGACCCATCGAACGTCAAGTTACGGTCTTGTACCTTGCTGATCCAGCGACTAATTGAGCATAACAGCAAAGTCGGGCTGACGACTGTAAACCAAGCGCTTATTGGGAGGCAACCCATGAAGTTTTATTTTTATTTGATTTAGAGTTCTCTTATTTACTTATTTTAATCTTTTAGTATTCTAGATTAAGATTTTGCTAGATTGATCCTTAAAATTTTTCATGTATGCAAGACCTGTACATGGCATAAAAATCAATACAAGGAACGGTGTCAGCTCCCCGGCGCTGGTTCAAGCCTATTCTTCAGCGCCCCGGTGCTAGAGGGTTACACACGCTACTGCCATATAGCGCCCCGGCGCCCAATTCTAAGGTAAACTTAGCGCCCCGGAGCTGAGCTCAATCAGGACCTTCTGCCATGCAGCGCCCCGACGCTTGATCCCTATGCAAATCCAACTCCCCGGAGCTAGGCTCGGCCATTAGGTTCTGGCATGTAGCGCCCCGGCGCTTTTGTTAGGCTAAATCTCAGCGCCCCGGCGCTGAGGATGTAAAGAAGACTCCTACTTAAGTTCAAACACTCAGTTTTTATCTCCTCATCTTTTCAAATACCTCCCACGCTTCCACTCCTAATCTGGTAACTGCTCTTAACCTTTCATATAGTATCCCAATATCGAGCAAACCTCGACAAGTCACATTGAGATTTCCTTTTGCAAAGCAACTCTAATCTTCCACAAAGGTATGTTCTAAATTACACTTCATAGATGGTGAATTCAACTCTTGTTAATTGTGAGATGGGTAAGTTAATGTGCAACTTAGCTCATACTCTCTACATCTATATGTCTATTCTCACCCTTTCGATTTCGATTATCTCATTGTCCCGAAAGGTGAATCGTGTTGGATTGGGCACCAATTTTAATTGAGATATCATGCATATGTGGTGATTGAATGCTAGAAATTTGAATTAATAAGAAATTAGTGTGTGTCAAAGCAATTTATGAGAAGCCCATAAGGTGTTTGATAATTTGTCTGAGTCAGTGATCTTGTTCAAATTCGCACATATCACCATATCCATGCACAGTATTGATGGATCCTCTTGTCAACGTAATATTACACATCTACTGTTGCATATATTCATTACTATTGTGGGAAGAATTATACTGTCTTGATGCATACATAGGGATATGTTACTTTTTATGACAAAACTTTCGGGCGAATTGTATGTGTTTCTTACCACTTGTAGAATTTGAAAAATACATGCATCTAATTGGTACAATTGTGCGTTTTCATGCTAGTATATGTTATACCACACCCTCAACTATGTACTTAACGTTTACATATATTTTGAAGATCGGGGGTATTCTCATGAATGCGGGTATCCTAATTACAACGTTGTCCAAAGCTAATACATGTGTATGCCAGTAATTGTAGATTTTTCCAAGATGGCTTCAAAGCGACAACGTGGCGACGGTTCAGGAACCGCCTCGGCCCCGTCAAGATTTGATAGCCACCGGTTTGTCTCCGCCGAGGCACAGGAACGCTACAATAAGATGGCTACCCGCTCATTAGTCCCTGAACGAGGTCTACGCCCCGATCAATCCAAAGATGGGGAAATCGCAGTAATGATAGCTGAAAGAAACCGGTTCTCCCTAACTGAACAACCTGACCCAGCAGTGATTGCAGTCGTGAAAGAATTTTATGCCAACGTTTCAGAACACGATCACTATGAAGTATTTGTGAAGGGAAAAACCGTGGCAATTGGAGAAGAGGACATAAATGGGTGCTATTAAATGGATTTGGAGGAGCTTAATGATGAGTATGCAGGTCTTCTGAGTCAAGGTCCAGACTATGAGAAAATAATACGTGAGCTTTGCCAACCGGGCACCACATGGACAGTGCATGAACAGGGCAGCATGACCTTCCCACATTCTCACCTCAGTTTATATGGAAAGGCGTGGTATGCATTTATTTGCGCCAAACTTATGCCATGCACACATGTGAGTCATGTCACCAAAGAGAGGGCGGTACTGCTATATTCCATTATTCAAGGCTTACAAATAGATGTTGGTCACGTGATCCAACAGTCCATTCTCCAAGCATCTCGAGGTGGAACCACAGGAGGTTTACCCCATCCATCATTAATTTGTGTTCTATGTGCCAAGTTTGGGGTGAAATGGAAATCGGATGAGATGATTCAAACGCCTATGCTAGTGTTGGACCACAAGTTGATCAGCAAGTATAAAGTGTGGACAGGTGGAGTAAATCACCCTAGGCGATTGGGTTTTATAATTCCCCAAGTTGAAGCTTCTCAAGCTCCACCACCGCAGGCTCCACCTAATTATGGTCCTTCGTCAGCCGCTTATCGTGGTGTGGTTCCAGAAGCAGTCTAGCGGGAAATAGACGGTTGGTTTTACAACATGGAGTCCCAGAATGTACGCTTGTCTGAACGTCAAGACGTGATTTACAAATTCTTAGTTGACCAATTTGCTGCACAGAATGCACTGACAGTCCAATTACACTCGGGCGTTCACGTTAGCCAGTTCCCAACTGCTCCTGTTCTACCTGTATTCCCACCTTCTGATTAAGAGATGAGCGAGGATGATGATGCTCCTCCCAAGGAATAGGCTCGTCAGGGAAGTCCTCTGTTTTATTTTGTTATATTTTTCGCACGAGGACATTGCTCTAGATTAGTTTGGGGGTAGTTAATTTTTATTTCTAGTTGTAGTTTGTTATTAGTTTGTGGATTGGGACTGTTATTGTTAGTTAAACATTGCATTTAGGATTGCATGATAATTCCAGCGTTTGATAGCAATGTGTGTTTGGGGGCCAATGAGGAATTTAAAATTGCGTGAGCAAGTCTAGTAAGGATTGTTGAGCTAGTGATATGATTTTCGTGACATGATTTAAATCTTTATTTGTTTGACACTGTTATTATAAGGATAGCACTTTTGAAAAATGACCATGTTGGCTATGATAGTTTAGAGGGATAGATAATAGAGTTTTAAAGGATCAATTTGAATAGCTAGTGAAGACTGAATTTAGATATGAACTCAAGTTTGGGGGGAAAATATTTAGAATATATAAGCTAAAAAAAAGAATAAACATTGTGGCATGCTTGTCTCATTTTATGGCCTTTGTTACTTGAGTAAGTAAGCCCGAGGGGATTGTCTCTCCACCTAGCGCCCTAAGGTCTTAATGGCTTGGGAGTCGTTGGTCGAAAGCTCATTAAGGTAGCACTGAAAAACTTAAGGGAATAAGACAATGCATAGTCATAAATAAAAAAAATGCAAATAAAGCGGGAAAAATGCAAAAAGCCCCCGTTATAAAAAAAAGAGGAAAAGAAAAGCATAAATATTCCATTTTGACTCTTGACTTTAGGTAATTGTTTGAGTTCAGTTGAAGCAAGTTTATTTGATGAGTTCTCAAGTTTACACTGTATGGTGCCTACTAAGAAATATATTATCTTTCATATTTCTGCCTTTCATTGGTTAGCATGGTTGTTGAACACACACTCACAATATCAGTAATAACATATTTGGATTCGTTGATTGTTGGGGTATTATTGATCTACTTTAACATGATGTATTAGCATGTTTTTGTGATTTTTCTAAGGCCTATGGATATATGTAAGCTATTGAATTGCTGGAATTAAGAACATATAGGTTGTTTGCATTTGCACGATGGTTAGTTTTCGTGTTGTTGTGTTTTCTTGCTTGAGGACATGCAACGGGTATTTGATGATTGGGTAATATACACATGAATACTTGAGCTTAAATTTATGTATTCTCGAGCCTTTCAGTAGCACTTTTACCGTGTTTAAGTTTTGTTTTGCAGAATTGTGGCTGTGGGAGCGAACGGGAGATTTTAAGCTAAAAAAAGGGCAATATGGTAATTTCCAGCATCTCAGCGCCGGGGCGCTCAACTTAGTTCAAATCCTAGTGCCGGGGCACTGGGCCGTGTCAGTGGTTGACCGAGGTGCGTGCGTTGACTATTCGGCTGAGTTGAATGGAGGTTATTGGAGAAGTTGTTTTGGATCAGGATTGTGGGAAGCTATATAAAGAAGTTAAGTGCTAAAATTAGGGATCTGATCATTCATTCATTGGAGGGTACACAGAGGATTATTTTGAAGACTAAGGATTGGCTCACGAGTTTCTTCTTCTTCTCCTTATTTTCAATTTGTAATTCTTTAAGGATGATTTGCAAAACGATTAATGGTTTTTATTTCCGTTATGAACTAATTCTTTAATTAAGATTTCAATTGAACCTTTTAAAGCTATAAATTAGTTATTCAATTTATTCTAATTATTTATGTTGAAGTGAATTGTTTATCTTGCCTTGTATGTATTGATTAATTATTTGGCCAATAATTACCTTGTTACTCTAGAAGGAATTGAAAGAGGAATTCTAGGGTTAGAACTGGGCTTGATAACGTGTGACTTAGTTATTTACACATTAAATAATTAAGTTTGTGAATTGAATGAAAATATCTGTTCACCGCATGTAACACATAAGGAATTGGAATAGAAGGAGTTTAATTCACTTGTTTTGCATAAGAATATAGCAAGATTAATCTGTATTAAATAGAAGTCAATTGATTACTTGGAAAAGGACTTTTGACATTTGAGAATTCATGTTTACAATTCAGTAGACATAGTAATTGGGATAATTGGATAATTGAATTATAGTTCATAATTGGGGATATTGAAGTCTTAATCTTTATTTATCAGAGATCATTCATTCAAATCTTAGTTTATTTATTTGTCTATTTTAGAGTAATATCTTTAATTGTTTAATTTAGTTTCAATATTTCAGAAAATCATAATTTATCATTGTTTAAATAAAATTGGGTTGATATAGTGCTAGTAGTTGGAATTTATTAATTAGAATTCTCTGTGGGATCGACACTCTACTTTATCACTTTATTACTTGTTGACCGTGTATACTTGCACGTTTGCTTTGATTGTGAAATCGACCAACAGTCGTCAGTTTGGGGTCATCTTTCATATACACATCCCCGACAGGGGCATCACGCGTTCTAAAATACAACATCCCCGGCGGGGGCATCACGCGTACTAATACAGATCCCCGGCGAGGGTATCACGCGTTTGCATCCGTTGATGCACATATCAACGAAGGTTAAGCAACCTTGACATCACTTCAGCCGTTAGCAAGTAAATCCAACGACGCGTCGGAAGCCATCCGATGATTGCATCAGTTGATACACACATCAACAAAGGTCAAGCAGCCTTGGCATTTATCCCCAGTAGGGATTTCATCAGTTGATGCGCAATCCAACAAAGGTCAGGCAACCTTGACAAGCACAGACTGTTGGCAGTAACTCCAACAAGGCATCCTCATTAAGGAGGACTGATGATGGAATATGTTATACACATCCTCAACATGCAAAATGCATCCCCACAGAATCTCTTGTACATGAGAGATACATCTGATCCCCGGTAGAAGCAACAGGGAGCCGGCAATCTTCCCATCATGTTGGAGAACAATCCAACAAACCACATACATTTGCATCATGTTGATGTACATGTCATCATATTTATCTTGTTGCATTTCAAGTGTCTATGATTCTTTATCCTATCCATGACATTGCATTGCATGAATATGATAAAGAGGGGCATCTGTAGACACTCAAAATTTTTTTGCATACCTGTTACTGACATTGCAAGAGGGAAGAATCGCCTTTCAGAGATAACCTTAGAAGACAGCTCAGTTCAATCCCGGAGATAACCCTGGGATACTCAATATTACCATCTCGGAGGTAACCCCGAGACATCCAGCTCAGACCTGGATACCACCAGAAGTTTTAACCTCAAACCCAGAAGCAACACCGAGAGTTTCAGTTTCAACCTCGGAGATAACGCCGAGGCTTGCAGATGTAGTTGCAGTTCCGGAGATAACCCCGAAAATGCTTGTTTCAAATACATGTAAGTAGCTTCAGAACACTCGACAAAAGCCCCAGGGCACTCATGTCACAAACCCGGAGATAACCCCGGGAAATCAGGCACATCTCAGAAACAACCCTGAGGACGGTCAACACCTGCAGTAGTCCAATCTCAGAGATAACCCTGAGCAACGACCGCTAACACAGCTGAAACCGGAGATAACCCCGTTGAAGGGTAGCACAGTTATTTTGCCATCCTAATGCCACAATCGCGTCGTCTCAACAACAACATACATGTATATTTTACACAGTAATGTTCCACAAGAACTGAGGAAGTCCATTCTCGAGTGACTACTACACAAGACAACACATTGGATAGAGTTTGAAGCTTGAAGAGATAAGGCATGGTCCCATCTTCCTGACTTCTTACAACCTCTAATCCCATGTCATTGTGTAGCTCTCGACAACGGTGGTCTAAAATAGGTCTTGTACACCTCAATCGGATGCCCAGATTGCAGTTCTGAAAGTTCAAGCGGACATCACAGTGCACGCGTGCACGTACTTGAAGATGGCAGGACCCGCAGAGCCTGGGGCACCCCGGGCAGCCGCAGGTACATCTGTGGCTAGCCGCAAGTACACCTGCGGTTCCCCCCTCTATAAAAAGAGGGCTTGGGGTGGCCATTTTGTAATAGAAAAAGGCGAGGAAGCCCTGTCAAATTTGCTCTGTACACACCCTAAACTGTGTGCTTTCTCATTTTAAACACTTCTAAGCTCACATATAGCTGTATTTCTACCGGCGGGAGTCGAGTGTTCATCCTTTGCAAGTTATTGAAGTCTTTTTTGGCAGTCCACTGTAAGCCTTCTTACACACTTTAAAGCCTTTCTCTTCATCTTTGCACACACCATTCTTCACGTTGAGAGTCGTGTTATGTGTGTATGCCCGAACTTCGGTCCGTGGTTTCATTTCAGTTTGTATATACATATATTTATATATGGACTAACATTATCGAGTTATGCCTCGATTGAGCCTAGACTTATGTCTGGAGCGTTTATTGGCTTTCGTGTGTGTGTGTGTGTGTATATATATATATATATATATATATATATATATATATATATATATATTTCATCCCGCCTGGAGTTTAGGTTAATAACTTTTACAGCTTTATTTATATTTTTGATCCCCCATGGAGGTGCTTCGTGGGGGTTGATCATGTCTCTATATATATATTTATCGCTTTTATATATTTACATCTCCGATCCCCCATAGAGGTGCTTTGTGGTGGTTGATCATGTCTGTATATATATATTTACAGCTTTTATATATATAACTGCTTACAGTTTTCATATAAATTGCGGCATCATGTGAGCCTAGGAATCATGTGATCACAGATTCAGTTTACTGAATCTAGATTCGGTTCCCGTGATGGACATTTCCAGCTGTAAGCAGCTTGTAAATTATTCACGGTGTTTGGATTTTCTCAGATGGTTTTCATGCCCATGAGGAATTCGACACTATTTTGTACATTATTTTCTCAAAAATACTTCGCATCTCGAAAATAAAAGCAATCAAGCCGAACACTTAATAAAATGGAGGTATCAAAAGGTCTCAATTACTATTGAGCATAAGTGTTTGAAAAATCTCTTTTACTAAACTTCATTGATATATCTTGTTTAAAACTAAATTTTTTAAATAAATTCAAACTCTGTGTATATAGGTACGAACGAGGCCTCGCACTACTTCCAAATAATAACACATTGACCCATACACACACATTCATATAACAGTTTCTTAAAAAGTGGCGGTCACCGTGGTAACACGGATGTCAGGGGTGCCTAGCGCCTTCCCTCCGCATAAGTAAGTCCCTGGACCCTAATGAATCCCGATTTCATAGACTCGCTTAGCAGTGTCACATCACTGGGTCAATGTGCAAACCTTTTCTCGATTATGTTGGTACAACCAGCTAAAAAACCAACTAGCGACTCTTATAGTCCAATCGTCGACATATAAATGTCGGACCTTTTCACAACTTGTTTTTTAAACAAATCTCACCTAACATGAGAACACCAAAGAACAAGAACAGAAAAGGGTCAAATAAAAATCCTGACGTCGACAATCATTATAACAAGATAAATGACTGTCAAGAAACTGACAGTGTAAAGGTACGGTTCCTCATTAACACGTACATGAACAATATGTTGCATCACTTTATATACTACAACAATACTCTATCAAGAGACCATACTCTTCCTGAAAAGGGGAAAAGAGAGAGTACATTAAGGTTGGAAACTTAATTGTCAATAAACTCTCTCTCCACTCAAGTTCAGGTTGAAGATAATATCTTGAAAGAAGTCTGGAGTATGTCGTAAGTTAATCTAAATCCTATGAAGCTTAAGTGGATTAACTCTTGCTGAAGGATAGATACGTATGCAAATATATACAAATCCAATGTTCTGTGTTTTTGATAAAATATATAGTATATTCAACACTAGAGGAGTATCTTGAAGATTCTCAAAAAATGATCATCTCCATGAATCAACCAGATATAAATAAGCAATAGAGTTGATTCATACTCTGAGAACATTCAAAATCTGTGAACATAACCAAGCAAAGGGTGAAACCATCAAAGAAAAAGAGTGTCAGATAAATGATTCAATTATGGGTTAGTTTCTCTCTCTAGGATTTTTATTTTCCTTCTCTCTAAAGTTTTCCTCTCCGTCTACCCTCATCCAGCTACCTCTTTCTGGTTCCTGGTTTCTTCTTTCTCGCCTTGGATTTCTCCATTATTGTAAGACCCCAACTTTTATAAATAAAAATGAATTTTCTATAAATATCATTTTTGAATAATATGGAGTTAATTTGATATAATGTTATAGTTGTGGGTAATATTTATAAATTTTACAAAGTACACAAGTTATATAATATTCGATTGGTCGGGGAATATTCGTTTTAACAGGAAATATTCGTACAATGACACAATTATTGGTGGACCCCACAACGAAATTATTGTCGGATTGAGAAAACGATAAAAATATTTTATTAAAAATAACGGCGAAAGTTTTACCATTGATACTGTTGAACTACTCGGTAGTAAAAGTACAGTAATACGTGTGGTTGCATAGTAGCACACAGTATTGATTATTAATGCTTATGTGAGAAGTCACTCAGTTTGATTCAATTATTGTCAGTTAAAAATATGAATTATTTAGCGATAATGAAGTTTTGTTTTATTCGTATTATTAACGTAATAAAACAGAAACATCTTTTTATATAAAATAGAATACTTTATTAAAGTTATTCTATAAATAGAATATATTATATTTTATTTAAAAGATTTTTCTTTAAATATGGACCGTCAGATTAAAGTAATCAATCTGGACCGTTCATGGATTAGTTACTATGCATTTAATTTTTCTATAAATAGCAGCTAATTCCTTCATTATTTTTTACG
Organism: Panax notoginseng; assembly: GCA_016801055.1. Taxonomy (NCBI): domain Eukaryota; kingdom Viridiplantae; phylum Streptophyta; class Magnoliopsida; order Apiales; family Araliaceae; genus Panax; species Panax notoginseng. Next base: position 56,432,862 of record CM029016.1, read on the forward strand.
AATTCACTGAACTCTAGAGAGAGAAACTATAGAGAGAAACTATAGAGAGAGTATTCTGCTACTTAACTACTTCCTTATTTCAGTTCTTCTTTAAAACGGTTAGGGGTGTTATTCTTTCTTATTCATGAAGAGAACTGTTGTTATTCTATTTTTTATTATTCTGTTGGAATAACCTGTATATGCGGTCTACCCTATACTTGGTGACATTCTTCTATTATTCTGTTGGAACATCCTGTCTGTGTGTTTTACATCAGACCTAGTTCTGTCTTTATTATTATTCTGTTGGAACATCCTGTCTATGTGTTTCACACCGGACCTAGTTCCGTCTTTATTATTATTCTGTTGGAATATCCTGTCTGTGCGTTTTACGCCATACCTGGTTCTATTATTTATTATTCTGTTGGAATAACCTGTCTGTGCGGTCTATCGCATGCATGGTGATTTCTTTTGTTATTTCATTTTTTATTATACTCAGTTGGTTAAGTTTTGACTTCTATACTCCATGAAATTTGTGGAATATCCTTGATAATTGTGTTTCATCCAGTATCTTTTCATGAAAATATTCTTCTAAGCATTCTTGAATTTTATTCCACAAAGCAGTATCATGTTGACAATTTGGACGTTGTTAATTCTTGGATAAATTAATTCTTGAACTTGTTTTATTGAATTCTTATATTATTGTCATCATCCTCATGTTATAAAATGTTGAAAGTCATCTGTGGCCTGTAGTGCATAGATGGACTTGGTATGATTATGACCAGGGATTATTCGGTATAATCATGACCGTAATGTTACAAATGATGTGGTAAAAGTCCTCATTGGCCCGCAGTGCATTGATGGACAGTTGTTGGCATGTTTATGACCATTAATGAATACACGAATATCCTTGGCCATAGTGCAGGGGTGATTCGATGATGTGGATTTTTTTATTAAGCTGAGTCCCAGCGATAATAGTGTTGAAAAACCTTTTAAATCATAGAAGATAGTAGATTTTATTTTCTACTTGACTCTTTTAATGGAGTGCTTGTTCCGCTGCAGTTAAACTTAATGTTCGTTATATTTTATCAGTTTAACACTGTTGAAGGCTAATGATAATTTATTCTGCATTATCTTAGTCATAATATTTTTTACTGGACTAGTTGAGCTCACCCTTTCTTTCACTATTCTCTTCAGGAAATGAGAATATAGCTGGGACGAGTCGGGGAACGGAGTGATGGACCAGATGATAGTATTAGTAGTCCTCACTATTCTGTTAAATAATGTGACAATAATTGTAATGAGGACTCCTTTTGAGTTTGTATAGTCTCTAGTAGACAATAATTGTATTCAAACTCACAGTTATGTTTTGTCGTATTGTACACAACAGTTCTATTAGTAAGTTGTATTTGTTTTCTGTACCATGTATCTGACGACCCAAGATGGGTGATGTATACCTAATTTTGGGGGCGTCACAGTTGGTATCAGAACTTTGGGATATGATCCCTGGCTAAGATGTGAGAATAGAACTAGGAGGGGAGAGACGGGGAATTCCTTTGCTAGTATGACCTACCTAAGTTTATTTGCATGCTATTTAATTGGTCGGTCAGAATATAAGGATAATATATGACATATCAATTAACTTTTATTTTGTGGCAGTATCTGAAAATGGCATCTGAGAATGTTGAGAATAGCAATGGAGCACAGGCGACTGTTGATTCACCACATATCAATAATCAGGATAATGTGCATCAGGAAGGTGACAATCCTCATGCAAACAACAACACTGACCAGATGATGAATGATGGAATGTTCAGAAGTTTTATGCAGTTCATGCAACAGTAGGCGAGAGCGGCTCCTGTCCAAAATGTAGGTGGAAACACTGAAAACTCTCGGACGGTCACCGTTAAACAGTTCAAGGAGCTGGGACCACCAGAGTTTAAGGGAGAGCCAAAACCACTTATAGCGGAAACATGGATAAAGCATATCACCAAGATATTTGATGTCTTGGGATGCTCCGAGGAGCAAAAGGTTCCCTTTGTCACCTTTATGTTGCGAGGAGAGGCATATTACTGGTGGGAATCGATTAAGCGTACTCAACCTGCCGCACTGAAGATGTCTTGGGAGAAGTTCCAAGAGCTGTTCAATGACAAATACTTTCCCAAAAGTGTTCGTCACATGAAGGAGGTGGAGTTCATTAAATTGGAGCAGAATAATATGACCATGTCGCAGTATGAGACTAAATTTGCTGAGTTGTCCCGGTTTGCGTCCCACTTGGTGGATAATGAAGAGCGAATGACGCGAATGTTTTTCTGAGGTTTAAAACCTGAGATACGTCAACATCTTATTTCTCATAAACTGTGTTTGTATTCAAATGTTGTGAATAGGGCTCAGTTAGTGGAGCGCGATAACGAGTCAACGCAACCAAAAGAGAACAGTCGGCAAAATGATAATACCAGTGAGAGCAGTCATCGAAGCGGTGACAACAAGCATGGAGGGAGTCAACAGGCCAGAAATGGTAACCACTTCGGTGGTAATCAGGGCCAAAATAATAAGAATGGTCATTTCAAGAAGAGGAGATTCAACAATGATGGAAACACGTCAGCACCAGCACCCATTGTTAAGGAAGGAGAACTACCACCTATCATATGTTTCAAATGCGGAGGGGAGGGGCACATCAGTCTAAAATGCACGATGCCGTCTAAAGCATATTATAATTGTGGAAGAAAAGGTCATCTAGCTCGATTTTGTCGTTTACCAAAAATAAGTTCAGCCAGGATGGAGACACCAAAGGCCGTTCCAGAAAAGTCAAAACCGGTAGTGCAAGGGAGAGCGTTTGTTGTGACCTCCCATAAAGTAAGGAACCCGAATGAGGTCATCACGGGTAAGCTTATCATAAACTCTAACGAAGTCTATACTTTATTTGATACCGGTTCTACCCATTCTTTTATTTCTCCTACTTGCGCTCATCGATTAAATTTGACTCCGGAGAAATTAGACTTTGACCTATCTGTTGAAACTCCATTGGGAGAAACCTTCATTACATCCATGGTTTATAAGTCTTGTTTGGTTCAAGTTGGTACCCACACATTACCTGTCGATCTGATTTTATTAAAAATACTTGCATTTGACGTGATTCTAGGGATTGATTGGTTAACTACTCATCATGCAAAAATTGATTATTTTCGTAAGGTTGTTAGCTTTCATATTTCTAATCGACCTATTATGCGAATTCAAGCAACCAAACCATTAATATCAATCGCTTTCATCTCAAGCCATAAAGCTATTCGTTTATTAAAAAACGGATGTCAAGCTTTCTTAGCTCATGTCACGGATCTAAACAAAAATACGTCAGTTTTGAATGATATTTCTATTGTTAATAAATTCCCTGACGTATTCCCTGAAGAACTTCCTGGCCTACCCCCAGAGCGAGAAATTGAATTTTGTATCGACCTTGAACCCGGTACAAAACCCATTTTTAAAGCCCCATATCGAATGACTCCTATTGAACTTCAGAAGTTAAAGATCCAACTACAGGAATTGTTAGACATTGGCTTTATTCGTCCTAGTACTTCTCCTTGGGATGTTCTTGTTCTATTCGTGAAGAAGAAAGATGGAAGTATGCGACTTTGTATTAATTATCGGGAGTTGAATCATGTCACCATCAAAAATAGGTACCCATTGCCACGTATTGATGACCTATTTGACCAGTTGCAAGGAGCACAATTCTTTTCAAAGATCGATCTTCGTTCTGGATATCATCAGCTGAAGGTTAGAACTGAGGATATTCTAAAGACGGCTTTCAGAACTCGGTACGGGCATTATGAATTCCTAGTCATGTCCTTTGGATTGACTAATGCTCCTGCTGCCTTCATGGATATGATGAACCGGGTATTCAAAGAATATTTGGATCACTTTGTGGTCGTCTTTATTGATGACATCCTTATTTATTCCAAAAGCCGTGAAGATCATGAGCAACACTTGAGGCTGGTACTCCAAAAGCTTTGTGAATACAAACTTTATGCCAAGTTGAAGAAGTGCGAGTTCTGGCTGGAGGAGGTAGCATTCCTTGGGCACGTAGTATCAAGTCGTGGAATATCTGTTGACCCGGCAAAGATTGAAGCTATTCAAAGCTGGGAGCAACCTAAATCAGTGACCGAAGTACGTAGCTTTCTTGGTTTAGTTAGTTATTATCGGAGATTCGTAGAAGGATTTTCTCGAATCGCTACTCCATTAACTCAGCTGACTTGGAAAGATACAAAGTTCGGTTGGAGCGAAGAATGTGAGAAGAGTTTTCAAGAACTCAAGAAGAGACTCATTTCAGCAACTATTCTAACAATACCATCTGGCTCGGAGGGATTTGTCATCTACAGTGATGCTTCGAGCAAAGGGTTGGGATGCGTTCTCATGCAACATAGAAAAGTCATAGCCTATGCATCAAGACAACTCAAGGAATATGAGAGGAATTATCCTACTCATGATCTAGAGTTAGCAGCTGTTGTCTTTGCACTTAAAATTTGGAGGCATTACTTGTATGGGGAGAAGGTGGAGATCTTTACGGATCATAAAAGCCTCAAATATTTCTTCACTCAAAAGGAACTCAACATGCGACAACGACGTTGGCTTGAACTGTTGAAAGATTATGATCATACCATTCAATACCATCCTGGAAAAGCGAACCTGGTAGCTGACGCATTGAGTAGAAGATCATATGCAAGTACGAGTGCGATATTGTCAACATAAAGGCCCATTTTGTGTGACTTGCAAAGGATGGAGATAGAGTTAAAGACTCCAGGGACCCATGTGATGATGGGGAATATACGAGTAGAACCAACTTTAATCGATAAAGTTAAAGCTGCTCAAGCTACAGACCTGGAGCTGATGCGTATGAGGAAGAAAGTGTAAGAAGGTGCTATACCGGAAGAAAGAATCGATGAAGAAAGAATACTTCGAGTCAACTCTAGACTTTGTGTTCCTAACAACCCTGATTTAAAGTATGAGAAATCATGATGGAGGCGCACAACACACCGTTTGTAATCTATCCTGGAAGTATCAAAATGTATCATGATCTTCGTCATACATTTTGGTGGAGCAATATGAAGAGAGAGAGATAACGCTATTTATCTCAAGGTGTCTAACTTGTCAACGAGTCAAAGCGGAGCATCAAGTACCAAAAGGTCCATTGCAACCACTTGAAATTCTAGAATGGAAGTGGGAGCACATTACCATAGATTTCGTTACCGGTCTTCCTAAGGTTTCTCAAGGTATAGATGCGATTTGGGTCATTGTTGATAGATTGACCAAGTCTGCTCATTTCTTACCGATACGAGAAACTTATACACTTGAATGTCTTGCTCGTATATACATAAACAAGATTATAAGACTGCATGGTATGCCAGTATCCATAGTTTCTGATCGAGACCCAAGATTCACTTCACGATTTTGGGTTAGTTTATAAAAAGCTATGGGCACAAATTTACGATTTAGTTCGGCATATCATCCTCAGACTGACGGACAATCAGAGAGGACTATTCAAACTCTTGAAGATCTATTAAGACTCTGTGTCCTTGATTTCAAGGGAAGTTGGGACAAGTTCTTACCATTGGTGGAGTTTTCCTACAACAACAGTTATCAAGAAAGTATTGGCATGGCTCCATTCGAAGCATTGTATGGAAGAAAATGTCGTTCTCCAGTATGCTGGAATGAGGTGGGTGAAGCAACATTGTTGGGACCGGAGTTGGTACGTATGACTACAGAAAAGATTCAAACGATCCGACAACGTATAAAAACCTCACAAGATCGACAAAAGAGTTATGCTGATCTTTAACAAAAGGACGTGAAATTTGATATAGGAGATCATGTGTTCTTACGTGTTGCTCCATGGAAAGGAGTTACGAGATTTGGAAAGAAAGGAAAGCTCAATCCTCGATTCATCGGTCCATTTTTAATCCTCGATCGAGTAGGAACTGTGGCTTATAGACTCGCTTTACCGCCAAGTATATCTCGTGTTCATAACGTTTTTCACATATCCATGTTACGTAAATATGTAGAAGACCCGAACCATATTATTGAGTTAGAACCAGACGAAATAGCGGAGGATTTGACGTATGAAGAAGTTCCTGTTCAAATCTTGGATAAGAAGGAACATATTCTACGCTCCAAGGTTATGCCTCAAGTTAAAGTTTTGTGGAGAAATCACGATGTTGAGGAAATGACTTGGGAGTTAGAATCTGAAATGAAATCAAGGTATCCTTACCTCTTTGACATACCAGGTACGTACCCTAATTTCGAGGGCAAAATTTCATAAGTAGGGGAGGTTGTAAGACCCCAACTTTTATAAATAAAGATGAATTTTCTATAAATATCATTTTTGAATATTATGGAGTTAATTTGATATAATGTTATAGTTGTGGGTAATATTTATAAATTTTGCAAAGTACGCAAGTTGTTATATAATATTCGATTGGTCGGGGAATATTGGTTTTAACAGGAAATATTCGTACAACGACACAATTATTAGTGGACCCCATAACATAATTATTGTCGGATTGAGAAAACGATAAAAATATTTTATTAAAAATAACGGCGGAAGTTTTACCATTGATACTGTTGAACTACTCGGTAGTAAAAGTACAGTAATATGTGTGGTTGCATAGTAGCACACGGTATTGATTATTAATGCTTATGTGAGAAGTCACTCAGTTTGATTCAATTATTGTCAGTTAAAAATATGAATTATTTAGCGATAATGAAGTTTTGTTTTATTCGTATTATTAACGTAATAAAACAGAAACATCTTTTTATATAAAATAGAATACTTTATTAAAGTTATTCTATAAATAGAATATATTATATTTTATTTAAAAGATTTTTCTTTAAATATGGACCGTCAGATTAAAGTAATCAATCTGGACCGTTCATGGATTAGTTACTATGCATTCAATTTTTCTATAAATAGCAGCTCATTCCTTCATTATTTTTTACGAATTCACTGAACTCTAGAGAGAGAAACTATAGAGAGAAACTATAGAGAGAGTATTCTGCTACTTAACTACTTCCTTATTTCAGTTCTTCTTTAAAACGGTTAGGGGTGTTATTCTTTCTTATTCATGAAGAGAACTGTTGTTATTCTATTTTTTATTATTCTGTTGGAATAACCTGTATATGCGGTCTACCCTATACTTGGTGACATTCTTCTATTATTCTGTTGGAACATCCCGTCTGTGTGTTTTACATCAGACCTAGTTCCGTCTTTATTATTATTCTGTTGGAACATCCTGTCTATGTGTTTCACACCGGACCTAGTTCCGTCTTTATTATTATTCTGTTGGAATATCCTGTCTGTGCGTTTTACGCCATACCTGGTTCTATTATTTATTATTCTGTTGGAATAACCTGTCTGTGCGGTCTATCGCATGCATGGTGATTTCTTTTGTTATTCCATTTTTTATTATACTCAGTTGGTTAAGTTTTGACTTCTATACTCCATGAAATTTGTGGAATATCCTTGATAATTGTGTTTCATCCAGTATCTTTTCATGAAAATATTCTTCTAAGCATTCTTGAATTTTATTCCACAAAGCAGTATCATGTTGACAATTTGGACGTTGTTAATTCTTGGATAAATTAATTCTTGAACTTGTTTTATTGAATTCTTATATCATTGTCATCATCCTCATGTTATAAAATGTTGAAAGTCATCTGTGGCCTGTAGTGCATAGATGGACTTGGTATGATTATGACCAGGGATTATTCGGTATAATCATGACCGTAATGTTACAAATGATGTGGTAAAAGTCCTCATTGGCCCGCAGTGCATTGATGGACAGTTGTTGGCATGTTTATGACCATTAATGAATACACGAATATCCTTGGCCATAGTGCAGGGGTGATTCGATGATGTGGATTATTTTATTAAGCTGAGTCCCAGCGATAATAGTGTTGAAAAACCTTTTAAATCATAGAAGATAGTAGATTTTATTTTCTACTTGACTCTTTTAATGGAGTGCTTGTTCCGCTGCAGTTAAACTTAATGTTCGTTATATTTTATCAGTTTAACACTGTTGAAGGCTAATGATAATTTATTCTGCATTATCTTAGTCATAATATTTTTTACTGGACTAGTTGAGCTCACCCTTTCTTTCACTATTCTCTTCAGGAAATGAGAATATAGCTGGGACGAGTCGGGGAACGGAGTGATGGACCAGATGATAGTATTAGTAGTCCTCACTATTCTGTTAAATAATGTGACAATAATTGTAATGAGTACTCCTTTTGAGTTTGTATAGTCTCTAGTAGACAATAATTGTATTCAAACTCACAGTTATGTTTTGTCGTATTGTACACAACAGTTCTATTAGTAAGTTGTATTTGTTTTCTGTACCATGTATTTGACGACCCAAGATGGGTGATGTATACCTAATTTTGGGGGCGTCACAATTATGGTCAGTTACTCGCATCTCTCGGCAGTTAATTCTGTCAGCAGCCCTTCTCCGGATCTCTTCGCTGATGTTGAGGCTTCTAGGCCTAGTTCACCTAATTTGGTTGTGTTAGATATGGCCGAATTGGCTCATATTCCTTCTGAAGTTGTTGTAGTTTCTGACGAATCAGACTCTAATAATGAAGTTAAAGCTTGCTTAGGGATTACCCATGGGTCTGCTATGAAGGAGATTTTCCAGGCAGCTCAACATGTTTCTAAACAAGGGAGTGTTGATGCAGCTCATGAATGCAGGAAATGTAATACACTTTTGGAGTTAATTTATTCGAAGGGGTTTTCTACTCAATAGGTGAATGATTTTGCTGGTAAGGGGTTGAATACTAGAAATGATAATAACTGTGACATGTTTGTTAAAATTCCCCAGAGAAATTCTATTGTAGATGCTAAGCTTAAAGAGTCTTCTCATGGGGTGGATTGTTCGGTCCATATACTTAGTATCTCAAATGGCCATGCTAGGCTTGGTTTGGAAGAAGGTGAGCTTCTATGCTCCCCTTTGGTTTCTGGGTTGTCGGGGGTCTCTTCTGGGGTTGGGTGTCCCCCAAATGTGTCTACTAAACCTTCCTGAAGCTTTGTTGTGGCACAGGGTGAACCTAGGTCACATTTTATTTTGGACTTTTTCCCCCCTCCCCCTCCTTCGTCTGATGGTGGGTCTATCTGTGACGCCCCCAAAATAGGTATACATCACCCATTCTGGGTCGCCAAATACATGGTACATAAATCAAATATAAACTTCTTTTATATAATACGACAACAGTGTAGCTTAGAGTTTTTACACGAATATTGTCTCATAGACAGTATTCAAACTCAAATGAAGTCTTCATTACATTTATTATCACACTATTTCATAAAATAGTGAGGACTACTATAGCTACCATCTCGGACCGTCACTCTATCCCCCGACTAGTCCCGACATCATTCTCATTTCTTGAAGAGAACAATGAAACCAAAAGGGTGAGCTTAACTAGCCCAGTAAGAAATATTATGACTAAGATAATGTAGAATAAATTATCGTTAGCCTTCAACAGTGTTAAACTAATAAATAACAAGTTTAACTGTACTGGAACAAGCAATCCATTAGAAGAATCAAGTAGAGCATGATATCTACTATTTTTTATGATTTAAAAAGGTTTTTCATCAACTTTATCGTTGAGACTTAGCTTAATAAATAAACCACATCATAGAGTCATCCATGCACCACGGCCAAGGATATTCATGTAATCATCAATGGTCATGATTATACCGAATAATCCCTGGTCATAATCATACTGACAACTGTACATCAATGCACTACAGGCCAATGAGAACTTTTATCACATCATTTGTAACATTACGGGTCATGATTATACCAAATGATCCCTAGTCATAATCGTACCAATCAACAGTCCATCTATGCACGTAAGCCAAAGATGACTTTCATCACAATATAAGCATGGGGATGATGATAATGATATAAGAATTCAATTAAAAGAAATAAAGGATAAATTTTTAAATATTTATAATTTAATTTATCCAGAATTCAATAATGTTCAAATTGCTAACATGATACTGCTTTGTGGAGTAAAATTCAAGAATGATATTGTATCAAAAATGATTTGGACTGAAAAGAAATCAATTTTTATCATGAATAGTACTCCGGGTGAATAGTACCCGGTGAATAGTACTTCGGAAATAGTACCCCATAAATAGTAATTTGTGAATAGTACTCGTGAATAGTACTTCATGAATAGTATTTTATGAATAGTACTTTTGTGAATAGTACCCGTGAATAGTACTTTTGAAAATAATATCGTATAAATGAATAGTACTCATGAACAGTACTCCGGCATGAAAAGCTTAAAATTTAATAAGAATGTGCAGAAAATATCCTTGTAAAACGATACTAGATCAAGCGCAAATTTTAAGGATATTTTACTAATTTCACAGGGTATAGAAGCAATACTTTATCAAAATGAGGGTATAATCAAGAATACGAGACGAAATAATATTACTCACATACTCCAGGGTATAGAAGAATATATTATTCCTTATGAATACTGAACAAAAATAATATTCCTTACCTTAGAAGAAGACTAGATACTGAAATAGTGAGGTAGCAGACTTCTCTTCTTCTTTCTCTCTATAGCTTCTCTCTCTATAATTGCTCTTGTGAGTCTTAGTGAATTGGTGAGAATGAAAGAAGAATGAGCTTCTATTTATAGGAAAATATAATTTCGATAATTACACGTTTTGGGGCTCGAAATATTACAGTATAATACCTTCATCTTTTTTTTCATTTTTAATTTAATCCTGCAAGTATTATTAAACTTGCACAACCTCCCCTAATAGTACACAATGTGAATCAATAGTACATTCATGTGAATCAATAGTTCTATACATGTGAAAAAAAATAGTTATAATATAGTACCTTCATCTATACCTCCATATTTAATTTAGTCATGCAAGTACTATCAATCTTGCACCACCTCCTCGAATAGTACATACATGTGAATCAATAGTACACACATGTGAATAAATAGTTATAAGCACGTGAATTAATAGCAATTAGATGCTCATTTATCCGATTAATTACTCGATTGGTCGATATAACCTCCAGACATCAATTATTATAGAAATAGATGTCGATTTCCACTAACACTAATAATTCCAACACAATAGAAATATCAATTTCATCTTTAATCAATACAAACTTATTCATCATTAATATTATAACTCGCAATATTTAACAATCAGGTCATTCACAGGAAAGAGGGGGCTTTCCGATAAGGATTTCTCCCTATTGGCGTGCAATTAGGTGACCAAACCTCTCCTCGACAGAACTTTCTAGACATTATCAATATTGAAAATAATAATATGAATAACTTTGTCGTCTCAATTATTGATTTAATAATAATAAATATTATTCAGATGACACTGTGATAATAATTGAATCAATAATATGAGAGATATTATGTAGCAACTATTGTAGTAATAATTGATTATAACTGAGTGACTTCTCACGTAAATATTAATAATCAATACCGTATGCTACTATGCAACCACGCGTATTAATGTATTTTTACAACCGGGTAGTTCAACAATTTAACAGTAAAACTTTCGCCGTTACTTTTATAAAAAGATAATTCTGTCGTTTTCTAATTACGACAATACTTTCGTTGTGGGGTCCACCAATGATTGTGTCATCGTACGAATATTTCCTGTTAAAACGAATATTTCCCGACCAATCGAATAGTTTAAAACCACTTGCTTACTTTGCAAAATTTGTAAATATTACCTACAACTATAACATTATATCAAATCCATACCATAATATTCAAAAATATATTTCGAGAAAAATTAATCTTTATTCATAAAAGTTGGGGTCTTACACTATCCTTATTAGGCCTCCTTCTGAAGTCCTTATTCAAGGAAATAATTTGTGGAATTCTTGCTTAGTAAGTAGTTTTCTTAATTCCAAACTACCCTTTAAGCTTATTGAAGATTTTGTGCATAATCTTTGGGACAAGTATGGGTTGCAAAATATTTTCCTCCAGGACAAGGGGTTCTTTGTGTTCAAATTTGTCAAACCTAAGGATAGGGATAATGTTCTTATTGTTGGCCCATGGTATATTGCTAATAAACTTCTTTGTCTCAAGAAATGGAAGGAAGGTCTGGACTTTCAATCTGAAACTTGTACCAAAGCTCCTATTTGGGTGAAATTTCACAATATCCCAATGTTTTACTTATCTTTGACTGTGATAAGTTATATTGCTAGTGGGGTTGGCAAACCTTTGTTTATGGATAAAGTCACTGAGAAATTAGAACCCATGAACTTCGCCAGAATTTGCATTGAGGTTAATCCTTCATCTGTTATGCCTAGCAGTTTGGACGTGGTTGTCTTTGATGAGGAAACTAAAACTGATAAGGTTATTTCGGTTAGAGTTGAATATCAGAATAAGCCTCAACTTTGCTCACACTGTAAATTGTTTACGCATTCTCTTATTAGATGTCCTAAAGCAAATTATAAGTGGATTCCTAAAGCCCAATCTGTGGTAGATCTTGTGCCCCAACCCCCGGTACCGCAGTCTATCACCTCTCTTGGTCCCCTTTTTGACTCTTCTTCTGATTGGACCGTGGTTTCTAGAGGTCCTAAGTAACCGGTTGGTTCTTCTTTTGCCTTGGGTGGCCCCAATCCCTTCAAACCATTATCCTTTCCTGGAGGACCTCTTGAATTTTCAGACTCTAATTGTACTCCTTCTCGTAATCCACTTGTGGGAAAGCTTAAAGTTATTGATGAAAAGGAAGGTCGAGAACTTAAGACCAAAGCCAGGGGTGGTTTAGAGTTGGGTCAATCTTCCAAGAAAAAGAGTAAAGAAGGGGGGAGTGGCAAACCCGAATATTTTACTTAAGTTTGTTTATGGTAAATTTTTTGCTCTATGAATATTAGAGGTGTAAATATGAAGTCCAAGTAGGATAGTGTTACTGTTCTTTTGTGTAAGTATAATATCTCTTTTGATGGTTTAGTCGAAACTTGATTCAAAGCTCCCAATGCTAATATGATCTCAAAGGCTATTCGTAGCGGATGGCAGTGGAAGTTCAATTATGATCATCATATAAATGGGAGAATTTGGGGGGTTGGGACCCTTCTTTATGGAATGTGATTATTGTTACTTCTTCTCCCCAATTTATTCACTATTCTGTTAAGTCCATTGATCTTAATATTCAAATGTTTGTTACTTTCATTTATGGATTTAATACCCCTCTGAAAGGAAATCTTTATGGAAGGACTTGAGATCTATTGCCCCTTCAATTAATCTCCCTTGGTGTTTATTAGGTGACTTCAATGAGGTTAAATCTGTTACTAAAATTAATGGTGGGGATGATACTTGGGATTGTGGTATGCAGGATTTCCTTGATTATATATCCGACTTACATCTTGATGATCTTCGTGCTGTTGGGGACTTCCATACCTGGTGGAACTCAAGTGATTCTAAACCTTCCTTCAAAAAGTTGGATTGTGTTATGGTGAATAATCTTTGGTTAAATCATCTCCCCTGTTCTCAGGCTTGGTTTACCCCGTGAGAGCTTTCAGATCATTGTCATGTTGTTTTCAATTTTGGCCTAATCCTGCCTCGCATTCATAAACCGTTCCAATTCTTCAATTTCATGGTGGATCCTAAAGGGTTTCATAAAGTAGTGAAGTCTTCTTGGACTGTCTCTATCCTTGGAGACCCTTTGTAAGTCCTAGCTGGCAAGCTGAGATCTATAAAGAGGGCCTTGCACTCTCTAAATAAAGCAAATTGAAATCTGACCTCTAATGTGGGTAAGGCTAGAGAATTGCTTCATGCTACTCAGATTGCTATCTCCCGTAACCCTAATGACCTCTCTCTTTATCAGCTTCAAAGATCTCTTTCTCAAGACTTATGGGCAGCCCTTATATCTGAGGAAAAACTATATAAGCAAAAGTCTAGAATTCAATGGCTCGAGGATGGGGATGGAAATAATGGTTTCTTTCATAACCAAATTAAGAACATGTGGAATCAAAATAAAATCTTATCTATTGAGAATGCCTCTGGTGATCTTTGCTTTGGCCAACTGGAAATCCAAAAAATTGATGTGAACCATTTCTGGTCTTTGTTAGGGTCCTCTTCTCAAGCTGGCAGTCAAAACTTTCAAGACCTTGCTTCCTCTATTGCTAACATTGTTACCTCTTAACAAGCTTCTATTCTTGAGAGAGATATTTTGGATGCTGAAGTTCTATCTACTTTGAAATCCATGAAGAAGAACAAAAGCCCTAGCCCTGATGGTTTCAATGTCAATTTCTTTCTTCTTGGGATATTGTTGGGAAGGATTTTACCCTTGCTGTCCAATCCTTTTTCAGTCAAGGATGTTTGCTTAAAGGAACTAACTCAACTTCAATTGCCCTTGTTCCTATGGTTCCAAATCCTTCCTCCATGAATGATTATAGACTTATATCTTGTTGCAACATAACATATAAATGCATCTCTAAGATTATTGCTTCCAGGCTAAAAATTTTGCTTCCTCTCATTATATCCCCTTGCCAGGCTGCTTTTGTTGCTGGTCGTAGGATAGAGGATAACATTTTTCTTGGCCAAGAATTATTTCGAAATTACCACAGGTCTTCGGGTCCTCCTCAATGTGCTATGAACATAGATCTTATTAAAGCATTTGATTCGATTTCTTGGGACTTTTTACTGGAAGCGCTTAGGCTTTTCAAATTCCCTCCTAAATTCGTATTCTGGATTAAGGCTTGTATTACCTCTACTTTCTTCTCTATGAAGGTTAATGGGGCCCTTTGTGGTTACTTTAAAGGTGTGAAGGGATTAAGGCAAGGGGACCCTCTTTCCCCCTATCTGTTTGTGATAGCTATGGAGATTTTATCTCTTATCTTATCAAAGGAAACTTTACAGTCCTCTTTTTAAATTCCACTGGAAAACTAAACTGATGTCCATCACCCATCTTTGCTTTGCAGATGATCTTCTTATCTTTTGCCATGGAGATTTTGATTCGGTAAGGATTATAAAGTTTTATATTGACAAATTTTTTGGCCTTTCTGGGTTATATATCAATGTTTCGAAGAGTATATGTTTTCTTTCCCAAGTCCCAAATAATCTTGCGGAGTCCATTATTAATACATTAGGATTTCAATTGGGGTCCTTCCCTGCCAAGTTTTTTGGGGCACCTTTAATCACTTCTAAGCTTAACCTTGCTGACTGCCAACCTCTTTTAGATAAGGTTAAAGCTAGAATCTCTTCTTGGACTTGTAATTTCCTTTTCTATGCAGGGAGATTGCAATTAATTAAATCTATTATATATGACATCCAGTCTTATTGGTCGGCCCATTTTATTCTTCCTGCTACTGTTCTAAAAGACTTAAAGTCAATTATAACTAGATTTTTATGGAAGGGACCTTCTTTGCTTAAACATGGTGCTAAAGTGGCCTGGAACAAAATCTCTTTGTCCCACTCTGAAGGTGGTCTAGCTATAAAGAACCTTGAGGATTGGAATAAATCGTTAATTCTACTGCATCTTTGGAGGATTGTTAATCTTAGGCACCATTCCCTTTGGGCCTTTTGGGTTAGAGCTAATATTAAATCTAAGTTTTTTTGGTGTATGTCTATACCCAATGACTACTCATGGATCTGGAGAAAAGTACTTCAGCTGAGGCCCTTAGCTTTTAATCACATTAATTTTTGTATTGGTAATGGTGCGGATAATAGCCTCTGGTTTAACCTTTGGATGGGCAATAGCACTTTGGCCACCTCTGTTCACTCTTCCTTGGTTATCAACTCTGGTCTTGGGGCAAATGCAACAGTTAGCCACATTATCCAAAACTCTACTTAGAACTTCCCCACCTCTAACTATAATAAATTCATAGTCTTCAGGGATGCCTTCGACTTTAACAAGCAGTGTAACTCCTCTTTGCAAGATGAATGTTTATGGGGAGATACAAAAGCTAGTGAGGTTAAAGCATCTACTATTTGGCGCTCGATTAAGCAGGTTGGTGTGGATGTGCTTTAGGACAAATTGGTTTGGCATAAGATCCTCACTCCTAGGTTCTCTTTCACTCTTTGGATGGCTTTTCACAAAAGGTTGCATACTATAGATAGATTTCTTACTTTTAGACTTCAGGTTAACCCTATGTGTGTATTGTGTAACATTGACTTATAATCATTTGATCACTTATTCTTTCACTGTAACTATTCCTTCCAGGTACTTATTTCTATTCTTAGGCACTGTGGTTGGAGAGGTTGTAGCAGGAACTAGCCTTCTATTACCAATTATCTCATTCATTACTCCTGTCCTCAATTTCATCATAGTCTTATCCATCTTGGGTTTGCGGCTATGGTCCATCGAGTTTGGACTGAGCGAAATGCGAGGATCTTTTTGCATAAAGCTACTCCTGTCAGGACTATAGTGCAAGATATTAAGAACATGCTGAAATGTAAACTTTATTCTTATAGCAGATTTTAAAGAAACAAGCAGAAATTATGCTACAGTCATTTGGTTTTATAACATTTACTGTTTGTCATGTTGTGGATTCTGTTACAGATTCTTGTTGTTGGTTTTGCTTTATACTTGTTTAGTCCAGGAGTTACTGCTGCAGGTGTGCTGCAAGTGTGACGCAGGAGTGGTGTAGGTGCAGTAGTGTGTTTGCAGTGGGTGTAATGCTTGTGTTTCTACTGTTGGGGTTAGGTTCTGTTTCTGCCTCAATCTTTCATCTTCAAGTGGTTTTGATTGTGGGTTTTTTCTGGGTAGTGGCTGGTCTTGCTTGGCTTGGGCTGGATGGCCGCTTTACTATAAACTGGGCTCGACATCTGTGGGTTTGGCTTTCCTTAGGTGTGTGTAGTGCTGCTGCAGCTGCAAATCCTTCTCTACTACTGTGTGGTCTTTACTATAGCTGGGGTTTGATGTTGTCTAGCTGCTGTGGTGCACTTTGGTTTGCACTGCTGGGGTATCCTGCTACTGCTGAGATTTACTATTGTAGCTGGTATGGGGGTGTGGTCTGGTCTATGCTGTTATCACGATAGTTGGATGGCCATTTGTTGTGACAGTTGGGTTTACTAGCCTTTGTGGTCTGATGTGAATTGGGATTATGGGGTCATTCTAGGCTTTGGGCATCTTTCTATTGCCTCTAGTTGTATGTTTGGTTTGATTATCATGTTCTTTGTTGGGCATTTTGTATAAGCTAGAGCCTTGTTACTGCAATATCTTGCAGTGGGGTTGAGCTACTGCTGGATGGCTTTAGTAACTCTAGTTGTCTTATGCATCTACTACTGCTGGCTGAATAGGTAACATGTTGCTAGTCTATGCCTGTTACTCATGGCTGCTGCAAAGCAGTCTATAAGAGGCTGGCCTTGGGGTTTATGCAGTAATGATGTTTTCGGTTTGGGTTGTGG
Organism: Panax notoginseng; assembly: GCA_016801055.1. Taxonomy (NCBI): domain Eukaryota; kingdom Viridiplantae; phylum Streptophyta; class Magnoliopsida; order Apiales; family Araliaceae; genus Panax; species Panax notoginseng. The sequence goes on from CM029016.1 coordinate 56,450,232, forward strand.
CCTGGTGTTGATTTGATGAGTTATTTTAGGTGTTGTCTTTGGGTATGGGTATTTTTCTCTTTGTTGTTGCGCATGGGGGGATGGGATGTCTATGCTTTGCTGCCAGACCTTTGACGCTGCTAGTTTGCTATATTTTGTATACTGTCACATTTTATTATTGTATCTTCTTGTTGAGCATGTGCCCTTGTATTCTGTTATAGTCATGACATCATAGGGCATGTCCTACGATGTCTATGCTATATCCTGATTAGGGTTCTCCCGTGAGGTTGTAATCCTTTTATCTTTTTTATATACTGTCTAAATTTAGCAAAAAAAAAGTGTGTCACATCAAATTGCTTAATCATTCACACACTCATCATCTTGCATCATAAATGTCATATCTAAACCCGATATATGCATAAATATGATTGTTGATACTAATGTGATGAAAATTTAAGAATATGAGGGATTTATATCTTGAGAAAACTGATCTAGCAGGACCCAAACAATCATGGGTACCAAAAACAGAAACTTACCTAACCTGCAGGTACTTGATCTATCTGACCAAATAAGGAATACTAAAGCAGATAAGCTTCAGTCACAAGGATTCAACCAACTGCAAGGTCAGCTACTTAAGAAGGGAAAACGCAGCCATAAATTAAAGAAGTCTTCACTCATCTCGATCATAGAGTCACTACCGATCGTAGGTCCAGACTTGCCAACCCATCAGAGGTGAATGTTGTAACGGTATCTCAGCCTGAACAAAAAGTCAAAGATTGTTCTTGAAGACTTTTTGAGTCCCCATTAATGAAGAGTCACACAATTGATGATCTTCATATGAAAGCAGGCTATTCACACCAACACAAAAGAGATATACTGGTTTTATCCATGCAAAGCATATCATTCCAAAGGGAACATCCAGGAAGTTCATATCAAAGGATCATCAAACTAATGATGAGGAATGCACCACTAAAGAATACCTTCACGAGTACAAAAGATATTGAAGCCTGAATGAGAAAGACTACCCTAAAGTTGTTGATCAGTCTGAGGAAGTTCTAGACTCAGATGATGAAGATGGTAAAGCTTAGGGAGCAAAATGAAGAAATGGAATACTTGCAAGAAGATCTGAGATAAGCTTGAAGGATAGGTCAACCACGGTACATGTCTGTTAACCACTCAAAGATATCAAGACCACTCCTGTCAAGATCATAGAGACAGAAGCTAACCCAAAATAGAAATATCCCAATTAAAGCGTCCCAAAACTCTGTGATTGATGAACCAAACAAAGATCCATAGTCAGTAGTGACATCCCAAAACATGCTACTATAACCATATCAACCAACCACTCAAATCGTGGAGTACTTTCGATCAGTCTAAGTGATCGTAGTGTAAGAACATGATGACACCACGATTGCAGCACCAACATCAAAGAGTATCCAGAGTTGGTAAGTGAACTCTCCAGCAGAAAAGACCAATGTGATGTCATTGTAGCCACCATACTTATAAAGCTCTTCATCTAATAAGCACCTCAGGGACAAACCTGACCCTTAGTCTTGGACTAAGAAGTTGGCCCTTCCTGAGTAACCTTAACCCTGAAGAAATGCAAAAATTGACTGGCATCACAAGAATCTCTGCTGAAGCAAGAAGTAACTCCTTAGAAGAATACAAACTAAAAATGAGTATTGCCACTCTCTTGAAGTCTAACGAAAAAGTTGTCTATTAAAGCATACCCACAGACTACGATCATCGAAGAAGGCACAAAGGTTGTAGATCAGTCTAAGAAGTCGTGGAGTACTAAGCTAAGTTATAAGGCCACTCCACGAACTGAAGAAGTCAATAGTCAACTGAAGATAAGTCAAATCTGATAAACTGATGTGTTAGAAGAAGTTACAGACTGTGACCTATCAGAGTCTTACAACTGTCCCACTAAGAAACGTGGAGGGAACAATTACAAGAGGGAAAATTCAAATCAATGACATTTATACTTTTGAAAGTTCATCAAATGCAGCAAGCCTATCTAATCCATACACTCTTTTCTCAAGCCAAAACCTAAACACCTCTAAACTGTCAAATCCTCTCAAACAGCCATCTATCCTCAATTCACTTTCTAATATCTCACAATACTATCACAAAGACATAAACCCAGAATTCCCTAATTGTTCAAATGGAAGATGTGTGTGTAATCACTGGTATTCAACTTAGAACTAAGAAGTTCGAGAAATCTGAGAAGAAGTTCAGAGATATTTTTCAGTTGGTAAATAAGGTCGGATTCAGAGATATTTCTCTTTCTTTCTCTCTCGATATATTGAGCGTATTCTTGTGAGTATTTTAGTACTTTGAGTATTTCTATACGGTGCAAGTTCTTTCAGCACTATATCCAGGCAGAAGTACTATCCTTTTGAGGTAAGGGATGTTATTTCTTCTTAAATGATATTATTTTCTTCAATATCATTATGCCGAAGTATTGATCTAAACTTTTTATCAAATTTGGAACTTTTCATGTCGGGGTTACTATTCACGAGTTACTATTCACGAGTTACTATTCATGAGTTACTATTCACCGAAAAATGAAATTTTCTTCTTTTTGTCCAAATATCTATTCTGGATAATAGCTTTGATTGTATCCATGTTTTGATCATTCTTGAATTTTACTTCACTATGATTATTTAAAAGGTATTTTTGGACATGGATAAATCGAAATACGAATCCTTAATATTTATTATTTTGTTTCACTGGATTCGTTTCCTTAAAAATATTTTTCATCATCCTCAGTCCTAAATGATGATATAAATGAATATCTTTGGCCTGTAGTGCAAAGATTAATGATTTCTGATGAATATCTTTGGCCCGTAGTGCAAAGATGAACAGGTGTTGAGGTGAACATGACCAACTGATGAATATCTTTGGCCTGTAGTGCAAAGATGACTATTTGATTCAAGATATTTATTGATTGATATTACAGGGATAAAATGTTGATGATGGGCTTTTAAATTCATAGATAATCGTAGATTTCATTCTCTACGTAACTTTTCTATGAATTATGATTTTCCGCTGCGAATATTGATTTAAAACTTGTTGTCTATTGTATTCTATTAAATTTTTTTTCCTGTTGAAGACTAACGATAATTTGTTGTATATTATCTTAGTCATAATATTCTTTACTGGGCTAGTTGAGCTCACCCTTTTCCTTGTTGTTCCATTTTCTTCTCAGGAGGCGAGAATGTAGCAAGTACTAGTCGGGGTATGGAATGAAGGTTCTAGGAAGTTGTTTTAGTAGTCCTCACCATTTTTTTTTGTAAAATATTGTACCAATAATTGAAATGAGGACTTATTTGAGTGTGGATATTATCTAGATGACAATATTTGTATTTACACTCACAGTTTTTATGTTGTATTAATAAAGTTGTAGTTGTTTCTGTACCATGTTATTGACGACTCAGAATGGGTGTTGTATACCTACCTGTTTTGGGGGCATCACAGTTGGTATCAGAGCTTAGGGATATGATCTCTGACGGAGATCGGGGAATAGAACTAGGAGGGGAGAGACGAGTAAATCCTTCGTTAGTGTGTCCTACCTAAGCTTATTGTTGGTCGGTCATAATATAGGGATATTATGTGATTTGTTAATTTGTTAAATTAACCCTTGTTTTATGGCAGTATTTGAGAATGTCGACTGAGAATGTTAGCAGTGGAGTAAATAAAACCGTGGAGACACCTGTACTCACCAACGAGGAGAACGTGCAACAGGCTGGCAATGTTCCTCCTGTGAACAACACCACTGAGCAGACGGTGAACGATGAGATGTTTAGAAGCTTTTTGCGATTCATGCAAAACCAGACGAAGGAGATTCCTGTTCAAAATATAGGAAGAAACAATGGCAACGCACAGCTGGTCACAGCCAAGCAGTTCAAAGAGTTGGGACCACCAGAATTCTGGGGAAAGCCGGATCCAATTAAGGCGGAGACATGGGTCAAGCAAATTACCAAGATATTTGATGTCTTGGGATGCACGGAGGAACAGAAAGTTCCATTCGCCACCTTTATGTTTCGTGGCGAGGCAGACTATTGGTGGGAGTCTGTAAAGCGTACCCATCCGGCCGCACTCAACATGTCTTGGGAGACATTTCAGAAACTATTCAATGACAAGTACTTTCCTGAAAGTATTCGTCATATGAAGGAGGTAGAGTTTATTAGACTGGAGCAGAATAACATGACGGTGTCCCAGTACGAGGCGAAGTTTGCAGAGTTGTCCAGGTTTGTACCTCATTTGGTGAATGAGGAACGTATGACGCGGATGTTTCTGAGAGGTTTGAAACCCGGCATACGTCAATATCTCATTTCTCATAAATTTTCTCTCTATTCAGATGTTGTCAACAGGGCTCAATTATTAGAGCGAGATAACGAGTACGGTCAACCGAGGGACCACAACCAGGATCATATCGGTGACAACAGTCATCAGAACAATGATAACCAGCGGAGAAAGAAGAATACGGACAAGAACGGTAACCACTCTGGTGGTAATCGTGGCTATGAAAATAGAAGAAGCGAGTCAGGAGGAGATTTTAAAAAGAGGAGATTCAACAATGACAATACGAAGACGTCAGCACCAACAGCAACTGGTTCCAAGGGAGGAGAACGACCACCGGTCATATGCTATAAATGTGTAAAAGAGGGACATATCAGCCCAAACTGTCCACAACAGTTCAAGGTATGCTATAATTGTGGAAAGGAAGGACATATCGCTCGAGATTGTACGGTAGCGAAACCAAGTTCAGCGGGGACGGTGACTCAAAAGGCTGTCCCAAAAAAGTCAAAGTCAACGGTTCCTGGAAGAGCGTTTGTCGTGACTGGTCAACATGCGAGGAACCCAAACGAGGTGATCACGGGTAAGCTAATTATAAATTCATGTGAAGTTTATACCTTACTAGATACCGGTGCTACCCATTCATTTATTTCTCCTACTTGTGCTCAACGTTTAAACTTGACTCCGGAGAAATTAGACCTTGATTTATCTGTGGAGACTCCGTTAGGGGAAACTTTCATCACATCCACTGTTTATAAATCTTGTTTGATCCAAGTTGGTACCATCACCTTACCTGTTGACCTTATCTCTTTAAAGATTCTTGCATTTGACGTGATTTTAGGAATTGATTGGTTAACTACTCATCATGCCAAAATTGATTGTTTTCGTAAGGTGATTAGTTTTTATATTCCTAATCAACCTGTTGTTCGAATTCAAGCAACAAAGCCATTAAAATCAATCAATGTCATATCAAGTCATAAAGCCATTCGTTTATTGAAAAACAGATGTCAAGCTTTCTTAGCCCATGTTATGGATTTAAATAAAGACACGTCAAATTTGAATAATATTCCTGTTGTTAATAACTTTCCTGACGTATTTCCTGAAGAACTTCCCGGTCTACCCCCAGAACGTGAAGTTGAATTCTTTATTGATCTTGAACCTGGTACAAAGCCCATTTCTAAAACCCCATATCGAATGGCTCCTATTGAACTTCAGGAGTTAAAAGTCCAACTACAAGAATTGTTGGACATCGGTTTCATTCGTCCTAGTACATCTCCTTGGGGTGCTCCTGTTTTATTTGTAAAGAAGAAAGACGGGAGTATGCGACTTTGTATCGATTACCGGGAATTAAACCATGTCACCATCAAGAATAGGTATCCGCTACCTCGTATTGATGACCTGTTTGACCAGTTACAAGGAGCACAATTCTTTTCAAAAATCGATCTTCGTTCTGGATATCATCAGCTGAAGGTTAAAACTGAGGATATTCCAAAGACTGCCTTTAGAACTCGGTACGAGCATTATGAATTCTTAGTCATGTCTTTTGGATTGACTAATGCTCCTGCGGCTTTCATGGATATGATGAACCGAGTATTCAAGGATTATTTGGATCAGTTCGTTGTTGTCTTTATTGATGACATCCTCATATATTCCAAAAGCCGAGAAGATCATGAGCACCATTTGAAGCTGGTACTCCAAAGGCCGCGTGAAAACAAGTTATATGCTAAGTTGAAGAAATGCGAGTTTTGGCTTGAGGAAGTAGCATTCCTAGGGCACGTGGTGTCGAAACATGGAGTATCTGTGGACCCGGCGAAGATTGAAGCAATACAAAGCTGGGAGCAACCGAAGACGGTGACCGATGTACGTAGCTTTCTAGGCTTAGCTGGTTATTATCGGAGATTCGTAGAAGGGTTTTCTCGAATCGCTACCCCGTTAACTCAGCTGACTCGGAAGGATATCAAATTTGTATGGAGCGAAGAATGCGAGAAAAGTTTCCAAGAGCTTAAGAGGAGACTCATTTCTGCACCTGTTCTGACAATACCATCTGGTTCGGATGGATTTGTTATCTACAGCGATGCTTCAGGCAAAGGGTTAGGATGTGTTCTCATGCAACGTGGAAAAGTCATAGCCTATGCCTCGCGACAACTTAAAGAATATGAGAGGAATTATCCTACTCATGATCTAGAGTTGGCAGCAGTCGTTTTCGCGCTAAAGATCTGGAGGCACTATCTATATGGGGAGAAGGTGGAGATATATTCAGACCATAAAAGCCTCAAATATTTCTTCACTCAAAAAGAACTCAACATGCGGCAATGACGTTGGCTCGAGCTGTTGAAAGATTACGACCACACTATTCAATACCATCCTGGAAAAGCAAACGTGGTAGCTGACGCGTTGAGTAGAAGATCATATGCAGGAACGAGTGCGATGATGTCAAGTATACACGTTGAACCAACTTTAATCGATAAAGTTAAAGTTGCTCAAGCTACAGACCCGGAGCTAATGCGTATGAAGAAGAAAGTGCAAGAAGGTGCTATTCCAGAAGCAAGAATCGATGAAGATGGAATACTTCGAGTCCACTCCAGACTTTGTGTTCCTAACGATTCTGATTTGAAGTACAAGATCATGATGGAGGCACACAATACACCATTTGCAATCCATCCTGGAAGTACTAAAATGTATCGTGATCTTCGACATACATTTTGGTGGAACAATATGAAGAGAGAGATTACAAAGTTTATCTCGAGGTGTTTAACTTGTCAACGTGTAAAGGCGGAGCATCAAGTACCAAAGGGTCCATTGCAACCACTTGAGATTCCGAAATGGAAGTGGGAACACATTACCATGGATTTCGTTACGGGTCTTCCCACGATTTCTCAAGGCATAAATGCTATTTGGGTTATAGTTGATAGATTAACCAAGTCTGCTCATTTCTTGCCGATACGGGAGACTTATTCCCTTGAACGTCTTGCTAATATGTACGTGAATGAGATTGTAAGGTTGCATGGCATGCCAGTATTTCATAAGGAGGGGAGGTTGTAAGACCCCAAATTATTAATAAATGAAATTTAATTTCCTCTATTTATTATTCTGAAATAGTAAGGGTTGATTTGATTAATGTGGTTAGTTATGAGTAAAATGCGCAAATATTTCAAATAAGCAAGTGGTCCTAAAATATTCATTGTTGTCGGGGAATATTTGTTTGGTCGTGGAATATTCTTGTTGTCGGGGAATATTCGTACGACGGCGCAGCCTTGTGTGGGCCCCATAACAGAAAGTGATTGGATGAAGAAAATGACAAAAACAAGTTGTTTATAAATAACGGCGTAGTTGTTACCGTTAATACTGTTGGAATACCCGGAGGTTAAAACACGGTAATACGCGTTGTTGCATAGTAGCACACGGTATTGCACCAATTATTGATTCTTACGTAAGAAGGCACTACTCAATAATTGTTACAGTAATTACTGTTCAATATTGTATTTTATTGATTCAATAATTGCTGCGTTGATATTTTATATTATTGTTATTTTAATAATTGTCACTACACAGTATTTTCTATTATCGGAGCAATAATTCATATTATCTGAATAATATTATTAGATAACATTATTGGCAATGTCTAGAAAGTTCTGTCTAAGGAGAGGTTTGGTTATCTAATTGCGCGCCAGTAAGGAGATATCCTTATTGGAAAGCCCCCTCTTTCCTGGGAACGGCCTGGTTGCCAGTACTGTGATTCTGTAATATTATTTGTGAATAATTAATTATTAATTTATATGATGAGAAAAATATTAATTTTATGTGGATATAGATGGAGAAAATTTTTAAATGTAACAATTGTTGAAAATTAATATTTTATCTTTTTTGATAAAATAATTCAATTAAATATATTATTTTAATAATATATTAATGGTGATATTTTTTTACAATGAATGTGGGATATATGAGTATATGAGGAGGAAGAGTATTTTTGTTGCAAAAGTTGTTTAACACATGTTTTGTGTGTCGGTGGACCCCATTTCTTGACTGAAATTTGATTATAGCCTGTAAAATCACCCGTTTGTAGATTTCGGTCAGTTTCTGTTTGGAATTTGGAAAACCTTCCTTCTGTAAAGTTGTACAGAATTGAATTTCCTATAAAAACTCGCAAGATTTGAATTTTCGGATAAAAAGGACTATTTATTATGAATTATTAAAGTTCCGTAGTTCCGAAATAATTGATTTTGGAAGTTTTATTATTTAAATCAAGAAAAACGTTTTTAATGTTTTGTCACATGGTGGCTGATGTCTTGGACCAAATTAGTGGGCATAGGAAATTTGAAAAAATAATATTATTAATTTATTAAATTTTCTGCTTTGGTGTTCTAAGCATTTTCCTATAAATAGGGTGCTTAGGTTAGAATTGAAAATCACACCAGAAACTTCAGATTTCTCTCTCTTTCTCTCTCGATATATTGAGCGTATTCTTGTGAGTATTTTAGTACTTTGAGTATTTCTATACGGTGCAAGTTCTTTCAGCACTATATCCAGGCAGAAGTACTATCCTTTTGAGGTAAGGGATGTTATTTCTTCTTAAATGATATTATTTTCTTCAATATCATTATGCCGAAGTATTGATCTGAACTTTTTATCAAATTTGGAACTTTTCATGTCGGGGTTACTATTCACGAGTTACTATTCATGAGTTACTATGTACGAGTTACTATTCATGAGTTATTATTCACCGAAAAATGAAATTTTCTTCTTTTTGTCCAAATATCTATTCTGGATAATAGCTTTGATTGTATCCATGTTTTGATCATTCTTAAATTTTACTTCACTATGATTATTTAAAAGGTATTTTTGGACATGGATAAATCGAAATACGAATCCTTAATATTTATTATTTTGTTTCACTGGATTCGTTTCCTTAAAAATATTTTTCATCATCATCAGTCCTAAATGATGATATAAATAAATATCTTTGGCCTGTAGTGCAAAGATTAATGATTTCTGATGAATATCTTTGGCCCGTAGTGCAAAGATGAACAGGTGTTGAGGTGAACATGACCAACTGATGAATATCTTTGGCCTGTAGTGCAAAGATGACTATTTGATTCAAGATATTTATTGATTGATATTACAGGGATAAAATATTGATGATGGGCTTTTAAATTCATAGATAATCGTAGATTTCATTCTCTACGTAACTTTTCTATGAATTATGATTTTCCGCTGTGAATATTGATTTAAAACTTGTTGTCTATTGTATTCTATTAAAATTTTTTTCCTGTTGAAGACTAACGATAATTTGTTGTATATTATCTTAGTCATAATATTCTTTACTGGGCTAGTTGAGCTCACCCTTTTTCTTATTGTTCCATTTTCTTCTCAGGAGGCGAGAATGTAGTAAGTACTAGTCGGGGTATGGAATGAAGGTTCTAGGAAGTTATTTTAGTAGTCCTCACCATTTTTTTTTTGTAAAATATTGTACCAATAATTGAAATGAGGACTTATTTGAGTGTGGATATTGTCTAGATGACAATATTTGTATTTACACTCACAGTTTTTATGTTGTATTAATAAAGTTGTAGTCGTTTCTGTACCATGTTATTGACGACTCAGAATGGGTATTGTATACTTGTTTTGGGGGCGTCACAGTTTAATTTAGTTTTGCCAAACAAGGCTTAATGAATGTTAAGTCTTTTATTTAAATAGGTTTTACCAAACAAAGCATAAGAATTTTAAGTTATTAATTTTTAAAGTGGTTTAGCCAAACAAGCCTTTTGGCTTTTGATTTAAAAAAAGATATAACTGACATCAGTTACACATATAATTATATTATATATTAATACGTATTATATTATACGTTATATTTTCTAAGTTACGTAAGTTGGAAAAGAGAGAAGAAGAGAAAGAAGAGAAAAGAGAAGAAAGAAAGAAAGAAAGAAAAGAAATAAGGAAGAAACAAGAAAATTATTCAAGCTTTATAGCAAATCAAAGGTAATAATCTAGCCTAAACCTCTAGTTTTTAGATTCTTGAGTTTTTTAGATATCATGCAAGTATGAATTGATGAAGTAATCAATTAAGGTTATGTCAAGTGTTGAATAATATGATATTTTCATTCATATGTGAAATTTGAGTAACACAAATTCAAGTTTTAGAATAATCAAATTCGTGAAAATAGGTTGAATGATGAAGAATTTGAGTTTTGTTATATATATAAGCTTTGTTCTATTTTGAGACTCAAATTAGTTAGGAGTTTATGTCATAATTGTAAAATTGGTGATGGATTGTGAAAATATATGAAGAAACGAAGTCAACGTAATTGAAACCAACTGTTTTGGTTGTAAAACGAATTTACAGTGAACAATTTCTCTTTGAATGTCAAAAGAAGAGGAAATAATAGAAATAGTGAAATTAAAGGTTGTAATCTTGATGTGTATGTTGTTTATGTTATTAGAAACGTGTTAGAAACATTAGTTTATGTTTCTGTAAACATATTACACCTTGGGTAGGTTGGTATGGTTGTTAGAAAAGAGTTTATAAGCCAAATTTAGCTTTCTGTAGTGTTCAGAATCATAATTCACGAACTAGCAGAAGGGACCCCCGTCCCGGCGGGCTACCCTAGTATAAAAACCCCCGCCCCGGTGGGGGGGGGGTGGTCTGTTTTGCAAAATTGTGAAGAAAAAAAAACTGACCGGACATGTTTTACTAAAGTGAGCATAACGTTTTCATACAAACTCCGATTGATGCGATTCAAGATGTTTCGGAACGAAGACGGGTAGACCTACAACTTTTGTTCTTTAAGTTTTTCAATTTGATGTCGGGAATAGGGGTCAAAATTGCAATTTTTGGGACTGATATGTATTAGGAGGCAATCATAGGGCGTCGGGCATGCACGTATGCAAGTGTAGTGCTTCTGACGATAAAAGATGTTGTTCTAAGTTATAAAATCTGACTGTTAGTAAATATAATGATGCTTAACATTAATAAATAATGTATTAGATAAGTTGTATAAGCATAGTAAGTATACACAAGAGAGACAAATCGGGCGTGTGACGAATGAACGTCGAAACGCCGTGTCAAGTGTTAATGAACGTAAAAAGTGTTTTAAGTCAAATGAAATGAATATTGTAAGATATGAAATGAGTTTAACATAAAACCAATAAGTAGTCCTAACAAGACTTAAACACATGAATGAACTTTGAGTATGACCTAAGAAGTAATACAGTGAGATGTAAGTCAAAAGTTAAACAATCGAATTGAACATTGTGTATTGATAATAAAAAGGGTTATTAGATGTAGAGTAAAGTTTACAATACAATTAGTATGTATTTTTATGTGACTAATAGTTGATGTGTATGATTATATAATTGTGTAGGGCATATGAAGTGCAGATAACTGTAAGTTGTTAAATTGTTATTGGTAAACAACGATCAAGGCAAGTCTTTCAGTATATTTTCTATGTGAACTTGATTATGAACTATTTTAAATCTTTATTGCAAAGAACATGATGTGTTATATATATGTTGAAAGTATGAAATGTTAATGTCAATTTATGACTACGTTGCTTGAGTAAAGCATGTTGATTGAGTAAAGAACTCAATCTTTATACTTGTTATATGAACGGTAGCATGTATGTTATGTTAGTCCAATGTTTATGAGATATATGTTGAGCATGTTATTATGTGCTATGTGATGCATGAAAACTGTTAGATTTGATGGGCTGTCGAGCTCAACCTTGCAAATAACCATTTTTGTAGGTCAAAATTTCAAGGTAAGGATATGTGTTAAGTGAATTATAGAGATCCATATTCGTGAAGATTACTTATGTTTTATGATAAATGTATTTAATATTTTGAATGTACATGTTGAATTGTAAGTTGAGCTATCCGGTGTATTTGGATATCTATTTATGATGTAAGATTTTGTATAGTTATTTTGTTGTAACGATTCATGATATAAATTTGAATCGAAGAGATATAATGTAAAGGTTGCGATTTAGGGCAATACAGAAGGAAATGTATAAAAGTTTAAATATTCTGCATTTTTAGTGATTCTAATATTGAATAATGATGTAAAGATATATTAAAGTTGTATTGTTAACGATCAAGAAAGAGAATATTATTGTATAAATTTTGGGGTCGTTACACTGACTCATAATCGCGTTCTAATAACTGAGCCCTATTCACAACATCTGAATATAAAAAAAGTTTGTGAGAAATGAGGTATTGACTTATTTCGGGTTTCAAACCTCGTGGAAACATACGTGTCATTCTCTCCTCATTATCAACCAAATGGGATGCGAACCGAAACAAATCGGCAAACTTAGCCTCGTACTGCGACACGGTCATATTATTTTGCTCTAACTTAATAAACTCAACCTCCTTCATGTGACGAATACTTTTAGAAAAGTACTTGTCGTTGAATAGCTCTTGGAACTTCTCCCAATACATTTTGAGTAAGGTAGGCTGAGTATGCTTTACTAATTCCCACCAGTAATCTGCTTCTCCTCTCAACATGAAGGTGGAAAAGGGTACCTTTTGCTCCTCGGAGCATCCCAAGACATCAAATATCTTAGTGATCTACTTTATCCATGTCTTCTCCTTAAGTGGTTTTGGCTCTCCCAAAAACTCCGGTGGTCCCAGCTCCTTGAACTGCTTAGTAGTGACCAGCCGAGAGTTGCCAGTGTTTCCACCTGCATTTTGAATATGAGTCTCTCTCGTTTGATGTTGCATGAATTGCATAAAGCCTCTGAACATCCCATCGTTCATCACCTGATCGGTGTTATTGTTTACCTGAGGATTATTATCTTTATGTTGCACATTTTCCTGGGTATTGATCATTGGTGACTCAACGGTCTCATGTGCTTCATTGCTGATCTCAACATTTTCAGATGTCATTTTTAAACATTGCCACAAAACAAAGTTAATTGACATGTCACATGTTATCCCTATACTCTGACCGACCAATTAAATACCAAACAAACTTAAGTAGGTCATATTAGCGAAGAAATTCCTCGTCTCTCCCCTCCTAGTTCTTGTCTCACATCTCAGCTAGGGATCATATCCCTAAGCTCTTATACCAACTGTGACACCCCCAAAATAGGTATACATCACCCATCTTGAGTCGCCAAATACATGGTAAAAAAATCAAATACAAACTTCTATAATACAACTGTCGTGTAAAAATACGACAAAACATAGCTGAGTTTTTACATGAATATTGTCTTATAGACAATATCCAAACTAAAATTCAATCCTCATTACATTTTTTATCACACTAAGTAGTGAGGACTACTAAAATAACCATCTCGGACCGTCACTCCATTCCCCGACTAGTCCCGGCTATGTTCTCATATCATGAAGAGAACAATGAAAGCAAAAGTGTGAGCTCAACTAGCCCAATAAGAAATATTATGACTAAGATAATGCAGAATAAATTATCATTAGCCTTCAACAGTGTTAAACTGATAAAATACAATAAACATCAAGTTTAACTGCAGTGGAACAAGCAATCCATTAGAAGAGTCAAGTAGAGCATGATATCTACTATCTTCTATGATTTAAAAAGTTTTTCATTCACTTTATCACTGAGACTAAGCTTAATAAATAAACCACATCATCGAATCATCCCTGCACTACGGGCCAAGGATATTCATGTAATCATTAATGGTCATGATTATACCGAATAATCCCTTGTCATAATTATACCAACAACTGTCCATCAATGCACTACAGGCCAATGAGGACTTTTACCACATCATTTGTAACATTATGGGCCATGATTATACCGAATGATCCCTGGTCATAATTATACCAATCAACAGTCCATCTATGCACGTAAGCTAAAGATGACTTTCATCACAATATAAGTATGAGGATGATGACAATGATATAAGCATTAATCAAATGAAATCAAGGAAAAATATTAAAGAATTGAAATTTATCCAGAGTTTAAAAATATCCAAATTGTCAACATGATACTGCTTTATGGAGTAAAATTCAAGAATAATATTCATGTATCAAAAATGATTTGGACAAAAAAGAAATATATTTTTCGGGTGAATAGTACCCCGTAAATAATACCCTATGAATAGTATTTCGGGAATAGTACCTCGTGAATACTACCCCAGTATAAAAAGTGTCCTAAATACCTGAGTGAATAATATTCAAGTGAATAGTAATTGGGTTAATAGTAACCCGTAAATAGTAACTCGTGAATAGTACTCCGGCACGAAAAGTGCCCTGAATACCCGAGTGAATAATATTTGAGTAAATAGTAATCGGGTGAATAGTACCCTATGAATAGTAACTCATGAATAGTAACTCGTGAATAGTATTTCGGCATGAAAACATTAATAATTATCAAGAAAGCTCAGAATAATATTTTCATGAAAAGTTACTGAATGAAGCGCAAATATCAAGGATATTCTACTAATTTCACGGAGTATAGAATCAATACTTCAACAAAATGAGTGTAGAATTAGAAATACGAAACGAAATAATATTACTCGCATACTACAGAGTATGGAAGAAAATATTATGTGACGAACGAGAATTTTGTAATTTGATTTTTAATATTTATTGAATTAAATAAATATTTTTTTTCGATGATTTAATTATTGGATTAAATAATTATTTGATGCAAATGTTGTAGATTAATTTAATTATATGCGTTACATTTATTAAATTAATGTAGAGAATAATTATTATTCAGGTATGTAATTATGTGAGCTTATTGAATTAAATGAAATATTTAATTAAGCATTATGTTATTAAATAATTTAATTATTAATTAGAGAGTTAATAATTTGACATTATTTATTAATGAGAAAAGTAATTATATGATTACGTGAATTTATGAGAGATTATTATATGTTATTTAATTAATTTAAATAAGATATTTGAATTGAGTGTGACATGAATTAAACTATATGATAAAAGGTTTTATTAAAATAAAGAGCTTTGAACTTAGTTTGCTAGCCAAATGTGGCCTTAGGAGGTGTTGGGGGCAGTTAAACCACGAATGAAATAACTGACCTCAACTCTGCCCATAAAGGTTCAGTCGAGTTAACGTACGTATTCTTCATTATTTGCTAAGTTGAGAGTCAGAGAGAATTCAAGAGAAAGTTCAGAGGATTTGTTAGAATTCAGTAATTGAAGAAAGAATCTAAGTCTACATATATATACTTTATTCTCAGGGTAATCTCTCCTTCCTAAATTTCTATTTCACGTATTCAAGTTTTATAAAAATGGCTTTCAAAACTTCTGTTAATCTTTGTGAATTGGGAATTGGTGTTATTATAAGGATATGTGTAATAATTCGAGAAGTATAGCATGTTTTAAATATATATTGCATGATTCCATATCATAAGTTTCATAATACGATGACTTGTTATTTCAAAATTCACAGAGTTTGGGTTTTTGGCCTTATGGCCCTTATACGTAATTTTAGTGTGCCAAACATAAATGTTTTCATAAAATTTACACTCGTATATTATTGTGTATGTTGATACGAAGAGACCAAAGTTTAAATGAACTGTTTCGGTGTTATAACGAATCCGTAGTATCAATTTTTATGATTTATGTTCAAAACTTCAAGAACATCAAGAACTGTAATAACCAAGAATTTCTGTGATATATTGTAGATGGGTATTACCTAATCAATAATATTTTATGGATGATGACATGATTATGTGGTTAGTAGATATAATGTTTAAAGAAAGTCTCACTAATAAGTTATATAAGTTAGTGAACTAACTTAAGTATTTTAATAATCTAGGAAATAGATTTAAGAGGTTAAACCCTAAGTAAGTATTCAATAAACTTGAATAAGACAAGTCTAATTGGGTTATGTAAGTTAATTAACATTATTAATTGATGTGAGTGTGTAAATATCAATAATAATGGGTAATAGTTCATGAGATAATAAGGTTAATATTACTAAAGATGGCTAGTAGTTTAAACAAGCCCAATAATTATTTAAGTATTGAACTTGTAGATAATTTGATTGTTGAGCTAGCCCACTATTGAATTTAATGGGCAAGTATGCTAGTAGCATAGTTATTTAAGAGTGGAGGCCCAAGTTCATATTATTTAGTAAGTCAAACTAGTTAATTAAAAGTCCAATAGGTTATTTATGGAAAGCCCAAAACAATTTTTTTATGGCCCAACTTGTAGCCCAATTGATGAGGGTACTTTAGACATTTTGTATGCTAGATTTTTCCATAAAAGCAAAAGCAAGATTTGGGGATAAGAAGGCCACTTGGCCGGCCAAGGATAAGGAGTGAAAGGGGGAGTGAATGTCATCATTACAAGCTCCCAAATTCCAAAAGATATTTACTTAATGGGCTAGGTGTCATTTTGTTTATGGAGCCAACATATTAGTAAGTAATCTTGTAATAATTAAGAGAGAGAGAGGAGATATGTTAGTGGATTAGATATAGATATACTAATGTATCTATATATTTTGTCCAACCCATTAAACTTTCTTCTCTTTCATCTTTTATTTTATCTCATCTTACTTTTTCTTTAGTTAACCAAGCAAAGCATAAGAGAAAGAGAGAGAGAGAGAGAGAGAGAGAGAGAGAGAGAGAAGTTCGGTGGGGAAGAGGAGAGGAAGAGGAAGGAAATTCACCATTGATGCACCCAAAGTTTATCTCTTACTTTGGAAGAAAAAGAAAGTGTGCCCAAAAATCAAGGTGAAAACTAATCTAGCTTATTCTTTTTATTTTGGTTGATTTTGGTTATCTAAGGTTTATGATCTAGAGGTTTAAAACCCTCTATCTACATGTTTTATATAGTTTCATGTATGGATCTAACACATTTGAGTGTTAGAAAGTGAATCAAAAAGATAGAAAAGAAACTAGTTTTGTTTTATAAGAAAACTCTAGTTTTTTTCACATCCTTTGATCGACTACCGTTTTTGATCTACACCTTCTTTTTGTGATCCGTCAAAGAGGGGTGCTAGATATGTAAGTTAACTACTAAACCCAAGTGGTAGCATTCAAAAATGTTGAATACAAAAGTGGTAGCAACTGTTTTAGCAAAAATAGTTTGGTCTTTTGAAAGAAAAATAAACTATTTTTGGTCAGTCAAAGCAAGGGGTATTTTCGTCATTTTTCTGGCATTTAAAAATTCTGGAAAAATTTGGGAGAGTAATATGATGAGTTATCTTTCAAACCCAAGTGGAATTACCTAAAAAGGAGTTGTAGATTTCCGTATGGACTGATTTTAGCAAAATAGGTAAAAGCTGGAAATTCCAAAATGGGGTCTGCCCAAAATTTTGAAAGGGCAATTTCGGCCACTTAAAATATGAAATAAATTCCGGCCTTTTGGGACATGAAAATATATGTCATAAAGTAGCTCCTGTCCAAAAATGAGCTCATTCCGACTTAAAATGACCAAGTTATGATCATTTCAATATTTAGGTTTTTCGGACAAAAATTGCTATAACCGGAGTTCTATAACTCCGATGGCCACGAAATTTAAACTGGAGGGTCACGTTAACATGTATGAGGTTATGCCAAGAGATGGGAATTTCTGGAGTTGAGCATGATGAGGCTAATTTCTTAAGCCACGCACTAAAAATGATTTTTGAAAAATAGTAAAAGAAATTGAAAAATTACGGAAAAATACTTTTTGTGTATGAAATACATGTATATAAGTATGGCCAAAGGATAGAAAAATAATAAGTTGATTTGGTATTTTCGTAAAAGAGATATGGAATCCAGCTTGCTGGATTGGAAAAATGTTGAATCCAGTTTGCTGGATTGAAAGATTTAGAATCCAGTTTGATGGATTGAAGGATTTAGAATCCAGTCTTGCTGGATTGGAAGTTTGTTGAATTCAGTTTGCTGGATTAGTCAATCCAGGTGGCTGGATTGCATGTTTGTATAATCTAGACTATGATGTTAGTATTCATCTTACTAGATTATAAAGAAGAGACTAATAAAAGGAAAGATTAAGTGTTAAATCATAAGAAATATGACAAAGTAAATAATATATTATCAAAGAATGATAATAATAAGAATGTTTTCAGATAATTGATTATGTGGATAAGTAAATTGCTGATAGAGTAATTGTATTATAATATAAAGTATGATATGCTGATTGTAAGATCAATCTTAACAATGATAGGTCCTTACAATAAAGAGATTAAATTAAATTGTGTAGCAGTAGATCGCAGTCAAGGCAAGTTCTCTAACTCAAACTTGAGTTATTCTTTTCAAAGCATGTTAGTGAATAATTATTGTTTATTATTCACATCTATATTGATTATTGATGCTCGCACTCAGTGCAATTAAATTCCTATTCTATTATTATTGAACTGTGAATTAGTTAAAGTTCTTTTATTCATGCACTGTTTAAGATATGGATCTATGCTCATTGTATCGGCTAGATCAAATATGTTTAAATTTGTTAAATCAAATATGTTGTTAAAAGCTTTTCTTCACCAATTGATTTGGTAAGGACTCAAGACTGAGAAAAAGAACAATTTGATTAAAGCATTATTGAAAAACAATTATTGCTCGTAAATTAAGTGTTTATGCATAATACACCGGGTATGAAAGGTTGATCCCCTTGATTACCAAAACTTATTAAAAGGACCAGTTTAAATACTGACAACCTTAGCATATGTTCATGGTCATTATGACCACTCAGTATCTGTTATTCGAATATTCAGTTATCAAGACTTAATTCTTGTTCTTTCGTAATTAATTTTTATTGTTGAACATTGAACGATAAATTTCTTACTAATCATGATATATCTTCTTTGTACTTAAACTTGCTAAGCAAATTAGTTGCTTACCCTTGCTATATCATGACATTTATTTCAGCTAAGCCAGAGAGTTCAAGTAAGAAGGACAAGGGCAAGGGAAAGGTCCAAGAATAGTTATTATAAATGTTTAAGTATCATGAAATACTATGTTTGATGTTTATGTAAACCTTTTGTGTTACTTTATGTAACTTAAGTAAGGTATGTTTATGTTAAGGTAATAGACCTTGGGGTATTGTATAAGACTTTATTATAATGAACAACGTATGTTTATTATTCTGCAATAGTATATAGAATGCTTATGTTGATGATGGATAGTGAGCACCAAACCCGGGGTTGAGAACTCGGATTTGGGGGCGTCACAGATTGGTATCAGAGCTGTAGGTTATAAACTCTAGGATGCGAAACTTAGTTTATAACCTTAGAAGAAAACTCGTATAGAGTATGATAAGAGGTGGATTGTGGAGATTCATCTAGTATGCAGTGTGCATAATAAAATATTGTTTCATTTTATCAATGAATATATTTTATTGTGATACTGATGTTGTGTTTGTTTGGTTATAGGATGCCTGAGGAAGGACAAGGTAGCCATACAGTCGAGCAAGAGCTGGTAGATCCGGTAGAGGATCATACTGTTAGTGACGAGCGTGATGAGGATGTGATGGAGGTTTTGTTTGAAAATAACATAGCGCTGGAGAATAGAGTGACAGAGCTAGAGCAGGAGAATGCCACTCATCAGTTTACTGAAACTCAATACAAGGAACTGGCATATCAGGCTCAGAACGAGTTTGCTGAGATGAAGATACAGTTGCAAGAACAGACGACCTTGGCTACTCATATGGTTGCCAAGAATGCTGAGCTGAGAGAGATATTAGAACAAGAGCATAATAAGTTTGCGATATTGAGTATTGAGCATCAGGCGTTACACCTGAGGTTTGACTTAGAGATCGCTGACAGGGTCCGAGTTAAGGATGCTTGGGTCCGAGCAGCGAGAAGAGTGGATCAGTTAGAGGTTGAAGCAGAGGCTGGACGAGTTCGGATAGAGTCCTTGGGACGGGCTTTAGATGCAGCATATACTGGTCCCCAAGTGGGAGTGAGGAGATCCTTTGAGATAGGCGAGTCGAGTCGAGCTGTTAGACGTCGACTTATGGATGGACTCTTTCCACCCGAGCAGGAGCATTCAGGCGCACCCTCTCCAGACGCGCAGTGATAGTTTAATAGCTTTCTATTGTTTATAGATGTAGTAGTACCCCTTTTGATTATTAGGGTTGTGTGTTTAATGTAAACCTCAGTAGGTGCGAGGTAGTATGTAAATATGATGTATCCCCATCTTATGTGAATAGGGGGGTATGTCTTTTGGTAGATCCCATCTTTTGATGTTTAAAAATGGGATAGTTAACGTTTATAAAAATATGCCAAGTATGTGAATATATGACTCTAAAATTTGGTATATGAATATAAATGCATTATTATAATTACATGTTGGATCAAATAGAAAAGTATTAAGAATTAAAATGAGAAGTTGTCTATTTGAAAAAAAAAGAAAATTAGTAAATCGAATATGTTAATTCAGCAAGCTGAATGTGTTATTCAGCAAGCTGGATATGTCAATTCAGCAAGCTGAATGTGTAATTCAGTAAGCTGAATATGTGAATTTAGTAAGATGAATATGTTAATTCAGCAAGCTGAATTAGTCAATTTAGCAGGCTGTATTCGATAATACAACATTATGATAATATGATTGTTAGAGTTTAAATTACATGTTGTATTTTAAACACTTAGAAGATATATCATATAATTAAACTCGATGTAATAAATTAAGATTTTGTTTAATCAGATAATGCCGCCAAGACGTCAAAATCGCAACCAGAGGGAGGAACATTCTGTGAACAATGAAAGAAATCAAGATGACCCAATGCAAAACTTCGCCGATATGATAGCTCAAGCTATGCGAACTCGTACACCAGCAGCAAGGGGGCAAGCGAATAATAGATTGGCAAATTTTAAAGATTTTAAAGCTGTAGGACCACCAGAATTTAGCGGAACTACGGACCCTATAGCGACTCAAACATGGGTGAAAGAGATGGAAAAGGCCTTTATCATTGCAAGGGTAGCCGAAGAGCAAAAGACGGCTTTTGCTACCTACTTGATGAAAGGTGAGGCTAATTACTGGTGGGAGACGAACCAAGCTAGAGCTGGAACAGAGGTAGTGACATGGACCAGGTTTAAGGAGTTATTCTTAGAAAGTTATTTCTCGGAGGCCATGCAAGCCAGAATGGAAGTGCAGTTTCTTGAATTAAAGCAAGAAAACATGTCAGTTGCCGAATATGCAGCAAAATTTAATAAGTTAGCCAGATTTGCACCTCATCAGGTGGATACAGAACTACAGAAGGCACGTAGGTTTGAAAATGGGCTGAAGCCGTGGATTCACAGTAAGGTTGCAGTGTTGCAAATTGCTACCTTCTCAACACTGTTAGAAAAAGCCATCATTGCAGAAGGTAGTAGTGAGGCAGTTTCTAGATTCAACCGAGAGAAGAATAAGAAGAAAATTGAAGGTGGTCATCAAGGTGCGAGTAGTGGTGGTAGTAACAGCAAGAAACGTAAATGGAACAACAGTGGAAATGAATCAGGAGCGCAACCAGGGAATACTCAGCAGAAGAAGGCAGCGTGTTCGAAGTGTGGAAAGAATCACTCTGGAGAGTGTATGAAAGGGAAAAATGTCTGTTATAATTGTGGCCAAGAAGGACATATTTCACCAAATTGTCCTAAGCCGAAGAAAGGTGGTTGTTTTTCTTGTGGAGGAACGGGGCACCGATTCAAGGATTGTCCATTGAAGAAGAATACAGATGGAGGAAGTGGAAACAAGAGCAGTTCAACAAAGTTAACTATTGGAGGTCCAACACAGCAGAGCAAGCCGACAGCCCGAACGTTCAACATGACGGTGCAAGATGCAGTTGCATCAAAGGAAGTGGTGTCAGGTATTATTCCGATCAATAATATAAATGCTTACGTATTATTTGATTCGAGAGCTACCTGTTCATTTGTGTCTGATGAATTTGCTAGAAGATTAAACTTACCATTTGAAAAGTTAAAGAACCCAATGAATATAGAAGTTGCAAATAAAGAAGTGATCCCTGTAGAGTTTATCCATAACAACTGTGGTGTGGATATAAGGGGACATAAGTTAAGTGTGAATTTAATCCCGATACGTTAGGAGAATTTGATGTTATCTTAGGGATGGATTGGTTGTTTAACCATGAGGCAGTTATAGACTGTCAGAAGAAGAGTATACGCCTTAAGACACCGAGTAAGTCTAAGGTTGTATTTTATGGTAGCAAGTCGCCAAGGCAAACAAGTTGTCTGACGATGATGCAGGCCAGAAGAATGTTACGAAAAGGCTGTGAAGGTTATTTGGCTCATGTAGTGGATACACGGGTTGTGAATTCAGACATGGGGCAGATACCTATAGTTAATGAGTTTGGGGATGTCTTTCCAGAAGAACTTCCGGGACTTCCTCCAGACAGAGAAATAGAGTTTGTGATTGATTTAGTACCGGGGACAGCACCGATATCAAAAGCGCCGTATCGAATGGCTCCAGTAGAAATGAAAGAGTTGATGATCCAGCTACAAGAGTTGTTGGATAAGAAGTACATCCAACCTAGTGTATCTCCGTGGGGAGCACCGGTGTTGTTTGTAAAGAAGAAGGATGGTTCAATGAGGTTGTGTATGGATTACAGAGAATTGAATAAGGTGACAATCAAGAACAAATATCCGTTACCAAGAATAGACGATCTGTTTGATCAACTTAAGGGAGCGAGATGTTTTTCGAAGATTGACCTAAGAACTGGTTATCATCAGTTGAAGGTGAGAACAGAAGATGTACCAAAGACAGCATTTAGAACTCGTTACGGTCATTATGAGTTCCTAGTGATGTCGTTTGGACTGACAAACGCACCAGCTGCTTTTATGGACTTGATGAACAGAGTATTTAAACCGTATTTGGATAAATTTGTGGTGGTGTTCATTGATGACATTTTGGTTTATTCAAAGACTGAAGAGGAGCATGCTGAACATCTACGAATTGTGTTGGAAACCTTAAGGAAAGAGAAGTTATATGCTAAATTTTCAAAGTGTGAGTTCTGGTTGAAGAGAGTTCAATTTCTGGGGCATGTCATCGATAACGAGGGAATTTCTGTTGATCCAGCAAAAGTAGAAGCGGTGAAAAATTGGGGACAACCGAAAACACCGATAGAGATTAGAAGTTTCTTGGGATTGGCAGGATATTACCGAAGGTTTATTCAGGATTTCTCGAAGATAGCGACGCCATTAACTAATCTGACAAGGAAGACTGTTAAGTATGTATGGATGGAAAAGTGTGAACAAAGTTTTTAGGAATTAAAGAAGCGACTAAGTGAAGCACCTGTGTTATCTTTACCAGATAGTACGGGAGGTTTTACGGTGTATAGTGATGCGTCACACAAAGGACTAGGTTGCGTATTAATGCAGAATGATAAAGTTATTGCGTACGCGTCACGACAGTTAAAAGACTATGAGAAGGGATACCCTACCCATGACCTTGAGTTGGTTGCGGTAGTGTTTGCCCTTAAGATTTGGAGACATTATCTCTACGGAGAAAAGTGTGAGATATACACAGATCATAAGAGTCTGAAGTACATCTTTACACAAAAGGAATTAAACATGAGGCAGAGGAGATGGTTGGAATTGATCAAGGACTATGATTGTGATATTCTATATCATCCAGGAAAGGCTAATGTGGTGGCAGATGCTTTAAGCAGAAAGAGCCAAGAAAAATTATTTGTATTAACAGACCAGGAAAAGTTAGTAAGAGAAATGGAGAAACTGGAGTTGGAGGTGAAAAATTCGAAGAATTCAAATAACATAATAGAAATGGAAGCAAGTCCAACTTTATTAGACAAGGTGAAAGAATCACAAGGGAATGATGAAGAATGTGATAACATAAAGAAGCGGTTGGCTGAAGGCGAAGAGCTGAAGTATAAGATCGATGGTACTGGATTGATGAGATTTGAAGGAAGAATTTGGGCGCCTGCAGTACCAGAGTTACGAGGTGAGATTCTTCAAGAAGCGCACAATACGAGATACTCAATACACCCAGGAAGTACGAAGATGTATCAAGATTTGCGTCAACATTATTGGTGGCCAAATATGAAGAGAGAGGTTGCTGAATACGTCAGCCGCTGTTTAACTTGTCAAAGAGTCAAGGCAGAGCATCAACGACCAAGTGGATTATTACAGCCGTTGGAAATTCCGGAATGGAAATGGGAGCACGTCACGATGGATTTTGTGGTAGGACTTCCAGCAACACAAAAGGGTTACCATGCTATATGGGTAATTGTCGACCGTCTTACAAAGTCAGCACACTTTTTGCCGATCAAGATTAGGTATAATTTGGATCAGCTAGCAAAATTGTATATCAAGAAAATTATTTCGAGACATGGAGTGCCAGTATCAATCGTGTCTGATAGAGATCCGCGCTTCACTTCAAACTTTTGGAGAAGTCTTCAAGAAAGAATGGGGACACAATTAAGATTGAGTACTGCGTATCATCCACAGACAGATGGGCAAAGTGAGAGAACGATTCAAACCTTAGAGGATATGCTCAGAGCCTGTGTGATGGATTTCAAGGGAAGCTAGGAAGATCATCTTTCGTTGGTGGAGTTTGCGTATAACAATAGTTATCATGCAAGCATTGGTATGCCACCGTATGAAGCCCTGTATGGGAGAAAGTGCAGAACGCCCTTATGTTGGGACTAGGTAGGTGAAAGAAGATTGTTGGGGCCAGAATTGGTTCAGCAGACGGTGGAGATTATCAAAGTGATAAGAGCTCGACTAGTAGCAGCTCAAGATCGACAAAAGAAGTACGCAGATATTCATCGCAAGAAAAGAGATTTCGAAGTGGGAAGCTATGTATTTCTGAAGGTATCTCCTTGGAAGGGGAAGATAAGATTTGGGAAGAAAGGTAAACTGAGTCCAAGGTTTATTGGACCATTTGAAATACTGAAGATGATAGGGAAGTCGCGTATGAGGTAGCTCTACCTCCTGAACTGGAACATATTCACAATGTGTTTCATGTGTCAGTGTTGCGTCCGTACAAGCCGGATTACAAGCATGTGATATCATACGAGCCGATTCAAGTCGAGAAAGACTTATCGTACGAGGAGGTTCCTATAGAAATTTTGGATAGGAAAGAGCAGAAATTGAGAAATAAGGTTATACATTCTGTTAAAGTGCTCTGGAGGAACCACAATGCTGAAGAAGCTACGTGGGAACTCGAGGAAAAGATGAGGAAAGAGTTTTCCAATCTTTTTGAGTAACCGTAATGAAATTCCGAGGACGGAATTCTTATAAGGAGGGGAGAATGTAATAACCAAGAATTTCTGTGATATATTGTAGATGAGTATTACCTAATCAATAATATTTTATGGATGATGACATGATTATGTGGTTAGTATGATATAATGTTTAAAGAAAGTCTCACTAATAAGTTATATAAGTTAGTGAACTAACTTAAGTATTTTAATAATCTAGGAAATAGATTTAAGAGGTTAAACCCTAAGTAAGTATTCAATAAACTTGAATAAGACAAGTCTAATTGGGTTATGTAAGTTAATTAACATTATTAATTGATGTGAGCGTGTAAATATCAATAATAATGAGTAATAGTTCATGAGATAATAGGGTTAATATTACTAAGGATGGCTAGTAGTTTAAACAAGCCCAATAATTATTTAAGTATTGAACTTGTAGATAATTTGATTGTTGAGCTAGCCCACTATTGAATTTAATGGGCAAGTATGCTAGTAGCATAGTTATTTAAGAGTGGAGGCCCAAGTTCATATTATTTAGTAAGTCAAACTAGTTAATTAAAAGTCCAATAGGTTATTTATGGAAAGCCCAAAATAATTTTTTTATGGCCCAACTTGTAGCCCAATTGATGAGGGTACTTTAGACATTTTGTATGCTAGATTTTTCCATAAATGCAAAAGCAAGATTTGGGTATAAGAAGGCCACTTGGCCGGTCAAGGATAAGGAGAGAAAGGGGGAGTGAATGTCATCATTACAAGCTCCCAAATTCCAAAAGATATTTACTTAATGGGCTAGGTGTCATTTTGTTTATGGAGCCAACATATTAGTAAGTAATCTTGTAATAATTAAGAGAGAGAGAGGAGATATGTTAGTGGATTAGATATAGATATACTAATGTATCTATATATTTTGTCCAACCCATTAAACTTTCTTCTCTTTCATCTTTTATTTTATCTCATCTTACTTTTTCTTTAGTTAACCAAGCAAAGCATAAGAGAAAGAGAGAGAGAGAGAGAGAGAGAGAGAAGTTCAACTAATCTAGCTTATTCTTTTTATTTTGGTTGATTTTGGTTATTTAAGGTTTATGATCTAGAGATTTAAAACCCTCTATCTACATGTTTTATATAGTTTCATGTATGGATCTAACATATTTGAGTGTTAGAAAGTGAATCAAAAGGATAGAAAAGAAACTAGTTTTGTTTTGTAAGAAAACTCTAGTTTTTTTCACATCCTTTGATCGACTACCGTTTTTGATCTACACCTTCTTTTTGTGATCCGTCAAAGAGGGGTGCTAGATATGTAAGTTAACTACTAAACCCAAGTGGTAGCATTCAAAAATGTTGAATACACAAGTGGTAGCAACTGTTTTAGCAAAAACAGTTTGGTCTTTTGAAAGAAAAATAAACTATTTTTGGTCAGTCAAAGCAAGGGGTATTTTCATCATTTTTCTGGCGTTTAAAAATTCTGGAAAAATTTGGGAGAGTAATATGATGAGTTATCTTTCAAACCCAAGTGGAATTACCTAAAAAGGAGTTGTAGATTTTCGTATGGACTGATTTTAGCAAAATAGGTAAAAGCTGGAAATTCCAAAATGGGACATGAAAATATATGTCATAAAGTAGCTCCTGTCCAAAAATGAGCTCATTCCGACTTAAAATGACCAAGTTATGATCATTTCAATATTTAGGTTTTTCGGACGAAAATTGCTATAACCGGAGTTCTATAACTCCGATGGCCACGAAATTTAAACTGGAGGGTCACGTTAACATGTATGAGGTTATGCCAAGAGATGGGAATTTCTGGAGTTGAGCATGATGGGGCTAATTTCTTAAGCCACGCACTAAAAATGATTTTTGAAAAATAGTAAAAGAAATTGAAAAATTACGGAAAAATACTTTTTGTGTATGAAATACATGTATATAAGTATGGCCAAAGGATAGAAAAATAATAAGTTGATTTGGTATTTTCGTAAAAGAGATATGGAATCCAGCTTGCTGGATTGGAAAAAATGTTGAATCCAGTTTGCTGGATTGAAAGATTTAGAATCCAGTTTGATGGATTGAAGGACTTAGAATCCAGTCTTGCTGGATTGGAAGTTTGTTGAATTCAGTTTGCTGGATTAGTCAATCCAGGTGGCTGAATTGCATGTTTGTATAATCTAGACTATGATGTTAGTATTCATCTTACTAGATTATAAAGAAGAGACTAATAAAAGGAAAGATTAAGTGTTAAATCATAAGAAATATGACAAAGTAAATAATATATTATCAAAGAATGATAATAATAAGAATGTTTTCAGATAATTGATTATGTGGATAAGTAAATTGCTGATAGAGTAATTGTATTATAATATAAAGTATGATATGCTGATTGTAAGATCAATCTTAACAATGATAGGTCTTTACAATAAAGAGATTAAATTAAATTGTGTAGCAGTAGATCGCAGTCAAGGCAAGTTCTCTAACTCAAACTTGAGTTATTCTTTTCAAAGCATGTTAGTGAATAATTATTGTTTATTATTCACATCCATATTGATTATTGATGCTCGCACTTAGTGCAATTAAATTCCTATTCTATTATTATTGAACTGTGAATTAGTTAAAGTTCTTTTATTCATGCACTGTTTAAGATATGGATCTATGCTCATTGTATCGGCTAGATCAAATATGTTTAAATTTGTTAAATCAAATATGTTGTTAAAAGTTTTTCTTCACCAATTGATTTGGTAAGGACTCAAGACTGAGAAAAAGAACAATTTGATTAAAGCATTATTGAAAAACAATTATTGCTCGTAAATTAAGTGTTTATGCATAATACACCGGGTATGAAAGGTTAATCCCCTTGATTACCAAAACTTATTAAAAAGACCAGTTTAAATACTGACAACCTTAGCATATGTTAATGGTCATTATGACCACTCAGTATCTGTTATTCGAATATTCAGTTATCAAGACTTAATTCTTGTTCTTTCGTAATTAATTTTTATTGTTGAACATTGAACGATAAATTTCTTACTAATCATGATATATCTTCTTTGTACTTAAACTTGCTAAGCAAATTAGTTGCTTACCCTTGCTATATCATGACATTTATTTCAGCTAAGCCAGAGAGTTCAAGTAAGAAGGACAAGGGCAAGGGAAAGGTCCAAGAATAGTTATTATAAATGTTTAAGTATCATGAAATACTATGTTTGATGTTTATGTAAACCTTTTGTGTTATTTTATGTAACTTAAGTAAGGTATGTTTATGTTAAGGTAATAGACCTTGGGGTATTGTGCAAGACTTTATTATAATGAACAACGTATGTTTATTATTCCGCAATAGTATATAGAATGCTTATGTTGATGATGGATAGTGAGCACCAAACCCGGGGTTGAGAACTCGGATTTGGGGGCGTCACAAGAATAGTGAAAAATTTTATGTTTTAATTCTGTGATTATGTGTTTTAGTGGGTTAAAATTACTCTATAAGTGTTGGGTAATGATTATGTATAAATTATAGCTGTGGGTATGTGCAAATTAGTGAAATTAGTGTTTAAAAAGTGTTGATTTCGCTGAATTCTGTGTTCGTCGCGAACTGGAAATTCAGAGTCTGGGATTTCGCTCCGCGGCGCCAACTCCCAGTTCATTTCTCGCGCCGTAGCGCCACCGCGCCGCAGCGCCAAGTACCAGGCCGCAGCGCCACGGCGCCGCAGCGCCACTTAGCAGAATGTCCAGAAAATATTTTTTTAGCATTCAAGTATGGAAAGGTGTTAGCAACTTAGTCTAATGATTATAAAAATTTGTTAGGCATATTATGAGATGTTAAATTAAATTTTCATCACATCCATAACATAATTGATTGTGGATCGAATTAATGAATGCATAATTAGCTTGTTATTCATGAGGTATAAATTATGTGACAAAGTGGTAAATTAACCAAGTATAGTCAATAATCAAAGTAGACAAAGAGAATGAGTTTATGATGATTAGTTAAGTTATAATTAACTGGTATTGTGGATGTGAATGGTATGTAGGATTAAATTCAAAGAACGTGCTTAGTTAAAGTGTAATCTACGCACGAGGCAAGTTTCCTAACCCTACTTGTCATTATTGTTCAAGATTATTATTTACCCCGAGTAAATTATCATTACTATTATTCAAGTTCAAATGTTATATTAAAGATTGATTATCTTTTCAAAGCATAATTCAGTTATACAATAATCATTCTATTGTATACTTCTTGAGATTATTATTCAAATCGAATATGATTATTGTTGAATCTGTTAGACTAGTGAACCTTAATGATTCAACTAGTCCTTAGTTGATGAACGTTCTAAATTTCAGAACCTTTATTGAATTATCCAAACCAAACTTCCTTTGGTGCGGACTCGAATGTCAAACTGAGATGAACAACCTTGTAAAGGGATTTACTTATGCGTTAGCGTTAAGATATTGTGCACAGTATGGTATTAAGGGTTGATCCCCCTAAGTACGAGAAGAAAGGCTCATAGTCTTATGACTGTTAAAGGTTTCAAGTATAACCCTTGATAGCCTAGGATATAGTTCAAGGTCTTATGACCCTCAGAAATCTTTTGATTCTTGTTATTCATTCTTGATTCAAAAGTTGAGCTTTTATTCAGATGTCTTTGATTTACTCACATGTTATTATACTACTATGTCATTGTTATACTTGTGGGCAATAGTGCTCACTCTTGCTTATTAATAACATTGCAGTTAAGAATGAAAGAACCGATGAACCTTCCACTAGTAAAGGCAAGGGCAAAGTTAGCAAATGATGAAGACTTGTTATTTTATTGATGATGTATTTATGTTTAGACTTGATTTAATGATGTTGTTTAAGACTTATTGTTTATATTTCCGCACAGATGTTTAAGGTTAGTTTAACTTGGGATTTGTATTATTATTCGGATGTTGTAACCCTTAAGGGGAAGATTTTATTTCTATCTATTGCATGGTTTGTATTTTTATGGGTAGATAGATAGATGATATTTGTACAGTGAACACCAAATCCCGTGGAATCGAAGTACCCGGATTTGGGGGTGTCACATATTATTTCTTACGAATACTGAACGAAGATAATATTCATACGAATACGAAAAATAATATCTCTTTAGAATATGAAATAAATAATACCACTTACCTCAGAAGAAAACTGGATACTGGAATAGTGAAGTAGCAGACTTCTCTTCTTCTTTTTCTCTATAGTTTCTCTCTATAGCTTCTCTCTCTATAATTGCTCTTGTGAGACTTAGTGAATTGGTGAGAATGAAAGAATAATGAGCTTCTATTTATAGAAAAATATAGTTTCGATAATTACACGTTTTGGGGCTCAAAATATTACAGTATAATACCTTCATCTTTTCCTCTATTTTTAATTTAGTCCTACAAGTATTATCAAACTTGCACCACATCCCCTAATAGTACATCATGTGAATCAATAGTTCAGTCATGTGAATCAATAGTTATATACATGTGAAAAAATAGTTACAGTATAGTAACTTCATGTATACCTCTATTTTTCATTTAGTCATATAAGTATTATCAATCTTGCACCACCTCCCCTAATAGTACATGCATGTGAATCAATAGTACACACATGTGAAC
Source organism: Panax notoginseng (assembly GCA_016801055.1). NCBI lineage: Eukaryota > Viridiplantae > Streptophyta > Magnoliopsida > Apiales > Araliaceae > Panax > Panax notoginseng. Next base: position 56,481,228 of record CM029016.1, read on the forward strand.
AAATAGTTATAAGCATGGGAATTAATAGCAATTAATTGTTCATTTATTTGATTAATTACCCAATTGGTCAATTATTATAGAAATAGATGTCGATTTCCACTAACACTAATATTCTCAACACAATAAAAATATCAATTTCATCTTTAATCAATACGAACTTATTCATGATTAATATTATAACTCACAATATTTAACAACCAGATCATTCCTAGGAAAGAGGGGGCATTCCGATAAGGATTTATCCCTATTAGCGCGCAATTAGGTGACCAAACCTCTCCTCGACAGAACTTTCTAGACATTATCAATATTGCAAATAATAAGTTTCCTTCATCGTCATATCTGATATCTAGTCAGAAGTGCTACTCTTTTGAGGTAAGGGATAGTAAATGGTTTTAAGGGTTGTTATGTTTTTCAGTTTCGTAATTTTTCTGACCTTCAAAAATTTTGGAAAAATTTAAAATGATAATTTGATGAGTTTTCTTGATTGTATCCAAAAATGCCGATTTTTGGATGTATAGATTAAGGGTTGTGAATTTTATGAGAAAAGACTATTTTAAAAGTAACCGCTTATAACTCCTTGTGGTTAACTCTAAAATTGGTGAAATTTTTATTGGGAGTACATGTATATGATAGAAGTATAATCTGTAAATTTCAAAATTTTTAGATAAAAGTATAATTTTTGATAAATATCTAAATATTCGGCTATTTTGGTCATATGAAAAATAGTAAATGATTTTTAAAAATTTTGAGAAAAATATATGTTCAATATGGGACTATATTCTACTAAATTTCATAAAAAAAAAAATTTTTGTACTGATTTGGTATGTTTTATGAAAATGGACTAGTTATGAGTAAATGAATTAAATAGGTTATATGAAGTAAGAAAACTAGAAAATAGGATTTTATGGCTTGAGAATCCTATATGAGGTATATGTAGATTTTTGATGAGGGTTTTGGTTATTGGTGATAATATCTTATGAGTTTAGAATTTTAGGATGATTAAATGCATTATTTAGTAAAGTGTAAACAATTAAAATAAATTGTTTATAAGTTTAAGAAATGTTATTTCAATATCATTATACCGAAATATTTGTATGGATTTTATTGTAGAATTTCTACCTTTTTGTGTCGGATTTACTATTCATGAGTTACTATTCATGAGTTACTATTCACGAAGTTACTATTCATGAGTTACTATTCACGAGTTACTATTCATGACAAAATTGGTTTCTTTTTCTAACCAAATTATAGCTGATTTATGAATATTATTCTTGAGATTAAATCTAGATGTTTTGGTTATATTGATTTTACTATTATATATAACATTTTTATAACCCTAATGATGATATTTCTATTTGACTTGAGTGTAAAGATGGATAGATTTTTGGTATGATCGTGACTATAGGTTCTCTTTGGCCGTAGTGCAAAGATGAAATTGTTACTATGATTATGAACATGAACTGTGATTTGGTATAACCATGATCTTTGATGTTTCAGGTAAAGACATATAATGAAAATTATCTTCGTCCTAGATGCGAAGAGGAATTTAGAATTACAATTATGATTATGAGTTATTCATATAATTATGGAAAGGAACTGTTGATTAATTTACAGGGATAAAACATTGTAGGTGGACTTTTAATGTGGAGAAGATAATAGACTTTATGGTCTATTTGACTCTTCTAATGGATTGCTCGTTCCGCTGTAACTATAGTTGAATTTTTTTTTATCATCTACCATATGTTCTAAATATCTGATTTATTACTGTTGAAGGCTATTGATAATTTATTTATCTTTAGTCATGATATTTTTTAATGGGCTAGTTGTGCTCACCCTTCTGTTTCGCAATTCCTTTCAGGTAATAAGAGTGTAGCTGGGCCGAGCGGGGGTAACAGGAGAATAGAACGGTGGTCATCATTTAGTAGTTATATTTGGTGAATCAAATAGGGTGAGGCGAACCCAACGTTGGAAGGGTGTTTTGTTACTATCATACAAGATGTCTAATGACATACAACCTTGTGTCATCATAAGACACAGTTGTGCACATCCACTTGCTGACTATATTTACGAGCACTACCTATATAATCTTGGTGTTTGTTTGAAGTATAATTCACGATTAAAGACAGTGGAGATAATGATATGTCAAGAGAAGACTCACCATTGGAAAGAATATGATAGTAATCTTCTTGTTTTTCTTTGGGGTCTATTAGGTCAACCAAGGATAATTCTGTGGACATATGATATCTATCATAACTTTGAAGCATGGCCTCCCATGTACGAAGGTTTCCTTAAGCACTTTCCAAATATTCTAATTTCTAAGACAGTTTTTGACTATATCTTTATGTAAGGTGTCATTGTGAGGTGTTTTCCACGGTTGGGACATGAGTCACATTTGGATTTTATTTCTTTTAGGCTTCTCCTTTAATTGTTTTGGGCCATGTACTAAACATAATCTAACAATTTTAATATATGTTATCCAAATTATTTATTTAGGGTTTCTATTCCTAATCTTATAAAATTTAATTACTTATACATGTGACTTTAGCTCATAACCTAATTAGGTTTACTAGAAATAGGTTTAAAATTATTAGTCACTTGAAATAACAAGATTATCCACTTAAGTTAGTATACATATTAAATAATAACCCTTCCTTATTACCATAACCCTTGGGTTATTTAATTGTCTCACCTAATGTATAATTAGGTTACGAAGCTTTCATTTAGGGTTTAAAATAAAATAAAATTAGTTCATAAAATTTGTAACTAGGGTTTCACACAGTAATACAAGGGTTTGTCGCATAACACCATAATTGACCCACCCTTATTGGTCCACATATACAGTACATATTTATAGCACTGAAAAATCAAAATATAATTAATATTATATTATTATTCTCATGCCTTGATCAAAATCCAATAATTAGGGTTTGGATTCCATATTTAATTTATCTGTCATACTTATCATTCTTAATTAAGTTAAAAATAATTAACTTAATAATCTAAACAAAATTCATATAATAAAATAATTATAATAATAATTCTAAAAATCATTTCATATATTATATAAATAATATATGATTATATTTTTATGGAAAATAATTAATAAAACATTTCTACTATAAAATTAATTATGATAAGAATATAATTTATAATGATCAATAATTCTAAAATAAAATTATTTATAAATATTCATATTTTTATTTATCACATAAATACATATACATATTATCTTGGCACATATTCCCCATATTTAAAATTTAAAAAAAAATTATACGCAAAATTTCTAATTTATTTGTATAAAAAATATCGGGTTGTTACATTCACCCTCCCTTATAAAAATTTCATCCCCGGAATCACCGTTTTAAAACCTACACATACAAGTGTACGTAGCATATACAATCATTCCAAGTAGATCTTGATCATAAATGATCGTACTGATCTTTAACCTATTCACGTAAAGCTTGTCTATCGGATTAAACGGAAATTTGATTTCTAAAAGAACTCAAACTCCTTCTTCAAAATTTCTTTATAAAATAATTTACTATATATATGAAAATCATGCATAAGAAAATAAAAGTTATACGAATAGTACCCAGAATTGCACCACCAGCTGCTATGGTATCCTGGACCGTCATGTTGAGACCCTTGATGTTGGTTTTATTGGCTTGCTCGATGTCGTAGGTCCCGTGATTGCCAAAGTCCCGCTGCCCATTCCAGTATTCACACTCCCTGCCTCTGTCCTCCTCTTCGGACAATCCTTCACCTTATGCTCGGTCGACCCGCATAGAAAACACCCATTGTTCATCCTAGGATTGGGGCAGTTAGGAGAGATATGGCCCTCCTGCCCGCACTTATAGCATACAAACTTCCCTTTCAAACATTCCCTAGAGTGGTTCTTTCCACAGTTTCCATACTGCACAGCTTGCTTCTTAACTCCTTCATGTTTTACCTGCACACTTCCAACATTGCTTCCCTTCCTTTTTCTACTACCACTGCTACTCCCACTATTAACTTCCACCTTCCCAGTTCCTTCGACCTTACTCTTATTCTTTCTCTCCTTGTTGTAGAGGCTCATGGCCTCACTCCCTTCCTCAGCAATCATAGTCTTCTCCATGAGTGCTGCAAATGTAGGGATCTGCAACACCGCCACTTTATTGTAGATCCAGGATTTTAATCCCAGCTCAAACCTTCTAGCTTTCCTATCCTCCGTATCAATTTGATGCGGAGCAAACCTAGCCAACTCATTGAATTTTGCGGCGTATTCGGACACCGTCATATTCTCCTACTTCAACTCTAAAAATTTTACCTCCATCATAGCCTGCATACTAGAGAAAAAATAGTTTTCGAAGAACAGTGTCTTAAACCTAACCCAAGTAACAACACCTTCTCCTACCCTCGCCTGATTCGCTTCCCACCAAAAATTTGCCTCACCCTTCATCATGTAGGTGGCAAAAGCGGTCTTTTGCCCCTCAGCTACCCTAGCTACCACGAATGCTTTTTCAATCTCTTTAACCCAAGTCTGGGCTTTAACAGGGTCAGTTGCCTCTCTAAACTCCTGTAACGACCGAGAAATTCGGATCTTATTGTCAAATGATTTTATTAAATTAAATAATAATAAAATCTTATTCTATGTGTTATCAAGATGGTTGTCATTATATAACCTAGTGACGTTGAAATGTTGTAGTATTTGAGCTACATGGATGAATTAAAGTGTTTGAATTTTCAAGACGAAAATAAATATTTTCCGAGAAATTTTCTGAAAAATACTATTCATCGACATTGGCTCGGGGTATAATTTTAGATTTCTGAGAAATACGTAATGATGGAATAATAAGGTGAGATGGATTATGTAATAAAAATCTAGTTATGGAAAAAATGATATTTTGCTTGTGGACTTAATTTATAAACGTTAAGGAAGGCGAAATAGTAATGAATATGTAATAATGGTATGATACTTATGTATTGTACAAAGAAATGGAAATGAGTATAATACGAAGAATTATACGACGTTGTATGAAGGATGAATTATCGTATATAAATTCTATATGATTAGAATACGAAAATAATACATAAACTATATGTATTATGAAATGTTAATGGACTTGGAAAGATTGTTGGGAATTAATAAAAGTCCAAGGGGATTAAAGGGGGAGGCCCAATTATTAATTAAGGAATCAACTAGTGGTTTGTTAATACAAAGCCCAAGGATTTAAGTAATCCAAGCCCAAATTAGAATCCATGGATGGGTTGACCCATGGGGCAAACCATATCAATATGGTTAATATGTGGTGATCAAGTTAGTGTGATGACCAAGTGTAGGATAAGTGTTGTGAGTAACAAGTAATGAATAGTAAGGAGGTGGCTTAAAGGATGTGGGATGATTTAATGACTAAACTACCCTAGCTTTGCAAAATCTATAAATAGAGAAGACTTCTAAGCCATTTGTTGGTTGTTCAAATAATCTAACACTTCTAAAGTGCTTAAGTGTTAGAGAGAATAAGCTAGCAATAAGTCATTTCTATAAGTAAGAAGAAGAAGCAAGCTACTTTACCAAGACTACACAAAAGTAAGACTTCTTCTCAATTATCTTCTATCTTTACCATGATAGGATAATAAGAAAAGTTAAATTAAGAAACATGAATGATAAGAAGCAAGAAGATGTAAGTCATGGACTTAAGCCACATAAGTTGGTAATAAGTCATTTAAGCTAACATAAGTTATAAACTTATGTGAAGATAATAAAAACTTATAAGGAGTTTATTAAGAGAATTGATATGAAGGTAAAAGAATTTATATGATCATATGTATCATGTATACCTAAATATAGTTATATGTGAAGCACATGTAAAGTATGATGATTAAGAAACTCTAATGGTCATAAGTCATGAATAATCAAATCTTAAGTAGTTTATAATTTGATAAGTTATAAGCTCATGAGGAGTCAAAGTCCAACAATGAAAATAAGTTGTTGTATTATGTATGTTGAGATGTTCACATGATGAATGAAGTTCATTTGTAATGTCGAACAAATCGTAAGAATGAAGATTTGTCAGAAATTGCACGATTGGACGACAATCGTCGAAATTGTAAAATTCCTGGAATGGAAGTCAAATTTTGTGTTTGATCACGAAATCATTGCTTTATAATGGAGTTAAGTCATATTTGGCATTTAAGAGTTGTGGACTCGAAAATGACCGGATTCTGACTTAGAACGAAGAAACAAGCGTTGAACGTTCACGAACGTTTATCGTTTTCGTTAAAAATGAACCAATAGGTGAATTTTTAACAAACGAAGTTGAATATATAAAATTCTTGGATGATCATATAGATTACGAAATTTGTGAACCGTAGGCTTTTGAACGAGCCAATTCGGACTTATAACGAAGAAGTTATGCATCCGGGAAGTTCACAAAATTTCAAAACTGAAATTTTTATCTGGTACACAGAGTTGGCGCCGCGGCGCCAACCCTAAGCAAAATGACCCGCGCCGCAGATCACGGGGTGATCGCATCACTAGATTGACTCTTCTTCCTATTATCACCTTATCAAATCACGGGGTGATCGCATCGTATATATTACGATTCATTTCTATGTCTTGATCGTTTTGTTTTACGATCTTCTATCACTGAACTTTTAGTCTTTTAGACTCTATCTATTTCTCACTACTATTCAACTTTTATTATCAGAGTTAGGAAACTCTGTGTCTTTATACTCGCCGAGATTCATCTTTGAATCTTACCGACCAACTAACTCTATGTGAGTTAGTACTTATCCTAATCACTGCGGTTATTGGTCTCAGGTATTCCTACCTAAGCTTCATAACCAACAGCTCTGATACCAACTGTGAGGGCCCCGAATCCAGGTCCCAAATCACCTCGGATCCGGTTCGATCATTCTATACAACTATTACTAATTGTGGAAGATGTAAACATAAATTATTTATACATTACATTACACACTATTCCCCAAGGTCGAGTAACCTTAACTTAATACACATTACATAACTTACTTAGCACATAACCTTAAAATACAACACTTATACAATTTAGCTGCACACATATCATAACGCTGGAACTATCTTTAACCTTTCCTTGTATCTGACACGTTCGTCTTAATCTGCAATGTTTTATCATGATATAGCAAGGGTGAGCATAAGGATTGCCTAGCAAGTTTAATTTCAACTATATAACGATATATCATGATTGAAGAGTTTGAATAATAAGCTGGCTATAAATCAACAATATAATTGTGAACTAGCAGGAATAAGTTTATGACTGAGCAAGTATTATACATGAACAAATATATCTGAAACCAACTGGTAATGAAGGTGATCAGCCTTTCATACCTGACTTATACATGCAATATGTACAGAGTACAAATTATACATGGCAATCAGCAATGATTAACCATAAGCATATCCGAATGAAACACTCTTAGTAGAGTTAAGTAAAACAAACTTGCCTGAACCGTTGATTACCGCTACGTAATTTATATCGCTTTATTCGAAGACCTAATATTAGTAATATAGATCTCCAATATTAGAATAATCTCATCCCGGTATAATACTATTATATATATAAACATAGAATAACCTAAACACATAACACAATAACCCTATCAGTCTATAACACACATAAGACTCGGTATCAAGTCAAACTATTACAGTCTATCTTGATTCCGATAAAATTCTAACGTCCCGACGGTCTAGTCGGACTTTTATCGAGTCTAAGCTCAATTAAACTCTGCCTAAACACTTAACAATTAACTAAGATAATTTTAATATCAGTCAAAATATTTTCCTAAACTCGTAATAATTTTTAAATAATTATTACTATTTATCGCAAATTTTTAATCATTAAACACGTATTTAACTAAATTAAATACCACATAATTCTTTTATCATTAATATTTATTTATTATCAAATATTAATGAAATACATGTCATAATATTATAATATATTTATAATATCACAAAGTATTTTTAATACTTTAAAATCACCTTTATATGATTTTTAAACCATTAAATTTATTATCCGATAATTACTATTAATATTAAAATATAAATATTTTCCTGACAAAATATCAAAAGTTATATTTTATAACTTAAAATATTTTTATAACCCTTAAATCATTTTCATATGATTTTTAAATCATAAATTCTATTTTTCCATAATTTATTTAATATATTTATTAAATAAACTAATTATCATTAATATTGATTAATTAATGAATTTTATCACAAAATATTAAAAGTCACTGAAAATAACTTAAAATATTTTCTTATAACATAATATTATTTTTCATGATTTTTCATGAATTAAAACCATTTTTAAATAATTTATTTAATTTTGTAATTAAATAAATTAAATACCATTTATATTCTAAAAATATTAAATATTTATGAAATATACTTAAAATAATTAAAAACTATTTTTCAGAATTTAATATAAATTTTTGAAATTTATTATGTATTTTTAATAATTAAAAACCATTTTTATCAATTTTTAAATAATTTCTGGAAAATAATAATAATAAACTATCGCTAAAGGGTCCTATAGCGACAGAACCGTCGCTATAGGTGTTCTTGAGCCTGTTCTTGAGCCAACCCAGATTTCTTGTCAGTGTTCGAGGTTACTACTTTGACCATACTTAAGCTTCTGTATATTTTGTTTCTAGGCTAGCTTGGACCTTGTACGTGTAGCTGAAATGTAATACTACAACTAGAAATCATCAACTTGGTCATACAGCAAACATACAAGGAGATCGGATCTCCCAAAGTCTCTGTCAGACGTCACCTGGGTTTTCCAGAAACCCAGGCAGTTCGAGTGGCCATCTAGTTTCTCGGTTTAATCTAGGTTCCGGTCATGATTCTTGTGATATAATGGTACAAGTCTATAGTCCACATGTCATAGAACATAACTATATTAACATACCAGTGAAACAACTTCGCCATATCCAGATTTAATCCGTCAAACGGGGTCAGAAACGGTGTTCATACACTTTCTGGAAATTCCAGAAAGTGTCTTCGTGGTCAGATGGGCTACTTTGACCATCCATTCTGTTCGATTTGTTTGTTGTTTAAGAGATCTAAGGCCATGGGTCTAGACTACATCTTACAAGTTACAATCTGGTTACCAATATATTAACAAACAACATCATTACTGACAGATATTGGCGTTATAAAACGTTGTCAGACGCTGATATTTGATTTCTGGGTTACCCAGAAATCAGTCGGTCATGCCCGGTCAACGGGTTTTGACCGAGAATAACATGCAATCTAGCTATGTAGTGACTATGATTCGACTTCGAGATAAAAGACCACATGACAGGCTATCCATTAAATGTTTAAAACAACAGAAATCATGAACATACAAGAATCCGTGGCGCCTGACATTGCTTGTCAGACCACAAATATTGATCTTGAGCAGATTTTGAAAACTTCAATTTTTAAGGCCTATAATGCTATGGATCTATGATAGATGATCATAGATCATCATGAAACATCTTCTAGCACTTATAAAAACACATAAACAAAAACATGAACTTAGCATACAAGATCAAAATTAGGTTTTTAGGGTTTATACCTTCTTGCTTGATCTTTGATTTTCTGATCCTTGATCTGTTTCTTGGAATGCTAAGAGCTGATAATGGTTTAACTTTTCACTCCCTCTCACTCTAGATTTCCAGAATTGATGAGAGAGAATGGCTTGGTTAGTATGAGAAGTAAAGTAAATATTTCTTACTTTTTAATCTCTTAGATCTTTTTAATCCATGGTCAAGATTAATGCTAGGTGGCACTTGATGGCTGATCTTGAAAGATATACACACATGGGAAATATTGAGTTGGTCACCAACCAAGATTATAGCAAGATTTATACTCCAACCTATTAAAGAATGCAATAAGGGCACAATGGTCATTTTTCATTTAATTTTAATTCTAGAATGGTCATTTCGGACAATTAACCAAACCCTTAGGGTTTAGGGTTTGGGAAAATTTAGGGTTTAACCCTTAATTTTGCAATTTAATTTCTAACATTTTTGAATTTCGGTTTTCAAAAATAGAAAATTAATATTTCTAAATTATAATTAGAATTTTCTAATTATATTAAAATTTCTTAATCACTAATTAAATCTTGCTAATTAGGATTAGTATTTCCTAATTATAATCGCTAACTAAGCAATTAGGGTCAATATCACGGATTAGGGTTTACAACCCAAAATTAGGGTTTCTAATAGAAAAATTATTTTTTTTAAAATAGAAATTAAATTTTCGTAATTAGATTAGGGTTTTCTAATTACTTACAACTATAAAATTAGGATTAATATTTCATAATTAACATTAAAACTATTTAATTAACACTTAGGTTTTTCCCTATTCACAAATTAGGGTTTTAAATCCGTAATTAGAGTTTTCAAAATGTGACATTAGGGTTTGCTAATTAATTAAGTGTTACCCTAATTAATATTATAATTATTTACACTTACGCCACTAAGTTCCCGATTTAGGGTTTCATGCACCGAATTAGGGTTTCGAATTCCCAGAACCGAAATTAGGGTTTCTTATTAATCGCTAGGGTTTTCTAACCGAACATTAAAGTTCTTAATATATAATTAGGGTTTGTTACAGATATCAATTATCTGGTCAACCCTTGACCCTTAACCACATACTGTACACATATACACAGAACATATTTACATATTTCTTAATCCTGAATAATTCACCTAAATTATTCACAGAATTTTGAAATCCTCAAAATTCCATCTTAAAAATATCACACGCATACACTATTTTTCTGTCTAGGTTCTAATTTTGAACCTTAAATCAATAAATAAAAATTTTAAAAATATTCAAAATTCTCGGGTTGTCATATTCACCCCTTCTTCTAAAAATTTTGTCCCCGAAATTTACCTTACACCTTACACCTTACTCCATACACCATACACCATACACCATACACCATACACCATACACCATTCACACACATTATCATATGTTACCCAATACATCTCTCACAAGAGTAAAAATTTTCAAATTGTGCTGAGGGGTCATATAGACCATGAACTACTGAGGTTTATAGGTATTACTACCTGCTACCTATTTCAATTAAGAAAAAGGTACTCTACCCCGTACAAAGGTTAACAGTATGTTTACAATCACAAAGAAGGTAAACTACCGATGCAGGTACTTTATATGATCAATCTATTGTACCTTAGTAAGCGGAACGACTATATGCGTTCTTAGATTGGAATATTTTTATCCAATTAGTATATCCCCATTTTCAGGGTTGTTCACCTCAGACTTATCATAGGATTCCGCACCAAAACAATTTGGTTTGGGAAATTTCTTTCAATGAACACTTAGAGTTTTCATAAACTTTAGTCTAGCTGAATCGAATAGCATAGACCCATATCAATAATTCAACTCAATCGAATTATTTAGGTGTAGCCAAACCCCATTGGCAAATTAAACTTTTTTGAAAATATTTTCGAGAATGACGTCATGATGTCGTACTGTACTAACAGTCCGTTTGAGGATGCCGTCATTATATGACTTTGTCATAACACATCATACAATAGTGGAATAACGATTTTGGATCAAATTCACACTAGGTATTCCTGTATTTACAACTCCATCAACTTTTTATCATCTCTACACCAGGTAACATGGTACATGAGTGATAATTAAAACATAGTTTGATATTTCAAATCGTTTGCGTCTAGCTAAAATAAGTAGCATAGACTATACTTTAAACCGTTTCAAAAATGATTACAAGTCTACATATTATTTTAAAGGCACATAGTGCGTATTTAGCTTGATGTCAAAATTTTGAAGTCTAGCATAGCTAGGAGTTTTGGAAAACTTATTTCTCCACTAATAATCATTTGCTTAACAATCTATCTGTTCCTATAATCCTCAATTCTCCATTTACACACAACTATACCCAATTTGTCAAACCACACTTATGAGTTCATGAACTTGCCACAATCATATGAGTTTAAGAACTTGTCCTAGTTAGACCTTTGGCGTCCATTCGCTGAGGGGTTCATAAACATTTCATATAACTATGAATCAAGAATGTCACATAAGTATGAGTTTTAAGAACTCATTCTTAACCTGATATTCTCTACCCATGACCTATCTATCTGTTATACACATGAGAAAGGAATTACCCTCTTAACATACATATAGCAAATAGCGCGACACAAACATTTCAATGATTATCATTGCCAGAAACTAAGTAGTTTTTACACCAAGTACAATTCCCCGCCCATACAAGGAATCATACAACTCAGCTGCTGACATGAGTCCTCAATTGAATCCCCACCTAACACTAACACCCTTCTCAATACGAATTTCATTTAACTCGTATTCATAATCCTTTCCTATATATGTACCAATTCATAGTACAACTGACACATAGCAAACTTTGCTGTAACTTTTCAATCATTAGATTGACTCTTCTTCCTGTTATCACCTTATCAGATCATGGGGTGATCGCATCGTATATATTACGATTCATTTATATGTCTTGATCGTTTAGTTTTACGATCTTCTATCACTGAACTTTTAGTCTTTTAGACTCTATCTATTTCTCACTACTATTCAACTTTTATTATCAGAGTTAGGAAACTCTGTATCTTTATACTCGCTGAGATTCATCTTTATATCTTACCGACCAACTAACTCTATGTGAGTTAGTACTTATCCTAATCACTGCGGTTATTGGTCTCAGGTATTCCTACCTAAGCTTCATAACCAACATCTCTCATACCAACTGTGAGGGCCCCGAATCCAGGTCCCAAATCACCTCGGATCCGGTTCGATCATTCTATACAACTATTACTAATTGCGAAAGATATAAATATAAATTGTTTATACATTACATTACACACTATTCCCCAAGGTCGAGTAACCTTAACTTAATACACATTACATAACTTACTTAGCACATAACCTTAAAATACAACACTTATACAATTTAGCTGCACACATATCATAACGCTGGAACTATCTTTAACCTTTCCTTGTATCTGACGCGTTCGTCTTAATCTGCAATGTTTTATCATGATATAGCAAGGGTGAGCATAAGGATTGCCCAGCAAGTTTAATTTCAACAATATAACGATATATCATGATTGAAGAGTTTGAATAATAAACTTGTTATAATTCAACAATATAATTGTGAACTAGCAGGAACAAGTTTATGACTGAGCAAGTATTATACATGAACAAATATATCTGAAACCAATTGGTAATGAAGGTGATCAGCCTTTCATACCTGACTTATACATGCAATATGTACAGAGTACAAATTATACATGGCAATCAGCAATGATTAACCATAAGCATATCCGAATGAAACACTCTTAGTAGAGTTAAGTAAAACAAACTTGCCTGAACCGTTGATTACCGCTACGTAATTTATATCGCTTTATTCGAAGACCTAATATTAGTAATATAGATCTCCAATATTAGAATAATCTCATCCCGGTATAATACTATTATATATATAAACATAGAATAACCTAAACACATAACACAATAACCCTATCAGTCTATAACACACATAAGACTCGGTATCAAGTCAAACTATTACAGTCTATCTTGATTCCGATAAAATTCTAACGTCCCGACGGTCTAGTCGGACTTTTATCGAGTCTAAGCTCAATTAAACTCTGCCTAAACACTTAACAATTAACTAAGATAATTTTAATATCAGTCAAAATATTTTCCTAAACTCGTAATAATTTTTAAATAATTATTACTATTTATCGCAAATTTTTAATCATTAAACACGTATTTAACTAAATTAAATACCACATAATTCTTTTATCATTAATATTTATTTATTATCAAATATTAATGAAATACATGTCATAATATTATAATATATTTATAATATCACAAAGTATTTTTAATACTTTAAAATCACCTTTATATGATTTTTAAACCATTAAATTTATTATCCGATAATTACTATTAATATTAAAATATTAATATTTTCAAGACAAAATATCAAAAGTTATATTTTATAACTTAAAATATTTTTATAACCCTTAAATCATTTTCATATGATTTTTAAATCATAAATTCTATTTTTCCATAATTTATTTAATATATTTATTAAATAAACTAATTATCATTAATATTGATTAATTAATGAATTTCATCACAAAATATTAAAAGTCACTGAAAATAACTTAAAATATTTTCTTATAACATAATATTATTTTTCATGATTTTTTATGAATTAAAACCATTTTTAAATAAATTATTTAATTTTGTAATTAAATAAATTAAATACCATTTATATTCCAAAAATATTAAATATTTATGAAATATACTTAAAATAATTAAAAACTATTTTTCAGAATTTAAAATAAATTTTTGAAATTTATTATGTATTTTTAATAATTAAAAACCATTTTTATCAATTTTTAAATAATTTCTGGAAAATAATAATAATAAACTGTCGCTAAAGGGTCCTATAGCAACAGAACCGTCGCTATAGGTGTTCTTGAGCCTGTTCTTGAGCCAACCCAGATTTCTTGTCAGTGCTCGAGGTTACCACTTTGACCATACTTAAGCTTCTGTATATTTTGTTTCTAGGCTAGCTTGGACCTTGTACGCGTAGCTGAAATGTAATACTACAACTAGAAATCATCAGCTTGGTCATACAGCAAGCATACAAGGAGATCGGATCTCCCAAAGTCTCTATCAAATGTCACCTGGGTTTTCCAGAAACCCAGGCAGTTCAAGTGGCCATCTAGTTTCTCGGTTTAATCTAGGTTCCGGTCATGATTCTTGTGATATAATGGTACAAGTCTATAGTCCACATGTCATAGAACATAACTATATCAACATACCAGTGAAACAACTTCGCCATATCCAGATTTAATCCGGTCAAACGGGGTTAGAAACGGTGTTCATACACTTTCTGGAAATTCCAGAAAGTGTCTTCGTGGTCAGATGGGCTACTTTGACCATCCATTCTGTTCGATTTGTTTGTTGTTTAAGAGATCTAAGGCCATGGGTCTAGACTACATCTTACAGGTTACAATCTGGTTACCAACATATTAACAAACAACATCATTACTGACAGATATTGGCGTTATAAAATGTTGTTAGACGCTGATATTTGATTTCTGGGTTACCCAGAAATCAGTCGGTCATGCCCGGTCAACGGGTTTTGACCGAGAATAACATGCAATCTAGCTATGTAGTGGTTGTGATTCGACTTCAAGATAAAAAACCACATGACCCGCTATCCATTAAATGTTTAAAACAACAGAAATCATGAACATACAAGAATCCGTGGCGCCTGACATTGCATGTCAGACCACAAATATTGATCTTGAGCAGATTTTGAAAACTTCAATTTTTAAGGCCTATAATGCTATGGATCTATGATAGATGATCATAGATCATCATGAAACATCTTCTAGCACTTATAAAAACACATAAACAACAACATGAACTTAGCATACAAGATCAAAATTAGGTTTTTAGGGTTTATACCTTCTTGCTTGATCTTTGATTTTCTGATCCTTGATCTGTTTCTTGGAATGCTAAGAGCTGATAATGGTTTAACTTTTCACTCCCTCTCACTCTAGATTTCCAGAATTGATGAGAGAGAATGGCTTGGTTAGTATGAGAAGTAAAGTAAATATTTCTTACTTTTTAATCTCTTAGATCTTTTTAATCCATGGTCAAGATTGATGCTAGGTGGCACTTGATGGCTGATCTTGAACATGGGAAATATTAAGTTGGTCACCAACCAAGATTATAGCAAGATTTATACTCCAACCTATTAAAGAATGCAATAAGGGCACAATGGTCATTTTCCATTTAATTTTAATTCTAGAATGGTCATTTTGGACAATTGACCAAACCCTTAAGGTTTAGGGTTTGGGAAAATTTAGGGTTCAGGGTTTAACCCTTAATTTTGCAATTTAATTTCTAACATTTCCGAATTTCGATTTTCAAAAATAAAAAATTAATATTTCTAAATTATAATTAGAATTTTCTAATTATATTAAAATTTCTTAATCACTAATTAAATCTTGCTAATTAGGATTAGTAGTTCCTAATTATAATCGCTAACTACGCAATTAAGGTCAATATCACGGATTAGGATTTACAACCCAAAATTAGGGTTTCTAATAGAAAAATTAATTTTTTTAAAATAGAAATTAAATTTTCTTAATTAGATTAGGGTTTTCTAATTACTTACAACTATAAAATTAGGATTAATATTTCTTAATTAACATTAAAACTATTTAATTAACACTTAGGTTTTTCCCTATTCACAAATTAGGGTTTCAAATCCGTAATTAGAGTTTTCAAAATGTGACATTAGGGTTTGCTAATTAATTAAGCGTTACCCTAATTAATATTATAATTATTTACACTTACGTCACTAAGTTCCCAATTTAGGGTTTCATGCACCGAATTAGGGTTTCGGATTCTTAGAACCGAAATTCGGGTTTCTTATTAATCGCTAGGGTTTTCTAACCGAACATTAAAGTTCTTAATATATAATTAGGGTTTGTTACAGATATCAATTATCTGGTCAACCCTTGACCCTTAACCACATACTGTACACATATACACAGAACATATCCTGAATAATTCACCTAAATTATTCACAGAATTTTGAAATCCTCAAAATTCCATCTTAAAAATATCACACGCATACACTATTTTTCTGTCTAGGTTCTAATTTTGAACCTTAAATCAATAAATAAAAATTTAAAAAATATTCAAAATTCTCGGGTTGTCACATGTACAGTATTGCACCATCTATCGGGTTGGAAGATACCCGGATTTGGGGGCGTTACAAGTTGGTATCAAAGCCTAGTTTATAAAACTTAAGGGAGAAATTAGAACCTTAAGTCATAACCTTAAGAAAAGAAGTAAAAGATGGAAAGTAACATTATAAAAATGCATTATATTATGTTATGTGTTTTTATTATTAATGACGTGTTCTAATCAAACTATATTATTTTATTGTAGATGTCAGGAGAAAATGATATGTATAGAGACATACAGTTAGTGAGCGAGAATTCGGTTAATCGGGTAGAGATACTACTAAATCCTATAGCCGTAGAACCAGAAGTGGTTACAATCGAGTCTGGAGACTCAAACGATTTAGACTGCATGTCTATATTTGATGGCATGATAGAGGAGGAGGTGGACGTGATGTCCTTTGATCAGGTTCCACCTACAGAGGAATTGTCTATGGGAGAATCAATGAAGGCATTGTTTATGCCAGTATTGGATAGAAATATCCATTACTGCCAAGAGGTTAAGGAGTTGAAAGAGGAACTCCAAGCTGTCCGGGAGGACAAGGCTAGTATGGAAGGAATGTGGGAAGAGGAGCACGATGATAGAGTCCTAGCTATGGACAAGGTCCGAGATTTGAAAAAAGAAGTCTTTGAGCTCAAGCAGGAGCTAAAGACTAAACAGCGGAAGTTGGAGAGGATGTCCTATATACATAGGAGTTCTCATGTAGATTTCCAGCAGCAGGTAGCTGGATATCAGATAGAAGCAGGAAAGACCCGTCATACCATCAATAGAGATGTTGTTGCCGGTTTGGCCAGAGCAGACTTTGAGAATGCCTTACGGCAAATGTAATCTAGCAATAGCTAGAGTAGCTTAGATATGTAAATATTACATATCTAGTAGTGACGTAAAACCCTCTTTTGTATAAACAAAGGGTAGTCTTGTGTAAAATCCCAATTTTTGGAAAGTAATTGCGGGATGGTAATGTAATCAGCAAGGCTGAGTAATGTAAAACAATGTAATGTTATACTACAAGTTATGAATCAATATAAGTCTTTTTATGGAATATATTGAGTAATGAACATGAATTATTGTTTTCTTATAAATAATAACAAACCAACAAGAATAATATAATAATGATGTGTTGTTTTCTTAAGGAGACAACGAAATCAAGATACAAATGTTAACCAACCGGAGGGTGGTCCAGTTAATCCAATGCAGGAGTTCGTTAATCTTTTAACGATTGCATTTAATAGAGCGGGGGCTAATGTACCTGTGATTCCAGGAGTAGTACGAGCTACTACTTTTAAGGATTTTAAAAGTGTAGGTCCGTCGGAGTTCAAAGGAACTACGGACCCTATAGAAGCCCAGACTTGGGTAAAAGAAATCGAGAAAGTATTTGTAATAGCAAATATTGAGGAGGGACAAAAGGTTGCCTTCGCAACCTATTTGATGAAAGGAGAGGCCAACTTCTGGTGGGAGGCAAACCAGGCTAGGGCCGATATAGGAAATCTAGCGTGAGAGAGGTTTAAGGAGATTTTCTTTGAGAACTATTTTTCCACGAGTATGCAAGGAAGGATGGAAATGAGGTTTCTTGAATTAAAACAAGGGGAGATGACAGTTCCCCAGTTTGCTGCCAAGTATAATGAACTGGCACGATTCGCTCCACATCAAGTGGACACTGAAGTGAGAAAGGCTAGGAGATTTGAGCAGGGCTTGAAACCCTGGCTCTATAGCCGAATCTCGGTGTTCCAAAGTACTTCCTTTGGAACCATATTAGAAAAGGCAATAATTGTCGAAGGTGGGAATGAGGCTCTTAGCCAGTACCACAAGGATAAGAAGAGCAAGGGCAAGGTTGATGAAGGAACCAAGACTGAGGGAGTCAGTGGAAGTGGAAACGGTCAAAAGAGGAAGGGCTTTAACTCTGGGAATACCGGAGTAAAACAAGGGGATTCTAAGATAAGGATGGAGGCCTGTAAAACCTGCGGGAAGACTCACTTAGGAGTATGTCTCAAAGGAAACGCAGTATGTTATAATTGTGGACAGGAAGGGCACATTTCGCCTAACTGTCCAAATCCGAAGAAAAATAAAGGATGTTTTGTATGTGGATCAACTGGCCACATAGCAAAGAATTGCCTGAAAAAGGGGACAGAAGGGAATAAGGGAACTAATAGCGGGAAGTTAGCTATTAGTGGTCCATCTCATCCAGGTAAATCAATGGCTCGTACTTTTAATATGACGGTCCAAGATGCTATGGCATCAGGGGAGGTAGTTGCAGGTATTATTCCGATCAATAACATAAATGCATACGTGCTTTTTGATTCGGGAGCTACTTGTTCATTTATAGCATGTGATTTTGCTAAACGACTAGAATTATTTCCCGAAAAATTACCTATACCTTTGAACATTAAGGTAGCAAAGGAAGAGATAATTCATGTTGAAGATATTCATAGGAGTTGTTGCGTAGATGTACGGAGTTGTAAGTTATCAGTAGCTTTAATACCGATAAAGTTAGGAGAATTCGACGTAATTCTCTGAATGGATTGGTTAATTAATCATGGAGCAATTATAGATTGCCAAAAGAAATGTGTGAGAATCAAGTCGTTGAAGCAACCTCCTGTAGTATTTTACGGTAGTAAGTTGTCGGGACGTCCGTGTTGCCTTACGATGACACAAACTAGAAAATTGTTAAGGAAAGGTTGTGTGGGTTACCTTTGCCATGTTGTGGATACCCAGAGAGTGAGAGCAACCATGGAACAAATACCTATAGTAAATGAGTTCATGGATGCATTTTCAAGTGAGTTACCGGGGTTACCGCCGGATAGGGAGATCGAATTTGTGATAGACGTTGTGCCAGGAGCGGCACCAGTCTCAAGGGCACCGTATCGTATGGCGCCTGTGGAAATGAAAGAACTAATGGTTCAGCTACAGGAACTATTGGACAGAAAGTACATTCAACCAAGTGTTTCTCTGTGGGGGGCACCAGTGTTGTTTGTCAAGAAGAAAGACGGATCGTTAAGACTTTGTATCGACTATCGGGAGTTGAACAAGTTAACAATAAAGAATAAATACCCATTGCCCAGGATCGATGATCTTTTTGATCAATTAAAAGGGGCAAAGTACTTTTCTAAAATAGATTTGTGGACGGGGTATCATCAGTTGAAAGTTAGGAAGGAATATGTACCAAAGACGGCATTCAGGACTCGTTATGGTCATTACGAGTTTCTGGTGATGTCATTTGGGTTGACAAATGCACCTGCTGCATTTATGGATATGATGAACAGAGTGTTCAAACCATATTTGGACCAGTTCGTCGTTGTGTTTATCGATGATATTCTAGTCTATTCTAAGACGTCAGAAGATCATGCTGAACACTTAAGATTAGTGTTTGAAACACGAAGGAATGAGAAGATATATGCGAAATTCACCAAATGTGAATTTTAGCTGGAAAAGGTGCAGTTTTTAGGTCATGTCATTGACCAAGAGGGGATTTCAGTAGATCCAGCGAAGGTGGAAGCAGTGATGAATTGGGAACAGCCAAAAACGCCGACTGAGGTGTGGAGTTTCCTAGGGTTAGCAGGGTACTATCGAAGATTTATCCAAGATTTTTCGAAGATAGCTGCCCGTTGACTAATTTGACAAGGAAGACGGTGAAATACGTGTGGACGGATAAATGCGAAGACAGTTTTCAAGAATTGAAGAAAAGATTAAGTGAAGCGCCTATTTTGTCCTTGCCAGATGACACAGGAAATTTTGTAGTGTACAGTGATGCTTCGCATAGAGGACTTGGTTGTGTGCTTATGAGCATGGCAAAGTCATTGCGTATGCGTCACGGCAGTTGAAGGATTATGAAAAAGTTTATCCTACTCATGATCTGGAACTGGCCGCAGTAGTGTTTGCCCTAAAGATATGGAGACATTATCTTTATAGGGAAAAATGTGAGATATATACGGACCATAAAAGTCTAAAGTATATCTTCACTCAGAAGGATTTAAATATGAGACAGAGAAAATGGTTAGAGTTGATAAAGGATTATGATTGTGAAATCCTGTACCACCCTGGAAAGGCCAATATAGTTGTTGACGCCTTAAGTAGGAAGGGTCGGGAAAAGTTGTCTATGTTAACAACTAAAAATGAGTTAATAACAGAGATGGCTAGAATGGAATTAGAGGTAAAGTTGCCAATTGAGGCGGAGCAGAGACTGTTTCCGACGGAGATGCAGTTTACCATCGTAGAAAGAGTCAAGGAAGTACAACTCACGACAGACGAGTGTAATCAAATGAAGAAGCAGTTATTCGATAAGGAAGATGCTAAGTATGGTCTTGATAATGAAGGATTATTTAGATTTGAGGGAAGAATTTGGGTTCCGAATGAAACAGAATTAAAGGAGCAAGTGTTATAAGAAGCTCATAATTCGAGGTACTCGATACTTCCTGGTATCACTAAGATGTATCAAGACCTTCGACAGAGTTTTTGGTGGCCGAATATGAAGAGAGAAATAGTAGAGTATGTGAGTAGGTGCTTGACTTGTCAAAAAGTTAAGGCCGAACATCAACGACCCAGTGGCTTATTACAGTCATTGGAGATTCCAGAATGGAAGTGGGAGCATATTACGATGGATTTTGTGGTGGGACTTCCGACAACGAATAAAGGATATGATGCAATTTGGGTAATAGTGGACCGGTTGACGAAATCGGCTCACTTTTTGCCAATTAGGGTCAAGTATAACTTGGACCAATTAGCTAAACTTTATGTTAAGGAAATCATTTCTAGACATGGAGTACCGGTATCGATTGTGTCAGATCGTGATCCACGATTCACATCGAACTTTTGGAGGAGTTTGCAAAAGCAGTTGGGAACACAGCTGAAGTTGAGCACAGCTTATCATCCTCAGACTGATGGGCAGAGCGAGAGAACAATTCATACATTAGAAGACATGTTGAGGTCTTGCGTCATGGATTTCAAGGGTAGTTGGGATGATCACCTACCACTAGTAGAGTTTGTGTATAACAATAGTTATCATGCAAGCATAGGCATGCCGCCGTACGAAGCTTTGTATGGAAGAAAATGCAGAACACCTTTGTATTGGGATGAGGTGGGAGAACACCATATGCTAGGATCAGAATTAGTGCAGCAGACAGCGGAGGTGGTAAAGTTAATTCGGATGCGTCTCGTCACGGCTCAGGACAGACAGAAGAAGTATACAGACTCACATAGACTAGGTCGAGAGTTTGAGGTGGGTACGTATGTATTTCTAAAGGTATCTCCCTCAAAAGGAAAGATACGCTTTGGAAAGAAAGGAAAGTTAAGTCCAAGGTTTATAGGACCTTTTGAGGTATTAAAACGGGTGGGAGAGGTAGCTTATATGATAGCATTACCTCTAGACCTAGAACGAATACATAACGTGTTTCACGTATCTGTATTACGTCCATATAAACCAGACTATAAGCATGTAATCGAGTATGAGCCAATTCATATCGAGAAGGACTTAACGTATGAAGAGTTGCCGATACAAATCATTGATAGAAAGGAACAAGTTCTGAGGAACAAGGTAATACCATCAGTGAAGGTATTATGGAGGAACCACGATGCTGAAGAAGCAACGTGAGAACTAGAAGAAAAGATGAAGAAAAATTTTCCTCATCTATTTGATCAAAGTAAGACGAGATTCTGGGGACAGAATCTTTATAAGGGGGGAAGAATGTAACGACCGAGAAATTCGGATCTTATTGTAAAATGATTTTATTAAATTAAATAATAATAAAATCTTATTCTATGTGTTATCAAGATGGTTGTCGTTAATAACCTAGTGACGTTGGAATGTCGTAGTATTTGAGCTACATGGATGAATTAAAGTGTTTGAATTTTCAAGACGAAAATAAATGTTTTTCGAGAAATTTTTTGAAAAAACACTATTCATCGACATTGACTCGGGGTATAATTTTTGATTTCTGAGAAATACGTAATGATGGAACAATAAGGTGAGATGGATTATGTAATAAAAATCTAGTTATGGAAAAAACGATATTTCGCTTGTGGACTTAATTTATAAACGTTAAGGAAGGCGAAATAGTAATGAATATGTAATAATGGTATGATACTTATGTATTGTACAAAGAAATGGAAATGAGTATAATATGAAGAATTATACAAGGTTGTATGAAGGATGAATTATCGTATATAAATTCTATATGATTAGAATACGAAAATAATACATAAACTATATGTATTATGAAATGTTAATGGACTTAGAAAGATTGTTGGGAATTAATATAAGTCCACGGGAATTAAAGGGGGAGGCCCAATTATTAATTAAGGAATTAACTAGTGGTTTGTTAATACAAAGCCCAAGGATTTAATTAATCCAAGCCCAAATTAGAATCCATGGATTGGTTGACCCGTGGGGCAAACCATATCAATATGGTTAATATGTGGTGATCAAGTTAATGTGATGTCCAAGTTAAAAGAGTAATGACCAAGTGTAGGATAAGTGTTGTGAGTAACAAGTAATGAATAGTAAAGAGGTGGCTTAAAGGAGGTGGGATGATTTAATGACTAAACTACCCTAGCTTTGCAAAATCTATAAATAGAGAAGACTTCCAAGCCATTTGTTGGTTGTTCAAATAATCCAACACTTCTAAAGTGCTTAAGTGTTACAGAGAATAAGCTAGCAATAAGTCATTTCCATAAGTAAGAAGAAGAAGCAAGCTACTTTACCAAGACTACACAAAAGTAAGACTTCTTCTCAATTATCTTCTATCTCTACCATGATAGGATAATAAGAAAAGTTGAATTAAGAAATATGAATGATAAGAAGCAAGAAGAATATGTAAGTCATGGACTTAAGCCACATAAGTCGGTAATAAGCCATTTAAGCTAACATAAGTTATAAACTTATGTGAAGATAATATGAACTTATAAGGAGTTTATTAAGAGAATTGATATGAAGGTAAAAGAATTTATATGATCATATGTATCATGTATACCTAAGTAAAGTTATATGTGAAGCACATGTAAAGTATGATGATTAAGAAACTCTAATGGTCATAAGTCATGAATAATCAAATCTTAAGTAGTTTATAATTTGATAAGTTATAAGCTCATGAGGAGTCAAAGTCCAACAATGAAAATAAGTTGTTGTATTATGTAGATGTTCACATGATGAATGAAGTTCATTTGTAATGTCGAACAAATCGTAAGAATGAAGATTTACCGAAAATTGCACGATTGGACGACAATCGTCGAAATTGTAAAATTCTCGGAATGGAAGTCAAATTTTGTGTTTGATCGCGGATTCATTACTTTACAATGGAGTTAAGTCATATTTGGCATTTAAGAGTTGCGAACTCAAAAATGACCGGATTCTGACTTAGAACGAAGAAACGAGCGTTGAACGTTCACGAACGTTTATCGTTTTCATTAAAAATGAACCAATAGGTGAATTTTTAACAAACGAAGTCGAATAGATACAATTCTTGGATGATCATGTAGATTACGAAATTTGTGAACTGTAGGCTTTTGAACGAACCAATTTGGACTTATAACGAAGAAGTTATGCGTCCGGGAAGTTCACAAAATTTCAAAACTAAAATTTTTATCTGGTGCACAGAGTTGGCGCCGCGGCGCCAACCCTAAGCAAAATGACCCGCGCCGCAACGCCATGTACAGTACCAAAATTTTCTGGAGAGTCACGCCGCAGCGCGGCCCATTAAGTAAGGACTCGTGCCCCAGCGCCAAGTCCGGGACATGCTAGAATAAGGCTCGCGCCGCAGCGCGAGATGTAAGTGTAAAGCTGGCGCCGCAGCGCCAGTCTCAAAACAAAGATAGTAATGAAGGTTTCTAAGTACAAAGAAAGGAAATGGAAATAAACACAAACTAAAGGAAGGTAATGTAACATTGTTTAAACTTTGTTAAACCTTAAGGAATGTAATATAAAGGTTAAGATAACCTAGTCGAATATAAATGCAATGGTAATGTTAAACCGAAATGAATAGTAACTAAATCTAATACACGATTAGACTGAAATGAAGGGTATGATATAGTCATATACATATTTGATTATATGTGACCTAATATAAAGTCATTATGTGATCATGTATTGTAGAGACTTGAACGACTTGAACATAAAGATAATTTATCGTAGCAGACGCTAAAGGCAAGTATTCTAACTCTTGTTTCAGTTCAATCTGAACAAGTTTAAAATTCATGTATTCTCTCGCATGAATTGAGGTATTTTGAGGTTAAAGCCAATCCCCTTTGGCTAGACTTGATAATCTACTCTTGCATTATCAAATGTTGCTATCTTTTGTCAACTACTTGATATGGTTTTCAAAAGAAGACTGAAATGTTAAACAAATGTTTTGTCGGTAAAACGACAGGCACGTGAGGTTGCCAAATGATTAAACGTACATACGTTTAATGGATGTTGTGTTGATCAACATAGAGTACAGTAGGCTGATCACCTAGAAGTGCTCGTAAGTAATATCGGGCTTACAGAATTCGTTTCGGGTTGTCCTTTTCAATAAAGAATGAATACTCAAGGTCTTTAACCAGGAGTGAATGTTTTAACTAAATATTGTTGTTATTGTAAAACATTTTGAAAGAAAAGATGAAGTACTACTTTTAATTATCAATAGTACTTCATAACTATTGTTCAGTTATTGAAGATATACGATTTGTATGTATCAGGCATGTTATTATTAAATTATTATACTTGCTGAGCTAGCCATGCACACTCTTGCTTGAACCATATGAATGCAGCTAAGACTGAACGTCCCGAAGGATCAAAAAGGGATAAAGGAAAAGCTAAGGCAGATTGTTAAGCCGTCTTGTAATAGTATAGGTCCGTTGTTGTAATGTAACTGATATTATGACAAAGAACCTTTGTAATGGGTATAGAACTTGGGAATTATAAATATTACTTTAATATATAGAAGTTATATTTGTTCTTTGAGACTTTTTAATTGAATGAATGTATGAATGTTGTACAGTATTGCACCATCTGTCGGGTTGTAAGATACCCGAATTTGGGAGCGTTACAACTCCGGCGGTCCTACTGCCTTGAAGTCCTTAAAGTTTGTCAAGCGGTTGTCTGGCTGGTTCCCTGCGACTGGCATTCCTTGATGCATTGCTTATGCTACCATGTTTGCAAAGTATTGCATCGGGTCTGCTTGTTGTTGTCCCTCAACGTTATTGACAGACTCTTCTGCCCTTTGGTTTCGAGTTTGACGTCTTGGCGGCATTATCTGGTTAAGTAAAACCATATATTATTCTTTACATTCTAAATCTTATCATATAAGTTTAGTGTATTAACTAATTTCATTACTCAAACTTAGATTCATATTCATTTAGCGAATACTTTACATAACATATCACATACTGCTTTAAACAACATTCATCCCTGCAACAACCCGATATTTTCTATACAAATAAATTAGAAATTTTGCGTATAAATTTTTTTTATTATTTTAAATATGGGGAATATGTGCCAAGATAATGTGTATATGTATTTATGTGATATATTTATTACATGAATGATTTTAAATAATTTTATTTTAAAATTTTTGATTGTTATAAACTATATTATTATAATAACTAATTTTATAGTAGAAATGTTTTTATTAATTATTTTCCATGAAAATATAATCATATATTATTTATATAATATATGAAATGATTTTTTTTAATAATTATAAAAATTATTTTATTATATGAATTTTAGTACAGATTATTAAGTTAATTATTTTAACTTAATTAATAATGTTAAGTATGACAATAAATCAGATATGAAATCCAAACCTTAATTTTGAATTTTGATCAAGGAATGAGAATAATAATATAATATTATTTATATTTTGATTTTTAGTGCTATAATTATATACTGTATGTATGTGGACTGACAATGATTGGTCAGTTATGGTGTATTATGTCAAACCCTAGTTTACTGTGAAAAACCCTAATTTGAAACTCAATTGTGAGTTTAAAACTATTATATAACTGTGTTATATAATATTTTTTTTGATTAGGTCAACCCTAATTAACATTTAGATTTATTAATTTCTTGAAATCCTATTTATTAATTATAAACCCTAATTGCTAGATTAGCAAGGATAATTATAATTATTATATAATACCCTAATGTTCATGTATGATTAGAACCCTAATCAAATTAAAAAAAATCCTAATTATAAATTTTAGGAACTAATTTTATTTTATTTTAAACCCTAAATGAAAGCTTTGTAACCTAATTATACATTAGGTGAGACAATTAAATAACCTAAGGGTTATGGTAATAAGGAAAGGTTAATATTTAATATGTATACTAACGTATGTGGATAATTTTGTTATTTTAAGTGACTAATAATTGTAAACCTATTTCTAGTAAACCTAATTAGGTTATGAGCTAAAGTCACATGTATAAGTAATTAAATTTCATAAGATTGTGAATGGAAACTCTAAATAAATAATTTGGTTAGCATGTATTAAAATTGTTAGACTCATTACATGGCCCAAAACAATTAAAGGAGAAGCCCAAAAGAAATAAAATACAAGCCCAAACTTAGCCTACTTGATTAAGGGTATTTTAGACCTTTGATTTATCTAATTTATGCATTAAAATAAAGGCTAAATGAAGGAATTAGTGGGCATTTATATAGCTGGCCCTATTAGGCCTTTTAAGGCAACAAATTATGCTAATCAATGTCCACAAGTTGTCTTACACACAAGTACATGTGTGTCAATCTCCCATTGGTTGCAAATCTATTAAGCACCCTTAATCACATGATTAGTCTAATTGAAGAGATAAGGTGTAGTCTTTTATCCATGGGACAATAAAAGTATTGGGGATAATAGTTAATCACCCATTCATTCGCTAGATCATTTTCATTTCTCTTATTCTCCTTCTTCTTCTTTTTCTCCCAAGCTAGCAACATACAAGAGAGAGAGAGAGAGAGAGAGAGAGTTTCAATTTTGTGTGAGAGAGAGAGAGAGGTGTGGTAGTTGCTTAATGCACCCTAAGATTATACATTACTTTGGAAGATCAAGAAGGATAGCAAATAAAACTAGGTGAGGTTCTCATTCATTCTTTTTCTTATTCTTCTTCTATTTTGTGTTATAGCATGATTTGTTGGAGATATGGATTAATACTCAAGATACCCTAGTTCTACATTTTATCATATATGGAACTAAGTATTTTGAGTGTTAGATCAAAGGCTTAGAGGAAGGAAATGAGCATATGTTCTCCAAGGGGTGAAACTCTTGTTTTTCATCCACTAAATCTTGTGTAACTCAAGTTTTACAACTTGGATTTGTGATTCGTCAAAGGGGGGTACTAGATACATGAGTTATCTAGTAAACTCAAGTGGTAGAACACAAATCTAGCAAGTATTGAAGCCATGAGGGCTGTTTTCCCCAAAACAGTCCACTAAGAAAGTTAAAGTTTCAAAACCCTAAAAAGCTATTGTCCCCATTTTTCTTGAGGCTGTTTCGGGTAGTTGCAAGTCTTTTAAAAATCTGGAAAAAATCACAGAGGTACCTTAAGAAGTTATCTACGTGTAGGAAAAAGAACGGACGCGTTTCGATTTATAGGTTGTGCGTAATGGCTATTTCCGTAAAGGACTCCTAAATATTAACACTCGAATTTCTCACTGCGTGTATACACTGGAAATTTCTGAAATTTTTACAGTAGGTTCGTATATGTTAGGAGAGTATACCCTGAAAATTTCAGATTTGTCTGAGCAAAACTCTATTTATGAAAAATGAAGCAAGATCCGGGTGTTTTGGGCACTTTAAAATTAGTAAATCATTTTCTAAAATTCCAAAAAAAATTGGAGATCATGGTTGGGTCATATACTGTCCAAATCCAGAAAATGAGAATTTTTGGAATCAGTTTGCTATTTTTCCTAAAAATGATTAAGTTATGAATAAAAGGAAATAAATAGTTAAATGATGTCTTAAATAAGAAAATTATGATTTTAATGCTTAAATACTCCTAATATATAATATTATGACTATTTTAGGGCATTTTGGTAATTTATAAGAAGAAATATTATCTGTGACCTTTTATGGATATTAAATAAATAGTTTTATAAAGGGTGAACAATTAAAATAAATTATTTATTGATCTAATAAATTATTAAAATATTATTATGATATTAATAATATTAGAATATGATATTGTTAAGTAAATAAAAATATTAAGATTAAAATTTTATTAAAATATTATTAAATAGTTAATCATATTTGATTTAAAATATTAATAAATGATTAAAATATTATTAAATGATTAATAATATTTGATTAGAATATTAATCTTAGATTAAAATATTATTAAAAGATTAATAATATTAAATTAAAATTTTATTGGATGATTAAAATATTATTAAGTAAATAATAATATACGAGATTAAATAAAATGTTATTAACGTAATAACATTACTAAAGGAATAAAATATTATTAAATGATCAATAATATTAGTAAATAAATAAAATATTAATACAATTGGTAAATGACTAAAAGTATTATTAATTGATTAATGATACTAAAGCATAAGTAAGATATTATTAAAGTAATAATATTAATGCATGATTAAAATATTATTAAGAGGATTAATATTATTAGTAAAGTATTAAAATATTATTAAGATGTTAATAATATTAGTAAGCGAATAAAAGTGTTATTAGTGAATTAATATTAATAAGAGGTGAATTAAATATTATCAAGATTAATAATATTAAGTGAATTAAAAATATTTTAAGTTATACTTAATGACTTTTAACATTTTAAGAAATAATACATTAATATCTTAATATTAATGGTAATTATTTAAAAATAATTTTAAATATTTTAAAAATCATTTATGGGTAATATAAATGTTTTAAAAATATTTTGAGTTATTATAAATAACTTTAATATTTTAGCAATGATTTCATTAATAGTTAAATAATAATTAAATGATAATAGAATTGTTTAATACTTAAATCATTTGATAATGATTTTGGTGTTTGAAATTCTTGATAAATTATATTAAATATTTATTAAGTCATTTAAAATGATATGACTGATACTTATAGTTATTGAGCTTCGGAATAGAGTCTTAGACTCGATAAATATTGTGACACCCCCAAATCTTGGTACTTCATTTCCTCAAGATTTGGTGCTCACGTAATCAAAACATTAATTTCTAACTACCCATTCATAATATACTTGAATAGTAAAAGAAAACATGCCCATACAGGTTTAAATTTAAATAAACATCTCACAGGTTATCTAACCTTTAACAACCATCATTCAAATGCGGATAATTAAATAACTTCATTACAATTATTAAACTAAATTCTGAAAATAAACTATCAAACTATTACAAGTCTTCAGCATTTATTCATCTTTTCTTTTCCCTTACTGGTGCTTGGTACTTCACCAGTTTCAACTTTAGCTGTAAGAAATTTTACAGGCAAGAGTGAGCAAACAAGGCCCACTTGAAATAACAATAAGTGAATCTTTAAACTTTTACATCAATTGACAATATTAGTATCAATAGAACTGAACAAAATATTCTATTAACTTTCTGAGAGTTATAACATTCACTGAGGGTCTAATGACCACGAATCATGTCCACAGTTATAAGTATTCTTTCAACTTTAACTTTAACAGTCATAAGACTATAAGGACTCCACGTACTTAGGGGGATCAACCCTTCGTACAATGTATTGTGCACAACCATTTCAACGCTAAGCGTAAACCTCTATTAAAAGAGTTGTTCATCTCAGTATTTAGAATATAAGTCCACACCAATGTAAGTTTGGTTTAGATAAGCTTCCAAGATAATTTGGAATTTAATGAACATCAACTACGGAGTAGTTGAATAAAGTCCATGACATCATACTTATAGAATAATCATAATTGATTTAATCATAGTAACTAAAATCATGCTTTAGGAATAATCTAATAGCATATAATTTGAATACTATAGCATACCTTGCTTGAACAATACTAAGCCAAGGTTAATTAGAACTGAATATTAAACATGCCTAGAAATTTAGTTATGCTGACCAAAAATTGAATTATAAGAATAAATTGTTCAACATCAAATAGTTCAATAAGACAAAGGATTAGAAAACTTGCTCAATTATAAAATAGAGTTAGAAAACTTGCCTTGCTCGTAGGCTAAACCGAATTAATACGAATCACAATATCCTATAAACATATGTCATCATGACATAGTTAGCCATTAACACTTTACAAACATAACTAAGTACGTTTATCATTTAGGTTTGATTATATAATCACATAATCAATTATAACACAAGTTAATATGTAATAACATATTTATTCATAGCATAGAAACATT
Source organism: Panax notoginseng (assembly GCA_016801055.1). Taxonomy (NCBI): domain Eukaryota; kingdom Viridiplantae; phylum Streptophyta; class Magnoliopsida; order Apiales; family Araliaceae; genus Panax; species Panax notoginseng. The sequence goes on from CM029016.1 coordinate 56,512,362, forward strand.
AAAATCAGTATTTTACAGTCCTACTATTATCATATAGTGTTTCTTAAAATTTCGTGTACAAAAAGTACACTGTCAGACCATTCTACTAACTCGCGCTGCGACGCCACAGTTTATACTGTGGTTCGCGCTGCGGCGCAGAGTCGGAGCTGCGGCGCGGTGAATGAACAACAAAGCCGCGATGCGGCGTGGTGATGGCGCTGCGGCGCCACTAATGCACTGCTGAAGCCGCGCCGTGACGCGAAACTGCAGTTTCGACTGACAGCTTCGGCAACAGTACAAGAAAAAGCCAAATTGGCATAAAAGCTCGAATCTAATAAACTGATTATCATGTAATTTACATATAAACTTCATATAAACATATTGTGAAGACTTCTACCATGTTTCTATCCATAAATTAACATAAACATCAAAGTTACAACACCAAATTTCAATATTTTTGGCAAAAACTCTATTTTTGATATTTTCAATGGAAATCAACACTGTGAATTTGTTTTTCAACCAAAACAGAATTTTCAAAACATCATAGCTATGATTTTACATATTCTATCAAATTCAATAATTAATATATCAATTTAACAACTAATAAAACCTAAATTTCTATTTTAAATTAAGCCATATTCATATATATTTTCCTGTAAACACTGAAATATACTGTATTCCCCAAAACACATATATACATGAATTACTATGCCTATAATCATATATAAACTCATGAGATAACCTTATAATAAATAATCATACTAAACTATATACATAACAACAATTTATCCTTTATAAAAATTTCACAGAGAACTTTTTGGAAGAAAAAGAAAAAAAACTAAAATTTAAAGAAAAAGGTTGAACTCCTACCTTTGATTAAGAAGATGATGGCTATTCTTTTCTCCAATTCTTTTCTCAAAACCTGTTAGAATCACTCCCTTTCTCTCTAGAATTTTCTCAAACTTTTCTCTGTGATATTCTTCTTCTTCTCTCTTTTCTTCTGAGTTTTCTTTCTTCCTAACTCTAACATACGTAAACTAATATAACATATATAGTAATAATAGATATATTAAATATATAATATAATACTAACTTAACTGACATCAGTTATTTTTTATTTTTTTTAAAAATCAAAAGCCATAAGGCTTGTTTGGTTAATCTTAATAAAATAACCCATTAACTCTTACACCTTGTTTGGTAAACTGAATTAAAACAAATGGATTAATCCTTATACCTTGTTTAGTAAAGCACTACTATATTAAAGACTTAATAGGCATTAGGCCTAGTTTGGCAAAACTAAATTAAACTCTTTTAATTTAATTTAATAACTCCTTTATAGTAAGGTTATTTGTCATACTTTTATTTAATTAATAAATCAATTAAAACATTAATCTATTAAATTACTTTAGCACATAATTTAATATCACACAACTATAATTTCTTTTATAACTATAATTCTATTTAACCAACTAATATTTTAAATTACAATTTCTCATTTAAAATATTATAGTTTATTTAAATCACTCTAAGCTCTCTAGCTTACTTAATAAATTTAATTATTATATAATCTCATAACAACTAATTTTCTTATCTCCTTAATTATTTATTCAACAAATAAATAACTAAATCACATCAACTCAATTTGTCATATAATTCAATAAATATTTAATATTGCAAATAAATATTTAATATTTAATATTTAATTATTTATTTAACAAATAATTAACTAAACCACATCAACTCAAATTGAACAATTATTTATTCAACCATAAATATATCCATTAAATACTTATATAAATCAATAAATATTTAATATTACACTTTAAAATTCTGGAATGTTACATCATTCCCTCCTTACAAGGATTTTGTCCTCAGAATCACAACACAAACAAATCATTCGCTACATTCTTCCCTACTTACAAAGATTCTGTCCCCAGAATCGAAGACATAGATTAAACAAATAACTCAGGGTACTCATTCAATATTTTCTCTTCGAGTTCCCACGTAGCTTCTTCAGCGTTGTGGTTCCTCCATATCACCTTCACAAAAGGTATCACCTTATTCCTGAGCACTTGTTCTTTCCTATCGACTATCTGGATAGGAACCTCTTCATAAGACAAATCTTTCTCGAACTGTAGCGGTTCGTACTCGATCACATGTTTGTAGTCGGGTTTATATGGTCGTAACACCGAAATGTGAAAAACATTATGAATATTTTCCAACACTGGAGGTAGAGCTACCTCGTAAGCCACTTCTCCCACTCTTCGCAGCACTTCAAAGGGTCCAATATACCTTGGGCTTAGCTTTCCCTTTTTACCGAAATGAATTTTCCCCTTCCAGGGAGAAACTTTTAAGAATACAAAAGTTCCTACGTCAAATGCACGATCTTGTCTGTGTTTGTCAGCATACTTTTTCTGTCTATCTTGGGCTGTGACCAATCTTGTCCTGATGAGTTTGACAACGTCAGCAGTTTGTTGTACCAGTTCTGGTCCTAACAGTTGGCGTTCACCGACTTCATCCCAGCATAGTGGAGTTCTGCACTTTCTGTCGTACAATGCCTCGTAAGGTGGCATGCCGATGCTCGCGTGATAACTGTTGTTGTAAGCAAATTCTACCAACGGTAGTTGATCTTCCCAGCTTCCTTTAAAGTCCATGACACATGCTCTCGGCATATCTTCCAATGTCTGAATTGTTGGTTCGCTTTGGCCATCTGTTTGTGGATGATAAGTCGTACTCATTCGTAACTGTGTCCCCATGCATTCTTGTAGTCTCTTCTAGAAATTTGATGTGAATCGCGGATCTCTATCGGACACAATTGATACTGGCACTCCGTGCCTCGAAACGATCTCCTTAACGTACAATCTTGCTAACTGATCAAGATTGAATCTAATCTTTATTGGTAGAAAGTGCGCTGATTTCGTTAGTATGTCCACTATCACCCAAATCGCATCACATCCTCTCTGAGTAGTTGGAAGACCCACCACAAAATCCATCGTGATGTGTTCCCACTTCCATTCTGGTATTTCTAACAGTTGAAGTAATCCGCTAGGTCTTTGATGTTCGGCTTTTACTCTTTGACATGTCAAGCACTTCGCTACGCATTCTGCAGCGTCCCTTTTCATATTCGGCCACCAAAAATGTCGGCGCAAATCTTGATACATTTTCGTGCTTCCTGGATGAATTGAATATTTTGAGCTATGAGCTTCGGTCAAAATTTCTTCTTTCAGTTCTAGTGTTGCTGGAACCCAGATTCTTCCCTCGAACCGTAGTAATCCTTCGGTATCGACCTTGTATTTCGTACCGATTCCATCAACCATATTCTTCTTTATTTTTCCACATTCTTCATCTTGTAACTGAGCGTTCTTCACCTTGTCCAGTAAAATTGGACCTGCTTCTAACTGAAATAGTTGTTCGTCAGATTCTTTTGGAAACTTGATTTCCAACTCCAGTTTTGTCATTGCTGAAATGAGCTCCTCCGGAGTTGTTATCAGCATCAACTTCTCCCGACCTTTCCTGCTTAAAGCATCTGCTACTACATTTGCTTTGCCCGGATGATAAAAGATCTCACAATCGTAATCCTTTATCAATTTCATCCACCTTCGTTGACGCATGTTCAAATCCTTCTGAGTGAAGATATACTTCAGACTTTTGTGGTCTGTGTAGATCTCACATTTCTCTCCATAAAGATAGTGCCTCCATATCTTCAGAGCAAATACAACTGCAGCCAATTCCAAATCATGAGTCAGATACCCTTTCTCATAATCCCTCAGTTGTCTTGATGCATACGCAATAACTTTGTCGTTCTGCATCAGAACACAACCCAACCCTTTGTGTGAGGCATCACTATACACTACAAAGTTTCCTGTATTATCTGGTAATGTCAACACAGGTGCTACACTAAGCTTTTTCTTTAAATCTTGAAAACTTTCTTCACATTTCTCCATCCACACGAATTTTACAGCTTTCCTTGTCAAATTTGTTAGCGGAGTGGCTATCTTAGAAAAATCTTGAATAAATCTTCTATAATAACCAGCCAGTCCCAAGAAACTCCTCACTTCTGACGGTGTTCTTGGTTATTCCCAATTGATTACTGCTTCCACTTTTGACGGATCCACTGAAATCCCATCTTTGTCAATCAAATGCCCCAAAAATTGTACACGGTCGAGCCAAAATTCGCACTTAGAGAATTTCGCGTACAACTTTTCCTTTCTTAGTGTCTCTAATGTCAAACGTAACTGTTCCATGTGTTCTTCTTGAGTTTTGGAATACACCAGAATGTCATCAATGAATACCACTACAAACTTGTCTAGGAATGGTTTAAACACCCTGTTCATCAAATCCATGAACGCAGCAAGTGTATTGGTTAAACCAAAAGACATCACCAGAAACTCGTAATGTCCATACCGAGTTCTGAATGTTGTTCGTGATATATCCTCCTTTCTTACCTTTAATTGGTGATACCCACTTCTCAAATCTATTTTCGAAAAATACTTAGCACCCTTCAGCTGATCAAACAAGTCATCTATTCTTGGCAACGGGTATTTGTTTTTAATAGTGACTTTGTTTAACTCCCTATAATCAATGCAAAGATGCATTGACTCGTCCTTCTTCTTCACGAATAAAACTGGCGCTCCCCACGGCGATACGCTTGGTTGAATATATTTCTTGTCCAGCAGCTCTTGCAACTGTACCATCAGTTCCTTCATTTCTACCGGAACCATTCTGTACGGGGCCTTCGATATCGGTGTTGTTCCCGGTGCTAAGTCGATCAAAAACTCAATTTTTCTGTCAGGCGGAAGTCCTGGCAAATCCTCTGGAAAAACGTCTTCGAATTCCCTCACTACTGGTATTTCTTCCAGTTTTACCCCCTTCTTCTAAGTATCGACTATGTAAGCTAAATAGCCCACACAATCTTGACTCAACAATTTCTTGGCCTGTATAGTCGTCAGACATTTCATTTGTCTAGGCGACTTGCTACCATAAAATACTACCTTTGACAGAGTCAAAAGGTTTACACACTTCTTTTGGCAGTTAATTACCGCTCCGTATTTGAACAACCAATCCATTCCCAAAATTACATCAAATTACCCCAGTCTAATCGGAATTAAATCTACCAACAAGATATTCTCCTTAATGTTCACCCTACAGTTCTTGTATACGAATCTAATAGGGATTATTTCCTTATTCGCAATTTCTATGTTCAAAGAAAAATTCAGTTCTTCTCTAGGCAATTCTAACCTCTTAGCAAATTCATCAAATATAAACGAACAAGTAGCACCCGAATCAAATAATACATATGCATCAATATCATTGATTGGGATAATACCTGACACCACATCTTTTGATTGCACAGCATCTTGCACAGTCATGTTGAAGGTTCTGGCTGTGGGTTTGTTTGATGCTGCAGGTCCTGCAATGGCCCATGTACTTCCATTGTTACCTCCACTACTTCTGGTTGTCACTCCCTCCTTCTTCTTAGGACATTCACGAGCAAAGTGATCCTTGGATCCGCACGTGAAGCACGCATTCTTCTTCGGTTGAGTGCAATTTGGGGCGATGTGACCCTCCTGGCCACAATTGTAGCAAACTCGTTTCCCCATCAAGCACGCACCCTTGTGAAATTTTTCGCATGTCGCACATGCTTCAAACTTTTTGTTTTGCTGGTTACCCTGCTGGTTTCCAGTACCCATACTCCCATTCCACTTCCTCTTCAAGTTGTTGTTGTTTTTGTTGTTGTTTCCACCGCTACTACTCCCATTCTTAGTCTCATTCTCATTCTTCTTCTTCTTTTGTTCCTGGTTGAACTTTGTCACTGCCTCGCCTCCACCTTCAGCGAGTACTGCTTTCTCCATCACTGCTGCAAATGTCTTCAACTGGAACAGGGATACCCTACTATATAGCCAGGGCTTCAGTCCCTGTTCAAACCTCTTCGCCTTACATTCGTCTGTGCTGACTTAATATGGCGCAAACCTCGCCAATACGTTGAACTTCACGGCATACTCAGATACCGTCATCGTCCCATGCTTTAGTTCCAGAAACTGTACTTCCAGCTGACTCCTCGAACTCTCCGAAAAATAGGTCTCGAAAAACAACTCCTTGAACCTATCCCAGGTCATCACTCCTGGCCCTTCCCGAGTTTTATTGGCCTGCCACCAATAACTAGCTTCTGCTTTCAACATAAATGTTGCGAAAGCAGTCTTCTGGTCATCCCCTACCCTAGCGACATCGAACACTTTTTCTATCTCCATAATCCAGGTTTGTGCTTCGACTGGATTCATGGACCCACGGAATTCAGGTGGTCCAACCGCCTTGAAATCCTTAAACGTTGGACCATAATTTTGTGGTTGATTCTGCAACGCTCCTGTCAACAGTGTCACTAGTTGTTGAACGGGATTCGCATCAACATTATCGTTATTGTTAGTTCCTTCAGTTGTTCTCTGTCGTGTTGGTTGACGTCTGGGAGGCATTTTCTGTTAAAAAACATTCATTAGATTTTTATTCAATTCTTTTAAGAAATTTCTACTTAACTTGCCTCCAAAAGAAATAACCACATAACACATAACACTTTGAATAAGGTAACAACTTTTATTGATTCATAATCTTTTCAAAAACATAAAACAATAGCATCACTGCTATTTACATTACTTTCCTGAACTACAAAAGTTTCAGGACAACATCATTATTATCATATCCCATGGTTACTTAACACTAGGGATTCACACATTATTTAATACTTATTACGTACATTACCGACACATTTTCTACGATGATCTATTAAGGTACTTCTTAGCCCTATCATGTTCTTCCTCCATGACTCGAAACATTGTTCTGCAATCTAACACGAGTGATGGCAGCGTATCGAACTGAATCGGATATCCCATGACCCGATCTTGAGCTCGATTAATTGCGGTGTTAAATACTTTATCCATCTCTTCCATCTTCATCCTCTTTGCATGCGCGTCTCTCGCTGCTCTTCCAGTTCGTTGATAAGCTTCTTTGTATGCATCTTCAGCTCTTGCCCTCTTAGCAGCTTCTTCTCTCAGCTTGCTCTTCAGTTCAGCAACCATCTCGATCAATTGTTCTTTCTCTCCTTCAGTCTGTATTAATTTCTCCTCGGCGTTTGTCAGTCGTTCCTCACGATCCTGGATCTCGCCGTCTTTTTGTGTCATTGCAGTCTGTTGTTCAGCTACTATCTCCTGCAACTCCTCAACTGTATCTTGAAGTTCCACGTTATGGCCATGCACCTCATCATATATACGGCTTGCTATCGAGTTAAGTGGAATCCTTTCCTCCTCGTCCTCGTCATCATCATCCTCCTGTGGTAACTCAACGGGATCCTCCTCATCTGTCTCCACATCATCCTCATCTTCAACTACTGTGACCAACGGGGCTGACTCCCGTGGCAGTAGTTGTTCCCAAACTACCTGAATGTCGCGAGGCTCCTCCTCTATAGGCATCTGAGGTCCCTCCTCCCTAGCCTGACTGGATTCTCCGACATTAGTCATCCTGACAACAAAGTTTTAAAGTTTTAGTTATTAATCATTCTACTCGACACTCGCGAGCACATAAGTTATAAACACATAAGCACATAAGTGTTTTATTACTTCTTTCCTAAAACTCGATAAGAGTTATCTCACACTATCTTTTCAAAGGTTACTTCCTAAGGCTTTTCCCCCACCTAAGGTTCATAACCTAAAGCTTTGATACCAACTTGTGACACCCCCAAATCTTGGTACTTCATTTCCTCAAGATTTGGTACTCACGTAATCAAAATATTAATTTCTAACTACCCATTCATAATATACTTGAATAGTAAAAGAAAACCTGCCCATACAGGTTTAAATTTAAATAAACATCTCCCAAGTTATCTAACCTTTAACAACCATCATTCAAATGCGGATAATTAAATAACTTCATTACAATAATTAAACCAAATTCTGAAAATAAACTATCAAACTATTATAAGTCTTCAACATTTATTCATCTTTCCTTTTCCCTTACTGGTGCTTGGTACTTCACCAGTTTCAACTTTAGCTGTAATAAATTTTACAGGCAAGAGTGAGCAAACAAGGCCCACTTGAAATAACAATAAGTGAATCTTTAAACTTTTACATCAATTGACAATATTAGTATCAATAGAACTGAACAAAATATTCTATTAACTTTCTGAGAGTTATAACATTCACTGAGGGTCTAATGACCACGAATCATGTCCACAGTTATAAGTAATCTTTCAACTTTAACTTTAACAGTCATAAGACTATAAGGACTCCACGTACTTAGGGGGATCAACCCTTCGTACAATGTATTGTGCACAACCATTTCAACGCTAAGCGTAAACCTCTATTAAAAGAGTTGTTCATCTCAGTATTTAGAATATAAGTCCACACCAATGTAAATTTGGTTTAGATAAGCTTCCAAGATAATTTGGAATTTAATGAACATCAACTACGGAGTAGTTGAATAAAGTCCATGACATCATACTTATAGAATAATCATAATTGAATTAATCATAGTAACTAAAATCATGCTTTAGGAATAATCTAATAGCATATAATTTGAATACTATAGCATACCTTGCTTGAACAATACTAAGCCAAGGTTAATTAGAACTGAATATTAAACATGCATAGAAATTTAGTTATGCTGACCAAAAATTGAATTATAAGAATAAATTATTCAACATCAAATAGTTCAATAAGACAAAGGATTAGAAAACTTGCTCAATTATAAAATAGAGTTAGAAAACTTGCCTTGCTCGTAGGCTAAACCGAATTAATACGAATCACAATATCCTATAAACATATGTCATCATGACATAGTTAGCCATTAACACTTTACAAACATAACTAAGTACGTTTATCATTTAGGTTTGATTATATAATCACATAATCAATTATAACACAAGTTAATATGTAATAACATATTTATTCATAGCATAGAAACATTAAAATCAATATTTTACAGTCCTACTATTATCATATAGTGTTTCTTAAAATTTCGTGTACAAAAAGTACACTGTCAGACCATTCTACTAACTCGCGCTGCGACGCCACAGTTTATACTGTGGTTCGCGCTGCGGCGCAGAGTCGGAGCTGCGGCGCGGTGAATGAACAACAAAGCCGCGATGCGGCGTGGTGATGGCGCTGCGGCGCCACTAATGCACTGCTGAAGCCGCGCCGTGACGCGAAACTGCAGTTTCGACTGACAGCTTCGGCAACAGTACAAGAAAAAGCCAAATTGGCATAAAAGCTCGAATCTAATAAACTGATTATCATGTAATTTACATATAAACTTCATATAAACATATTGTGAAGACTTCTACCATGTTTCTATCCATAAATTAACATAAACATCAAAGTTACAACACCAAATTTCAATATTTTTGGCAAAAACTCTATTTTTGATATTTTCAATGGAAATCAACACTGTGAATTTGTTTTTCAACCAAAACAGAATTTTCAAAACATCATAGCTATGATTTTACATATTCTATCAAATTCAATAATTAATATATCAATTTAACAACTAATAAAACCTAAATTTCTATTTTAAATTAAGTCATATTCATATATATTTTCCTGTAAACACTGAAATATACTGTATTCCCCAAAACACATATATACATGAATTACTATGCCTATAATCATATATAAACTCATGAGATAACCTTATAATAAATAATCATACTAAACTATATACATAACAACAATTTATCCTTTATAAAAATTTCACAGAGAACTTTTTGGAAGAAAAAGAAAAAAAACTAAACTTTAAAGAAAAAGGTTGAACTCCTACCTTTGATTAAGAAGATGATGGCTATTCTTTTCTCCAATTCTTTTCTCAAAACCTGTTAGAATCACTCCCTTTCTCTCTAGAATTTTCTCAAACTTTTCTCTGTGATATTCTTCTTCTTCTCTCTTTTCTTCTGAGTTTTCTTTCTTCCTAACTCTAACATACGTAAACTAATATAACATATATAGTAATAATAGATATATTAAATATATAATATAATACTAACTTAACTGACATCAGTTATTTTTTATTTTTTTTAAAAATCAAAAGCCATAAGGCTTGTTTGGTTAATCTTAATAAAATAACCCATTAACTCTTACACCTTGTTTGGTAAACTGAATTAAAACAAATGGATTAATCCTTATACCTTGTTTAGTAAAGCACTACTATATTAAAGACTTAATAGGCATTAGGCCTAGTTTGGCAAAACTAAATTAAACTCTTTTAATTTAATTTAATAATTCCTTTATAGTAAGGTTATTTGTCATACTTTTATTTAATTAATAAATCAATTAAAACATTAATCTATTAAATTACTTTAGTATATAATTTAAAATCACACAACTATAATTTCTTTTATAATTATAATTCTATTTAACCAACTAATATTTTAAATTACAATTTCTCATTTAAAATATTATAGTTTATTTAAATCACTATAAGCTCTCTAGCTTACTTAATAAATTCAATTATTATATAATCTCATAACAACTAATTTTCTTATCTCCTTAATTATTTATTCAACAAATAAATAACTAAATCACATCAACTCAATTTGCCATATAATTCAATAAATATTTAATATTGCAAATAAATATTTAATATTTAATATTTAATTATTTATTTAATAAATAATTAACTAAACCACATCAACTCAAATTGAACAATTATTTATTCAACCATAAACATATCTATTAAATACTTATATAAATCAATAAATATTTAATATTACACTTTAAAATTCTAGAATGTTACAAATATTACCCGATAAAGTTGTCGCTATACCGACATATTTTAGAAATTGATCTAGACTTAGATATTTTGACTGTATTAATGTGTGTTTGTGATGCAATAACTGTTAAATATGTGTGATAATGTGATTAGGTTATGTGCTGACTGCGAAATGCAGTACTATATGTTATAGTATATTGTTCTAATAGAACGAATGATCTGATTAATGATAGGTCGTGATATAAAAGATAAAACTAAGTTGCGTATTGTAAGCAGCGCATCAGGCAAGTATCCTACCTTTGCATTTTCTTTATGCAATGGACATGAGTAAGAATGTTTCAGAATTATATTATTACTGTACATATTATTAACCCTATATTATATACGCTCATTGATTATCAACATGTTAGTATATGGTAATTCAGATATATATTATGTTCGATAATTTCTATAAATGGTTATACAAATGTCCCCAACTGGATAATCATTGCATTTAACCACATGTTGATACACCTTTATTAATTACCAGTATATATATGTTGAATTATAGATTATTGTTGAACAAGATAAAACCTTATTATTATCCAACCGAATTGCTTTGGTTTGGAACCCCGACAAGTATGAACATCTCTTACACGGGAAAACTTTTATACGCCCAAGGCGAACAGAGTGAACGATCCTATCGTTCTTGCATGAAGTATTGATCAATACAGGGTCCATGGGATGTACACCCTCGTGCCCGTAAGTTATGACGGTTTGCGGATGAAGTTCTGCTAAACATATTCGAAAATGAAAATAATGTTCATAGTATGTCCCCTTAACCCTATATATAGTCAGTGCGTAGTTTTAAAATTTGAAAGAGGGTTGTTATGTTAATATTATCGGTTCATATTACTTCACAACTATTGATTTGTTGTAGAAGGATAGTATAAAGAAAATATTTAAATTCTTTAAGCTTATATATATATATATATATATATATATATATATATATATATATATATATATAATTGCTATTACTTGTTGGGCACTCAAATGCTCATCCTTGCTTAATTTAAATGTTTTCAGCTAAGTGTGAACAAGTAGAAGGCTTGACTAAGATTAAAGGGGAAGGAAAGGTTGCAGAATGAATTCAATGCCATTTTATGTAATAGTTATCTTTATTAAGACAAGTATGATATATATTACCTACCACGTATTGTAAGGAATGTATTAAAGGTTGCGTACTTGGGATTTAGACTTTGATAAATATGTAAATTAAGTTGGTATCTATATTATTGTTATTATTATTAGTATTATTCTGCTTATAGAAATAGTATCGTAAAGCACCGAGTTCGGGTTTCAAGTACATAGATTTGGGGGCTTTATAATCCCTTTGTGACTATAAAAGTCAGGATTTACAGCCTTGACTAATACCAAAAGTTGGGAACATTACATTACACAGCTCAACCCCGGAACACACACTGGGAGTAACAGCTCAACCCCGGAACACACACCGGGAGTAACAATTCCAACCTCGGAGATAACCCCGAGGCCTGCAGTTACAATACTGGAACACAAACCGGAGAAGACCATTTCATCCCGGAGATAACCCCGAGATGTTTCGTCTCAGTCCCAACACTGGGAATAGCAGATTTCAACCTTGGATATAACCCCAAAGAAGGCAGTGGCAGTTCCGGAGAAAACCCCGAAAATGCTTGCTTTAAATACATGCCATCAGCTTCAACCTCGGCGCTCACACCGAGGCACTCAGTACAAGACATGCACACCTTAGAGATGACACTGAGGACCTTCCACCATTGCAGCAGTCCTATCTCAACGATAACCCTGAGCAACGTCTGCTTTATCAGCCTAAACTGGAGATAACCCCTGTGAGGGGCAAAATCATCATCTCGCCAACTTGACGCCACATCACGCTGTCTCAACATTTTAGACATACATTTCTACACAACAATGTCCCACAAAAGCTCAGAAGAACCAATCCCGAGTGACTATTGCGCAGGATAACGGATAGAATTTGAAGCTGAAGACCGGAGGGCATCGTCCCATCTTCATGACTTCGTACAACCTCTACTCCCATGTCATTGCGTAACTCTCGACAACGGCGGTCCGAAATAGGTCCTATATACCTCAGTCGGATTCCCGGATTGCAATTCTGAAAGTTCGAGCGAACATCACGTTGCCTACGTGCACGCACTTCGAGATGGCAGGACCCGCAAAGCTCGGGGCACCCCGGGCAGCCTCTGGTACACATATGGCCCAGCCGCAGGTCCACCCTCTATAAATAGAGGGCTTGGGGTGGCCATTTTGTAAGAGAAAATGGCAAGGAAGCCCTGCCCAATTTGCTTTGTACTCACCCTAAACTGAGTGTTTTCTCATTTTAAACACTTATGAGCTCACATATAGCTACTTTTGTACCTACTGAAGCCAGTGTTTATCTACTTTAAAGATATAGAAGTCTTCTTCGGCAGTCCACTGTAAGCCTTCTCATACACTTTAAAGCCTTTCTCTTCATCTTTGCACACACTGTTCTTCACATTGAGAGTCGTGTTGCGTGTGTTTGCCCGAACTTCGGTCTGTAGTTTTATTTCAGTTTGTATATATATATATATATATATATATATATATATATATATATATATATATATATATATATAACTGTTGTCGAACTTTATTCGATAAGCCTGGATTTTATATCCGGAGCGTTTATTTGCTTCAGTATATATATATATATATATATATACTTATATATATGAACTGTGTGTCGGACTTTGTTCGATGAGCCTGGATTTTATATCCGGAGCGTTTATTTGCTTTCGTATATATATACTTATATATATGAACTGTGTGTCGAACTATGTTCGATGAGCCTGGATTCTACATCCAGTGCCTAGATTATATATATATATATATATATATATATATATATATATATATATATATATATATATATATATGTATGTATGTATTTAAATTTCGTCCCACCTGGAGTTTACTTCGTGGTGGTTGACCGTTTTTATAGTTTTTTGTACATTTCGTCCCGCCTGGAGTTTCCTCCGTGGTGGTTGATAGCTTTTACAGCTTTATTTACATTTCTGATCTCCCATGGAGGTGCTTCGTGGTTGGTGATCATGTATGTGTGTGTATATATATATATATATATATATATATATATATATATATATATATATATATATATATAGCTTTATATATATACCTGCTTACTGCGTTTTTATTAATTGCGGCATCATGTGAGCCTAGGAATCATCTGACCACAGATTCAGTCCACTTAATCTAGATTCGGTTCCCGTGATGGACCTTTTCTGCTGTAAGAAGCATGTAAATTTATCTGTGATGTTTGGATTTCCTCAGATGGTTTTCATACCCACGAGAAATTCGGCATCTTTTTAGTACATTATTTTTATACGGATGCCTCACATCTGTAAAATAAAATCAATCAAGCCGAATACGGAATAAAATGGAAGTATCAAAGGCCTCAATTACTATTGAGCACAAGGGTTTGAAAAAACCTCTTTTCTAAAACATCACTGCTATATCTTGTTTAAAACTAAATTTTTACATAAATTCAAACCCTTTGTATATAGGTGCAAACGAGGCATAGCACCACTTCCAAATAACAGCACATTGACCAACACACACACATACACACATTCATATAATAGTTTCTTAAAAAGTGGCGATCACCGTGGTAACACGGATGTCGAGGGGTGCCTAACACCTTCCCTCCGCATAAGCAAGTCCCCGGACCCTAAATGAATCTCGATTTTACCGACCCGTTTAGCAATGTCACATTACTGGGTCAATGTGCAAACCTTTTCTCGGTTGTGTTGGTACAACCAGTTAAAAAACCAACTAGCGACTCTTATAGTCCAATCATCGACATTACACATGTCGGACCTTTTTCACGTGTTTTTTCAAATAAATCTCACATAAAATGAGAACACAAAAGAACAGGTAACGAACAAGGGACAAATAAAAAACCCGACGTCGACAGGTGGCGACTCTGCTGGGGACTCCAGTAAGAGGACTTAAGCCGCTATTACAAGCTTTTCAAAACTGTTGTATGCTTGTGTGTGGATGTTGCATTTACATTTATGATGAATGTGTACGAATGCATATCTTTACTACGATTAATACTTTACACTATATCTTCTTGTGATATTAGTGCTTCGCACATGTCATCATTTTCATATACGGTGAGACGCGATATATGTGAATGTATGTTGTGTGGTCCCTCCACCAGGAGGCTATCCTGCCGGTGTTTGATTACTGGACTCGTGGGAAGACTAATTCCCCGAGGCTCAGGAAAGGCACCACCCAAATTCGCTCCAGTTGAAAGACCAGATTAACTTCCCATTGAGTAAATTGTGATGATTTGGGAACCTTCATGCCGAAAAGCCGCGAGAGTAACCTAAGATAGGTCAGCCTCTGATAAACCAAACGCGGAGGAAAGTCTCTTCATGCTTTCTCATTTCAAATTACTTGTAAAGCCAATTACTTGTAATTTACATTCCATATTCATCTCCATGTAATGAGAAATATGAAGAAATATGTGCATGTACATATTTACATTAACATGCTATCCTGTACTTCGAACAGCTAACATCCGTTTTGCAGGACAAAATTCCTAAAATGGACACATCACATAGCATGTTAACATTTACACCATCCCTAAAACTAAACTATGCCACTTTTGTTACAGGGAAGCATTCAGACCTGTTACCTGGTCAAAGTCCAAAAAGGCCACATGCCTACAGCCAATCATGTCTTCATCTGACCAGTCTAATCCAGTTTCTCGCGAAGAATTCGACGAATTAACTAAATAAATTACAGACTCGGTTGTTTTGCTTAAAGAACTACATCAATCTACGTAGGGTCCAAAAACACCCGTACATGCTGAATCCCCTACACAAGGAGGAACCCAAGGTCCTGATAAAGCCATTACAGTACCTGAATTGCAGTTGGATACAACCAACAAAAGTCATAATGCCGCCCATCTTATAAAAGATCCAGACACCGGTGACATCAGAAAGAAAGTTCTTCAAATGGAAGAAACCCTTCGCGCTATCAAAGAAATTGGAGCACACGGGAGTGTGTCATATGCCGATCTTTGTATATTCCCTGGCGTTCATTATCCAGAAAAATTTAAAACTCCCGACTTTGAAAAGTATGATGGGTTAGGAAATCCTTACACCCATTTGAAGGTGTTCATTGGAGAACTCGGATCCCATGTAGAGGATGAGAAGCTCAGAATGCAGCTATTCCAAAAAAGTCTGACTGGAAAAGCCCGTTCATGGTATACCAGATTAGACAACTCAAAGATCCATAGCTGGGAAGAGCTAGCTCATGCCTTCCTTACACAATACAGTTTTCAGTCTCAGATGGCTCCTGACCGCTACCAAATTACCAAGGTCAAGAAACAGTCCAATGAGTCTTTTAGAGAGTATGCTCAAGGTGGAGGCGCCTTGCTGCTCAAGTTATTCCTTCTATGACAGAGTCAGAGATGGTTATGACCTTTATCGACATACAAGAAGCTCCTTTCTATGAGAGAGTCTTAGCTGGCATCGGTAAACCATTTTCTGAAATGATCAAACATGGGAAAATGGCTGAGATGGGATTGAAGTCAGGAAAGATTCAAGACCTAGCTACTCTTAAAGCTGTTGCTGAACACATCCAATCCGAAAATTATGGAAACAACCCCTGGAGGGTCCATAAAAAGAAAGAAGATGATGTTTCCCTGATACTACAAGGTCAAAAAGGCAATCAGAACATGCTTATCCAGAGGAGAAATTACACTCCCTTTCAAGCAAAGTCTTCAAACCCTCCAGTACCAAAAGGTGAAGAAGTCAAACGCCCTCGAGTGTTCACACCCTTAGGGGACTCTCTCGAGAATATTCTCACTCTTCTGACCATGCAAAGAAAATTACGCATCTTCTTCCACCAGCCAGCCCTAATGGTAGGGGTTTTAATGCTGCTCGGAAATGTGCTTATCATGCCGGGGCACCTGGAAATGATACTCAAGATTGTTGGGCCTTGAAGCATAAGATCTAAGACCTGATAGAGAACGGTGAGATCGTGGTCACCAAACCCGATCAACCTCACGTTCAAGACAACTCTCTTCCTCCACACAAAGAGAAAGAAGTCAACATGGTTAATTGGAGCACTGGATAAATTTCCAATTCTAATGGTGAAGCATCCCAGATCATCAAAGTCGATGTTGACAAATGGGATGATGCCAAGTTCCAATTCTCAATGGAACGAAAGATAAAAGCTCTTTGCAAACAAATTAAGCAATTGGCAGAACTGGTGACCTACCAGCATCAAGTCACACGCTAATTAATCAGTCAGGAGCATGCTAGTCTCCTTCCTCTTGTCATGAACATTCCCTCTTCACCTTCAAAAAGTGGAACAATGGAGGACAAAGTGGCAAAGAGAGCGAATGCCAAAGCTCGTCGAGATTTTGCCATCAGAAGGGAATTTACATATCTGGGCCAACCTATGGAGGAAATCCTTCAAATGCTAATTAGTGAAGGAAGGATTACTTCCCTCCTACCTCCAATCAATCCCCGTTCAGGATGATTTAATGTGGATGGAGTATGTCAATATCACTCTCATTCTCGCGATCACAGCACAGAAGAATGATGGGCACTCCGCCACCTTATCCAGAATCTCATTGATAGCGGTATCCTGCAACAAGCAGACGGTGATACTATACTACGGGGAAGTGAAAATACCTGTCCTACTAAATGGAAAGGATTGGTAGCAGTTATCTCCACTGAGGCTGATGGCATTGTCAAGCCACGCCCTATATCTACCATTCAACTCAGATGAAGTAACAATCCTTTGAAAGTGGCTGCTCCAGAGCCAATCAACTAACCCTTCCAACCATAATATCCTATTGTTAGCTTACAGAAAGTTCCTTGGAATTATGGAGAAGCTACAGGATCCACCTCGCATACAACTGCTGCAGTGTCGAAGGAGAATCCACTGTATCTTCCCTCACGGGTGATAAAGTCTACCATCAAATCAAAGGGGAAGATTCCCATGGAGAAGACTGAAAAATTCCTCCGTGCCATGGGTCATAATGAAGCCAAGGTGGTTTTAAGCTTAAGAGAAGCTCCACATCAAATTTCAATCTTGGACTTGGTTTTAACTTCCGAGGATCACAGGAAGATTCTACTTAAGGTTTTGGAAGAAGCCTTTTTACCAACATCAGTGGATGTGGAAAAGTTTCAACATTTGGTTTATCACATTTTCAACAACAATGTGATATCCTTCACTGATAATGACATACCGCCCGAAGGGACCGGTCATTGTAAACCGTTACACATCGCGGTCTTGTCCTCTGGATATATGCTACCTGGAGTCTTAGTAGACGGAGTTTCATCTTTGAATATCTGTCCATACGCTACATTGTTGAAGATGAACATCAATCTCAATCGAATCCGAGTTAGCCATATGATCATCAAAGCTTTTGATGGATCCCGTCGCAATTTGGTCGGAGAGATTGAACGGCCAATTGAGATTGGTCCACATACATTCTGCGTGTCTTTCCACGTACTCAAGATAGATTCAGGATACAACCTGCTCTTGGGAAAACCGTGGATTCATATGGCTTGGGCAGTCCCCTCCACCCTTCATCAGCAACTGAAATACATTATCAACAATAGCCTAGTTACAGTCAACGCTGAACCGGAATGCCCTCAACAAGGTGACATACCGTTCATCAGTTTTAATTCTGATATTAAGCCGGTCAGTTTGCACACTTTGGAAGTAAGCAACCCTCAATTTCATGCCCTGGGAACGCCATTGCCCGTACCCAAGATCTCTGCCGAAGTAATGTCGGCTACTCAAGAAATGATGTCTTTTGGTCATCAGTCAGGACAAGGGATGGGTAAAGATCACCAATGTATCAAGTACCCTATCCAAATAGCTAGTCAAACTGGGACAGCTGGACTAGGCTATTCTGCCAGTTCTAGTCTGAGGAATCCTCATAAGCATCAGTAAATTCCTTCAACTTCAACCATGTGGCGTTTATCTTCGCCTTCAAACGTTGAGTCCGTACAACCTCCTGTAAAGGTGCCAACCAACATGATGGCTATGCTATTTCCCAAGCCAGTGCCATTCAAAGCAAAAGAAGTCTTTGTTCCAGATTCCAGAGTGGAGGAAGAGAAATAAAGAATCAAGCAAAACGTCGTCCGAATAATGTCGGGCATGCGCATCATTTTTGACGCCCCCAAAATTAGTATACATCACCCATCTTGGGTCGCCACTTACATGGTACATAAATCCAAATACAACTTAATTATACAACTATCGTGTACAATACGACAAAACATAGCATGTGAGTTTGAATACAAATATTGTATTCCAACAGAATAATAATAAAAGAGGAACCAGGTCCGGCGTAGAACGCACAGATAGGATATTCCAACAGAATAATAAAGACGGAATAATAGAAGAATGTCACCAAGTATAGGGTAGACCGCGTATACAGGTTATTCCAACAGAATAATAAAGAATGGAATAACAGAAGTTCTCTTCATGAATACAAAAGAAATAATACCACTTACGGGTACAATAAATAATATCCCTTACCTTGAAAGGAAGAGTACTGGATATACGAGTAGTGAAGTAGCAGAACACTTTTCTTCTTTCTCTATATAGTTTCTCTCTCTAGAGTTTCAGTGAATTCGTAAGAAAATAATGAAGGAATGAGCTTCAATTTATAGAAAAATAGACTGCATAGTAACTAACTCATGAACGGTCTAGATTGATTTACTTTAATCTGATGGTCCATATTTAAAGCAAAATCTTTTAAATAAAATATAATATATTCTATTTATAATCTAATAAAACGAATAACTTTATAAAAGATTTTACTATGCAAATACTATGCAGACACTATGCAACCACTATACATAATAAAATATAATATATTCTAATTATTGTCTAATAAAACAGATAACTTTATAAAAGTATTTTATTTTATATAAAAAGATTTTACTATTAGCCTAATAAAATGAATAACTTTATAAAAGTATTATGTTTTATATAAAAAGCTTTTCTGTTTTATTACATTAATAATACTAATAAAACAAAACTGAGTGACTTATCACATAAGCCTCAATAATCAATACCGTATGCTACTATGCAACCACATGTATTATTATACTTTTACTACCGAGTAGTTCAACAGTATTAACGGTAAAACTTCCGCCGTTATTTTCATAAAATATTTTTGTTGTTTTCTCAATTAGACAATAATTCCGTTGTGGGGTCCACCAATAATTGTGCCGTCGTACAAATATTTCCCGACAAAAATAATATTCCCCGACCAATCGAATATAATACAACAACTTGCATACTTTGCAAAATTTATAAATACTACCCACAACTATAACATTATCTCAAATTCACACCATAATATTTTAAAAAAAATTCAAAAAAATTAAATCTTTATTCATAAAATCTAGGGTTTCACAATCTCTCCTCCTTATGAAATTTCGCCCTCGAAATTTACGTACGTACCTGGTATGCCGAACAGATGAGGACACTTCGTCAGATTCTAACTCTTGAGGTATAACCTTTGAGTGTTGAATACATTCCAGGATTTTAACAGGTACATCTTCATATGTTAAATTATCAGCTATCTCGTCCGGTTCTAAATCAATAATGTGGTTCGGGTCGTCCACATATTTGCGTAACATCAATACGTTAAAAATGTTATGAACACGCGACATACTTGGCGATAAAACGAGTCTATAAGTCACAGTTCCTACTCGATCGAGGATTTCAAATGGGTCAATTAAATCGAGGGTTGAGATTTCCTCTCTTCATCGATTCTTGCTTCTAGAATAACGCCATCTTGAACCTTCTTCTTCACATTCATCAGCTCTGAGTATGTAGCTTGATCGGCTTTAACTTTATCGATTAAAGTCGATTTCAATCGTATATTCGTTATATTCATGTGGGTCCCTAAAGTCTTTAACTCTATCTTCATCATTTGTAAGTTAGACGAAATGGGTCTTTGTGTTAACAACATCTCACTCGCATATGATCTTCTACTCAACTCGTCAGCTACCACTTTCGTTCTTCCACGATGATATTGAATGGTATGGTCATAATCTTCAACAACTCGAGCCAACGTCTTTGGCGCATGATACATTCGCTTTATTTAAAGAAATATTTAAGAGTTTAAGAAATGGGTTTTGTACTGGGGTCAATACAAAATTCAATTTCACGCTCTGGGGTAGGCTAAGAAGTCTTCACGAATACGTCAGGAACTTTATTAATAATAGAAATATCGTTCAAAACTGTGACCCTCGTCCAAGACTTGGATAGCACGTCACCTTGATACCTATCAACTTGCCATCGTCATTCACGACGTCGCCTACAGAAAGTCTGGCTTCGGTGCATTCCACACAAGAAAGTCAACAACGAAAGGATCGGGACTCTTTACTTATATGGCTTGATATGACAATGATTGACTTTAGTGGTTTGGTTGCTTGAATTCGCATAACAGGTTAGTTAGGAGTATGAAAGCTAACAACCTTACAAAAAAAACATGATGAGTAGTTAACAAATCAATTCCTAAAATCACATCAAAGGCAAGTATTTTCAAAGAGATACGATCGACAGGTAACGTGAAAGTGTTTATTTGAATTAAACAAGATTTATAAATAGTAGAGGTAACGAAGGTTTCTCCCAACGGAATTTCAACAGATAAATCAAAGTCTAACTTCTCCGGAGTTAAGTTCAAACATTGAACACAACTAGGTGAAATAAAAGAGTGAGTAGAACCGGTATCTAACACGATATAAACTTCAAAAGAGTTTATGACTCACATACCCGTGATAATTTTATTCAGGTTCCTCGTCACGAAAAATGCTCTCTTAAACTACCAGCTTTGACTTTTCTGGGACGGCCTTTGGTGCCTCCATCTTAGCTGAATTTGTCTTCAGTGAACGACAAAATCGGGCTAAGTGACCTTCTCTTCCATAATTATAACATGCTTTGGACGGTATCACGCAGTTTGGACTGAGGTGTCCCTCCGCTCCGCATTTGAAGCATATGATAGGTGGTCGTTCCCCTTCCTTAACAACGGGTACTGGTGCTAACGTCTTTCCATCATTGTTGAATCTCCTCTTCTTGAAATGTTCATTCTTATTGTTTTGACCATGATTACCACCGAAGTGGTTACCATTTCTGGCATGTTGATTCCCTCCATATTTATTGTCACCGCTTTGATGACTGTTATCATCGGTATTATCATTTTGTCGGCTGCTCTCTTTTGGTTGCATTGACTCGTTATCGCACTCCACTAACTGAGCCCTATTTACAATATCTAAATACAAACACAGTTTATGAGAAATAAGATATTGACGTATCTCCGGCTTCAAACCTCTTAAAAACATCCGCGTTATTCTCTCTTCATTATCAACCAAGTAGGACGTAAATCGGGACAACTCGGCAAACTTGGCTTCGTACTGCGACACAGTCATGTTGTGACAACCCGAAAAATCGGATTGTCAAGAATTTAAGTTAAAGAATTAGTTATTAATAAAATAAATTTTTATTAATACTATTCTGTGCTATTTGTTTATTAATCGTTCTATAACCTAGAATGATTATTAATCGGGAGAATTCTGGCTACGTGCTAGACTGAACGAGTAAGAATTTTCAAGACGAAAATGAAATTTTTCCGGGAACAAAATATTTTTCGGGGAAAAAGGCGAAATAGGCACTATTCACCCTTTTCTGCTCGGAGATTTATTTTGAAATTCTGAGAAGTTCTTGATTGCGTGAAATCTTAAGACGTGATTGAATATTCAATAATATTTCAGTTATGGCAAAAACGAAGTTTTCGCCTGCAAACTCAAAACCTAAGGGTTAGGGAAAGTGAGTTCCGAGAATGTTACGAGTATGTATAATAATTAGGGTTATTATGCGTGAGAAATACGAGTATGATACGAGTTATTATACGAGAATATTACGAAGATTAGTACGACGTATAATAAGAATATCGTACGAACAATATACGAGGAGAATACGAGCATACGAGAATGGAATGCGTAGAATACGATTAGTCTTAATGGACTTTGTGTTCATAGACTTTTGTAGAATCCAATTGGACTTGGATTATGTCAAGCCCAATGATTTGTGAAGTCAAGCCCAAGTTAGGCCCAATAAGAATTAGGGTTAAGGCCCAAACCAAGAAAAGAAACCGCGGATCGAACCGATGGGTAAACGGATGGGTAAAATCCATGGAGCAACCCATGGGGATGACCCATGGGCATAAGGGGCGGCCACTTGGCCACCAAGTAAGGGTGGTGGCCAAGTAAACTTGGTTGCCAAGTGTGGAATAGTAAGGAGGTGGAGGGGAAATGACCAAAATGCCCCTAACCTTGAAAATCTATAAATAGAAAGCTTAACTTTCATTTTCTAGGATTTTGAAAATCCTAGAACTTGA
This sequence comes from Panax notoginseng, assembly GCA_016801055.1. Lineage (NCBI taxonomy): Eukaryota > Viridiplantae > Streptophyta > Magnoliopsida > Apiales > Araliaceae > Panax > Panax notoginseng. The sequence continues at coordinate 56,535,580 of CM029016.1, forward strand.
GAGAGATAGAGATAGCTCGGTTGGGAGAGAAGAGGAAGAGCATGATCATGAACGCTCGGATCAAAAGTGATCGAGAAATAGAAAAGCTCGCAAATCGCCGGCTTTGTCTAACGGAAGAGAAATAAAGAAGAACGGTAATCCGAACCCTAGTTTCTTCTACTATTTTCTTTAAGTTTAATATGTTTAAAATATAACTTAATGAGAATAAGGAGTAAAAGATGTTAGTAATGATTTCATATGGTTGAAATCATGAGAAAATAAGAAATGAGAAATAAGAAATTTAGTTTATAAATTTCTTAAGCAAGTATAAGATTCGTGAGGATTTTGAGCGATCCGAACGAATATTATGAACGAGTAGGTGAATTAAGTAAGGAATGGTGTTCTATAACATCAAATTCCAAGAAAAAGTGAAATCGTAATCCAAAATATCGATTAAAAATGAAGAACGCGAAGAACACGCGAAGAACGCGTAGAACGTTGTTGATGGACAAATTTAAAACCATCATAGTGTAATTGTTGTTGATGGACAAGTTTAAAACCATCGCGTATAAGTTAGTTGCTTATTGCTTGGTTAGGAACGTTAGAAACGTTCATGAAGAACGGGTTAAAATTGAGCTATAATGAAGTTATGGCGAAATTTCGTAAAAGACGAACGAGAATTAGAAAGTTAGTAAATGAACCCGAATGTGTAGGGTTTTATAAGAATATAAGAGAACGTATAAAACGTGAGTCGTAGACTCAAGAAAGAACGAATTCTGAGTTCGGATGACCGAATTACGGACGAACGAACGAAGAGCGTTAAAAGCGTAAAATGAACGAAGGGTTAAGATTAAGCCAATTGAATGGCATGTTAACTGATTCAGAATGAAGTTCTATCCAAGGCATATTAAAGTATGTAAGATAAGGAAGAGAATAGCTTTGGAACGACCTCGTTCCGAGTTATAACGAAGAAGTTATGAGATCGTAAAGTAAGCATCTCAAACTTGACTTAACACTTAGAAAAAATTTCTAGGTTTTTGTCTTGGCGCCGCAGCGCAGGAAGGGGCGCCGCAGCGCGAGAAGTGGCGCCGCAGCGTGAGAGGGGGCGCCACAGCGCGAGCTCGGCATACACTTCTGGGGAGTGCCGCAGCAACGCGAGAGGAAAGGCAAGGCACGGCGCCGCAGTGCCAGTGCAGTGCAATACCCAGAAATGAGATTTTAACTGCTCATTTTCTCGGGGGATGTGCAAGAAAGAAGTATGAACATATAGTTCACGTAATGTAACACTTAGTCAAGTGTTTTAAACCTTTAGCAAAGGTTGAACGAAAAGATTAATCGAGAATAAAAGACAAAGAATGTAAATGCGGGTTACAGAACCGATGTCCGGGGACCGTAGTCGCGATAAACGAACGTGAGGGATTGCTATGGTTGTGATTCCTTAGACGTTGGTTGACGATGTTGATGTATAACATTTCGATGTTATGACATGGCATTGAGAGATGAATGTAAAGCGTATAGACGCTGTGAATGCAACGTTGTTGCGATGAATGATCGGTCTTAGCATACAACGAACGGTATGGCTTCGACATTAAGAAAGAATAATGAACATGGGGTTCATGGGATGGATAATGATGAAAGTAATTGAAACCTTGAGTAAAGGTTGAATGAGAGATTAAGAGACGAGCAACGTGAACGTTGAATACGTAAACGATCCTCGTGAATCGTATTCGCGTTTGATGAACGTGCTAAGTATACCCTAGTTGTATGACTTAAACGTTGACGAAGATAGTAAGTAAGATACGAATGGTATCAAGAGAGCCGTAATGAACGGTATTAAGATTACTGAAAGCCGAATATAAGTCGGGTGAGAATGATAGAATGAAAAGTAAGCGCTGAACACTTTAACCAGCGTAAGGGTTGAGTGTAAGCGAGTGTTAAACGGGCAGAACCTACACCCTGTGTATGGTTTAACCGTAATGTAATGAAGAATGTTGATTAACCGTGAACGGTGAAGAAACTAAATTGAAGATAATAACGTATAACGTTAAGAAACCGAGTTAATAAGTATAACTTGGATAAACGTTCTGAGTTGAGGGAACCGGACGTTGTAAGATATGAATAAGTTCATATGAAATGTTTAACGCTATGGTCTCATAGTATTGACAATGAATGATCATTCCGAGTATACAAAAGATTGTATGACTTAGACGATAAAGAATGATTCCTGAGGTATGGCATTTAGTTGCCAGAAAGCCATAAGGAATAAGAAGTTGACTTAACGAACATTATAGTTTAATGGTTCGGATAAGTTAAGGTAAGTTAGGTTATAGTACAATCGTAACCTTTGATGGTTGACGTATGGGAGCTGGGCTAAACAATTCCTTCAGAGAGCGAAGGTATATACAAAACTGGCAACCGATCCAACTCACTGTGTGGGCAGTGTGACACCCCCAAATCCGGGTACTTCGATTCCACGGGATTTGGTGTTCACTGTACAAGCATCATCTATCTATCTACCCATAAATAATATCAAACCATACAATAGATAGAAATCATAATAAAATCTATTCCCTTAAGGGTTACATCAACTGAATCATAAATAAATCCCAGGTTACTCTAACCTTAAAACATCTGTGCGGAATTCTAAACAAATAAGTCTTAACATCAACATAACTCAAGTCTTAAACAAATACATCAGTTAATAAATAACAGGTCTTCATCATTTGCTAACTTTGCCCTTGCCCTTACTAGTGGAGGGTTCATCGCTTCTTTCATTCTTAACTGCAATGTTATTATTAAGCAAGAGTGAGCACAAATGCCCACAAGTATAAAAAAATGAAACAACAGTATAATAACATGCGAATAATCAACGACATCTGAATAAAGCTCAACTTTTGAATCAAGAATAAATAACATGAATCAAAAGAATACTGAGGGTCATAAGACCTTGAACTATGTCCTAGGTTAACAAGGGTTATACTTGAAACCTTTAACAGTCATAAGACTATGGACCTTCTTCTCGTACTTAGGGGGATCATCCCTTAGTACCATACTGTGCACAATATCTTAACGCTAACGCATAAGTGAATCCCTTTTCAGGGTTGTTCATCTCAGTTTGACATTCGAGTCCGCACCAAAGGAAGTTTGGTTTGGATAATTCAATAAGGGTTCTGAAATTTAGAACGTTCATCAACTAAGGACTAGCTGAATCATTAAGATTCACTAGTCAAAAAAGGTTCAACAATAATGATATTCGATTTGAATAATAATCTCAAATGTATACAATAGAACAATTATTGTATAATTGAATCATGCTTTGAAAGATAATCAATCTTTAGTATAATACTTGAACTTGAATAATAATTTAAGTTTAAGTAAATTGCTCAATGTAAAAGTAGAGTTAAGAAACTTGCTCAATTTAAGAGTTTAAGTTTAGGAAACTTGCCTCGCGTGTAGATTACACTTTAACTAATCACGTTCTTTGAAATAAATCCTACATACCATTCACATTCAATACCAGTTAATTATTAACTAATCATCATAACTTATTCTCGTTGTCTACTTTAATAATTGACTAACTTAGTCAAATCATCACGTTGACACCTAATTTGTTCTTCATGAATAAATAACTAATTATGTATTTAATAATACAACTCACATGTAATTATGTTATTTACATGCTAAACAAATATTTTATCATCATATAATATTTCTAACATATTTACATGTTCATTATTTTAATACACTAACCCATTGTTAGACTTAGAAAATTTAAAAGCTCATTTTTTTATTTTTTATTTTTTTTTATTTTTTTTTATTTTTTTTTTTTCAGTTCGCGAAGAACACAGAATTCAGCGAAAATAATTACTACAAAATCATTAATTCTCCAAATTAAACACACCCACATGTTGGAATTCATATATAATTAATACCCAACATTTATATACTGACAAAACTAATTTTAAACACTTAATAACAGATTTAAAGCCTAACAATTCACTGACTTTGATGTTCATGAAGTTTTAGAAAATTTTATGTGAAAATTCTCCCTACAAATTCGTTATAACACCGAATTCGTTCGTTTAAGGCTTAAACTCTTCGTATTAACATGCATAACAACATACAAGTCTAAAATTTAGGGATAATATATGATCAATACATAAATTTTCACGTATAAGGCCTTAAGGACAAACCCAAACTCTGTAATTTTGTAAAACATATATATTACGTAATATTATGAAACTAATGATATGGAATCATGCAATATATATGTAAAACATGCTATACTTCTCGAATTACTACACATATCTTTATCACAACACCAATTCTCAATTCACAGAGATTAACAGAAGTTTTGAAAGCCATTTTATGAAAACTAAAATACGTAATTTAGAATTTGGGAAGGAGAAGATTACCCTGTAGAATATAATTAGTAGGATTAGAATTCCTCACTCAAAATCTCCTTCACCCACTCACAATTCTAAATATCTCTGACAATTTTCTCTAAACTCTCTCTGATAGCTTTCTAGACTTAGGCAAAATGAGGAAAGAAAAAGAGAAGACGTCGTAATATAATAAAGGAACTGAGCGTAGAGTGGTCAGTTGGCCCAATCATGGGTTAACTGCACCAACTCCCCTTAAGGCCCTGTTTGGTTAGTTAGGAAAAGGTTTTAAAATCATTTAATTTAATAAAACTTTATCATATAGTTTAATTATGTCACACCCACTTGCACAATAAATCAAATATCTTATTTAATTTAATATAAATAAAATATAATAATTTCTCATAAATTCACATAGTCATATTTTTAATTTACTCATTAATAAATAATGTCAATTTATTAAATCTCTAATTAATAATTACATTAATTTAATAACATAATGCTTAATTAAATATTTTGTTTAATTCAATAAGCTCGCGTACATTGATAATAAAATTCTCTACATTAATTTAATAAATGCAACACATATAATTAAATTATTCTACCACAATTGCATCAATTGATTATTTAATCTAATAATTAAATCGTCGAAAAATATTTATTTACTTCAATAAATATTTAAAATAATTTACAAAATTCTCGTTCGTCACATCTTTCCTCCCTTAAAAGGATTCTGTCCCCAGAATCACGACTCAATAATTTCGACCCGTTACATTCTCCCCCCTTACAAAGATTCTGTCCCCAGAATCGCATACACATAATTAAGTAAATAAATGAAGGTAATTCTTCATCATATTCTCTTCGAGTTCCCACGTAGCTTCTTTAGCGTTGTGGTTCCTCCAAATTACCTTAACAGAAGGTATAACTTTATTTCTGAGAACTTATTCTTTTCGGTCGACAATTTGGACAAGAATTTCTTCATAAGACAAGTCTTTCTCAAAATGCAGGGGTTCGTATTCAATTACATGCTTGTAATCAGGCTTCTAAGGTCGTAACACAGAAACATGGAAGACGTTGTGGATATTCTCGAGTGCTGGAGGTAAGGCTACCTCGTACGCAACTTCTCCAATTCTTCGCAGTACCTCAAAGGGTCCAATAAATCTTGGGCTCAATTTTCCTTTCTTTCCGAACCTGATCTTTCCCTTCCAGGGAGAGACCTTCAAGAAAACATAACTACCTGATTCAAACTCGATATTTTTACGATGTGGATCAGCGTATTTCTTCTGTCGATCTTGAGCTGCTACCAGTCGTGCTCGGATCACTTTGACTATTTCTGCCATCTGCTGTACCAATTCTGGCCCTAGCAATTGTCTTTCACCAACTTCATCCCAATAAAGCGAAGTTCTGCACTTTCTGCCGTATAACGCTTTGTAAGGCAGCATACCAATACTAGCGTGGTAACTGTTGTTGTAGCCGAACTCTACCAACGGTAGGTGATCATCCCAATTTCCTTTGAAGTCCATTACACAGGCTCGTAACATATCTTCCAGTGTTTGAATCGTTCTTTCGCTCTGTCCGTCTGTTTGAGGGTGGTAAGCTGTACTCATTCGCAGTTGTGTACCCATGCATTCCTGAAGACGTTTCCAGAAATTTGATGTGAAGCGCGAATCCCTATCGGAAACAATAGACACCGGCACTCTGTGCCTCGAAACAATCTCTTTCACATATAATCTTGCCAACTGATCTAAGTTAAATCTGATTTTGATAGGAAGGAAGTGCGCGGATTTCGTCAGTCGGTCAACGATAACCCATACTGCGTCGTAGCCTTTCTGAGTCGTCGGAAGGCCAACCACGAAGTTCATCGTAATATGTTCCCATTTCCATTCTGGGATCTCCAACGGTTGTAGCAATCCACTCGGTCTCTGATGTTCTGCTTTAACTTTCTGACATGTCAGGCATTTGGCAATACATTCTGCAACATCACGTTTCAAATTCGGCCACCAGAAATGTTGTCGAAGATCTTGGTACATTTTTGTACTACCAGGGTGAATCGAATATCTTGAACTATGAGCCTCACTCAAAATTTCTTCCTTAATTTCTTGTACTGGCGGAACCCAAATTCTGCTTTCAAATCTCAATATTCCTTCCTTATCCATCTTAAATCTTGGTTCGGTTCCTTCAGATATCTTCGTTGTTACCTTTTTGCATTCATCATCCTGAAGCTGAGCCTCCTTCACTCTATCTAGTAGAGTTGTACCAGATTGCATCTGAAATAGCTTCTCATCAATCTCTATAGGATACTTCACTTCTAACTCCAGTTTCTCCATATCTGCAATTAGCTCCTGCTGAGCAGTCAACATCATCAATTTCTCACGACCCTTTCTATTTAAGGCGTCGGCAACCACATTAGCCTTACCCGGATGGTATAAAATCTCACAGTCATAATCCTTGATTAATTCCAACCATCTTCTTTGACGCATATTCAAATCTTTCTGTGTAAAAATATATTTCAGACTCTTGTGGTCCGTATATATTTCACACTTTTCCCCGTATAGATAGTGCCTCCAAATTTTCAAAGCAAAAACAACTGCAGCTAAGTCCAAATCATGGGTTGGGTAACCCTTCTCGTAATCCTTCAACTGCCGTGATGCATACGCAATGACTTTGCCGTTTTGCATCAGCACACAGCCAAGTCCTTTATGCGACGCATCGCTAAAAATAACAAAATTTCTTGTATCATCCGGAAGAGATAACACAGGCGCTGTACTCAACCTCTTCTTTAATTCTTGAAAACTCTCCTCACACTTCTCCGTCCAAACAAATTTCACAGCTTTTCGAGTTAAATTCGTTAACGGAGTTGCGATCTTAGAAATATCTTGTATGAATCTTCTATAATATCCTGATAATCCAAGAAAACTTCTTACTTCTAACGGCGTTCTCGGCTGATCCCAGTTAATCACATCTTCTACTTTGGATGGATCTACCGAAATTCCATCTTTATCGATTACGTGACCAAGAAATTGTACTCTCTCGATCCAGAATTCGCATTTTGAAAATTTAGCATACAACTTCTCCCTTCTCAATACATCCAACGTTAACCTCAAGTGTTCTTCATGTTCCTCTTTGGTTTTGGAATATACCAAAATATCGTCTATAAATACCACCACGAATTTGTCCAAAAACGGCTTGAATACCCCATTCATTAGTCCCATAAATGCTGCAGGAGCATTCGTAAGACCAAACGACATTACTAAAAACTCATAATGACCATATCGCGTTCAGAACGCTGTCTTCGGTACATCCTCTGGCCTCACCTTCAGTTGGTGATAACCACTCCTCAAGTCAATCTTGGAAAAGTATTTTGCTCCCTTCAATTGATCAAACAGATCATCGATCCTAGGTAATGGATATTTGTTCTTAATCGTGACCTTATTTAATTCTCTGTAGTCAATGCAGAGCCTCATCGATCCGTCCTTCTTTTTCACGAACAACACCGGCGCTCCCCACGGCGATACGCTCGGTTGAATGTACTTTTTGTCCAACAATTCTTGTAGTTGTACCATTAATTCCTTCATCTCTACTGGCGCCATTCGGTATGGTGCCTTCGATATTGGAGCAGTTCCGGGCGCCAAATCAATCACAAAGTCTACTTCTCTATTTGGAGGAAGTTCTGGCAAATCGTCTGGAAATACATCGACGAAGTCCCTCACAATCGGTATCTCCTCTACCTTCGGGTTCTCTTTTTGACTGTCGACTATGTAAGATAAATATCCTACACAGCCTTGTCTTAATAACTTCCTGGCCTGCAACATCGTCAGACAACTCGCTTGTCTATGCGACTTGCTACCATAAAACACAACCTTTGACGGAGTCATAAGGTTAATACGCTTCTTTTGGCAGTCAATTACAGCCCCATAATTGGATAGCCAATCCATACCCAATATAACGTTGAATTCCCCCAATCGAATAGGGATAAGATCTACGTTCATGATATTACCCTTAATATCCACTCTACAATTCTTATACACATGCTTAACAGGAATTATCTCTCTATTCGCAATTTTTATAATCATGGGATATTCCAATTCATCCTTAAGCAAATCTAAACTATTAGCAAAGTCATCGGATATAAAGGAACAAGTAGCACCCGAATCAAATAAAACGTAAGCATTAATTTCATTGATCAGAATGATACCTGACACCACAACACGAGACTGGATTACATCCTGCACCGTCATATTGAAAGTTCTGGCGGTTGGTCGGTTTGTTGCAGGTGGTCTGATGATGGTTAAGGTATTTCCATTGCTATTTCCCCGGTTTCCTCCTTGTCCTGATCCTCCCGATCCCTTCTTGGGACAGTCTCTTGCTAAATGATCTTTCAAACCACAGTTAAAACAAGCACCCTTCTTTAGGTTTGGACAATTTGGTGCTATGTGGCCTTCCTGACCACAATTGTAGCACACTCTCTTTCCCTTCAAACAAACTCCTAAATGTGCCTTGCCACAAGTCAGACATGCTTCTATCTTCTTTTTTTTCCCTCCGTGATGACTTCCAGCTGTCGAGTTATCCGTCCACTTCCTCTTCTGATTATTATTATTCTCAGTATTACTTCCACCAGTCTTGTTATTACCTTCATTCTCACTCTTTTTTTTTGTTCTTAGTTGTACTTAGTCACTGCATCACTTCCTCCTTCCACGAGAATGGCCTTTTCCAAAACTCCCGCAAACGTGTTAAGTTGAAACATTGATACCTTGTTGTATACTCAAGGCTTCAGTCCTTGTTCGAATCGTCTGGCTTTCCTCTCGTCAGTGTGTACTTGATACGGGGCAAACCTTGCCAACTCATCGAATTTAGCCGCGTATTCAGGCACGCTCATGGTTCCCTGTTTCAGTTCCAGAAATTGCACCTCCATCTGATTCTGCGAACTAGCTGGGAAATACATTTCGAAAAACATCTCTTTGAATCTCTCCCACGTAATTACACCTTCACCTCTTCGCATCTTGTTTGCCTGCCACCAGTAGCTAGCCTCAGACTTTAGCATAAATGTCGCAAAAACGGTCTTCTGATCTTCTCGAACCCTAGCAACGTCGAAAACCTTCTCCATTTCCATCACCCACGTTTGAGCATCGATCGGGTTTCTGGAACCTTTGAACTCTGGCGGTCCCACCGCCTTAAAATCTTTAAACGTTGTGCTAGGTGGAGCTTGTGGTTGGTTATTCATGACTCCAGTTAGTAAATTAACTAGCTGTTGAACTGGATTAACATTGGCATTATTGTTATTATTGGTTGACCCTTCCTGAGCCGGTTGACGTTGTTGTCTTCTCCTTGGCGGCATTTTTCTGTTAAATAAACGTTTATTAGAACTTTATTTATTTCTCTACATAGTTAAGACATTACTCAACAATTTAACATATCACTTAACACATCATCTCAAACAACTTGATATCTTTTCATTCAAATAAAAAGTTTTAACATTAAACTATAGCATACTGCTATTTACATCATCTATCCTGGAATAAAGAATCCACAGGATTTAAAACATTTAAATATTAACATATTCCTTAGTTCATAAACACATCAGAATTTACATAAAACTATATAAGTCTTTCACATAAATAAACAGATTCTATTCCTGTCTTCCAAGGTGCTCAATAGCCTTGCCACGCTCCTCATTCATGATACGAGACATCGTCCTGCGATCCAACATATACGATGGAAGTCCTTCAAACTGGATGGGGTACCTTAACACTCGCTCTTGAACCTCATCCATCTCATGATTAAGTGTGGCGTACGTGTCTTCAAGCTTTGCCTTCTTTGCACGACTATCATCTTCTACACGATCAGCTCGATGTGATTCTCTTACCCATCCTTCCTCTGCTATTTTCAGTCTTCCGGAGGTTTCCTTCAGTTCCTTCTTCAGTTTCTCTATCTCCTCGGTCTTATCTTCGGTTTGACCCTTCTCATGAACCAGATCCCACTCCACGTTTCCTAAACGTGTATGAAGGGTCATAATCTCTCTATCCTTCTCCTCTAAAGTAGACTGCTGAACAGTCGCTCGCTCAGTCAATTCCTGAACCTCATCTTGTAACTCCACGTTACGATCATATAGTGTGTCATACATCTCAGCATCAACAGTGTACCGTGGTAGCTCCTCTTCTTCTTCCTCCTCATCAAACTCCTCCTCAGGATCCTCCTCAGGATCAATCTCAGGTTCATGCTCCTGACCAACAACGGTGATCAATGGAGATGAAACCCTCTGCACCAGCTGCTCCCTAACGACATGAATGTCTCGGGGCTCCTCCTCAGTCGGTCCTTCAAGTACACGAGATCCCTCCTCAGTAGGTACTATAGGTAAATGGGGTCCCTCCTCAGCTTGACTAGCTTCTCCATCATTCGTCATCCTGACAACAAAATTTTAAGTTTTAGTTACTAAGTCATACTATCTAACGCATACTTAACACATAAACACATAATGTATTTTATTATCTTCAATGAATTACAAAAATTCATTTCTTAGAACTCGATAAGAGTTTTCAATTACTATCTTCTTCTATAAGGCTACTACCTAAGGTTGTTTCCCCCACCTAAGGTTCATAACCTACAGCTCTGATACCAACTTGTGACACCCCCAAATCTGGGTACTTCGATTCCACGGGATTTGGTGTTCACTGTACAAGCATCATCTATCTATCTACCCATAAATAATATCAAATCATACAATAGATAGAAATCATAATAAAATCTATTCCCTTAAGGGTTACATCAACTGAATCATAAATAAATCCCAGGTTACTCTAATCTTAAAACATCTGTGCGGAATTCTAAACAAATAAGTCTTAACATCAACATAACTCGAGTCTTAAACAAATACATCAGTTAATAAATAACAGGTCTTCATCATTTGCTAACTTTGCCCTTGCCCTTACTAGTGGAGGGTTCATCGCTTCTTTCATTCTTAACTGCAATGTTATTATTAAGCAAGAGTGAGCACAAATGCCCACAAGTATAAAAAAATGAAACAACAGTATAATAACATGCGAATAATCAACGACATCTGAATAAAGCTCAACTTTTGAATCAAGAATAAATAACATGAATCAAAAGAATACTGAGGGTCATAAGACCTTGAACTATGTCCTAGGTTAACAAGGGTTATACTTGAAACCTTTAACAGTCATAAGACTATGGACCTTCTTCTCGTACTTAGGGGGATCATCCCTTAGTACCATACTGTGCACAATATCTTAACGCTAACGCATAAGTGAATCCCTTTTCAGGGTTGTTCATCTCAGTTTGACATTCGAGTCCGCACCAAAGGAAGTTTGGTTTGGATAATTCAATAAGGGTTCTGAAATTTAGAACGTTCATCAACTAAGGACTAGCTGAATCATTAAGATTCACTAGTCAAAAAAGGTTCAACAATAATGATATTCGATTTGAATAATAATCTCAAATGTATACAATAGAACAATTATTGTATAATTGAATCATGCTTTGAAAGATAATCAATCTTTAGTATAATACTTGAACTTGAATAATAATTTAAGTTTAAGTAAATTGCTCAATGTAAAAGTAGAGTTAAGAAACTTGCTCAATTTAAGAGTTTAAGTTTAGGAAACTTGCCTCGCGTGTAGATTACACTTTAACTAATCACGTTCTTTGAAATAAATCCTACATACCATTCACATTCAATACCAGTTAATTATTAACTAATCATCATAACTTATTCTCGTTGTCTACTTTAATAATTGACTAACTTAGTCAAATCATCACGTTGACACCTAATTTGTTCTTCATGAATAAATAACTAATTATGTATTTAATAATACAACTCACATGTAATTATGTTATTTACATGCTAAACAAATATTTTATCATCATATGATATTTCTAACATATTTACAAGTTTATTATTTTAATACACTAACCCATTGTTAGACTTAGAAAATTTAAAAGCTCATTTTTTTATTTTTTATTTTTTTTTATTTTTTTTTATTTTTTTTTTTTCAGTTCGCGAAGAACACAGAATTCAGCGAAAATAATTACTACAAAATCATTAATTCTCCAAATTAAACACACCCACATGTTGGAATTCATATATAATTAATACCCAACATTTATATACTGACAAAACTAATTTTAAACACTTAATAACAGATTTAAAGCCTAACAATTCACTGACTTTGATGTTCATGAAGTTTTAGAAAATTTTATGTGAAAATTCTCCCTACAAATTCGTTATAACACCGAATTCGTTCGTTTAAGGCTTAAACTCTTCGTATTAACATGCATAACAACATACAAGTCTAAAATTTAGGGATAATATATGATCAATACATAAATTTTCACGTATAAGGCCTTAAGGCCAAACCCAAACTCTGTAATTTTGTAAAACATATATATTACGTAATATTATGAAACTAATGATATGGAATCATGCAATATATATGTAAAACATGCTATACTTCTCGAATTACTACACATATCTTTATCACAACACCAATTCTCAATTCACAGAGATTAACAGAAGTTTTGAAAGCCATTTTATGAAAACTAAAATACGTAATTTAGAATTTGGGAAGGAGAAGATTACCCTGCAGAATATAATTAGTAGGATTAGAATTCCTCACTCAAAATCTCCTTCACCCACTCACAATTCTAAATATCTCTGATAATTTTCTCTAAACTCTCTCTGATAGCTTTCTAGACTTAGGCAAAATGAGGAAAGAAAAAGAGAAGACGTCGTAATATAATAAAGGAACTGAGCGCAAAGTGGTCAGTTTGCCCAATCATGGGTTAACTGCACCAACTCCCCTTAAGGCCCTGTTTGGTTTGTTAGGAAAAGGTTTTAAAATCATTTAATTTAATAAAACTTTATCATATAGTTTAATTTATGTCACACCCACTTGCACAATAAATCAAATATCTTATTTAATTTAATATAAATAAAATATAATAATTTCTCATAAATTCACATAGTCATATTTTTAATTTACTCATTAATAAATAATGTCAATTTATTAAATCTCTAATTAATAATTACATTAATTTAATAACATAATGCTTAATTAAATATTTCGTTTAATTCAATAAGCTCACATACATTGATAATAAAATTCTCTACATTAATTTAATAAATGCAACACATATAATTAAATTATTCTACCACAATTGCATCAATTGATTATTTAATCTAATAATTAAATCGTCGAAAAATATTTATTTACTTCAATAAATATTTAAAATAATTTACAAAATTCTCGTTCGTCACAGGCAGTGTAGATGAGACGGGAACTTGTTTGTTGGTTGTTTATGGAAAACCACTCAGCATACCATATGGACTACTAGCAGAAAAGCGATGTGTGTTGAGTCCTAAAGAAATATAAGAAGAAGATAAGAATGTGAATCATCAAAGATGATGAACGTGTTGAGTAAGACATCTCCGAATGTCATGAAGCCATAATCTGGTAATGAAAGTTAGTCGCGTAAGCTTAAATTACAAGAACGCGAACCTTAAGAAGTAAAGTTAAGTAAACCAATGCGTAAGTCAAGTATATGACTAATTGGTGTGCTTGTTATTTCCTTATTTGTTATATAGGGTTTTGGAATAAGCATTTTCAGCGTAAACTGTAAGCTGTAGCTATGCGTAAGGCAAGTTTCCTAACTTCATTCATATTTTAAATGAATGCTAGTTTCTAAAACTTCTCAGATGTTGAACTTGAGAGGTTCTGTCTATGTGTGAATGTGCGATATTTGTACGAGATGGTAGTATGTATGAGGCCTTGAGCCACAATGTCAGCACTTCGGTGTTTTTATGAGATGAACTGTTTTGTGATCGAACTGTTCAATACAAGTATGTTCGGTTTATACATGAACCGTTATTGTTAAGTCTGTGCTATTGATTCTAGCCAGACCGATTGTGCATGAAAGAAAGTAGAGAATGAAAGTATTTCAAAGTGCATGTGACTAATGTTTTAAAATGATAGGAATCAAGACTATTCCTATTATTCAAGCTGCTTCATAACCTTTGTTCGGTTATTGAAGTTCTGAAGAATGTTTACACTCTTGAAGTTGTTTGTTCAACTGTTATGACTTGCTGGGCAATTGAATGCTCACACTTGCTTTAAATAAAAACATTTTCAGCGAACAAGGTTAGAAAGAACTTAAGGATCTCGTAAAGATCAAGCTGAGCGGTATTCAGACGAAGTGACATTCATTATATGAATGTGCGTGAAGAGCAAGTGAAGACTTGTAATATAGAATGATAGAATTAAACTATAGACTAGTTTAATGAACAGTTATGAAACCTTTGTGGCGGATGAAATTCACTCGTGTAAGATGTAAAGAATAATGTAATTATCATTATTTGTATTGAAAGAGGTTTTGTGGTTATAGAACCTGGGATTTTAGAATATATGTTATTATATTTTAGTATATAATGATGTATGTTTGGAAGAAAATGGGATAGTGACGTACGAAATCCGGATGTGAAAATAGACCGGATTTCGGGACGTTACACATGTTGTTTTGCTCTAACTTGATAAATTTCACCTCCTTCATGTGACGAATGCTTTCGGGAAAGTACTTGTCATTGAACAGCTCTTGGAACTTCTCCCAAGACATATTGAGTGCGTCAGGCTAGGTATGTTTTACAGATTCCCACCAGTGATCTGCCTCTTCACACAACATAAAGGTGGTAAAGGGAACCTTTTGCTCCTCGGAGCATCCCAAGACATCAAATATCTTGGTGATCTGCTTTAACCATGTCTACGCCTTAAGTGGTTCTGGCTTTCCCAAAAACTCCGGTGGTCCCAGCTCCTTGAATTGCTTAGCGGTGACCAACCGTGGGTTGCCATTGTTTCCTCCTGCATTATGAACAGGAGCCGCCTTCGCCTGATGTTGCATGAATTCTAAAAAACTCCTAAACGTACCGCCGTTCGTCAATTGATCAGTGTTGTTGTTTACATGAGGATTATTGTCTTCCTGTTGCACATTGTCCTGATTATTGATCTGTGGAGACTTAACGGTCTCCTGTGCTCCATTGCTTATCTCAACATTTTCAGATGCTATTTTCAAATAATGTAACAAAACAAGGGTTAATTAACATATCACATATTATCCCTATACTCTGACCGACCAATTAAATACCAAATAAACTTAGGTAGATCATACTAGCGAAGGAATTACCCGTCTCTCCCCTCCTAGTTCTAGTCTCACATCTCAGTCAGGGATCATATCTCTAAGCTTTGATACCAACTGTGACGCCCCCAAAATTAGTATACATCACCCATCTTGGGTCGCCACTTACATGGTACATAAATCCAAATACAACTTAATTATACAACTGTCGTGTACAATACGACAAAACATAGCATGTGAGTTTGAATACAAATATTGTCTACTAGAGACTATACAAACTCAAAAGGAGTCCTCGTTACAATTATTATCACACTATTTCACAGAATAGTAAGGACTACTAATGCACCATCTAGGACCATCACTCTGTTCCCCGACTAGTCCCGGCTACGTTCTCATTTTCTGAAGAGAACAGTGAAAAAAAGGGTGAGCTCAACTAGCCCAGTAAGAAATATTATGACTAAGATAATGCAGAATAATTTATCATTAGCCTTCAACAGTGTTAAACTGATAAAATATAACAAACATCAAGTTTAACTGCAGCGGAACAAGCAATCCATTAAAAGAGTCAAGTAGAGAATAAAATCTACTATCTTTTATGATTTAAAAGGTTTTTCATCACTTTTATCGCTGGGACTCAGCTTAATAAATAATCCACATCATCGAATCACCCCTACACTACGGCCAAGGATATTCTTTAGTATCACGACCACGAATTATCCATGCACTACGGCTAAAGATAATCATGTTTTCATCAACGGTTCTGATCATGCCATAAAACAATTCATCTTTGCACCACGGCCAAAGAGAATCCATAGCCATAATCATAACAAAAACTGTCCATCAATGCACTACGGGCCAATGAGGACTTTTTTCACATCATTTGTAACATTACGGTTATGATTATACCGAATAATCCCTGATCATAATCATACCAAGTCCATCTATGCATTACAGGCCACAGATGACTTTCAACATAATATAAACATGAGGATGATGACAATGATATAAGAATTCAAGAAAACAAGTTCAAGAATTAATTTATCTAGGAACTGATAACGTCCAAATTGTCAACATGATACTGCTTTACAGAGTAAAATTCAAGAATGCTCAGAAGAATATTTTCATGAAAAGATATTGGATGAAGCGCAAATATCAAGGATATTCCACTAATTTCATGGAGTATAGAAGTCAAAGTTTTAACCAACTGAGTATAATAAAGAATGGAATAACAAAAGAAATCACCATGTATTACTTCGCACAGACAGGTTATTCTAACAGAATAATAAGTAACGGAACCCGGTCAGGTGAAATTCGCACCGACAGGATGTTCCAACAGAATAATAAAGAATGAAATAACAACAAAAATCACCATGCATGCGGTACTTCGCACAGACAGGTTATTCCAACAGAATAATAAGTAACGGAACCAGGTCCGACGTAAAACGCACAGACAGGATATTCCAACAGAATAATAATAAAGACGAAACCAGGTCCGGCGTAGAACGCACAGATAGGATATTCCAACAGAATAATAAAGACGGAATAATAGAAGAATGTCACCAAGTATAGGGTAGACCGCGTATATAGGTTATTCCAACAGAATAATAAAGAATGGTATAACAAAAGTTCTCTTCATGAATACAAAAGAAATAATACCCCTTACGGGTACAACAAATAATATCCCTTACCTTGAAAGGAAGATTACTGGATATAGGAGTAGTGAAGTAGCAGAACACTTTTCTTCTTTCTCTATATAGTTTCTCTCTCTAGAGTTTCAGTGAATTCGTAAGAAAACAATGAAGGAATGAGCTTCTATTTATAGAAAAATGGACTGCATAGTAACTAACTCATGAACGGTCTAGATTGATTTACTTTAATCTGACAGTCCATATTTAAAGTAAAATCTTTTAAATAAAATATAATATATTCTATTTATAATCTAATAAAACGAATAACTTTATAAACGATTTTACTATGCAAATACTATGCAGGCACTATGCAAACACTATACATAATAAAAAATAATATATTCTAATTATTGTCTAATAAAATAGATAACTTTATAAAAGTATTCTATTTTATATAAAAATATTTTACTATTAGCCTAATAAAACGAATAACTTTATAAAAGTATTATGTTTTATATAAAATGCTTTTCTATTTTATTACATTAATAATACTAATAAAGCAAAACTGAGTGACTTATCACATAAGCCTCAATAATCAATACCGTATGTTACTATGCAACCACACGTATTACTGTACTTTTACTACCGAGTGGTTCAACAGTATTAACGGTAAAATTTCCGCCGTTATTTTTATAAAATATTTTTGTCGTTTTCTCAATCCGACAATAATTCCGTTGTGGGGTCCATCAATAATTGTGCCGTCGTACAAATATTTCCCAACAAAAATAATATTCTCCGACCAATCGAATATAATACAACAACTTGCATACTTTTCAAAATTTATAAATACTACCCACAACTATAACATTATCTCAAATTCACACCATAATATTTTAAAAAAAAATATTTTGAAAAAATTAAATCTTTATTCATAAAATCTGGGGTTTCACATCATTGTTCATGATGAACATACAAACAGATATACCCCAAACGGTGATTGCCTAGACGTCATGGTCATCATTCGGAAAAAGGAGGACGATGACAGCCCCTCCAATGCAATCCACCAGGACTTTATCCTTGCCAATTGGAGCAGCACTCCTTGAATTGGTCGACAAAGGTAAAATGGGCAGGACTTCTTTCTGCCCTGTAGATACAATAACTGCTTACTTTTGTATACAGCATTAGCAGTTGTTTTGTCCGTATATGCTAACATTATGTATGATTAAACAGTTTCATATATATTAAGTGAAAGCATATTTTGTTTCAGGACTCTAAACTTAGAGGTGCATGTACTTGCTGATAAGTTGCCTCTTCTCCATAAGGATTGTAACTTTGATGAAAAGTTGGACTCAAACTTGCTGGAAATACAAGAGGACAATGAGGTGCCTTCGGAGATCAAAGAATGGGTCGAAGACAAGCCTAAACCCAACCTTGATCAAACCACCTCCTTCAATCTTGGAACCTTAGAAAACCCTAAGTTAATTCAGATTAGTTCAGACCTTACCCCAAACCAACGGAATGACATGGTTACGTTACTAACCCAATTCCAAGATGTGTTTGCATGATCTCATGAAGACATGGTGGGTTTGTCCACTGACATTGTTCTTCATCGCCTTCCCATTAAAGAGGGATTTAAGCCAATCAAGCAGAAGCTCAGGCGGTTAAAACCTGAATGGAGTTTAAAGGTGAAAGAAGAAATTATGAAACAATTTCAAGATGGCATTATCATGGTATCCACATATCTTGAATGGATATCTAACATCATTCACGTGCGTAAGCCTGGAGGAAAGGTACGAGTTTGCGTGGATTATCGGGATCTGAATAAAGCTTGCCTTAAAGATAGCTTTCTCGTGCCCTTTATCCACATTCTCATTGACAATATTGTACAATACGACATGTACTCCTTTGCTGATTGCTTTGTGGGGTACCATCAGATCATGGTTACTGAGGAAGATCGTGAGAAAACTGCTTTCATCTCTCCTTGGGAAACTTTTTGCTACAGACGGTTGTCATTCGGCCTCATCAATGCCGGAGCTACCTATCAGAGAGCTATGATGGCTCTTTTCCACGACATGATGCACAAAGAGATTGAGATCTACGTGGATGACATCATTGTCAAGTCCCGGAAGGAGGAGGACCACTTAGACCATATCAGAAAGCTATTCAACAGGTTGCGCAAGTACAACTTGAAGTTGAATCCAGCCAAGTGCGCCTTTGGCGTTAAATCAGGCAAGTTGCTAGGATTTCTAGTCAGCCACAAAGGAATTGAGCTGGATCCTACCAAAATCCAGACCATTACGAAAATGCCCACTCCTCAAACAGAGAAGGAAATACGGGGATTTTTGGGAAGAATCAACTTCATTAGCCGATTCATTTCTCAACTCACAGCAACCTGCGAGCCTATCTTCAAGCTGTTAAGGAAGAACTCCTCCATGAAATGAAATGATGAGTGCCAGAATGCATTCCTTACAATTAAAGAGCAGTTAGTCAAAGCTCCTATTTTGGTACCACCCAGGGAAGATGTTCCCCTATTCATGTACCTATCCGTCAGTGACTGCCATGGGCTGCATGCTGGGACAAAAAGACGATAAAGGCCGAGAACGAGCTATCTATTACCTCAGCAAAAGATTCAGCAGCAGTGAACACAAGTACACTCTGATTGAGAGGACTTGTTGTGCTTTAGCATGGCTACCATGAGGTTACAACATTACCTCCATGAGCACACAACCCATCTCATATCCCGCGTAGATCCTCTCAAGTATATGTTCAGCAAACCCATACTGAATTGTAGGCTGTCCAGATGTCAGTTGATCCTACAACAATTTGACATTGTCTACGTGACTCAAAAGTCCATTAAAGATCAAGGAATTGCGGATCAACTGGCCGCCGCACCTTTAGGGGATTTCAAACCCTTGGAAACATACTTCCCCGATAAAGGGGTAATGGCAATTCAGCCACAACATCAGTACGGTACACGCCAAGCATGAAAGATGTATTTTGATTGAGCTGTTAATACTGAAGGTTCTGGAACTGGAGCAGTTCTAGTATCCGATACGGGGGAGCAGTATCCCGTCGCCGTCAAATTGCAGTTTGTTGGCAACAACAACACAGCAGAGTATGAAGGCTGTATCATGGGACTAAAACTGGCTCGTTCAATGGGTATCAGACGATTAACTGTCTTTGGGGATTCAGAGTTGGTAATCAAACAATCCACAGGAATCTATCAAACCAAAGAGCTACGCTTGCTGCCGTACCATCGGCAGGTTTTACAGATGACTTCGGAGTTCGAAGAAATCTCCTTTATGCACATTCCTCGTAATAGGAATGACTTTGCAGACGCATTAGCAACTTTGGTCTCCTTGATGCACATACCTGACAAGGAACACATGCCAAGCGTCACATTAGCCCTGCAAAAGGCACCAGTTTATGGGAACTATGTTGGAGAAGTATCGAATGAGCTACCTCCCATCCAACCACCTTGGTATCAGCATATTAAGGAGTACCTATGAGATGGATCTACACCCGCTGAGACGAGCCTGACTGAACAAAGGCGGATTCATCGACTTGCTATGAAATTCTACCTAAGCGGAAATGCACTCTACAAGAGAGATGCATGACTAGGTCTTCTCAGATGTTTAGACAAAGACCAAGCTCAGAGACTCATGGATGAGATCCATTGTGGAGTCTGTGGCCCACACATGAGTGGCCCCCTCCTTGTCAAGAAGATCCTCAAGACAGAATATTATTGGCTATCTCTCAAGGCTGATTGCTATGACCACGTCAGGAGATGTTATCAATGCCAAATTCATGGGAATATTATCCATGCCCCTCCACGGGAGCTCCACAACAAGAGTACACCTTGGCCCTTCTCAATGTGGGGAATGGACGTGATCGGGCCCATCGAGCCCAACACTACTACAAAACAGTAAATAGATAACGCGTAAAAAACATTGTGATTCTGTCAAAAAAATGTCGTGATTAAAGGTAGTCTATTTGATACTCTTATACAACGTTTTTAAAACGTTGTAGTTAGACACATTCTACAACGTTTTTTAAAAAAAAAACGTTGTAGATTTGTTTTTCATAAATTAATAGATTCTTGAAAACGTTGTAAAAGATATGATTCCACAACGTTTTCTGGCTTAAAATGTTGTAGTTTAATATATCAGAAAAAGTTTTGGCACATTTTCACAATGTTTTTAAAATGTTGTAGATTGACTTGAAAAAAAAAGAAAAAAAATTATAACTCACCTATATTACCAGTACACCTACAATCTGCTAATGCCATGATATATAGCTAAAAAAGATCTAAATTCTCATTTAAATTTAAAGCCAAAATGTATCAACCATTCAAAATACATCCCAATAATACCATTCGTTTACAATTTCAAAATACTACATCCACAAAATATATACCAAACTATCCATATATACATCTCAAATTCACTTTTCAATATAAATTACGACTATGTTCACCAAGAAAATGTTCTTCGGGACACCATCCGTCTCACTTGGATACGTTACAATTGGAGCAGAAACAGAAACAGAAACAGAAACAGAAATAGAAACAGAAACAGAAGCAGAAGCAGGAACACAACCCAACAAGAACACAACCCAATCCATACAAGAACAATGTTTCCATACAAGTCCTTCCTTATGTATCTCCAGAGTCCAGAACAATACCTGTCCAACAAGAACACAACCCAATCCAGTAACTTTTCAGCAACTTTCTCACAGTCCATCCTTGAAAGACAATATATTATTCTGCACTCATCACGATGATTTTGTCTTGGGGAGTACAGAATACCTGCGATAATGCAAAGGTTATGTCACTGCTACTTTCACTGTGGTACTCAGTGTTACTGTAAGTGGTGGGAGCAAATGCTGTTGAGATCCAATCCCAACAGGAAGCAGAGACTCTGTCAAACATACCGCAGATGTTGTCGGGTGAGTGCATTTTGGCCAAGGACTGCAAAAAGGCCAGGATCCAACAAGAGAAACTTCTGTAAACAATTGAACTTGTACATGGAAACATTAATGTTTACCAAACTCAGCTAAACTTTTTTTTATCTGCAAATTAGAAGCAAAAGGGCTCATGAATCTTGAAAAAAACAGAAAGGCGATTAATAACTTCATATGCATTCCTCAAAGTCGCAAAGGACATAAAATAGAAAAGTAAGTGTATACAGTTTACCGGTTTCAGCATGAAAATATTGAATTGAGAAAATGCTGGAGAGCTTAAATTTACTTTTCAAAATGGAAGTGCCAATTGGATTTTCTTCCAAGTTGACTCCATTCTGAAAACAAGAGAAGTTTCCAGGAATTTGAAGTAAGCACCGAATAAACAGGGTATACAATAATAGATAAATGACAACAAAATATTCTGCTTGCTTTGAAAAAAGTATCTGCAATTACCATGACATGGGTAGCAATTACTTACTTGCACCCAAAAAATATGGTGATGAAACTGAAGCAGATTAGTATTCGGAATGTGCTGAAAATAGTGCAAGAAAGAAGGGGGGGAAAAAGTACCATCAAAAGCAGCATTACAATCCGACACCAAAAAATTCCTGTAGAGTTCACAACAAGTACGGTAAAACTTTTTATCTAAAAATAAAACATGCTCAGTCCTGCGACTACTGTTATGACGTTCACACTAATAAGTCTGCAATCGACAATAAAAGGATATAACAATTATCACAACCATATTTAACATAAATTCGTGCAACTTAATCAGTTTATAAGGCTATGTTACATGTTTAGTAGCCAAAATATGGGAATATAACTACTTACTATGTATAATAAATAAAATCAGAAGGATGATATTGCGATTGATTGGTGCAAATCAGTTAAATATCACATCAAAACACTTTTTAATTGATGTGGGACAAAAAAAATACTTAAAAAAGTAATTAATCCAAGAAATTACAATAAAAAAAGAAGTAAAAAATGAACTCCGCCCCTGCTATATGACTACGTCGAGACGGTTAATCCCAATCAGTCACACTAACAAAAATATGGTTATCCTAAAATTAAATGTTTGCATTATCTTTAAGTCCATAAGTTGTCTATATCCATAACAAATGCATTATTCCACAAAATGGAAGTTCTATACAATATGAAAGCATAATAAAAAGCATGAACTCTTTACCGTTCAAATATTCAATGCGGTCACTAACGCTTTTTTTTTTCCTTTTGACGAGTAGGCCCAATGGGATGACCCCATGTACAACCAATCAAAAGAGTAAAAAAAAAACCATGGCTAATTTCACAGTGATGCATACAAGGAAAATCACATGAAAAAGAATTGAATACCACAAAGAACAAAATATGATGTGTGATAACTTTCTCATTACTTGGTGCGGTGATGAAAGAATATTAAATGGGAAGAAATGTTGCAATAAGTATAGTTAATTTCAATGCCAAAGTTACAACTCTTCATGTAAATACTAAGAATTAAGGCAAGAAACAGCTGTAAGAATCCATACTAAACAAAACCTTCAGAAACTGTAGGTACTACAAAACTATTCGGAAAACAACCAAAAGAAATAATAACAATACAACTAATCCAAGTTGACTGATGCATTTTTACCTCGCTTGTGCTCTATGGAACAGAATGTTGACGGAATATTCATAACGTAAGTGCGGAAAAAATGCATTGTTAAGGTGGATTAATGGTAAAAGAAGGAACTCTTCTCAACTCCTAGCCGCCCGACATGAACAATCAACGGCTGTATAACACGGATGTGAGTTCTTTAATCAACATTTTCATGACAGGACTAGTGGAAGTAAAATGTTGAATAAGCTTAATGTCTGTGAGAATTGTAACATGAAGAAAAATGAACATGAGGCAGAAGTATGAAAGTTGAATGTTGATATCTACTTATCTAGTCAATTGTGTCAGTTGTCCAGAGTAATTTGCTCATAAAAAAAGGAACAAGATACTTCACCTGCTGTCACCCTAGCTGCCTGAAGATCCTTTGCAATGGCAGCTGATGGCACCAATGTAAGATCAGCTGCTCTGTGTAGAAATTCTGATGAAATATGAATAACCCTTATATGTTAGAGAATGTAATATGAAAAACCCTAATATGTTATAATTTATTAGTTTTCCCCTTGTTAATTGACATCTTCCATATTACCTTCCAATTGAGTTGTGAACCCAATATATATGTGTTTATTAAGAACATTTGAACACACACACTTTATAGCTAAATTTCAAATTAAACCTTGAAGCCAAATATGGCTTCTTGAAGCAGCCACAGCCGTAGTTGCTTTGCAGCAACTGCTGATGCCCCCTGCCCTTTGCTGATGGCTGCTACCATCTGCTGCTCTCTGCTACCCTTCGACAGCAACTCCCTTGCTTTGGGTAGTCTACTCCCCCTCCTTTAAGTCATTTGGGGTTGAGTTTGGAAAATTATATAAGTGGTGTACACACCTCTTAAGGAAAATGTTAGCCAAATGTCTTGGGTACTTTATTAAGTTACATAAAAAAGCCAAAAATACTCCACTAACACTGCTGTAGCAGCTGTTAGTTGCCAACTACTGCTGCCAATGGGCTAACATTTATGATCACATATGCTATATAAATCAAACACTCTAATTATGATCACATATGCTATATAAATCAAGCCCAAGCTTTAGTTTTGCCTAATATTTCATTTTTATTCAAAATAGTCCATTTAGGACTTTTATCGAACAAGTAGCATGCATTCTTTTAAAACTCAGATTTCATGAGGTTTGATTTGAGTTCTAACCTCCTTTTTCCACCTTATTACTCCTCATAGCCCAGCTTATCTCCTTTACTCTATTCCACACAAGAACAGTCTCATATCAGCCACATATATGAATAATCAATACATATAAGGTTACATAGCTTACTTACCAATCATGACTTATGTTTTTCAACATAACTTGTACTAGACTTTCATATGATTACCCCATATAGCAATTTCATAGTTTATATCCAATTAGAATTCAAGATTTACTTTGCTCCACATAAATTTGATAACTTACTACTAACCATATATCAGTCAATTCGTTCGTGTTTGGAATTTAATAGAAACATAGCAAAGATGAATTATAATACCTTAGCTAGCTTGTTATCCCTTAGTCTTGATTCCAGCTACACCACACAACATAATGCTTATGCTTCTTCTCTGTTCTTACTGAATTTGAGGAAACAAAAATTCTAGGAGGAGAGATGACGAGTGGTAAGGAGAAGGAAGAAAAGAGTTATGAAATTGTGTTTTGGATGTTATAGCAGCTCTGAGCTTGCGTCTCACACAAAACTCCAGCTTCTACATATAGCTCAGCCAAGTCTTAAGCCTATATTATTAGTATACAGACAGCCAAGAGGACATCAGTAGGGTTAAGGGCTTCCATCGGACGGGTCTGGATCTCTCTAATGGTGTAAACGGTGTACATAATGATGACAAGGACGGTGGCGGCGACGGATTTGACGACGAGTGGTGCCCTTCCTCGTTTAACGCGATTCAAACCCATAATCAGAAGCTTTCGCAGAGGGGTTTTGAATAACAGTAGCAGAATCCCCGCCATTTCGGCAAACATCAACATGAACAATAGCTGTATCATTGTCCCCTCTCGCTACAAAGTCACAAACCCTAGCCAGAGAGAAGAGAGAGAATTAGAAAAATGTTTTTATTTATCAATTACTACATCAATTATTAATAATAGAACAGAGGGTGGTTACCGTGAAGCGAAGCAACATGAAGCGGAGTCCAATTATAGTAATCCCTGGCGTGAACAAGGGTGTAGATTGGGATTTGGGAGAGCTCTTTTAGTTGTTGGAAGCCTGGGAGGGTTTGTTATTTGAAGTTTTGATTTCCGCCCGATTTATTTTAAATTCCGTGTTTTTGATATACATAACATTTTTTTTAAAAAAAATTTATCTATTTAAAATTAAAAAATTATCCTTATTAATAGATAACCTTTTTTTCATATGTATCTACAACGTTTTGTTAAAAAACGTTATGAAAAAAATATCACAACATTTTTTTATAAAAACGTTGTTGTTTAAGTGTTGTCTATTTACTGTTTTGTACTAGTACAAAGCCAGTAATGGACATCGATTCATTTTCACCATGATCGACTACTTTACCAAGTGGGTAGAAACAGTCTCCTTCCCTAAGGGCTAGGGTTACCAAAGAAGTCATCATTGCTTTTATCAGAAACAATGTCATTTGTCGATACGGACAACCAGAGGTAATTGTATTAGACAATGCTAAAAACCTCAACAACAAAATGATGGAGGAACTATGCAGTAAATTCCACATCAAACACCTTAACTCCGTCATCTACCGTCCAAAGATGAATGGTGTTGTTGAAGCGGCTAACAAGAACATCAAGAAGATTATGCAAAAGATGTCCGCCAATCACAAAGGATGGCCAGACCTATTGCCTCTTACTTTGTTAGCCTACAGAATATCAATGCGCACTTTAACTGGGGCAACCCCCTACGCATTAACCTATGGGATGGAAGCAGTACTCCCCATAGAAGTAGAAATGGAATCCCTCAAAGTGTTGATGGACGCTCAGCTGGATGAAGATCAATGGATACAAGACATGTATCACCAATTGTCTCTAATAGATGAAAGGCGAATCGCGACTATCTTCCATAGTCAATTATATCAACAAAGGATAGCCAGATCCTACAACAAAAAAGTCTAGCTACGACAGTTTAAACAACATGACTTGGTTTTGAAGAAGATCATTGACAACCAAGATCAGTCCAAGGAAAAATTTGCTCCTAACTGGGAAGGCCCATTTGTTGTCAAGGAAGTATTGACAGGAGACGCTCTCATATTGCAGGAAATAGACGGCTATGAATTTTCACAGCTCATTAACTCGGACACCGTGAAGCGGTACTACATCTGAAGTTACCATCAAGCAAACATTCTGGTGTCGGATCATCAGATCACCGGTCATTCTAGTTCTTTAACCCTTTACCACATACAACTCTTTTTCACACTTTGCCCCTCAGGGAAACACACTCTTCCAGCCAGCAGCCTGGCTTTACTGCGCTCATACAACTTAGGTCATCCCACTACGGATTGAACCTCTTGCGTTTGTAGTTTGGCTACCCAAACATGGGATCAAACTCTTCATACCTGTAGTTTGTCCTCAACTAAGGATCAAACTTTCTCTTCCCCGCAGTCTATCTTGCACATGGGATTAAACTTTCTTTTCCACAGTTTGACCTGTACATGGGATTAAATTTTCTTCCCCACAGTTTATCCTGCACATGGGATCACGCTTTTCAACTCACCCTAAGGGGTGAACTACGTCAACCTGATCTCCTTGATACACGGGAGTACGTAGGCAACCATATTCTATATGGCCCGGTCGCAATAAATAAAAAATAACAAAAACATTTCTACCCTTTTCTATAAAAAAATAAAAATCACAAAAATATTTCTACAACCTTCTTCATCAATGAAGCTTCTGCACCCATCTGCCTTTCATAAACAGCATTGAACCTCTTACACCAGGTTCGAACTACGCAGACCTGATCTCCTCTTCAA
Organism: Panax notoginseng; assembly: GCA_016801055.1. Classification (NCBI taxonomy): domain Eukaryota; kingdom Viridiplantae; phylum Streptophyta; class Magnoliopsida; order Apiales; family Araliaceae; genus Panax; species Panax notoginseng. The sequence goes on from CM029016.1 coordinate 56,563,252, forward strand.
TAGGAGTACGTAGACAGCCATTCATGGTCCGGTCTCACCCCCTACCAAAACACAAACCTTTGTCAACTGGTACTGGGATCAAACTTCAATTCATCACATTTCATTGGCTTCAAACCACAGAGATGGAATTACCTAACCTCTCCTCGCAAATAGGAAATTCGGCGACCATCTAAGCTGCAGTTGTTCCTCAAAGTGCAATACTAATCCATAAGAGATGGAATTAACTAGGCTCCTCCTAACTAGGAGTACTGGTGACCATCTGTGATGCGGTCAATCTCAGAGAGGAAAGCCACAACCCTCTCCACATTTCTATACAGCAACCAGTCCCAAGATACCGAAAGATGGTAGGGATACACACATATCCATGATCTATTTTGAACTATCCAGAGACAACTTAATGTCCATCCAGCAAGGAGGAATTTAGAATACATCAAGATCACAAGTTCTGAAGCAACAGAGAAATATCAAGCAAGTATTCAAGCATATCTAAAAGAGAAGTGATCAAAAATATATTTCCTTGCTATATATATAATGTTGTTTGATATACATAATGTAAACTGTACATGACAAAATGGCTAAGCTAGTCTGTGCAGGAAAATAGAAGCCCATCTACAAATCGGTGTATATGCGAGCTAACAAGCCTAACATGGCATCCCTCTCCGAAAAATGAGGCGAAGCTGTGGTCTCCTGTACAAGGATATCCACACGACCCAACAGATCTGCAGCCATCTGCATGGTGACCATATGCTTATCAATATATGTGCTCATCTCTACGATCATGCTAGTGGTAAGGGATCTCACTGCAGTACTGTCTGTGACGGCTACATCCCGGGCATATATGGCGCTATCCCGCTCAACTATCACTGCATTTCTGACTGATCTGGCCTCATCCCGCTCAACAACAGCGGCATCTCTATGAGCCAATGCCTCACCCCTCTCTAATAGGGCTGCGTCTCACCCATCAAGAGCTGTCAACATCAGGGATCTAGCTTGATCTCTCTTAAAGGTCATCAGATGAAGACGCTGCTCAAGGTACTATGCTGAATGCTGAATCACGACAGTGCTAGTACTGGGAGAATCTAAAGGAGATACTGGCAACCCAGTAGATGGCTCTTCCTCGGTGTGAGAATTAATGTCCTCCATGGGCTCTCCACCATCTGACTCAATACTCGATAATGTGGATACAACCGCAACCTATGCAGTCTCTGTCTCCATCCTTGCGGAATACTCTGCAGAATAACCTGGATGACTAATGGAGAAAGCGGCTATCTCACGCTGATCCCAACATGCATACACACGAGATCGATCCTCTGCTGAAAGATAGCGAGAAGCTAAACGCTGTCCCAGCACCCCCTCAAAAGGATGAAAATCCTAAAATTGGTCAAACTGCGACATCACGGCCAGTGGATGGTAAGTAGTCATACCCCTCAAACCAGCCAGAGGGATATAATCCATGCCCTGAGCATGAGTAATAAAGCTATAAGGTGAGCTGAGCCCGGAGCACGGCAATATACTAAACGGGTCTTCGATCCTAGCTAAGAAAGCAGACCAAGATGCAGCATTTGTACACTCCGCAGACTGAAATGAATATGTTATGGCTATATCATGGGTGAAGCAATACCTATGCCGTCTGAAAGTGCCAATTAGTCTCAGGTGTGACATAAACCACACGTATAACATGACCAAACTGCCCGTAAATACTCATGTCGGGTAAGTGCAGCAGTATGTAGCTGACCTCAATGTCTCGGCTATAATCATTGGTATGATGGTACGACCCTCCCTGAGAGCTCTCACCGCCATGATAGCACCTATGTCCAACTCGTCCATATATAGTGGCATGTAGACATATGACAGTACGCACAATAGCAGTACATCCACCTTGGCTAGACGCCAATGATCCTCCGGTGTGGTGAAATCCCTGGAATGTCATCTATAACTATCCTCAGAGCCAAATCTGTTAAACAAAAAATGCTGGGATATAACGTGGCCAGATGTAAGCTCATTCTGCACCACTCTACGCCTCAATCCAGTGAGGGTCATGAACCGTCGACTCATGTCCCCCAAAGCCATATGCACGCAAGGTTTGTCCAGTGGCAGCATCGTCAACCGTGCATACTCCTCCAAAGTGGGAGTCAACTCCGGGGTTCCAAATCAAAAAACCTGCCTCTCCGATACCTAGTGCTCCACCATGCCATCCACGAATCCTGTGGGAACCTGAAACATCAACAGGGTTATAGTATGTTGCAATAAATGATCTACAGTCACCCTGTCTGATGGTGACATGCTATCATACCACGATCGCATACCAGATACCACCTATAATGGTGGGGTATGATCAATATGGCTAACTATCGAAGAAGACATCTGCACGGGCCGTGTCAGAAGACCATCCAGGGGTCAATACGGAATATCTCTGGACATACATACATATGCATAACATGATACATGCATAACAGATAATAGATGGAAATATGATATAGGGAATAGAAAACTGTGCATACATTCCTAAGTATATCATCATCTAACACATCATCTCTGTACAGCTACAAATACAGGGAAATGGGGTACAGACGCCCTACTACTAACAGAGGCCTATCAAAAGATATAGCGAGAATGGGGCACAACCACCCAATAGCTAACAGAGGCCTATCAAAAGAGATAACGAGAATACACATCAGAAGAAGACAATGGTGTCGATGTCCGCATCATCAATCCTGTCCACCTGATGTAACTCCTCCTGAGTCACTGGATCTCTATCAACAGGGATATCAGGCCGATACAAAGGAGGATCTGTGCCGGGAAAACCAAATGGGTCACCCGAGGGGCCAGCTCCTGTAACGACCCCAAAATCAATACAATTTAAATCCTGACTTCGGTCGTTAACCATACATTCAACCTCTAAATAATACATCATTATTCGATGTTAAACTTAATAAAATTTCGGAATATTTAAAACTTTTATACATTTCCTTCTTTCTTACCCTGAATCTCAACCATTACATTACATCTCTTTGATTCAACCTTATATCATGAATCGTTACAACAAAATGACTATACAAAGTCTTACATCATAACTAAATACCCATATACATTGGATAGCTCAACTCACAATTTAACAACATATTACGTTCAAAATATGAAATATATTTCTCATAAAACATAAGTAATCTTTGTGAATATAGATCTCTATAACTCACTTAGCACATATCTTTACCTTAAAATTTGTACCTGCAAAAGTGGTTATTTGCAAGAGTGAGCTCGACAGCCCAGCAAAGTCTAACAGTTTTCATGCATCACATAACACATAATAACATGCTCGATATACATCTCATTAAAGTAACATGGCATACATGATTTTAATTCACATAGCAAATATAAAGATTGAGTTCCTTACTCAATCATCATTACTTAGCCAAAATAATGCAGTCATATATTGACTTTAACATTTCATGATTTCAACATGCATAACATATCATGAAATTTAAAACAGTTCATCAAGTCCACGTAGAAAATAGGAACCGAAAGACTTGCCTTGATCGTTGTTTACCAATAACAGTTTAACAGCTTACAGCTATCTGCACTTCACGTGCCCTACGCAATTATATAATCGTACACATCAAATATTAGTCACATAACAACACATAGTAATTGTAATATAAACTCTACTCCACATCTCATAATCTTTCCTATTAATTAGCACACAATGTTCAATTATATTGTGTTAACTTTCAACTTATATCTCACTGTATTTCATATTCGCAGTTCATTCAAGTGCTTAAGTCTTGCTAGGACTACTTATTGGTTTTATATTAAACCCATTCCATATCTTATAATATCCATTTCAATTGAATTGAAATACTTTTTAAGTTCATTAACACTTGGCATGGTGTTTCGACGTTCATTCGTCATACGCCCGATTTGCCTCTCTTGTGTATGCTTACTATGCTTCTATAACTCATCTAATACATCATGTATTAATGTTAAGCATCATTATAATTACTAATATTCATGTTTTATAACTTAGGACATCATCTTTTATGGTCAAGAGCACTACACATGCATATGTGCATGTCCGACGCCCTCCGATTGCCTCCGAAAACACAATAGTCCTAAAGATGACCATTTTGACCCATCCTAATGACCTCAAATTGAAAAACTTAAAGAACGAAAGTTGTAGGTCTACTCGTCCTTTTTCCGGATCATCTTGAATCACCTCAATCGGAGTTCGTATGAGAAAGTTATGGCTATTTTACTAAAGGAGGTCAAAACTGTCCAAGTCAGACCACAAATCCGGCGCTAGGGCGCGGATCAGTGGCGCCGGGGCACGAGTACCAGCGCCGGGGCGCGAGTTACAGTGCTGGGGCGCGAGCTCTAGCACTGGGGCGCGAATTATAAGCTAGCCAGTGGCGCTGGGTCGCGAAATTTGGATATTACAGTGTTAAACAACGTTAACAATGGAATTTTTCTTAAAAACAGTGTTTTCAAATAATGAAGTTTTCTAAAGTAGTTGTTTAATTGTTGGTAATTGTTATATGGATGATTGTTAAACGTTTATGTGTAGTTTGCGATGAAGTTATGGATGTTAATTAGTGTTAAAAATTAAGTTATAGACAAAAATTTAGTTGTTCTGTTCTTCGTGGTTGGGTTCTGCAAGTTTCGGCGCCCCAGCGCTAAAATTTGAGCCCCAGCGCCAAATTTCGCGACCCAGCGCCACTGGCTAGCTTATAATTCGCGCCCCAGTGCTAGAGCTCGCACCCCAGCGCTGTAATTCGCGCCCCGACGCTGGTACTCATGCCCCGGCGCCACTGATCCGCGCCCCAGCGCCGGATTTGTGGTCTGACTTGGATAGTTTTGACCTCCTTTAGTAAAATAGCCATAACTTCCTCATACGAACTCCGATTGAGGTGATTCAAGATGATCCGGAAAGAGGACGAGTAGACCTACAACTTTCGTTCTTTAAGTTTTTCAATTTGAGGTCATTAGGATGGGTCAAAATGGTCATCGTTAGGACTATTGTGTTTTCGGAGGCAATCGGAGGGCGTCGGACATGCACATATGCATGTGTAGTGCTCTTGACCATAAAAGATGATGTCCTAAGTTATAAAACATGAATATTAGTAATTATAATGATGCTTAACATTAATACATGATGTATTAGATGAGTTATAGAAGCATAGTAAGCATACACAAGAGAGGCAAATCGGGCGTGTGACGAATGAACGTCGAAACGCCATGCCAAGTGTTAATGAACTTAAAAAGTATTTCAATTCAATTGAAATGGATATTATAAGATATAGAATGGGTTTAATATAAAACCAATAAGTAGTCCTAGCAAGACTTAAGCACTTGAATGAACTGCGAATATGAAATACAGTGAGATATAAGTTGAAAGTTAACACAATATAATTGAACATTGTGTGCTAATTAATAGGAAAGATTATGAGATGTGGAGTAGAGTTTATATTACAATTACTATGTGTTGTTATGTGACTAATATTTGATGTGTACGATTATATAATTACGTAGGGCATGTGAAGTGCAGATAGCTGTAAGCTGTTAAACTGTTATTGGTAAACAACGATCAAGGCAAGTCTTTCGGTTCCTATTTTCTACGTGGACTTGATGAACTGTTTTAAATTTCATGATATGTTATTCATGTTGAAATCATGAAATGTTAAAGTCAATTTATGACTGCATTGTTTTGGCTAAGTAATGATGATTGAGTAAGGAACTCAATCTTTATATTTGCTATGTGAATTAAAATCATGTATGCCATGTTACTTTAATGAGATGTATATCGAGCATGTTATTATGTGTTATGTGATGCATGAAAACTGTTAGACTTTGCTAGGCTGTCGAGCTCACTCTTGCAAATAACCACTTTTGCAGGTACAAATTTTAAGGTAAAGATATGTGCTAAGTGAGTTATAGAGATCTATATTCACGAAGATTACTTATGTTTTATGAGAAATATATTTCATATTTTGAACGTAATATGTTGTTAAATTGTGAGTTGAGCTATCCAATGTATATGGGTATTTAGTTATGATGTAAGACTTTGTATAGTCATTTTGTTGTAACGATTCATGATATAAGATTGAATCAAAGAGATGTAATGTAATGGTTGAGATTCAGGGTAAGAAAGAAGGAAATGTATAAAAGTTTTAAATATTCCGCAATTTTATTAAGTTTAACATCGAATAATGATGTATTATTTAGAGGTTGAATGTATGGTTAACGACCGAAGTCAGGATTTAAATTGTATTGATTTTGGGGTCGTTACAGTTCCTGAGCTAGAAGGATCAAATGAACCTGCCTCTGCCGGATCTCTACCCAAATACCGGATAAAAATATGTGCCTCGTCCAACTATCGGGTGAAACTATCAATCTGTGTTATATGAGTTGGATCTCGGACACAGGCTAGCCAATCCGTCATCATCATGGATCCTGGAACCATATCCCCCATGAACTGAGTGGCGCGGGTCTGGGCTCCAATAGTACGAGGGATCCACCAACGCTGGAATACATCCTGAGTGCAATGACCCTCTAATAATGCAAAACCGTCAACACCCAACAACGGGATATCAATGAAAGGTGACTGTAATACATGCCAATAATTCCTGGCAGGAGGTAAGATCGTTATACAGATCTCCCCTGTGGTGCTCCTAATAGCGCGCTCTCCTAGATAGAGCTCCCATCCTCCATCCGTGAAGAGAGGAACTCTCCGGGTGGAAATCACGTACTCTACACCAGTTGGGTATCCATCCTCAAATTCGATGGCCAAATGCTCCCCAGAATAGGGAATCCATGTGATAATGTCGGCTGTCAACAACTCTAGCTGCAAACAGCAGTGAGTGAAACCCTCAGCTATAGAGACCTCCACCAGTATGGAATGATGCCATCGCCGTCCTCGTGCGTAGGTATCCAATCCTAGCACACTCACTAGACGTAAACATGGGAGCCTCTCATAGGCCCAAAACTGCCAACACAAAGGTAAACATCTACTGTCAGTTAACACTCTTAACCTATACATGGTAAATAACAAGAGAAATACTTACCAGCAGAAATGGGTAAAATCCTAGCCAAGCCTCGGTCAAGCCCTGTGAGCGCATACGCATGCCCCTGAGGAAATAGGCAAAGGTGTAGGAACCCTAATCATACTCTCCAATATGGTCCACATGACGTGTGGCGCTGATCAAAGTGAACGACACCGTAGAGAAGTTATCTGCTATAAAGTAGCCCCTAATGATCATCAGGAACAATCGCCAAAGAATGCGATCTCTGACTCTGACATCATCTGACATGGGCTCGCTTAACAGCCCACTCATAGCATCTATGCTCAAAGGACCTAAGCGGACAGTCCAGCCTTTGAGTGCCACCGCCGGAACTCCTAACAAGGATCTGATGGCATTAGGGGTAATATCCGCCGTGCAAGGCACTGACGCCCCTCCAAACTCCATACCTGTGATAAACCGCCAATCCATCGGCATCATCATCACCTCACAGTCCAGCAAATAGAGTGACTGAGTCTGGTGAAACCACCGCTCAGACAATGCCCTGAGGTAACCCCAAGGACAACGACGGGAAAGGATGGAAAAGAATGCTCCAAAACCCCAATCATGCACAATCGCTCTATAGTCAGGATGAAGAGCCTGGTACATGGAGTGAACGTTGAACCAGTTCCCTCGAGGCTGTGTAAAGCCAGGAACCTGCAAGATGCAGATCAATGTCATAATCCTTTACTCCTCATAAATAGGAAAGAAGGAAGATAAAGTTCTAACGTCATACCTCGATAGCATGCAAATACATCGAGGGATGTCTACTCAAGTCAACCAGAAGCTCTGGGTTTGCTACCTGAATACTCGAGAGCTCCCTACGGGGAATATGCGCAGCAGGAGCGGGGTCCGCAATCGAAACATCCTCCTCCTCATCCTCGACGTCCGGCACATCAACCCGGACTAGACATATTACCGCCTCCACCAACCTGCGAGGCTATCTAACGGAACGGGGTTGAGGCACTTCAGAAGCCCTCTTCCGTACACCAGAAGTGGTCCTAAGGGAACTAGCCGGCTGATCCGGATCCATAATATCTGGACAACAAGTCTCCAAATCACCTCAAAAAGGGTGTGGTATCTTCTAACTTGGAGCTCTTCAAAATGCATTTAATGACTATCTGCATGCATGCATCATTTTAACGTACATCTACAGTAGAGTTAAAATACATGACTACCCAATGCCTACATTTTTAGGAAAATTTTGCCATAGTTTCCTTTATAAATAGGATTATCCACATACACATCGGCATGACTAGGTGGCCATTCAGTAGCACACCTGCCCTACAGTCATATACATACTATGTGCAAAATCATCATGCATAAGGTTAACCTCAATACCAGGAGTACTTTGCCTTCTCACCTTGTGCTCGAATGTCCTCAGATAGGATAAAAATAGCAGAAAAAGGTGCCAATTTGACTGTCTCAAAAGTCAAATTTTTTTAAATCATTATGTTCAGCATGGTTTAATACTAACATTTACTATGTTGAATATTTTTTATCAAATCATTTGAGCATACATAATCGCTACTATGTGTTTAGATGCATTTCATATGATAAGTCATTTTCCAACGGATAAAAACTGGAAAAAAGTACATGCATACGTTACCAGGATAGTGTAGAACACTCGTACGGTAACAGATTTTGCAGAAAGACGTCCAACTCAGCAGATCTGAAGAAGAGCTCTCAGATTTCTTTCGCGGCGCAAGTTAAAAATGACTTATGAAAGCAACCTGTTGGTCTTTATGATCTAGGTTGGCCGCAGGTCCATCTGCGGCTACAGCAGGTGTACCTGCGGCACCCCTACGTGGGTCCCACCCCTCTGGCTCGGTCCAGTTCGAGTTGCAAAGGAGTTCCCGCAAGCTGAAAAGGCTAAATCAGGAATAAAAATGATACGCGATTGAGCAGAATAGCTTACAATCCTGGTTGAACCGTGGGTCTTCACATCATTCATTGGTATTCGCACAACCACAGGGTACACTATGCCGGTGATCTCAGACGATACAAGTCATGCTCAGCAATACCTCACACAGGTCCAATTTCTCTCATTCAGGATCGTCATCCTACTTTGCCACAACAACCCTGGTGGGGGTCACAACGCGGTACATATATCGAAGTACATAACCTCGACGGGGGTCACAACACATTGTCATCCATTGATGTACGTATCAATGAAGGTTAAGCAGCCTTGACGTTATTCCAGCCGATGGCAAGTAAACCCATCGAAGCATCGAGAGCTATTCAAGGATTTCATACTCGGGTACTCATATTCCCCAGCGTATCCCCGGTGGGGGTTACAACGTATGTTCCGTTGACACACACATCAACGATGATCCAACACGTATCCCCGGCGGGGGTTACAACGCATGTTCTGTTGACACACACATCAACGATAATACAATAACCCCGGCGGGGATCACAACGCATTGTCATCCATTGATGTACATATCAATGAAGGTCAGGCAACCTTGACATCAGTTCTGTGACACCCCCAAATCCCGGTACTTCATTTCCTCAGGGTTTGGTGTTCACGTAATCAAAACATTCATTTCTAACTACCCCAATTATAATAAAATTGAATAACAAAACCTGCCCATACAGGATTAAACTTAAATAAATCTCCCAGGTTAACTAACCTTTACAAACAATCATTCATGCGGAAAATTAAAATAAACTTCATTACAATCTTTAAACCAAGTCTAAAAATAAACTATTCAATTATTACAAGTCTTCAGCATTGCTTCGTCTTTCCTTTCCCTTTACTGGTACTAGGTACATCACCAGTTTCAACCTTAGCTGTAAGAAATTTTACAGGCAAGAGTGAGCAAACAAGGCCCACTTGAAATGACAATAATTAAATCATTAAACTTTTACATCATTTGTCAACATTAAGCTCAATAGAATTTAACAATATATTCTATTAACTTTTGGAAAGCTTTAACCTTTACTGAGGGTCTAATGACCACGAATCATGTCCACAGTTATAAGTAATTTTTCAACTTAAACTTTAACAGTCATACGACTATAAGGACTTCACGTACTTAGGGGGATCAACCCTTCGTACAATGTATTGCGCACAACCATTTTAACGCTAAGCGTAACCTCTTATAAAAGAGTTGTTCTTCTCAGTATTTAGAATACAAGTCCGTACCAAAGTGAGTTTGGTTTGGATACATCATGGGGTAATTTAGAATTCAACGGTAATCAACTAAGGTTTAGTTGATTACAAACGACATAACTGTATACTATGGAATAATCATAGTTTAATTGATGTTTATAAATTGACATCATGCTTTAGGGATAATCTAATAGCATACAATTTGAATAATTATAACCTACCTTGCTTGAAAAATAATAAGACAACATTAATTGAATAATAAACATCCACAACATGTATATAATTGTACATGCTAAACCACAAGTTAAGTACAAGAATAACTTGCTCCAAATAAATTTACACCATTATATGATAATCGAAATTGAAACAATAATTAGTTCAATAACACCAATGATTAGAAAACTTATACAATAAAGAACTTGCTAAATATCAAAAGTTAAGGCTTAGAAACTTGCTCAATGTAAAAGGTAGGTTTAGGAAACTTGCCTTTAGCACAAGCTACACTTTTACCACTTGAATTGATACCCTAAACATATGTCATATTGACATAATTAGTCCTAACCAACATTGTACATTTATATAAACAATTACATTCATCATATGGGTTGAATTACCCATTCACATAATCAATTATTTTTCAAGTAGATAATACTTAATAACATGATAGTTCATAGTCTAATCATACTGAAATTATCACATAACATTTATTTTCAAGTTTTGTACATTTAAACAAAACTGTCAGACAGTTCTGCCAAGCCGCGCCGCGGCGCCACAGTTTGTACTGTGGCTCGCGCTGCGGCGCTGAGTCGGCGCTGCGGCGCAGCGATTATACTATGAGCCGGCGCTGCGGCGCAGTGATTGTGCAACAGGCCGCTTACGTCATGGTGATGGCGCTGCGGCGCCAGCAATGAACTGCTGGGCCGCGCCGCGGCGCGAACTGTCAGCGTCGACTGACAGCTTCGGCAACCATGAAAGAAAAAGCCAAATTGGCCAAAAAGCTCGAATCTAATAGACTAGTTACACTCTATTTTGCACATAAACTTCATATAAACATATAGTAAAGACTTCTAACATGTTTCTACTCATAAATTAACACAAACATCAAATATTCAACACCCAATTTTAATATTTTTGTCAAAAACTCCATTTTTGATATCTTCCATGAAAATTAATACTGTGATTTTGTTATTCAACCAAAACAGTAACTTCTAAGCATCATGATTATGATGTTACATACTCTAGCAATTCTTATAATCAATTTATCAATACAACAACTAATTACACCTTAATTTCCATTTTAACTAAAGCCATACTCATTCATAAAAACTCTCTGTAAAATAATTTCTTCATAAAATACATACATACATGAACTAATATATCTTATAATCATATATAACTCGTAAAACTACCATATAATCAATAATCATGCCAAATTATAAACATAACAACAATTTATCTTTTATAAAAATCACAGAGAACTTTTTAGAAGAAGAAAACTAAATTTTTAAAGAAAAAGATGGAGCTCCTACCTTGGATTAGGAAGATGATGATATTATCTTCTTTGATTGTCAAGCTTTTCTCCAAAACCTGTTAAAATATCTCTCAATTCTCTCTAATTTTCTCTCTGTATTTCTTTCTTCTTCTTCTTCTTTTCTCTCTGTAAAGTTCAACTGAGTCCCTAACTCTAACATACGTACTATAAAATATAATGTATATTGTAAGACCCCAATTTTTATAAATAAAGATGAATTTTTTATAAATATTATTTTTGAATATTATGGAGTTAATTTGATATAATTTTATAGTTGTGGGTAATATTTATAAATTTTGCAAAGTACGCAAGTTGTTATATAATATTCGATTGGTCGGGGAATATTCGTTTTAACAGGGAATATTCGTACAACGACACAATCATTGGTGGATCCCACAACGGAATTATTGTCGGATTGAGAAAACGACAAAAATATTTTATTAAAAATAACGGCAGAAGTTTTACCATTGTTACTGTTGAACTACTCGGTAGTAAAAGTACAGTAATACGTGTGGTTGCATAGTAGCACACGGTATTGATTATTAATGCTTATGTGAGAAGACACTCAGTTTGATTCCATTATTGTCAGTTAATAATATGAATTATTTAGCGATAATGACGTTTTGTTTTATTCGTATTATTAACGTAATAAAACAGAAACATCTTTTTATATAAAACAAAATACTTTATTAAAGTTATTCTATAAATAGAATATATTATATTTTATTTAAAAGATTTTTCTTTAAATATGGACCGTCAGATTAAAGTAATCAATCTGGACCGTTCATGGATTAGTTACTATGCATTCTATTTTTCTATAAATAGCAGCTCATTCCTTCATTATTTCTTACGAATTCACTGAACTCTAGAGAGAGAAACTATAGAGAGAAACTATAGAGAGAGAGAAGAAGAGTATTCTGCTACTTAACTACTTCCTTACTTCAGCTCTTCTTTAAAACGGTAAGGGGTGTTATTCTTTCTTATTCATGAAGAGAACTTCTGTTATTCCATTCTTTATTATTCTGTTGGAATAACCAGTATATGCGGTCTACCCTATACTTGGTGACATTCTTCTATTATTCTGTTGGAACATCCTGTCTGTGTGTTTTACACCGGACCTGGTTCCGTTTTTATTATTATTCTGTTGGAACATCCTGTCTGTGTGTTTTACACCGGACCTGGTTCCATTATTTATTATTCTGTCGGAATATCCTGTCTGTGCTTTTATGCCGGACCTGGTTCCATTATTTATTATTCTGTCGGAATATCCTGTCTGTGCGTTTACGCCGGACCTGGTTCCATTATTTATTATTCTGTTGGAATAACCTGTCTGTGCGGTCTATCGCATGCATGGTGATTTCTTTTGTTATTCCATTCTTTATTATACTCAGTTGGTTAAGTTTTGACTTCTATACTCCATGAAATTTGTGGAATATCCTTGATAATTGCGTTTCATCCAGTATCTTTTCATGAAAATATTCTCCTAATCATTCTTGAATTTTACTCCACCAAGCAGTATCATGTTGACAATTTGGACGTTGTTAATTCTTGGATAAATTAATTCTTGAACTTGTTTTATTGAATTCTTATATCATTGTCATCATCCTCATGTTTATATTCTGTTGAAAGTCATCTGTGGCCTGTAGTGCATAGATGGACTTGGTATGATTATGACCAGGGATTATTCGGTGTAATCATGACCGTAATGTTACAAATGATGTGGTAAAAGTCCTCATTGGCCCGTAGTGCATTGATGGACAGTTGTTGGCATGATCATGACCATTAATGAATATACGAATATCCTTGGCCGTAGTGCAGGGGTGATTCGATGATGTGGATTATTTTATTAAGCTGAGTCTCAGCGATCACAGTGTTGAAAAATCTTTTAAATCATAAAAGATAGTAGAGTTTATTTTCTACTTGACTCTTTTAATGGATTGTTTGTTCCGCTACAGTTAAACTTGATGTCTATTATATTTTATCAGTTTAACATTGTTGAAGGCTAATGATAATTTATTCTGCATTATCTTAGTCATAATATTTCTTACTGGGCTAGTTGAGCTCACCCTTTCTTTCACTGTTCTCTTCAGAAAATGAGAACGTAGCTGGGGCAAGTCGGGGAACGGAGTGATGGTCCGAATGATAGTATTAGTTAGTAGTCCTCACTATTCTATGTAATGGTGTATTAATAAATGTAATGAGGACTCCTTTTGAGTATGAATACTCTCTAGAAGATAATATTTGTATTCAAACTCACAGTTTATGTTTTGTCGTATTGTACACGACAGTTGTATTAGTAAGTTGTATTTGTATTCTGTACTATGTATCTGACGACCCAAGATGGGTGATGTATACCTATTTTTGGGGGCGTCACAGTTGGTATCAGAGCTTAGGGATATGATCCCTGGCTAAGATGTGAGAATAGAACTAGGAGGGGAGAGACGGGGAATTCCTTCGCTAGTATGACCTACCTAAGTTTATTTGCATGGTATTTAATTGGTCGGTCATAATATAAGGATAATATATGACATATCAATTAACTTTTATTTTGTGGCAGTATCTGAAAATGGCATCTGAGAATGTTGAGAATAGCAATGGAGCACAGGCGATTATTGATTCACCACATATCAATAATCAGGATAATGTTCATCAGGAAGGTGACAATCCTCATGCAAACAACAACACTGACCAGATGATGAATGATGGAATGTTCAGAGGTTTTATGCAATTCATGCAACAACAGGTGAAAGCGGCTCCTGTCCACAACGTAGGTGGAAATACTGGAAACTCTCAGGCGGTCACCGCTAAACAGTTTAAGGAGCTGGGACCACCGGAGTTTAAGGGAGAACCCAAACCACTTGTAGCTGAAACATGGATAAAGCAGATCACCAAGATATTTGATGTCTTGGGTTGCTCCGAGGAGCAAAAGGTTTCCTTTGCCGCCTTTATGTTGCGAGGAGAGGCAGATTACTGGTGGGAATCGATAAAGCGTACTCAACCTGCCGCACTGAAGATGTCTTGGGAGAAGTTCCAAGAGCTGTTTAACGACAAATACTTTCCCGAGAGTATTCGTCACATGAAGGAGGTGGAGTTCATCAAATTGGAGCAGAATAATATGACCGTGTCGCAGTACGAGGCAAAATTTGCGGAGTTATCCCGGTTTGCGTCCCACCTGGTGGATAATGAAGAAAGAATGACGCGGATGTTTTTAAGAGGTTTGAAGCCGGAGATACGTCAACATCTTGTTTCTCATAAACTGTGTTTGTATTCAGATGTTGTAAATAGGGCTCAGTTGGTGGAGCGCGATAACGAGACAACGCAACCAAAAGAGAGCAGCCGGCAAAATGATAATACCAGTGAGAGCAGTCATCGAAGCGGTGACAACAAGCGTGGAGGGAATCAACAGGCCAGAAATGGTAACCACTTCGGTGGTAATCAGGGCCAAAACAATAAGAATGGGCATTTCAAGAAGAGGAGATTCAACAATGATGGAAAGACGTCAGCACCAGCACCTGTCGTTAAGGAAGGAGAACGACCACCTATCATATGTTTCAAATGCGGAGGGGAGGGGCACATCAGTCCAAACTGCGCGATGCCGTCCAAAGCATGTTATAATTGTGGAAGAGAAGGTCATTTAGCCCGATTTTGTCGTTTACCGAAGACAAATTCAGCTAGGATGGAGGCACCAAAGGCCGTCCCAGAAAAGTCAAAACCGGTTGTGCAAGGAAGAGCGTTTGTTGTGACCTCCCAGAACGCAAGGAACCCGAATGAGGTCATCACGGGTAAGCTTATCATAAACTCTAACGAAGTCTATACTTTATTTGATACCGGTTCTACCCATTCTTTTATTTCTCCTACTTGCGCTCATCGATTAAATTTGATTCCGGAGAAATTAGACTTTGACTTAGCAGTTGAAACTCCATTGGGAGAAACCTTCATTACATCCACGGTTTATAAGTCTTGTTTGGTTCAAGTTGGTACCCACACATTACCTGTCGATCTTATTTCATTAAAAATACTTGCATTTGACGTGATTCTAGGGATTGATTGGTTAACTACTCATCATGCAAAAATTGATTGTTTTCGTAAGGTTGTTAGCTTTCATATTCCTAATCGACCTATTATGCGAATTCAAGCAACCAAACCATTAAAATCAATCGCTGTCATCTCAAGCCATAAAGCTATTCGTTTATTGAAAAACGGATGTCAAGCTTTCTTAGCTCATGTCACAGATCTAAACAAAAATACGTCAGCTTTGAATGATATTTCTGTTGTTAATAAATTTCCTGACGTATTTCCCGAAGAACTTCCTGGCCTACCCCCAGAGCGTGAAATTGAATTTTGTATCGACCTTGAACCCGGTACAAAACCCATTTCCAAAGCCCCATATCGAATGGCTCCTATTGAACTTCAGGAGTTAAAGACTCAACTGCAGGAATTGTTAGACATTGGTTTTATTCGTCCTAGTACTTCTCCTTGGGGTGCTCCTGTTCTGTTCGTGAAGAAGAAAGATGGGAGTATGCGACTTTGTATTGATTATCGGGAGTTGAATCATGTCACCATCAAAAATAGGTACCCATTGCCACGTATTGATGACCTGTTTGACCAGTTGCAAGGAGCACAATTCTTTTCAAAGATCGATCTTCGTTCTGGATATCATCAGCTGAAGGTTAGAACTGAGGATATTCCAAAGACTGCCTTCAGAACTCGGTATGGGCATTATGAATTCTTAGTTATGTCTTTTGGATTGACTAATGCTCCTGCTGCCTTCATGGATATGATGAACAGGGTATTCAAGGAATATTTGGATCACTTTGTGGTCGTCTTTATCGATGACATCCTTGTTTATTCCAAAAGCCGTGAAGATCATGAGCAACACTTGAGGATGGTACTCCAAAAGCTTCGTGAATACAAACTTTATGCCAAGTTGAAGAAATGCGAGTTCTGGCTGGAAGAGGTAGCATTCCTTGGGCACGTAGTATCAAGTCGTGGAATATCTGTTGACCCGATAAAGATTGAAGCAATTCAAAGCTGGGAGCAACCTAAATCAGTAACCGAAGTACGTAGCTTTCTCGGTCTAGCTGGTTATTATCGGAGATTCGTGGAGGGATTTTCTCGAATTGCTACTCCATTAACTCAGCTGACTCGGAAAGATACAAAGTTCGGTTGGAGCGAAGAATGTGAGAAGAGTTTTCAAGAACTCAAGAGGAGACTCATTTCAGCACCTGTTCTAACAATACCATCTGGCTCGGAGGGATTTGTCATCTACAGTGATGCTTCGAGCAAAGGGTTGGGATGCGTTCTCATGCAACATGAAAAAGTCATAGCCTATGCATCAAGACAACTCAAGGAATATGAGAGGAATTATCCTACTCATGATCTAGAGTTGGCAGCTGTTGTCTTTGCACTTAAAATTTGGAGGCATTACTTGTATGGGGAGAAGGTGGAGATCTTTACGGATCATAAAAGCCTCAAATATTTCTTCACTCAAAAGGAACTCAACATGCGACAACGACGTTGGCTTGAACTGTTGAAAGATTATGATCATACCATTCAATACCATCCTGGAAAAGCGAACGTGGTAGCTGACGCATTGAGTAGAAGATCATATGCGGGTACAAGTGCGATATTGTCAACACAAAGGCCCATTTTGTGTGATTTGCAAAGGATGGAGATAGAGTTAAAGACTCCAGGGACCCATGTGATGATGGCGAATATACGAGTAGAACCGACTTTAATCGATAAAGTTAAAGCTGCTCAAGCTACAGACCTGGAGCTGATGCGTATAAGGAAGAAAGTGCAAGAAGGTACTATGCCGGAAGCAAGAATCGATGAAGAAGGAATACTTCGAGTCAACTCCAGACTTTGTGTTCCTAACAACCCTGATTTAAAGTATGAAATCATGATGGAGGCGCACAACACACCGTTTGCAATCCATCCTGGAAGTACCAAAATGTATCATGATCTTCGTCATACATTTTGGTGGAGCAATATGAAGAGAGAGATAGCGCTGTTTATCTCAAGGTGTCTAACTTGTCAACGAGTCAAAGCGGAGCATCAAGTACCAAAAGGTCCATTGCAACCACTTGAAATTCCAGAATGGAAGTGGGAGCACATTACCATGGATTTCGTTACCGGTCTTCCTAGGGTTTCTCAAGGTATTGATGCGATTTGGGTCATTGTTGATAGATTGACCAAGTCTGCTCATTTCTTACCGATACGAGAAACTTATACACTTGAACGTCTTGCTCGTATGTACATAAACGAGATTGTAAGACTGCATGGTATGCCAGTATCCATAGTTTCTGATCGAGACCCAAGATTCACTTCACGATTTTGGGTTAGTTTACAAAAAGCTATGGGCACAGATTTACGATTTAGTTCGGCATATCATCCTCAGACGGACGGACAATCAGAGAGGACTATTCAAACTCTAGAAGATTTATTAAGACTCTGTGTCTTTGACTTCAAGGGAAGTTGGGACAAGTTCTTACCATTGGTGGAGTTTTCCTACAACAACAGTTATCAAGCAAGTATTGGCATGGCTCCATTCGAAGCATTGTATGGAAGAAAATGTCGTTCTCCAGTATGCTGGGATGAGGTGGGTGAAGCAACGTTGTTGGGACCGGAGTTGGTACGTATGACTACAGAAAAGATTCAAACGATCCGACAACGTATAAAAACCTCACAAGATCGACAAAAGAGTTATGCTGATCTTCATCGAAAGGACGTGGAATTTGATGTAGGAGATCATGTGTTCTTACGTGTTGCTCCATGGAAAGGAGTTACGAGATTTGGAAAGAGAGGAAAGCTCAATCCTCGATTCATCGGTCCATTTTTAATCCTCGATCGAGTAGGAACTGTGGCTTATAGACTCGCTTTACCGCCAAGTATGTCTCGTGTTCATAACGTTTTTCACATATCCATGTTACGCAAATATGTGGAAGACCCGAACCACATTATTGAGTTAGAACCGGACGAAATAGCGGAGGATTTGACGTATGAAGAAGTTCCTGTTCAAATTTTGGATAAGAAGGAACATATTCTACGCTCTAAGGTTATACCTCAAGTCAAAGTTTTGTGGAGAAACCACGATGTTGAGGAAATGACTTGGGAGTTAGAATCTGAAATGAAATCAAGGTATCCTTATCTCTTCGACATACCAGGTACGTACCCTAATTTCGAGGGCGAAATTTCATAAGAAGGGGAGGTTGTAAGACCCCAATTTTTATAAATAAAGATGAATTTTCTATAAATATCATTTTTGAATATTATGGAGTTAATTTGATATAATGTTATAGTTGTGGGTAATATTTATAAATTTTGCAAAGTACGCAAGTTGTTATATAATATTCGATTGGTCGGGGAATATTCGTTTTAACAGGGAATATTCGTACAACGACACAATCATTGGTGGACCCCACAACGGAATTATTGTCGGATTGAGAAAACGACAAAAATATTTTATTAAAAATAACGGCGAAAGTTTTACCATTGTTACTGTTGAACTACTCGGTAGTAAAAGTACAGTAATACGTGTGGTTGCATAGTAGCACACGGTATTGATTATTAATGCTTATGTGAGAAGACACTCAGTTTGATTCCATTATTGTCAGTTAATAATATGAATTATTTAGCGATAATGACGTTTTGTTTTATTCGTATTATTAACGTAATAAAACAGAAACATCTTTTTATATAAAACAAAATACTTTATTAAAGTTATTCTATAAATAGAATATATTATATTTTATTTAAAAGATTTTTCTTTAAATATGGACCGTCAGATTAAAGTAATCAATCTGGACCGTTCATGGATTAGTTACTATGCATTCTATTTTTCTATAAATAGCAGCTCATTCCTTCATTATTTCTTACGAATTCACTGAACTCTAGAGAGAGAAACTATAGAGAGAAACTATAGAGAGAGAGAAGAAGAGTATTCTGCTACTTAACTACTTCCTTACTTCAGCTCTTCTTTAAAACGGTAAGGGGTGTTATTCTTTCTTATTCATGAAGAGAACTTCTGTTATTCCATTCTTTATTATTCTGTTGGAATAACCAGTATATGCGGTCTACCCTATACTTGGTGACATTCTTCTATTATTCTGTTGGAACATCCTGTCTGTGTGTTTTACACCGGACCTGGTTCCGTTTTTATTATTATTCTGTTGGAATATCCTGTCTGTGTGTTTTACACCGGACCTGGTTCCATTATTTATTATTCTGTCGGAATATCCTGTCTGTGCTTTTATGCCGGACCTGGTTCCATTATTTATTATTCTGTCGGAATATCCTGTCTGTGCGTTTACGCCGGACCTGGTTCCATTATTTATTATTCTGTTGGAATAACCTGTCTGTGCGGTCTATCGCATGCATGGTGATTTCTTTTGTTATTCCATTCTTTATTATACTCAGTTGGTTAAGTTTTGACTTCTATACTCCATGAAATTTGTGGAATATCCTTGATAATTGCGTTTCATCCAGTATCTTTTCATGAAAATATTCTCCTGATCATTCTTGAATTATACTCCACCAAGCAGTATCATGTTGACAATTTGGACGTTGTTAATTCTTGGATAAATTAATTCTTGAACTTGTTTTATTGAATTCTTATATCATTGTCATCATCCTCATGTTTATATTCTGTTGAAAGTCATCTGTGGCCTGTAGTGCATAGATGGACTTGGTATGATTATGACCAGGGATTATTCGGTGTAATCATGACCGTAATGTTACAAATGATGTGGTAAAAGTCCTCATTGGCCCGTAGTGCATTGATGGACAGTTGTTGGCATGATCATGACCATTAATGAATATACGAATATCCTTGGCCGTAGTGCAGGGGTGATTCGATGATGTGAATTATTTTATTAAGCTGAGTCTCAGCGATCACAGTGTTGAAAAATCTTTTAAATCATAAAAGATAGTAGAGTTTATTTTCTACTTGACTCTTTTAATGGATTGTTTATTCCGCTACAGTTAAACTTGATGTCTATTGTATTTTATCAGTTTAACATTGTTGAAGGCTAATGATAATTTATTCTGCATTATCTTAGTCATAATATTTCTTACTGGGCTAGTTGAGCTCACCCTTTCTTTCACTGTTCTCTTCAGGAAATGAGAACGTAGCTGGGGCAAGTCGGGGAACGGAGTGATGGTCCGAATGATAGTATTAGTTAGTAGTCCTCACTATTCTATGTAATGGTGTATTAATAAATGTAACGAGGACTCCTTTTGAGTATGAATACTCTCTAGAAGATAATATTTGTATTCAAACTCACAGTTTATGTTTTGTCGTATTGTACACGACAGTTGTATTAGTAAGTTGTATTTGTATTCTGTACTATGTATCTGACGACCCAAGATGGGTGATGTATACCTATTTTTGGGGGGCGTCACATATATAGTAATAATATATATTAATTATATAATATAAGTACTGATATAAATATATCAGTTATATAAGTTTTGAAATTTAAAAGCCATAAGGCTTGTTTGGCTAGTCTAAATAAAATAACCCATTAATCCTTACTCCTTGTTTGGTAAATTGAATTAAAATAAATGGATTAATCCTTATACCTTGTTTGCTAAAACACTATTAGATTAAAGACTTATTATACAATAAGGCATGTTTGACAAAATTAAATTAAACCATTTTTAATTTATTTTAATAACTCCTTTATAGCAAGGTTATTAGTCACACCTTTATTAAATTAATAATTCAATTAAACATTAATCTATTAAATTACTTTAACACATAAACAATTATAATTCTTTTTACAATTATAATTTCATTTAATCAACTAATATTTCAAACTACAATTTCTCATTTAAATAATATTATTTATTTAAAATCATTATAAGCTCTTTAGCTTATTAAATTAAACTCCATTATTATAAAATCTCATAATAATTAATTTATTTAGCTCCTTAATTATTTACTCAACAAATAATTAATTAAATCACATCAACTCAAATTGCCATATAATTCAATAAATATTTAATATTGCCAATAAATATTTAATATTTAATATTTAATTATTTATTCAACAAATAATTAAATAAACCACATCACTCAAATTGAACAATTATTTATTCAACAATAACATATCCATTAAATACTTAAATAAATCAATAAATATTTAATATCACACTTTAAAATTATGGAATGTTACATCATTCCCTCCTTACAAGGATTCTGTCCTCAGAATCACAACTCAAACAAATCATTCGCTACATTCTTCCCTACTTACAAAGATTCTGTCCCCAGAATCGAAGACACAGATTAAACAAATAACTCAGGGTATTCCTTCAATATTTTCTTTTCGAGTTCCCACGTAGCTTCTTCAGCGTTGTGGTTTCTCCATATCACCTTCACAAAAGGTATCACTTTATTCCTGAGCACTTGTTCTTTCCTGTCGACTATTTGGATAGGGATCTCTTCATAAGACAAATCTTTCTCGAACTGCAATGGTTCATACTCAATCACATGTTTGTAGTCTGGTTTATATGGTCGTAACACCGAAATATGAAAAATATTATGAATATTTTCCAACTCTGGAGGTAGAGCTACCTCGTAAGCCACTTCTCCCACTCTTCGCAGCACTTCAAAGGGTCCAATAAACCTCGGACTTAGCTTTCCCTTTTTAACGAAACGAATTTTCCCCTTCCAGGGAGAAACTTTTAAGAATACAAAAGTTCCTACGTCAAATGTACGATCTTGTCTGTGTTGATCAGCATACTTTTTCTGTCTGTCTTGAGCTGCGACCAATCTTATCCTGATGAGTTTGATCACTTCAGCAGTTTGTTGTACCAGTTCTGGTCCTAACAGTTGGCGTTCACCGACTTCATCCCAACACAGTGGAGTTCTGCACTTTCTGCCGTACAATGCTTCGTAAGGTGGCATGCCGATGCTCGCGTGATAACTGTTGTTGTAAGAAAATTTCACCAATGGTAGTTGATCTTCCCAGCTTCCTTTAAAGTCCATGACACATGCTCTTAGCATATCTTCCAATGTCTGAATTGTTCGTTCGCTTTGGCCATCTGTTTGTGGATGATAAGCCGTACTCATTCGCAACTGTGTTCCCATACATTCTTGTAGTCTCTTCCAGAAATTCGATGTAAACCGCGGATCTCTATCAGACACAATTGATACTGGCACTCCGTGCCTCGAAACGATCTCCTTAATGTACAATCTTGCCAACTGATCAAGATTGAATCTAATCTTTATTGGTAAAAAGTGCGCTGATTTCGTCAGTCTGTCCACTATTACCCAAATCGCATCGCATCCTCTCTGAGTAGTTGGAAGACCCACCACAAAATCCATCGTGATGTGTTCCCACTTCCATTCTGGTATTTCTAACGGTTGGAGTAATCCGCTGGGTCTTTGATGTTCGGCTTTTACTCTCTGACATGTCAAGCATTTCGCTACGCATTCAGCAACATCTCTTTTCATATTTGGCCACCAAAAATGTCGGCGCAAATCCTGATACATTTTCGTGCTTCCTGGATGAATTGAATACTTTGAGCTATGAGCTTCAGTCAGAATTTCTTCTTTCAGCTCTAGCACTGCTGGAACCCAAATTCGTCCATCGAACCGTAGTAAACCTTCGGTATCGACCTTGTATTTTACATCTCCGCCTTCACCCAAATTCTCTTTGATTTTTCCACACTCTCCATCTTGTAATTGAGCAATTTTCACTTTGTTCACTAAAGTTAGATCAGCTTCTATCTGGAATAGTTGTTCGTCAGATTCTTTTGGAAATTTGATTTCCAACTCCAATTTTGTCATTGCTGAAATGAGCTCCTTTTGAGTTGTTATCAGCATCAACTTCTCCCGACCTTTCCTGCTTAAAGCATCTGCAATTACATTCGCTTTACCCGGATGATAAAAGATCTCACAATCGTAATCTTTTATTAATTCCATCCACCTTCTTTGACGCATGTTCAAATCCTTCTGAGTGAAAATATACTTCAGACTTTTGTGGTCTGTGTAGATCTCACATTTCTCTTCATAAAGATAGTGTCTCCATATTTTTAGAGCAAACACCACTGCAGCCAATTCCAAATCATGAGTCGGATACCCCTTCTCATACTCCTTCAATTGTCTTGATGCATAGGCAATAACTTTGCCGTTCTGCATAAGAACACAACCCAACCCTTTATGTGAGGCATCACTATATACCACAAAATTTCCTGTATTATCTGGCAAAGTCAATACAGGTGCCACACTTAACTTCTTCTTCAAATCTTGGAAACTCTCTTCGCACTTCTCCGTCCAAACAAATTTTACAAATTTTCTTGTCAAATTTGTTAGCGGAGTGGCTATCTTAGAAAAATCTTGAATAAATCTTCTATAATAACCAGCCAGTCCCAAGAAATTCCTCCCTTCCGACGGTATTTTTGGTTGTTCCCAATTGATTACTGCTTCCACTTTCGACGGATCCACTGAGATCCCATCTTTGTCAATCACATGCCCCAAAAATTGTACACGATCGAGCCAAAATTCGCACTTAGAGAACTTCGCGTACAGTTTTTCCTTTCTTAGTGTCTCCAATGTTAGACGTAAGTGTTCCACGTGTTCTTCTTGAGTTTTGGAATACACTAGAATGTCATCAATGAAAACCACTACAAACTTGTCTAGGAATGGTTTAAACACCCTGTTCATCAAATCCATGAACGCAGCAGGTGCATTGGTTAAACCAAAAGACATCACCAGAAACTCGTAATGTCCATACCGAGTTCTGAATGCCGTTCGTGGTATATCCTCCTTTCTTACCTTCAATTGGTGATAACCACTTCTCAAATCTATTTTTGAAAAGTACTTAGCACCCTTCAGTTGATCAAACAAGTCATCTATTCTTGGCAACGGGTATTTGTTTTTAATAGTGACTTTGTTTAACTCCCTATAATCAATGCAAAGACGCATTGACCCGTCCTTCTTCTTCACAAATAAAACTGGCGCTCCCCACGGCGATACGCTTGGTTGAATATATTTCTTGTCCAGCAGCTCTTGCAACTGAACCATTAGTTCCTTCATTTCTACCGGAGCCATTCTGTACGGGGCCTTCGATATCGGTGCTGTTCCCGGTACTAAGTCGATCACGAACTCAATTTCTCTGTCAGGCGGAAGTCCTGGCAAATCCTCTGGGAAGACGTCTTCCAATTCCTTCACTACTGGTATTTCTTCCAGCTTTACCCCCTTCTTTTGAGTATCGACTATGTAAGCTAAATAGCCCACACAACCTTGACTCAACAATTTCTTGGCCTGCATAGTCGTCAGACATTTCATTTGTCTAGGCGACTTGCTACCATAAAATACTACCTTTGACGGAGTCATAAGGTTTACACACTTCTTTTGGCAGTCAATTACCGCTCCGCACTTGAACAACCAGTCCATTCCCAAAATTACATCAAATTCCCCCAGTCTAATCGGAATCAAATCTACCAACAAGACATTCTCCTTAATGTTCACCCTACAGTTCTTGTATACGAATCTAACAGGGATTATTTCCTTATTCGCAATTTCTATGTTCAAAGGAAAATTCAGTTCTTCTCTAGGCAATTCTAACCTCTTAGCAAATTCATCAGATATAAACGAGCAAGTAGCACCCGAATCAAATAATACATATGCATCAATATCATTGATTGGAATAATACCTAAAACTACATCCTTTGATTGCACAGCATCTTGCACAGTCATGTTAAAGGTTCTGGCTGTGGGTTTGATTGATGCTGCAGGTCCTGTAACAGCCCACGCACCTCCATTGTTATCTCCTTTGCTTCTGGTTGTCACTCCCTCCTTCTTCTTAGGACATTCACGAGCAAAGTGATCCTTGGATCCGCACGTGAAGCACTCATTCATCTTTGATTGAGTGCAATTTGGGGCGATGTGACCCTCCTGGCCACAATTGTAGCAAACTCGTTTTCCCATCAAGCACGCACCCTTGTGAAACTTTCCACATGTCGCACATGCTTCAAACTTTTTGTTCTGCTGGTTACCTTGCTGGTTTCCCGTACCCATACTCCCATTCCACTTCCTCTTGTTGTTGTTGTTGTTGTTGTTGTTGTTGTTATTGTTGTTGTTTCCACTGCTACTACCACCATTCTTCACCTCATTCTCATTCTTCTTCTTCTTTTGTTCCTGGTTAAATTTTGTCACCGCCTCGCCTCCACCTTCAGCGAGTACTGCTTTCTCCATCACTGCTGCAAACGTCTTCAATTGGAACAGGGAAACCCTACTGTACAACCATGGCTTCAGTCCCTGTTCAAACCTCTTCACCTTACGCTCATCTGTGCTAACCTGATATGGCGCAAACCTCGCCAATTCATTGAATTTTGCGGCATACTCAGATACCGTCATCGTCCCTTGCTTCAGTTCTAGAAACTGTACTTCCAGCTGACTCTTCGAACTCTCCGGGAAATAGGTCTCGAAAAACAACTCCTTGAACCTATCCCAAGTCATCACTCCTGGCCCTTCACGAGTTTTATTAGCCTGCCACCAATAACTAGCTTCTGCTTTCAACATGAAAGTTGCAAAAGCAGTCTTCTGGTCATCCCCTACCCTAGCGACATCGAACACCTTCTCTATCTCCATAATCCAGGTTTGTGCTTCGACTGGATTCATGGACCCACGGAATTCAGGTGGTCCAACCGCCTTAAACTCCTTAAACGTTGTACCTTGGTTTTGAGGTTGATTCTGCAACGCTCCTGTCAGTAGTGTTACTAGTTGTTGAACGGGATTCGCATCAACATTGTCGTTATTGTTAGTTCCTTCAGTGGTTCTCTGTCGTGTTGGCTGACGTCTGGGAGGCATTTTCTGTTAAAATAAAACATCTATTAGACCATTACTCAACTTCTTTAAGTATTTCTAATTAACTTGCTTCTATAAAAGAAATACCCACATAGCACATAACACCTTGAACAAAATAATAACATTTATTTATTCATAAACTTTCTGAAAACATAACACAATAGCATCTCTGCTATCTACATTCCTTTCCTGAACTACAAAAGTTTCAGGACAACATCATTATTATCATATCCCATGGTTACTTAACACTAGGGACTTACACATTATTTAATACTTATTACGTACATTACCGACACATTTTCTACGATGATCTATTAAGGTACTTCGTAGCCCTATCACGTTCTTCCTCCATGACTCGAAACATTGTTCTGCGATCTAACACGAATGATGGCAGTGTCTCGAACTGAATCGGATATCCCATGACCCGATCTTGAGCTCGATTAATTGCGGTGTTAAATACTTTATCCACCTCTTCCATCTTCATCCTTTTTGCCTGCGCGTCTCTCGCTGCTCTTCCAGTTCGTTGATAAGCTTCCTTGTATGCATCTTCAGCTCTTGCCCTCTTAGCAGCTTCTTCTCTCAGCTTGCTCTCCAGTTCAGCAACCATCTCAATCAGTTGTTCTTTCTCTCCTTCAGTCTGTATTAATTTCTCCTCGGCGTTAGTCAGTCGTTCTTCACGATCCAGGATCTCATCGTCCTTCTGTGTCATTGCAGTCTGTTGTTCAGCTACTATCTCTTGCAATTCCTCAACTGTATCCTGAAGTTCCACGTTGCGGTCATGCACCTCATCGTAAATACGGCCTATTATCGAGTTAAGTGGAATCCTTTCTTCCTCATCCTCCTCATCTGTCTCCACATCATTCTCCTCATCTTCAACTACTGTGACGAACGGTAACTCCCGTGGCAGTAGTTGTTCCCAAACTACCTGAATGTCGCGAGGCTCCTCCTCTATAGGCATTTGAGGTCCCTCCTCCCTAACCTGACTGGATTCTCCGCCATTAGTCATCCTGACAACAAAATTTTAAAGTTTTAGTTATTAATCATTCTACTCGACACTCGCGAGCACATAAGTTATAAACACATAAGCACATAAGTGTTTTATTATTTCTTTCTTAAAACTCGATAAGAGTTATCTCCACTATCTTTTCAAAGGTTACTTCCTAAGGCTTTCCCCCCCCCCACCTAAGGTTCATAACCTAAAGCTTTGATACCAACCTGGTATCAAAACATTCATTTACAAACATTCATTTCTAACTACCCAATTAAAATAAAATTGAATAACAAAACCTGCCCATACAGGATTAAACTTAAATAAATCTCCCAGGTTAACTAACCTTTACAAACAATCATTCATGCGGAAAATTAAAATAAACTTCATTACAATCTTTAAACCAAGTCTAAAAATAAACTATTCAATTATTACAAGTCTTCAGCATTGCTTCGTCTTTCCTTTCCCTTTACTGGTACTAGGTACATCACCAGTTTCAACCTTAGCTGTAAGAAATTTTACAGGCAAGAGTGAGCAAACAAGGCCCACTTGAAATGACAATAATTAAATCATTAAACTTTTACATCATTTGTCAACATTAAGCTCAATAGAATTTAACAATATATTCTATTAACTTTTGGAAAGCTTTAACCTTTACTGAGGGTCTAATGACCACGAATCATGTCCACAGTTATAAGTAATTTTTCAACTTAAACTTTAACAGTCATAAGACTATAAGGACTTCACGTACTTAGGGGGATCAACCCTTCGTACAATGTATTGTGCACAACCATTTTAACGCTAAGCGTAACCTCTTATAAAAGAGTTGTTCTTCTCAGTATTTAGAATACAAGTCCGTACCAAAGTGAGTTTGGTTTGGATACATCATGGGGTAATTTAGAATTCAACGGTAATCAACTAAGGTTTAGTTGATTACAAACGACATAACTGTATATATGGAATAATCATAGTTTAATTGATGTTTATAAATTGACATCATGCTTTAGGGATAATCTAATAGCATACAATTTGAATAATTATAACCTACCTTGCTTGAACAATAATAAGACAACATTAATTGAATAATAAACATCCACAACATGTATATAATTGTACATGCTAAACCACAAGTTAAGTACAAGAATAACTTGCTCCAAATAAATTTACACCATTATATGATAATCGAAATTGAAACAATAATTAGTTCAATAACACCAATGATTAGAAAACTTATACAATAAAGAACTTGCTAAATATCAAAAGTTAAGGCTTAGAAACTTGCTCAATGTAAAAGGTAGGTTTAGGAAACTTGCCTTTAGCACAAGCTACACTTTTACCACTTGAATTGATACCCTAAACATATGTCATATTGACATAATTAGTCCTAACCAACATTGTACATTTATATAAACAATTACATTCATCATATGGTTGAATTACCCATTCACATAATCAATTATTTTTCAAGTAGATAATACTTAATAACATGATAGTTCATAGTCTAATCATACTGAAATTATCACATAACATTTATTTTCAAGTTTTGTACATTTAAACAAAACTGTCAGACAGTTCTGCCAAGCCGCGCCGCGGCGCCACAGTTTGTACTGTGGCTCGCGCTGCGGCGCTGAGTCGGCGCTGCGGCGCAGCGATTATACTATGAGCCGGCGCTGCGGCCCAGTGATTGTGCAACAGGCCGCTTACGTCATGGTGATGGCGCTGCGGCGCCAGCAATGAACTGCTGGGCCGCGCCGCGGCGCGAACTGTCAGCGTCGACTGACAGCTTCGGCAACCATGAAAGAAAAAGCCAAATTGGCCAAAAAGCTCGAATCTAATAGACTAGTTACACTCTATTTTGCACATAAACTTCATATAAACATATAGTAAAGACTTCTAACATGTTTCTACTCATAAATTAACACAAACATCAAATATTCAACACCCAATTTCAATATTTTTGTCAAAAACTCCATTTTTGATATCTTCCATGAAAATCAATACTGTGATTTTGTTATTCAACCAAAACAGTAACTTCTAAGCATCATGATTATGATGTTACATACTCTAGCAATTCTTATAATCAATTTATCAATACAACAACTAATTACACCTTAATTTCCATTTTAACTAAAGCCATACTCATTCATAAAAACTCTCTGTAAAATAATTTCTTCATAAAATACATACATACATGAACTAATATATCTTATAATCATATATAACTCGTAAAACAACCATATAATCAATAATCATGCCAAATTATAAACATAACAACAATTTATCTTTTATAAAAATCACAGAGAACTTTTTAGAAGAAGAAAACTAAATTTTTAAAGAAAAAGATGGAGCTCCTACCTTGGATTAGGAAGATGATGATATTATCTTCTTTGATTGTCAAGCTTTTCTCCAAAACCTGTTAAAATATCTCTCAATTCTCTCTAGTTTTCTCTCTGTATTTCTTTCTTCTTCTTCTTCTTTTCTCTCTGTAAAGTTCAACTGAGTCCCTAACTCTAACATACGTACTATAAAATATAACGTATATAGTAATAATATATATTAATTATATAATATAAGTACTGATATAAATATATCAGTTATATAAGTTTTGAAATTTAAAAGCCATAAGGCTTGTTTGGCTAGTCTAAATAAAATAACCCATTAATCCTTACTACTTGTTTGGTAAATTGAATTAAAACAAATGAATTAATCCTTATACCTTGTTTGCTAAAACACTATTAGATTAAAGACTTATTATACAATAAGGCATGTTTGACAAAACTAAATTAAACCATTTTTAATTTATTTTAATAACTCCTTTATAGCAAGGTTATTAGTCACACCTTTATTAAATTAATAAATCAATTAAACAATAATCTATTAAATTACTTTAACACATAAACAATTATAATTCTTTTTACAATTATAATTTCATTTAATCAACTAATATTTTAAACTACAATTTCTCATTTAAATATTATTATTTATTTAAAATCATTATAGCTCTTTAGCTTATTAAATTAAACTCCATTATTAGAAAATCTCATAATAATTAATTTATTTAGCTCCTTAATTATTTACTCAACAAATAATTAATTAAATCACATCAACTCAAATTGTCATATAATTCAATAAATATTTAATATTGCCAATAAATATTTAATATTTAATTATTTATTCAACAAATAATTAAATAAACCACATCACTCAAATTGAACAATTATTTATTCAACAATAACATATCCATTAAATACTTAAATAAATCAATAAATATTTAATATCACACTTTAAAATTATGGAATGTTACAAGTTCAGCCGTTGGCAAGTAAACCCAACGTCGCATCAGAAACCATCCAGTGTTTTCATCAGTTGATACACACATCAACAAAGTCCAAGCATCCTCGACATTTATCCCCAGCAGGGAGTTCATCCGTTGATCTACACATCAACAGAGGATCAAATGTATCCCCAGCGGGAGGTTACAACGCGTGGTAAACCATTGGTTCACACGTCAATGAAGGTCAGGCAGCCCTGACAACATTTGTTGTTGGCAGAAAAACCAGTAAAATATTGACATACTCTGGCGATACAAACCAGGAAAGGTCAACGTCATCAAGGAGGATTGATGACGGAATATGTTATACACATCCTCAAACAGACAAAGCTTTATCCCCACAGATCTCTTACACATAAGAGGCACTTCTTTTGAATAAAGTCTGTATCAAGGATTTAGGACTTTGGTGATAACCTCAACGTCAACATCCTTAAAGAGTTGGATCGCACATCCAATTTGGTCATCATGGCCAAATCCCCAGTAGAAGCTACAGGGAGATAGCAATCATCCTCAGCATGTTGGGCGACAACCCCATACACCTACATCACCCAGATGCTTAATGTTATATTTCAAGTGTCTAGGACATCAGAGGAGCACAGATTCGTCTTTTAAGAGGAAACCCTGAAAGACGGTTTATATCCATTCCGGATACCATTGGGAGGAATAGCTCAACCCCGGAACACACACTGGGAGTAATAGCTCAACCCCGGAACACACACCAGGAGTAACAATTCCAACCTCGAAGATAACCCCGAGGCCTGCAGTTACAATACCGAAACACAAATCGAAGAAGACCGTTTTATCCAAGAGATAACCCCGAGATGTTCCATCTCAGTCCCAACACTGGGAATAGCAGATTCCAACCTTGGATATAACCCCAAGGAAGGCAGTGGCAGTTCTGGAGATAATCCCAAAAATGCTTGTTTCAAATTTATGCCATCAGCTTCAACCTCGACGCTCACACCGAGGCACTCAGTACAAGACATGCACACCTCAGAGATGACACTGAGGACCTTCTACCAATGCAGTAGTCCAATCTCAGCTATAACCCTGAGCAACGTCTGCTTTATCAGTCCAAACAGAAGATAACCCCAGTGAGGGGCAAAGTCGTCATCTCGCCAACTTGACGCCATATCACGCCATCTAAATAGTTCAGACATACATTTCTACACAACAATGTCCCACAAAAGCTCAGAAGAACCAATCCCGAGTGACTATTGTGCAGGATAACAGATAAAATTTGAAGCTGAAGACCGGAGGGCATCGTCCCATCTTCATGACTTTGTACAACCTTTAATCCCATGTCATTGCATAACTCTCGACAACGGCGGTCCGAAATAGGTCCTATAAACCTCAGTCGGATGCCCGAATTGTAATTCTAAAAGTTCGAGCGGACATCACGTTGCCTACGTGCACGTGCTTCGAGACGGCAGGACCCGCGTAGCCCGGGGCACCCCAGGCAACCTCTAGTACACTTGCGGCTCCACCCTCTATAAATAGAGAGCTTGGGGTGGCCATTTTGTAAGAGAAAACGGCGAGGAAGCCCTGCCCAATTTGCTCTGTACTCACCAAACTGAGTGATTTCTCATTTTAAACACTTGTGAGCTCACATATAGCTACTTTTGTACCTGCTGAAGCCAGTGTTTATCTACTTTAAAGATATAGAAGTCTTCTTTGGCAGCCCACCATAAGCCTTCTCATACACTTTAAAGCCTTTCTCTTCATCTTTGCACACACTGTTCTTCACATTGAGAGTCGTGTTGCGTGTGTTTGCCCGGACTTCAGTCCGTGGTTTTATTTCAGTTTGTATATACATATATATTTATATATATATATATATATATATATATTATATATATATATATTATATATATATTTATATTTTATATATATTAACTGTTGTTGGACTTTATTCGATGAGCCTAGATTTTATATCCGGAGCGTTTATTTGCTTTCGTATATATATATATATATATATATATATATATATATATATTATATATATGAACTGTGTGTCGAAATTTATTCGATGAGCCTGGATTTTATATCCGGAGCGTTTATTTGCTTTCGTATATATATACTTATATATATGAACTGTGTGTCGAACTATGTTCGATGAGCCTGAATTTTACATCCGGTGCGTTTATCGCTTATATATATATATATATATATATATATATATATATATATATATAATTTCGTCCCACCTGGAGTTTACTTCATGGTGATTGACCGTTTTTACAGCTTTCTATACATTTCGTCCCGCCTGAAGTTTTCTCCGTGGTTGTTGATAGCTTTTATAGCTTTATTTACATTTCTGATCCCCCATGGAGGTGCTTCGTGGTTGGTGACTGTATATATATATATATTTATAGCTTTTATATATATACCTACTTACTGCGTTTTTATTAATTGTGGCATCATGTGAGCCTAAAAATCATGTGATCACAGATTCAGTCCACTGAATCTAGATTCGGTTCCCGTGATGGACCTTTTCAGCTGTAAGAAGCTTGTAAATTTATCTATGATGTTTGGATTTCCTCAATTGATTTTCATACCCACGAGGAATTCGGCATCTTTTTGGTACATTATTTTCATATAGATGCCTTGCATCTATAAAATAAAATCAATCAAGCCGAATACAGAATAAAATGAAAGTATCAAAGGCCTCAATTACTATTGAGCACAAGGGTTTGAAAAAACCTCTTTTCTAAAACATCACTGCTATATCTTGTTTAAAACAGAATTTTTACATAAATTCAAACCCTTTGTATATAGGTGCAAACGAGGCATAGCACTACTTCCAAATAACAATACATTGACCTACACACACACACACACACACACATTTATATAATAGTTTCTTAAAAAGTGGCGATTACCGTGGTAACACGGATGTCGGGGGGTGCCTAACACCTTCTCTCCGCATATGCAAGTCCCCGGACCCTAAATGAATCTCGATTTCACCGACCTGTTTAGCAGTGTCACATCACTGGGTCAATGTGCAAACATTTTCTCAGTTGTGTTGGTACAACCAGTTAAAAAACTAACTGGCGACTCTTATAGTCCAATCGTCGACATTACACATGTCGGACCTTTTTCACGTGTTTTTTCAAACAAATCTCACATAAAATGAGAACACAAAAGAACAAGTAATGAAAAAGGGACAAATAAAAAACCCGACGTCGACAATAAGCATATAACAAGCTTTTTCCACCAGACATCTACACACATAAATTATCCTGATTAGTGTATAGTATATACACACAGCAAATAATAGTTTTATATAAGTTATATTTTATTTTGTTTGACGATGGATTTAGTCAATTCATCAATTTATAAACTCTATATGAGTTATTTATATTCTCAATGCTTCCCTCTGTTCTAAGGTTATAGCCTAAGGTCTATCCCACCTAAGGTTTCAAACCCTAAAGCTCTGATACCAACCTGTAAAGTCCCCAAATCCAGGTATTTGAAACCCAAATTTAGTGCTTCACGATACCATTTCTATGAGCGAAATAATACTAATAATAATAACAATAATATAAATATTAAACTTAATTTACATAATTATCGGAGTCTAGCTCCTAAGTACGTAACCTTTAATCATTCCTTACAATACATGATAATAAATATATAACATTGTCTTCATAATAATAAACTATTACATAATATAACATTGAAATCATTCAGCAACCTTTTCCTTTCCCTTGTTCTTAACAGAGCCTTCAGGTTGTTCACACTTAGCTGAAAACATTTAAATTAAGCAAGGATTAGCATTTGAGTGCCCAGAAAGTAATAACAATTATATATATATAAGCTGAAAGAATTTAAATATTTTCTTTATACTACCCTTCTACAACAAATCAATAGTTATGAAGTAATCTGAACCGATAATAATAACATAACAACCCTCTTTCAAAATTTTAAAACTACGCACTGACTATAAATAGGGTTAACGGGACATACTATGAATATTGTTTTCATTTTCGAAAATGTTAAACAGAACTTCATTTGTAAACCGTCATAACTTACGGGCACGGGGGTGATCAGCCCGTTGTACCCTGTATTGATCAATACTACATGCAAGAACGATGTTATCGTTCACTCTGTCCACCTTGGGTGCATAAAAGTTTTTCTGTGTAAGGGATATTAATACTTGTTGGGGTTCCAAACCAAAGCAATTCGGTTGGATAATAATAAGGTTTTATCTTGTTCAACAATAATCTATAATTCAACATATATATACTGGTAATTAACAAAGGTGTATCAACATGTGGTTAAATACAATGATTATCCAAGTGGGGACATTTGTATAACCATTTATAGAAATTATCGAACAGAATATATATCTGAATTACCATATACTAACATGTTGATAATCAATGAGCGTATATAATATAGGATTAATAATATGTACAGTAATAATATAATTTTGAAACATTCTTACTCATGTCCATTGCATAAAGAAAATACAAATGTAGGATACTTGCTTGATGCGCTGATTACAATACGCACTTAGTTTTATCTTTATATCACGACTTATCATTAATCAGATCATTCGTTCGATTAGAACAATATACTATATCATATAGTATTGTATTTCGCAGTCAGCACATAACCTAATCACATTATCACACATGTTCAACAGTCATTGCATCACAAACAAACATTAATATAATCAAAATATCTAAGTCCATAATAATTTCTGAAACATATCGGTGCACCGATAGCTTTATCGAGTAATTATCGAGTCTAAGACTCTTTCCCTACGTTCAATATCCGTAAGTATCATTCATATTATTTTAAATGACTTAATAAACATTTATTAATTTATCATAAATTTTCAAACACCGAAATCATTATTAATTGATTCAAACATCAAATAATTCTATTATCATTTAATTATTATTAAACTATTAATAATACTTTTATTCATTTACCAATAATATTAATATTTTTTTATTTACTAATATTATTAAGCATTTAATAATATTTTATTCCCTTACTAATGTTATTACATTTTAATAATATTTTAATCATCCATTAATACTTTAATTTAATATTATTAATCTTTTAATAATATTTTAATCTAAGATTAATACTTTAACCTAATATTATTAATCATTTAATAATATTTTAATGAAGCTTTAATCTTAATATTTTTATTTACTCAAAAATATCATATTCTAATATTATTAATATCATAATAACATTTTAATAATTTGTTTGCTCAATAAATAATTTATTCTAATTGTTCACCCTTTACAAAATCACTTATTTAATATTCAAAAAAGGTCATAAATAATATTTCTTATTATAAATTACCAAAATACCCTAAAATAATCATAATATTATATATTAAGAGTATTCAAGCATTAAAATCACATTTTTCTTATTTAAGACGTCGTTTAACTATTTATTTCCTTTTACTCATAACTTCATCAGATTTAGGAAAAATACCAAACTGATTCCAAAAATTCTTCTTTTCTGGGTTTAGACAGTAAATGACCCAACAATGATCCCCAAATGTTTCTGAAATTTTAGAAAGTGATTTACTAACTTTAAAGTGCCCAAAACACTCGGATCTTGCTTCATTTTTCATAAATCGAGTGTTGCTCAGAAAAATCTGAAATTTTCAGGGTATACTCTCATAACATACATGAACCCACTGTAAAAATTTCGGAACTTTTCAGTGTATACACAGTGAGAAATTCGAGTGTTAATATTTAGGATTTCTTTACGGAAATAGCCATTACGCACAACCTATAAATCGAAGCGCGTCCGTTCTTTTTCCTACACGTAGATAACTTCTTAAGGTACCTCTTTGATTTTTCCCAGATTTTTAAAAGACTTGCAACTGACCGAAACAGTCTCAAGAAAAATGGGGACATTAGCTTTTTAGGCTTTTAAAACCTTAATACTCTATGTGGACTGTTTTGGGAAAAACAGCCCCCATGGCTTCAATACTTACTAGATTTGTGTTCTACCACTTGTGTTCACTAGATAACTCATGTATCTAGCACCCCCCTTTGACGGATCACAAATCCAAGTTACACAAGATTTAGTGGAGGAAAAACAAGAGTTTCACCTCTCGGAGAACATATGCTCATTTCCATCCTCCAAATCTATAGTCTAATACACAAGATACTTAGTCCTACACATGAGACATGTAGAACTAGGGTACTTTGAGTATTAGACCATAACCCCATACATGTTGAGGTAAAAACCGAAAATGGAAGGAAAATAAGAAAAAGAAAAGGATGAGAACCTCACCTAGTTTTGGTTGCTATCCTTCTTGTTCTTCTGAAGTAAGTAATGAACTTAGGATGCATGAACAACAACTCCTCTCCCTCTCTTAGAAAAATCGAACCCCCTCTCTCTCTTTTCTCTCTTGTATGCTACTAGCTTGGGAGAAAAAGATAGAAGAAGAAGAATGAGAGAAAATGAAATGTTCTAGCAAATGAAATGGGTGATTAACTATTATCCCCCATACTTTTATTGTCCCATGGATAAAAGGCTTCACCTTATCTCTTTCAATTGAGCTTAATCATGTGATTAAGGGAAGGGTGCTAAGTAGATTTTCCACCAATGGGAGATGGACACACTTGTACTTGATGTAAGAGCTACTAATTAAGGAACTTGATTAGCTTAACTTTGTTGCCTTAAAAGGCCTAATGGGGCCGATCACTATGCTCCATTATCTCCTCCATTTTACTTTTATTTTAATGCACAAAATTTGATTAATCAAAAGTCTAAAATACCCTTAATCAAGTGGGCTAAGTATTGGTTTGCATTTTATTTCTTTTGGGCTTCTCCTTTAATTGTTTTGGGCCATGTACTAAACATAGTCTAACAATTTTAATATATGTTACCCAAATTATTTATTTAGGGTTTCCATTCCTAATCTTATGAAATTTAATTACTTATACATGTGACTTTAGCTCATAACCTAATTAAGTTTACTAGAAATAGGTTTAAAATTCTTAGTCACTTGAAATAACAAGATTATCCACTTAAGTTAGTATACCTATTAAATATTAACCCTTCCTTATTACCATAACCCTCGGGTTATTTAATTTTCTCACCTAATGTATAATTAGGTTACGAAGCTTTCATTTAGGGTTTAAAATAAAATAAAATTAGTTCCTAAAATTTGTAACTAGGGTTTCACACAGTAATACAAGGGTTTGTCACATAACACCATAATTGACCCACCCTTATTAGTCCACATATACAGTACATATTTATAGTATTGAAAAATCAAAATATAATTAATATTATATTATTATTCTCATGCCTTGATCAAAATTTAACAATTAGGGTTTGGATTCCATATCTGATTTATTTGTCATACTTATCATTCTTAATTAAGTTAAAAATAATTAACTTAATAATCTGAACAAAATTCATATAATAAAATAATTATTATAATAATTCTTAAAATTATTTCATATATTATATAAATAATATATGATTATATTTTCATGGAAAATAATTAATAAAATATTTCTACTATAAAATTAATTATGATAAGAATATAATTTATAACGATCAATAATTCTAAAATAAAATTATTTATAAATATTCATATTTTTATTTGTCACATAAATACATATACACATTATCTTGGCACATATTCTCCATATTTAAAATAAAAAAAAATTTATACGCAAAATTTCTAATTTATTTGTATAGAAAATATCGGGTTGTTACATGTGTGACTATGATAAGTTCTAAAACTCATATGATTATGGCAAGTTCCTGAATTTTTAAAGTGTGATAAGTTTGATGAACTATATCGGGTATATGTATGTTATGAAGTTAGAAATTTTAGTATGGTGTTAGAGATTGATAGAATGAAGCAATGGAGTAAAGATTGAAGTTGATGGAGAAACATGGATTTTCTAAATCTTCTAGCTTTGCTGGATTTTCAAAATTTATTGACTTCGTACTGATGTTTGCACTTCTGTTTTCTTAAAAAACATTGGATCATGTGATTGAACCAATGATGCTTAAAAATAATATCGTTATTCTTATGTCTATGCTAATTGTTTCGGCTAAGATAAAAATGATTTAAAAATTTTCAAAATGTATTTCTATCCATGTGCATCATTTGATATGGTGTTGAAAATGGTAAACGATGGAGTCATCAATGCAGTCGAATCTAGTGTTGGTTGTGATCAAAAGATCGTTAGCCCACTATGGTATGATGTAATATAACAAAGTCACCTAATGGCGGAATCCTCAACGTACTACTAATCTGGTACGGTATCATGACGTCATAAAAGATTTTTTGGTTTTCTTTTAGATTATGAAGAAGGTCAATTAAGTTGGCTAAATTATTTTGATTGATGTTCGAGTCGTTGATAAAAGTCTAAGCTATTTGATTCGGCTAGACGACTGTTGAAAAATATTTATGAAATTCAAGCATTCTTGAGTATTTGTGCCGAACCAGATTGCTCTGGTGCGGATTCAGATGTGGAAAAGCTGATGTGAACAACCCTATAAGGGGACATGTTTTCGGGGATAATGGTTCCGAGCATAACGCATATAGTCTTTACAAAACACTACGTTGCGGCCCAACGTAATGGTACAATAGGCCGGTCACCTAGTGTATGCGTGGAGGGTGTTTTCAGTCTTTGTGATTGATGAACACTCTAGTTTGCAGTGTGAAGGATTGTGTTGAAGCACTAGTAAACCTAGAGAAGAGTTCACGGTCTTGTGTGACCCCTCAGCATAATTTGAAATTTGAGTTATTCATACTACTTCCCGATTATTGAAAAATCGTGGAAGATTCTTATTCTTCTGAAGGATGAATGTAGTAAGTAAAATATTCCTTAGAAAGGAGAATGTGGTAGAATGCAAGTGAGTAAGTTATAATAAAACTTTCGAAAAGAGAATGGATAAAATTATTCAAAAAGAATAGGTAATATTCAGAATAGCACCGAGTAGAGGAGGTTTCGGTCATTTCGAGGATGGAATCCTTATAAGGGGGAGAGGATGTAAGAACCCGAATTTTCAGAAAATATTAAAATAAGAATTTAGTAAATAAAATTCTGAAAGCATGAGAATGGTTCGAACAAGAATATATGTGTTGTGAGGTATGTGGTATGGTGTTGCATGGGGTAATATAAACTATGCAATAAGTGATTTCTGTGTTTAATAAATATATTATTATTATATATTTGTTATTTATTGAAGAGGCGAGTTATTTGAAGTAAAGAAGATGTATAGAAATTTATCTTTTGATATTAAATAATTTATGTGAAATTATTTTATCGTAGTAAGTTAGTGACATTAAATATCTTTGATAATCACCAATTTCTTGAGTATGTACGAGTAAGTATCAAGTCTAAGGCAGTGCAACCGTACCCTTTAATGGTGGATGTGTAGGAGATGGGCTAAACAATTCCTTCAGAGAGCGGAGGTATATACGAATTAGTAACCGATCTAACTCACTGTGAAAACAGTGTAGACGAGACAGAAACTAATTTGTTGGTTGTTTGTAGGAAACCACTCAGTGTACTATATTGAATACTATTAAAGACTCGATGTGTGCCAGGTTTGGACTTGTATATATGTACGTTGTTGACGAGAGAAGAAAATTGATATATCTTTAGATAAATATTGGTTGGAGATTTATTGATTAATATTGAGATATGGTTAAATGTATAGATTAAAGAAAGAAGAGTTGAACTTGAAGTTTAATCAGTAAATTATTGAAGAATGTAGTCATTGGAGATGTTTTTTGGTTAGTAAAATGAGATAGCATGTATGGAGCATGTTAAAGGATTTGCGAGTTAAATTCTGTTCTGTTGAAGCATAACATGTTTGCGACCTAACTTAAGGTGGTGCGACCGCGCCACTCTCAAGCCTAAGACCAGCGCGGCTGCGCCGGCCTGTAGATAGTTCATGATAAGTTTGTGTAATCTAGTGAGTTGTGTAATTCAAACTATAGGAATTGAATATTAGTGGCTAATATGTTATCATATGGGTCATATTTGATATTTACAGTGTCCATGAATGGATTGAGATAGTAAGGCATGAATCGAATGAGAGTTGGTTATGGAAATTAACTAAACAAGAATAAATATTAGTTAACTTAAAGTAACTTGAAAATTATATTATGGAATAATATTATTTGAGTATTAAAGCCATGTGCGGCAGTGGCGTAATAGTAAATTAAATGAAAGGAGTAATTCACTTAAGTAAAATGGTGAATTAATATATGTGCTTTACATGAAGAAAATGAAATGATTAATATTAATTAATCGTTGTGATATTAAAATGTGATAATGGGTTGAAAGTACCCAGCTGAATGATATTTAGCCAAATTAAAATATTAATGTGGACATTATCATTAAACATTATTACTATGCGTAATATGGAAAATGTGGGCAGTAGTAGTATATAATACCTATGGCTTAAGATTAAATGAAGTGTGACGTTTAATTGGGACTAATAATATAAGGTATCAAGTGGTATAATAAAATCATAAATGATTTTAATACAGAAATGATTAAATATATGTGTATTCTAGAAGCTGGGAAGAAAATTAAATGTTTGAATAGACAATAATATGAAATAATGTGATAATGTGTTTATGTGAGTAGTAAAATATAATTATGGGGATACCTGGACAAGAATACCTAATTGTGTTATGCTAATTGCGTGTATTTAATGTACATGGATATTATGAGGTGAGTACCTAAATAATCCCTAAATTTTCTAATATGGTAATAATTATACATTAAAATGATATTTTGGGAATTTAAAGAACCCAACCAAGCCTTAGAAGAATAAGTTGCTTAGTTATTTGGCTTGTCCCAAATTTAGTGTCCAATTGCTCCTTTTTTCTCATTCACGTGTTTGGCAAAAAGGCTAAGGCCTATCTTCCTTTTCTTCTTCCAAAATCTCTCTAGTTGATGATTATGGGGGGGGGGAGTAGTGGTGATGATGATTTTCAACTAATATCTAACAACACTTTGATAACCTTCATGCAATCCTTCAATTCATAGGTTTGATTTAGTGGGAAATTACATTGTCTGTGTATTGGTTGTTCTATAAATATGGACTCTCCTTCTCCAATTGCCATTGCTGAG
Organism: Panax notoginseng; assembly: GCA_016801055.1. Classification (NCBI taxonomy): domain Eukaryota; kingdom Viridiplantae; phylum Streptophyta; class Magnoliopsida; order Apiales; family Araliaceae; genus Panax; species Panax notoginseng. Next base: position 56,605,192 of record CM029016.1, read on the forward strand.
AATTGCTAAGTGTGAGGTTGAGAGCATACAAGTATCCTAAGAAATTGGGAGTTCATCTAGCAGCAGGTTCATTTCATTTTACACAGGTAATAATGCTAACCAATATGTTTTTGATTTCCTAAATTTCAATTACTAGAAATGTCATGAAAAGTAGCTTTTGAGTCACAAAATTGATGTCTAAGGATTGTTATAATCCATGAATTGATGCTAGACATCGTTAATATATTTGAATGCGAAATCAACGGAAGTTAAACGAACTCATTTGGTTTAGAAACGAATTCGTAGTGAACGAATTCGCTAAATTGTCGAAACAAGAACAATTAGTATGAACATGAGTTGTAAATTCATATTTGGATTGGTTAATGTTTATGTTAGTTGATGGGTATTTGGTATGTTGTAGTTTTATGAGTTACAAACCCATAGAATCGAAAATGAACTAATTTGGACATGTATAACTCAAATTATGAATGCTAGAAAGAAATTTTGGCATAATGGTTCATAACAGGGAAATAAATTTCGAGTTACAGCAGCTAGGCCCGCCCCGACGGGCTATTTTTAAGGCAAAACCACCTCCTTTGCGGGGGGGGGGGGGTGGTTTAATGTGCAGATGTTCAAAAAAATCTAACAGGACATATTTTACTAAAATGGCCATAACGTTTTCATACGAACTCCGATTGAGGTGATTCAAGATGATCCAAAACGAGGACGAATAGACCTAAAACTTTTGTTCTTTAAGGTTTTCAATTCGAGGTCTTTAGGAAGGGTAAAAATAGTTATCTTTGTGACTGTTACGTATTCAGAGGCGATCGGAGGGCGTCGAACGAGCACATACGCAAGTATTGTGCTCCCAACGATGGAATATGTTATTCTAAGTGATGTAACATGAAAATGCATGATATTATACATGACATATAAAATTTTCTTGCTCATAATAGAAAGTATTGACATGACTTAGTATGTGTTTTGAAAAGAAACTTAAAGATTTTGAAAAACAAGCCTTGTGAAAACTTATGTTCTATAAGTTCTGAACTTAGTGGTTTAAATACATAATTGAGTTCAAATATAAATGAGCATGATATGGTGTTTATAGTGTCTTGTTCATGATCAAACTTGTTAGACCTTGCGCTAGAGAAGTTTTCAAGAGAAACTTGATATAATTGAACTAAGGTGCATGAATGCTACATGAGGTAGGTTCTGAAATTGAGAAAATGTTATCATGACTTAATTACTTATGATTAGAGTTTTAAAAGTTATCTTATATGTGCTATATTACATCATTCATGATAAAATGATTACAAAGACAAACTCCATTATCTTTTATAAACTAAGTATTAAAACATGAATGATATGTTCACTCAACTTGTCAAGCATAACATAAGTTATTTAAGCATGTTTTAAAAGTATGAACTATGCTATGTCTATGTAAATGAGATAGATACATATGAGCATGCTATTAGAGGCTTACTAATACCAATATATGGTTTAAAAGCTTATAACATTGAATCTTATTCAAGAAAGTTGTTAAGCCTTATTGATTGAAATAGATCATTATGGAGCTAAGTAGTTTGAATGTGAACTTGAAAATAGATCACAACCTATTTGATGTCAAGTATGGATGGTTAAGGAATACCTATACATACCTGGCTATATATTTTAAGAGTATAATGAGAAAGCGAAATAAAAGTTTTACAAACCTAGTTAGTAAACGATGCAATATTTATTATTATATTAAGAGCATATGAAATGTATAACTGATGGATAAGAATCCATGATTATATAACTGTGTAAGAATACACGCAGTGCAGATAAGCTTTAAGCAGTTAAGTCGTAGTTGATAAACTACGAATCAGGCAAGTGTTTCAGTTCCTATTTGATATATGAATTCTATAACTGTTAGTTGAGCTATATTATGATATGCAAATGTTGATGCATATATATAAAATGCATATGAGATATGTTTAAAATCTGAAAGTTGATCTTTGATGATATGCTTATGAAGTAAATTTCTATGCATGTTATGTGTGAAGTAACATGCGTAGTTAATATTAATTGATTATGAATGCATGAAATGAATATGCTATTATGTGCTATGTCCTGCATGAAAACTATTAGAATTGCTGGGCTGTCGAGCTCACCCTTGCAAATAACCACTTTTGCAGGTTAAGGATACACGGTAAAAGTTACGTGCTACTTGATTGATAAAGTTCAATCACATCAACGGAGATTGATTTGTTTAATCAAATATATACTATTGAACCATGCTTAGGTTATAGGAGATGTACATGATAGTAGTTTACAATGTGTAATACATGTTAAGTTGTACTATGTGGTATATAGAGGAATTCGAATCGAGATGTAAAAGTTTATATAGTAATTCGAATAGAATGAATCATAACATAATTTGATTCAAGGATATGTAATCGATTCAAGTTAAGAGATAATTAAAGGATTATTTTTCAAAGGAGATTGCAAAAGTTTAAATTATTCCGCATATTTTTATAACATTAAATATGATATAAGTCAGGAATGGTAAATGACCAAGTTTAGAAACTTATCAAAGTTTAGGGGTCATTGTGCAGATCCTGGAAATGGAATGAATTTATATTATAAATTGTAATAAGTAAAGTTATATTCATTAAGTTATGAATGAAAAATATAAATAGTTTGACGATAGTAGTATCGTGACGGATCAGATTTGTGGTTCAAAGGGACCCGGATTTGGGGGCGTCACAAAACCTAGTCCAGTATAGAAATCTATTATGGAGCATCTTTCAAGCTTAAAACCACCTTGGCCTCATTGTGTCCCATAGTACGGAGGAATTCTTCAATCTTTTCCATGAGAATTTTCCCCTTTGACCTGATGGTAGGTTTCATCATCCGTTGGGGAAGATATAGTGGATTCTCTTTTAACACTGCAGCAGTTATGTCGTATGTGGATCCTTCAGCCTCTCCATAATTCCATGGTACTTTCTGTAGGCTGACAACAGGATATTATGGCATATATGGCAATATAATTGGCTTTGGCGTAGCCACTTTCAAAGGGTTTTCAACACCTTTGAGTTGAATAGGTTGAATTATATGTGACGTGGTAGCCAAGTCTCCATCAGAGGATATAACTGCAACGACTTCCTTCCATTTTGTAGGAACTGTGTCCCCACTCTCTAGTAATACAGTGTCATTGTCTGTCATTTGTAGGACACCGCTGTCAAATAGGTTTTGAATAAGATGGCAGAGTGCCCAACATTCTTCAGTGTTGTGACTACGAGAGTGGGAATGGTATAGACATACTCCATTAAAATTAAACTGTCTTGAGCGTGGGCTGATTGTAGGTAGCAGAGCTGTGATTCTTCCTTCATTGATCAGCATCTGCAATATCTCTTCCATCGATTGGTCTAAATAGGTGAATTACCTTTTGTTGGCTAAATCCCGACGGGCTTTGGTTTTGGCCCTTTTTTCAATTTTATCCTTTAGTGTTTCACTTTCTGGAGTAAGTGGTGGGGTACTTAAAATAAGAGAAAGGAGGCTAGCCTGCTCCTGACTGAATAATTGATTTGTGACTTGGTGTTGATGAACCACCAATTCTGCCAATTGATTTACTTGCTCGCTCAGAGCCTTCATTTTTTGTTCCATCATAAACTGGAACTAGGCATAATCCCATCTGTTAGCACTATCCTTGCTGGTTTGGGATGAACCACCTACATAGTTGGAGCTCTGTCCACTGCTCCAGTTAATCATGTTAACCTCCTCTTCTTTGTGTTGAGGAAGAGGGTTGTCTTGAACGTGAGGTTGTTCGGGTTTGGTCACCATAATCTCACCATTGTCAATTAAATCCTGGATTTTATGCTTTAGGGCCCAACAATCTTGAGTATCATGTCCCAAAGCTCCAACATGATAAGTACATATCTTGACTGCATTAAAACCTTTTCCACTCGGGTTAGCTAGTGGAAGAAGATGGGTAATTTTCTTCTGAGCTATCAAAAGTTTGAGAATGTTGTCGAGTGAGTCCCTTAAGGGGGTGAACACTCGGGTACGTCTGACTTCTCCACTTTTTGGCAATGGAGGGTTTAAAGACTGTGCTTGGAAAGGAGAATAGTTTCTCCTCTGAATAGGCATATTCTGGTTGCCTTTTTGTCCTTGTAGTATCAAGGAAGCATCCTCCTCTTTCTTCTTATGGACCCTCCGGGGGTTGTTTCCATAACTTCCAAACTGGATGTGCTCAGCTACAGCTTTTTGAGCGACAAGGTCTTGAATCTTCCCAGATTTCAATCTCATCTCGGCCATTTCTCCGTGTTTGATCATTTCAGAGAATGGTTTGCCTATGCTAGCTAAAACTCTCTCATAGAAGGGAGCTTCTTGAATATCTATGAAGGTCATCACCATTTCAGACTTAGTCATAGATGGAATAACTTCAGTAGCCCTCCATCTTTAGGCATACTCTCTAAAAGACTCACTGGCTTGTTTCTTGACCTTGGTAGTTTGGTACCGGTCTGGAGCCATCTGAGTTTGGAAACTGTATTGACTGAGGAAAGCATGAGCTAGCTCCTCCCAGCTATGAATCTTAGAGTTGTCTAATCTGGTGTACCATGCTCTGGCTTCTCCAGTTAGACTTTTCTGAAATAGTTGCATTTTGAGCTTTTCGTCCTCAGCATAAGATCCAAGCTCTCCAATGAATACTTTCAAATGTGTGTAAGGATCTCCCAATCCATCATACTTTTCAAAATCAGGAGTCTTAAACTTTTCTGGATAATGAACCCCAGAGAAGATGCAAAGGTCTGAATATGAAACACTCTCGTGTGCTCCAATCCCTTTGATAGATTGAATGGTCTCTTCCATTTGTAGGACTTTCTTCCTGATATCACCGATGTCTGGATCTTCTTTGAGATGGATGATCTCAGGAGTTTTGTTGGTTTTGTCCAACTAAGACTCAAGTACTGGAATTTCTTTGTCTAGACCCTGATTTCCTCCATATACAGAGGATTCTGTATGTATGGGTATTTTTGGACCCTGAATGGACTTGTGTAGTTCCTTGAGCAGAACAACCAACTCTGTAATTTGGTTGCTTAATCCTTCGAACTCCTCGCGAGAGACATGAGTAGGATTAGACTGGCCAGATGTAGCCATGCTTGGCTGTAGGCTTGTTGCCTTTTTGGACTTTGAACGGGTAACAGGACCAATTGTTTCCATACAAAAAGACTTATGTAGTTTAGTTTTATAGGACTGCAGGAATGTTACATGCTATGTAGTGTGTCCGTTTAGGAGTATTATCCTGCGAAACGGATGTCAGTTGATAAAATAGCATGATAGGTTTTGATAAAAAGGGAATTTATGTACACATATTCCTTTATATTTTCCATTACATTGAGATTGACATGAAAATGAAATTACAAGTAATTAAAATTACGAGTAATTAAAATGTGAAGGTATGAAGAGACTTCCCTTCGCGTTTGTTTATCAGAGGCTGGCCAATCTTAGGCTACTCTCGCAGTTTTTTGGCATGAAGGTTCCCAAATAATCGCTATTTACTCGACGGGAAGTTAATCTGGTTTTTTAACTAGAGTGAATTTGGGTGGTGCCTTTCTTGAGCCTCGTTGGAATTAGTCTCCCTATGAGTCCAGTAATCAAACACCGACAGGATATCCTCCTGGTGGAGGGACCACACAACATACATTCACATACATCGCGTCTCACCATACGGAAATGATGACGTGTGCGAAGCACTAATATCACAGGCGGATATAGTGCGAAGCACTAAGTGCAATAAGTAAATGCATTAGTACACATTCATTAAAATGTAAATGCAACATCCACACACAAACAGATAAATGTTTTGAAAAGCTTTGATAGCGACTTAAGCCCTCTTACTGGATGTCCCCAGCAGAGTCGCCACATGTCGACGTCGGGATTTTTAATTGTCCCTTTTATGTTCTTGCCTTTTGGTGTTCTCATGTTAGGTGAGATTTGTTTGAAAAAACAAGTTGTGAAAAGGTCCAACATGTATAGGTCGACGATTGGACTATAAGAGTCGCTAGTTGGTATTTTTAAATGGTTACACCAACTCAACCAAGAAAAGGTTTGCACATAAACCTAGTGATGTGACACTGCTTAACTATTCTGTGAAACTGAGATTCGTCAGGGTCCGGGGGCTTGATTATGCGGGGGAAGGTGTTAGGCACCCCCCGACATCCTTGGTAACACGGTGATTGCCACTTTTCATTTTAAACATTTATCTGAATGTGTGTATGTGTGTAGGTCTATGTGCAGTTGTCTGGAAGTAGTGCTATGCCTTGTTTGCACCTATATACAAAGGGTTTGAATTTTGTATAAAAGTTCAATTTTAATGAGATATGGAAATGATGTTTTGTAAAACAGGATTTTCAAACCCTTGTGCTCAATAGTAATTAAGGCCTTTGATACTTCCATTTTATTATGTGTTCGGCTTGATTGCTTTTATTTCCTATATACAAAGGGTTTGAATTTTGTATAAAAGCTCAATTTTAATGAGATATGGAAATGATGTTTTGTAAAACAGAATTTTTAAACCCTTGTGCTCAATAGTAATTAAGGCCTTTAATACTTCCATTTTATTATGTGTTCGGCTTGATTGCTTTTATTTTTGAGATGTGATGCATCTTCGAGGAAATAAGATATATAGCAGTGCCAAACTCCTTGTGGGCATGATAGCCATCTAAGGAAATTCTAACACCGTGAATAATTTACAACCTGGTTACAGCTGAAAATGTCCATCACGGGAACCGAATCTAGATTCAGGAACTGAATCTGTGATCACATGATTCCTAGGCTCACATGATAATGCAGTATGTATGAAAGCTGAAAACAGTTATATATATATATATATATATATATATATATATATATATATATATGTGCAATTAACTGCCACGAAGTAAACTCCAGGCAGGACAGAAATACAAATATATATATAAGCAGTAAATGGCCACGAAGTGATATCCAGGCTTGACTGGAATGTATATATATATATATATATATATATATATATATATATATATATATATATATATGTATGTATAAAAGCGATAAACGCATCGAATATTATATTCAGGCTCAATCGAGATAACTCGATAACATATATATATATATATATATATATATATATATATATATATATATATATATATATTATAAGCAATAAACACCGCGGATCGATGATCAGGGCATACACACACAACACGACTCTCAACGTGAATAACGGTGTGTGAATAAAAGTGGAGAAAGGCTTTTAAGTAATGTGAGATGTTTTACAGTGGGCTACCAAGAAGACTTCAAATAGCTTTGAATGAATGAATACTCGGTTTCCACTGGTAAAATATAGAAAAACACAAGCTCACTAGTTTTTAGAAAGAGAAAGCACTCAGTTTAAAGTGTGTACAAAGCAAAATGGATAGGACTTCCTTGTCTTTTCTCTATTCAAAATGGCAACCCCAAGCCCTCTATTTATAGAGGGGGGAGCCGCAGGTGTACCTACAACAGCCACAGATGTACCTACGGCTACCCGGGGTGCCCCAGGCTATGTGGGCCCCACCGTCTCGAAGTACGTGCACTTGTACAACGCGTTGTCCGCTCGAACCTTCATAACTTTCAATTCGGGCATCCGATTGAGGCATATAATACCTTTTCGGAATGCTGTTGTCGAGAGCTACACAATGACATAGGATAAGAGGTTGTACGAAGCCGGGAAGATGGGTCCATGCCCAGATCTTCAAGTCTTCAAATTATATCCGGTATACTGTCTTACGTAGTAGTCACTCGGGATTGGAGTTATGGTTCTTATAGGACACTTATGTGTAGAATGTGGGTTGAAATGTTGTTAAGATGGCATGAATATGGGATCGAGGTGGCAAAATAACGATTTTGCCCCTCACCGGGGTTATTTCCTGTTCTGGACTGATTTAGCAGTCGTTGCTCAGGGTTATCGCTGAGATTGGGCTGCTGTAGGCACTGAATGTCCTCAGGGTTGTCTCTGAGGTCTACCTGACCTCCCGAGGTTTTCTTTGGGGTTGAGACTGAGTGCCTCGGGGTTATCCTCGAGGTTGATGCTGGCTTTTGGGGTTTAAAACGGCCTTTTCTGGAGTTATCTCCGAACTGTAACTGCATTACTCAGGGTTGTCTCCGAGGTTGGAACTGAATCTCTCGGGGTTATCTCCAAGACTGGAACTGAGTATCTCGGGGTTCTCTCCGAGATGGAAAACTGAGTATCCCGGGGTTGTCTGTGGGAGTGAGCTGATTTGACATCCAGGATTATCTCCGGAAGACGATTTTGCCCTCCTATAAGGTTAGTAACAGGAATACAAAATTTTGAGTGTCTACAACTACCAACCAGACAAGAGTTCCAGAGTTTATTACCCAACTGAAGGACCTCAGCAGGAGGCTTAATAGTAATAGAACCATTTTCAACAACTGGATGAGGAGGGGGGAAAAAGTCAAGTACCAAACCTGACTTAGGGAAGTCTTGAGCCACAACAAAGCTCCAAGATTGCTTATTGACCCGAGAAACACTCGAGTATCCAGCTATATCAGCCCCTGTAACCACTTGCCTAGAGCATTTAGGCAAACATGGCAGCTCACCTTCTTCTAATTCAGCACTCACATTAAGAGCAACTACCTTCCGTATACCATCATCAGCAGAAACTACACCCACATGTTGTTTACCAGAACTGTCGTCCTTCATAGGACTTTTTTCAAACATATCAAGATAATTTACTTGACGAATATATCGACCTCCATTAACAAACTTAGAAACCTGCTGAATATTGAACCCCTTTGCAAGAATAAAGTCCAAAAGAGTATTACTCTTCTGACGCTCATCGGCTGCTTCTATATGGCCATGACTAGAAATTTACTGAGCAGAACTAAAAACCTCCTTCAAAGCAGAACCATGTTTAAGCCCAAAGCTTGCTTCAATCTCACTATTAGCATCTGATTCAACGGAATCAACCGTAACATTGAGTGGAACAACTTCAGATTCAGCCATATCTGACATAACAATGATAGGAGAAATAGGGTTAACTACCCCAAGACCAAGTTTAAGGGACGATTCAGCTATATAAGACCCATCAGTGGAAAAAGAGCTTGGGTTATAAACCCCCAAATTAAAAAGCCCAGCCCTAGAAGGACTGCTAATGGAGTTACCCCCTGAAAGATGGGAGTAATCAACCATAGCAACAGGAGCAAAGAACAAAGGCCAGAAAGGAGATAAAATCGGTTCAGAAGCACAATATCATGAAGCCCTCCATTTCTCTTATTAACTCACTCCTCTTGAGTTGTCAACTTAAAAATTTTCTCCCTTCCCTTTCTACTTAAGGCGTCTGCTACTATGTTAGCCTTTCCCGGGTGATAAAGAATATCACAATTATAGTCTTTGATTAATTCCAACCACCTCCTTTGCCGCGTGTTTAACTCCTTCTGTGTGAAGATATATTTCAAACTCTTGTGGTCTGTGTATATCTCACATTTCTCTCTGTACAAATAGTGTCTCCAAATCTTTAACGCAAAAACTACTGTCGCTAACTCCAAGTCATGAGTAGGGTATCATTTTTTGTAATCCTTCAACAATCATGACACATACGCAATGACCTTGCCATGTTGCATTAGCACACAACCAAGTCCCTTGTGTGATGCATCACTGTACACCACAAATCCTCCCGTATCATCTGGCAATGATAATACAGGCACCTCGCTCAATCTCTTCTTCAACTCTTAGAAACTCTTTTTGCACTTTTTCGTCCAAACAAACTTCACCGTCTTCCTCGTTAGATTGGTCAACGGGGTTGCTATCTTAGAAAAATCTTGGATTAATCTTTGATAGTACCCAGCTAACCCTAAGAAATTTCTTACTTCCGTTGGCGTCTTCGGTTGTTCTCAGCTACTTACTGCTTCCACTTTCACAGGATCCATAGAAATTTCACTTTGGTCTATCACGTGTCCTAAAAAATGAACCTTCTCCATCCAAAATTCGCACTTCAAAAATTTTGCGTACATCTTTTCCCTTCTCAATGCTTCCAATACCATCTTCAGATGTTCGACGTGTTCTTCCTTAGTTTTTGAATAAATCAAAATGTCGTCGATAAATATTACTATGAACTTATCTAAGTATGGCTTGAAGAGTCGGTTCATCAAGTCAATGAATGCTGTCGGAGCATTTGTCAACCTAAATGACACCACTAGAAATTCGTAATGTCCGTAGCGAGTTTAGAACGTCGTCTTTGGTATGTCCTCTTCTTGTACCTTCAACTGATGATACCCCGTTAGTAAATCAATCTTGAAAAAACACTTTGCTCCCTTCAGTTGATCGAAAAGGTCATCTATCCTTGACAACGGATATCTATTCTTAATCGTTACTTGGTTCAACTCTCGATAGTCGATACAGAGCCTCATCGATCCATCCTTCTTCTTTACAAACAACACTGATGCTCCCCAAGTAGACACACTCGGCCAAATGTAACCTTTATCTAGTAACTCTTGTAATTATATCATCAATTCCTTCATTTCTACTGGCACCATACGATATGGGGCTTTCGAAATTGGTGTAGTTACCGGTGCTAGGTCTATTACGAATTCAATTTCTCTATCTGGTGGAAGACTAGGCAGATCATCTAGAAATAAGTCTTGGAAATCTTTAAGTACCAATATATTTTTCATTTCAACTCCCTTCTTCTGAGTATCCACTATATAGGCTAAATAACCTACACATCCTTTCTTTAACAATTTATTGGCCTGTATCATCGTAAGGCAACACGATTGCTTAAGCGATGAGCTACCATAAAATACTACCTTAGACCGATTTGGAGTCTGAAGGTTCACACTTTTCTTTAGACAACCGATTATCGCAGCGTGGTTGGATAACCAATCCATTCCTAGCATTACATCAAATTCTCCCAATATAATCGAAATTATGTCTATGATTACTTCGTGACCTCTAATATTAGCAGAACAATTTTGATAAATGAATTCTATGGGGATTACTTCCTTATTCACAACCTCTATGTTCAAAGAATTCTCTAAACGTTCTTGGGGTCGGTTTAATCGATTAGGAAATTCTTCAGACACAAATGAACAGGTAGCACCCGAATCAAATAATACATTGGCATTTATATTATTGATTGGGATAATACTTGACACCACGTCTGTGATAACCCGGGATTTCGAATAATCTAAAATTTGCGAATAAATTTTTTTTTAATTAATATTAATATTAATTATCATTTATGTGACAAGTATCGGTGATACGTGTTTCGAGAAGGTCAATTTGTGTATTGACTAATAAAAATAGAGTAGAGTTGTGCTTAACGGAGAATAGAAACCCTAACCCTAAGTCCGGATATGGATTCGATATAAAATATAATTAAAATAATTATATTATTGATTACGTGTTTGTACTGTGTGGTAGTATTGATCAATAATTGATCGGGTAAGGTTTAATATTTATAAACCCTAAGAAGAGATTAGAAAACCTAATCTCAAGATGAGAAACCCTAATGTACCGTTAGAAATCCTAATCGAAAGCCGGGAAACCCTAATTTTATATTCGAGAATCTTAAACCCTAAATTAGGAAACCCTAATCCTAATTGGTAAGCCTAATGTGTGTATTAAACTTAAATATGATTAGAAAACCCTAATTATATTTTAGTTATCTTAATTTCTATTCTACAAACCCTAATTGTAATTTAGAAAATTTTATTTTTCTATTTAGAAACCCTAATTCACGGGTTATAAACCCTAATGATCATTTTGACCTTAATTGCTAAATTAAGTAATTTTAATTAGGAATATTAAACTTAATTAGCAAGATTGAATTTTATGATTAGGAAATATTAATATAATTATTGAATCCTAATTATAATTTTGGAATATTAATTTTCTATTTTGAAAACCGAAATTCGAAAATCTTGAAAATTAAATTGCAAATCTAATGGGTTTAAACCCTAAAGGGTCCAAACTCTAAACCCTAACCCCAAACCCTAAACCCTAAGGGTTTGTGAATTGGACAAGTATGCCATTAAATTAATTTACAAATGACTAAAATACCCTTTTAGTATATTTTTAATTGATAGCTTGCAAATCTATCAATTATTGGAGTGGGTGACCAACTCTTGACCAACTACATTGACTTAAGGACTTAAAAATCCAGCCAAAATCGTCCAGCAACATCAGCCATAGCAACAAGTCAAAATATATATAGATTCAAGAGAGAAAAAGTCACAAAAAGTTTCCATTTTGCATATTGCTCTCACCAACTCTCTCTCTCTCTCTCTCTCTCTCTCTCTCTCTCTCTAAACCAACGAAATTGCTTAGTATTTCAGTTCTAAATACAGTCCCTAAGTCACCCAATAACAGATTTGAGAGCCAAGATCTAAGATTTGTCAAGAAAAGGTATAAATCTAAATTTTTATTTTGATCCATGTTACTATGAAAAATTTCGTGTTTATGTGTTTAGATCTTTGCTAGATGATGTTTAATGATGATCTATGTTGATATAACATAGATCCATAGCATCAAAATGCTTTAAAATTAAGTCTTTCCAAAACTGTCAAGAACACGATTTGTGGTCTGACAAGCTAATTTCAGGAGCCACAGATCCATGTATGTTTTTGATTTCTCTTGTTTTATGTTTTGTGTTGGTAGCCTGATATGTTGTCTTTAGTATGGAAGTAGTAGTACAGCCATAAGGTGTCTAGATTGGTAGTTATTCATGGTCAAAACCCGTTGACCGGGCATGACCATGAACTTTCTGGGTAACCCAGAAAGTCTTTTGCAGAGTCTGACAATGTTTTGTGAGGGCTGTATCTGTCAGATTGTTTGTGTTTTGTTGATGTTGTTGAGTTCATGTTGTAGCTTACATAATGGACTGTAGATCTGGGTCTTTAGACCTCTTAAAACATCAACATAGTGATCAGAGAAGGTGGTCAAACTAGGCAACTCGACTCTGATTTGCAATTTCTGGAATTTTTAGAAACCGGAAGAACACAATTTCTGACAATGTTTGACCAGATTAAATCTGGTGATTTTGATGTATTCGAACTAAGTTAGTGTTATGTTATTGTTCCTTGTAATGTGTACTACCCGTTTGAACCAAGAACACACCCATAAGATGATCAGAACCTTGATCAAATCGTGATTGAAAGTGTCTAGTCAACACTGTCTGGGTTTCTGGGTTACCCAGAAAGCCCAGATTTCGTCTGACAGAATGTTTGAGAGATTAGATCGTTTTGTTGTTTTGTAGTATGACCAAGATGATGCTTGGATGTTGTAGTGTTATATAAACACTACACAATCATGGTTCAAGATGCCTCAAAAACGCATTACACAGAGAATCAATAGTGGTCAAACGTGGCATGTTAATCACGAAGCTGTCAGTGTTCTTGAGCTCAAGAACACCAACAGCGACGCTTTTTGTCGCTAAAGCCCTATAGCGACGGTTTTATTTATTTTATTTTTTGAATTTCTGAAAAATTAGAAATAAATTATAAAAATTACCAAAAATGATTTTTAAAAATTATTTTAAATTATGAAAAACAATTTTTGACCAATTGGAATATTTTTCTTTAATATTTATAATTATTTAAATATTAGAGGTATTTAATTTATTTAATTAGTGTATTAAATAAATTAGAGAAAAATGATTTAATATTATGAAAAATCATTTTAATTAAGAATAATGTATTTAAAAATATTTTGAGTTATAAAATGTAACTTTTAATATTTTTGGAGAATTTTCATTAATAATTTAATATTAATGATATTAGAATTATTTAATTATTAAATTATATAAATAAGATAAAAATGATTTTAATGATTTAAAAATCATTTTAAATAAGAATAAAGTGTTAGAAAATATTTTGAATTATAAAGTATATATTTCTATATCTTTGGAGAATTCTCATTAATATATTAATTTTAATGATGTTAGGTTTAGTTAATTATTATATTAAATAAATGAATTAAAAATGATATTATTGATTTAAAAATTATTTAAAAATGAGATAAATATTTTAAAAATATTTTAAGTTATAATTAATGACTTTTAATATTTGAATAATAATTTCATTAATATTTAGATATTAATGGTGATGATTTAAAAATGATTTCAATTATTTTAAAAATCATTTAAGTAGAATATCGATGATTTAAAAATATTTTAAGTTATTAACAATAACTTTACTATTTTGACAAGTATGTTATTAATATTTTTATATTATTAAATATTAATAATGATAAGATTATTTGATAAATAAATCATTTAGAAATGATTTAAGTGTTTGAAAAATTATTATAAATTATAATAATTGTTTATAAATTATTAAAAGCTTCCGAAAAATATGATAAACGATATTTGACTTATCTAAAATAATATTGAAGCTTAGAGACTAAGATTGTTAGAAAATTAATGTGTTAATTGTCGGATAGGGTGACCAGAACACCGAGATGAGACCAAAGTCCAACCAGACTGAACTAGTTAGACTTGATAAGTGTTTATATAGGTTATAAACCCTAATGTGGCTATATGGTAATGTGCATAAAAGAAGTTTGACTGTAAATTACAGTATTACGTGTTATAAAATATTGTGCTAATTGTGAGACCGATATTATTGGTTATAGGTCTTACGAACGCGCAGTTAATTATATTATGTAGCTGTAATCAACGCAGAAGGTAAGTTTCCTAACTCAACCTTGAGTTATATTCATTCAATTATTATAATGGTTAATTATTGCTAATTATACCATGTCCAGGGAATTTATTGTTGAATATTCGCAGTTAGTGCATGATTAAAATTCAAATTAAATTACTGTTGTTGTATATTTATATCTGTAGAAACTAATATTGACAGTACAGATAATTCCTATTTATTGTCAAATTATATTGAGAAATGTCTTAGCTAATTATTCTGGCTAGACGAACATTTATTAGAACTTGATAAATACGAGAAGAGAAATCAATTGTTATTGATAGATCGATGCCAATTGTTTCGACTAGATCAATAAGTAGATAGAATTTGAAATCACAGTATTTCGTTGTCAAATCAAAAATCTTGATTCTGAGACTGAGAAGAACAACCTTTTATATAAAGGGAACATTTTGGGTCGTATATTCGACCATTGCGCGCTGTTAAGTATTATGCATAATATAGGGCATAATAAAGCTGATCACTTGTTATACTTGCAGATGAGTATGATTTAATCTTTATGGTTATCTGATACGCCTGCGTATGTATCAAAGTAAATCTTTGATAGATACCCGAGAAAATAAGTTCAAAGATCTGGTGAGATCACTCAGCATAAATCTGGAAAATATTTCACTTTGTTATTGCGTAGAATTGATTCTTGTTTATTCAATAGAATATCGTAGAAACTTTGAAAGCGTTGTACTCTTTTATTATCATATTATTGCGTTGCCTAGAATACGAGAAAACTTGTTATTGATTAACGAATTGTTCAGCTATTTCAAAGTTCCCCGAACTTTGGTATCATTCTATCAAAATAGATAGTCTATTATTCTGATGCTTATACATTCATTGTATATCTTAACTTGCGGGGCAAATTTGTTGCTCACCCTTGTTAAATAAAACTTTTCAGTTAGGGACAAACTTGCAGAAGATGATGTGAAGAACAAAGGTAAAGACATAGTGATTAATTAGTTATGAATAACATTATTATTATGTTGTATTTGTGAACCCTTTTTATATAACTAAAGGGTATATTTGTAATGTTAATGTTAGAGAACCTGGGGTAATGTATTAACTATATCAGTTAATGAAGTGTATGTTCTTACTTATAAATAAATGGGTAGTTAAATGTTATTTATATTGTGGATCGTGAACACCAAACTCAGGGGTCAACCGAATTTGGGGGTGTCACAGGTTGGTATCAAAGCTGTAGTGACCAAGGTGTCACTAGTTAGTAGAAGAACTGTAGGTTATAAACTTTAAGTGGGGTGAGGGAAAACCCTAGGATTATAACCATAAGCGAAATCTAGAAAACTCATTTAGAGTACTAAGTGAGGGATTGCCGAAGCGCATCAATAGAAAGATGTGTGGACGCATAGTGTGAGAAGTTCGTACATGAGAAGTATTAATCAAGTCATTTAGACTGATTGTAAGATGTCTGGAGAAGATGAATGGAGTACAGAGATGCTAGCGACTGTTGCACTAGTGCCAGTAGTCGAGGTACCAGCGCAAAGCGGGTTAGTTGAACAGGTGGGAAAAGATGAACCTATGGTCAATCTGGGGAGTGATCATGATGATTATCCCGAGATATATCGGAGTGGTGATGAGAAAGCGGAGTCCGAAGAAGCTAAGGTGAAGAAAAAGAATAAGATCAAAGTTAGAGAACAAGATCAACTATCTGCAGAAGATCAAGAACTTTAGAGTAAAGTGTTTCTCTTGGAGGAGTTATGGAAGATGGAGCGAGTGTTACACGAAATGACTGAAGAACTGAATGAGCTGAAGGCGCAGGTGGACAGAATGAAGACCGAAGGTGGTGGATCGTCTAAAGAAACAATCAAGCAGCAGAAAGACAAGAAAAAGAGAAAGAGGGACAACGACATCGACAATTCTAAAAATTTAAACCCGAAGAAGAAGCAAGTCTGCAGCAAGTGTGGAAAGACTCACGTGGGAGAATGTTTGATGAAGAAGATCGTGTGCTTCAATTTTAATCGGGAAGGACATATTTTCCTATAGTGTCCTAGGCCGAAGGCAACAAGTGTCCCAGTAAGAAGAAGACTGGTGAAGGGAGTGGACGGTAGATAGTTTAAAGTTTAAGCGATAGTACCTTTTGATAGTGTATGATATTAACGGTTGTAATATCAAGAACGATGTGTGAACATATGTATAAATATATATGTTTGTATGAGTGAAATCTTTATTTTCTATATGAATATAAGATTAAGATTAATTTTTGAGTTCTTAAAACTTATACTTATGGTAAGTTCATGACTCATACTTATGTGAAATGTTTTGAACCCCTCAGCGAATGGACGCCAAAGGTCTGACTAGGATAAGTTCATACAATCATATAATTGTGGCAAGTTCCTGAACCCCTAGGTGTGGTAAGTTTGATGAACTGGAAATAGTTATGTGTGAATGGAGAATTAAAACTTTTTGTATAAAGTTGGAGAATTACAACTTTTGTTTAAAGTTGTGTTGTTAATCCTGATATTATTTAAAAAGAAATAGTGCTATGTGTTAAGAGCTAAATGAAATGTGTGCTATGTGAATAAATATGCGATTATATGAGAATTTTTTTTATTCTTATTGTGTTATTAATAAGAATCTGTGTAAAGAAGGAGAATTAATGTAAGATTTTTATCAGATAATGCCACCAAGGAAGGGAAGTCTAAAGAGAAATATGAAAGAATAATTTTTGAATCTGAAGCAGGAAGATATGACGGTGACAGAATATTTTGTCAAGTTCAATGAGTTAGCAAAATTTGCTCCACATCGAGTGGACACTGAGGAGCTTAAAGCACGATGTTTTAGGAACGGATTGAAATCGTTGGTACTCGAGAAGTTGGATGTGCTGCAAATTAGTTCATTTTCAACGTTATTAGAAAAAGCCATTATCGCTGAAGGAGAAATTGAAGCTGTATTGAAGAATAGTCAAGAACAAAGAAAGGAAGCTGAAGGAAATATTATGATAGGTGGTAGTGGAGGTAGTAATCTTAATAAACGTAAGAGGAATGGTGACATTAATAATCCAGTAGAGATTAGGAAGAAAGGCGTGCCGTGTGTAGTTTGCGGGAAGCGTCATCAAGGAGTTTGTTTGAAGAACAAAGGAGTCTGTTACAACTGTGGTCAAGAAGGACACATGTCACCCCAGTGTCCCATTCCAAAGAAGACACAAGGTTGTTTTGCGTGTGGATCGACCGATCATCTGGTCCGAAATTGTCCGAAGAGAAATGTAGCGAGGAAAAGTGCCAACAAGGGACCCGGTAGCGGAACCTTGGCGATTCGAGGACCTACACAGCCAAGAAGACCAACAACATTCACTTTTAGCATGACAGTTCCAAATGCAGTAGCTGCCCATGAAGAGGCGACAGGTAACGAGTTCGGTTAGAAATTAAATTAGGCGAGAAATACGAGTTAGATGTTGTTGTGATTTGTTTTTTTACGATTCAAGTTACAGGTTAGAATATGACACAAATTAATATTGTGTTGTTAAAAATAAATTGATGATACAACTTTAAAAGATTGTAGAGAATAAGAAAGCGGTGATTCTGAGGACGGAATCCTTTTAAGGAGGGGTGAATGTGATAACCCGGGAATTCGAATAATCCAAAATTTGCGAATAATTTTTTTTTAATTAATATTAATATTAATTATTATTTATGTGACAAGTATCGGTGATACGTGTTTCGAGAAGGTCAATTTGTGTATTGACTAATAAAAATAGAGTAGAGTTGTGCTTAACGGAGAATAAAAACCCTAACCCTAAGTCCGGATAGGGATTGGATATAAAATATAATTAAAATAATTATATTATTGATTACGTGTTTGTACTGTGTGGTAGTATTGATCAATGATTGATCGGGTAAGGTTTAATAATTATAAACCCTAAGAAGAGATTAGAAAACCTAATCTCAGGATGAGAAACCCTAATGTACCGTTAGAAATTCTAATCGAAAGCCGAAAAATCCTAATTTCATATTCGGGAATCCTGAACCCTAAATTAGGAAACCCTAATCCTAATTGGTAAGCCTAATGTGTGTATTAAACTTAAATATGATTAGAAAACCCTAATTATATTTTAGTTATCTTAATTTCTATTCTACAAACCCTAATTGTAATTTAGAAAATTTTATTTTTCTATTTAGAAACCCTAATTCGTGGGTTATAAACCCTAATGATCATTTTGACCTTAATTGCTAAATTAAGTAATTTTAATTAGGAATATTAAACTTAATTAGCAAGATTGAATTTTATGATTAGGAAATATTAATATAATTATTGAATCCTAATTATAATTTTGGAATATTAATTTTCTATTTTGAAAACCGAAATTCGAAAATCTTGGAAATTAAATTGCAAATCTAATGGGTTTAAACCCTAAAGGGTCCAAACTCTAAACCCTAACCCCAAACCCTAAACCCTAAGGGTTTGTGAATTGGACAAGTATGCCATTAAATTAATTTACAAATGACTAAAATACCCTTTTAGTATATTTTTAATTGATAGCTTGCAAATCTATCAATTATTGGAGTGGGTGACCAACTCTTGACCAACTACATTGACTTAAGGACTTAAAAATCCAGCCAAAATCGTCCAGCAACATCAGCCATAGCAACAAGTCATAATATATATAGATTCAAGAGAGAAAAAGTCACAAAAAGTTGCCATTTTGCATATTGCTCTCACCAACTCTCTCTCTCCTAAACCAACGAAATTGCTTAGTATTTCAGTTCTAAATACAGTCCCTAAGTCACCCAATAACAGATTTGAGAGCCAAGATCTAAGATTTGTCAAGAAAAGGTATAAATCTAAATTTTTATTTTGATCCATGTTGCTACGAAAAATTTCGTGTTTATGTGTTTAGATCTTTGCTAGATGATGTTTAATGATGATCTATGTTGATATAACATAGATCCATAACATCAAAATGCTTTAAAATTAAGTCTTTCCAAAACTGTCAAGAACACGATTTGTGGTCTGACAAGCTAATGTCAGGAGCCACAGATCCGTGTATGTTTTTGATTTCTCTTGTTTTATGTTTTGTGTTGGTAGCCTGATATGTTGTCTTTAGTATGGAAGCAGTAGTACAGCCATAAGATGTCTAGATTGGTAGTTATTCATGGTCAAAACCCGTTGACCGGGCATGACCATGAACTTTCTGGGTAACCCAGACAGTCTTTTGCAGAGTCTGACAATGTTTTGTGAGGGCTGTATCTGTCAGATTGTTTGTGTTTTGTTGATGTTGTTGAGTTCATGTTGTAGCTTACATAATGGACTGTAAATCTAAAGACCTCTTAAAACATCAACATAGTGATCAGAGAAGGTGGTCAAACTAGGCAACTCGACTCTGATTTGTAATTTCTGGAATTTCCAGAAACCGGAAGAACACAATTTCTGACAATGTTTGACCAGATTAAATCTGGTGATTTTGATGTATTAGAACTGAGTTAGTGTTATGTTATTGTTCCTTGTAATGTGTAATACCCCTTTGAACCAAGAACACACCCATAAGATGATCAGAACCTTGATCAAATCGTGATTGAAAGTGTCTAGTCAACACTGTCTAGGTTTCTGGGTTACCCAGAAAGCCCAGATTTCGTCTGACAGAATGTTTGAGAGATTAGATCGTTTTGTTTTTTTGTAGTATGACCAAGATGATGCTTGGATGTTGTAGTGTTATATAAACACTACACAATCATGGTTCAAAATGCCTCAGAAATGCATTACACAGAGAATCAATAGTGGTCAAACGTGGCATGTTAATCACGAAGCTGTCAGTGTTCTTGAGCTCAAGAACACCAACAGCGACGCTTTTTGTCGCTAAAGCCCTATAGCGACGGTTTTATTTATTTTATTTTCTGAATTTTTGGAAAATGATTAAAAATTAGAAATAAATTATAAAAATTACTAAAAATGATTTTTAAAAATTATTTTAAATTATAAAAAATAATTTTTGACCAATTGAAATATTTTTCTTTAATATTTATAATTATTTAAATATTAGAGGTATTTAATTTATTTAATTAGTGTATTAAATAAATTAGAGAAAACTGATTTAATATTATGAAAAATCATTTTAAATAAGAATAATGTATTTAAAAATATTTTGAGTTATAAAATGTAACTTTTAATATTTTTGGAGAATTTTCATTAATAATTTAATATTAATGATATTAGATTTATTTAATTATTAAATTATATGAATAAGATAAAAATGATTTTAATGATTTAAAAATCATTTTAAATAAGAATAAAGTGTTAGAAAATATTTTGAATTATAAAATATATATTTCTATATTTTTGGAGAATTCTCATTAATATATTAATATTAATGATGTTAGATTTATTTAATTATTATATTAAATAAATGAATTAAAAATGATATTATTGATTTAAAAATTATTTAAAAATGAGATAAATGTTTTAAAAATATTTTAAGTTATAATTAATGACTTTTAATATTTGAATAATAATTTCATTAATATTTAGATATTAATGGTGATGATTTAAAAATGATTTCAATTATTTTAAAAATCATTTAAGTAGAATATCGATGATTTAAAAATATTTTAAGTTATTAACAATAACTTTACTATTTTTGACAAGTATGTTATTAATATTTTTATATTATTAAATATTAATAATGATAAGATTATTTGATAAATAAATCATTTAGAAATGATTTAAGTGTTTGAAAAATTATTATAAATTATAATAATTGTTTATAAATTATTAAAAGCTTCCGAAAAATATTATAAACGATATTTGACTTATCTAAAATAATATTGAAGCTTAGAGACTAAGATTGTTAGAAAATCAATGTGTTAATTGTCGGATAGGGTGACCAGAACACCGAGATGAGACCAAAGTCCAACCAGACTGAACTAGTTAGACTTGATAAGTGTTTATATAGGTTATAAACACTAATGTGGCTATGTGGTAATGTGCACAGAAGAAGTTTGACTGTAAAATACAGTATTACGTGTTATGAAATATTGTGCTAATTGTGAGACCGATATTATTGGTTATAGGTATTACGAACGCAGTTAATTATATTGTGTAGCTGTAATCAATGCGGAAGGCAAGTTTCCTAACTCAAACTTGAGTTATATTCATTTAATTATTATAATGGTTAGTTATTGCTAATTATACCATGTCCAGGGAATTTATTGTTGAATATTCGCAGTTAGTGCATGATTAAAATTCAAATTAAATTACTGTTGTTGTATATGTAAGACCCCAACTTTTATAAATAAAGATGAATTTTCTATAAATATCATTTTTGAATATTATAGAGTTAATTTGATATAATGTTATAGTTGTGGGTAATATTTATAAATTTTGCAAAGTAAGCAAGTTGTTTTAAAATATTCGTTTGGTCGGAGAATATTCTTTTTGTCGGGGAATATTCGTACGACGGCACAATCATTGGTGGACCCCACAACAGAAGTATAGTCGTAGTTAGAAAATGACAAAATTATCTTTCTATAAAAATAACGGCTGAGGTGTTACCGTTAAAACCGTTAAAACTGTTGAACTACCCGGTAGTAAAAGTACAGTAATACGCGTGGTTGCATAGTAGCACACGGTATTGATTATTGATGCTTACGTGAGAAGTCACTCAGCTATACTCAATTATTGTTACAGTAATTGCTGCATCATATCTCTTAAATTATTGTCATAGTATCATCTGTATAATATGTTATATTATTAAATCAATAATTGAGACGTTGTGGTAAGTTTGGTTATTTTTATGGGGGGCCATATGTCATCATCTAAGAGTCTCTTCGTCAATAGTAATTACCGTCGTCAATAGTAATTACCGTCGTCAATAGTAATTACCGTCGTCAATAGTAATTACCGTCGTCAATAGTATTTACCTTGGTCAATAGTATTTACCTTGGTCAATAGTAATTACCTTCGTAAATAGTATTTACCTTGGTCAATAGTAATTACTTTCGTCAATAGTAGTTGTCCCTTCAATATTACCAAGAGTCATTTGACCCTTCGTTAAGACCAAGAGTCATTTGACCCTTCGTTAAGACCAAGAGCCACCTTCAATTTTTCTATAAATAGAGGCCTAGGGCTTCATTATTTTTCACGAATTCATTCAAGCTATAGAGAGAGAAAGTATAGAGAGAATAAGAGAGAGAGAATAAAAGTATTCTGCTACTTCACTTTTCCAATATCCAGTTCTTTTAAAGTAGGGAATATTATTTCTTTTATATTCATGAAGAGAACTTCTGTTATTCCCTTCTTTATTATTCTGTTGGAATAACCAGTATACGCGGTCTACCCTATACTTGGTGATATTCTTCTATTATTCTGTTGGAATATCCTGTCTGTGTGTTTTACACCGGACCTGGTTCCGTCTTTATTATTATTCTGTCGGAATATCCTGTCTGTGTATTTTACACCGGACCTAGTTCCATTATTTATTATACTGTTCTTTATTATTCTGTCGGAATATCCTGTCACAGTTTACGCCGGACCTGGTTCTATTATTTATTATTTTGTCAGAATATCCTGTCTGTGCGGTAACGCCGGACCTGGTTCCATTATTATTATTCTGTTAAGAATAACCTGTCTGTGCGGTCTATCGCATGCATGGTGATTTCTTTCGTTATTCCATTCTTTATTGTACTCAGTTGGTTAAGTTTTGACTTATATACTCCATGAAATTTGTGGAATATCCTTGATAATTGCGTTTCATCCAGTATCTTTTCATGAAAATATTCTTCTAAGCATTCTTGAATTTTACTCCACAAAGCAGTATCATGTTGACAATTTGGACGTTGTTAATTCTTGGATAAATTAATTCTTGAACTTGTTTTATTGAATTCTTATATCATTGTCATCATCCTCATGTTTATATTCTGTTGAAAGTCATCTGTGGCCTGTAGTGCATAGATGGACTTGGTATGATTATGACCAGGGATTATTCGGTGTAATCATGACCGTAATGTTACAAATGATGTGGTAAAAGTCCTCATTGGCCCGTAGTGCATTGATGGACAGTTGTTGGCATGATCATGACCATTAATGAATATACGAATATCCTTGGCCGTAGTGCAGGGGTGATTCGATGATGTGGATTATTTTATTAAGCTGAGTCCCAGCGATCACAGTGTTGGAAAATCTTTTAAATCATAAAAGATAGTAGAGTTCATTTTCTACTTGACTCTCTTAATGGATTGCTTGTTCCGCTACAGTTAAACTTGATGTCTATTGTATTTTATCAGTTTAACATTGTTGAAGGCTAATGATAATTTATTCTGTATTATCTTAGTCATAATATTTCTTACTGGGCTAGTTGAGCTCACCCTTTCTTTCACTGTTCTCTTCAGGAAATGAGAACGTAGCTGGGGCAAGTTGGGGAACGGAGTGATGGTCCGAATGATAGTATTAGTTAGTAGTCCTCACTATTCTATGTAATGGTGTGTTAATAAATGTAATGAGGACTCCTTTTGAGTATGAATACTCTCTAGAAGATAATATTTGTATTCAAACTCACAGTTTATGTTTTGTCGTATTGTACACGACAGTTGTATTAGTAAGTTGTATTTGTATTCTGTACTATGTATCTGACAACCCAAGATGGGTGATGTATACCTAATTTTGGGGGCGTCACAGTTGGTATCAGAGCTTAGGGATATGATCCCTGGCTAAGATGTGAGAATAGAACTAGGAGGGGAGAGACGGGGAATTCCTTCGCTAGTATGACCTACCTAAGTTTATTTGCATGGTATTTAATTGGTCGGTCATAATATAAGGATAAAATATGACATATCAATTAATTTTTATTTTGTGGCAGTATCTGAAAATGGCATCTGAGAATGTTGAGAATAGCAATGGAGCACAGGCGACTGTTGATTCACCACATATCAATAATCAGGATAATGTGCATCAGGAAGGTGACAATCCTCATGCAAACAACAACACTGACCAAATGATGAATGATAAAATGTTCAGAGGCTTTATGCAATTCATGCAACAACAGGTGAAAGCGGCTCCTGTCCACAACGTAGGTGGAAATACTGGAAACTCTCTGGCGGTCACCGCTAAACAGTTTAAGGAGCTGGGACCACCGGAGTTTAAGGGAGAACCCAAACCACTTGTAGCTGAAATATGGATAAAGCAGATCACCAAGATATTTGATGTCTTGGGTTGCTCCGAGGAGCAAAAGGTTCCCTTTGCCGCCTTTATGTTGCGAGGAGAGGCAGATTACTGGTGGGAATCGATAAAGCGTACTCAACCTGCCGCACTGAAGATATCCTGGGAGAAGTTCCAAGAGCTGTTTAACGACAAATACTTTTCCGAGAGTATTCGTCACATGAAGGAGGTGGAGTTCATCAAATTGGAGCAGAATAATATGACCGTGTCGCAGTACGAGACAAAATTTGCGGAGTTATCCCGGTTTGCGTCCCACCTAGTGGATAATAAAGAAAGAATGACGTGGATATTTTTAAGAGGTTTGAAGCCGGAGATACGTCAACATCTTATTTCTCATAAACTGTGTTTGTATTCAGATGTTGTAAATAGGGCTCAGTTGGTGGAGCGCGATAACGAGACAACGCAACCAAAAGAGGGCAGCCGGCAAAATGATAATACCAGTGAGAGCAGTCATCGAAGCGGTGACAACAAGCGTGGAGGGAATCAACAGGCCAGAAATGGTAACCACTTCGGTGGTAATCAGGGCCAAAACAATAAGAATGAGCATTTCAAGAAGAGGAGATTCAACAATGATGGAAAGACGTCAGCACCAGCACCTGTCGTTAAGGAAGGAGAACGACCACCTATCATATGTTTCAAATGCGGAGGGGAGGGGCACATCAGTCCAAACTGCGCGATGCCGTTTAAAGCATGTTATAATTGTGGAAGAGAAGGTCATTTAGCCCGATTTTGTCGTTTACCGAAGATAAATTCAGCTAGGATGGAGGCACCAAAGGCCGTCCCAGAAAAGTCAAAACCGGTTGTGCATGGGAGAGCGTTTGTTGTGAACTCCCAGAAAGTAAGGAACCCGAATGAGGTCGTCACGGGTAAGCTTATCATAAACTCTAACGACGTCTATACTTTATTTGATACCGGTTCTACCCATTCTTTTATTTCTCCTACTTGCGCTCATCGATTAAATTTGATTTCGGGGAAATTAGACTTTGACTTAGCTGTTGAAACTCCATTGGGAGAAACCTTCATTACATCCACGGTTTATAAGTCTTGTTTGGTTCAAGTTGGTACCCACACATTACCTGTCGATCTGATTTCATTAAAAATACTTGCATTTGACGTGATTCTAGGGATTGATTGGTTAACTACTCATCATGCAAAAATTGATTGTTTTCGTAAGGTTGTTAGCTTTAATATTCCTAATCGACCTATTATGCGAATTCAAGCAACCAAACCATTAAAATCAATCGCTGTCATCTCAAGCCATAAAGCTATTCGTTTATTGAAAAACGGATGTCAAGCTTTCTTAGCTCATGTCACAGATCTAAATAAAAATACGTCAGCTTTGAATGATATTTCTGTTGTTAATAAATTTCCTGACGTATTTCCCGAAGAACTTCCTGGCTTACCCCCAGAGCGTGAAATTGAATTTTGTATCGACCTTGAACCCGGTACAAAACCCATTTCCAAAGCCCCATATCGAATGGCTCCTATTGAACTTCAGGAGTTAAAGACCCAACTGCAGGAATTGTTAGACATTGGTTTTATTCGTCCTAGTACTTCTCCTTGGGGTGCTCCTGTTCTGTTCGTGAAGAAGAAAGATGGGAGTATGCGACTTTGTATTAATTATCGGGAGTTGAATCATGTCACCATCAAAAATAGGTACCCATTGCCACGTATTGATGACCTGTTTGACCAGTTGCAAGGAGCACAATTCTTTTCAAAGATCGATATTCGTTCTGGATATCATCAGCTGAAGGTTAGAACTGAGGATATTCCAAAGACTGCCTTCAGAACTCGGTATGGGCATTATGAATTCTTAGTTATGTCTTTTGGATTGACTAATGCTCCTGCTGCCTTCATGGATATGATGAACAGGGTATTCAAGGAATATTTGGATCACTTTGTGGTCGTCTTTATCGATGACATCCTTATTTATTCCAAAAGCCGTGAAGATCATGAGCAACACTTGAGGCTGGTACTCCAAAAGCTTCGTGAATACAAACTTTATGCCAAGTTGAAAAAATGCGAGTTCTGGTTGGAAGAGGTAGCATTCCTTGGGCACGTAGTATCAAGTCATGGAATATCTGTTGACCCGGTAAAGATTGAAGCAATTCAAAGCTGGGAGCAACCTAAATCAGTAACCGAAGTACGTAGCTTTCTCGGTCTAGCTGGTTATTATCGGAGATTCGTGGAAGGATTTTCTCGAATCGCTACTCCATTAACTCAGCTGACTCGGAAAGATACAAAGTTCGGTTGGAGCGAAGAATGTGAGCAGAGTTTTCAAGAACTCAAGAGGAGACTCATTTCAGCACCTGTTCTAACAATACCATCTGGCTCGGAGGGATTTGTCATCTATAGTGATGCTTCGAGCAAAGGGTTGGGATGCGTTCTCATGCAACATGAAAAAAGTCATAGCCTATGCATCAAGACAACTCAAGAAATATGAGAGGAATTATCCTACTCATGATCTAGAGTTGGCAGCTGTTGTCTTTGTACTTAAAATTTGGAGGCATTACTTGTATGGGGAGAAGGTGGAGATCTTTACGGATCATAAAAGCCTCAAATATTTCTTCACTCAAAAGGAACTCAACATGCGACAACGACGTTGGCTTGAACTGTTGAAAGATTATGATCATACCATTCAATACCATCCTGGAAAAGTGAACGTGGTAGCTGACACATTGAGTAGAAGATCATATGCGGGTACAAGTGCAATATTAACAACGCAAAGGCCCATTTTGTGTGACTTACAAAGGATGGAGATAGAGTTAAAGACTCCAGGGACCCATGTGATGATATCGAATATACGAGTAGAACCAACTTTAATCGATAAGGTTAAAGCTGTTCAAGCTATAAACCTGGAGCTGATGCGTATGAGGAAGAAAGTGCAAGAAGGTGCTATGCCGAAAGCAAGAATCGATGAAGAAGGAATACTTCGAGTCAACTCCAGACTTTGTGTTCCTAACAACCCTGATTTAAAGTATGAAATCATGATGGAGGCGCACAACACACCTTTTGCAATCCATCCTGAAAGTACCAAAATGTATCATGATCTTCGTCATACATTTTGGTGGAGCAATATGAAGAGAGAGATAGCGTTGTTTATCTCAAGGTGTCTAACTTGTCAACGAGTCAAAGCGGAGCATCAAGTACCAAAAGGTCCATTGCAACCACTTGAAATTCCAGAATGGAAGTGGGAGCACATTACCATGGATTTCGTTACCGGTCTTCCTAAGGTTTCTCAAGGTATAGATGCGATTTGGGTCATTGTTGATAGATTGACCAAGTCTGCTCATTTCTTACCGATACGAGAAACTTATACACTTGAACGTCTTGCTCGTATGTACATAAACGAGATTGTAAGACTGCATGGTATGCCAGTATCCATAGTTTCTGATCGAGACCCAAGATTCACTTCACGATTTTGGGTTAGTTTACAAAAAGCTATGGGCACAGATTTACGATTTAGTTCGGCATATCATCCTCAGACGGACGGACAATCAGAGAGGACTATTCAAACTCTAGAAGATTTATTAAGACTCTGTGTCTTTGACTTCAAGGGAAGTTGGGACAAGTTCTTACCATTGGTGGAGTTTTCCTACAACAACAGTTATCAAGCAAGTATTGGCATGGCTCCATTCGAAGCATTGTATGGAAGAAAATGTCGTTCTCCAGTATGCTGGGATGAGGTGGGTGAAGCAACGTTGTTGGGACTGGAGTTGGTACGTATGACTACAGAAAAGATTCAAACGATCCGACAATGTATAAAAACCTCACAAGAGTTATGCTGATCTTCATCGAAAGGACGTGGAATTTGATGTAGGAGATCATGTGTTCTTACGTGTTGCTCCATGGAAAGGAGTTACGAGATTTGGAAAAAGAGGAAAGCTCAATCCTCGATTCATCGGTCCATTTTTAATCCTCGATCGAGTAGGAACTGTGGCTTATAGACTCGCTTTACCGCCATGTATGTCTCGTGTTCATAACGTTTTTCACATATCCATGTTACGCAAATATGTGGAAGATCCGAACCACATTATTGAGTTAGAACCGGATGAAATAGCGGAGGATTTGACGTATGAAGAAGTTCCTGTTCAAATCTTGGATAAGAAGGAACATATTCTACGCTCCAAGGTTATACCTCAAGTCAAAGTTTTGTGGAGAACCACGATGTTGAGGAAATGACCTGGGAGTTAGAATCTGAAATGAAATCAAGGTATCCTTACCTCTTCGACATACCAGGTATGTACCCTAATTTCGAGGGCGAAATTTCATAAGAAGGGGAGGTTGTAAGACCCCAACTTTTATAAATAAAGATGAATTTTCTATAAATATCATTTTTGAATATTATGGAGTTAATTTGATATAATGTTATAGTTGTGGGTAATATTTATAAATTTTGCAAAGTAAGCAAGTTGTTTTAAAATATTCGTTTGGTCGGGGAATATTCTTTTTGTCGGGGAATATTCGTACGACGGCACAATCATTGGTGGACCCCACAACAGAAGTATAGTCGTAGTTAGAAAACGACAAAATTATCTTTCTATAAAAATAACGGCTGAGGTGTTACCGTTAAAACCGTTAAAACTGTTGAACTACCCGGTAGTAAAAGTACAGTAATACGCGTGGTTGCATAGTAGCACACGGTATTGATTATTGATGCTTACGTGAGAAGTCACTCAGCTATACTCAATTATTGTTACAGTAATTGCTGCATCATATCTCTTAAATTATTGTCATAGTATCATCTGTATAATATGTTATATTATTAAATCAATAATTGAGACGTTGTGGTAAGTTTGGTTATTTTTATGGGGGGCCATATGTCATCATCTAAGAGTCTCTTCGTCAATAGTAATTACCGTCGTTAATAGTAATTACCGTCGTCAATAGTAATTACCGTCGTCAATAGTATTTACCTTGGTCAATAGTATTTACCTTGGTCAATAGTAATTACCTTGGTCAATAGTATTTACCTTGGTTAATAGTAATTACTTTCGTCAATAGTAGTTGTCCCTTCAATATTACCAAGAGTCATTTGACCCTTCGTTAAGACTAAGAGTCATTTGACCCTTCGTTAAGACCAAGAGCCACCTTCAGTTTTTTTATAAATAGAGGCCTAGGGCTTCATTATTTTTCACGAATTCATTCAAGCTATAGAGAGAGAAAGTATAGAGAGAATAAGAGAGAGAGAATAAAAGTATTCTGCTACTTCACTTTTCCAATATCCAGTTCTTTTAAGGTAGAGAATATTATTTCTTTTATATTCATGAAGAGAACTTCTGTTATTCCCTTCTTTATTATTCTGTTGGAATAACCAGTATACGCGGTCTACCCTATACTTGGTGATATTATTCTATTATTCTGTTGGAATATCCTGTCTGTGTGTTTTACACCGGACCTGGTTCCGTCTTTATTATTATTCTGTCGGAATATCCTGTCTGTGTGTTTTACACCGGACCTGGTTCCATTATTTATTATACTGTTCTTTATTATTCTGTCGGAATATCCTGTCTGTGCGTTTACGCCAGACCTGGTTCCATTATTTATTATTCTGTCGGAATATCCTGTCTGTGCGGTTACGCCGGACCTGGTTCCATTATTATTATTCTGTTAAGAATAACCTGTCTGTGCGGTCTATCGCATGCATGGTGATTTCTTTCGTTATTCCATTCTTTATTGTACTCAGTTGGTTAAGTTTTGACTTCTATACTCCATGAAATTTGTGGAATATCCTTGATAATTGCGTTTCATCCAATATCTTTTCATGAAAATATTCTTCTAAGCATTCTTGAATTTTACTCCACAAAGCAGTATCATGTTGACAATTTGGACGTTGTTAATTCTTGGATAAATTAATTCTTGAACTTGTTTTATTGAATTCTTATATCATTGTCATCATCCTCATGTTTATATTCTGTTGAAAGTCATCTATGGCCTGTAGTGCATAGATGGACTTGGTATGATTATGACCAGGGATTATTCGGTGTAATCATGACCGTAATGTTACAAATGATGTGGTAAAAGTCCTCATTAGCCCGTAGTGCATTGATGGACAGTTGTTGGCATGATCATGACCATTAATGAATATACGAATATCCTTGGTCGTAGTGCAGGGGTGATTCGATGATGTAGATTATTTTATTAAGCTGAGTCCCAGCGATCATAGTGTTGGAAAATCTTTTAAATCATAAAAGATAGTAGAGTTTATTTTCTACTTGACTCTCTTAATGGATTGCTTGTTCCGCTACAGTTAAACTTGATGTCTATTGTATTTTATCAGTTTAACATTGTTGAAGGCTAATGATAATTTATTCTGCATTATCTTAGTCATAATATTTCTTACTGGACTAGTTGAGCTCACCCTTTCTTTCACTGTTCTCTTCAGGAAATGAGAACATAGCTGGGACAAGTCGGGGAACGGAGTGATGGTCCGAATGATAGTATTAGTTAGTAGTCCTCACTATTCTATGTAATGGTGTGTTAATAAATGTAATGAGGACTCCTTTTGAGTATGAATACTCTCTAGAAGATAATATTTGTATTCAAACTCACAGTTTATGTTTTGTCGTATTGTACACGACAGTTGTATTAGTAAGTTGTATTTGTATTCTGTACTATGTATCTGACAACCCAAGATGGGTGATGTATACCTAATTTTGGGGGAGTCACAGTATATTTATATCTGTAGAAACTAATATTGACAGTACAGATAATTCCTGTTTATTGTCAAATTATATTGAGAAATGTCTTAGCTAATTATTCTGGCTAGACGAACATTTGTTAGAACTTGATAAATACGAGAAGAGAAATCAATTGTTATTGATAGATCGATGCCAATTGTTTCGGCTAGATCAATAAGTAGATAGAATTTGAAATCACAGTATTTCGTTGTTAAATCAAAAATCTTGATTCTGAGACTGGGAAGAACAACCTTTTATATAAAGGGAACATTTTGGGTCGTATATTCGACCATTGCGCGCTGTTAAGTATTATGCATAATATAGGGTATAATAAAGCTGATCACTTGTTATACTTGCAGAGGGATATGATTTAATCTTTATGGTTATCTGATACGCCTGCGTATGTATCAAAGTAAATCTTTGATAGATACCCGAGAAAATAAGTTCAAAGATCTGGTGAGATCACTCAGCATAAATCTGGAAAATATTTCACTTTGTTATTGCGTAGAATTGATTCTTGTTTATTCAATAGAATATCGCAGAAACTTTGAAAGCGTTGTACTCTTTCATTATCATATTATTGCGTTGCCTAGAATACGAGAAAACTTGTTATTGATTAACGAATTGTTCAGCTATTTCAAAGTTCCCCGAACTTTGGTATCATTCTATCAAAATAGATAGTCTATTATTCTGATACTTATACATTCATTGTATATCTTAACTTGCGGGGCAAATTTGTTGCTCACCCTTGCTAAATAAAACTTTTCAGCTAGGGACGAAGTTGCAGAAGATGCTGTAAAGAACAAAGGCAAAGACATAGTGATTAATTAGTTATGAATAACATTATTATTATGTTGTATTTGTGAACCCTTTTTGTATAACTAAAGGGTATGTTTGTAATGTTAAGGTTAGAGAACCTGGGGTAATGTATTAACTATATTAGTTAATGAAGTGTATGTTCCTACTTATAAATAAATGGGTAGTTAAATGTTATTTATATTGTGGATCGTGAACACCAAACTCGGGGGTCAGGTAAACCGGATTTGGGGGTGTCACAACGTCCTTCACAGCTACTGCATCTTAGACAGTCATGTTAAATGTTCTAGCAGTTGGTCGATTGGATTGTGTCGGTCTGCCGATCATAAGCTTGTTTCCTCCTCCCTGATGGTCGCTTCCTCTGCTACTCCCCTTCTTAGGACAGTCCTTGATCTGGTGCTCAGCGAAACATCCCTTGCTCTTCTTCGGCTTTAGGCAGTTTGGCAAAATATGCCCTTCTTGGCCGCAGTTATAGCAAACACTGTGCCACTTACAACACTCTCCTTGGTGGTTTTTCCCACATTTCGAGTTTCCCTACGCTCTCTTCTCAAACCCTACATGAAAACTTCCTGACTGATTGTTGTTTCTGTTGTTGTTATTCCATTTTCTCTTCCCTAGATTACTTCATCCACTACTACTATTTCCTCCATAAGTTTCTCCCCTAGTATTATTATTCTTCTTTTCCTTATTGTATTGGCTTAATGCCTCACTACCTCCTTCAATAATGATTGCCTTCTCCAACAATATGGCGAACGAGTCGATTTGAAGAACCGACACCTTGTTGAACAACCAAGGTTTTAGTTCTAGTTCGAAGCATCTAGCTTTCCTCTCTTCAGTGTCGACTTGATTCATTGCAAATCGCGCAAGCTCGTTGAACTTAGCCGCATACTGTGCCACTGTCATCTCCCCTTGTTTTAGTTCTAGAAACTTCACCTCCATCCTATCCTTTATGCTTTTCAGGAAGTAATTCTCGAAAAACAAGGCCTTAAACCTTTCCCAGGTTATAATCCCTTCTCCCGCTCTTTGTTGGTTAGCTTCCTACCAGTAGTTTGCTTCACCTCTCATCATATATGTAGCAAATACGATTTTCTAATTTTCACCCACACGAGCGATGGCAAAGGCTTTCTCTATCTCTTTGATCCACATTTGTGCCACAATAGGATCGGTAATACTCGTAAACTCTAGAGGTCCTACACTCCTAAAGTCTTTAAAGTTCGTAACTGGAATTGCTTGTGGGTTGGGTGGTATTGGTTCATTGTTTCTTCCCCGTAGGGCCTCTCCTAGTAAATCTACTATTCGTTGAATATGGTCTACTTGTTATCTCTCGTTATTGACCGACTCTTCCGGTGTCCCTGGTCTACGTCTAGGCGGCATTTTCTGCATTGCAAAATTTCATTCTTATTATTTAATTATATTACTTAAGTATTTCTTCAATGTAAAGGAAACAAAATTTTACGACACATTTCTGAAATAAGAACATTTACATTCATATGCCCAATTATTACATCGATATGATCATTCCTAGCATACTTCTATAAATGTTAACATCTATCCCCTAATATCACAAAAGATGGGGAAACGTTAACATACTACCCCTTTAACATGAACCTACTCGGGGTTTACATAACTATCCCAAATCTCACACAAGAGATTGGGATATATATATAATATACACATCATGCCTATACTACTAGACACCTAACCAACAAACTATCCCAACATCCCGCGCTCCACTACACTCTTGTACTCGACCTGTTTCATGTGAGCCATCATTTCTCTGCTCAAAGTATGACGGGTCTACCCCTATTTCGTCGGATAATGGTATATACTATTAATCAACCTCTCTATAGCTGTGCAAAAAGCATAACTCATTTGGTTCATCTTCCTCCTCTTACACCTCATTTCGTCTTCCAGGTCTCCTACCCTACCATTAGCTCCTTCCCACTTTTCCTCAAAGTGGATTCTCTCCATAACCTCCATTAACTGTGTACGAAGAACCTCCTTCTTAGCTTTCTCGCTTAGCTCCCTCTGCTTGGACTCCTCTAGCTTGCCTGCCAATTCAACATTTCTGGCTATCGAACGGTGAAAAAGGGTTCCCATCTGAATGCATGCTTCCTTTCGATATGCAAGTTCTACCTTCAACTCCTGCATCTCCAGTTTCCTCTTAAGGTCTTCATCCCTCAAGACTGGCACTGTGGCACCATGTCCTTTGTTAATTGTTGCGCTGCAGCGCATATCTTCAGTAACTAGGCGGCGCTGCGGAGCCTCCCTTAATCCTTTAAATTTTTTTAATTTCTCAAGCCATTCATTTCCCGAGCTCGTAACTTGTTCGTTATAGCTCGTAATTGGTTCGTTCAAAAGTCAATTTCTTGCTTATTCTTTATACTACGATTTCCTCCAGACAGAATAATTTTCTGAATCCGTTAACGAGGCTTCCACTTGATTAAATTTTCATTATTTGTTCGTTTAACGTTCTTGAGCGTTCATCGCTCGTTCATCCTAAATTTGGTTATACGATGTCTGAATTCGACAATTCTTGAGTCTATGACTCATAAACTTCATGGTCTTCAATAAATTCATGAAACCCTAGCTGTCTAGGTTTGTTATTAAAATTTCTCTTCCATTCTGAAATCCTAGTTAACTATGATTTTAACGTTCATCGCATTTTCTTAGAAATTTCGCCATAACTTCATTCTATGAGATTTTTACTCCGTTCAAAATGGATTTATTCCATTATTCGAACATCTATCATCCTAACCAAGCATATAGCATCTAATCCTATACACAATGGTTTTAAACTTGTCCATCAACAACATGTGTTAAGTTTTCATGTTTTCTTCATTATGTTCTTAATCATTTGATTATGATTTCACTTAATACATGGTTATTAATGTTTAAAGTCCACTAATAGCCATTCTTGTTACTACTTATGATACATACACCACCAATTTCACTTCTCTACTAAATCAAACTAGAAAAGAGAAGGAAGATAAGTGGTTTAACGCTTTTACCTTTTGCGTTCTTGGCTCTTAAGTTTTAGCTAACTCTTTCTTTTCTTTGATCTCTTATAAAAGCTCTCTTTTATCTCTCAATATATTGCTCTAGATGTTGGTGAAATCAAACAACCAACAAATGAAACCATTTCTCTCTTATTTATAGAATTGTAAACTGGGGACAAAATGGTCATTTGGCCCCACCTCCTTACTATTCCCACCTCCACAAATCAATCTTCCAAAGGAAGCTATCCCACCTCCTTTTGGTCGGCCATGACTCACTATGGGGGGCCCACATGGGTTGCCCCATAGTTTTTAACCATCCGGTGATCCAACGGTTCGATCCACGAGTTCGGTTCTTGGTCTGGGCTTTAGTTTTAATTCAATTCGAGCCTAACCTTGGGCTTGAATTAAATTATCTTTGGGCCTTGATTAGGTTTGTCATTAGGCCTCAATCATCTTTCACTTGGGCTTGCCAAAGTTTACATTCAATCTTTACTAGTCCATTACTAATGGTTTGTGTTTTTAACGCATAATTCTCGTATTCTTCTCGTGTGATAACCCGGGATTTCGAATAACCTGAATTTTTACGAAATAATTTTTTTTTATTTATTTAACATGAATATTTATTATCAATTTTGTGACGAGTATCTGTGATACGAGTCTCGAGAAGTAGTCAATTTGTGTATTGACTGAGAAAATAAGAGTAAAGTTATGCTTAACAAAAATTAGAAACCCTAACCCTAACTTCGGATAGGGATTCGATAGAAAATATAATTAAAATAATTGTAATGATGAGTACGTGGTTGTACTGTAGTAAAATTTTGGTCAATGATGGATCGGGTAGGGTACAAAATTAATAAACCCTAGTATGAGACTAGAAACCCTAACGCATAGTTAGGAACCCTAATCAAAAGCCGAGAAACCCTACTTTTAAATTCGGGAATTTTAAACCCTAATTAGGAAACCCTAATCCTAATTAGCAAGACTAATGTGATTAGTAACCTTTAATATAATTAGGAAACCCTAATTATACTTTAAAAATATTAATTTTCTATTTTAAAACCCTAATTTAGAAAATCTTAGAAGCTAAGGTTGTAAAACCTAAGGTTAGAACCTTAGGGTTAAACCCTAAGGGTTTGGACAATTGTCAAGTATGCCATTAAATTTGGAATGCAAATGACCAAAATGCTCTTTTTAGATTTTTATTAGGTAACTTGCAAATCTTGGCAAATCAAGAGTTAGTGACCAACTTATTTTGACTTGCATGACCTAAAACTCCAACAAATCAGTCTATATCATCAGCTATGTTAGCAACATACATTGCATCTAAGTATTATAAAAGATTAAGAGAGAGAAAGGTTACCAAAATTGTTCATTTTCTATCTAAGCTCTCAACAACTCTCTCTCTCACCAAACCTTTGAATTTCTTAAGTGTCTCAGTCCCAGATACAGACCCTAGATCACCAAGATCAGTTAAGGAGATCTAAGATCAAAGATTGGACTAGAGAAAGGTATAAAACCCTAAGCCCTTTTGATCTTGTATGCTAAAATCAAAGTGTTGTTTATGTGTTTATCTTTGTGCTAGTAGATGTTTTATGATGATCTATGATGATCTATCATAGATCCATAGCATCAAAGTGGGTAAAAATGATGTTTTTCAAAAACCTGTCGAAGAACATAATTTGTGATTTGACAAGCTAATGTCAAGAGCCACATATTCTTGTATGTTTATGATTTTTCTTGTTTTATGGTTTAGATTCATAGTCTGACATGAGCTCTTTGATCTGGAAGTGGAATCACAGCCATTCCATGTCCAGATTGAAAGTTATAATCGGTCAAAACCCATTGACCAAGTTTGACCGGGCGATTTCTGGGTAACCCAAAAATCCTTAAGCAGCGTCTAACAACTTTTTGCAAGGCCCGAATTTGTCAGGTGTTATATTGTTTGATGTTGTTTTTGTAACCAGTTTGTAGCCTGACATATGTACTTTATATTTATGGCTTTAGATCGTTTATATAATTAATAGATTGGATGGAATAGGTGGTCAAAAGTAGGCCACTCGCTCAGATTTAGCGTTTTTGAAAAACCCAGAAACCGGATGAACAATGATTCTGACAGGGTTTTATCGAGCTTAATCTGGATTATGTGATGTAGTTAGACTGATCTGTTGTTTTATACATGTTCTATAACATGAGAACTACACGTTTGGACCATGAGAACACTTAACTAATGACCGGAGCACCTGATTATGTGGGCTTGAAAATGGCACCACGAACTGCCTGGGTTTCTGGGTTACCCAGAAAACCCAGGAACACTCTGACAAGCACTTCGGAGACATAGATCTCCTTGATATGATGTAGTATAACCAAACTAAGTGTTGGAACTTGTAGAGTTACATAAACACTACACGATCGAGGTTCAAGCTAGCCTAGAAGCGAATTACACTAAGAATTATAAGCGGTCAAACGTTAACCCTTGCTAACTGAGCTGTCAGTGTTCTTGAGGCTCAAGAACACCAACAGCGACGGTTACTGTCGCTATAGCCTTCAACGACGGTTTATTTAATTTTTTAATTTCTGATTTTCCTGAAATTAATTAAAAATAGAAAATAAATTCGAAAAAATTACAAAAATGGTTTTAAAAATCATTTTAAATTATAAAAAATGACTTTTAATTATTTGGGATATTTTTCATTAATATTTATAATTATTTGAATATTAATGATATTTAATTTATTTAATTAGTGTATTAAATAAATTAGAGAAAAATAATTTTAATATTATAAAAATCATTTTAAATAAGAATAAACTGTTTAAAAATATTTTGCGTTATAAAATGTAACTTTTAATATTTTTGAGTAATTTGCATTAATAGATTAATATTAATGATATTAGATTTATTTAATTATTATATTAAATAATGATGGGAAAATAATTTTATTGATTTAAAAATTATTCAAAAATAAGAAAAATGATTTGAAAATATTTTAAGCTATAATTAATGACTTTTAATATTTTTATGATAAATTTATTAATATTTAAATATTAATGGTGATGGTTTAAAAATAATTTTAATTATTTTAAAAATTATTTAAGTGGAATATTGATGATTTAAAAATATTTTAAGTTATTAAAAATAACTTTAATATTTTGACAAATACGTCATTAATATTTTAATATTATTAAATATTAATGATGATGGAATTAATTAGTATTTAAATCATTTAAAAATGATTTCGATGTTTGAAAAATTATTATAAATTATAATAATTGTTTATAAATTATTAAAAGCTTCCGAAAAATATTATAAATGATATATGACTTATCTAAAATAATATCGGAGATTTGAGACCGAGTTTAAGTGACAATAATTGTGTTAATTATCTGATAGGGTGACTAAGACACCGAAATAAGATCGAAGTCCAACCAGACCGAACTAGTTAGACTTGATAAGTGTTTATATAGATTATAAACACTAATGTGGCTATGTGGTAATGTGCCTAAGAGAAAGACTGACTGTAAATTACAGTGATACGTGTTATAAATGATTGTGCTAATTGTGAGACCAATATTGTGATTATAGGTCTTTCAAACGCAGATAAGTATATTGTGTAGTAGTAATCCACGGAGAAGACAAGTTTCCTTAACTCAACCTTGAGTTATTATTTTCCAAATATAATTGTAGTTAATTATTGCTGATTATATCACGTCTAAATTTTTTTGTTGATTATTCGCAGTTAGTGCATGTTTATCAATTCAAATTGAATTATTGATTTTGAGAATATGATTGGCGGATAACTGTTATTGGTTATTCACATCCGTAGAAGTTATTATTGATCGTAAATAGTACAGTTGATTTTTGTCTATTGTAAAATCGTGTTGAGCAATGTCTTAGCTATTTATTCTGGCTAGACGAACATTTGTTCGAACTTGATAGGTTCAAGAAAAGAATTCAATTATTATTGATAGATCGATGCCAATTATTTCGACTAGATCGAGAAGTGATTAGATACTGAAATTATTGTATTTCGTTATTATAAATCAAACTCTGATTATAAGACTTAGAAGAGCAATCTTTTATATAAAGGGAACATTTCTGGTCGTATATTCGGCCTTTGCGCGCATGTAAGTATTATGCATAATATAGGCTACAAGCAGTTGGCCGCTCTAAGTACTTGCAAATGGGTATAATTTAATCTATATGATTATCTGATACACCTGGATATATCAAAGTCCAATCTTTGATAGTTACTCGAGAAGAGAAGTTCAAGATCCAATGGGTCGCTCAACATAAATATGGAAAACATTCCACTTGGTTATTGCGTAGAATTGATTCTTGATTATTCAATAGAATATCGTAGAAACTTTGAAAGCGTTGTACTCTTTCATTATCAAATTATGGTTTTACATAGCATGCGAGAAACCTTGTCAGTTATTAAAGATTTGTTCAACTATTTCAAAGTTCTCCGAACTTTGGTGTCATTCTATCAAAATAGATAGTCTGTTATTCTTGATTCTTATACATCTATTGTATGTCTTAACTTGTGGGGTAAAATTTATTGCTCACCCTTGCTAAATAAAATATTTCAGCTAGGAACGAAGAGGCTAGCGGGTCTATGAAGAACAAAGACAAAGGCAAAATACTGGAATAGTTATGAATAAGCATATTTATTATGTTGTTTTGTAAACTCTTTTTGTATAACTAAAGGGTAAGTTTGTAATGTTAAGGTTAAATGACCTACGATGATGTTGTTAACCTATTAATTAATGTTATGTAAGTTTATATTCATCAATGAATGAGTAGTTAGATGTTATTATATTGTGGATCGTGAGCACCAAACTCGGGGGGTTAGGTAACCCGGATTTGGGGGCGTCACAGGTTGGTATACTAGTTCGTATAACATTCATCTTATTCGTTATATTATCTTTTGTATATACTTGTACAATACCTTGTATTATACTCATATTCTTTCCCCGTATAATATCTTTTCTATTATACTTAATCATTATTTATTAAAAACTTCACTTTCCTAACATTCTCGAATTGAGTATGCAGACAAAAAACTGCGTTTACCATAACTGAATTATTATTAGATAATTCCTCTTTCCTTAAAATTCTATCATTACGTATTTCTCGGAAGTTCAAAAATAATTCCCGAGCAGAAATGGATGAATAGTATTTTTCTGAGAATTTCTCGGAAAGCTTTTATTTTCGTCTTGGAAATTCACACACTTTATTTCTAGCACTTAGCCAGAATAATATGATCATACATCTCTTCTAGGTTATAAAACGACATTCATCTCGCTTACTCGTTATAAATAACATATAATATAATTTTATTCAAATAAACTTAATTTTCATTATAATCCAATTTTCTCAGTTGTTACACATACTGGGATGCTTTATTCTTACAACCTTTCACAAAGGTTTAATTTTACTTCTTCTCTTTCTTATAAACATTCTTTTCCTAAAGATCATCTGTTGACACAATTGTCATTAGTTAAATCTCATGTTTAACTATGCTTTTAATATTTCGGATCATCACATTCATCCATTCTTCACAGAATTTCATCCTCAAAATTTTAACATACCTTTCTTTTCAACTTCTCTTCAAAGAAGTTCTTATCTTTCAAACATTCCCTAATCTTCATAACTTATCAAGAATTATGAAGTAGAACGAATATATAGGAATATAAAGATTCCTTTAAAACATTTCACATTTTTGCTGAGGGGTCATATAAACCATGAACTCTAAACTTGATTTAACGTTTTTACCGGTACGTTTACAATTACAAAGAAAGTAAACTACCTCTTTCATACGTAGGTGATCAGCCTATCGTATAACCATAAATCCTAGGGTTTGTTCACCTCATACTTATTCATCAAATTCCGCACCAAAGCAATTTGGTTTGACACAACTTTGTAATAAAAGCTCAATTTTCTTTTAAACATGACACAACATTTATCTAGTCAAATCAAATAGCTTAGACCATACCAATAAATTGGACATCAATCAAAACATTCGTCTAGTCAAATCAATTGACATCGACTACTCTTTAAATTCTTTTACAATACCTCAAAACGTTTTATGACGTCATGATGTCGTACTGTTTCATAGTACGTTGAGGACTTCGGTAGTTTATGACTTTGTCATTCTACATCATACCATAACGGGTTGTTGATCCAAAGATCAAATCCAACACTAGATTCAATTGCATTAATAACTCTATCTTTTTATATCTATGCATCAAATGCACTAATAATTTAAGATTCATTTTGATATTTCAAATCAATTTTTGTCTAGCCGAAACAATCAGCATAAACATATAAAGAATAGTTCTTTTAAAATTCTATTGGTTCAACTCTCTGATCCAATATTTTCTTTTCCAAAAACATACACATCCGCACGATGTCAATAAACTTTGAAATCTAACATAGCACCTTCAATGTCTTACTTGGAATATCCTTTTTCTCCATCTCATTTCATTGTCTTACTTGCGACAATTCTTAATCTTCTCTAGCACCTTCAATGTTAAGTATACTAATAATAAATTTTCAGTCTACCACATTCCTATACCTTAGTATAGTTCATCCACTTACCACACTTTATGCGTTCAGGAACTTTCTACAATAATATGTGTTCAAGAACTTATCTCCGCAATATGTAATCCAAGAACAAATCAAGGACTATCCATTCGCTTAGAGGCTCAGAAACATAGCATATAACTATGAGTCACAAACTTTTCATAAGTATGAGTTTCAAGAACCCGCACCTATCGTAGTACTTTCTACTACCCAATATACACATGAGAAAAGATTCACCTTCTCACCATATACATATGGATAGCACGACATTACTATTTCAATGATTATCACTGTGATACTAGGTGGTTGTTACACCAAGCACAAACCCCTGCCCATAACAAAGGTTCATACAACTAAGCTAGCATTTGAGTTCTCAATCGAAATTTTACAACTTCTTACTTTCTCTTACTTGATACGAATTTTCTTTATTTCGTACCTTAAATTTTAAATCTCTTCTGAGTTTTTCTTCTTGTACTACTTCATAGTACCATTCATTTATAGC
This sequence comes from Panax notoginseng, assembly GCA_016801055.1. Taxonomy (NCBI): domain Eukaryota; kingdom Viridiplantae; phylum Streptophyta; class Magnoliopsida; order Apiales; family Araliaceae; genus Panax; species Panax notoginseng. The sequence continues at coordinate 56,647,645 of CM029016.1, forward strand.
ATTGGCTATAAATCATCCATCGTTTAATAAAACATCTGTTATTACGATTCAATATGATAACGTGGTTATCTTCTTCCTTAATCGTTTAACTCAACGATTTTCTTATCCTTCTCTCTATGATTATAGCCTCAGGTACTTATACTTAAGGTTTACAACCTATCAGCTCTGATACCAACTTGTGACACCCTGAAATCTGGTCTATCTTCACAATCAGATTTTGTACATCACGAGTACATCTCATTCCAAACATACATCATTATATAACTAAATATAACAACATACATTCTCAAATCCCATATTCTATTACCTTAAAATCTTCCTTTCATACAAATAATGGTAATTACATTATTTCCTCACTTCTTACAAGAGTGACTTTCATACGTCACCAAGGATTCATAATAGTTTTACATAACTATTCTACAAGTCTTCGCTTGGTCTTCATGTTTATTCATATAATGAATAACGTTCTTCTTCAAGACATCGCTTGCATCTATCTCCATTAGATCCTTTAATTCTTCTACTCGTACGCTGAAAATGTTTTTCATTTAAAGTAAGTGTGAGCATTCAATTTCTCAACAAGTCATAGCAGTTGAATAAACAACATCAAGAATTTAAACATTCTTTTAAATCTTCAATAACCGAACAAAGGTTATGAAGCAGCTCGAATAACAGGAATAAACTTTGATTCTTATCATTTCAAAACATTAGTCACATTCACTTTGACATACTTTCATGATTCTACACTTTCATTTACATTCTATCTTGCTAGAATCTTTAACACATATTTAACATTAATAGTTTATAAATAAACAAAACTCTTTCACATAAACAGTTAAATCACAAAATAGTTCATGTCACATAAACACCGAAGTGTTAAAAACTTGGCACATGGCCTCATGCATACTTACACCTTGTACAAATATCACACATTTGCACATAGGTAATGTAATACACGAGAATTTCTGAATATTATTAATAAATATATTAATAAAAGTCGAATATTTATTTGAATATAATTAAATATTATTGTGGCATGAGTTATAGAAACTATGTTCAATTAAGTCAAGTGTTGAGAACTATATGACAGTAATGTAATGTGGTGAGATTGGTGAAGAGCTTAACATAAAAGCTTATGAGAATTGCCTAGTGTGGCATAATGAAGGACTAAGAGATTCTTTAAGTGAATTAATAGAGGAATGGTTTAATAAGAGAAAGATTAATTATGTGTAATTGTATATACTTGAATGATAAAGTAACTCCATGCCTGAAAAATTAACAGGATGTTTAAATTGTAGTATGATCAATTTGGGATTTAATTCATGCTATGTGAAACTGGAATGGTAGTAGAGGCTTGAACTGGCATGAAGCTAAATCAGTTTGGCACTGCCAAGGACCGACGCAGCTGCTCACTTATTGCAGTACAAACTGGCACAGTTACGCCAGTGGCCAGAGGTTGGAAGTTTGTTATTACTGTGGATATTATATGAAACATTATTGTAATGTGTGACATTATTGAAATCATATGATAAGAGTAAATTTAATGGTATGAAGTACCAAGTAGCACAATAAAATCATGTGTGACATTTTATTACAGAAATAGTTAATTAACTGTACACCTCAGAAATTGGGGGGGGGTGAATTGAATGTTAGAAAAATAGACATTTAATATTGGATAGTGTTATAATATTGAAGCATGTGTACTAATAATATTTATGGAGAATACCAAGTTAATAATACCTAGCTGCATTATTTTTATCTACATTAAATATTATTTTATGAGAACCCAATGTATATGAATTATATGATATGTGTACATATATAATCCCTAACCTTTCATTCTGTAATAGCATTAGTACATTAAAATTACACGAGGAAACCAAAAAAGGGAATTAAATTAACCACATTTGCAACCAGATGCTGAGAATTAGAAGACTTGTCCCATTTTAGTTGCTAAACAGTAACCTATATCTCCTTTACGTAAAATGCAAAGCTAAGCACAATGGCTTCAAGTTACATGATGATGGCTGGAGATGGCTGAGGAAGTGGTGGTTGAGAAACTCTTCTATAACCATTGTCTTTTTCTTCTACCCCATGGATTCCAACCTTAATGTAAAACCATTAACTAGTTAATCATTGTTCTATAAAAGGCAAGCCTCTTCTTCATTTCTTATTGCTGTGAATTGTCTGAGAGATTCCAAGATTGAGAGTGTGAGTTGCTTAATAACTAAGAAGGAGTCTAGGATTTGCAGAAGGAAGGAACTAAGCTTCCTAGAAGGTAAATTCTTGTTTTAAGTTCTTAATTTCAAACTTGGCAAATTATAGAAATTCTCACCAATTCTTGTGAATTTGGTTTGGAAATGTGCTATCAAAGTGTTTATGAAGTTTATATGTATGTATGGGACTTCAGAGAATAGGTTTAAGCATGTTAGAATAGAGGAAAACTGATATTGGTTTCATCTCTGTTGAAGTAAAGACTTGTCTGAACTAACTAGGGTAGGGAGCAGCTATGCGCGCCCTGCAGTTCAACACGGCACAACTGCGCTGTTCACTAGTCCTGAGTTTTGGACTTCTGATGTTGTGTGGTAGTTCTACCATGCTATAACAACTTAGATATACATGAAAACAAACATGGTTTGTGAACTTAAGTTCCTTTGTATATCATGGGAAATTTAACTTGCTTTAGTATGCGTTCTTAAAGAAGATTTAGAGTTTTAAAAGAAAAAGTTCGATGAAAGTAGTAATGTGTCAATTCTAACTTTGTGGACTTGATGATATACTCTAAGGATGCATGAGATGTGATTCTAAGAAGTCTTGGTATCACTAGAAAGCATGGTTTAAGTTTAAAATGAATTATAAAGATGGATTCAGACTTTTTGCAAACTAGTACTATAGACATCGTCATGGTCATATTCTGAACATCTAAGATTACATACTAATACCCTAATCATGATCTATATGTGCATCCATCTATTATGACATGACATAAGATCATTTAAACATGATTTTATACAAGTTTTCAAAGGATGAACAAGTCTAAATATGTTCATACGATGAAAATCTTTGTGAGCATGCATACTAATTGATTTCATGACTATCTCATATGTGTACATGGTGAGCATAGTAGTCCTTGTGATTCATGGCCTTAATTGGCCTGAACTTATTTGAAATCTCAAACTAGAACCATACATTTCCAAGATGAACATAGGATGACCTTAAGAGCATGCAAGAATATTTAATAAGTATATGTTAACTGCATGCTAAAGAATAGGACAAGACTAAGAAGTGCAAAGCTCAACTCTGGTCAGGCCAGGAGACAGTGCAGTTGCGTCGTCCCTAAGCCTAATAGGGCGCAGTTGCGCCCCCCTGCAGTCTGGTCTGACTTATTTTGTTGTAATATATAAACTGGTATCATGTGTGTTATACTATTTTCCATCATAATACATGATTACCATGATGTTAAAGAGTTCTAATACATAATAGTCATGTGCAACCAAGAGTCTAAAGATATATACAAACTAAATGGATGATGGTTATATAGCTACATGACGTGATAGCATGTTAATGTGATTTTTCCATTTACGTTGCTAAAATTATAATGAATGTGTATCACCGACTTTTGTGATCAAACATGTATAAGATTATTAGCTTATAGAGTTGAGTAACTAATAAAATATGTTGTATACATAACTACGTTACAATAGGATTTTTTTTTGCTAAATTTAGACTGAATTAAAAAATAAAAGAGATTACAAGCCTTATGGGAAAACCCCAATGAATATAGCACATACATCGCATAGGACAGGCCCTATGATGTCATAACTATAAAAGATTACAAGGCCAAATGCCCAACAAAGATGTGATAAGAAAACACTATCCAACAGTTACAGAACAAAGCCCAACAGACAAGCTATAAGTAACAATAACAATAATTTTTAATTAAGACCATTTGCAAGTAGACTGAACAACAGTAGCAAGAAAAGCACTAGCAACAACAACAAGAGCACAACAGATGTGGTGATAAGTTCCCCAAGCCTTTCAGCCACAACAGACCAAAGCATCTGTAGCTTTTTCAGCACACCAGGTGTAGCCACACTGCCAGCAACAACATGCCAAGTCTACATATGATATGCGTGACAAACCCAAACACCAGAAGCAACAACAATCAAAACGGCATTCCAGGAGAAGCCAAAACATTTAGCAGAAGAAAATCATTCTCCCACACCATAATAACAGCAACATAATATAATAACAACATAGGTCATGAGTCAGCAGCTCCAGAGGCATAGAAGCAGCATAGGCATCAAACCATATGCAACCAACCAAGCAGTAGCAAAAGTGATCGCAAACATGACCAAACCAGCCCTAGCCCAAATCAGATCATCAATATAACAGTTGAACTTCCTAGCCCCAACCAGACTGGAAAACACGAAAAGAACAACCATATCTGTCAAGGCCAAGACAGAACTATACCAGCATCCATATCATATGCGTGACAGAACCCACACACCAGCATCAACAGAAAGCAGCGGCATCAAAGGAAAAGCCAAATTATGTAGCAGACAAAATAGGATATAACCCCAACAATAATACAAATAATCCTCTCCCACCCAACAGATAGTAACAACAAAGCTTAGCAGTTGTAGCAATCATCAGCACACCAGGAGCAGCCACAAGGCCATCAACAGGGTAGCAATCTGCACCCGAGCAGCAAAACTCGGCAGCAGCAGAACCCAGTAGCAGCAATCCTTAAACAGCAGCAGCAGAACCCAGCAGCAGCTGTAGCAATACCTAAATAGCAGTAGCAGAACCCAGCAGCTCCAGAAGCCATCTAAAACACCCAACCCTAGCCCAAGATGGGGAGAACTTCCTAGCCCCCCAAATTACATCATCATCCTGCCAAGGCCCAAGACCAGTAGACCTTAACATAGCAGCAGTAACATAGCAGTCAGCTCCTGCGGTAATAAAGACCCATAATCCAAACTAATCCTTGCAAATACAATAATAATTACAAAACACATTAGCAAGTCTCCATAAACTAAATGCCCAAGCAAGACAAAACCCCCATAAAGCTGCAAAAATTGCTACAACAAGGACCTGCCAAAGCCTAAGGCAAACCAAGCCAGCCTCCGAATGACCAAAGAGATCAACACATACAAGCAGCACAACTCCACATCTCTGAAGCATCAGCAGACTTGCTGCAGACCCCAACTAAAGAGCCTGATTGCTGGTGCAGAAAGAGAAAGGCAAGCACAAAGTCCAACCTCAGCAATATATCACCATAGCAGAAGCACATCAGCTACTAAAAGGAACCCAACAGCTAATCAAACATCGACCCAATAACCACAGTAGCAGTGAGCAGCAACCCACCACAAATAGAAGGCCAAAAATAGCACTTCGTAGAATCAAAAACCCAGAATCCAAGAAAAATAAGGTAACATCAAATCGTCATAGAACTAAATGACAGTAACATAATTTATTGTTGACCCGCTTAAATCTGAGATTTGTATGAAGGCTACACTTTATCAAATTCAAAATGTCTTAAACGAGAGTCTGAGCAGGGATAGCTTTGTTGGAGAAAATCCTACCATTAACGCTCATTCCATAATTTGTAAACAACCACTACAAACCCAAGATGAATAAGACTGTAGTAAAAATGTGGACTAGGGTGGTGAATAAGATAATCAGTGATCGAACCCCAACTTATACTCTAGCCTCTCCAACCACACCGTCTAAGAATAAAGAAAAGAACACAGAAAGAATAGTTGCATTGAAAAAACAAGTGATCAAAAGATTCCAATTCATTGGAACAAAGCACACAAATAGGGTTCACTTAAAGACCAAAGTTAGCTAGTCTATCTAGAGTACGTAACCCCCTATGAAAAGTCAGCCACAGATTAAAAGAGAATCTTGGGGCTAGAAATTTATGCCACACCAACTTAACCTAAGGAACATCAGCCCCAACCTGCCTAATCGAGTTCAACACTAAAGCAGCTTTAACCTCGATAGAAATCTTATCAGGAATAGTGGAATCGCAATGCTTATTAGTATCAAAAGCATCTCTAAATGAAATAAAATTATTATGGTTAGAAGAGGGGAGGACCCAAACAGAGTTACTAATAATATGACCAACAGAAGAATCAGGACCTAGGCTAGAATTAATAACGAAGGAAGATTGAGCAGAGATGGCCAAAGGTGCCTCACTAAGACAAGGATCAAACCAAAGGCTAGTATTCTCCCCATTGCCAATACGAAATTTGATGTGCTTAGCTGCAAAGGATCTCAACTGAAGAACTTTTCACCAAATCCAAGAGCAGTCATTTGGAATAGGCATACACCAAAAATGCTTAGATTTCAAATTAGAGCGCACCCAAGAAGCCTATAAAGAACAGATATTAGGATTAACAATCCTCCATAGGTGCATAATGATCAAAGCTTTATTCCACTCCTCAAGCTGCTTGATGGCAAGGCCCCCTTCAAAAAAGGGAAGAGCAATCTTACTCCACGTAACTTTGGCACCATATTTAAGCAGGGAGGGACCATTCCATAAGAACCTACCCATAATGGATTTGAGGTTTTTAAGCACCGAAGTAGGAAGGATAAAGTAAGAAGACCAAAAGGATTGAATGGAGAAAATGACAGATTTAATCAATTACATTCTCCCAGCATAAGAGAGAAACTTATTAGTCCAAGAAGAGATTCTGACCTTGATCTTTTCAATAAGAGGATGGCAGTCAGCCAGACTAAGCTTATAAGTAATCAAAGGCACTCCAAGAAAATTTACAGGAAACACACCTAATTGAAATCCTAAAGCATCAATGATGGAGGTAGCCTGAGGGCCAAAAACTTGAGAAACAAAACACATGCTCTTGGAATCATTGACATGATGCCCCGAGAAGGCAGAGAAGTTGTCTTAACAAAATGGATGTCTCCGTGACAGAAAATAATGAGGTCATCAGCAAAGCAAAGATGAGTGATGGACAACAACTTAGTTTTCCAATGTTGTTTGAAAGGGGCCTCCATAGAAACCTTGGACAACATAAGAGACAAGACTTCCATAGCAATAACAAACAGGTAAGGTGAGAGAGGGTCACCTTGCCGCAGCCCTTTAGCCTCTTTAAAGTAGCCACAAAGCGACCCATTGACCTTAACCGAAATGAAAGTGGAGGAGATGCAAGCCTTGATCCAAAACACAAATTTAGGAGGAAATTTGAAAAGATGAAGAGCTGCCAACAAGAAATCCTAAGACACTGAGTCAAAAGCTTTACTCAAATCGATTTTTATAGCACAGCGAGCCGGGCCCGAAGGCCGATGATAGTTCCTGAATAATTCTTGGGCAAGAAGGATATTATCCCCAGTTCGTCTACCAGCAACAAAGGTAGCTTGACAAGCAAAAATAATCAAAGGAAGTATAGCCTTTAGTCTGGATGCAATAATCTTAGAGATGCACTTATAGGTAGTGTTACGACATGATATATGCCTATAATCATTCATGGAAGAAGGGTGGAGAACCTTAGGAACAAGGACAATGGCAATAGAGTTAGTACCTCGAAGTAAACATCCATACTTGAAAAAAGACTGAATTGCAAGAGTAAAGTCCCTCCCCACTATCCCCCGGGCATGCAGGGAAAAATTAACATTGAAGCCGTCAGTGCTCGGGCTCTTATTTTTCTTCATAGACTTCAAAGTAGCCAAAATTTTCGCATCAGAGATATCTCTTTCTTGAGAAGTAGCTTGTTAGGAAGAGACAGCACAACCAAAAGGAGGAGAAACATTCTAAAAATCTTGACTACAAGTCTGAGAAGCAGACCCTAGCAAGGATCGAAAATGGTTAACAGCAATGTCTTGAATATCCTTTTGTCCAGTTTGAATAACACCATCAGAATTCACAATAGCCAAAATTTTGTTTTGATTCCACCTATATTTAATCTGATTGTGAAAATACCCAGTATTTTTATCCCCATCCTTTAGCCATTAAATTCTAGACTTTTGCTTAGATAGCTTCTCCTCATTAGATAAAGCATACCATAACTCTTGAGAATGCAATCTCTGACTTTGGAGAATAGGGAGATTAGCAGGATTGAGAGAAATCGCCATATGGGTCTCATGAAGCACAATTCTAGCCTTATCTACAATAGAGGATAAGTTACCATTAGCCTTATTAAGAATGCACAGAGCCCTCTTAGCCTCTTTTAGTTTCCTAGCCAAAATCTGCAAAGGGTCCCCCGAAGTAGAGATATTCCAAGCATTCTGCACCACTTCAAAGAAGTTAGGGAGATCCAACATGAAATTAAAGATCTGGAAAGGCTTGGGACAAGAAGGTACAACCAAGCCTGTATGGATCACAGTCGGGCAATGATCCGAGAGATCTATAGGGGTAAAGAAAGCTTGAGCCAGAGGGGAACGATGCAACCAAAGATCATTGACCAAAGCACTGTCTAACTTCTTAAAGATAGGATTTGAGTCATTAGAATTCCACCAGGTGTGAACAGACCCAACTGCCCTAATATCAGCTAGATACAAATCAGAGGAACACTTAAGAAAGTCTTGCATCCCACTCTCGCAAGAGTTGGTTACCAACAATTTTAGAAACAGATAAGACCTCATTGAAATCCCCTAGCAGACACCACGAAAGGTTGATAGAGGGGGCTAAGGATCTTAAATCAGTCTAGAGAGCTTTCCTTTTATAGGGGGTATTGAACCAATAGATAACCGTAACAAAAATGTGAATATTAAGAGCAATAAACATAATAAGACAATGATTAAACTGAGCAGATTTTGATAAAATATTCACCTTCCAAACATTAGGGTCCCAACCAATCCAAATTCTCCCATTCGCATGATGCTCGTAATTAAACTATCATTGCCATCTAGAATGAATAGCCTTAGAAACAGTAAGAGATTTGAGAGCTTTGACTCTAGTTTCAACTAGGACAACAAAAGAGATATTATGCTTACACAAAAGAGCAAGGACACTATCCTGCTTGGGTTCTAAATATACAGCTCTAATATTCATAGAGCAAAAATTAACCATAAATAAAATAATAAAAATTTAAGGGGGGGATTTCCCACCCCTCCTTTAATTTTCTTCTTAGAGGATTGCCCATGATCTAGACCACCTCTAGGCTTAGACTAAAGATCACGACCAGCCTTTTCATCTATAACCTTAAGCTTACCCACAAGGGGGTTAGGAGAAAGGGTGCAGTTAGTGTCAAAAAACTCAGGAAGCCCTCATAGACAGCCTAACTGTATAAAGGAATTATGGGCATCAGCACCCCTCACAGAAATACCTAGGAGATCCTACTGCTTAGGACCTTTAGAAACCCAAGTCCAATCATTAGAAGAATCTGAAATAAGGCTAATAGAAGAGCCAGAAGCAGTGACATAGTCTGGGGGTTTAGGATCCACTACAACTTGAGCTTTAGGAACCCACTTGTAATTAGCCCCAGGGCATCTAATCAGGGAGTGCCCAAAAGACTTACAATGGGAGCAAATTTGGGGCTTGTTTTGATATTTAACTCTAACCGAAACTATTTTGTCACTATTAGATTCCTCTTCAATAACAACCAAATCAAGGCTAGTAGGCATAGCAGACGCAGGGGTAATCTCAATACAGACCCTCGCAAAATTCATTAGCTCCAATTTTTCAGTTAATTTATCCACAAAAAGTGGTTTACCCACTGCACTAGCAATATAACTAAGACCATCCGAAGAAAGATACGACAAAGGGATATTATGGAACTTCACCCAAACCGGAGCTTTAGAGCAAGAATCAAATTGGATATCCATACCTTCCTTCCATTTAAGACCAAGAAGTTTATTAGAAATATACCAGGGGCCCAGGGCAAGAACATTATCCCAATCCTTCGGCGAGGCAAATTTTAAGATAAAGAACCCCTTATCCTGCAAAAACACATTTTGAAGCCCAAACTTGTCCCAAAGATTGTGGACAACCTCTTCAACAAGCTTAAAAGGCAAACGAGAATGAAGAAAACTACCCACAAGATACGAATTCCAAAGACTATTTCCCTTAACCAAAACTTCAAAAGGAGGCCTAACAAGTATAGCCCCATTCTCAAAAGGAGGTGAAAGAAGCATATAATCAAGCTTAAGAAGAGAAACAGGATCACCTTTCGCTACAACCGAGCTCCAAGAAGGTTTTGCAGGCAAGAATGTAGAACCTCTCAAACCCTCCACCTTGCTGGACTCACCCAAAACTAAATTCCCTATAACCCCAGGAACCAAAGGGGAGCTAGGAAGCTCACCCTCTTCCAACACTGGCTCACCACAGTCGACCAACACCTCAGGCAGAGTAACAGGATAGAGCACCACAGGCGAATGCGAGATTTGAGCATCACCCAAACTATTTCCTCTAGGGGGACTTTTATCAAACAGGTCTTGGTCATTTACATTTCAAGCAAAAGGCATACCTTTACTAGCGAATTCATTCAACTGCTGTGTAGTAAACCCCTGAGCAAATATGAATTCCATGAGTGTATTACACTTCCTCCGTTCAGCGACAGCGTCAATACGCCCCTGTTGAGAAAGTTATTGAGTAGCTTGAAAATTTTCCTTTATATTAGAGCCAGGCAGAAGCCCTAAGCTATCTGATTCGACACCCAATGAATTCAAACCATCAGAATTAGCAGAACCCATAGTAGCCTCAAGAGGGAAAGGGGCTGATTCGGCCATATCAGAGCCAACCACTAAGGGAGAGTTGGGGTAAGAGACACCAAACTCATTAAACAAATCCCTAGATGGGCTACTAAGAGAGTTCCCAGCCGAGAGATGAGAAGGGCTAACCATAATACCGAAGAAGAGGCGAGAAAGAAAGGAGAAAAAGGACCAAGATCAAGAATAAACCAGAAGAGAATCCAGGAAGGAAAACGAAAAAGAGAGAGAACCTACATCTTGTTAGAGCTCCCATTTTGAGTCTTAATATTAAGGTTACAATAAGATTTCAAGTGTTGATAAGCTATAAGTTGGTAAAATACGCTTAAGGCAAGTTCCCTAACTTACACAACTTTGGATTTTGTCCAAGTTCTCTAACTTTATTTGATTCTCATATTGAATGCAAGTTTCTTAAATTCTTTACACTGTATATATTGTATAATCTGAATTGTTACCATATCAACCATATTTATCTCGAGCATATATTTATTACTATTCAAAAATCATTTTTATATCTTAATATTGTTGCAAGCATGGAACTTATCGTTCTTAAATACATTATAAAAGTTGTCTAAGCCATTGATTCAACTAAACTATTATCATGTGTTAGAAAGCTATCCAAACCAATTAACTTGGTATGGACTCTTGTAAATCTATTGAGATGAACAACCCTCATTGAAGGGGAAATTATATAGTTGTTGGGGAACCGACGTGTGCACATACTAGCACATTTAAATGTTATGCATAATGTAGGGTACTTAGGCTAATCACATGTTGTACTCGTTTTTATTAGATTTTCAGTGTATTACTGGTATTTCTAGCATGAGTTCTTAGTCCTTAGTGATTGCTCAATGTTCATTATTCTTGAACTTTGACATGATTAACTCTTTGAATCTTGTTGATATCTTTCATGTCCATAGTGACCTTTGTTGAGAATTGTTGATAATTTTTGAACTATTATTCATGGTCATACCCTTGAGATTTGAACTTTATAACTGTTCATCCTTATTGAGATGTTACTTGCTAGGCAAATTTGTTGCTCATCCTTGCTTTCCTTAAAACTTTCAGTTAAGGAAGAACATGGTGAACCCTCAGGCAAGGACAAGGGTAAAGAGAAGGCTTCGAAATAGCTTTATTTCTTAGTACTAGGAATTTACTATTATTATGTTGTATGAAGACTTAATTATTATGATGTAATAAGTTATGTTTGAATTAAGATGTTGTAGTAACGATTGCGAGACTATGGGATGAGAATATTTATGTTATCACAATATAAATTATTCTATTTTTCCGTTGTGTGAGACTTTAATTTATTATTAGAAATAGCACGTGACGAACCAAATTCGAGATATGAGTGTCTAAATTTGGGGGCGACACATGTTGGTATCAAAGCATTGAGAAGAACCTTAGGAGCGAGATTCCTTAAACTATAACCTTAAGAAGAACTTAGAGGATAGAAGGAGATAAAACTCATATAGAGTTTTCCTAGAGATTTAGTGGCATAATGAAATATATTTTCATTCCATGCTATGAATTTATGTTCTAATGGAAATTGTTGTTTGTTGTCTTATGTTTGTTGTTATAGGATGACGGACTTGGGAGGACCCAATAGAGTGATAGAGGAGGAGCCACATGATATACACGTAGTGTATGAGGCACCATTAATAGCTGAGCCCATTTCAGCAGTGGCTCCTATCGATGATGTGGATGAGGAGGAAGAGATGGAAGAAAGGTAATTACTTAAACATTGAACAAATAAGGTCACTTATAACAATAAAATGTTTAAAGCCGTAATGAACGTTAACTAACTAAATGAATGTTAGTAAGTTAACCAAACGGATAGTTAGACTGAGAAGGAGGAGAAGATAGGTTAATAACAATACTTAGTGATTGTATGTGACCTAACATGGTATGCTATGTGATTATGTCATGTAGAACCTATAAAGGCTTAAAAGAAAAGTGAATTAACATTAGACGATGCTGAAGGCAAGTTTTATAAACCCCTTGTCTATACTTTATTTTGGACAAGCTTTATGATTCATGTATGATATGCATGAATTGATGTAACAAAGAAGTCGAAGCCATTTCCTTCGGCTATACCAAACTTAGAGTATTTTGTGAATTTCCTTATAATCTATCAAAATATTATTGATACTGCTATCTTGTACCATCTGTTTTGGTATGGATTCAAAGAAAGACTGAGTATGAATAAACAAATATTTTATCGTGAATCGACTGGCATGTGAATTTGCTAAAACTTAAATGTAGATACGTTTAATGTAGTAGTGTTGTATAACATAGAGTACCATAGACTGATCACCTAGACGTGCTCGTAAGAAATATCGGACTTACAGACTTGGTGTCGGGTTGTCCTTTTTAAAGAAAGAAAGAACGAAATGCTCATGGTCTTTAACAAAACTTAAGGTTTAATTAATGATGTTCAACATTAAACATTTTAAAGAAAAGAGAAGTGCTATATTGATTTATTCATAGTACTTCATAACTATCATTTCAGTTATAGAAGATATACTCATATGATTCATGCATGTTGTTCTACTATAATTATTATACTTGCTGAGATAGTGATGCTCACCCTTGCTTGAACCATATGATTGCAGCTAAGAATAAACGGATCGAAGGATCCAGTAAAGACAAAGGAAAGGCCAAGGCGGATAAATAGTTATCCTTATAATAGAATAGTATTATTTTTGTATTAAATTGATATTATGACAAAGAACATATGTAATGGTTACAAAGAACCTAGGAAGGGACTTATTATTATGTAATAAAAAGGTAGACACATTCACTTTATTGATGTATTCCAACTAAATGTATGTGTGAATAGTAGTACCGTGTAGCACCATCTATTGGGTTGGAAGATACCTGAATTTGGGGGCGTCAAAGTATGGGTGTGGTTTTAAAAATTTTGAGGACGAAATTTTTATAAGGGGGAAAATGTGACAACTCGAAAAATCGAATTGTCCAGAAATTTAGTTTAAAGAATTAGTTATTAATAAAATAAATTTTTATTAATAATATGTTGTGCTATGTGTTTATTAATCACTTTAGAACCTAGGATGATTATAAGACGGGAGAATTCTGGCTACGAGGTAGATTGAACGAGTAACAATTTTTAAGACGAAAATAAAAAAAATTGGGAATAAAAAGATTTTCGAGGAAAAAGACGAAATATGCACTATTCACCAGACGAAACCTAAGGGATTTGGGTTTGAATAACCTAAGCCTTTTTGAGAGATCGGTATATCGAAATGACATTCTGTCGAAAGATTTGACGATAATATATCGTCAAAATTTATGTTAGTCATTAAAAAATTTCTCAAAAAATGTGCAGAAATTAGATGAAATATAAATAACGAAAAATACTGTTATGTACTTTTTATTCATTTAACTAAGTTTTGAGAAAATGTGATGGAAAACACTATTCATCAAAAAGTGTTTTTCTATTTTTCAAAGTTCTGAAGAACCCGTAAAAGTATTCTGTAGAGGAAAGACGAAATATCCAAAAATATTTGGATCCCGAGAATCGCAATTTTTTAAACTGTCAGACGAATTCTGAAACACGAAACAGCGAAACTTCCAGGAGAAGGTTCGTTAAGGAGATGGGAATTGTAAGGAGGTTGGGGCATTTTGGTAAAAAGCCTCCAAATGACTATTTTACCCCTAGCCTTGAAAGCTTATAAAAAGAGAGTTAGAATTTATTTGTTGGTGATTTGAAAAATCACCAACACTTGGATATATATATATATATATATATATATATATATATATATATATATATATATATATATATATATATATAGAAGATTTTTGGATGGAGGAAAAGAAGGAAAATCAAAAGCTAGCAAATCGCAAGTTCACCTAAGGAAGAAGATTAAAGAAGAAAGGTAATACGAAACCTAGCGTTAATCTAATTTTTTTCTTTTAAGTTTTCTATGTCAATATACATAGCTTAATAAAAATGAAAGTAAAATATGTTAAGAATGATTTTCATATGGTTGAAACCATAAGAAAATGAAAAAAATAAGAATTTGAAGTTTAGTTATAAAAAGTTCTTAAAAGCTTTCATAGGAACTATGATTTGCTTGATGAATTTGAATGATACGAATTAATCATATGAATGATTCGGTGACATAAGTAAGGATTGGTGTTTTATAACACTAAATTCTAAGAAAAAGTGAAATCGTAATCAAAATATCGATTAAAAATGAAGAACGCGAAGAACACACAAAGAACACGTGAAGAAAGTTGTTGATTGACAAATTTAAAACCATCGTAATTAGAACTTGTTGTTGATGGACAAGTTTAAAACCATCGCGTATAAGTTAGTTGCTTATTGCTTGGTTAGAATTTAGAGAAACGTTCATGAAGAATGGATTGAAATTTGCCTATAATGAAGTTATGGTAAAATTTCGTAAACGACGAATGAAAAGTAGAAAGTAAGGTAATGAACCCTAATTAATACGTTTTCATAAAAATGTTACAAAACATTGAAAACGTGAGTTGTGGACTCAAGAACGAACAAATTTCGAGTTCGGATGACCGAATTACGGACGAACGAGCGAAGAAAGTTAATAACGTAAAACGAACGAATGATAAAATTTAAGCCAATTGAATGGCATGTTAGCGGATTCAAAATAAATTCTATCTGAGGGAAGTTGAAGTGCATAAGATAAGGAAGAAAATGGCTTTCGAACAAATCCGTTCTGATTTAAAATGAAGAAGTTACGAGATTGCAAAGTATGTGATCCGTGCATGGAAAAAAACTTAGTAAAATTCTAAAAAAAATTCAAGAGAACAGAGTCAACGCTGCAGCACCGGCTAAGGCATGAAATGGGGCACCGCAGCACCTGACCCGGATGTCAGCCACTGCAGAGTTGCGCTGCTACACGCCAAAAGCAAAGGGAACCGGCGCCGCAGCGCTGGTGCAGGGCAAAACCTAGAAATGATAGTGAATATATAGTTCACATAATGTAACACTTAAACAATTGAAATTTAAACTCCTTATTTAATTAAATATGTGATTTAATTTTTAAAAAGTTAGTTTTGTGAGTTTATTTAAACCTTGTATGGTTATGTGAATTTATGAAATGATTAAAGAGAGTCACTAATAGTTTATTTAAATTAGTGGACTAACCCTAAGAATTTAATATCAAAAATTTGATAGGATCATTAATAATTAAATATTCAATTTATTTGAATATAGTAGCAAGAGTTGAACATATTGATTAATTACAATTTTGATTAATTAATTGATAATGTGTTAATTAATAATTATTATGAATAAATAATAATTAATGTGTAAAAGATTAATAATTTAAAAAATGATTATATGTTTACTTGATTAATTTGTGCAATATAGTAAACCTTTATTATATGATAGTTAACTATATATTTTATATAGTACAAGGTGGTACATTAATATGTCTATATATTATATATATAGACTATATAGTAAGAGTTATTTGCATTCATGTGAGTTGCATAATAATATTGTTATATGATATGAAGTGTGTGGGTAAACATCCATGTATACCCCATTGACATAAAATAATATCAATTGTTAAAATTAATATAATGATTTCATTAAGTTATTATGATAATATCAGTCATGGTAATAGAAAATGTACATGAATTATTTGTATGTGCACTACTTGATACCTTGTAATTGAGAATTACATGGTATGCTCTTTAAATCATTATAACATATGTTGTATGAAATGAATTGTGTAAGCATATTATATAACCAAAGTATATATTATGTGTATAGTATAAACCAAATGTTGTTTTGGTATTACATTTTGTGCAAGTGCTGAGATTTTGTCCCAAATTGAGTGGCACATAGTACATGAATAGTGACTTAGAATTAACTTATGTATTTTCCAAAAAGGCTAGAGTTGTGTAGGGATGATGGCTAGAAATCAGTTGGTGAACCACTCCTTAGTAACCAATGTGTTCTTCCTTTGCACCATAAATTCAATCTCAGTGCAATGTGATTGCCCAGTCCAAGTTTCTTCTTTAAATGGTAGCTCCATTTTCAGTTTTCACGTTGCTTTGTTTTAGATCTTGGAAACTCTGATAATTTGAGAGTAAGTGAGTTGTGGTCCAAAGAAGAGGTTAACAATCACAGAAGGAAGAAACTAAGTTCATCTAGCTCCAAGAAGTATAAAATCTAATTTATGTTCTTGAATTGGGTTTTTGGCAAATTCTTGTAATTCTCATGAATTCTTTGTAATGTGGTATAAATTGGCTTAAGGGTGTGTTGTTTTAGTTAGTATGCATGCTTAGAAGTATTAGAAGTAGTTTGAGTTGCAGCAAAATATGTTTGACAATGGTTGGAGTTGAGCCTCTGCAGAAGTAGAGGCCATATTTTTTTTTCTGGGCGTAGTGGTGCGGCCGCGCCACTTCCCTAGTCTTTCACCAGGCGACCGCGCGGGTAGCAGATCACAGTTGCTCATGTTAGCTCCTTAAGACATTCTGAGCATGTTACTTTGATTATTATATGAATACAAATGACCTGAACTTGTGGACTAAGGTAGTTATGTATATAGTAAGCCATAATAGGTTTGTTTTGACTTGGTTATTCAAAGAAGGCTTAAAGATTTGAAAACTAGAAATTGTATACCTGGAGTAATATACATTCAAACCTTGTGAACATATGTATATAACTTGAGTATGTGCATAAATGCATATGAAAGCATGAATTAGACAATATAGACGTATCTTGCATGCTTGAATGAATTTTACTAATAGAGACTTAAAGTTTCAAAAATGAACTTGATAAACTATATATACATTAAGTTGAGAACTTGTAAGTATGTTTTTGATGTCTAACATATATGTATATGAAAGTACGATGTGCGGTAGGCTTGCATGATTGTTAGCTTAACATGTGAAGTCTTGATTTAATGAAAACGAATAATGACCTATGTTATGGTTTGATGAAGGTTTAAAGTTAGTTATTCACATCATAACATGTGTATTGTGCATGATTATTCATATTTGTGCAAGACGGGAGAACACTGACTTTCTGCAGAGCAGCCATGTCTTGGTTTGCACTAGGAGTAGCGCGGCCGCGCCACTCCCTAGTACAAACCAAGCACGGCCGCGCAGTCCTGCAGTAAGGTTTGAGTTCTGTTAATAAATTGAGAACTAATGCATGCTTATATGGTTACTCTAATCTATAATACTTATCCAGCATAGTATTCATGTGATAATAAGCATGATATTTGTAGACACTCGAAATTTTCAGCATATCTGACATCAAAGGAGCACTATTCATCTTTCAAGAGGAAACCCTGGAAGACGGTTCATATCCATTTCGTATACCACTGGGAGGAACAGCTCGACCCCGGATACCACTGGGAGTAATAGCCTCAACCCCGGAACACACACCGGGAGTAACAATTCCAACCTCGGAGATTACCCTAAGGACTGCAGTTACAATACCGGAACACAAATCGGAGAAGACCGTTTCATCGCTGAGATAGCCCCGAGATGTTCTGTCTCAGTGCCAACACTAGGAATAGCAGATTCCAACCTTGGAGATAATCCCAAGGAAGGCAGTTGCAGTTCCGGAGATAACCCCGAAAATGCTTGCTTCAAATACATGCAATCAGCTTCAATCTCGGTGCTCACAACGAGATACTCAGTACCAACCTGGAGATTACATCGGGAGGACAGGCACACCTCAGAGATGACACTGAGAACCTTCAACCATTACAGCAGTTCAATCTCAGCGATAACCCTGAGCAACGTCTGCTTTATCAGCCCAAACCGGAGAAAACCCCGGTGAGGTGTAAAGTCGTCATCTCGCCAACTTGACGCCACATCACGCCGTCTCAATATTTCAGACATACATTTCTACACAACAATGTCCCATAAAAGCCAAGGAAAACCAATCCCGAGTGACTATTGCGCAGGATAACGGATAGAATTTGAAGCTGAAGGCCGGAGGGCATCGTCCAATCTTCATGACTTCGTACAACCTCTAATCCCATGTCATTGCGTAACTCTCGACAACGGCGGTACGAAATAGGTCCTATATACCTCAATCGGATGCCCGGATTGCAATTCTAAAAGTTCGAGCGGACATCACGTTGCCTACGTGCATATACTTCGAGACGGCAGGACCCGCGATGCCCGGGGCACCCCGGGCAGCCTCTAGTATAGAGGGCTTGGGGTGGCCATTTTGTAAGAGAAAACGACGAGGATGCCCTGCCCAATTTACTCTGTACACACCCCAAACTGAGTTCTTTCTCATTTTAAATACTTGTGAGCTCACATATAGCTACTTCTGTACCGACGGAAGCCAATGTTTATCTACTTTAAAGATATAGAAGTCTTCTTTGGCAGCCCACTGTAAGCCTTCTCACACACTTTAAAGCCTTTCTCTTCATCTTCGCACACACTGTTCTTCACGTTGAGAGTCGCGTTGCTTGTGTTTGCCCGGACTTTGGTCCGTGGTTTTATTTCAGTTTGTATATATATATATATATATATATATATATATATATATATATATATATATATATATATATTTATATATATATGGTCTAACATTATCGAGTTATGCCTCGATTGAGCCTAGACTCCGGTCTGCAGCGTTTACTTGCTTTTGTATATATATATATATATATATATATATATATATATATATATATATATATATATATATATATATATATATGAACTGCATGTCAAACTTGTTCGATGAGCCTAGACTTCGGTCTGGAGCGTTTACTGCTTTAATATATATATTTATATATTAACTGTTGTCGGACTTTGTTCGATGAGCCTGGATTTTATATTCGGAGCGTTTATTTGCTTTCGTATATATATACTTATATATATGAACTGTGTCGAACTATGTTCGATGAGCCTGGATTTTACATCTGGTGCGTTTACTGCTTTAATATATATATGCTTATATATATTAACTGTTATTGGACTTTGTCCGATAAGCCTGGATTTTATATCCGGTGCGTTTATCACTTTTATATATATATATATATATATATAAATTTCGTCCCACCTGGAGTTTACTTCGTGGTGGTTGACCGTTTTTACAGCTTTCTATACATTTCGTCCCGCTTGGAGTTTCCTCCGTGGCTATTGATAGCTTTTACAGCTTTATTTACATTTCTGATCCCCATGGAGGTGCTTCGTGGTTGGTGATCATGTCTATATATATATATATATATATATATATATATATATATATATATATATATATATTTATAGCTTTTATATATATACCTGCTTACTGCGTTTTTATAAATTGCGGCATCATGTGAGCCTAGGAATCATGTGATCACAGATTCAGTCCACTGAATCTAGATTCGGTTCCCGTGATGGACCTTTTTAGCTTTAAGCAGCTTATAAATTTATCTGTGATGTTTGGATGTCCTTAGATGGTTTTCATACCCACGAAGATTTCAGCACCTATTTGTACATTATTTTCATACAGATGCCTTGCATCTGTAAAATAAAATCAATCTAGCCGAATACGGAATAAAATGGGAGTGTAAAAGGTCTCACTTACTATTGAGCACAAGGGTTTGAAAAACCTCTTTTTAAAACATCACTGCCATATCTTGCTAAAAATTGAATTTTTACATAAATTCAAACCCTGTGTATATAGGTGCGAATGAGGCCTCACACTACTTCCAAATAAAAGCACATTGACCCACCCCCACACACACACACACACATTAATATAACAATTTCTTGAAAAGTGGCAGTCACCGTGGCAACACGGATGTCGGGGGGTGCCTAACACCTTCCCTCCGCATAAGCAAGTCCCGGATCCTAATTGAATCTCGGTTTCACCGACCCGTTTAGTAGTGTCACATCACTGGATCAATGTGCAAACCTTTTCTCGGTTGTGTTGATACAACCAGTTAAAAAATCAACTGGCGACTCTTATAGTCCAATCGTCGACATTACACATGTCGGACCTTTTTCACGTGGTTTTTCAAACAAATCTCACATAAAATGAGAACACAAAAAATAGGTAACGAAAAAGGGACAAATAAAAAAGCCGACGTCGACAGGTGGCGACTCTGCTGGGGACTCCAGTAAGAGGACTTAAGCCGCTATTACAAGCTTTTCAAAACTATTATATGCTCGTGCGTGGATGTTGCATTTACATTTATGATGAATGTGTACGAATGCATATCTTTACTGCGATTAATGCTTTACACTATATCTGCCTGTGATATTAGTGCTACGCACATGTCATCATTTTCATATACGGTGAGACGCGATGTATGTGAATGTATGTTGTGTGGCCCCTCAACCAGGAGGCTATCCTGTCGGTGTTTGATTACTGGACTCGTGGGAAGACTAATTCCCCGAGGCTCAGGAAAGGCACCACCCAAATTCGATCCAGTTGAAAGACCGGATTAACTTCCCGTTGAGTAAATTGCAATGATTTGGGAACCTTCATGCCGAAAAGCCGCGAGAGTAACCTAAGATAGGTCAGCCTCTGATAAAGCAAACGCGGAGGAAAGTCTCTTCATGTTTTCTCATTTCAAATTACTTGTAAAGCCAATTACTTGTAATTTACATTCCATATTCATCTCCATGTAATGAGAAATATGAAGAAATATGTGCATATACATATTTACATTAACATGTTATCTTGCACTTCGAACAGCTAACATCCGTTTTGTAGGACAAATTTCCTAAAACGGACACATCACATAGCATGTTAACATTTACACCATCTCTAAAACTAAACTATGCCAGTTTTGTTACAGGGAAGCATTCGGATCTGTTACCCGGTCAAAGTCTGAAAAGGCCGCAGGCCTACAGCCAATCATGTCTTCATCTGACCAGTCTAATCCAGTTTCTCGCGAAGAATTCAACGGATTAACTAAACAAATTACAAACTTGGTTGTTCTGTACATCAATCTACGCAGGGTCTAAAATTACCCGTACATACTGAATCCTCCACACAAGGGAGAACCCAAGGTTCTGATAAAGTCATTACAGTACCTGAACTGCAGTTAGATACAACCAACAAAAGTCATGATGCCACCCATCTTACAAAAGATCTAGACACCGGTGACATCAGAAAGAAAGTTCTTCAAATGGAAGAAACCCTGCATTCTATCAAAGGAATTGGAGCACACGGGAGTGTTTCATATGCCGACCTTTGTAGGGGTTTTAATGCTGCTTGGAAATGTGCTTATCATGCCGGGGCACCTGGACATGATACTCAAGATTGTTGGGCCTTGAAACATAAGATCCAAGACCTGATAGACAACGGTGAGATCGTGGTCACCAAACCCGATCAACCTCAAATTCAAGACAACCCTCTTCCTCCACACAAAGAGGAAGAAGTCAACATGATTAATTGCAGCACTGGACAAAGTTCCAATTTTAACTGCGAAGCATCCCAGATCACCAAAGACGGTGCTGACAAGTGGGATTATACCAAGTTCCAGTTCTCAATAGAACGAAAGATGAAAGCTCTTTGCAAACAAATTGAGCAATTGGCAGAACTGGTGACCTACTAGCATCAAGTCACACGCCAATTAATCAGCCAGGAGCATGCTAGTATCCTTCCTCTTATCATGAATATTCCCTCTTCACCTCTTGAAAGTGGAACAATGGAGGACAAAGTGGTAAAGAGAGCAAATGCCAAAGCTCGTCGAGATTTTGCCAACAGAAGGAAATTTACATATCTGGGCCAACCTATGGAGGAAATCCTTCAAATGCTAATCAATGAAGGAAGGATTACTTCCCTCTTACATCCAATCAATCCCCGTTCAGGACTGTTTAATTCAGATGGAGTATGTCAATATCACTCCCATTCTCGCGGTCGCAGCACAGAAGAATGCTGGGCACTCCGCCACCTTATCCAGAATCTCATTGATAGCGGAGTCCTACAACTAGAAGATGATGATACTGTGCTACGAGGAAGTGAGAATACCTATCCTACTAAATGGAAAGGATTGATAGCAGTTATCTCCACTGAGGCTGATGGCATTGTCAAGCCACGCCCTATATCTACCATTCAACTCAGAGGAAGCAACAATCCTTTGAAAGTGGCTGCTCCAGAGCCAATCAACTTACCCTTCCGACCACAATATCCTGTTGTCAGCTTACAGAAAGTTCCTTAGAATTATGGAGAAGCTGAAGGATCCACTTCGCATACAACTACTGCAGTGATGAAGGAGAATCCACTGTATCTTCCCCAACAGGTAATAAAGTCTACCATCAAATCAAAGGGGAAGATTCCCATGGAGAAGATTGAAAAATTCCTCCATGCCATGGGTCATAATGAAGCCAAGGTGGTTTTAAGCTTAAGAGAAGCTCCACACCAAATTTCAATCTTGGACTTGGTTTTAACTTCTGAAGATCATCGGAAGATTCTACAGAAGGTTTTGGAAGAAGCCTATTTATCAACATCAATGGATGTGGAAAAGTTTCAACATTTGGTTGATCACATTTTCAACAACAATGTGACATCCTTCACTGATGATGACATACCGCCCGAAGGGACCGGTCATTGCAAGTCGTTACACATTGCGGTCTTGTCCTCTGGATATATGCTAGCTGGAGTCTTAGTAGACGGAGGCTCATCTTTGAATATCTGTCCATACGCTACATTGTTGAAGATGAACATCAATCTCAATCGAATCCGAGTTAGCCATACAATCATCAAAGCTTTTGATGGATCCCATCGTAATTCGATCGGAGAGATTGACCTGCCT
Organism: Panax notoginseng; assembly: GCA_016801055.1. Classification (NCBI taxonomy): domain Eukaryota; kingdom Viridiplantae; phylum Streptophyta; class Magnoliopsida; order Apiales; family Araliaceae; genus Panax; species Panax notoginseng. The sequence goes on from CM029016.1 coordinate 56,671,056, forward strand.
ATTGAGATTGGTCCCCATACATTCTGCGTGTCTTTCCACGTACTCAAGATCGATTTAGGATACAACCTGCTTTGGGAAGACCGTGGATTCATATGGCTGGGGCAGTCCCCTCCACCCTTCATCAGCAACTGAAATACATTATCAACAATAGCCTAGTTACAGTCAACGCTGAACTGGAATGCCCTCAATAAGGCGATATACCGTTCATCAGTTTTAATTCTGATATTGAGCCGGTCAATTTCCACACTTTGGAAGTAAGCAACCCTCAATTTCATGCCTTGGAAACACCACTGCCCGTACCCAAGATCTCTGTCAAAGTAATGTCGGCTACTCAAGAAATGATGTCTTTGGGTCATCAGCCAGGACAAGGGCTGGGTAAAGATCACCAAGGTATCAAGTACCTTATCCAAATAGCCAGTCAAACTGGGATAGCTGGACTAGGCTATTCAGCCAGTTCTAGTCAAAGGAATCCTCATAAGCATCAGCAGATTCCTTCAACTTCAACCACGCGACGTTTATCTTCGCCTTCAAACGCTGAGTCTGCACAACCTCCTGTAAGGGTGCCAACCAACGTGATGGCTATGCTATTTCCCAAGCTAGTGCCATTCAAAGCAAAAGAAGTCTTTGTTTCAGATCCCAGAGTGGAGGAGGAGAAACAAAGAATCAAACAAAATGTCGTCCGGATAATGTCGGGCATGCGCATCATTGTTCATGATGAACATACAAACAGATATACCCCAGACGATGATTGCCCAGACGTCATGGTCATCATTCGGGAAAAGGAGGACGATGACTACCCCTCCATCAATGCAGTCCACTAGGACTTTATCCTTGCCAATTGGAGCAGCACTCCTTGCCGACAAGGGTAAAATGGGTAAGACTTCTTTCTGCCCTATAGATACAATAACTGCTTACTTTTCTGTACAGTATTAGCAGTTGTTTTGTCTGTATATGCTAACATTATGTATGATTAAATAGTTTCATATATATTAAGTGAAAACATATTTTGTTTCAGGACTCTGAACTTAGAGGTGCCTGTATTTACTGATAAGTTGCCTCTTCTCCACAAGGATTGTAACTTTGATGAAAAGTTGGACTCAGACTTGCTGGAAATATAAGAGGACATTGAGGTGCCTTCGGATATCAAAGAATGCGTCGAAGACAAGCCTAAACCCAACCTTGATCAAATCACCTCCTTCAATCTTGGAACCTTAGAAAACCTTAAGTTAATCCAGATTAGTTCAAACCTTACCCCAAACCAACGGAATGACATGGATACGTTACTAACCCAATTCCAAATGCATGGTCTCATGAAGAAATGGTGGGTTTGTCCACTGACATTGTTCTTCATCTCCTTCCCATTAAAGATGGATTCAAGCCAGTCAAGCAGAAGCTCAGGCGATTAAAACCTGAATGGAGTTTAAAGGTGAAAGAAGAAATTGTGAAACAATTTTAAGCTGGCATTATCATGGTATCTACATATCCTGAGTGGATATCCAACAACGTTCCCGTGCCTAAACCTAGAGGAAAGGTGCGAGTTTGCGTGAATTATTGGGATCTGAATAAAGCTTACCTTAAAGATAGCTTTCCCGTTCCCTTTATCCACATTCTCATTGACAATACTGCGCAATACGACATGTACTCCTTCGCTGATTGCTTTGTGGGGTACCATCAGATCATGGTTGCTGAGGAATATCATGAGAAAACTACTTTCATCACGCCTTGGGGAACCTTTTGCTACAGACGGTTGTCATTCAGCCTCATCAATACCGGAGCTACCTATCAGAGAGCTATGATGGCTCTTTTCCACGATATGATGCACAAAGAGATTGAGATATTTGTGGATGACATCATTGTCATGTCCCGGAAGGAGGAGGACCACTTAGACCATCTCAGAAAGCTATTCAACAGGTTGCGCAAGTACAACTTGAATTTGAATCCAGCCAAGTGCGCCTTTGGCGTTAAATCAGACAAGTTACTAGGATTTCTAGTCAGCCGCAAAGGGATTGAGCTGGATCCTACCAAGATCCAGGCCATCACAAAAATTCTCACTCCTCAGACAGAGAAGAAAATACGGGGATTTTTCGGAAGAATCAACTTCATTAGCCGATTCATTTCTCAACTCACAGCAACCTGTGAACCTATCTTCAAGCTGTTAAGGAAGAACCCCTCCATGAAATGGAATGATGAGTGCCAGAATGCCTTCCTTACCATCAAAGAGCAACTAGTCAAAGCTCCTATTTTGGTACCACCCAGGGATGATGTTCCCTTGTTCATGTACCTGTCCGTTAGTGACAATGCCATGGGCTGCATGCTGGGTCAAAAAGACGATAGAGGCCAAGAGCGAGCTATCTAATACCTCAACAAAAGATTTAGCAGCAGTGAACACAAGTACACTCTGATTGAGAGGACTTGTTGTGCTTTAGCATGGGATGCCATGATGTTACAACATTACCTCCATGGGCACACAACCCATCTCATATCTCGCGTGTATCCTCTTAAGTATGTGTTCAGCAAGCCCATACTGAATTGTCGGCTGTCCAGATGGCAGTTGATCCTACAACAATTTGATATTGTCTACGTGACTCAAAAGTCCATTAAGGGTCAAGGAATTGCGGATCAACTGGCCGCCGCACCTTCAAGAGATTTCAAACCCTTGGAAACATACTTCCCAGATGAAGGGGTAATAGCAATTCAGCCACAACATCAGTACGATACACGCCAAACATGGAAGATATATTTTGATGGAGCTGTTAATACGGAAGGTTCGAGAGCTGGAGCAGTTCTAGTATCCGATACGGGGGAGCAGTATCCCGTCGTCGTCAAATTACAATTTGTTAGCACCAACAACACAGCTGAGTATGAAGGCTGTATCATGGGGTTAAAACTTTCCCGTTCAATGGGTATCAGACGGTTAACTGTCTTTGGGGATTCAGAGTTGGTAATCAAACAATCCACGTGAATCTATCAAACCAAAGAGCTACGTTTGCTGCCTTACCATCGACAGGTTTTACAGATGGCTTCGGAGTTCGAAAAAATCTCCTTTATACACATTCCTCGTAATAGGAATGACTTTGCGGATGCATTAGCAACTTTGGCCTCCTTGATTCACATACCTGACAAGGAACACATGCCAAGCGTCACAATAGCCCTGCAAAAGGCACCAGCCTATGGGAACAACGTTGGAGAAGTATCGGATGAACTACCTCCCATCCAACAACCTTGGTATTAGCATATCAAGGAGTACCTACGAGATAGATTTACACCCGCTGAGGTGAGCCTTACTGAACAAAGGCGGATTCATCGACTTGCTATGAAATTTTACCTGATCGGAGATGCACTCTACAGGAGAGATGCAGAACTAGGTCTTCTCAGATGTTTAGACAAAGACCAAGCTCAGAGACTCATGGATGAGATCCATGGTTGAGTCTGTGGCCCATACATGAGTGGCCCCCTCCTTGTCAAGAAGATCTTCCGGATAGGACATTATTGGGTATCACTCAAGGCTGACTGCAATGACCATGTTAGGAGATGTTATCAATGTCAATTTCATGGGAATGTTATCCACGCCCCTCCACGAGAGCTCCACAACATGAGTTCACCTTGGCCCTTCTCAATGTGGGGAATGGACGTGATTGGGCCCATAGAGCCCAAAGCCAGTAATGGACATCGATTCATCTTTACCATGATCGACTACTTTACCAAATGGGTAGAAGCAGCCTCCTTCCCCTAGGGTTACCAAAGAAGTCATCATTGCTTTCATCAGAAATAATGTCATTTGTCGATACGGACAACTAGAGAAAATTGTATCGGACAATGCTAAGAACCTCAACAACAAAATGATGGAGGAATTATGCAGTAAATTCCATATCAAACACCTTAACTCCGTCATCTACCGTCCAAAGATGAATGGTGCTGTTGAAGCGGCTTACAAGAACATCAAGAAGATTATGCAAAAGATGTCCGCCAATCACAAAGGATGGCCTGACCTATTGCCTCTTACTCTGTTAGCCTACAGAACATCAATGCGCACTTCCACTGGGGCAACCCCCTACGCATTAACTTATGGGATGGAAGCAGTACTCCCTATAGAAGTAGAAATAGAATCCCTCAGAGTGTTGATGGACGCTCAGCTGGATGAAGATCAATGGGTACAAGACAGGTATCACCAATTGTCTCTAATAGATGAAAGGCGAACCGCAGCTATCTTCCATGGTCAATTATATCAACAAAGGATTGGTCGATCCTACAACAAAAAAGCCCAGCTACGGCAGTTTAAACAACATGCCTTGGTTTTGAAGAAGATCATTGACAATCAAGATCAGTCTAAGGAAAAATTCGCTCCTAACTGGGAAGGCCCATTTATTGTCAAGTAAGTATTAACAGGAGAAGCTCTCAGATTGCAGAAAATGGACGGCTATGAATTTCCATAGCTCATCAACTCGGACACCGTGAAACGGTACTACGTCTGAAGTTACCATCAAGTAAACATCCTGGGGTTGGATCATTAGATCACCAGTCATTCTGGTTCTTTAACCCTTTACCACATACAACTCTTTTCCACACTTTACCCCTCAGGGAAACACACTCTTCAAGCCATCAACCTGGCTTTACTGCGCTCATCCAACTTAGGTCATCCCACTACGGATTGAACCTCTCACGTTTATAGTTTGGCTACCCATACATGGGATCAAACTTTTCATACCTGCAGTTTGTCCTCAACAAAGGATCAAACTTTCTTTTCCCACAGACTATCTTGCACATGGGATTAAACTTTCTTTCCCACAGTTTGACCAGTACATGGGATTAATCTTTCTTCCCCGCAGTTTATCCTGCACATGGGATCACGCTTTTTAACTCACCCTAAGGGGTGAACTACATCGACCTGATCTCCTTGATAAACGGTAGTACGTAGGCAACCATATTCTGTATGGCCCGGTCGTAATAAACAAAAAACAAAAAAAACATTTCTACCCTTCTCTACAAAAAACAAAAACCACAAAAGCATTTCTGCAACCTTCTTCATCAATAAAGCTTCTACACCCATCTGCTTTTCATAAACAGCGTTGAACCTCTTACACCAGGTTTGAACTATGCAGACCTGATCTCCTCTTCAATAGGAGTACGTAGGCAGCCATTTATGATTCGGTCTAACCCCCTACCAAAATACAAACACTTGTCAACTGGTACTAGGATCAAACTTCAATTCACTACATTTCATTGGCTTCAAACCAAAGGGATGGAATTACCCAACCTCTCCTCGTGAATAGGAGATTCGGCGACCATCTAAGCTGCGGTTGTACCTTAAAGAGTAACACCAATCCATAAGAGATGGAATTAACTAGGCTCCTCCTAAATAGGGGTACTGGCGACCATCTGTGGTGCGGTCAATCTCAGAGAGGAAAGCCACAATCCTCTCCACATTTTCGTACAGAAACCAGTCCTAAGACACCGAAAAATGGTAGGGATACACATAGATCCATGATCTATTCTGAACTATCCAGAGACACTCAATGTCCATCCAGCAAGGAGAAATTCAGAATACATCAAGATCACAAGTCCTGAAGCAGCAGGCAAATATCAAACAAGTATTAAAGCATATCTAAAAGGGAAGTGATCAAAAATATATTTCCCTGCTATATATATAATGATGTTTGATATACATAATATAAACTGTACATGACAAAATGGCTAAGCTAGTCTGTGTAGGAAAATAGAAGCCCATCTTTAAATCGGTGCATATGCGAGCTAACAAGCCTAACATGGCATCCCTCTCCGAAGAAGGAGGCAAAGCTGTGGTCTCCTATACAAGGATCTCCACACGACCCAACAGATCTGCAGCCATCTGCATGGTGACCATATGCTCATCAATGTAAGTGCTCATCTCTGCGAGCATGCCAGTGGTAAGGGACCTCACTGTAGTACTATCTGTGACGGCTACATCCCGGGCAGATATGGCGCTATCCCGCTCAACTATCACTGCATTTCTGACTGATCTGGCCTCATCCCGCTCAACAATAGCAGCATCTCTATGAGCCAATGCCTCATCCCTCTCTAACAGAGCTGCGTCTCTCCCATCAAGAGTTGTCAACATCAGGGATCTAGCCTGATCTCTCTCAAAAGTCATCAGATGAAGACTCTGCTCAAAGTACTGTGCTGAATGTTGAATCACGACAGTGCTAGTACTGGGAGAATCTAAAGGAAATACTGACAACCCAGTAGATGGCTCCTCCTTGGTGTGAGAATTAATGTCCTCCATGGGCTCTCCACAATCTGAGTCAATACTCGACAATGTGGATATTACCTCAGCCGATACAGTCTCTGTCTCTATCCATACGGAATACTCTATAGAACAACCTGGATGACTAATAGAGAAAGCGGCTATCTCGTGCTGATCCCAACATGCATACACACGGGATCGGTTCTCTGCTAAAAGATAGCGAGAAGCTAAACGCTGGCCCAGCGCTCCCTCAAAAGGATGAAAATACTGAAACTTGTCAAACTACGACATCACGGCCAGTGGATGGTAAGTAGTCATGCCTCTCAAACCAGCCAGAGGGAGATAATCCATACCTTGAGCATGAGTAATGAAGCTATAGGGTGAACTAAGCCTTGTGCACGGCAGAATACTAAACGGGGCTACAATATCAGCTAAGAAAGTGGACCAAGATGCAGTATCTGTACACTCCGCAGGCTGAAATGAATACGACATGGCTATATCATGGGTAAAGCAATACCCATGCCGTCTAAAAGTGCCAATCGGTCTCAGGTGTGACATAAACCACACGTATAGCATGACCGAACTGCCCGTAAATACTCCTGTCGGATAAGTGCAGCAGTATGTAGCTGACCTCAATGTCTCGGCTATAATCATAGGTATGATGGTACGACCCTCCCTGAGAGCTCTCACCGCCACGATACCTCCTATGTCCAATTCATCCATATATAGTGGCATGTAGACATATGACAGTACGCACAATAGCAGTACATCCACCCTAGCCAGACGCCAATGATCCTTCGGTGTGGTGAAATCCCCAGAATGTCGTCTATAACTATCCTCAGAGCCAAATCTGTCAAACAGAAAATGCTGGGATATAACGTGGCCAGATGTAAGCTCATCCTGCACCACCCTACGCCTCAATCCAGTGAGGGTCATGAACCGTCGACTTATGTCCCCCAAAGCCATATGCACTTAAGGTCTGTCAAGTGGCATCATCATCAACCGTGCATACTCCTCCAAAGTGGGAGTCAACTCCTGGGTCCCAAATCGAAAAACCAGCCTCTCCGATACCCAGTGCTCCAGCATGCCATCCACGAATCCTGGGGAACCTGAAACATCAACAAGGTCATAGTATGCTGGAATAAATGATCTACGGTCATCCTGTCTGATGGTGACATGCTATCATACCACGATCGCATACCAGATACCACCAATAATGACGGGGTATGATCAATACGACTAACTGTCGAAGAAGACATCTGCACGGGCCGTGTCATAAGACTATCCAGGGGTCAATGCGGAATATCTCTGAACATACATACATATGCATAACATGATACATACATAACAGATAATAGATGGCAATATGATATAAGGAATAGAAAATTGTGCATACATTCCTAAGTATATCATCATCTAATACATCATCTTTGTATAGCTATAAATACAGAGAAATGGGGCACAGACGCCCTACTACTAACAGAGGCATATCAAAAGATATAGCGAGAATGGGGCACAGCCACCCAATAGCTAACATAGGCCTATCAAAAGAGATAACGAGAATACACATCAGAAGAAGATAATGGTGTTGATATCCACATCATCAATCATGTCCACTTGATGTAACTCCTCCTGAGTCACTAGATCTCTATCAATAGGGATATCAGGCCAATACAAAGGAGGATCTGCGCTGGAAAAACCAAATGGGTCACCCGAGGGGCCAGCTCCTGCGCTAGAAGGATCAAATGAATTTGCCTCTACCGGATCTCTATCCAAATACTGGATAAAAATATGCGCCTGGTCCAACTGCTGGTCAAACTGTCAATCTGTGTTACATGAGTCGAATCTCGAACACAGGCTAACCAATTCATCATCATCACGGATCCTAGAACCATATCCCCCATTAATTGAGTGGTGCGGGTCTGGGCTCCAATAGTACGAGGGATCTACCAGCGCTGGAATACATCCTGAGTGCAAGGACCCTATGATAATGCAAAACTGTCAACACGCAACAACGGGATATCAATGACGGGTGACTGCAATACAGGCTAATAACGCCTGACAAGAGGCAAGATCGGTATACGGATCTCCCCTGTGGTGCTCCTAATAACACGCTCTCCTATATAGAGCTCCCATCCACCATCCGTAAAGAGAGGAACTCTCCGGGTGAAAATCACGTACCCAACACCAGTCGGGTACCCATCCTCAAATTCGATGGCCAAATGCTCCCCAAAATAGGGAATCCATGTGATAATGTCAGTTGTTAAAAACTCTAGCTGTAAACGGCAGTGAGTGAAACCCTCAGCTGCAGGGACCTCCGCCAGTATGAATGATGCCATTGCCGTCCTCGTGGGTAGATATCTAATCATAGCACACTCACTGCACGTAAATATGGGAGCCTCTCATAGGCCCAAAACTGCCAACAAAGGCAAACATCTGCTATCAGTTAACACTCTTAACCTATACATGGTAAATGATAAGAGAAATACTTACTAGCAGAAATGGGTAAAATCCTAGCCAAGCCTCGGTCAGGCCCTGTGAGCGCATACGCATGCCCCTGAGGAAATAGGTAAAGGTGTAGGAACCCCAATCATACTCTTCAATACGGTCCACATGACGTGTGGCGCTGATCAAAGCGAATGACACCGTAGAGGAGTTATCTGCTATGAAGTAGCCCCTAATGATCATTAGGAACAATCGTCAAAGAATGCGATCCCTGACTCTGACATCATCTGACATAGACTCGCTTAACAGCCCACTCATAGCATCTATACTCAAAGGACCTACGCGGACAGTCCGGCCTTTGAGTGCCTCCGTTGGAACTCCTAACAAAGATCTGACAGTAGTCGGGGTAATATCCGCCGTGCAAGGCACTAGCGTCCCTCCAAACTCCATACATGTGATAAACCGCCAATCCATCGACGTCAATCATCACCTCACAGTCCAGCAAATGGAGTGACTGAGTCTGGTGAAACCACCGCTTAGACAATGCCATGAGGTAACCCCAGGGATAGCGATGGGGAAGGATGGAAAAGAATGCTCTAAAACCCCAGCCATGCACAATCGCTCTATAGTCAGGATGAAGAGCCTGGTACATGGAGTGAGTGCTGAACCAGTTCCCTCGAGGCTGTGTAAATCCAGGAACCTGCATGAAATGTAGATCAACATTAAATCCTTTTACTCCTCATAAATAGGAAAGAAGGAAGGTCAAGTTCTAACATCATACCTCGTTAACATGCAAATACATCGAGGGATGTCTACTCAAGTCACCTAGAAGCTCTGGGTTTGTTACCTGAATACTCGGGAGCTCCCTACGGGGAACATGCACAGCAGGAGCGGGGTCCGCAACCGAAACATCCTCCTCCTCGTCCTCGACGTCTGGCACATCAACCTGGACTGGACGTATCACCGCGTCCATCAACCTACGAGGCTTTCTAACAGAGCAGGGTTAAGGCACTTCAAAAGCCCTCCTCTGTACACCTGAAGTGGTCCTACAGGAACTACTTGGCTGATCCAGATCCATAATATCTGGACAATAAGTCTCCAAATCACCTTAGAAAGGGTGTGGTATCTTCTAACCTGGAGCTTTTCAAAATGCATTTAATGACTATATGCATGCATGCATCATTTTAACATACATTCACAGTAGAGTTAAAAATGCATGACTAACATAGTGCCTACATGTTAGGAAATTTTTTTCATAGTTTTCTCTATAAATAGGACTATCCACATGCACATAGGCATGACTAGGTGGCCATTCAGTAGCATACCTGACCACAATCATATGCATACTATGTGCAAAATCATCAACACATAAGGTTAACCTCAATGCTAGGAGTACTTTGCCTTTTTACCTTGTGCTCAAATGTCCTCATATAGGATAAAAATAGCAGAAAAAGGTGCCCATTTGACTGTCTCAAAAGTTAAATTTTTTCACATCACATCATTACTATGTTGAATATTTTTTATCAAATTAATCATTTGTGCATACATAATCACTACTATGTGTTTAGATGCATTTCATGTGATAAGTCATTTTTCGAAGGATAAAAACTGCGAAAAGTACATGTATACGTTACCAGGACAGTGTAGAACACTTGTACGGTGACAGAATTTGCAGAAAGACGTCCAAACTCAGCAGATCTGAAGAAGAGCTCTCAGATTTCCTTCACGGTGCAAGTTAAAAATGACTTATAAAAGTAACCTACTGGTCTTTATGATCTATGGTTGGCCGCAGGTCCATCTGCGGCTGCAGGCTGTATACCTACGGCACCCCTACATGGGTCCCACCCCTTCAGCTCGGTCTAGTTCGAGTTGCAAAGGAGTTCTCGCAAGCTGAAAAGGCCAAATCAGGAATAAAAACGCTACGCGATTGAGCAAAATAGCTTACAATCCTGGTTGAACCATGGGTCTTCACATCATTCATTGGTATTCACCCAACCACATGGTACACTATGCCGGTGATCTCAGACGATACAAGTAAAGCTCAGTAATACCTCACACAGGTCCAATTTCTCTCATTCAGGATCGTCATCCTACTTTGCCACAACAACCCCAGCGGGGGTCACAACGCGGTACATATGTCGAAGTACATAACCCCTGTGGGGGTCACAATGCATTGTTATCCATTGATGTACCTATCAATGAAGGTCAAGCAGCCTTGACGTTATTTCAGCCGATGCCAAGTAAACCCATCGAAGCATCAAGAGCTATTTAAGGATTTCATACTCGGGAACTCATATTCTCCAGCGGATCCCCGGTGGGGGTTACAACGTATGTTCCGTTGACACACACATCAATGATGATCCAACACGTATCCCCGACGGGGGTTACAACACATGTTCCATTGACACACACTTCAACGATGATCCAACACGTATCCCTGGCAGGGGTTATAACGTATGTTCCGTTGACACAAACATCAATGATGATACAACAACCCCGGCGGGGATCACAACACATTATCATCCATTGTTGTACGTATCAATGAAGGTCAGGCAACCTTGACATCAGTTCAGCCGTTGACAAGTAAACCAAACGTCGCATCAGAAACCATCCGGTGATTTCATCAGTTGATACACACATCAACAAAGTCCAAGTAGCCTTGGTATTTATCCCCAGCAGGGAGTTCATCCATTGATCTACATATCAATACAGGATCAAATGTATCCCCGGCGGGGGTTACAACGTATGGTAAACCGTTGGTTCACACGTCAATGAAGGTCAGGCAGCCCTGACAACATTTGTTGTTGGCATTAAATTAAACAGAACATTGACATACTCTGGAGATACAAATCAGGAAAGGTCAACATCATCAAGGAGGATTGATGACAGAATATGTTATACACATCCTCAAACAGACAAAGCTTTATCCCCATAGATCTCTTATACATAAGAGGCACTTCTTTGGAATCAAGTCTGTATCAAGGATTCAAGACTTTGGTGATAACCCCAATGTCAACATCCTCAAAGAGTTGGATCGCACATCCAATTTGGTCATCATTGCTAAATCCCCAGTAGAAGCTATAGGGAGATAGCAATCATCCTCAGTATGTTGGGCGACAACCACATGCACCTGCATCACCCAGACGCTTCATGTTATATTTTAAGTGTCTAGGATTCTTTATCCTATCCATGCATTACATTGCATGAATATGATAAAGAGGGGCATCTGTAGACACTCGAAATTTTCTGCATATCTTACATCAAAGGAGCATTATTCATCTTTCAAGAGGAAACCTTGGAAGAATGTTCGTATCCATTTCGGATACCATCAGGAGGAACAGGTCGACCCCGGATACCACTGGAAGTAAAACCCTCAACCCCAGAACACACACCAGAAGTAACAATTCCAACCTCAGAGATAACCCCGAGGCCTGCAGTTACAATACCAGAACACAAACCGGAGAAGACCGTTTCATCCGGGAGAGAACCCCAAGATTTTCCATCTTAGTCCCAACACTGAGAATAGTAGATTCCAACCTTGGAGATAACCCCAAGGAAGGCAGTTGCAGTTCCAGAGATAACCCTGAAAATGCTTGTTTCAAATACATGTAATCAGCTTCAATCTCGGCGCTCACAATGAGATACTCAGTACCAACCCAGAGATAACACCGGGAGGTCAAGCACACCTCAGAGATGACACTAAGAACCTTCAACCATTACAGCAGTCCAATCTTAGCGATAACCCTGAGCAACGTCTACTTTATCAGCCCAAACCGGAGATAACCCTGGTGAGGGGCAAAGTCGTCATCTCGCCAACTTGAAGCCACATCACACCGTCTCAACATTTTAGACATACATTTTTACACAACAATGTCCCACAAAAGGCAGGAAAAACCAATCCCGAGTGACTATTGCGCAGGATAACGGATAGAATTTGAAGCTAATGACCGGAGGGCATCGTCCCATCTTCATGACTTCGTACAACCTCTAATCCTATGTCATTGCACAATTCTCGACAACGACAGTCTGAAATAGGTCCTATATACCTCAATCGGATGCTCGAATTAAAATTCTAAAAGTTGGAGTGGACATCACGTTGCCTACGTGCACGTACTTTGAGACGACGAGACTCGCGATGCCCGGGGCACCCCGGGCAGCCTCTGGTACACCGGCGGCCCAATCGCAGGTACACCTACGGTTCCACCCTCTATAAATAGAGGGCTTGGGGTGGCCATTTTGTAAGAGAAAATGGCGAAGAAGCCCTGCCCAATTTGCTCTGTACACACCCCAAACTGAGTGCTTTATCATTTTAAAACTTGTGAGCTCACATATAGCTACTTTTATACCGATGGAAGCCAGTGTTTATCTACTTTAAACATATAGAAGTCTTCTTTGGCAGCCCACTGTAAGCCTTCTCACACACTTTAAAGCCTTTCTCTTCATCTTTGCACACACTGTTCTTCACGTTGAGAGTCGTGTTACGTGTGTTTGCACGGACTTCGGTCCGTGGTTTTATTTTAGTTTGTATATACATATATATATATATATATATATATATAGACTAATATTATCGAGTTATGCCTCGATTGAGCCTAGACTTCGGTCTGGAGCGTTTACTTGCTTTTGTATATATATATACATTTATATATATGAACTGCATGTCGAACTCTGTTCGATGAGACTAGACTTTGGTCTGGAACGTTTACTGCTTCAATATATATATTTATATATTTATCTATTAACTGTTGTCGGACTTTGTTCGATGAGCCTGGATTTTATTTCCGGAGCGTTTATTTGCTTTGGTATATATATACTTATATATATGAACTGTGTGTCGAACTATATTCGATGAGCCTGGATTTTACATCTGGTGCGTTTACTGCTTTAATATATATATATATATATATATATATATACTTATATATATTAACTGTTATTGGACTTTGTCCGATAAGCCTGGATTTTATATCTGGTGCATTTATCGCTTATATATATATATATATATATATATATATATATATATATATATATATATATATTAAATTTCGTCTCACCTGGAGTTTACTTCGTGGTGGTTGACCATTTTTACAGCTTTTTGTACATTTCGTCCCGCCTGGAGTTTTCTCCGTGGCGGTTGATAGCTTTTACAGCTTTATTTATATTTTTGATCCCCCATGGAGGTGCTTCGTGGTTGGTGATCATGTCTGTATATATATATTTACAACTTTTATATATATACCTGCTTACTGTATTTCTATAAATTGCGGCATCATGTGAGCCTAGGAATCATGTGATCATAGATTCAGTCCACTGAATCTAGATTCGGTTCCCGTGATGGACCTTTTTAGCTTTAAGCAGCTTATAAATTTATTTGTGCTGTTTGGATGTCCTCGGATGGTTTTCATAACCACAAGAATTTTAGCACCTTTTTGTACATTATTTTCATATAGATGCCTCGCATCTGTAAAATAAAATCAATCCAGCTGAATACATAATAAAATGGGAGTGTAAAAGGTCTCAATTACTATTAAGCACAAGGTTTTGAAAAACCTCTTTTTTAAAACATCACTGTCATATCTTGCTAAAAATTGAATTTTTGCATAAATTCAAACCCTTTGTATATAGGTGCAAACGAGGCCTTGCACTAATTCTAAATAAAAGCACATTGACCCAGACACACACACACATTCATATAACAGTTTCTTGAAAAGTGGCGATCGCCGTGGCAACACGGATGTCAGGGGGTGCCTAACACCTTCCCTCCGCATAAGCAAGTCCCCGGACCCTAATTAAATCTCGGTTTCACCGACCCATTTAGCAGTGTCACATCACTGGGTCAATATGCAAACCTTTTCTCGGTTGTGTTGGTATAACCAGTTAAAAAACTAATTGGCGACTCTTATAGTCAAATCGTCGACATTACACATGTTGGACCTTTTTTACGTGGCTTTTTAAACAAATCTCACATAAAACGAGAACACAAAAAACATGTAACGAAAAAGGGACAAATAAAAAACCCAACGTCGACAATATTGAAAGGGATCTATGATGAATTAGTGTTTACTACTTTAAAGTCAATAGTGATTTCAACTATGACATAGTGTGTTAGAAACTAATTTTGGAATGTAATGACACATGTATAGAAGCATGATAGATGATGATTTGATTCTTGTAAGTGTGGACTCATATTAGGTTACATGTACTAATTGGAAAGACCGACTTGTTAATGTTAGGTCGTTTCAGCGCAAGTTAATTAAAGCTAGAAATAAATTGTAGTTGAGCAAACAGGCAAGTTTCCTTGAACTTCACTCTTTGGTTGTGTAAGTTCCTTAAATTCTTACTCTCTTACTTGAGCAAGTATCCAAAAACTATTTTATTGTGTTGCAAGTTTTCTAACTTACACAACTTTGGATTTTGTGCAAGTTCTTGAATTTCATGTGATTCATATGTTGAATGCAAGTTCCCTAAACTTACTGTAATAACCCGATATTTTCTATATAAATAAATGAGAAATTTTACATATAATTTTTTTTTATTTTAAAGAAGGGGATATGTGCCAAGTAATGTGTATGTATTTTTGTGATAAATAAAATTTATTTATTACATGAATAATTTTAAATAGTTTTATTTTATAATTATTGATCATTTATAAAGTATATTCTTATAATAATTAATTTTGCAGTAGAAATATTTTTATTATTTATTTTCCATGAAAATATGATTTTTATATTATTTAAATAATATATGAAATGATTATAGGAATTATAATAATTATATTATTTTATTATATGAATTTTAGTTCAGATTATTTAAGTTAATTATTTTATACTTAATTAATAATGTTATATATGAAAGATAAATCGGATATGGAATCTAAACCCTAATTTTGAATTTTGAGCAATGAATGAGAATAATAATATTATATTAAATATAATATTATTTTTCAGTGTTATGAATATATACTGTATATGTGTAGACTGATATTGGTTAGTCAATTATGGTGTATCACGACAAACCCTAGTATTACTGTCATAAACCGTAATTGGAAACTTAAAATTGGAGTTTAAGGTCGGTCAGAAATGGTGTTATATGAATTAAGTAGCATATTATAGAATTTCTGTTAATTAGGAAAAACCCTAATTAATATTTGTAAACCCTAATTAAAATTAGAAACCCTAATTTGCTAATTAGGAACCCTAATTGCTAAAATTATAAGCCCTAATTATTATTTTAGTAAATTGAATTGTTAATTTGGGAACCCTAATGATATTAAGGAATCCTACTTATTTAAACCCTAATTTTCTATTAAAAACCCTAATTTTAATTAGTGTGTTAAAATTAAAATTTTATTACACTTGAATTTTAATTTTTCAAACCCTAGAAATTATTTGGGAAACCTAAAGGTTTAAAATCTAGGGATTAAACCCTAGATTTAAGTACCATGGACAAGAATACCATTAAAATTAAAAGATAATTTACCAAAATACCCTTTTTGTCCCATTCTTAAATTATTGATGGCAAAATCTTGCTAAATCTTATCATGACATCAACCTAGTCTAGCTAGGGGCTAAGAAAAACACCAACTCTCATCTTTTAACCTTCCAAATTCATTGCATCTACATCACATAAGTAGAATTGGAGAAAAAAAGTGTATGTTCATGTTCATTTTTTTCCTATACTAAAACTAGACTCTCTCTCTCTCTAAAACCTCTAAAATTCCCTTGCTAGATCAGTCACAAATCAAGCCCCATGAGATTCGCAAACAGATCAGGACCCTAGATTCAAGAACTTGTTCATAGGAAGGTATGGACCCTAAATGAAATCTGATCTTGAATGCCATGTTAGATGTTAGATTTTTGTGTTAAAATATGTTGTAGGTAGTGTATAAGGATGATTTGGGTTGCTAGATGTTAGATCCATAACATCTAGAGGCTCGGATTTGAAGTTTTACAAAATCTGGAAATCGGGAAAATAAAGCCTGACAACTAAATGTCAGACCTCATAGATCCGTGCTCGTTAATGATTTGTATGTGTTAAAGGTTTGTACTTGTAGTGTGTCATGTTGGCTTTACTCTAAAACTTGAATCAGGATCAGATCTGCTATAAATTGAAAGTTATATGTGGTCAAACCACGTTGACCGACATTGACCAAGCCTTTCTGGGTAACCCAGAACATACCCAGATGGCTCTGACAAGAAGTTCATGTCCACAGAACTTACACATGTTTGTTGTTTTGATTCGGTAGTTGTAACATGCTTGTTTTATGTTATATGGACTCTATTCTTATGTTGTTAGATCACCTAAATGATAAGCAGGATCAGAGTAATGGGCGGTCAAAGTAGACTGTTCGAGCACGAAGTTGATTTCTGGAAAACCCAGAAAATCCCCAGAAAATCCAAAAATTTCTGACAACGTTTGGCAAACCCTATATCTTGTTGTGTTTAATATATTTGGTCATGTTAGTGTTTGATTTGTGTAGATATTTATGTGGACTATCTATCCATGCTATTATAACACCAAAATCATTAACAGAAGCGAAGTTAATCATGGTCAAAGTAGGGTTGACCATACTGCCGGATGAAGATTTGGGCAACCCAAAAATTTTCAAAGGCAATTTTCTTCTCAGCACTTTGACTGTGACGCCCCCAAATTTGGGTATCCTACAACCCGACAAATGGTGCTACATGGTGCTACAGTTCACATAAACATTCAATTGAAATGCCTCAAAAGAACGAATATGTCTTATATATATTAAAAAGAATGTTAACTTTCCCCAGGTATTTACAACCATTACATTTGTCCTTGTCATAATATCAAATA
The DNA here is from genome assembly GCA_016801055.1 of Panax notoginseng. NCBI lineage: Eukaryota > Viridiplantae > Streptophyta > Magnoliopsida > Apiales > Araliaceae > Panax > Panax notoginseng. The sequence continues at coordinate 56,688,541 of CM029016.1, forward strand.
TTATTCTTACAAAACTATACTATTACATGAGTAATCTACGGTTTTGCCTTCGCCTTCCCTTTATCCTTACTGGATCCATCTGTCCGTTCGCTCTTAGCTGCATTCATATGGTTCAAGCTAGTGTGAGCCTAACTAGCTCAGCAAGTACAACAATTCTAATAAAACTAGCATGCTTGAAACATAGGAATCGTATATCTTTAGTAACTGAACAATAGTTATAAAGTACTATCGATGATTCAAAATAGGACTTCTTTTCATTCAAAACGTTTTACAACAACAATATTCAGTAAAACATCAATTCCGGTCCAAGACCATGAGCATTTCATTAGTACTTTGAAAAGGACGCCCCGATACTAAGTCCGTAAGTCCGGCATAGCTTACGAGCACGTCTAGGTGATCAGCCTATAGTACTCTATGTTGATCAACACTACATTCATTAAACGTGTATACGTTTAAGTTGTGGCAACCTAACGTGCCTGTCGTTTGACGACAAAATAATTTAGCATACTCAGTCTCCTTTTGAAAACCATAACAATATTAGTTTGGTAAATCATTGTCAACACTTAATAGATTAACATAGAATAAGTCTAGCCGAAGGAAATGGGCTTTGACTTCATCAGACATTAACTCATGCGAAGAATACATGAATCACAAAGACTTGTCCAGATCGAACTGGAACAAGGGCTAGAGTACTTGCCTTTAGCGTCTGCTTACAGATATAACACGTGCACTTCAGGTCTTTAAGGTCTCTATACTAGATGATCACATCACATAGCAAATTAGGTCATGAATAACCATACATGGTTCCTAAAGAATCTTACCCTTCTTCTCAATCTAATTACGTATTAGATTTGTTATTTATTGGTTCCGGCTTTCCGTTATGTCATTCTTACGTTCATATGAAACTGACTTTCTTTAACCTTAAATGATTATACTTAAGGCTTAATTATATCTTAACAATGTCTCATTAAGATCTTAGTTAAGTGTTAATCAATTACGCTTCATGCTCAACATGTAAACATTTTTCACTATCTAGTTCATAAGGCTGGCGCTGCGGCGCCGTCTAATACACTATGTGCCGCGCTGCGGCGTCACACATTAGGGCTTAGAGACCGGACTCGGCGCTGCATCGCGAGTCCCTTTGTTATGGGTCGCACTGCGGCATGAACTAATAGAAACTGAGGGCAAGTTTGGCGCTGCGGCGCTGGACTTTTAGCTTGGAGTCGCGCCGTGGCGCGGACTCTGTGCCACAGATAATTTTGACAGATTTTTCAACTGGTGAGATTCGCGGACTCGTAACTTCTTCGTTATAAGTCCGAATTAGCTCGTTCAAGAGCCTACGGTTCACAAATCACATACTCTACGTGTTCATGCAAGAATTTCATCTATTCAACTTTGTTTGCTAAAAAATCACCTATTAGTCAATTTTTAACGAAAACGGTAAATGTTCGTGAACGTTTAGTGCTCGTTTCTTCGTTCTAAGTCGGAAGTCGGCCATTTTCGAGTCCACAACTCTATAATGCCAAATACGACTTGTCTCCATCGAAAACCAACATTTTCGAGTTCAAACACAAAATATGACTTCCATTCTGAGATTTTCACGAATTCGACGATTGTCGTCCAATCGTGTGAATTCCGGCAACCTTCATTACTAGCGATATGATCATGGTTCTAAATGGATTCTAACCATCAAATGGTCATTTGAACCTACTTGTTACATCCACTTATTTTAATGTTAGGTTTTTAACTTATTCTTCATAAGTTCATGACTTAATCAACTTATAAACTACCATTTTCATTTCTTATGACTTAATATTGGTTTAAGTCCTTTACTCAATATTCTCACACCTTATCCACATACTAAATTCATATGACAATCATATGACAAGTTTAGCATAAGTTAATAGCTTATTTAGGTTTAAGTTACTCATTCATAACTTATTCGGCTTAAGTCCATTGCTTATCCAATTCTCATATGTTCTTGGCATCTAAGTTCATTAGATTACACTTCTCTTATCACCCTATTATGATAGAGATAGAAGAGACAAGATCAATACCTTTGAAGACTAACTTCTCTTACTTTGGAAATCTAATAATGAAGGTTAAGCTCAAAGTGCTTATTAGCTCTAACAATTAAGTTGTTTGTAAGGAGAGCTATTGGATGAAATAACAAACATCAAATGAATTAAAGGGCTTGTTATTTATAGAGCTTTTAAGGTTAGTGCAATTAGGTCATTAGGCATCCCACCTCCTTAACTAACCTCCTTACTATTCATATCTTACTCATTAAGTAATATTGGCCATCAATCCTAATTCTTGCCCATCACACAAAGTTCTTGCCCACTACTTCACCCATGGGTTGCCCCATGGATCCTACTTTACCCATTGGATCACCCTTTGGGCTTAGGTGTTAACTTAATTAAATCTAATCTTTAGGCTTGTATTAATCTACCACGGGCTTCATGTTATTATTACTTGGGCTTAAGAATAATCCCACATATATTTACACCTTCTTATTATAGGACTTATTCTTCATATAAGATTTCACTATTCCATTTCATTAGAAATTAATACTAAACATTCTTGAATTAAGTCCGCATGCGAAATTTTTACGTTTTCCATACTTAGATTATTATTACATAATCCATCTCACCTTGATATTATAACGTTACGTATTTCTCGAAAGTTCAAAAATAATTCCCGAGCGATAAACGGTGAATAGTGTTTTTCGTAAACTTTCTTGGAAAACTTTTATTTTCGTCTTGGAAATTCAAACACTTTAATTCATTCACGCGGTTCAAATACTATGATGTTCTGACCTTTCTAGGTTATAGAACAACATACATCTTATTAACACATAATAATAACCAATAATATTATTTTATTCATTATTTAATTCTTTCAAGTATTTTACAAAGGATCCGAATTTTTCGGTCGTTACATTCTTCCCCACTTATAAAGATTCTATCCCCAGAATCTCGCCTTTCACTACGCAAACAAATGAGGGTAATCCTCCTTTATCTTCTCTTCCAATTTCCATGTTGCTTCCTTGGCATCGTGGTTCTTCCATAATACCTTTACCAATGCTATAACCTTGTTTCGCAGAACTTGCACTTTTCTATCAATGATTTGAATCGGCATCTCCTCGTATGTTAAGTCCTTCTCGATTTGAATAGGCTCAAATTCTATCACGTGTTTATAATCCAGTTTGTAAGGACGTAGCACTGAAACGTGAAATACGTTATGCATTCGCTCTAAGTATGGAGGTAATGCTACCATGTACCCGTTTTAATACCTCAAAAGGTCCTATAAACCTTGGGCTTAATTTCTCCTTCTTTCCAAAGCGTATCTTTCCTTTCCAAGGAGATACCTTTAGAAATACGTACGAACCTACCTCAAACTCTCTATTCTCTCGATGTAAGTCTGCGTACTTTTTCTTTCTGTCTTGAGCTGCTACAAGACGCATCCGTATTAGCTTTACTACATCCGTTGTCTGCTGCACCAACTCTGGTCCTAGCATTCTGTGTTCTCCCACTTCATCCCAATACAATAGTGTTCTACATTTCCTCCCATACAAAGCTTCATATGGTGGCATACCTATGCTTGCATGATAACTGTTGTTATATGCAAACTCTATTAATGGTAGATGATCATCCCAACTACCCTTAAAATCCATGACGCAAGATCGTAACATATCTTCTAACGTCTGAATTGTCCACTCGCTCTGTCCATCGGTTTGTGGATGATAAGCCGTACTTAACTTCAACTGTATTCCCAACTGCTCTTGCAGACTTCTCCAAAAGGTCGATGTGAATCGTGGGTCACGATCTGACACAATCAAAACTGGTGCTCCATGTCTGGAAATAATTTCCTTAACATAAAGTTTAGCTAACTGATCTAAATTATACTTGACCCGAATTAGTAAAAAGTGAGCCGACTTCGTTAACCGGTCCACTATCACCCAAATCGCATCATATCCCTTCTGAGTAATCGGAAGTCCCACCACAAAGTCCATTGTGATATGCTCCCACTTCCACTACGAAATTTCCAATGACTGTAACAAGCCGCTTGGTCGTTGATGTTCGGCTTTAACTCTTTGACAAGTAAAGCACCTACTCACACACTCGGTTATTCTCTCTTCATGTTCGGCCACCAAAAACTCTGTCGAAGGTCTTGATATATCTTAGTGCTACCAGGATGAATCAAGTACCTTGAACTATGAGCCTCTTGTAAAACTTGCTCATTTAATTCCGTCTCATTTGGAACCCAAATTCTTCCCTCAAATCTTAACAATCCCTCATTATCAAGACTAAACTTAATAACTTTTTCATTGGTCAATTGCTTCTTCATTTGGTCACACTCATCAGTTTTGAGCTGCACCTCCTTCACTCTCTCTACAATGGTAGATTGTATCTCCATTGTAAACAGTCTCTGATCCGCTTCTCATGACATCTTCACCTCTAACTCCATCCTAGCCATCTTTGTTTTTAACTCAGCTTGAGCTGTTAACATAGACAACTTCTCTTGACCCTTTCTACTTAAGGCATTGGTAACTACATTGGCTTTTTCGGGTGATACAGGATTTCACAGTCGTAATCCTTTATCAACTCCAGCCATCTTCTATGTCTTATATTCAACTCCTTCTGTGTGAAGATATATTTTAGACTCTTATGGTTCGTGTATATCTCACACTTTTCCCCATAAAGATTATGTCGCCATATCTTTAAGGCAAACACCACCGTGGCCAGTTTCAGATCATGAGTAGGGTAAACTTTCTCATAATCCTTCAATTGCCTAGATGCACATGCAAAAATCGTGCCATACTGCATGAGCACGCAACCAAGTCCTCTATGCGAAGAATCGCTATAAACTATGAAATTTCCTGCGTCATCGGGTAATGACAAAACAGGCGCTTCACTCAACCTTTTCTTCAGTTCTTGAAAACTGCCCTCGGATTTCTCAATCCATACGTACTTCACCGTCTTCTTTGTCAAGTTAGTCAACGGAGTAGCTATCTTCGAAAAATCCTAAATGAATCTCCGATAGTAACCCGCTAACCCTAGGAAACTTTGCACCTCTGTCGGTGTCCTCGGTTGTTCCCAATTCATCACGGCTTCCACCTTCGTTGGATCTACTGAAATCCCCTCGTGGTCAATGACATGACCTAAAAATTGTACCCTCTCCAACCAAAATTCACACTTAGTGAACTTCGCATATAACTTCTCCTTTCTTAGTGTCTCCAACACTATTCTTAGGTGTTTAGTATGATCTTCTAGAGTCTTGGAATAGACTAGAATGTCATCGATAAACACCACAACGAACTTGTCCAAATATTAATTGAACACTCTGTTCATCATATCCATAAATGCAGCAGGTGCATTAGTCAACCCAAATGACATCACCAGAAACTCGTAATGACCATATCGAGTTCTGAATACTGTCTTTGGCTCGTCTTCACTCCTAACCTTCAGCTGATGATACCCCGTCCGCAAATCTATTTTAGAAAAGTATTTTGCCCCTTTTAACTGATCGAAAAGATCATCGATCCTGGGCAATGGATACTTATTCTTTATTGTCAACTTGTTCAACTCTCGGTAGTCGATACACAGTCTTAATGATCCATCTTTCTTCTTGACAAATAGTACCGGTGCTCCCCACGGTGAAACACTCGGTTGAATGTACTTCCTGTCCAATAGATCTTGTAACTGCACCATCAACTCCTTCATCTTCCACTGGCGCCATACGATACGGTGCCCTGGAAACTAGTGCCGCTCCTGGCACAATGTCTATCACGAACTCGGTCTCCCTATCTGGCAGAAGACCCGGCAATTCACTTGGAAATACATCCATGAATTCACTCACTATAGGTATTTGTTCCATGGTCGTTCCCACTCTCTGGGTATCGACAACATGGCACAGATAACCTACACACCCCTTCCTTAATAGTTTCCTAGTTTGTATCATGGTAAGACAACACGAACGTCCCGGTGATTTATTACCGTAAAATATTACCTGAGGTTGTCTTAATATTTTAATATTTACGCATTTCTTTTGACAATCTATAATTGCCCCATGATTAACCAACCAATCCATTCCAAGGATTACGTCGAATTCTCCTAACTTTATCGGTATCAGATGTACCGATAATTTACAACCCCGTATATCTATACAACAACTCCTATGAATATCTTCAACATGAATTATTTCTTCGTTTGCTACCTTAATGTTTAAAGGTATAGGCAACTTTTCGGGAAGTAATCCTAATCGTCTAGCAAAATCACATGCGATAAACGAACAAGTAGCACCCGAGTCAAACAACACGTATGCATTTAGGTTGTTGATCGGGATAATACCTGCGACTACGTCCCCCGAGGCCATCGCGTTTTGGATGGTCATGTTAAAGGTACGGGCCATCGGCCTACCCGGCTGTACTAAACCCTCAATAGTTAACTTACCACTATTGACGCCCTTATTCCCGTCTGTCCCCTTCTTTGGGCAGTTCTTTGCCATGTGGTCAGTTGACCCACACACAAAGCATCCATGGTTTTTCTTCAGACTGGGACAGTTAGGCGTAATATGCCCCTCCTGTCCACAGTTATAACACATGGCTTTAACCTTGAGACAGACTCCTAAGTGAGTCTTCCCACAGGTTTTGCAAGCCTCCATCCTTCTCTTTGGGTTTCCTGGTTTCACTCTGGTATTCCCAGAGCTAACTACATTCCTCTTATAACCTTCGCCACTCCCGCTGGCACCTTCAACCTTCACTCCCCCATCCATCTTGCCCTTGTTCTTCTTATCCTTGTGGTATTGGCTCAATGCCTCGCTACCACCCTCGGTAATTATTTCCTTCTCTAAAACGATTCCAAAGGAAGTACTTTGGAACACAGAAATACGGTTATAAAGCCAGGGTTTCAAGCCCTGCTCAAACTGTCATGCCTTTCTAACCTCGGTGTCCACTTAGTGTGGAGTGAACCTTGCCAGTTCATTAAACTTGGCTGCGTATTGGGGAACCGTCATATCCCCTTGTTTCAACTCTAGAAACCGCATCTCCATCCTTCCCTGCATGCTCGTGGGAAAGTAGTTCTCATAGAATATTTCCTTGAACCTGACCCACGTTATCACATCTATTCCGGCCCTAGCCTGATTGACCTCCCACCAAAAGTTGGCCTCTCCCTTCATCATGTAGGTTGCAAAGGCAACCTTCTGGGCTTCGTCGACATTTGCTATCACAAATGCCTTCTAAATCTCCTTTACCCATGTTTGGGCTTCGATAGGGTCCGTAGTTCCCTTGAACTCTGGCGGACCCACACTCTTAAAGTCCTTGAATGTAGTAGCTCGTACTACATTAGGATTTACGGGAGTATTAGCCCCAGTTTGATTAAATCCTGTGGTTAAAAGGTTCAAAAATTCCTGCATGGGGTTAACCGAACCTCCCTCCGGTTGATTTACATTTGCTTAATTCCACGGTACTCTTCTTGGCGGCATTTTGCTGTTACAATAAACACACATTTCATTATTATTCATTTTCTGTCAGTTACCTATTATTCAATTTTAAACAATAACTCCAACATTCATTATTCCACATGTTTCGAAAAAGAAAACTTATATTGATTCATGGTAGTATAATACTACCTCAGTTACATTACACAGCCTAATCTGATTACATTACTTTCCTGCAATTACTTTTCAAAAATTGGAATTTACAAAAGACTACCCTTGTTATACAAAAGAGTGTTTTACGTCACTACTAGATACAAAATATTTACATATCTAACTACTCTAGCCACTACCAGATCACATCTGCCTTAAGGCATTCTCAAAATCCGCCTTGGCAAGACCGACAATAATATCACGGCTGATAGTATGTCATGTCTGCCCTGTCTCAACTGGATAACCAGCTACCTGCAACTAGAAGTCCTCATGAGAACTCCTATGAATATAGGACATTCTACCTGTTTTCTGCTTCTTGGTCTTTAGCTCACTCCTAAGCTCAAAGACCTCCTATTTCAGCTCATGGACCTTGTCCTTAGCCAAAACCCTTTCATCATGCTCCTGCTCCCACATGGACTCCACGTCCGTCTTATCCTCGATAACAGCTTGGAGCTCCGCCTTCAGCTCCTTAATCTCTTGACAGCAGTGAATGTTTCTATCCAACACTGTCATAAAGAGTGATATCATTGACTCCCCCGGAGCCACTTCTGCTGCTATAGCTACTGGGTTGAAGGATACTGCCTCCACCTCTTCCTCCAACATGCCGTCAAACACGGACATATAGTCTAGGCTCTCTGAGTCTCTAGACTCAACCACCACTATCTCAGGATCTGCTGCTATGGGGTTTGGCATGATTTCTATCTGGTTTACCGACCCTTCACTGACTACCTGCACTTCTCTATTTTCTCCTGACATCTACAACAACATAAAAGTTTGATTAGTAAACGTCAGTAGAATAAAACACATAACATATATAATGCATTTTATAAGGTTAACTTCCATCTTTTATTTCTTCAACTTTTCTTCAGGTTATGACTTAAGGTTTTATTTCCCCCTTAAGTTTTATAACCTAAGGCTTTGATACCAACCTGTGACGCCCCCAAATCTGGGTATCTTACAACCCGACAGATGGTGCTACACGGTGCTACAGTTCACATAAACATTCAATTGAAATGCCTCAAAAGAACGAATATGTCTTATATATATTAAAATGAATGTTAACTTTCCCCAGGTTCTTTACAACCATTACATTTGTCCTTATCATAATATCAAATACTATTCTTACAAAACTATACTATTACATCAGTAATCTATGGGTTTGCCTTCGCCTTCCCTTTATCCTTGCCAGATTCATCGGTCCGTTCGCTCTTAACTGCATTCATATGGTTCAAGCAAGTGTGAGCCTAACTAGCTCAGCAAGTACAACAATTCTAATAAAACAAGCATGCTTGAAACATAGGAATTGTATATCTTCAGTAACTGAACAATATTTATGAAGTACTATCGATGATTCAAAATAACACTTCTTTTCATTCAAAATGTTTTACAACAACAATATTCAGTAAAACATCAATTCCGGTCCAAGACCATGAACATTTCATTAGTACTTTGAAAAGGACGTCCCGGCACTAAGTCCGTAAGTTCGGCATAGCTTACGAGCACGTCTAGGTGATCAGCCTATAGTACTCTATGTTGATCAACACTACATTCATTAAACGTGTATACGTTTAAGTTGTGGAAACCTCACGTGCCTGTCGTTTGACGACAAAATAATTTAGCATACTCAGTCTCCTTTTGAAAACCACAACAATATTAGTTTGGTAAATCATTGTCAACACTTAATAGATTAACACAGCATAAGTGTAGCTGAAGGAAATGGGCTTTGACTTCATCAGACATTAACTCATGCGAAGAATACATGAATCACAAAGACTTGTTCAGATCGAGCTGGAACAAGGGTTGGAGTACTTGCCTTTAGCGTCTGCTTACAGATTTAACACGTGCACTTTAGGTCTTTAAGGTCTCTACAGTAGAAGATCACATCACATAGCATATTAGGTCATGAGTAACCATACATGGTTCCTAAAGAATCTTACCCTTCTTCTCAATCTAATTACGTATTAGATTTGTTATTTATTGGTTCCGGCTTTCTGTTATGTCATTCTTACGTTCATATGAAACTGACTTTCTTTAACCTTAAATGATTATACTTAAGGCTTAAGTATGCCTTAATAATGTCTCATTAAGATCTTAGTTAAGTGTTAATCAATTACTCTTCATGCTCAACATGTAAACATTTTTCACTATCTAGTTCATAAGGCTGGCGTTGCGGCGCCGGCTAATACACTATGTGCCGCGCTGCGGCGTCACACATTAGGGCTTAGAGACCGGACTTGGCGCTGCATCGCTAGTCCCTTTGTTATGGGTCGCGTTGCAGCGCGAACTAACAGAAACTGAGGCCAAGTTTGGCGCTGCGGCGCTAGACTTTTAGCTTGGAGTCGCGCCGTGGCTCAGACTCTGTGCCACCGATAATTTTGACAGATTTTTCAACTGGTGAGATTAGCGGACTTTTAACTTCTTCGTTATAAGTCCGAATTGGCTCGTTCAAGAGCCTACGGTTCACAAATCACATACTCTACATGTTCATGCAAGAATTTCATCTATTCGACTTTGTTTGCTAAAAATTCACCTATTAGTCCATTTTTAATGAAAACGGTAAACGTTCATGAACGTTCAATGCTCGTTCGTTTATTCATTCTAAGTCGGAAGTCGGCCATTTTTGAGTCCACAACTCTATAATGCCAAATAAGACTTGTCTCTATCGAAAACCAACATTTTTGAGTTCAAACACAAAATATGACTTCCATTCCGAGATTTTCACGAATTCGATGATTGTCGTCTAATCGTGTGAATCCCGGTAACCTTCATTACTAGCGATATGATCATGGTTCTAAATGGATTCTAACCATCAAATGGTCATTTGAACCTACTTGTTACATCCACTTATTTTCAAGTAAGGTTTTTGACTTATTCTTCATAAGTTCATAAATTAATCAACTTATAAACTACCATTTTCATTTCTTATGACTTAATATTGGTTTAAGTCCTTTACTCAATGTTCTCACACCTTATCCACATACTAAATTTATATGACAATCATATGACAAGTTTATCATAAGTTAATAGCTTATTTAGGTTTAAGTTACTCATTCATAACTTATTCGGCTTAAGTCCATTGCTTATCCAATTCTCATATGTTCTTAGCATCTAAGTTCATTAGATTACACTTCTCTTATCACCTTATTATGATAGAGATAGAAGAGACAAGATCAATACCTTTGAAGACTAACTTCTCTTGCTTTGGAAATCTAATAATGAAGGTTAAGCTCAAAGTGCTTATTAGCTCTAACAATTAAGTTGTTTGTAAGGAGAGTTGTTGGATGAAATAACAAACATCAAATGAATTAAAGGGCTTGTTATTTATAGAGCTTTCAAGGTTAGGGCAATTAGGTCATTAGGCATACCACCTCCTTAACTAACCTCCTTACTATTCATATCTTGCTCATTAAGTATTCTTGGCCATCAATCCTAATTCTTGCCCATCACACAAAGTTCTTGCCCACTACTTCACCCATGGGTTGCCCCATGGATCCTACTTTACCCATTGGATCACCCTTTGGGCTTAGGTGTTAACTTAATTAAATCTCATCTTTAGGCTTGTATTAATCTACCACGGGCTTCATGTTATTATTATTTGGGCTTAAGAATAATCCCACATAGGTTTACACCTTCTTATTATAGGACTTATTCTTCATACAAGATTTCACTATTCCATTTCATTAGAAATTAATACTAAACATTCTTGAATTAAGTCCGCATGCGAAATTTTTACGTTTTCCATACTTAGATTATTATTACATAATCCATCTCACCTTGATATTATAACGTAACGTATTTCTCGGAAGTTCAAAAATAATTCCCGAGCGATAAACGGCGAATAGTGTTTTTCGTAAACTTTGTCGGAAAACTTTTATTTTTGTCTTGGAAATTCAAACACTTTAATTCATTCACGCGGTTCAAATACTACGATGTTCCGACCTTTCTAAGTTATAGAACAACATACATCTTATTAACACATAATAATAACCAATAATATTATTTTATTCACTATTTAATTCTTTCAAGTATTTTACAAAGGATCCGAATTTCTCAGTCGTTACATTAACCGGCTCAAATCTTGAGATGGTGTTGTTGTTATAATGATGTTATGTAATATAATCGTTCATTGACGTGTTGTCCACAACCCAGAATCATTATATCACACAAACAAGGTACAAAATGCAAGTTATAAGGACCTAAACAAGTTATAAGGACCTAAACGTATGAACATGAACTATTCTTCATTTCTAGGTAACCCAGAAATGAAGAACAGCCTCTGGCAACAACTTTGAGAGATTATATCTCTTTGTTGTGATCTGTTATGGCCATGAAATCAGTTTATGGTTGTTGTATTACATAAATTCTACATCCTTAAAACTTTAGCAGCCCATAAGACGTAGGGATCAAAGAATTGCAACTGGTCAAACATGATACTTTATAAACTGACTATGAAGGTTCTGGATTTCTCAAGAATACCTAAGGCGACACTTACTGTCGCCAAAGGGCTTTAGCGACAGACTTATTAAAATTAATTAATTTAATTTCTAAAAAATCATTTTAAAATGGTAAATAAATTCTGAAAATTACAAAAATAGTATTCAAAATTATTTTAAGTTATAAAAATTAACTTTTAATAATTTGACATATTTTTCATAAATATTAATATTTATTAGGATATTATTGGTATTTAATTTATTTAACAAATACATTAAATAAATTAATTAAAAATAATTTTATTGTATTAAAAATCATTTTAAAATAAGGTATTTAATAATATTTTAAGTTATAAAACATAACTTTTAATATTTTAAGATAACTTTCATTAATTATTAAAAATTAATAATATTAGATTTATTTGGTAATCATAATAAATAAATTAATTAAAAATGATTTTAATATTATAAAAGTCATTTTAAATGAAAATAAATAATTTAAAAATATTTTAAGTTATAAAAAATAACTTTTGATATTTAAAGATAAATTTTATTAATAATTTTATATTAATGATATTTGATTTATTTAATAACTATATTGAATAAATAAATTAAAAATGGTTTTATTGATTTAAAAATCATTTAAAAAGGATATAAATGAATTAAAAATATTTTAAGTTATAATAAATGACTTTTAATATTTTGATGAATAATGCATTAATATTTAAATATTAATGGTAATTATTTAAAAATAATTTTAAATATTTTAAAAATCATTTAAGGATAATAAAAATATTTTAAAAATATTTTGAGTTATTATAAATAACTTTAATAGTTTGGCAAATGGTTTCATTAGTATTTAATATTAATTAAATATTAATAATAATAGAATTAGTTAATATTTAAATCATTTAATAATGATTTCGATGTGTGAAAAGTCATGATAAACTATAATAATTATTTTAAAAAATTATTATAAGTTATTTAAAAATAATATGACTGATATTTACAGTTATTGAATTACTGAATGGAGTTTTAGATTCGATAATTACCCTAGAAAGCCGTCGGTACACCGAAATATTTTAGAAATTGATCCGGACTTAGATAATCGGACTAGATACGTGCTTGTTTATGATTCAATGTCTGCTAAATATATGTGACAATATGATTAGGTTATGTGCTGACTGCAAATAGCAGTACTATGCGATATGATATATTATTCTAATCGAACGAATGATCTTATTAATGATAGGTTTCGGTATAAAAGATAAAACTAAGTTACGTTATTGTAAGTAACAGCTCAGGCAAGTATCCTAACTTTGTATTTACGTTATGCAATGGACATGAGTAAGAAAGTTTTAGAATTATAATCATATTATTGTGCCAGATTATTAAATCTATTGTTATTGATTATGTATCCAATTATTCATATTCATACTAGTTCTCAAATTATCCGATCATTGTTTATCAACACAGTATTAGTGCATATTCCAGATATTTATTCTGTTCGTTAGTTTCTATACATGGTTATACAAGTGTCCCCACTTGGATAATCATTGTATTAAATCACATGTTGATATATACTTTTTGATTTCCAGTATGTATACGTTGACTTAAAAGTCATCTAAGCTATTTGCTTTGGCTAGACACAAACTTAGAAATATTGTTGAACAAGATAGAACTTTATTGTATCCAACCAGATTATTTTGGGTCGTATTCTCGACTAAGTATGAACATCCCGAACATGGGAAAACTTTTGTGCACATAAGGTTGATAAGATGAACAATAATATCATTCTTGCATGTAGTATTGATCAATACATGTCATAATGAGCTCGGGTTTCAAGTACCTGAATTTGGGGGCGTCACACTAACTCCAATTATTATTGAGCAAGTTTTCTTGAACATCACTATTTGATTGTGCAAGTTCCCCTAACCTTACTCAAATTTATATTGAGCAAGTATCCGAACATTATTTTTGTTGTGTTGAAAGTTTCTTAATTCTTACTCTTTTACTTGAGCAAGTTTCCTAACTTACATAACTTCGAGTTTTATGAAAGTTTCCTATCCTCCTCATATTGCATTGAGCAGGTTATCGTTGAATTGAAAGTTATTCATTTAAGCTTGAAATTTATTTTCAAGCATTCTAATAAGTGGTTTAATTACCCTACAATTATTCCACAATGATATTATTGATATTCGTACTTAGTGCACTTGAGTTCATACAGTCTTGGACTTGTACATCATTTAAAGTTCTATAATTCTTGAACTGTGTCAGATAGAGTCTGAACCTTTGTTCGGTCAGACAAGTGTATGAAATTTTATAAAATCTATCCAAACTAATTGATGGTAAGAATTCTTAGACTGAAAGAACACCCCTTCTATGATAGGGGAGTACCCAGGTATCTAATATATGATACAAAGAACATATTTAAATGTTATGCATATACATGGTGTACGCGAGGCTGATCGCCTTAAGTACTTATTCTATAGCCAGTAACCAAAGGGTCAATTGGCTATTGATTCCATTAGAGTGTTATAGTTCAAAGTTTACTTGACTACCAATTATTCTAAAAGCAATCATTATCTTTGCTTATAATATTCATATTGTTGAATCCTTCAGATATTCATATTGTTGAATTTATTGTCAGATATTTTTCCATTCATCATGATATACCCTTATTGTTATACTTAAACTTACTGAGCAAACTCGTTGCTCATCCTTGCTATATCATGAATTATATTGCAGCTAAGCCCGAGACCTCAGGAAAGGACAAGGGTAAAGGAAAGATGTAGGATTGTTGTCAAGAGTAGACTTTACTATATGCCTAGTTTAAATTACTATTATGTAATGAGAACCCTAATTATTATTTTAGGGTATGTTTGTAAGATGATATTAAGGTTATCGAATCTTGGGACTAGTAACACCTTTTGAATGAACAACGTATGTTTATTATATTCCGCATTTTAGTTATTATACAGTTTAGAGGTAGATGCTTGTATTTTATTATGATGACCGAACCGGGGTCAGAGGACTCAGTTTTGGGGGCATCATAGGTTGGTATCAAAGCCTAGGTTATACACGTTAGGAATGCAAAACCTAGGTTATAACCTCAGTAGAAAACTCTAGTAGAGTATGTAAGTGATGGGATGAAGAAATCCATCGAGTTTTAATGTGATATTGAAGTGGTTTATTTAAATCAAAAATGATTGATAGACGTCTTAAACTTCCTAATACTAACATGGATAGCATATCACATAAAGCCTAATTGTTTCTTCCTTTCCTCAGATCATGCCGCCTAGGAGACTTTAGCGAAATCAGAGGGAGGAAGGATCCGTTAACAATGGTGGAGAGGAAAATATTGATCCAATGCAGAACTTCGTTAACCTGTTAATAGAGGCAATGCAAAATAGACCCCCGCCAGTAGCAGGGCAGCCAGGATAACACTTGGCTAGCTTTAAGGACTTTAAATTGGAAAGACCACCGGAGTTCTGGGGAACCTTGGACCCAATTAAAGCCTAGACATGGATAAAAGAGATGGAGAAGGTGTTGGAGGTCGCATGAGTGGCCGAATCACAGAAGACGTGTTTTGCCACTTTCATTATGAAGGGCAAAGCTAACTATTGGTGGAAAGCCAATAAGGGCCGAGCAGACGAAGGAGTTATTCCTTGGGATAGATTTAAGGAGCTATTCCTCGAGAATTATTTCTCCGAGAATACGCAACAAGATATGGAAGTTAAGTTTCTGGAACTAAAGCAAGGTAGTATATATGTCGTAGAGTATGCGATAAAATTTAACGAGTTAGCCCGATTCGCATCACATCAGGTTGACACGGAGGCCAGGATGGCAAGGAGGTTCGAATTAGGACTGAAACCATGGGTGCAGAAAGTAGTGGCCGTATTGAAGATTAAGAATTACTCTGATCTTTTGGAAAGGGCTATCATTGCCGAAGGAGGTAATGAAGCCATCGCGCGATTCAAATAAGAAAAGAAGACCGATCAAGATGGTCAGAAAAGGGGAAGTAGTAGAGGCAGCAACCCCAACAAGCATAAATGGATGGAGAGCCAATCCTATAGAGGTAATAAGTTCGGGGGGGGGGGAGGCCAAGAAAAATATGAAGTGCAACAACTGTGGGAGGAATCACTCGGGGGAGTGTATGAAGGGAAAGAGTGTTTGTTATCGTTGCGGACAATCGGGGCACATGGCTCCTCAGTGTCCAAATAAGTAGAAGGGAGGATGTTTCTCGTGTGGAGCCACAAACCATCAAATCAAGGACTACCCAAAGAAAAATGGCGATGCAGCTAGCGGCAACCGCAACAACAACAACAACAACAATAATGGACTAAACATTGGAGGGCTAGCCAGTCAAGCCAACAGACCAACGACACGAACATTCAACATGACCGTACAGGATGCGGTGGAGTCTAAAGACGTGGTGTTAGGTATCATTCCGATCAATGATATATATGCATACATGTTATTTGATTCGGGTGCTACCTGTTCTTTTATTTTCGAAGAATTTGCTAAACAGTTAGACTTGCCCCGTCAGAGATTAGAACACCCTATGAACGTAGAAGTAGCAAATAAGGAAATTATTCTAGTGGAATACATTCATAGGAATTGTTATGCCAAATTACAAGGATTTAAGCTCAAAGTGGATTTGATACCGATTCGTTTAGCGGAGTTCAATGTAATCCTTGGAATGAATTGGTTATCAGTTCACGGAGCAGTTATAGACTGTAAGAAGAAGTATGTACACCTTAAGACTCTAAATAAGTTGAAGGTGGTATTTTATGGTAGTAAATTGTCGAGACAATCTCATTGTCTGAAGATGGTGAAAGCGCAGAGATTGCTTAGGAAGGGTTGTATAGGTTATTTGGCTCACGTGGTTGATACTCGACGAGTTGAGGGTGAACTGAGTCAGATACCTATTGTAAGGGATTTCGTTGATGTCTTCCCAGACGAGATTTTGGGATTGCCACTAGATAGAGAGATTGAGTTTGTTATTGATTTGGCACTGGGGACAACACCGGTATACAAAGCGCCGTATCGTATGGCACCAGTAGAGATGAAAGAACTGATGGCTCAATTACAAGAGTTATTAGATAAGGGATACATTCGACTGAGTGTATCACTATGGGGAGCACTATTCTTATTCGTGAAGAAGAAAGATGGGTCGCTAAGACTTTGTATCGACTACCGAGAGTTGAACAAGGTCACCATTAAGAATAAGTACCCGTTGCCCAGGATAGACGATTTGTTTGATCAATTGAAGTGGGGAAAGTACTTTTAAAAAATTGACTTAAGGACCGGTTATCACCAACTGAAAGTGAGGCAGAAAGACATTCCAAAGACGACATTCAGAACTCAGTATGTACACTTCGAGTTTCTGGTAATGTCATTCAGATTGACGAGTGTGCCAGTAGCATTTATGGATTTGATGAACAGAGTGTTCAAGCAGTATTTGGATAAGTTTGTTATCGTATTCATCGATGACATTCTAGTGTATTCAGAGACGGAGGATGAACACGCCGAGCATCTTCGGATAGTATTGGAAATATTAAGGAGGGAGAAGTTGTATGTAAAATTCTCCAAGTGTGAGTTTTGGTTGCAGAGAGTGCAGTTTTTAGGGCACATTATCGACAAGAATGGTGTTTCGGTGGATCCAGCGAAGGTAGAAGCGATTATCAATTGGGAGCAGCCGAAGACGCCGACAAAAATCTAGAGTTTCTTAGGATTGGCGGGATACTATCGAAGATTTATTCAGAATTTTTTGAAATTAGTATCACCGTTGACCAATCTTACTAGAAAAATAATTAAGTTCGTTTGGACGGAGAAGTGTGAAGAAAGTTTCTTAGAATTGAAGAAGAGGCTTATTAGTCAAGCACATGTGTTGGCTTTACCGGACAACACGGGAGGATTTGTAGTGTATAGTGATGCGTCACACAAGGGTCTTGGCTGTGTACTAATGCAACACAGAATTGGTGATAGATGCCTTGGGCAGAAAGGGCAGAGAGAAATTATTAAAGTTGACCATTCAAGAAGAATTGGTGAAAGATTTCGAACGACTAGACTTAGAGATTAAGTATCCAATGGAGACCAACGAATAATTATTTACAGTGACAACAAGCCCGACTTTATTGGATAAAGTTAAAGAGGCACAAGAAAAGGATGAAGATTGTAATAGCATCAAGAAGCGATTGACTGAAGGTGAGGAATTTAACTTCAAGATTGATAGCAGTAGACTGCTAAGATTTAAAGGACGAATTTGGGTACCGTTAGTACCAGAAATGAGAGAGAAGATTTTACAAGAAGCAGACAGTACGAGATACTCGATACACCCAAGAAGCACGAAGATGTACCAAGATTTACGTCACCACTTCGGGTGGCCAAACATAAAGAGAGAGGTTGCGGAATGAGTAAGTAAATGTCTAACTTATCAGAGAGTCAAGGTAGAGCACCAACGACCAAGCGGGTTATTACAACCATTAGAGATTCCACAATGGAAATGGTAGCACATCACAATAGACTTTGTGGTGGGACTTCCGGCAATGCAGAAAGGGTACGACGCCATATGGGTGATTGTAGATTATCTTACTAAGTAAGCTCACTTTTTGCCGATTAAGATTAAGTATAGTTTAGACCAATTCTCCAAATTGTATGTCAAGGAAATTATCTCGAGGCATGGGGTGTCGGTATCTATTGTATCAGATAGAGATCTGCAATTTACGTCAAACTTCTGGAAGAGTCTTCAAGAAAGAATGGGGACACAACTACGAATGAGTACCGCGTATCATTCCCAAATCGATGGCCAAAGCGAGAGAACGATTCAAACACTTGAAGACATGCTCCGAGCATATGTGATGGACTTCAAGGGTAGTTGGGAGGATCACCTCCCATTAGTAGAGTGATTAGTGAGTTTTATACACATGAATTGGATACATTCGGGCTTAATTTATTGTTATTCTCAAGTCTTTTAGAATAGTTTTTAAGTGTTTGTGTCCATTCATGCATGTTTTACATTGTTTTGTAGGAATTGGGACAAAAGTTACTTGGATCGACGTTCGGAGTGGCTAGATTCGCATTTTCGGCTTGCCATTTACACAGCAGTCACTTCAGAGCCGATTTGAATATTCCTACAGACCTTATTTCGAAAAACTTAAAGAATGAAAGTTGTAGATCTACTTCTCCTCTTTCCGGAACATCTTGAATCATTGAAATCGGAGTTCGGACGAAGAAGTTATGGCCATTTTCCCAAAGGACGTCGGAGCAGAAAATGTCAGAACTTGTAACAGCGCCGGGGCGCTATTCTTAGTTCATTTTCCAGCGCCGGGGCACTATAAGGCAGACTTTGAGCGTCGAGCCCAGCGCTGGGGCGCTGGGAGAAGGGCTGGGTGCGGCCTGGACGTGTTTTGGGCGAATTTTGACACCTTTTTGACTCCAAATTGGATTGGGTTTGTTACTAACCTAAAAATTTGACTTTTAACCTATAAATACATGATGTAAAGCATAAAATAAAGGGGAATTACATAGAGTAGACTAGATTAAACACTCTATTAGATTAGATATTAACCCTAGTTCTTATTAGTTTAGGAGATTTAAATAAATTGGAGATCATTGAAGATCAAGAGCAGGAGCAAGAGGGGAGCATCAGATTTGCTGACAACAGATTCTATTATCTTCTCTTATCATACTTTTATCTTTTAATGTCTAGTCAATTGTGGATTCTTAGTTTTAATTCATTAATTATGAACTAACTCTTTTATTAAGATTTCAATTAAACTTTTTATGGCTATAAATTAGTTATTTGATTTATTCTAATTATTTGTGTTGAAGTGAATTGTTCATCTTGCTTTGAGCTTATTGATTAATTATCTGATCAATAATTACCTTGTTACTCTAGAAGGAATTGGGAAAGGAATTCTAGGGTTAGAACTAGGCTTGGTGACATGTGACTTAGTTATTTGCACAGTGAATAATTAGGTTTGTGAATAGAATGAGAATATCTATTTGCCGCATGTAACATAAGAGGAATTGGGTTTGTAGCGAGTTTAATTCAATTGTTTTGCATAGAGATATAACAAAATTAATTTGGGTTAAATAGAAGGCAATTGATCACTCGAGAGAGGGCTTTAGGCATTTGAGAATTTCTGTTAACAATTCAGTAGATATAATAATTGGGATAATTGAATAATTGATTTATAATTCATAATTGGGGATATTGGAGTCTTAATTCTTATTTATCTGAATTTCATCAATTCTTAGTTGTTTATTTGCTTTCTTTTAGAATAATCTTTTTGTTTTGTTTAATTTAGTTTTCTTAAATCTAGAAATCACAATTATTGGTTGTTTAAATAAAATTGATTTGGTTAAGAATTAGTACTTGGTGATTTTTATTAAATAATTCCTCGTGGGAACGATACTCTACTTTCACTTTATTACTTGTTGACCGTGTATACTTGCACGTATTCATTGATTGCGAAATCAATCAACAAGTTTTTGGCGCCGTTGCCGAGGAATTAATTTAATAATTATTTACCAATATTAATTTCAATCAAATTAGTCTTAGTTTAAATATTTTTATTTCTCATTCTCTTCCTATATTTCTCTCTTTTTAGGTACCATGGATGACTTTGCGTATCAATGGCCATACGCAAACATGACTCAACCAAGGGGAGCGGAGATTGACAGACTTAAGAAATTTTCTGCATTATCAGCACAGATGGAGACACTTTCGAGGATGCTTGAAGCTTTTAAAGCTCAACGTCGTCGAAGTGTGGTGGTTACTTGTGATTATTGTGCTGGAAATCATATGAGTCATCAATGCGCCATCAGTTTCGAGCCGGTACAGTATAGTGGTGATTATCCCAACAGTTATGTCTATCCCAACAACTATCATCAGGATTGGGGGTATCACCCAAATTTTTTATGGAGTAACAATCAAGATCAATTTTATGCTCCAAGTCCAACATACCCACCGGATTTCTCGTGTCCACCTCCACTACAACAGGAAGAACATTCAAATTGGGAGCAAGCCTTGGAAAAATTCATTAGAGCTTCTGACAAAAGGAACGAGGACCAAGACAAAAGATTTAATCAAATAGAGCTGCATTTGCAAAGCCAAGGGGCATCGTTAAAGAATCTGGAAAATCAATTGGGGCAGATAGCACTTGCGTTGAACAACCGTCCTCAATACACTTGGCTCTATGACATGGATGATGAGACTGATGATGAGCCTGAACCAAATCTGCAATCAGATGTGCAAAATGATATTGATGTTGAAAGAGAGGAAAGACTTGGAGACCAACAAAAAGAGATTGGCAAAGATCTAACTTTGAGTACCAACGAAGATGAGCCAATCTTGATAGTGTCCCATGTACCTTCTCCACCAAAGTTCAAGAATCGGGGCAGTTTTGCAAAACCATGCCCAATTGGCAGTCATGTCGTAGGCAAAGCTCTTTGTGACATAAGAGTTAGTACAACTGTGGAGTCATGGCGGGTTGAAAAGGAGAAGATAGAGGAAGAGTCCATGGTGTTTGACAAGCTTCCATGCTATAATTTGATCACAAACACAATGGGGAAAGCACCTAGTGGTTTGCCGTACTTAATGGGGATCCTATCTAAAAAGATCATGTTAGGTGACTTAAACTCAATGGCCATTACAATTGGGAACCTACCAAAAGCTATATTATTTCCGATGGATGGAGGGTTCCTCAACTTTCGAAGAGGAATTGGATAGAGAATTGAAGAAGTCAGGCTGAGACTATAAAACAAGCGCTTATTGGGAGGCAACCCAAGTTTAATTTTTATTTTTAGTTTTTATTAGGTTTTATATTAGTAGTTTTGAATTTGCATTTATTTAGGATTTAATAAAATTGCTTCTATCATGGTTTACAGGTTAGTCAAGTCAAATTCAAGTGGTACCCAATTTGTTCCATGTGCCTAGCATATTCTCCAAGCTTAGTGGACAATGAGGAAGATTGCTATATTTTCAGGGAAGTCCTCTGCTTTAATTTTTTCTATTTTAGTCATTGAGGACAATGTCTAGTTTAAGTTTGGGGGCATTTTAGTGTCGTATTGCATATAGTTAGTTATCTGCATAGTAGTTCATTTTTTTTGTGTTAGCATTATGTTTTTTTAGGTTGCATATAGTACATGGTAGTTATTTGCATATTCATATATGTGTTGCATTAGTATGTGTTCGTGTAGTATAATTCCATTTTTATTTTATTTATTTTTGCATGAATCTGTGCGATTAGTTGGTGTGGTCTTAGCTCGGCCTATGATAAGAATGGTTTTGCATGCTAACTTGAACAGTGTTGATAATTGATGATGAGTTCTAATTTTAATCATGATGATAATCTGAGCCTGTCTGAAACTTATGTAACTGGTTAGCACTTAAAGTTTAACTGTTTTAATCTACTTAGTTCAAGGGTTTCATAATTTGTTTCTGAGGGACAATCTTGGTTAAAATTTAAGAAAATTAGTGAACTGGCGGTAAATGTTAGAATGACGTAAAAGCTTGAGTTTTAGAGAATCTATGGGGTATATATATACAAAATGAAAATGAAAAAAAAATGAGAAAAAATGATGAAAAGAAAAAAAAAATAGAAAATCCAGAAAAAGAAAAAAAATGAATAAACACCGTGGCATGCTTGTCTAGTTTTGTGGCCTTTGTTACTTGAGTAAGTAAGCCCGAGGGGATTGTCTTTACACCTAGCGCCCTAAGGTCTTAATGACTTGGGAGTCGTTAGTCGAAAGCTCGTTAAGGTAGCACTGAAAAGCCTAAGGGAATAAGACATTGCACAACCATGAGAAAAAAAAATGAAAAAAGCACGAGAAAGAGCAAAAATGCCCTCGTGATTGAATAAAAGTATAAATAAATCTTGTATTTACCCTTAGACTTGGTAATTGCTTAGTTTTAACCGGAGTTGTCATGTTCACAAAAGTAATTGAATTGGAACTGAAATTTTCCTTCTAAGAAGTTTGTTATATGATTATCTTGAATTGTGGTTGGTTAGAATGGTTAACAAGCACACACACACAACATGGGTGATGACAGGTTTGGATTGACTAATTAGTTAGAGTTATGGATTTTGACTTGATTGGATATATTGTTTGAGTACCAATGGTAACTTTGAGGCTTGTTGCTATATATCATACTGATTTATTACTAGGTTCGTAGGTATATTAGGAAGTAGATCATGCATATGCATTCATGTAGTTGAGTTAGTTTGTTTATTTTTAGTTCTTTTGTGTTTTTGCTTGAGGACAAGCAAAGGTTTAAGTTTGGGGGTATTTGATGAGTGAGTTTTATACACATAAATTGGATACATTCGGGCTTAATTTATTATTATTCTCAAGTCTTTTAGAATAGTTTTTAAGTGTTTGTGTCCATTTATGCATGTTTTACATTGCTTTATAGGAATTGGGACAAAAGTTACTTGGATCGACGTTCGGGGTGGCTAGATTCGCGTTTTCGGCTTGCTATTTACACAGCAGTCACTTCAGAGCCAATTTGAATATTCCTAAAGACCTTATTTCGAAATCTTAAAGAATAAAAGTTGTAGATCTACTTCTCCTCTTTCCGGAACATCTTGAATCATCGAAATCGGAGTTCGGACGAAGAAGTTATGGCCATTTTTCCAAAGGACATCGGAGCAGAAAATGTCAGAACTTGTAACAGCGTCGGGGCGCTATTCTTAGTTCATTTTCCAGCGCCGGGGCACTATAAGGCAGACTTTGAGCATCGAGCCCAGCGCTGGGGTGCTAGGAGAAGGGCTGGGTGCGGCCTGGACGTGTTTTGGGCGAATTTTGACACCTTTTTGACTCCAAATTGGATTGAGTTTGTTACTAACCTAAAAATTTAACTTTTAACCTATAAATACATGATGTAAGACATAAAATAAAGGAGAATTACATAGAGTAGACTAGATTAAACACTCCATTAGATTAGATATTAACCCTAGTTCTTATTAGTTTAGGAGATTTAAACAAATTGGAGATCATTGAAGATCAAGAGCAGGAGCAAGAGGGGAGCATCAGATTTGCTGACAACAGATTCTATTATCTTCTTTTATCATACTTTTATCTTTTAATGTCTAGTCAATTGTGGATTCTTGGTTTTAATTCATTAATTATGAACTAACTCTTTTATTAAGATTTCAATTGAACTTTTTATGGCTATAAATTAGTTATTTGATTTATTCTAATTATTTGTGTTGAAGTGAATTGTTCATCTTGCATTGAGCTTATTGATTAATTATCTGATCAATAATTACCTTGTTACTCTAGAAGGAATTGGGAAAGGAATTCTAGGGTTAGAACTAGGCTTGGTGACATGTGACTTAGTTATTTGCACAGTGAATAATTAGGTTTGTGAATAGAATGAGAATATCTATTTGCCGCATGTAACATAAGAGGAATTGGGTTTGTAGCGAGTTTAATTCAATTGTTTTGCATAGAGATATAACAAAATTAATTTGGGTTAAATAGAAGGCAATTGATCACTCGAGAGAGGGCTTTAGGCATTTGAGAATTTCTGTTAACAATTCAGTAGATATAATAATTGGGATAGTTGAATAATTGATTTATAATTCATAATTGGGGATATTGGAGTCTTAATTCTTATTTATCTGAATTTCATCAATTCTTAGTTGTTTATTTGCTTTCTTTTAGAATAATCTTTTAGTTTTGTTTAATTTAGTTTTCTTAAATCTAGAAATCACAATTATTGGTTGTTTAAATAAAATTGATTTGGTTAAGAATTAGTACTTGGTGATTTTTATTAAATAATTCCTCGTGGGAACGATACTCTACTTTCACTTTATTACTTGTTGACCGTGTATACTTGCACATATTCATTGATTGCGAAATCAATCAACATAGAGTTTGCATATAACAATAGTTATAACGCCAGTATTGGAATGCCGCCGTATGAAGCACTATATGGGAGGAAATGTAGAACGCGCTTATGCTGGGACAAAGTTGGAGAGCGTCGACTGTTGGGACCAGAGTTGGTACAACAGACGGTAGAAATCATCAGGGTGATAAGAACTCGACTAGTGGCAGCTCAAGAACGCCAGAAGAAGTACGCGGACTTGCATCGCAAGAAGAGAGATTTTGAATTAGGAAGTTATGCATTTCTGAAAGTATCTCCCTAGAAAGGGAAGATTCATTTTGGGAAGAAGGGCAAGTTGAGCCCTAAGTTGATAGGACTGTTCGAGATTCTGAGGCGAGTCGGTGAAGTGGCGTATGAGGTAGCATTACCTCCTGAACTTGAGCACATTCACAACGTGTTTCATGTGTCAGTATTGCGGTCGTATAAACCAGACTACAAGCACGTTATCTCTTATGAACTGATCCAAGTCGAGAAAGACTTATCGTACAAGGAAGTTCCTGTCTAGATACTAGATAGGAAGGAACAAAAGCTGAGGAATAAAATCATTCATTCCGTTAAGATTCTCTGGAGGAATCACGCAGTCGAATAAGCTACGTGGGAGCTAGAAGAGAAAATGAGAGTGAATTATCCGTTTTTGTTTGAGTAACCTTATTTTTACAATTCCGAAGACGGAATTTTTATAAGGGGGGAGGGATGTAATGACCGTGAAATTTAAACTCCTTATTTAATTAAATATGTGATTTAATTTTTAAAGAGTTAGTTTTGTGAGTTTATTTAAACCTTATATGGTTATGTGAATTTATGAAATGATTAAAGGGAGTCACTAATAGTTTATTTAAATGAGTGGACTAACCCTAAGAATTTAATATCAAAAATTTGATAGGACCATTAATAATTAAATATTCAATTTATTTGAATATTGTAGCAAGAGTTGAACATATTGATTAATTGCAATTTTGAGTAATTAATTGATAATGTGTTAATTAATAATTATTATGAATAAATAATAATTAATGTGTAAAAGATTAATAATTTAAAAAATGATTATATATTTACTTGATTAATTTGTGCAATATAGTAAACCTTTATTATATGATAGTTAACTATATATTTTATATAGTACAAGGTGGCACATTAATATGTCTATATATTGTATATATAGACTGTATAGTAAGAGTTATTTGCATTCATATGAGTTGTATAATAATATTGTTATATGATATGAAGTGTGTGGGTAAACATCCATGTATACCCTATTGACATATAATAATATTAATTGTTAACATTAATATTGATTTCATTAAG
This sequence comes from Panax notoginseng, assembly GCA_016801055.1. Classification (NCBI taxonomy): domain Eukaryota; kingdom Viridiplantae; phylum Streptophyta; class Magnoliopsida; order Apiales; family Araliaceae; genus Panax; species Panax notoginseng. The sequence goes on from CM029016.1 coordinate 56,714,830, forward strand.
TTATTATGATAATAACAGTCATGGTAATAGAAAATGTACATGAATTATTTGTATGTGCACTACTTGATACCTTGTAATTGGGAATTACATGGTATGCTCTTTAAATCATTATAACCTATGTTGTATGAAATGAATTGTGTAAGAATATTATATAACCAAAGTATATATTATGTGTATAGTATAAACCAAATGTTGTTTTGGTATTACATTTTGTGCAAGTGCTGAGATTTTGTCCCAAATTGAGTGGCACATAGTACATGAATAGTAACTTAGAACTAACTTACGTATTTTCCAAAAAGGCTAGAGTTGTGTAAGGATGATGGCTAGAAATCAGTTGGTGAACCACTCCTTAGTAACCAATGTGTTCTTCATTTGCACCATAAATTTAACCTCAGTGCAATGTGATTGCCCAGTCCAAGTTTCTTCTTTAAATGGTAGCTCCATTTTCAGTTTTCACGTTGCTTTGTTTTAGTTCTTAAAAACTCTGATAATTTGAGAGTAAGTGAGTTGTGGTCCAAAGAAGAGGTTAGCAATCATAGAAGGAAGAAACTAAGTTCATCTAGCTCCAAGAGGTATAAAATCTAATTTATGTTCTTGAATTGGGTTTTGGCAAATTCTTGTAATTCTCATGATTTCTTTGTAATGTGGTATAAATTGGCTTAAGGGTGTGTTGTTTTAGTTAGTATGCATGCTCAGAAGTATTAGAAGTAGTTTGAGTTGCAACAAAATATGTTTGGCAATGGTTGGAGTTGAGTCTCTGCAGAAGTAGAGGCCATATTTTTGTTTCTGGGCGTAGTGGTGCGGTCGCACCACTTCCCTAGTCTTTCACCGCGCGGCCACGCGGGCAGCAGATCACAGTTGCTCATGTTAGCTCCTTAAGACATTCTGAACATGTTACTTTGATTATTATATGCATATAAATGACCTGAACTTGTGGACAAAGGTAGTTATGTATATAGTAAGCCATAATAGGTTTGTTTTGACTTGGTTATTCAAAGAAGGCTAAAAGATTTGAAAACTAGAAATTGTATACCTGGAGTAATATACATTCAAACCTTGTGAACATATGTAGATAACTTAAGTATGTGCATAAATGCATATGAAAGCATGAATTAGACAATATAGACATATCTTGCATGCTTGAATGAATTTTACTAATAGAGACTTAAAGTTTCAAAAATGAACTTGATAAACTATATATACATTAAGTTAAGAACTTGTAAGTATGTTTTTGATTTCTAACATGTATGTATACGAAAGTACGATGTGTGGTAGGCTTGCATGATTGTTAGCTTAACATGTGAAGTCTTGATTTAATGCAAACGAATAATGACATATGTTATGTTTTGATGAAGGTTTAAAGTTAGTTATTCACATCATAACATGTGTATTGTGCATGATTATTCATATTTGTGCAAGACGGGAGAACACTGACTTTCTGCAGAGCAGCCATGTCTTGGTTTACACTAGGAGCAGCGCGGCCGCGCCACTCCCTAGTACAAACCAAGCACGGCCGCACAGTCCTGCAGTAAGGTCTGAGTTCTGTTAATAAATTGAGAGCTGATGCATGCTTATATGGTTATTCTAATCTATAATACTTGTCCAGCATAGTATTCATGTGATAATAAGCATGATATTGAAAGGGATCTATGATGAATTAGTGTTTACCACTTTAAAGTCAATAGTGATTTCAACTATGACATAGTGTGTTAGAAACTAATCATGGAATGTAATGACACATGTATAGAAGCATGATAGGTGATGATTTGATTCTTGTAAGTGTGGACTCATATTAGGTTACACATACTAATTGGAAAGACCGACTTGTTAATTTTAGGTCATTGTAGACACTCGAAATTTTTTGTACTACTGTCACTAACATTGCAGGAAAGCAGATTCGTCTTTTAAGAGGGAACCATGAAAGACGATCCATATCTGTATCGGATACTACCGGAAGTTCAGCATCAACCCCAGATTGCAATATGGGAGTAACAATTCCAATCTCGAAGATAACCCCGAGGTATGCAGATCAATGTCGGCACACACACTGGAGAAGACCGATTAATCTCGGAGATAACCCCGAGGTATCCAGTCTTAGTCCCAACCATGGGAATAGCCACCAACCTTGGTGATAACCCCAAGGAATGCAATTTTGGCAATAACCCCGAAAATGCTTGTTCCAAGTGCAACCAGCTTCAATCTCGACGCTCACAATGAGATCCACTGTACCAGCCCGACGAAAACATCGGGAAGACAGACACACCTCAAGGATGACAATGATGACCTTCAACTAATTGCAGCAGTCCAATCCCAGTGAAGCTGAGCAACGTCTGCTTTATCAGCCCAATCCGATAATAACACCAGTGAGGGGCAACATCGTCATCTGACCAACACGATGCCACGCCACATCGCCTCAACATATCTACGCAATAATGTCCTACAAGACTAATCAATCCCGAGTGACTATTGTATGGGGTAACGGATGAAAGTTGAAGCTTGAAGACCGAAGGGCACCGTCCCATCTTCAATGACTTCGTACAAATTCTAATCCCATGCCATCGTACAACTCTCGACAAACGGCAGTCCGAAATAGGTCCTGTATACCTCAAATGGATGCCCGAATTGGACTTCTAAAAATCTGAGTGGACATTACAGTGCCCGAGTGCACGTACTTCGAGACGACCCGACTCGACCCAAAAAACTTCGGGCCAACCCGGGTTGCCTTTGGTACACCTGCGGCTTAGCCGCAGGTACACCTGCGACTAATATGCCTATAAATAGAGGGCTTGGGGTGTTGCTTTTTCAAGAGAAAACGGCCAGGAAGCCCTGCCCAATTTGCTCTGCACTTATCCCATGCAGTGTACTTTCCCCTTTTAAACACCAGTGAGCTCATATATAGCCTCTTTTGTACCCATAAAAGCCAGTGTTTACCCACTCTAAAGATATAGAAGCCTTTTTTAGCAGTCAGCTGCAAGCCTTCTCACACACTTTAGAGTCTTTCTCTTTACCTTTGCACACTCGGTCCGTGGTTTCATTCCAGTCTGTATATATATATATTGACTAACATTATCGAGTTATGCCTCGATTGAGCCTAGACTTCGGTCTGGAGCGTTTAATTGCTTTTGTATATATATATATATATATATATATATATATATATATATATATATATATATATATATATATATATATATACACATTTATATATATGAACTGCGTGTCGAACTCTGTTTGATGAGCCTAGACTTATGTCTGGTGCGTTTAATGGCTTTCTTATATATATAATTATATATATGAACTGCTATCGAACTCTGTTCGGTGAGCCTAGATTTCACATCCGGTGCGTTTACTGCTTTAATATATATATATATATATACTTATATATATTAACTGTTATTGGACTTTGTCCGATGAGCCTTGATTTCACATTCGGTGCGTTTACTGTTTTAATATATATATATACTTATATATATTAACTGTTGTTGGACTGCGTCCGATGAGCCTGGATTTCACATCCGGTGCGTTTACTGCTTTAATATATATATACTTATATATATTAATTGTTGTTGGACTCCGTCCGATGAGCCTGGATTTTATATCCGGTGCGTTTATATGCTTATATATATATATATATATATATATATATATATATTTACATTTCGTCCCACCTGGAGTTTACTTCGTGGTGGTTGAACGTTTTTACAGCTTTCTGTACATTTCGTCCGGCCTGGAGTTTCCTCCATGGCGGTTGATAGCTTTTACAGCTTTATTTATATTTCTAATCCCCCATGGATGTGCTTCGTGGTTGGTGATCATGTATGTATATATATATTTACAGCCTTTATATATATATTTGCTTACTGTGTTTATATCAATTGTGGCATCATGTGAGCCTAGGAATCATGTGATCACAGATTTAGTCCCCTGAATCTAGATTCGGTTCCCGTGATGGACTTTTTCAGCTGTAAGCAGCTTGTAAATTTATCTGTGATGTTTGGATTTTCTCAGATGCTTTTTATACTCACGAGGAATTCAACACCTTTTTGTACATTTATTTTTGTACGGATGCCTCGCATCTGTCAAATAAAATCAATCAAGCTGAGCACTTAATAAAATGTGAGTGTAAAAGGTCTCAATTACTATTGAGCATCAGGGTTTGAAAAACCCTCTTTTATAAAACATCACTGCCATATCTTGCTTAAAATTAAATTTTTACATAAAATTCAAACCCTGTGTATATAGGTGCGAACGAGACCTCACACTACTTCCAAATAACAGCACATTGACCCACACACACATTCAGATAACAGTTTCTTAAAAAGAGGTGGTCACCGTGGTAACACGGATGTCGGGGGGAGCCTAACACCTTCCCTTCGCATAACCAAGTCCCTGGACCCTAATGAATCTCGATTTCACTGACCCGCTTAGCAGTGTCACATCACTGGGTCAATGTGCAAACCTTTTCTCGGTTGTGTTGGTATAACCATTTAAAAAACCAACTGGCGACTCTTAACAGTCCATCGTCGACATTATACATGTCGGACCGTTTTCACTTGTTTTTTCAAACAAATCTCACCTAAAATGAGAACACCAAAGAACAAGTAACGGAAAGGGACAATTAAAAATCGGCGACTCTGCTGGGGACTCCAGTAAGAGGACTTAAGCCGCTATTACAATTTTTTCAAAATTGTTATCTGCTTGTGTGTGGATGTTGCATTTACATTTTATGATAAATGTGTACGAATGCATTTCCTTACTTAGTGCTTCGCACTATAAACTGCTTGTGATATTAGTGCTTCGCACATGTCATCATTTTCATACGGTAAGACGCGATGTATGTGAATGTATGTTGTGTGGTCCCTCCACCAGGAGGCTATACCGTCGGTGTTTGATTATTGGACTTGTGAGAAGACTAATTCTCCGAGGCTCAGTAAGGCACCGCCCAAATTCGCTCCAGTTGAAAGACCGGATTAACTTCCCGTCAAGTAGATTGCGATGATTTGGAAACCTCCATGCCAAAAAACTCCGAGAGTAACCTAAGATAGGTCAACCTCTGATAAACCCAAAACGGAGGAAAGTCTCTTCATGCTCTCATTTCAAATTACTTGTAAAGCACAATTACTTGTAATTATCTTCCATATCTATCTCCATGTAATGAGAAATATGAAGAAATGTGTACACATACATGCTACAAACAGCTGACATCCGTTTTGCAGGATAAAATTCCTAAAGTAGACACATCACATATCATGTTATTATCCACCTTCCCTAAAGACTAAACTATGCAAGTTTTTTGCAGGGAATCAATCGGACCTACCACCCGTTCAAAGTCCAAAAAGGCAACAGGCCTACAGTCAATCATGTCGTCATCCTACCAGACCGAACTTAATCCAGTTTCTCGCAAAGAATTCGACAGATTAAGCAAACAGATTATAATTTGGCTGTTCTACTAAAAGAATTACACCAGTCTACACAGGGTCAGAAAATACTCGTACATGCTGAATCCTCCACACAAGGAGGAACCCAGGTCATTACAATACCTGAACTGTAGTTGGATCCGACCAACAAAACTCATGATGTTGCCCATCCCACTAGAGACCCAGACACTGGTGACATCAAAAAGAAAGTCCTCCAAATGGAAGAGACTCTTCGCACTATCAAAGGAATTGGAACACACGGGAGTGTTTCATATGCTGATTTGTGTATTTTCCCTGGAATTCATTATATAGAAAAGTTTAAGACTCCTGACTTTGAAAAATATGACGGGTTAGGAGACCCTTACACACATCTAAAGGTGTTTATTGGAGAACTGGGATCTTATGCAGAGGATGAAAAACTCAGAATGCAACTGTTCCAAAAAAGTTTAACTAGAGAAGCCCGTTCGTGGTACACAAGATTAGACAATTCAAAGATCCATAGTTGGGAAGAGCTAGCACATGCTTTCCTCACCCAATACAACTTTTAATCTCAAATGGCTCCTGATCGGTATCAAATTACCAAGATCAAGAAATAGTCTAATGTGTCTTTCAAAGAGTATGCTCAGAGGTGGAGACGCCTGGCTGCCCAAGTTAGTCCTTCCATGACAGAATTAGAGATGGTCATGACTTTCATAGACATACAAGAAGCACCTTTCTATGAAAGAGTTTTAGCCGGCATCGGCAAGCCATTTTCTGAAATGGTCAAACATAGGGAGATGGCTGAAATGGGATTGAAATCCGAAAAGATTCAAGACCTAGCTGCACTCAAAGCTGTTGCTGATCACATCCAATCTAGAAATTATAGGAATAACCCCCGGAGGGTCCATAAAAAGAAAGAGGAGGATGTTTCCCAGAACTACAGGGTCAAAAAGGCAATCAGAACATGCCTGTCCAGAGGAAAAATTACACTCCCTTTCAAGCACAGTCTTCAAATCCTCCAGTACCAAAAGGTGGAGAAGCCAAATGCCCTCGAGTATTCACACCCTTAGGGGACACCCTCGAGAACATTCTCAATCTTCTAACAACACAGAAGAAAATCACGCATCTGCTTCCACCAGCCAGCCCTAATGGATGGGGTTTTAATGCTGCTCGGAAATGTGCTTATCATGCCGGGGCACCTGGACATGATACTCAGGATTGTTGGGCCTTGAAATATAAAATCCAAAACCTAATAGACAATGGTGAAATCGTGGTCGCCAAACCCGATCAGCCTCACGTTCAAGACAACCCTCTTCCTCAACACAAGGAAGAAGTGGTCAACATGCTCAATTGGAGCAGCGGACAGAGTTCCAATTTCAGCTGTGAATCCTCCCAGACCCCCAAAGATGGTGATGACAGATGGGATTATGCCAAGTTCCAATTCACAATGGAACGAAAGATAAAAGCTCTCTATAAACAAATTGAGCAATTGGCGGAACTGGTGACTTATGTTGAGTAAAATCAATAAGCTTAAAAACACGCAAGTGCACGTGGTCAACAAATAATATAGTAGTGAATAGAGTATCGTTCCCACAAGGACAAAATATCAAGAATCTTAACTTTAATTTTATTAAACTAATCAATTCAATGGCTTTTAAAATGAATAAAAGCAACTAAATTAATAAATAATTAAATTTTCACAAAACAGTCACCAATAACGAAATCTAGAATTTCAAACAATTAATGGAGAATTAGACTTATGATTTCACCCTAAGCTTCACTCTGATTTTCAAACCTTTATTCCAACTCAACTCAATATTCCAGTTTATTAATCAAGAACACGAACGCAGTAAGAGCCACCTCTCGATGCACTAATATCATATTAACATCAATCCACAATTAAGATAGAAATCTATTAAACACCTAAATTAACCAACTCACTATATCTCTATGTGAATTGCAATAAAAAAGGTTGAAGTTTAAGCTCTCTATACGATTACATGCGATGTCAAGCGTATCTCTACCTTAACAATAATCACAAATATGCTATCGACATGATTCATGACACATGCTATATTAACTAGGTCTAGATTCGAATCTCCTCTCTCGATTCCTTTCAAATCCACAAAGAACTGTTGATCAGACAATTCATAAATTCACGCACAAATTAATATAGATAACCTAAAAATGTCTTATTGAATTGGAAATCAAAGTTATAGAATCATCGTTTCACCCAAAGATCCATCACAAGTCTAATTAGTAAATTAGTTCATAACGAATGAATTAAAAACTGAATAATTTGTTGAAAACATCATCCCAAGTACAAAAAGATGAAAGAAAAGAGGAATTATGGAAAACCCCTTCACGTAGCCTCGATTTGTAACTATCGTGACAATTTTTGAAAATTACTCCTCCAACGTTCGCTCTTTAATCCTTTAAATCGCTCTTGAATCCTTGCCTTTGTGTTGTGAGATTGTTGTTTTCCTACCTAGCAGCAAGCCCCCATGTCTTCTGGCCGAATTCTCCCTTTATTAGAGTCCAAACGCACTAGCCAAACCCAACAAACCGAGCCCAAACAGAAGTCGAAACCAAATAGGAAAGCTCAGGAAACAGGACCCCCGCCGCGGCGGGGGGTTCAGGCACAAAAAGGCCCAGCCCGGCGGGCTAGCCCACTGACTTCAAGATTTTAAAGTTCCAACTTTTTTTCACTTTTGCCCAAAAAGACTACCTTTCCTCACCAATTGCATCCATGATCACCCTACACATAAAATATCATGAAACGAGTAAAAACGAACACAAAACATGAGAATAACTACGAATTTAAACTTGAAACGAATATTGATTCGCGTATATAAAATCCACTTATCAAAATCCCCCAAACTTAATCCGTGCTAGTCCCCGAGCACAAAACAAACTACACGCAACGCAATGAAATGCAATAACATTCTAAATGCCTAAAAATAAAATCCAGTCACATCACATAAACTGATTTATCCCATCGGCCTCAGAGAAAACAAGCAACTTTATAATACAAATTATCAAAACCAATCTACACTTACATATTAATTCTCAATTCTTGAACAACTATCACTGGTATAGCGTGCGTGTGTGATCAACATCGAAGATAGCTGATACAGACCCAAATTTAATACATAAACAACTTCTTAGAAGGAATCATACAATGCAAACTTAAAAAAATCTCAAAGATAGGCACGATTCAACTAAAATTAAACTCAACCACATTCAAGGGTACATTCAGGATACTTATACTCTCACTTCTTTTTTTTTTCATACGGGGGCTTTTTGCACTTTTCCCGTTTTATTCTTATTTTTTTATAGATGGTTAGTGAGTACGTTTTACACTCCATCTCACGCTTGTGTTTATGGGGAGTGCTTCACCTCAGCCCACCACAAGACTCAACATATTTCTTTCTCTTTTTTTATTATTTTTTTTTCAAAGCTTATATATCCCGCATATATTCCCCCAAACTTAGGTTCTTGCCTAATTTAAGCCTTCACTGCCTATCCTTATCATTTTCTAGTTCACGCTAACACTATCCTTTAGAAACACTTTATGTATCAATTTGAACTAACCGGTCAACAAAGATGTCATTAGTGCTACCCTTTTTATAACAGTTTCAAACAAGTCCAAGAATCAATTCATAATAGTAATTATATTACAGTTCTAATAATCCATACTATATTGGTTAACTTGTTCACAATCTCATCATTGGCCAAAATAACCTGTAGAATGCAACACCATTGGACATATGCAAACAAACTATTTAACTAAAAAATTTTATTTTATTATTTAGTTCTTTTTTTTTATTATTATTTAGATATGAAAAGTCAAAGTCCTAACTACTATGCAAATACCTATTCTATAATGCAACACCAGATATGACAATAAAAATTTTAAAAATGCATGTATGCAATGTATGCAACTAAACAACTAACTCCCCCATACTTAAATAAGACAATGCCCTCATTGGATAAAAATAAAAATTCACAAGGACTTCCCTGGAATTGTCTAAGTCTGGGGCGGTGGTTAGTGCTCTTCTTCATCAGAATCACTCGGAGGAAATCGAGGTAATGGACCGGGTTGTTGATACAGAAATTAGCCTGCCGGGTTGAAGCTTTGGAGCGTTGTGGTGAATTAAGCGAAAGACGCGTTCATGGCATCGAACATGTGATCTTGGCGGAGCGCCAAACGCCGCATTTCCCGGCGTGCTGCCCTATTTTGCGCATTCATGTGATTCTAGAACTCAAGGAACTGAGTACTAGAAAATACCTCAGTCTGCGAAACCTGCTCGGTTCCTTGATCTCTCGTTGTGTTATCCTCATCCTCCAAAGTATCTTCAGCTTCAGCCTCGTCCTCCGACGCTGATGGAAAAACAAATCCTAGACCTCTAGGATGCGATTCGCCGCCGGGCCACACGAAATACCGTGCTATCATTCTAGTATCTAAGAGTTGCAGCGGCATCAAAGTGGGTTCATCATCAGACCAACGCACTCCGGCTTGACGACACAACCCACAAATGAGAGATGGGTGTGGTAAGCCGCCAGAAAAGTTGCCTCAGAAACATCGTTGTATAGAAAAATTGATAATTACCCCGATGTCTATGAAGAAGTCTTGCACGATGGCATACAGGAGGAGTGCCTTCTCCTTGGTCACGTCCGAGGTATGCGTGGATGGTAGCAATTTAGCACAGAGGAAGGCATACCAGATTTTTCCGTACCGACTTAGGTCCTTGCTGTGAAACACTGTGCCTCCCTTTCGACCCTTTAACCAAGTAGTCTCCGGCTTAGTCATGTTTTGAATCACCTCCTCAAAGGCGGGGTCAAAATCCCGCATATAGGCATACTGGCACTGGCGTGGCACCCTCAGCTGATAATATGTATTGATTATGTCAGCATTGAACGGGACCATGCGACCCCGCACGAAGGCATTGAACGGTGCCTTGTCCTCAGCGTTCGCATAGAATTCTTTAACGACATTCACAACGGCGGGCTCGGGCTCTGCCGTAAACCTTATCCATCCTTGCTGATAAATTTGTTGCATAATCTCCCCATCATTCCCTTTGGGAGCTAACCCCCGCTCCGGTGTAAGAGCCTTGGTAACCATATAGTCGTACCGATCGGCGGCGGCGGCGGCGGCACTTCTAAATTTTCGGTGGTCATATGTTCGTGTCGGTGCCCTCTCCCCGTTGGCATTTTGATGTTGGTTATGAAGCCATTGATTTCTGGATGTTTGACTTGCTAGCACACACTTCCTTCTCTCACACTTGGCTCAGTCAATTTATCAAACACTTGGCGTGCACAGCTCGTTCGGTTACACAACTTTTGAATTTTGAACTTGGAAATTGGTGTATGTGGTAGAGATGAGATGAAGACTTGACACTATAGCCACTTACCCTCAAATGTGTGTATCCCAATTGCCTGAAGAATTCAAGTGTAATGTTGTTGAATATGGGAAGTATGAGGTAGGGTTTATATAGAGTGATGTGGGGGAGATGAAGTGGTGGACGAGATTGAAGTCGTGTGAGTGGAGAGTGAGGGTGAAGGTGGGTTTAATTGATTTAGGTAGTGGTCGTGGTGGTAGTAGTTGTGTAGGGTCGTGGGTTGTGTTGAGGAGTTGAAGACAAAAATGGCAGCAGGTTATGAGTGAGGGGGAAATGGCTGGGACGTGCTATTTAAATGAACACGTCTGCCTAGGAATTAGGACCCCCGCCCCAGTGGGGGGTGCTAGGCCAAAAAGGCCCGCCCCGGCGGGCTAGCCCACTGTACAACTTTTTGGTCAAAAATTTTTGACATGCAATTTTTTTTGATTTTCCTCCATTTCGTAGGCGTTGTTGCTCTAACTCACGTTGGACCTCTCCTGAAACCAAAAACATGCACTACATTAGATTAATGACAACTTATAGCTTCAATGAGATTTTTAGTACTTTTCAGATATTTTTTAGCAAAACTTATAATTGACAAGTCCTAATTACTGCTTTATAAACTATATCCTAACAAATTAAACATGAACTATGGAAAATAAATAAATATTGGGTTGCCTCCTAATTAGCGCTTGATTTTAAGTCGTTCAGTCTGACTACTGCCTGCTTTACTGTGTATCGGCGAGGGGTGATGTTGTCGGCGTCCCAGTTCGACTCGCCACCCCAGTAATGCTTAATACGTTGCCCATTGACTTTGAACGTGTCTAGCGGATTACGACTGTAAAGTTCAACGGCGCCATGAGGAAATACTCGTTTTATAGTAAATGGTCCAGACCATCTCGACTTAAGCTTTTCGGGGAACAAACGCAGGCGTGAATTGAATAAGAGGACTGCTTGACCCGGCTCGAATGTTCGTTGCATAATTTTTTGGTCGTGCCATCTTTTAACTCTTTCTTTGTATAACTTGGCATTCTCGTAAGCTTGGAGGCGGAATTCGTCGAGCTCATTTAGTTGGAGTAGCCTTTTTTCTCCTACCGCAGCTTGATCAAAATTCAATTTCTGTATGGCCCAATAAGCCTTGTACTGTAGCTCCACCGGTAAATGACATGCCTTTCCGTACAAAAGTAGATACGGTGACATCCCGATTGGCGTTTTGAAGGCAGTCTGGTATGCCCATAATGCGTCGTCCAATCGAACTGACCAATCTTTTCGACTCGAATTTACAACCTTCTCCAATATCCTCTTAACTTCTCTGTTCGATACCTCGGCTTGCTCATTAGTCTGAGGGTGATACGCTGTAGCCACCTTATGATTGACCCCATACTTAGCCAAAAGGGCTGTAAATGACTTATTGTAGAAGTGACTGCCTTCATCACTAATTATTGCTCTTGGCGTGCCAAACCTCGTGAAAATATTTTTCTGTAGAAACTTGAGGACCACTTTGGCATCATTAGATGGTAATACTGCAGCTTCAACCCATTTCGAGACGTAATCCACCGCGAGCATAATATATTGATTGCTCAACGATGACGGGAATGGTCCCATGAAATCGATGCCCCATATATCAAAGATCTCAACTTCAAGGATTGTTTATAGGGGCATCTCGTTCCGTTTCAATTTCAAGGATTGTTTGTAGGGGCATCTCGTTCCGTTTCGATATGTTTCCCACCCTTTGGCATCTATCACATGTTTCCATAAATTAGTGGGCGTCTTTGAACACTGTGGGCCAATAAAACCCAGATTGAAGAACTTTCGTCGCGGTGTGCTCACTCCCGTAATGTCCACCGTATGCCGATGAATGGCATTCTTGTAATATGTTGTGGACTTCACTGTATGGGATACATCGTCGAATCATCTTATCGGTGCATTGTTTAAACAGATACGGCTCATCCCACATGTACCACTTGACGTCATGAAGAAACTTCTTTTTCTGTTGTCGTGTAAGATCCGGGGGAAGAATCTTGCTTACCACATAATATGCTAAGTCTGCATACCACGGAAATTCTACATTCAACCCAAATAACTGCTCATCCGGAAATGTCTCGTTGATCACGCATTTATCTTCATCCTTTTTCTCCGGATTTTCCAGCCTTGATAAGTGATCGGCAACTTGATTCTCCGTACCCTTTCTATCTTTAATTTCTAAATCAAACTCTTGAAGTAAGAGAATCCATCGGATAAGGCGTGGCTTAGCATCTTTTTTTGCTATTAATTACCGAATCGCCAAATGGTTCATGTAAACTATTACCTTAGTCCCGATAAAATATGCCCGGAATTTATCAAACGCGTATACTACTGTAAGCAATTCCTTTTCCATGGTAGTGTAGTTCATTTGAGTCTCTGTTAGTGTTTTGCTTGCGTAGTATATGGCGTGAAACACCTTGTCTCGTGTTTGGCCCAAAACAGCCCCGACTGCGTAGTCACTCGCGTCACACATCAGTTCAAATGGCAATTTCCAGTCCGGTGCGACTATCACGGGGCCTGTAATTAATTTCTGTTTCAATAATTCAAACCCGGACTTACATTCCACAGTAAAGCTGAAAGTGGCATCCTTCTCTAAAAGACTGCATATAGGTTTTGCAATATTAGAGAAGTCCTTTATGAACCTACGGTAGAACCCAGCATGCCCCAAAAAATTGTGAATACCCTTAACTGAGCTCGGTGGAGGTAGTTTCTCGATCGTGTCCAACTTTGCCTTATCCACCTCCAATCCTTGAGCCGACACCTTATGGCCCAATATTATGCCCTCTTCAACCATGAAGTGGCATTTTTCCCAATTCAGTATGAGGTTTGTGTCCTTACAACGCTGTAATACCATGACCAAATTTTCTAAACAAGTGTCAAAAGTGTTCCCATAGACCGAGAAATCATCCATGAAGACTTCAACGTTCTTCTCCACCATATCCGAGAAAATAGCCATCATACACAGCTGGAAAGTTGCCGGTGCATTGCACAGTCCGAATGACATTCTCCTGAATGCAAAGGTGCCGTAAGGGCAAGTGAATTTTGTCTTTTCTTGATCCTCAGGAGCGATAGCAATCTGATTATATCCCGAATATCCATCCAATAAGCAGTAAAACTCATGTCCAGCTAACCTGTCTAACATTTGATCAATAAAAGGTAGCGGGAAATGATCCTTTCGGGTTGCCTTATTCAATCTTCTATAATCGATGCAGACCCTCCAACCTGTCACTGTCCTTGTCGGAATTAACTCGTTATCCTCATTCTGAATAACCGTCATTCCCCCTTTCTTAGGCACACAATGAATCGGACTCACCCATTTACTGTCTGAAATTGGGTATATGACACCGGCATCAAATAATTTCAAAATTTCCTTCTTGACCATTTCCTTCATAATTGGGTCAAGTCGACGTTGATGCTCCACCGATGGACTTGCATCATCCTCTATCAGAATCTTGTGCATGCAAAATGATGGGCTAATACCTTTTACATCTGCAATCGTCCATCTAATTGCTGATTCATAATCCATAAGCACCCTCAGCAACTTTTCTTCCTACAATTCGTTAAGTGCAGTAGAAATAATTACAGGTAAAGAATTCAAATTGCCTAAATACGCATATCTGAGATGTTTAGGGAGTGGTTTAAGTTCCAATGTCGGTGGCTCCTCCAATGATAGTTTCAATTTTTCTGCAATTGTCTCCTCGGTGAGCAAAGGTTCAACCGGTGCTCTGAATCGGCTAACTCGTGGCAACGAGTCTAGCATATGTAATAAGTCCACAAATTCTGGGTCATCTTTCTCCTCATCCCCCAGTAAAGTTGTTTCCAACGGATCATTGATCAAACTCTTGTTAATATCTTCGCTGGTAATCTACTCAATTAAATCCATTCGATTACACTCTTCCTCGTCCGTAGGATATTTCATGGCCTTGAACACATTAAATTTTACTTCTTGATCTTGGACCCTCATTGTAAGTTCTCCTTTTTGCACATCTATGAGTGTCCTTCCTGTAGCCAAGAAAGGTCTCCCTAGGATGATCGGGATGTTCTTATCTTCATCGAAATCCAGTATGATAAAGTCCGCTGAGAATATAAACTTATCCACCTTTACCAAAATGTCCTCTACAATGCCTCTCGGTTATGTTACTGACCTATCCGCCAACTGTAATGAAATATTCGTAGGCTTTGGCGTGGGCAAACCCAATTCTGAATATACTGATACTGGCATCAGGTTTATACTCGCCCCAAAATCACATAAGCACTTGTTAAAAGACATCTTTCCGATCGTGCATGGGATAGTAAAGCTCCCCGGGTCTTTGAGTTTTGGTGGAAGCTTTTTCTGTAGCACTGCACTACTCTCCTCTGTTAGTACCACTATTTTGAAGTCTTCCCATTTCTTCTTCCTCGACAAAATCCCCTTCATAAACTTTGCATAACTCGACATTTGCTCGAGGGCCTCTGCGAATGGGATGTTAATCTGGAGTTTCTTGAACACATCTAAAAACCTTTCGAACTACTTATCTGTTTCTATTTTTGGACCATCTGCTGAAACGGCGGTGGAGGATAAACAATCAGCTCACTGTTTAACTTGGGTTCCTCAGTTTTGTTCCCCTCCACTACGTTATTATCGTCGACCTTTTCCTCCGGTGTTGCTAAATTTTTTGCACTATTCCTACCGAGATGTTTTCCACTTCTCAACATAACTGCTTTACATTGCTCCTGATTACCCTTAAGATTTCTCTCGGTGTCGCTAGGTAATGTTCCTTATGGTCGATTATTCAATGCCAAAGCAATTTGACCTATCTGATTCTCTATATTTTTGATAGCAATAGCTTGATTCTTCATAGCCAAATCATTGCTAGTCATGTACCTTGCCCATGTTTCCTCCCCATCGGATTTCCTGTTCTGATGTTGAACCGGCTGTTGGTGATTCTAAAAACCAGGGGGATATGATGGTCGTGGAGCTTGAGTTTGCTGATTATTGCTCCATGAGAGGTTTGGGTGGTTCCTATTCCCCTGGTTGTAGGTATTTTGGTAGGTATTTTGCGGAATTCTGTTGTAGTTGCCTATGAACTGAACGGATGAAATTGCTGAACTTGCTGAACTTGTTGAACACAATTCACATACTACCATAACCTGCTGAACTTGTTGAGCTTGAGCCTCTGCTATCGTATTTACCCTCTCATTCATCGTATCAAATTTCATGGATAGTGCAAAAAGAGTTGCTTGTATAGCTGCTACTCCATCTAATTCCAAGATCCCAGCCGCCTTTGCATATGTCATTCTTGCTGTGGGCCATTGGTAGTTATTTGCCGACATTGTTTCTATCAAATTGTAGGCATCCTCGTAACTCTTAGCGATGAATGCACCGCCCGATGCCGCATCAATACTGGTTCTGACATTTCCATGTAGCCCGTTGTAAAAGGTGTTCATTTGTAACCACTTGGGCAATCCATGATGTGGGCACTTTCTGCTCAAACATTGTGATGTCATTCCTCATTTTCGCAGTCTTTGCCGGTGGAAAAAATTTGGCAAGAAATTTTTGAGCCAAATCCTCCCATGTAGTGATCGAACCTGGCGGTAGAGAATGTAACCAACTCTTCGCCTTGTCCCGTAAAGTGAATGGGAACAAGCGAAGTCTCACTGCCTCATCTGACACCCCATTATACTTGAACGTGTCGCACATCTCTAGAAAACTGATCAAATGCTCATTCGGATCGTCGTTCGCCATTCCCCAAAACTGACATGAGTTCTGCATCATCTGAATAGTCCCATGCCTTATTTCAAAAGTATTCGCAACAATTGCAAGCCTAGTAATGCTCGATTGCAGATCAGTCACCCTAGGTGTGGCAAAATCCCTCAACGCTTTCTAGTCTTCGGCAGCCATCGTTTCTTCCTTATCAGAATTTTTGAATTCGTTCCTCGTTTCCTCAATCCACTTACTCAACTTTTGAAATCTTCTGTCAATGTCGTCCTCAAAAGGAAGCAAGTCTGGATGTTTAGATCGTGTTTGCATAAACAAATGTCGAAAACCTGAAATAGAGAAAACAAAAATAAAATGTTTAAGTAAAACTGGACTAATTAAACTGATATTGTAAAACAAATATTAAAATCTCGGCTAAATTGTCCCCGACAACGGCGCCAAAAACTTGTTGAGTAAAATCAATACGCTTAAAAACACGCAAGTGCACGTGGTCAACAAATAACATAGTAGTGAATAGAGTATCGTTCCCACAAGGACAAAATATCAAGAATCTTAACTTCACAATTATCAATGTTGTATTAACCCTAATTTTATTAAACTAATCAATTCAATGGTTTTTAAAATGAATAAAAGCAACTAAATTAATAAATAATTAAATTATCACAAAACAGTCACCAATAACGAAATCCAGAATTTCACACAATT
This sequence comes from Panax notoginseng, assembly GCA_016801055.1. Lineage (NCBI taxonomy): Eukaryota > Viridiplantae > Streptophyta > Magnoliopsida > Apiales > Araliaceae > Panax > Panax notoginseng. Next base: position 56,732,034 of record CM029016.1, read on the forward strand.
AATGGAGAATTAGACTTATGATTTCACCCTAAGCTTCACTCTGATTTTCAAACCTGTATTCCAACTCAACTCAATATTCCAGTTTATTAATCAAGAACACGAACGCAGTAAGAGCCACCTCTCGATGCACTAATACCATATTAACATCAATCCATAATTAAGATAGAAATCTGTTAAACACCTAAATTAACCAACTCACTATATCTCTATGTTAATTGCAATCAAAAAGGTTGAAGTTTAAGCTCTCTATACGATTACATGCGATGTCAAGCGTATCTCTACCTTAACAATAATCACAAATATGCTATCGACTTGATTCATGACACATGCTATATTAAATAGGTCTAGCTTCGAATCTCCTCTCTCAATTCCTTTCAAATCCACAAAGAACTGTTGATCAGGAAATTCATAAATTCACGCACAAATTAATATAGATAACCTGAAAATATCTTATTGAATTGGAAATCAAAGTTATAGAATCATCATTTCACCCAAAGATCCATCACAAGCCTAATTAGTAAATTAGTTCATAACGAATGAATTAAAAAACTGAATAATTTGTTGAAAACATCATCCAAAGATCAAATAGATGAAAGAAAAGAGGAATTATGGAAAACCCCTTCACGTAGCCTCGATTTGTAACTATCGTGACAATTTCTGAAAATTACTCCTCCAACGTTCGCTCTTTAATCCTTTAAATCGCTCTTGAATCCTTACCTTTGTGTTGTGAGATTGTTTTTTCCTACCTAGCAGCAAGCCCCCATGTCTTCTGGCTGAATTCTCCCTTTATTAGAGTCCAAACGCACTAGTCAAACCCAACAAACTGAGGCCCAACAGAAGTCGAAACCAAACATGAAAGCTCAGGAAATAGGACCCCCGCCCCGGCGGGGGGTACAGGCACAAAAAGGCCCGCCCCGGCGGGCTAGCCCACTGACTTCAAGATTTTAAAGTTCCAACTTTTTCACACTTTTGCCCAAAAAGACCGCCTTTCCTCACCAATTGCATCCATGACCACCCTACACATAAAATATCATGAAACGAGTAAAAACGAACACAAAACATGAGAATAACTACGAATTTAAACTTGAAACGAATATTGATTCGCATATATAAAATCCACTTATCAACTTATCAGCATCAAGTGACTCGTCAGCTAATCAGCCAGGAGCATGCCAGTCTCCTACCTATTATCATGAATATTCCCTCTTCACTTTTAGAAAATGAAATGCTAGAAGACAAAGTGACGAAGAGAGCGAATGCTAAGGCCCGTCGAGATTTTGTCAACAAAAGGGAATTCACACATTTGGGCCAACCTATGGAGGAAATCCTTCATATGTTAATCAATGAAGGAAGGATTAGTTCCCTTCTACCTCTAATCAACCCCCGTTCAGGACGATACAACTCTGAGGGAGTATGTCAATATCATTCTCAATCTCGCGGTCACAGCACAGAAGAATGCTGGGCACTCCGCCACCTTATTCAAAATTTAATCGATAGTGGCGTACTGCGCCTGGCAGATAACGACACTGTGTTACGGGCAAGTGAGGATTCGGGTCCTACTAAGTGGAAGAGTGTAGTAGCAATCATATCCACTGAAAATGATGGGGTTAATAAATCACTTATCATGCCAGTAATTCAACTCAAGGGAATCAACAATCCTTTGAAAGTGGCCGCTCCTGAGCCAATCAACTTGCCGTGCAGAGCACAATATCCTATTGTTAGCTTGCGCACAGTTCCGTGGAATTATGGAGAAGGTGAAGGATCCACCTCGCATACAACTGTTGTAGTGTCGAAGGAGAATCCACTGTATCTTCCCCAACGGGTAATGAAGCCTATCATCAAGTCTAAGGGGAAAGTACCCATTGAGAAGATTGAAAATTTCCTCCACACTATGGGTCATAACAAAGCCAAGGTGGTTTTAAGCTTGAAAGAAGCTCCACAATAGATATCAATCTTGGACTTGGTCTTGACTTTCGAGAATCACCAGAAGGTCTTGTTAAAGGTTTTAGAAGAAGCCTATCTACCGACATCAGTTGATACAAAAAAGTTTCAACATCTGGTTGATCACATTTTCAACAATAATGTGATATCCTTCACTGATGATGACATACCGCCCGAGGGGACAGGTCATTGCAAACCGTTGCACATTACGGTCTTATCCTCCGGATATATGGTGGCTGGAGTTTTAATATATGGAGGTTCCTCTCTGAATATCTGCCCATACGCTACCTTGGTGAAGATAAATATCAATCCCAATCGAATTCAGAGTAGTCATACCATTATCAAAGCTTTTGATGGAGCCCGCCATAACTCGGTCGGAGTAGTTAAGCTGCCAATTGAGATTGGTCCTCATACATTTTGCGTATCCTTCCATGTGCTCAAGATAGATTCGGGATACAACTTGCTCTTGGGACGACTATGGATTCACATGGCAGGGGCAGTCCCCTCCACTCTTCACCAACAGTTGAAATACATCATCAACAATAGCCTAGTCACAGTCAACGCTGAACCGGAGATTCCTCAGCACGGGGACATGCCATTCATCAATGCCAATAAGGATGTTGAGCCAATTAGTTTTCATGCTTTAGAAATAAGCAATACCCAATACCATGCTATTGGAACGTCACTGACTGAACCCCAGATTTCTATCGAGGTAATGTCAGCCACTCAAGAAATGATGTCGTTGGGTCATAAACCGGAACAAGGGTTGGGTAAAGATTGCCAGGGTATCAAGTACCCTATTCGCTTAACCCAGCAAAATAGGACAGCTGGACTAGGCTATTCTGCCAGCTCTAGTCACAGGAATCCTCATAAGCATCAGCAGATTCCTTCAGCTTCAACCATGCGGCATTTAGCTTCGCCTGCAAGTTTCGAGTTCGCACAACCTCCCGTAAAGGTGCCAGCCAATATAATGGCGATGTTATTTCCCAAGCCGGTACTGGTGAAGGAGAAAGAAATATTTTTTTCAGATCCCGTAGTGGAGGAAGAGGAACGAAGAATCAAGCAAGACGTCATGTGGATGATGTCCGACATACGCATTGTGAGACCCCAGATTTTATGAATAAAGATTTAAATTTCTCGAAATATTTTTTTATATTATGGTGTGGATTTGATATAATGTTATAGTTGTGGGTAGTATTTATAAATTTTGCAAAGTATGCAAGTTGTTGTATAATATTCAATTGGTCGGGAAATATTCTTTTTGTCGGGAAATATTTGTACAATGGCGCAATCATTGGTGGACCCCACAATGGAATTATTGTCTGATTAAGAAAACGACAAAAATATTTTATAAAAATAACGGCAGAAGTTTTACCGTTAATACTGTTGAACTACTAGGTAGTAAAAGTACAGTAATACGTGTGGTTGCATAGTAGCACACGATATTGATTATTGATGCTTACGTGAGAAGTCATTCAGTTTTGTTCAATTATTGCTATAGTAATTGTTATATAGTATCTCACGTTATTTGATTCAATTATTGTCGATATTTTATATATTGTTAAAATCAATAATTGAGATGACAAAGTTATTAATATTATTATTTGCAATATTAACGATGTCTAGAAGTTCTGTCAATGAGAGGTTTGGTCACCTAATTGCGCGCCAATAGGGAAAAATCCTTATTGGAAAGCCCCATTTTTCCTGAGAACGACCTGGTCGATTAATATTGTGAATTATAATAATGATGATAAATGTTGTTAAAATTATTATGGTGATTTTGATGAAGTTTTGATTATTTTATGGATTCCTATTTATCTATTTTTCAAAATAATCGGAAGAAAATTATTTAAAGGTGGGGCCTACATATGGGGGCCACATGTGGGGCCATTTGTGTTGGAAAAATAATTTTAGAAATAGAAGAGTATACGTATGGAAGTATATGTATGTATTGAGTATATGGTGGGAGAAAATGATATGTGAAAGTGATATGTGTGTGATGTGTGTATGAGTGAAAAATGGTGGAAAAGTGGTAGTTTGATAGTGATGTCTAAGAGTGATTATTGGGAGGGTGGGGGATTGATATTGGATATTGGGGGGGGGGGAAATTCTAGTGGTATATATAATATTGATATATATAAGTTAAAAACATGTGTTTATATATATGTATTATATTCTAATTTTTGTTGAAATCTTATTGGTTAGTTGTTTGACTTAGTTGTTAGTTGATTGAAGAAATAATTCTGCAGAAATAATTCGTTCATAAATAGTACACTTCTATTCTCCTATAAATAGAAGCTCATTCCTTCATTATTTCTTACGAATTCACTAAAACTCTAGAGAGAGAAAATTATAGAGAGAAAGAATAAAAGTATTCTGCTACTTCCCTACTCTTATATTCAGTTTCTTTTACGGTAAGGGGTGTTATTCTTTCTTATTCATGAAGAGAACTGTTGTTATTCCATTTCTTATTATTCTGTTAGAATAACATGTATACGCGGTCTACCCTATACTTGGTGACATTCTTCTATTATTCTGTTGGAACATCATGTCTGTGTGTTTTACACCGGACCTGGTTCCGTCTTTATTATTATTCTGTTGGAACATCATGTCTGTATGTTTTACACTGGACCTGGTTCCGTCTTTATTATTATTCTGTTGGAACATCCTGTCTGTGTGTTTTAGACCGGACCTGGTTCCGTCTTTATTATTCTGTTGGAACATCCTGTCGGTGCAAATTTTGCTTGACCTGATTCTGTTATTATTATTCTGTTGGAATAACCTGTCTATGCAAAGTACCGCATGCATGATGATTTCTTTTGTTATTTCATTCTTTATTATACTCAGTTGGTTAAAGTTTTGACTTCTATACTCCATGAAATTAGTAGAATATCCTTGATAATTGCGCTTCATCCAGTATCTTTTCATGAAAATATTCTTCTGAGCATTCTTGAATTTTACTGCACAAAGCAGTATCATGTTGACAACTTGGACGTTATTAGTTCCTGAATAAATTAATTCTTGAACTTGTTTTATTGAATTCTTATATCATTGTCATCATCCTCATGTTTATATTCTGTTGAAAGTTATCTGTGGCATGTAGTGCATAGATGGACTTGGTATGATTATAACCAGAGATTATTCGGTATAATCATGACCTTAATGTTACAAATGACGTGGTAAAAGTCCTCATTGGCCGTAGTGCATTGATGGACAGTTGTTGGCATGATCATGATCATTAATGAATACACAAATATTCTTGGCCCGTAGTGCATGGATAATTGTGGTCGTGATACTAAAGAATATTCTTGGCCGTAGTGCAGGGGTGATTCGATGATGTGGAATATTTATTAAGCTAAGTCTCAGCGATAACAGTGATGAAAAACCTTTTAAATCATAAAAGATAGTAGATTTTATTTTCTACTTGACTCTTTTAATGGATTGCTTGTTCCGCTGCAGTTAAACTTGATGTCTATTATATTTTATCAGTTTAACATTGTTGGAGACTAATGATAATTTATTCTGCATTATCTTAGTCATAATACTTCTTACTGGGCTAGTTGAGCTCACCCTTTCTTTCACTGTTCTCTTCAGGAAATGAGAATATAGCTGGGACGAGTCGGGGAACGGAGTGATGATCTAGAGGCTAGCATTAGTAGTCCTCACTATTCTGTAAAATAGTGTGATAATAATTATAATGAGGACTCCTTTTGAGTTTGTATACTCTCTAGTAGACAATATTTATATTCAAACTCACAGTTTATGTTTTGTCGTATTGTATCTGAAAATGACATCCGAGAATGTTGAGAATAGCAATGGAGCACAGGAGACCGTTGATTCTCCACAGATTAATAATCAGGACAATGTGCAACAGGATGGCGATAATCCTCCTGTAAACAACAACACTGATCAATTGACGAATGACGGTACGTTTAGGAGCTTTTTAGAATTCATGCAACATCAGGAGAAGGCGGCTCCTGTTCATAATATAGGAGGAAACAATGGTAACCCATGGTTGGTCACCGCTAAGCAATTCAAGGAGCTGGGACCACCGGAGTTTTTAGGAAAGCCAGAACCACTTAAGGCGGAGACGTGGTTAAAGTAGATCACCAAGATATTTGATGTCTTGGGATACTCCGAGGAGAAAAAGGTTCCCTTTGCTACCTTTACGTTGCGTGAAGAGGCAGATCGCTGGTGGGAATCTGTAAAACGTATCCAGCCTAACGCACTCAAGATGTCTTGGGAGAAGTTCCAAGAGCTGTTCAATGACAAGTACTTCCCCGAAAGTATTCGTCACATGAAGGATGTGGAATTTATCAAGTTGGAGCAAAACAACATGACCATGTCGCAGTACGAAGCCAAGTTTGCCGAGTTGTCCCGATTTGCGTCCCACTTGGTTGATAATGAAGAGAGAATGACGCGGATGTTTTTAAGAGGTTTGAAGCCTGAGATACGTCAATATCTTATTTCTCACAAACTGTGTTTGTATTCAGATGTTGTAAATAGGGCTCAGTTAGTAGAGCACGATAACGAGTCAAAGCAACCAAAAGAGAGCAGCCGGAAAAATGATAATACCGGTGATAACAGTCATCAAAGCGGTGACAATAAGCATGGAGGGAATCAACATGCCAGAAATGGTAACCACTTCGGTGGTAATCATGGTCAAAACAATACGAATGGATATTTCAAGAAGAGGAGATTCAACAATGATGGAAAGACGTCAGCACCAGCACCCGTTGTCAAGGAAGGAGAACGACCACCTATCATATGCTTCAAATGCGGTGGGGAGGGACACATCAGTCCAAACTACGCGATGCCGTCCAAAGCATGCTATAATTATGGAAGTGAAGGTCACTTAGCCCGATTTTGTCGTTCACCAAAGACAAGTTCAGCTAGGATGGAGGCACCAAAGGATGTCCCAGACAAGCCAAAGCCAGTAGTTTAAGAGAGAGCATTTTTTTTCGTGACGAGGAACCTGAATAAAATTATCACGGGTATGTTAGTCATAAATTCTTGTGAAGTCTATACCGTGTTAGATATCGGTTCTACTCACTCTTTTATTGCACCTAGTTGTGTTCAATATTTAAAGTTAACTCCAGAGAAGTTAGACTTTGATATATCTATTTAAACTTAGTTGGGAGAAACCTTCATTAACTTCACTATTTATAAATCTTGTTTGATTCAAATCGACACTTTCACGTTACCTGTTGATCTTATCTCTTTGAAAATACTTTCTTTGATGTGATTTTTGGAAACGATTGGTTAACTACTCATCATGCTTTTCGTAAGGTTGTTAGCTTTCATATTCCTAACCAACCTGTCATGCGAATTCAAGTAACCAAACCACTAAAGTCAATCATTGTCATATCAAGCCATAAATAAAGAGCCCTGATCCTTTTGTTGTTGACTTTCTTGTGTGGAATGCACCGAAGCCAGACTTTCTGTAGGCAACGTCGTGAATGACGATGGCAAGTTGATTGGTATCAATGTGACGTTTTATCCAAGTCTTGGATGAGAGTCACGGTTTTGAATGGTATTTCTATTGTTAATGAATTTCCTGACGTATTCTCTGAAGAACTTCCTGGCCTACCCCTAGAGCGTGAAATAGAATTTTGTATTGACCCCAGTATAAAATCCATTTCTTAAACCTCAAATATTTCTTCAACGCGCCAAAGACGTTGGCTCGAGCTGTTGAAGATTACGATCGTACCACTCAATATCATCGTGGAAGTGCTAACGTGGTAGCTGACGCGTTGAGTAGAAGATCATATGCGAGTGCGATGTTGTTAACACAAAGACCCATTTTCTATAACTTACAAATGATGAAGATAGAGTTAAAGACTCTAGGAACTCACGTGAAGATAATGAATATACGATTAGAATCGACTTTAATCGATAAAGTTAAAGCCGTTCAAGCTACATACTCAGAGCTGATGAACGTGAAGAAGAAGGTTCAAGAGGGCGTTATTCTAGAAGCAAGAATTGAAGAATAGAGGAAATCTTGACCCTCGAATTAATTGGCCCATTTGAAATCCTTAATCAAGTAGGAACTGTGGCTTATAAACTCGTTTTACCGCCAAGTATGTCGCGTGTTTATAACGTTTTTAACGTATCGATGTTACGTAAATATGTGGACGACCCGAACCACATTATTGATTTAAAACCGGACGAGATAGCGGATGATTTAACGTATAAAGATGTACCTGTTAAAATCCTAGAATATATTCTACGCTTAAAGGTTATACCTCAAGAGTTAGAATCTGACGAAGTGTCCTTATCTGTTCGGCATACCAGGTACGTACGTAAATTTCGAGGGCGAAATTCCATAAGGAGGGGAGATTGTGAGACCCCAGATTTTATGAATAAAGGTTTAAATTTCTCAAAATATTTTTTTACATTATGGTGTGGATTTGATATAATGTTATAGTTGTGGGTAGTATTTATAAATTTTGCAAAGTATGCAAGTTGTTGTATAATATTCGATTGGTCGGTGAATATTCTTTTTGCCGGAGAATATTCGTACAACGGCGCAATCATTGGTGGACCCCACAACGGAATTATTGTCTGATTGAGAACACGATAAAAATATTTTATAAAAATAACGGCGAAAGTTTTACCATTAATATTGTTGAACTACTAGGTAGTAAAAATACAGTAATATGCGTGATTGCATAGTAGCACACGGTATTGATTATTGATGCTTACGTAAGAAGTCATTCAGTTTTGTTCAATTATTGCTATAGTAATTGTTGTATAGTATCTCACGTTATTTAATACAATTATTGTCGATATTTTATATATTGTTAAAATCAATAATTGAGACGACAAAGTTATTAATATTATTATTTGCAATATTAATGATGTCTAGAAGTTATGTCAAGGAGAGGTTTGGTCACCTAATTGCGCGCCAATAGGGAGAAATCCTTATTGAAAAACCCCTTCTTTCTTGGGAACGACCTGGTCGATTAATATTGTGAATTATAATAAAGATGATAAATGTTGTTAAAATTATTAAGGTGATTTTTATGAAGTTTTACTTATTTTATGGATTCCTATTTATCCATTTTTCAAAATAATCGGAAGAAAATTATTTAAAGGTGAGGCCCGCAGATGGGGCCATTTATGTTGGAAAAATGATTTTGGAAATGGAAGAGTATACGTATGGAAGTATATGTATGTATTGGGTATATGGTGGGAGAAAATGATATGTGAAAGTGATAGGTGTGTGATGTTTGTATGAGTGAAAAATGGTGGAAAAGTGGCAGTGTGATAGTGATGTGTAAGACTGATTATTGGGAGGGTGGGGGATTGATGTTGGATATTGGGGGGGGGGGAAATCTAGTGGTATATATAATATTTATATATATAAGTTAAAAACATGTGTTTATATATATGTATTATATTTTAATTTTTGTTAAAATCTTATTGGTTAGTTGTTTGACTTAGTTGTTAGTTGATTGAAGAAATAATTCTGCAGAAATAATTTGTTCATAAACAGTACACTTCCATTCTCCTATAAATAGAAACTCATTCCTTCATTATTTCTTACAAATTCACTGAAACTCTAGAGAGAGAAAATTACAGAGAGAAAGAAGAAAAGTATTCTACTACTTCCCTACTCTTATATTCAGTTTCTTTTACGGTAAGGGGTGTTATTCTTTCTTATTCATGAAGAGAACTGTTGTTATTCCATTTCTTATTATTCTGTTGGAATAACCTGTATACGCGGTCTACCCTATACTTGGTGACATTCTTCTATTATTCTGTTGGAACATCATGTCTGTGTGTTTTACACCGGACCTGGTTCCATCTTTATTATTATTCTGTTAGAACATCATATCCGTGTGTTTTACACTGGACCTGGTTCCGTCTTTATTATTATTCTGTTAGAACATCCTGTTTGTGTGTTTTACACCGGACCTGGTTCCGTCTTTATTATTCTGTTGGAACATCCTGTCGGTGCAAATTTTTCTTGACCTGGTTCCGTTATTATTGTTCTGTTGGAATAACCTATCTATACAAAGTACCGCATGCATGGTGATTTCTTTTATTATTCCATTCTTTATTATACTCAGTTGGTTAAAGTTTTGACTTCTATACTCCATGAAATTAGTAGAATATCCTTGATAATTGCGCTTCATCTAGTATCTTTTCATGGAAATATTATTCTGAGTATTCTTGAATTTTACTACACAAAGCAGTATCATGTTGACAACTTGGAGGTTATTAGTTCCTGAATAAATTAATTCTTGAACTTGTTTTATTGAATTCTTATATCATTGTCATCATCCTCATGTTTATATTCTGTTGAAAGTCATCTGTGGCCTGTAGTGCATAGATGGACTTGGTATGATTATAACCAGGGATTATTCGGTATAATCATGACTGTAATGTTACAAAAGACGTGGTAAAAGCCCTCATTGGCCCGTAGTGCATTGATGGACAGTTGTTGGCATGATCATGACCATTAATGAATACACAAATATTCTTGGCCCGTAGTGCATGGATAATTGTGGTCGTGATACTAAAGAATATCATTGGCCATAGTGTAGGGGTGATTCAATGATGTGGAATATTTATTAAGCTGAGTCTCAGCGATAACAGTGATGAAAAACCTTTTAAATCATAAAAAATAGTAGATTTTATTTTTTACTGGACTCTTTTAATGGATTTCTTGTTCCGCTACAGTTAAACTTGATGTCTATTATATTTTATCAGTTTAACATTGTTGGAGACTAATGATAATTTATTCTGCATTATCTTAGTCATAATATTTCTTACTGGGCTAGTTGAGCTCACCCTTTCTTTCACTGTTCTCTTCAGGAAATGAGAATATAGCTGGGACGAGTCGGGGAACGGAGTGATGATCCAGAGGATAGCATTAGTAGTCCTCACTATTCTGTGAAATAGTGTGATAATTATTGTAATGAGGACTCCTTTTGAGTTTGTATACTCTCTAGTAGACAATATTTATATTCAAACTCACAGTTTATGTTTTGTCGTATTGTACACGACAGTTGTATTAGTAAGTTGTATTTGAATTTTGTACCATATTTTTGGCGACTCAGAATAGGTGATGTATACCTATTTTGGGGGCGTCACACGCATCATCGTTCATGATGAGCATACCAATAGATACACCCCAGACGATGATTGCCCAGACGTAATGGCTATCATTCGGGATAGGGAAGATGATGATAATCCCTCTATCACTGCGGTTCACCCGGAATTTTCTCTTGCCAATTGGAACAACATTCCTTGCATTGGTCGTCAAGGGTAAAGCGGGCGGAAACTCTTTCTGCCCTGTAGATATAATTACTGCTTACTTTTCTGTACAGTATTAGCAGTTTATTTTGTCAGTATATGCTAACACTGTGTATGATCAACACATTTCATATATACTAAGTGAAAGCATATTTTGTTTCAGGACTCTGAATTTAGATGTGCCTGTACTTGCTAATGCGGTGCCTATTCTCCGCAAGGATTGGACCTTTGATGTAGAGATGAATTCAGCCTTGGTGGATATACAGGATGACATTGAGGTGCCTCCAGAAATTCAAGAATGGGTCAAAGACAAACCCAAACCCAACCTTGATCAAACCACTCCTTTCAATCTCGGAACCTTAGAAAACCCTAAGTTAATCCAGATTGGTTCAGACCTTACCCCAAACCGACGAAATGACATGGTTACGCTACTAACCCAATTCCAGGATGTGTTTGCATGGTCTCATGAGGGTATGGTGGGTTTGTCCACTGACATTGTCCTTCATCGTCTTCCCATTAAAGAGGGATTTAAGCCAGTCAAGCAAAAGCTCCGGCGATTGAAACCTGAATGGAGTTTAAAGGTGAAAGAAGAAATTGTGAAACAGTTTCAAGCTGGCATCATAATGGTGTCTACATATCCTAAGTGGATATCCAACATCGTGCCCATACCAAAACCTGGAGGGAAGGTGCGAGTTTGCATGGATTACTGGGACTTGAACAAGGCTTTCTTAAAAGATAGCTTTCCTGTGCCATTTATCCATATTCTCATTGACAATACTGCACAATACGACATGTATTCCTTTGCAGATTGCTTTGTGGGGTATCATCAGATCATGGTTGCCGAGGAAGATCGTGAGAAGATTGCTTTCATCACTCCTTGGGGAACTTTTTGTTATAGACGGTTGCATTCAGCCTCATCAATGCTGGAGCTACCTATCAACAAGCTATGATGGCTCTTTTCCACGACTTAATACATAAGGAGATCGAGATCTACGTGGACTACATTATTGTCAAATTCCAGAAGGAGGATGACCATATAGACCATCTCAGAAAGTTGTTCAACAGGTTGCGTAAGTACAACTTGAAGTTGAATCCAGCTAAGTGCGCCTTTGGCGTTAAATCAGGTAAGTTGCTGGGATTTCTAGTCAGCCACAAAGGGATAGAGCTGGATCCTGCCAAAATCGAAGCCATCACGGAAGTGCCCATTCCTCAGACAGAAAAGGAAATACGGGGATTTTTGGGAAGAATCAACTTCATTAGCAGATTTATCTCTCAACTCACAGCAACCTGTGAGCCAATCTTCAAGCTATTAAGGAAGAACTCCTCCATGAAATGGAATGAGGAGTGCCAGAATGCCTTCCTTACAATCAAGAAATAGCTAATCAAAGCTCCCATCTTGGTACCACCCAGGGATGATGTTCCCCTATTTATGTATATGTCCGTAAGTGACAATGCCATGGGCTGCATGCTGGGACAGAAGGACGATAGAGGCCTAGAACGAGCTATCTATTACCTCAGCAAAAGATTCAGCAGCAGTGAACACAAGTACACTCTGATCGAAAAGACGTGTTGTGCTTTAGCATGGGCTTCCATGAGTAGGACTGATCATTCGGTTATAACCGAACCGAATAGACTATTCGGTTATAACCGAAACCGAAATTTGTTCAATTTTAATATCCGAACAAGTAACCGAATTACCCATTAACCGAATAACCGAATTACCGAATAACCGAATTTACAATTCGGTTATTCGGGTAATAACCGAAATTAAGAAATATATTTACAAGTGTTTATTCATTTATGGTTTACCTGTCAAAATTAGAAAACAAAAAGGAAAACATTTTCTGAAATACATTGTGCCATTACAGAAACATTTCAGCAATCAAGCAAGAAACATTTCATTCAGTAATTGCAAGGGCCACAACTTTTTCTGCATTCAACTAAAAAATGGCAATAAAAATAATTACCCATCACACATCACACATCCCGAATTGCAATACAACTATACAAGTATGACGATCTCGCCCCCATGCTCAGGGCGTCCAGTGTAGGGGTCAGGATTTGGAAGCTCCATCAAATAAATCATCTCAGAACCCACCCACAGCCACGCACCAATATAATTTGTACCGAAAACAGGGATTACTGTGAAGGTACTGGTGTCGATCTCCACCACGCCCCCACGCTTCGTTGTGCCGTGCCCACGTTTGTGTTGTCGACGAGTCGAATCGTCCGGTTCCGGTGGGGGCGGCTCTCAATTTTCGTGAGGCTACCTGAAAGAGAGCCGATAAGACTTTGAACAAGACTGAGGTGCCTCGTGAGCGAATATTATGCTCGTTTTGAACGGTCGATTTGTTCTCGGTATGATTAGCTCTCGAGCTAGCATCACGAATCGAGTGACGTTGCTGGAAGTCTTGGATTCCGTCGACGAGAACTTGGAGGCCGTAGAGTTCGGCGGCGCGAGCAGAGGCGATGAACTTTGATGTTGCTACTTGTTTGTGATAAGATTGATGAATGGGCCGAGAGAATTCAAGAGTAAGAGACTGAGTGCTGTGGATAAGAGTAATGAATGGGCTGTGGATAAGAGTGAATGGGCTGAGTGCTGTGGTCAGTGACTGCTGAGTCAGAGTCTTATTTTAACAAGTGTTGTTCGGTTATTCGGTTAAACCGAATAACCCAAAAGTAATACCCGTATAAACTAACCGAAAACCGTACAAAAATTCGGATATAACCGAAATAGTAAAAATAACCGAATTGTCAGAATATTTCGGTTAAATTATTTCGGTTGTGTTCGATTTTTCGGTTATACCCGTTTTTTGCTCAGTCCTATCCATGAGGTTACAGCATTATCTCCATGGTCACACAACCCATCTCATATCCCGTGTGGATCCTCTCAAGTACGTGTTCAACAAACCCATGTTAAATTGTCGGCTGTCCAGATGGCAGTTGATCCTACAACAATTTGACATCGTATACGTGACTCAAAAGTCCATCAAGGTCAAGGAATTGCGGATCAACTGGTAGCCGCACCACCAGGGGATTTCAAACCCTTGGAGACATATTTTCCCGATGAAGGAGTAATGACAGTTCAGCAACACCATCAGTACGATACACGCCAAATGTGGAAGATGTATTTCGATGGAGCTGTTGATATGGAAGGTTCTGGAGCTGGAGCAGTTCTAGTATCTGGTACGGGGGAGCAGTATCCCGTCGTCGTCAAATTACAGTTTGTCAGCACCGAAAATACGGCTAAGTATGAAGGTTGTCTTATGGGGCTAAAACTTGCCCATTCAATGGGCATCAAGCGGTTAACTGTCCTTGGAGATTCAGAGTTGGTAATCAGACAATCCATCGGAATCTATCAAACCAAGGGACTACATTTGTTGCCTTACCATCGGTAGGTTTTAAAGATGGCTTTGGGGTTCGAAGAAATATCCTTTCTACACATTCCTCGTAATAGGAATGATTTCGCGGACGCGTTAGCAACTTTGGCCTCCTTGATCCGCATATCATACAAGGAACACTTGCCAAGTGTCATAATTTCCCTGCACAAGGCCCCAGCCTATGGGAATTATGTTGGAGAAGTATCGGATGAGCTACCTCCCATCCAACATCCTTGGTATCGGCATATCAAAGAATATCTACGAGATGGATCTACACCCGCTGAGGTGAGCCTGACCGAGAAAAGGCATACCCATCGATTTGCTATGAAATTCTACATGAGTGGAGATGCGCTCTACAAAAGAGATTCAAGATTAGGTCTCCTCAGATGTTTAGACAAAGATCAAGCCCAAAGGCTTATGGATGAAATCCATGGCGGAGTCCGTGGCCCCCTCCTTGTCAAGAAAGTCCTCAAGACAGGACATTATTGGCTATCTCTCAAAGCTGATTGCAATGACCACGTCAGGAGATGTTATCAGTGCCAGATTCATGGGAATACTATACACGTCCCTCGATGGGAACTTCGCAATATGAGTTCACCTTGGCCCTTCTCAATGTAGGGAATGGACATTATCGGGCCCATTGAGCCTAAAGCCAGTAATGGTCATCGATTTATCTTCACCATGATCGACTACTTCACTAAGTGGGTAGAAGTAGACTCCTTCCCCATGGTTACTAAAGAAGTCATCATTGCTTTCATCAGAAACAATGTCATTTGTCAATATGGACAACCAGAGGTGATTATGTCCGACAATGCCAAGAACCTCAACAACAAAATGATGGAGGAATTATGCAATAAATTTCACATCAAACATCTCAATTCAGTCATCTATCGTCCGAAGATGAATGGTGTTGTTGAAGCGGCTAACAAGAACATCAAGAAGATTATGTAAAAGATGTCCACCAATCACAAAAATTGGCCTGACCTATTGCCTCTAACTCTGTTAGCCTATAGAACCTCAATGCGCACTTCTACTGGGGCAACCCCTTACACATTAACCTATGGGATGGAAGCGGTACTCCCCATAGAAGTTGAGATGGAATCCCTCAGAGTATTGATAGACGCTCAGTTGGATGAAGACCAATGGGTACAAGATAGGTATCACCAATTGGCTTTAATAGACAAAAGTCGAACCGCGGCTATCTTCCATGGTCAGTTATATCAACAAAGGATCGCCAGATCCTACAACAAAAAAGTTCGGCTATGGCAATTCAGACAACATGACTTGGTTTTGAAGAAAATCTTTGACAACCAAGATCAGTTTAAGGGAAAATTCGCTCCTAATTGGGAAGGCCCGTTTATTGTCAAGGAAGTATTGACAGGAGGCGCTCTCTGATTGCAAGAAATGGACGGTGATGAATTTCCACAACTCATCAACTCGGACACCGTGAAACGATACTATGTCTGAAGTTGCCATCAAGTAAACATCCTGGTGGTAGACCATCAGTTCACCAGTCATTCCGGTTCTTTAAACCTTTACCACAAACAACTTTTCTACACTTCGCCCCTCAGGGAAACATAACTTTCAAGCCAGTAGCCTGGCTCTCCTTTGCGCTCATGCAACTTAGGTCATCACACCACGGATTGAACCTCTTGCGTATATAGTTTGGCTACCAATACCTGGGATCAAACTTTTCACCTACAGTTTATCCTCAACCTAGGATTAAACTTTCTCTTCCCTGCACTCTAACTTGTACATGGGATTACGCTTTTCATCTCGCCCTGAGGGGCGAACTACGTCGACCTGATCTCCTCTTTAATAGGAGTACGTAGGTAACCATTTCATATGGCCATGTCGCAATAAAAAAAATAACAAAAACATTTCCACCCTTTTCCTTACAAAAACAAAAATAAAATAAACATTCCCACACCATTCATGCCACATACAGCGTTGAACCTCTTACACCAGGTTCGAACTACACAGACCTGATCTCCTCTTCAATAGGAGTACGTAGGCAGCCATTCATGGTGCGGTCTCACCCCTACCAAAACATAAACCCTTGTCAGTCGGTACTGGGATCATCCTTCAAACCACTACATTTCATTCGGCTTCAGACCAAAGGGATGGAATTACCTAAACTCCTCCCAACTAGGAGATTCGGCGATCATCTAAGCTGTGGTCATACCTTGAAGAGCAACACCAATCCATAAGAGATGGAATTAACTAGGCTTCTCCTAAATAGAAGTACTGGCGACCATATGTGGTGCGGTTAATCTCAGAGAGGAAAGCCATACTCCTCTCCTCATTTCCATACATAAACCAATCCCAAGACACCAAAGATGGTAGGGATACATCCAGATCGATGATCCATTCTGAACTATCCAGAGACAACTCAATGTCTATCCAACCAGGAGAAATTCAGAATACATCAAGATCACAAGCCCTAAAGCAGCAAGCAAAATATCAAGCAAGTAGCAAAGCATATCTAAAAGGGAAGTGATCATAAATATATTTCCCTGTCATATATATAATGTTGTTTGATATACACAATGTAAACTGTACATGAAAAAATGGCTAAGCTAGTCTGTGCAAGAAAATACAAGATCATCTACAAGTCAGGGCATATGCGAGCTAACAAGCCCAACATGGCGTCCCTCTCAGAAGATGGAGGTGAAGTTGTGGTCTCCTGTATGAGAATATCCACACGACCCAACAGATCTGTAGCCATCTGCATGGTGACCATATGATCATCAATATATGCGCTCATCTCTGCGATCATGCCAGTGGTAAGGGACCTTATTGCAGTGCTATCTGTGACGGCTACATCTTGGGCAGATATGATGATATTCCGCTCAACTATCACTGCATCTCTGGCTGATATAGCCTCATCCCGCTCAACGACGACGGCATCTCTATGAGCTAATGCCTCGTCTCTCTCCAATAGAGCGGCCTCCCTCCCATCAAGAGTAGTCGACATCATAGATCGAATCTGATCTCTCTCAAAGGTCATCAGATGAAGACTCTGCTCTAAGTACTGTGCCGAGTGCTGAATCACAACAGTACTGGTACTAGGAGAATTCGAAAGAAATGTTGGCAACCCAGCAGTGGGCTCCTCCTCGATGTAGGTATCAATGTCCTCCATGGGCTCTACATCATCTAACTCACGCTTTAGTACTGCAAATACTGCTGCAGCCGATAAAATCTCTGTCTCCATCCGCGCGTAATACTCTGCGGAATAACCAGGATGACTGACAGAAAAAGCCGCTATCTCACGCTGATCCCAGCAGGCGTATACCCGAGATTGGTCCTCTACTGAGAGGTACCGAGAAGCTGAACGCTGACCTGTCGCCCCCTCAAAAGGATGAAAATCCTGGAACTGGTCGAACTGTGACATCACGGCCAATGGGTGATAAGTGGTCACTCCCCTCAAACCAGCCAGAGGGAGATAGTCCATGCCCGGAGCATGAGTAATGAAGTTGTACTACTCTACGCCTCAATCTTGTGAAAGTTATGAATCGTCTGCTCATGTCTCCCAAAGCCAGATGCACGCAAGGTCTGTCTAAAGGCAGCATCGTCAAATGTGCATACTCCTCTAGAGTAGGAGTCAACACATGGGTGCCAAATCGGAATACCTGCCTATCCGGTAGCCAATGCTCTATCATCCCGTCCACAAATCCTGCGGGAACCTAAAAAGTCAAAAAGGTCATGGTATGCTGCAATAAATGATCTACAGTCACCATGTCTGGTGGTGACATGCTATCATACCACGATCGCATACCCGACGCCACCACTGACGGTGGGGTATGATCTATACGGCTAACTATCGAAGAAGACATCTATGCGGGTCGTGTCATAAGACCATCCAGGGGTCAATACTGAATATCTCTGGACATACATACATATGCATAACATGATACATGCATAACAAATAATAGATGGCAATATGATATAGGGAATGGAAATACTGTGCATACATTCTTAAGTATATCATCATCTAATACATCATCTCTGTACAGCTACAAATACAGGGAAATAGGGAACAGACGCCCTACTACTAACAGAGGCCTATAAAAGATATAGTGAGAATGGGGAACAGCCACCCAATATCTAACAGAGGCCTATCAAAAGATATAACAAGAATATACATCAGAAGAAGACCAGGGTCTCGATATCCACATCATCAATCCTGTCCACCTGATGTAACTCCTCCTGAGTCACTGGATATCTATCAACAGGGATGTCAGGCCTATAAAGAGGAGGATCTGCGCCGGCAAAATCCAATGGGTCGTCCGAGGGGCCAGCGCCTGAGCTGGAAGGAACAAATGACTTCGCCTCTGCTGGATCTCTGCCCAAATGCCGGATAAATATATGTGCCCGATCTAACTGTTGGGTCAAGTCATCAATCTGGGTCATATGAGTCGGAGTTCGGACACAAGCTACCCAATCTGTCATCATCAAGGATCCTGGAACCATGTCCCCAATAAACTGTGTGGCGCGGGACTGGGCTCCAATAGTGCGAGGGAACCACCAATGCTGGAGTATCTCCTGAGTACATGGGCCCTCTGACAATGCAAATCCGTCAACCCCCAACAACAGGATATCAATGGCGGGTGACTGTGATACGGGCCAAGAATGCCTAGCAGGAGGTAAGATCGGTATACGAATCTCCCTTGTGGTGCTCCTGATAGCACGCTCTCCTAAATAGAGCTCCCAGCCTCCATCCGTGAAGAGAGGAACTCTCCTGGTGGAAATCGCATACTCGGCTCCTGTCGGGTATCCATCCTCAAAACCCACGGTCAGGTGTTCCCCAGAATAGGGATGCCATGTGATGTTGTCAGCCGTCAGCAACTCCAGCTGCATACGGCAATGAGTGAATCCCTCAGCTACAGGGACCTCTGGCAAAATCGAATGGTGCCATCGTCGTCCTCGTGGATAGGTGTCTAAACCTAACACACTCACGGGACACAAGCATGGAAGCCTCTCATAGGCCCAGAACTTCCAATACAATAAAAAAGTATATCTGCTATCAGTTAACACTCTTAACCTATAAAGAGGAAACGATAAGAGAAATACTCACCAGCAGAAACGGGTAAAATCCTAGCTAAGCCTCGGTCAAACCCTGTGAGCGCATATGCATGCCCGGGAGGAAATAGGCAAAGGTATAGGAGCCCCATTCATACTCTCCAATACGGTCTACATTACATGTACCGTAAAACGCGATCCCTGATCCTGACATCATCAGACATGGGCTCACTCAATAGCCCGCTCATAGCATCTACGCCCAAAGGACCTGAACGGATAGTCCTGCCTTTGAGCGCCACCGCCGAAACTCCTAATAAGAATCTAACAGCAGTAGGGGCAATATTTGCCATGCAAGGCACTGGCTCCCCTCCAAACTCCATACCTGTGATAAATCGCCAATCCATAGGGGTCATCATCACCTCGCAATCTAACAGATAGAGTGACTGAGTCTGATGAAACCATCGCTCAGACAATGCCCTGAGATAACCCCAGGGACAACGACGGGGAAGGATGGAGAAAAATGCCCCAAATCCCCACTCATGCACTACCGCTCTATAGTCAGGATGAAGCGTCTGGTACATAGAGTGAATGATAAACCAGTTCCCTCGAGGTTGTGTAAAACCAGGGACCTACATGAAATGCAGATCAACATCAAAACCCTTTAATCCTCATCAATAAGAAAGAAGGAAGATCAAAGTCTAACGCCATACCTCGTTAGCATGCAAATACATCGATAGATGTCTACCCAAATCACCCAGCAACTCTGGGTTCACCACCTGAATGCTCGGAAGCTCCCTACGAGGGACATGTGCAGCAGGAGCGGGGTCCTCTATTGGAATATCTGCCTCCTCATCCTCAACGCCTGGAACATCTACCTGAACAAGACGTATCACAACCTCTACTAATGGACGAGGCTGTCTGACAGAACGAGGACGAGGCACTTCAGAAGCCTTCCACCGTATACCAGAAGTAGTCCTATAGGAACTGCTCGGTTGATCCGGATCCATAATATGTGGACAACAAGTCTCCAAATCACCTCAGAAAGGGTGTGGTATTTCCTTACCTGGAACTTTCTAAAATGCATTCTATGACTATATACATGCATGCATTTACTTTAACATATAATAGAGTTAAAAATGTATGATTACCCAATGCCTACATTTGGAAAATTTTTGCCATAGCCCCCTTTGAAAATAGGACTATCCACATGCATACAGGCATGTCTAGGTGGCCATTCAGTAGCACACCTGCCCCAAAGTCATATACATAATATATGCATTAAAAATTAAAATCATCATGCATAAGGCCAACCTCAATACTAGGAGTACTTTGCCTTTCTACCTTATGCTCATTTGGACCTCAAATAGGACAAAAAAATAGCAGAAAAAGGTGCCAATTTGACTGTCTCAAAAGTTAAATTTTTTTACATTATTATGTTCAGTATAGTTTAATACTAACATTTACTATGTTGAATATTTTTTATCAAGTCATTTGTGCATACATAATCACTACTATGTGTTAAAATGCATTTCATGCGATAACTCAAAATCCAACGGACAGAAATGAGAGAAAATATAGGCATATGTTACCAGGATAGTGTAGAACACTTGTACGGTGAAAGAATTTGTAGAAAGCAGCCCGAACTCAGCATATCTGAAGATGGCTCGTGGTTTTCTCTATGCGAAGAAAGTTGAAAGTGACTTGTAAAGACCAACCTACAGGATTTATGATCCACGGTTGGCCGCAGGCCCATCTGCGGCTGCAGCAGATGCACCTACGACACCCCTATGTGGGACCCACCCCTCTAGCTCGGTCCAGTTCGAGTTGCAAAGGAATTCTTGTAGATTAGCAAAGTCAAATCGGAAATAAAAACGCCATGCGATTGAGCAAAACTGCATACAATCCTGGTCCTCTCAGATTAGACTTTGAATCTGTACATCACTCATTGGTAGTCATCTGAGTACAAAGTATACCCTGCCAATGATCCTAGTTGTCACAAATCACAGACGACAATACGTTATACAGGTCTGATGCCACCAACTCCGGGTCATTACCCTACATGAAATCCCCGACGGGTTACAACGTGAGGTCCCCGGCGGGGGTTACAACGCATGCTCATCCGTTGACACACAAATCAACGAAGGTCAAGCAGCCTTGATGTTGTTTCAGCTGATGGCAAGTAAACCCATCGAAGCATGGAAAGTTGTTCAATCATTGCGTACGTTTATATTCATCACTTCCCCGACGGGGGTTACAATATGAAGTCATGGTAGGGGATTACCACGTACATGCAAGCCATTGACACACATATCAATGAAGGTCAAGCAGCCTTGACATTATTACAGTCGATAGCGATTTAAACCTATCAGAGCTCTAGAGCTATTCGAGGTTTTCACACCCGACCGCTCGTATTCCCCAGCGGATCGCCGATGGGGGTCACAACGCACTATTTTGGTGATCTACACGACAGCGGATGTCAAGTAACCTTAACAATCTACCCACAAAGTTTCAGCCGTTGATTCACACGTCGATGAAGGGAATGTCAATAAAGAGGATAGATGATGGAATATGTTATACACATCCTCAAATAGATCAAGCTTCATCCCCATAGATCTCTCACATATAAGAGGTACATCTTTGGGATCAAGTCATAATCGAAGACACAGGACTTTGGTGATAACTCCAACATCAACATCCTAACAGATTCGGATTACACATCAAATCTGGTCATCGTTGCCAACCCCCAGTTGAAGCAACAGGGAGCCAGCGAAGCTGAGCAACGTCTGCTTTATCAGCCCAATCCGACAATAACACCAGTGAGGGGCAACATCGTCATCTGACCAACACGATGCCATGCCACGTCGCCTCAACATATCTATGCAACAATATCCTACAAGACTAATTAATCCCGAGAGACTATTGTATGGGGTAATGGATGAAAGTTGAAGCTTGAAGACCGGAGGGCACCGTCCCATCTTCAATGACTTCGTACAAACTCTAATCCCATGCCATCGTACAACTCTCGACAAACGGCGGTCCGAAATAGGTCCTGTATACCTCAAACGGATGCCCGAATTGCACTTCTAAAAATCTGAGTGGACATTATAGTGCCCGAGTGCACGTACTTCGAGACAACCCGACTCAAAAAACCCGGGCCAACCCGGGTTGCCTCTGGTACACCTGCGGCTAATATGCCTATAAATAGAGGGCTTGGGGTGCTGATTTTTCAGGAGAAAACGGCGAGGAAGCCCTGCCCAATTTGCTCTGCACTCATCCCATGCAGTGTACTTTCCCCTTTTAAGCACCTGTGAGATCATATATAGCCTTTTTTGTACCCACAAAAGCCAGTATTTATCCACTCTAAAGATATAGAAGCCTTTTTTAGCAGTCAGCTGTAAGCCTTCTCACACACTTTAGAGTCTTTCTCTTTATCTTTGCACACACCCTTCTACACTTTGAGAGTCGTGTTGCTTAGTTTTGCCCGGACTTCGGTTCGTGGTTTCATTCTAGTCTGTATATTATATATATATATATATATATATATATATATATATATATATATATATATATATATATATTGACTAACATTATCGAGTTATGCCTCGATTGAGCCTAGACTTCGGTCTGGAGCGTTTAATTACTTTTGTATATATATACATTAATATATATGAACTACGTGTCGAACTCTGTTCGATGAGCCTAGACTTATGTCTGGTGCGTTTAATGGCTTTCTTAGATATATAATTATATATATGAACTACTATCGAACTCTGTTCGGTGAGCCTGGATTTCACATCTGGTGCGTTTACTGCTTTAATATATATATACTTATATATAATAACTGTTGTTGGACTCCGTCCGATGAGCCTGGATTTCACATCCGGTGCGTTTACTGCTTTAATATATAGATACTTATATATATTAACTATTGTTGGACTCCGTCCGATGAGCCTGGATTTTATATCTGGTGCATTTATATATATATATATATATATATATATATATATACATTTCGTCCCACCTGGAGTTTACTTCGTGGTGGTTGACCGATTTTACAGCTTTCTGTACATTTCGTCCCGCCTGGAGTTTCTTCCGTGGCGGTTGATAGCTTTTACAGCTTTATTTATATTTCTGATCCCCCATGGATGTGCTTCGTGGTTGGTGATCATGTATGTATATATATATATATATATATATATATATATATATATATATATATATATATATATATATACAGCTTTTATATATATACCTGCTTACTGCGTTTATATCAATTACTGCATCATGTGAGCCTAGGAATCATGTGATCACAGTTTCAGTCCCCTGAATCTAGATTCGGTTTCCGTGATGGACCTTTTCAGCTGTAAGCAGCTAGTAAATTTATCAGATATTATTTATTGTCAGATATTTTTCCATTCATCATGATATACCCTTATTGTTATACTTAAACTTACTGAGCAAACTCGTTGCTCATCCTTGCTATATCATGAATTATATTGCAGCTAAGCCCGAGACCTCAGGAAAGGACAAGGGTAAAGGAAAGATGTAGGATTGTTGTCAAGAGCAGACTTTACTATATGCCTAGTTTAAATTACTGTTATGTAATGAGAACCCTAATTATTATTTTAGGGTATGTTTGTAAGATGATAATGTGGTTATCGAATCTTGGGACTAGTAACACCTTTTGAATGAACAACGTATGTTTATTATATTCCGCATTTTAGTTATTATATGTTGTTTAGAGGTGGATGCTTATATTTTATCGTGATGACCGAACCGGGGTCAGAGGACTCAATTTTGGGGGCGTCACAAATAATGAGAGAGTCAATAGCAAGTTGATCATTGTAAGTGATATGGTTCTAAATACCATGAGCGTTACAATAGCTTGAATAATGAAAAATGTATAACATTAAGAAGCCGAGTTAATGGTAATAACATAAATAATGTTTCGAGTTAAGTAAACTGGACATTATAAGATACGAAATGAAGTAATGTAAAATGCTTGAATGCTATGAATGCATAGCATTAACATTGAATGATTGCTCTTAGCATACGAAAGAGAATATGACTTAGACGATAAAGAATAATCCTGAGGTATGGCATTTACTTGTCAAAAAGCCATAAGGAATGATAATTAACTTAACGAATATTGTAGTTGTAATGCTTCGGATAAGTTGAGCAAGGAAGAAAGAAAGGTTATGTAAAGAAATCATAAAAGATGATGATAAGACATAAGACATCTCCGTATGTCGTAACACCGATAGACGGTTAAGAAAGTTGGTTTCGTGGACTTAAATATTAGAACGCAAACCATAAGAAGTAAGAATAAATTTAAACCAATGCATAAGTCAAAAATATGACTAATTGGTATATGTGTTTCCTTATATTATATATAGGGATTTAAAGAGTCGTATAGCGTAAACTGTAGTTGTATGCAGCGCTTAAGGCAAATTTTCTAACTTCATTCATATTTGAAATGAATGTTAGTTTCTTAAACTCTCTTAGATGTTGAACTCGAGAAGTTTTACCTATGTGTAAATGTGTGATATTTGTACAAGGTGTTAGTATGCTTGAGGCCATGTGCCAAGTTTTTACACTTCGGTGTTTATGTGACATGAACTGTTTTGTGATTAAACTGTTTATGTGAAAGAGTTCTGTTTATTCATAAACTATTAATGTTAAGTATGTGCTAAAGATTCTAGCCAGATAGAATGTAAATAAAAGAGTAGAAGCATGAAATTATGTCAAAGTGAATGTGACTAATGTTTTAAAATGATATGAATCAGAGTTTATTTGTAACGCCCCAAAATCCGATCTATCTTCACATCCAGATTCTGTACGTCACGAGTACATCATTCATCCAAACATACATCATTATACATCGACTATAACGATATACATTCTCAAATCCCAGTTTCTATAACCCTATACCCTCTTTCATTACAAATAATGATAAATACATTATTCATTTCATCTTACAAGAGTGACTTTTATCCACCACCAAGGATACATAATAGTTCATTAACTAGTCTATAGTTCAGTTTCATCTTTCTACACTACAAGTCTTCATTTGATCTTCTCACTCATACACATTCTGAATGACACTTCATCTGGATAACGTCAGCTTGATCTCTACGAGATCCTTAAGTTCTTCTAGCATTGTTCGTTGAAAAGGTTTTTTATTTAAAGCAAGTGTGAGCATTCAATTGCCCAGCAAGTCATAACAGTTGAACACATAACTTCAAGAGTTTAAACGTTCCTTTTGAACTTTGATAACCGAACAATGGTTATGAAGCAGCTTGAATAATAGGAATAGTCTCGATTCCTATCATCTTAAAACATCAGTCACTTTCACTTTGAGATACATTCTTTCCTCTACTTGTTTTTCATACACATCATGTCTGGCTAGAATCATTAGCACTGACTTAACAATAATGGTTCATGTATAAACAGAACATACTTGTATTGAACAGCTCAATTACAGAATAGTTCATATCATAGAAACACCAAGTGTTCAAATTGTGGCACAAGGCCTCATACATTCTACCACCTTTGTACAAATATCGCACATTCGCACATATACGGAACTTCTCAAGTTTAACATCTGAGAAGTTTAAGAAACTAGCATTCATGCGGAATATGAATGAAGTTAGGAAACTTACCTTACGCAAAGCTACAGCTTACGCTGAACTGCTTATTCCAATTCCTATATAACACATAAGGAGAAAACATAAACACCAATTAGTCATATATAGAACTTATGCATTGGTTTACTTAACTTTACTTCTTAGGGTTCGCGTTCTTGCAATATAAGTTTATGCGACTAACTTCCTTTAGCATTTTACGGCTTCATGACATACGGAGATTTCTTACTCAAAACGTTCATCATCTTTGATGATTTGCATTCTTATCTTCTTCTTATAACTTCTCTAGGACTCAACACACATCGCTTCTCTGCTAGAAGTCCATATGGTACTCTGAGTGGTTATGAGAGCCCCAAATCCAGGTCCCGAATCACCACGGATATGGTACAATCATTCTGTAACTATTTGCGGAAGATATAAACATAAATTGTTTATACAATACACTTTACACACTATTCCCCAAAATCGAGTAACCTTAACTTGTACACAAGTCATAAACTATCTAACACCTAACATTATTATCAAACTATACTATTACAAACTAGCTGCACATTTTATCCCAAGCAGAACTTGGCATTATCCTTTTTCCTGTATCCGAATGCATTCGCCTTATCTGCAATGTTTATCATGATATAGCAAGGGTGAGCATGAAAGTTGCCCAGCAAGTTTAAATACAATTTAAGGATATATCATGATTGAAAGAGTCTGAATAATAGGCTGGTTATAATTCATCAATATAATTGAGAACTAGCACGAACAAACTTTTGACTGAACAAGTATTGAACATGAATAAATATATCTGGACCAACTGGTAATGAAGGTGATCAGCCTTTCATACCTGACTTATACATGCAATATGTATAGAGTACAATTCCACATGGCAATCAGCAATGATTAACCATAAGCACATCTGAACAACTCTTAGTAGAATTAAGTAAAACTTGCCTGAACCGTTGATTACCGCTATACAATTTAATAAGCTTTGTCTGAAGACCTATTACTAATAATATGTATTTCTAAGTTAGAATAATATCATCACAGCATTTAAAAAAATAACCTAAACACATAACACATAACCCTATCAGTCTATACCACACATAACACCTAGCCTCAAGTTAAACTATTGCAGTCCGAGTTGAGTTCGGTACAATTCTAACATCCCGACGGTATAGTCGGATTTTCTCGAGTCTAAGTTTAATTAAGTTCTGCCTGAACACTTAACAATTATCTTAAATGTATGTATATATATATATATATATATATATATATATATATATATATATATATATATATATATATATATATATTATTATTTTTTTTTTTATAGACTTGCAATAATTTTCAGATAACAACTACCTTTAATTCACTTAATATTATTAATCTTTTAATAATATTTTAATCTAAGATTAATATTTTAATCTAATATTATTAATCATTTAATAATACTTTAATCATTTATTAATGCTTAAATCAAATACTATTAACCATTTAATAATATTTTAATGAAGTTTTAACCTTAATATTTTTATTTACTTAACAATATCATATTCTAATATTATTAATATCATAATAATATTTTAATAATTTATTAGATCAATAAACAATTTATTTTAATTGTTCACCCATTATTAAACCTCTTATTTAATATCCATAAAAGGTCATAAATAATATTTCTTATTATAAATTACCAAAATACCCTAAAATAGTCATAATATTATATATTATGAGTATTCAAGCATTAAAATCACATTTTTCTTATTTAAGACATCATTTAACTAATTATTTTCTTTTATTCATAACTTAATCATTTTTAGGAAAAATAGTAAACTGCTTCCAAAAATTCTCATTTTCTGGATTTGGACAGTATATGACCCAATAATGATCCCCAAATTTTTTTAGAATTTTAGAAAATGATTTACTAATTTTAAAGTGCCCAAAAAATGTGAAATCGAGTTTTCATAAATCGAGTTTTGTTCAGAAAAATCTGAAATTTTCAAGGTATACTCTCATAACATATATAAACCTACTGTTAATATTTCAGAATTTTCCAGTGTATACACAGTGAGAAATTCGAGTGTTAATATTTAGGAGTCCTTTACGGAAATAGCCAATACGCACAACCTATAAATCGAAACGCGTCCGTTCTTTTTCCTACAAATAGATAACTTTTTAAGGTACCTCTGTGATATTTCCCAGATTTTTAAAAGACCTGCAACTGACCGAAACAGTCTCAAGAAAAACGGGAATAGTACCTATTTTAGGATTTCAAAGCCTCAATATACTATGTGGACCGTTTTGGAGAAAACAGTCCTCATTGCTTCAATACTTTCTAGATTTATGTTCTACCACTTAGGTTTACTAGATAACTCATGTATCTAGCACCCCCCTTCGACGGATCACAAATCCAAATTGTAAAACTTGAGTTATACAAGATTTAGTGGAAGAAAAACAAGGGTTTCACCCCTTGGAGAACATATGCTCATTTTCTTGCTCTAAACATTTGATCTAACACTCAAGATACTTAGTTCTATACATGATGATATGTAGAACTAGGGTATCTTGAGTATTAGTTCATAACCCCAACAAAACACAAGCTATAATACAAAGTAGAAAAAGAAGATGAAGATTAGGTTATACCTCGATTTAGTGGCACCCTTCCTTGATTTACCAAAGTAAGTAATGATCTTAGGATGCATCAAATAAACTAGCACACCTCTCTCACTCTCACAAAAACTGAACTCTCTCTCTTTCTTTTCTCTCTTGAATGCTACTAGCTTGGGAGAAAAAAATAGAAGAAGAAGAATGAGAGAAAATGAATGTCTAGCAAATGAATGAGTGATATAACTCTTATCTCCCATATTTTTATTGTCCCGTGGATAAAAGACTACACCTTATCTCTTCAATTAGCCTAATCATGTGTTTAAGGATGCTTAATAGATTTGCAATCAATGGGAGATTGACACACATGCACTTGTGTGTAAGATTTCTACTAATGGACATTTATTAACATAATCTTCTTGCCATAAAAAGGCCTAATTGGCCGGTCCCCCCTTTCCCATTATATCTTCCAATTTGTTTTAATTTTAAAACACAAATTTGATTAATCAAAAGTCTAAAATACCCTTAATCAAGTGGGCTAAGTATTAGTTTGCATTTTATTTCCTTTGGGCTTCTTCCTTAATTGTTTTGGGCCATGTAATAAACATAGTCTAACAATTTTAATATATGTTACACAAATTGATAATTTAGGGTTTCCATTCCCAATCTTATGAAATTTAATTACTTATACATGTGACTTTAGCTCATAACCTAATTAGGTTTACAAGAAATATGTTTAAAATTATTAGTCACTTGAAATAACAAGATTATCCACTTAAGTTAGTATACATATTAAATACTAACCTTTCCTTATTACCATAACTCTTAGGTTATTTAGTTGTCTCACCTAATGCATAATTAGGTTACAAAGCTTTCATTTTTTAATGAAATCTATAAATGTATATATCCATAACTATAGTATATATGTTTATTGATCCATGCACCACTTCACATATGTTGTCACATATTAAATCACTGTATAACACAAAGTTTTAAATATCAATAACGTACATACATATAGAGTGACTTAAAATTCACGGTTATTAACCCTTAGGGCTTTAAAAAATAGAAAATTAATATTTCTAAATTGTAATTAGGATTCTCGAATTAAATTAAACTTTCACATTCATAAATCAATCTTGTTAATTAGGATTATTTTATCCCAATTTAAATTGCTAATTTAGCAATTAAGTCCACATTTTTATATTAGGGTTTCAGAACCGATTTTAGGGTTTCTTATTAGTCATTAGGGTTTTCTAACTGAACGTTGTCGTTCTTAATATATACTTGGGGTTTAACACTGATAAAATTTATCTGGTCAACCCTTGACCCTTAACCACATTCTGAACACATACATAACCATATACACAGAACATATTCACATATACACTTAATCCTGAATAATTCACCCAAATCCTTCACAGAATTATGATATCCTCAAAATTCCTTCTATAAAATATCAAACGCATACACTCATTTTCTGTCTAGGTTTATCATTTGACCCTAAATCCATCATTTAAGATTTTTAAAAATTTTCTAAATTCTCGGGTTGTCATATTCACCCCTTCTTCTAAGAATTTCGTCCCCGAAATTCACCTTACACCTTACACCAAACAGCTTACACCATTCACACATCATCACATGCCACTCAATACACCACTCATAAGAGTAAAAGTTTTCAAATTGCTGAGAGGTCATATAGACCATGAACACATAGTTTTAACGGTATTCATACCGCAAAACTTTACATTACTTGGTAGGTTTACAATCACAAAGAAGGTAAACTACCGTTGCTAGTACTTTAGGTGATTAGCCTATCGTACTCTTACATCATGCATAGCGTATTAATCATGTCTAGCGAATATTTACGCTACTAGATTGGATTATTTATCCAAACAACATAGTTCATCTCAGTCTTATCATAGGATTTTGCACCAAAACAATTTGGTTCGGGAAATTTCTTTCAATGAACACTTAGAGTTTTCATAAACATTAGTCTAGCTGAATCTAATAGCGTAGACTCATCAATAATTCAATTCAATCGAATTATTTTGGTGTAGCCAAACCCCGTTGGCAAATTAAACTTTTTGAAAACATTTTCGAGAATGACGTCATGATGATGTACTGTATTAACAGTCCGTTTGAGGATGCCGTCATTGTATGACTTCGTCATAACACATCATGCAATAGTGGAATAATGATTTTAGATCAAATTCACACTAAGTATTCCTGTATTTACAACTCCATCACCTTTTTATCATCTTTGCACCAGGTTACATGGTACATAAGTGATAAATAAAATATATTTTGATATTTCAAATCATTTGTGTCTAGCCGAAATAAGTAGCATAGACTGTGCTTTAAACCGTTTCAAAAATGATTACAAGTCTACATTTTTATTTTTATTTTAAAAGCACAGAGTGCGTATTTAGCTTGATGTCAAAATTTCGAAGTCTAGCATAGCTAGGAATTCTGGAAAACTTATGTCTCCACTAATAATCATTTGCTTAACAATCTATCTATTCCTATAATCCTCAATTCTTCATTCACACACAACTATACCCAGTTCGTCAAACCACACTTATGAGTTCATAAACTTGCCACAATCATATGAGTTTAAGAACTTACCCTAGTCAGACCTTTGGTGTCCATTCGCTGAGGGGTTCATAAACATTTCATATAACTATGAGTCAAGAATGTCACATAAGTATGAGTTTTAAGAACTCATACTTAACCCTATATTATCTACCTATGACATATCTATCTGTTATACACGTGAGAAAGGAATCACCCTCTTAACATGCATATAGCAAATAGTGCGACACAAACATTTCAATGATTATCAGTTCCAGAAACTAAGTGGTTTTTACACCAAGTACAATTCCCCGCCCATAAAAGGAATCATACAACTCAGCTGCCGACATGAGTCCCCAATTGAAATCCCCACCTAATCTTAACTCCCTTCTTAATACGAATTTCATTTAATCCATATTCATAATCCTTTTCTGAATCTGTACCAATTCACACAGCAATCTTGCTATAAACTTTTCAATCATCAAATTGATTCTTCTCCCTGCTATCACCTTATCAGATCATGGGGTGATCTCATCGTATATATTACGATTTATTTCTATGTCTTGATCGTTTTGTTTTTACGATCTCCTATCCCTGAACTTTTAGTCTTTTTGACTCGATCTATTCATCACTGTTGTTTAACTTTATTATCAGAGATTAGGGAACTCTGTATCTTTATAACTCGCCGAGATTCGTCTTTGAATCTTACCGACCAACTAACTCTATATGAGTTAGATCTTATCCTAATCACTGCGGTTATTGGTCTCAGGTGTTCCTACCTAAGGTTCATAACCAACAGCTTTGATACCAACAATGAGAGCCCAAAATCCAGGTCCCGAATCACCACGGATCTGGTACAATCATTTTATAACTATTTGCGGAAGATATAAACATAAATTGTTTATACAATACACTTTACACACTATTCCCCAAAATCCAGTAACCTTAACTTATACACAATTCATAAACTATCTAACACCTAACATTATTATCAAACTATACTATTACAAACTAGTTGCACATTTTATCCCAAGCAGAACTTGGCATTATCCTTTTTTCTATATCCGAATGCATTCGCCTTATCTGCAATGTTTATAATGATATAGCAAGGGTGAGCATGAAAGTTGCCGAGCAAGTTTAAATACAATTTAAGGATATATCATGATTGAAAGAGTCTGAATAATAAGCTAGCTATAATTCATCAATATAATTGAGAACTAGCACGAACAAACTTTTAACTGAACAAGTATTGATTATGAACAAATATATCTGGACCAACTGGTAATGAAGGTGATCAGCCTTTCATACCTGACTTATACATGCAATATGTACAGAATACAATTCCACATGGCAATCAGCAATGATTAACCATAAGCATATCTGAATAAAACAACTCTTAGTAGAGTTAAGTAAAACTTGTCTGAACCGTTAATTACCGCTATGCAATTTAATAAGCTTTGTCTGAAGACCTATTATTAATAATATGTATTTCTAAGTTAGAATAATATCATCACAGCATTTAAAAAAATAACCTAAACACATAAGACATAACCATATCAGTCTATACCACACATAACACCTAGCCTCAAGTCAAACTATTGCAGTCCGAGTTGAGTTCGGTACAATTTTAACATCCCGACGGTCAAGTCGAACTTTTCTCGAGTCTAAGTTTAATTAAATTCTGCCTCAACACTTAACAATTATCTTAAATAATTTATTATCAATCAATATGTATATATATATATATATATATATATATATATATATATATATATATATATATATATATATATATAGACTTGCAATAATTTTCAGATAACAACTACCTTTAATTCACTTAATATTATTAATCTTGATAATATTTAATTCACCACTTAGTATTATTAGTTCACTAATAATACTTTTATTCGCTTACTAATCTTAATAATATTTCAATACTTTAGTAATATTATTAATTCTCTTAATAATATTTTAATCATCCAATAATACTTAATTTAATATTATTAATCTTTTAATAATATTTTAATCTAAGATTATTTTTAATCTAATATTATTAATCATTTAATAATACTTTAATCATTTATTAATGCTTAAATCAAATACTATTAACCATTTAATAATATTTTAATGAAGTTTTAATCTTAATATTTTTATTTACTTAACAATATCATATTCTAATATTATTAATATCATAATAATATTTTAATAATTTATTAGATTAATAAACAATTTATTCTAATTGTTCACCCTTTATTAAACCTCTTATTTAAAATCTATAAAAGGTCATAAATAATATTTTTTATTATAAATTATCAAAATACCCTAAAATAGTAATAATATTTTATATTAGGAGTATTCAAGCATTAAAATCATATTTTTCTTATTTAAGACATTATTTAACTAATTATTTTCTTTTATTCATAACTTAATCATTTTTAGGAAAAATAGTAAACTGATTCCAAAAATTCTCATTTTTTGGATTTGGACAGTATATGACCCAACAATGATCTCCAAATTTTTCTAGAATTTTAGAAAATGATTTACTAATTTTAAAGTGCCCAAAACACTCGGATCTTGCTTCATTTTTCATAAATCGAGTTTTGTTCAGAAAAATATGAAATTTTTAGGGTATACTCTCATAACATATATAAACCTACCGTTAATATTTCAGAATTTTTCAGTGTATACACAGTGAGAAATTTGAGTGTTAATATTTAGGAGTCCTTTACGGAAATAGCCATTACGCACAACCTATAAATCGAAACGCGTCCGTTCTTTTTCCTACACGTAGATAACTTCTTAAGGTACCTCTGTGATTTTTTCCAGATTTTTAAAAGACTTGCAACTGACCAAAATAGCCTTAAGAAAAATGGGAATAATAGCTATTTTAGGGCTTCAAAGCCTCAATATACAATATGGACTGTTTTGGGGAAAACAATCCCCATGGCTTCAATACTTGCTATATTTGTGTTCTACCACTTGGGTTTACTAGATAACTCACGTATCTAGCACCCCCCTTTGACGGATCACAAATCCAAGTTGTAAAACTTGAGTTATACAAGATTTAGTGGAGGAAAAACAAGGGTTTCACCCCTTGGAGAACATATGCTCATTTTCTTGCTCTAAACCTTTGATCTAACACTCAAGATACTTAGTTCCATACATGATGATATGTAGAACTAGGGTATCTTGAGTATTAGTTCATAATCCCAACAAAACTCAAGCTATAATACAAAGTAGAAGAAGAAGATGAATATTAGGTTATATCTCGATTTAGTGGCAACCTTCCTTGATTTACCAAAGTAAGTAATGATCATAAGATGCATCAAATAAACTAGCACACCTCTCTCACTCTCACAAAAACCGAAGTCTCCCTCTTTATTTTCTCTCTTGAATGCTACTAGCTTGGGAGAAAAAAAATAGAAGAAGAAGAATGAGAGAAAATGAATGTCTAGCAAATGAATGAGTGATATAACTCTTATCCCCCATATTTTTATTGTCCCGTGGATAAAAGACTACACCTTATCTCTTCAATTAGCCTAATCATGTGATTAAGGATGCTTAATAGATTTGCAACCAATGGGAGATTGACACACATGTACTTGTGTGTAAGATTTCTACTAATGGACATTTATTAACATAATCTTCTTGCCATAAAAAGGCCTAATTGGCCGGTCCCCCCTTGCCCATTATATCTCCCAATTTGCTTTTATTTTAAAACACAAATAATAAACATAATCTAACAATTTTAATATATTGTTAAGTATTGGTTTGCATTTTATTTCCTTTGGGCTTCTTCCTTAATTGTTTTGGGCCATATAATAAACATAGTCTAACAATTTTAATATATGTTACCCAAATTATTTATTTAGGGTTTTCATTCCCAATCTTATGAAATTTAATTACTTATACATGTGACTTTAGCTCATAACCTAATTAGGTTTACAAGAAATAAGTTTAAAATTATTAGTCACTTGAAATAACAAGATTATCCACTTAAAGTTAGTATACATATTAAATACTAACCTTTCCTTATTACCATAACCCTTAGGTTATTTAATTGTCTCACCTAATGGATAATTAGGTTACGAAGCTTTCATTTTTTAATGAAATCTATAAATGAATATATCCATAACTACAGTATATATGTTTATTGATTCATGCACCACTTCACATATGTTGTCACATATTAAATCACTGTATAACACAAAGTTTTAAATATCAGTAATGTACATACATATATTGTGACTTAAAATTCACGGGTATTAGCCCTTAGGGTTTTCAAAAATAGAAGATTAATATTTCTAAATTGTATTTAGGATTCTCGAATTAAATTAAACTTTTCCATTCATAAATCAATCTTGTTAATTAGGATTATTTTATCCCAATTTAAATGGCTAATTTAGCAATTAAGTCCACAATTTTACATTAGGGTTTCAGAACCGATTTTAGGGTTTCTTATTAGTCATTAGGGTTTTCTAACTGAACGTTGTCGTTCTTAATATATACTTGGGGTTTGACACTGATATAATTTATCTGGTCAACCCTTGACACTTAACCACATTCTGAACACATACATAACCATACACACAGAACATATTCACATATACACTTAATCCTAAATAATTCTCCTAAATCCTTCACATAATTTTGAAATCCTCAAAATTCCTTCTCAAAAATATCAAACGCATACACTCATTTTCTGTCTAGGTCTATCATTTGACCTTAAATCCATCATTCAAGATTTTTAAAAATTTTCTAAATTCTCTGGTTGTCACACTGGTTTCCCACAAACAACCAACAAACAAGTTCCCGTCTCATCTACACTGCCATCACAGTGAGTTAGATCGGTTGCCAGTTTCGTGTATACCTTCGCTCTTTGAAGGAATTGTTTAGCCCAACTCCCATATATCAACCATCAAATGTTACGATTGTACCACAACCTAAACTTATCGTAACTTATCCGAACCATTAACTATAACGTTCGTTAAGTTAATTTATTATTCCCTACAGATTTCGGGCGACTAAATGCCATACCTTAGGATTCATTTTTATATGACTCACCTTCGGCTTTCATTAATCTTATTACCGTTCATTACGGCTTTCTTAATACCATTCGTATCTTACTTAATACTTTCGTTATCCATTACTTGAACTCCATGTTCATTACTCGTTCTTAGTGTCGAAGCCATACTGATCGTTGTATGCTAAGACCGATCGTTCATCGCAACAGCGTTGCGTTCACAGCGTCTATACGCTTACACTTATCTCTCACTATCATGACATAACATCAAAATGTTATTCATTTCCCTCATCACTCAACGTCTAAGGAACCACAACCATTGCAATCCCTCACGTTCGTTCATCGCGACTACAGTCCCCGGACATTGGTTACGTAACCCACGTTTATATTCTTTGTCTTTTAATCTCATTTAATCTTTCTGTTTAACCTTCATTTAAGGTTTAATTCACTTGCTTAAGTGTTACATTAGTTGGACATTATGTTCTTTATCTTCCCTTACGTTTCCCCCAAAAGCTGAACAGTTAAAAGCTCACCTCTGGCTTTTTCCCTACACCAACGATGCGATGCCGCTCTCTTCCTTTCCTCTCGCCCTGCGACGCGAGCCTATGTCATCTTCTTCCCTGGTCTGGCGCTGCGGCGCCAAGCCCCTATTTCTTTCTTACGTTGCGGCACCACTCGTCAGTAGCTGATAGCTCGATCTCGCGCTGCGGCGCCGTCTCCCAAGGCTTAGATGGCACTTAGGCGCCGAGCACAAAACCTAGAAACGATCTCGTATTTTGTTATAACTCGAAAAGAGGTCATTCCAAAGCCATTATCTTCCTTATCTTACGTACTTCAGTACCCCTTAGACAGAACTTCGTTCTTAATCCGTTAACGTGCCATTCAATTGGCTTGATCTTCACCCTTTATTCATTTTTACGCTTTTAACGTTCCTCGTTCATTCGTCCGTAATTCGATCATCCGAACTCGAAACTCGTTCGTTCTTGAGACCATGACTCACGTTTTCTACGTTCTCTTATTTTCTTATGAAACCCTACACCTTCAGGTTCATTTACTAACTTTCTAATTCTTGTTCGTCTTTCACGAATTTTTTGCCATAACTTCGTTATAGCTAAGTTTTAATCCATTCTTCATGAACGTTTCTACCATTCCTAACCAAGCAATAAGCATCTAACTTATACGCGATGGTTTTAAACTTGTCCATCAATAATAATTATCCTACGGTGGTTTAAATTTGTCCATCAACAATGTTCTTCGTGTTTTTCGCGTGTTCTTCGTGTTCTTCGTTCGTTCTTCATTTTAATCGATATTTTGGATTACGATTTCACTTTTTACTAGAATTTGATGTTATAGAACATCATTCTTTACTTATTTCACCTACTTATTTATATAATCCACTCGGATCATTCTAATTCATTACGAATCATATACTTCCTTAAAAAATTTATAAAATAAACTTCTAATTCTTATTTCTTCATTTTCTTACGATTTCAACCATATCAAATCATCCCTAACATCAAGTTATGTTTTTAAACATAGAAACTTAAAGAAAATTTATAAGAGACTAGGTTTCGGATTACCATTCTCCTTTAATTTTCTTCCGTCGGACAAAGTTTGCACACGAGCAAGCTTTTCCTCCTCTTTCCTCCCATTCGAACTCTCTCTCTCTCTCAAGTGTTATAGGATTTTCAAAATCCAAGACAAATAAATTTAGCTTCCTATTTATAGATGTTCAAAGCTGTAGCGCCCCCAAATCCGGGTATCTTCCAACCCGACAGATGGTGCTATACTGTACAACATTTATACATTCATCCAGTTGAATAGTCTCAAAGAACGAATATAACTTCTATATATTAAAGTAATATTTACAATTTCCCAGGTTCTATACCCATTACAAAGGTTCTTTGTCATAATATCAGTTACATTATAATAATAGACCTATACTATTACAAGACAGCTTAACAATCTGCCTTAGCTTTTCCTTTATCCCTTTTTGATCCTTCGGGACGTTCAGTCTTAGCTGCATTCATATGTTTCAAGCAAGAGTGAGCATGGCTAGCTCAGCAAGTATAACAATTCAATAACAACATGCTTGACACATACGAATCGTATATCTTCAATAACTGAATAATAGTTATGAAGTACTATTGATAATTCAATGTAGCACTTTATCTTTTCTTTCAAAATATTTTACAATAACAACAATATTTAGTAAAACATTCACTCCGGTCAAAGACCTCGAGTATTCATTCTTTATTGAAAAGGACAACCTGGAACGAGTTCCGTAAGCCCGATATTACTTACGAGCACTTCTAGGTGATCAGCCTATTGTACTCTATGTTGATCAACACTACATCCATTAAACGTATGTACGTTTAATCATTTGGCAACCTCACGTGCCTGTCGTTTTACCGCCAAAACATTTGTTTAACATTTCAGTCTTCTTTTGAAAACCATATCAAGTAGTTGACAAAGGATAGTAACATTTGATAATGCAAGAGTAGATTATCAAGTTTAGCCAAAAGGATTGACTTTAATCTCAACATACCTCAATTCATGCGAAAGAATATATGAATCTTAAACTTGTTCAGATTGAACTGATACAAGAGTTAGAATACTTGCCTTTAGCTTCTGCTACCGTATATTAACTTTATGTTTAAGTCTTTCAAGTCCCTACAATACATGATCATATAATGCCTTACATTAGGTCACATATAATCAAGTATGTATATGACTATATCTTACCTTTCTTCCCAATCTAATTGTGTATTAGATTCAGTTACTATTCATTTCGGTTTATCATTATCATTGCATTTATCCTTGAATAGAATATCTTAACCTTTACATTACATCCCTTAAGGTTTAACAAAGTTTAATAATGTTACATTCTCGTCCTTAAGTTATGTTTACTTTCCATCAATTTAGGTTTTCTTTTCTTTGTACATAGAAACCTTTCTTTCTATCTTTGTCCTGAGACTGGCGTTGCGGCGCCGGTCCTATACTTACATCTCGCGCTGTGGCGCGAGCCTTATCTTAGCATGTCCCGGACTTGGCGCTGGGGCGCGAGTCCTTATGTAATGGGCCGTGCTGTGGTGCCACTCTCCAGAAGGTATTGTACTGTGCATAGCGCTGGGGCGCCGGTCATTTGCCTTGGGTTGGCGCCGCAGCGCCAACTCTGTGCACCAGATATCAATTTTAGTTTTAAAATTTTGTGAACTTCCCGAACGCATAACTTCTTCGTTATAAGTCCGAATTGGCTCGTTCAAAAGCCTACGGTTCACAAATTTTATAATCTACATGATTATCCAATAATTTTATCTATTTTACTTTGTTTGCTAAAAATTCACCTATTGGTTCATTTTTTAACGAAACGATAAACGTTCGTGAACGTTCGACGCTCGTTTCTTCGTTCTAAGTCAGAATCCGATCATTTTTGAGTTCGCAACTCTTAAATGCCAAGTATGACTTAACTCCATTGTAAAGCAATAATTCCGTGATCAAACACAAAATTTGACTTCCATTCCGAGAATTTTACGAATTCGACGATTGTCGTCCAATCGTGCAATTTCCGGCAAATCTTCCTTCTTTTGATTTATCCAACATTACAAATGAAATCTATTCTTCATGTGAACATCTCAACATACTTATTACAATAACTTATGTTCATTGTTGGATTTTAACTTATTCTTCATGAGCTTATAACTTGTCAATTTATAAACTACTTAAGATTTCATTGTTAATGACTTATGACAATTTAAGTTTCTTAAACATCATTTCTTATATGTTCTCAACATATAACTCAACCTAGGTATACATGATACATATGATCATATAAATTCCTTTGTCTTCATACCAATTCTCTTAATAAACTCCTTATAAGTTCATATTATTTTCTCATAAGTTATAACTTATGTTAGCTTAAATGACTTATTGCCAACTTAATTGGCTTAAGTCCATTACTTACTCATTTATATTTCGTAATCCAACTTTTCTTATCATCCTATCATAGTAAAGATAGAAGATAATTGGAGAAGAAGTCTTACTCTTTTGAAGTCTTGGTAAAGTAGCTTGCTCCTTCTTCTTACTTATGGAATGACTTATGTGTAGCTTATTCTCTCTAACACTTAAGCACTTTGGATTATTTAAACAACCAACAAAATGACTTGCAAGCTCTTCTATTTATAGACTTTCCAAAGTTAGGGTATTTTAGTCTTTAAAACATCCCACCTCCTTACTATTCATTACTTGGCTAGCACAACTTTAATCCTACACTTGGTCATTAATTAGAAGTCTTGGTCAATACTCCTACTTGATCATCACACTTACTTGATCACCACCTCACTTGGTCACCACACATTCTTGGTCACCACTTATCTTGGTCATCACGCATTTACCATATTAATATGGTTTTGCCCCATGGGTCAACCAATTCATTTTAATCTAGCTTGGGCTTGGATTTATAAATCCTTTGGGATTTGCATTAATAACTCTCATTGGTTTATTAATTTATGTTTGGGCCTTAACCCTTTAATTCACTTGGCTTTATACAAAATCCTAGCCAATCCTTTCAAGTCCATTAACATTACTTTAATATATATACTTATAGTTTATGCATTATTCTTGTATTCTAATTCCTATAGAATTTGTATACCATTTTTCATCCTTCATACAAATTCGTATAATACTTCGTATTATACTCATTTCATTTCTTTGTACAATACATAAGTATCATACCATTATTACATATTCATTACTATTTCGCCTTCCTTAACGTTTATAAATTAAGTCCACAAGCGAAATATCGTTTTTTCCATAACTAGATTTTTATTACATAATCCATCTCACCTTATTATTCCATCATTACGTATTCCTCGGAAATCTAAAATTATATCCCGAGCAAATACTGATGAATAGTATTTTTGAAAAATTTCTCAGAAAACTTTTATTTTCGTCTTAGAAATTCAAACACTTTAATTCATCCACGTAGCTCAAATACTACGACATTCCAACGTCACTAGGTTATATAACGACAACCATCTTGATAACACATAGCATAGGGTTTTATTATTATTTAAATTAATAAAATCATTTTACAATAAGATCCGAATTTCTCGGTCGTTACATTCTTCCCCCTTATAAAGATTCTGTCCCCAGAATCTCGTCTTATTTTAATCAAATAGATGAGAAAAAATTTTCTTCATCTTTTCTTCTAGTTCCCACGTTGCTTCTTCAGTATCGTGGTTCCTCCATAATACCTTCACTGATTGTATTACCTTGTTCCTCAGAACTTGTTCCTTTCTATCAATGATTTGCATCGGCAACTCTTCATACGTTAAGTCCTTCTCGATATGAATTGGCTCATACTCGATTGCATGCTTATAGTCCGGCTTATATGGACATAATACAGATACGTGAAACACGTTATGTATTCGTTCTAGGTCTGGAGGTAATGCTATCATATAAGCTACCTCTCCCACCCGTTTTAACACCTCAAAAGGTCCTATAAACCTTGGACTTAACTTTCCTTTCTTTCCAAACCCACTTCAAACTCTCGACTTTATCTATGTGAGTCCGCATACTTTTTTTGCCTGTCCTGAGCTGTGACGAGACGCATCCGAATTAACTTTACCACCTCCGCTGTTTGCTGCACCAATTCTGGTCCTAGCATACGGCGTTCTCCCACCTCATCCCAACACAAAGGTGTTCTGCATTTTCTTCC
Organism: Panax notoginseng; assembly: GCA_016801055.1. Taxonomy (NCBI): domain Eukaryota; kingdom Viridiplantae; phylum Streptophyta; class Magnoliopsida; order Apiales; family Araliaceae; genus Panax; species Panax notoginseng. The sequence goes on from CM029016.1 coordinate 56,774,199, forward strand.
ATATAAAGCTTCGTACGGCGGCATGCCTTTGCTTGCATGATAACTATTGTTATACGCAAACTCTACTAGTGGAAGGTGATCATCCCAACTACCCTTGAAATCCATGACGCAAGACCTCAACATATCTTCTAACGTCTGAATTGTTCTCTCGCTCTGCCCATCAGTCTGAGGATGATAAGCCGTGCTTAACTTCAGATGTGTTCCCAACTGCTCTTGCAAACTCCTCCAAAAGTTCGATGTGAATCGTGGATCACGATCTGACACAATCGATACCTGTACTCCATGTTTGGAAATGATTTCCTTAACATAAAGTTTAGCTAACTGGTCTAAGTTATACTTGACCCTTATTGGCAAAAAGTGAGCCGACTTTGTCAACCGGTCCACTATTACCCAGATCAAATCATACCCTTTTTGCGTTGTCGGAAGTCCCACCACGAAGTCCATCGTGATATGCTCCTACTTCCATTCTTGAATCTCCAATGACTGTAATAAGCCACTGGGTCGTTGATATTCAGCCTTAACTTTTTGACAAGTCAAGCACATACTCACATACTCTGCTATTTCTCTCTTCATGTTCAGCCACCAAAAACTCTGTCGAAGGTCTTGATACATCTTACTGCTACCAGGATGTATCGAGTACCTCGAATTATGAGCTTCTTGTAACACTTGCTCCTTTAATTCCGTCTCATCCGGAACCCAAATTCTTCCATCAAATCTTAATAATCCTTCATTATCAAGACTATACTTAGCATCTTCCTTCTCAGATAACTGCTTTTTCATTTGATTACACTTGTCTGTCGTGAGTTGTACTTCCTTGACTTTTTCTACGATGGTAGACTGCATCTCCATCGCAAATAGTCTCTGCTTCGCCTCAATTGGCAACTTTACCTCTAATTCCATCCTAGCCATCTCTGTTATTAGCTTATTTTAAACCGTTAACATGGACAACTTTTCCCGACCCTTCCTACTTAAGGCGTCGGCAATTACACTGGCCTTTCCAGGGTGTACATGATTTCACAATCATAATCCTTTATCAACTCTAGCCATCTCCTCTGTCTCATATTCAACTCCTTCTGAGTGAAGATATACTTTAGACTTTTATGGTCCGTATATATCTCACATTTTTCCCCATAAAGATAATGTCTCTATATCTTTAGGGCAAATACTACTGCGGCCAGTTCCAGATCATGAGTAGGATAAACTTTCTCATAATCCTTCAACTGTCGTGACGCATACGCAATGACTTTGCCATGTTCCATAAGCACACAACCAAGTCCTCTATGCGAAGCATCACTGTACACTACAAAATTTCCTGTATCATCTGGTAAGGACAAGACAGGCGCTTCACTTAATCTTTTCTTCAGTTCTTGAAAACTGTCTTCATATTTATCCGTCCATACGTATTTTACCGTCTTCCTTGTCAAATTAGTCAACGGGGTAGCTATCTTCGAAAAATCTTGGATAAATCTTCGATAGTACCCTGCTAACCCTAGGAAACTCCGTACCTCAGTTGGCGTTTTCGGCTGTTCCCAATTCATCACTGCTTCCACCTTCGCTGGATCTACTGAAATCCCCTCTTGGTCAATGACATGACCTAAAAACTGCACCTTTTCCAGCCAAAATTCACATTTGGTGAATTTTGCATATAACTTCTCCTTCCTTAGTATTTCCAACACTAATCTTAAGTGTTCAGCATGATCTTCTGGCGTCTTAGAATAGAGTAGAATATCATCGATAAACACAACGACGAACTGGTCCAAATATGGTTTGAACACTCTGTTCATCATATCCATAAATGCAGCTGGTGCATTCGTCAACCCAAATGACATTACCAGAAACTCTTAATGACCATAACGAGTCCTGAATGCCGTCTTTGGTACATCTTCCTTCCTAACTTTTAACTGATGATACCCCGTCCGCAAATCTATTTTAGAAAAATACTTTGCCTCTTTTAATTGATCAAAGAGATCATTGATCCTGGGAAATGGGTATTTATTCTTTATCGTTAACTTGTTCAACTCCCGATAGTCGATACAAAGCCTTAACGATCTGTCTTTCTTCTTGACAAACAACACTGGTGCCCCCCACGGAGAAACACTTAGTGAAATGTACTTTCTGTCTAATAGTTCCTGTAACTGAACCATTAGTTCCTTCATCTCCACAGGCGCCATACGATACGGTGCCCTTGAGACTGGTGCCGCTCCTGGCACAACGTCTATCACAAATTCGATCTCTCTATCTGGCGGTAACCCCGATAACTCACTTGGAAATACATCCATGAACTCATTTACTATAGGTATTTGTTCCATGGTTGCTCCCACTCTTTGGGTATCCACAACATGGCATAGGTAACCTACACAACCCTTCCTTAATAATTTTCTAGTTTGTGTCATCGTAAGGCAACACGGACGTCCCGGCAATTTACTACCGTAAAATACTACAGAAGGTTGCTTCAACAACTTGATTCTCACACATTTCTTTTGGCAATCTATAATTGCTCCATGATTAATTAACCAATCCATTCCGAGAATTACGTCGAATTCTCCTCACTTTATCGGTATTAAATCTATCGATAACTTACAACCCCATACCTCTACGCAACAACTCCTATGAATAGTTTCAATAGGAATTATCTCTTCATTTGCTACCTTAATGTTCAAAGGTATAGATAATTTTTCGGGAAATAATTCTAGTCGTCTAGCAAAATCACATGCTATAAACGAACAAGTAGCGCCCGAATCAAAAAGCACGTATGCATTTATGTTATTGATCGGAATAATACCTGCAACTACATCCCTTGATGCCACCGCATCTTGGACCGTCATGTTAAAAGTGCGAGCCATTGATTTACCCAGTTGAGATGAACCACTAATAGCTAACTTACCACTATTAGTTCCCTTACTTCCTTCTGTCCCCTTCTTCGGGTAATTCTTTGATATGTGGTCAATTGATCCACATACAAAACATCCGTGATTTTTCTTTGGATTTGTACAGTTAGGCAAAATATGCCCTTCCTGTCCACAATTATAACATACTGACTTTCCTTTGAGGCAGACTCCTAAGTGAGTCTTCCCGCAGGTTTTACAGGCCTCCATCCTTCTCTTAAAATTCCCTTGTTTTACCCCGGTATTCCCAGAGTTAAATCCATTCCTCTTTTGACTATTGTCACTTCCACTGGCTCCCTCGGTCTTGGATCCTCCATCACCCTTGCCCTTGTTTTTCTTATCTTTGTGGTACTGGCTAAGAGCCTCATTCCCACCTTCAGAAATGATTGCCTTTTCTAGTATGGTTCCAAAGGAAGTACTTTGGAACACAGAAATTCAGCTATAGAGCCAGGGTTTCAAGCCCTGCTCAAATCTTCTAGCCTTTCTCACTTCAGTGTCCACTTGATGTGGAGCAAATCATGCTAGTTCATTAAACTTGGCAACATACTGGGGAACTATCATATCCCCTTGTTTCAATTCAAGAAACCTCATTTCCATCCTTCCTTACATACTCGTGGAAAAATAGTTCTCGAAGAAAATCTCCTTAAACCTTTCCCACGTTAGATTTCCTATATCGGCCCTAGCCTGGTTTGCCTCCCACCAGAAGTTGGCCTCTCCTTTCATCAAATAGGTTGCAAAGGCAACCTTTTGACCCTCCTCAACATTTGCTATTACAAATGCTTTCTCGATTTCTTTTACCCAAGTCTGGGCTTCTATAGGGTCCGTAGTTCCTTTGAACTCCGGCGGACCTACACTCTTAAAATCCTTAAAAGTAGTAACTCGTACTACTCCAGGAATCACAGGTATATTAGCCCCCGTTCTATTAATTGCAGCTGTTAAAAGATTAACGAACTCCTGCATTGGATTAACCGGACCACCCTCCGGTTGGTTAACATTAGCGTCTTGATTTTGTTGTCTCCTTCTTGGCGGCATTTTGCTGTTAAGAAAACAACACATCATTATTACTTTATTCTTGTTGGTTTGTTATTATTTGTAGTAAAACAATAACTCATACTCATTACTCAATATCTTCAAAGAAAAAACTTATATTGATTCATAACTTGTAGTATAACACTACATTGTTTTTCATTACTCAGCCTTAGCTGATTACATTACCATCCCACAATTACTTCTAAAAATTGGGATTTACAAAAGATTACCCTTTGTTTATACAAAAGAGGGTTTTACGTCACTACTAGATATATAATATTTACATATCTAAGCTACTCTAGCTATTGCTAGATTACATTTGCCGTAAGGCATTCTCAAAGTCTGTTCTGGCCAAACCGGCAACAACATCTCTACCGATGGTATGACGGGTCTGTCCTGCTTCTATCTGATATCCAGCTAACTGCTACTGGAAATCTACATGAGAACTCCTATGTATATAGGACATCCTCTCCAACTTTCGCTGTTTAGTCTTTAGCTCCTGCTTGAGCGCAAAGACTTCTTCTTTCAAATCTCGGACCTTGTCCATAGCTAGGACTCTATCATCGTGTTCTTCTTCCCACATTCCTTCCATACTAGCCTTGTCCTCCCGGACAGCTTGGAGTTCCTCTTTTAACTCCTTAACCTCTTGGCAGTAATGGATATTTCTATCCAATACTGACATAAACAATGCCTTCATTGATTCTCCCGTAGACAATTCCTCTGTAGGCGGAACCTGATCAAAGGGCATCACGTTCACCTCCTCCTCTATCATGCCATCAAATATAGATATATAGTCTAAATCATCTGAGTCTCCAGACTCAATTGTCACCACTTCTGGTTCTACGGCTACAGGATTTGGTAGTATCTCTACCCGATTAACCGAATCCTCGCTTATTACATGTATATCTCTATACATATCATTTTCTCCTGACATCTACAATAAAACAATATAGTTTGATTAGTACACGCCAGTGAAATAATGGAAACACATAACATATTATAATGCATTTTCATAGGGTTACTTTCCACTTTTTTTTCTTCTTTATTCTTTCTTAAGGTTATGACTTAAGGTTCTATTTTCCCCCTTAAGTTTTATAACCTAGGCTTTGATACCAACTTGTAGCGCCCCCAAATCCGGGTATCTTCCAACCCGACAGATGGTGTTATACTGTACAACATTTATACATTCATCCAGTTGAATAGTCTCAAAGAACGAATATAACTTCTATATATTAAAGTAATATTTACAATTTCCCAGGTTCTATACTCATTACAAAGGTTCTTTATCATAATATTAGTTACATTATAACAATAGACCTATACTATTACAAGACAGCTTAACAATCTGCCTTAGCTTTTCCTTTATCCCTTTTTGATCCTTCGGGACGTTCAGTCTTAGATGCATTCATATGTTTCAAGCAAGAGTGAGCATGGCTAGCTCAGCAAGTATAACAATTCAATAACAACATGCTTGACACATACGAATCGTATATCTTCAATAACTGAATAATAGTTATGAAGTACTATTGATAATTCAATGTAGCACTTCATCTTTTCTTTCAAAATATTTTACAATAACAACAATATTTAGTAAAACATTCACTCCGGTCAAAGACCTCGAGTATTCATTCTTTATTGAAAAGGACAACCTGGAACGAGTTCCGTAAGCCCGATATTACTTACGAGCACTTCTAGGTGATCAGCCTATTGTACTCTATGTTGATCAACACTACATCCAATAAACGTATGTACGTTTAATCATTTGGCAACCTCACGTGCCTGTCGTTTTACTGACAAAACATTTGTTTAACATTTTAGTCTTCTTTTGAAAACCATATCAAGTAGTTGACAAAAGATAGTAACATTTGATAATGCAAGAGTAGATTATCAAGTTTAGCCAAAAGGATTGACTTTAATCTCAACATACCTCAATTCATGCGAAAGAATACATGAATCTTAAACATGTTCAGATTGAACTGATACAAGAGTTAGAATACTTGCCTTTAGCTTCTGCTACCGTATATTAACTTTATGTTTAAGTCTTTCAAGTCCCTACAATACATGATCATATAATGCCTTACATTAGGTCACATATAATCAAGTATGTATATGACTATATCTTACCTTTCTTCTCAATCTAATTGTGTATTAGATTCAGTTACTATTTTTATCCTTGAATAGAATATCTTAACCTTTACATTACATCCCTTAAGGTTTAACAAAGTTTAATAATGTTACATTCTCGTCCTTAAGTTATGTTTACTTTCCATCAATTTAGGTTTTCTTTTCTTTGTACATAGAAACCTTTCTTTCTATCTTTGTCCTGAGACTGGCGTTGCGGCGCCGGTCCTATACTTACATCTCGCGCTGTGGCGCGAGCCTTATCTTAGCATGTCCCGGACTTGGCGCTGGGGCGCGAGTCCTTATGTAATGGGCCGTGCTGTGGTGCCACTCTCCAGAAGGTATTGTACTGTGCATAGCGCTGGGGCGCCGGTCATTTGCCTTGGGTTGGCGCCGCAGCGCCAACTCTGTGCACCAGATATCAATTTTAGTTTTAAAATTTTGTGAACTTCCCGAACGCATAACTTCTTCGTTATAAGTCCGAATTGGCTCGTTCAAAAGCCTACGGTTCACAAATTTTATAATCTACATGATTATCCAATAATTTTATCTATTTTACTTTGTTTGCTAAAAATTCACCTATTGGTTCATTTTTTAACGAAACGATAAACGTTCGTGAACGTTCGACGCTCGTTTCTTCGTTCTAAGTCAGAATCCGATCATTTTTGAGTTCGCAACTCTTAAATGCCAAGTATGACTTAACTCCATTGTAAAGCAATAATTCCGTGATCAAACACAAAATTTGACTTCCATTCCGAGAATTTTACGAATTCGACGATTGTCGTCCAATCGTGCAATTTCCGGCAAATCTTCCTTCTTTTGATTTATTCAACATTACAAATGAAATCTATTCTTCATGTGAACATCTCAACATACTTATTACAATAACTTATGTTCATTGTTGGATTTTAACTTATTCTTCATGAGCTTATAACTTGTCAATTTATAAACTACTTAAGATTTCATTGTTAATGACTTATGACAATTTAAGTTTCTTAAACATCATTTCTTATATGTTCTCAACATATAACTCAACCTAGGTAAACATGATACATATGATCATATAAATTCCTTTGTCTTCATACCAATTCTCTTAATAAACTCCTTATAAGTTCATATTATTTTCTCATAAGTTATAACTTATGTTAGCTTAAATGACTTATTGCCAACTTAATTGGCTTAAGTCCATTACTTACTCATTTATATTTCGTAATCCAACTTTTCTTATCATCCTATCATAGTAAAGATAGAAGATAATTGGAGAAGAAGTCTTACTCTTTTGAAGTCTTGGTAAAGTAGCGTGCTCCTTCTTCTTACTTATGGAATGACTTATGTGTAGCTTATTCTCTCTAACACTTAAGCACTTTGGATTATTTGAACAACCAACAAAATGACTTGCAAGCTCTTCTATTTATAGACTTTCCAAAGTTAGGGTATTTTAGTCTTTAAAGCATCTCACCTCCTTACTATTCATTACTTGGCTAGCACAACTTTAATCCGACACTTGGTCATTAATTAGAAGTCTTGGTCAGTACTCCTACTTGATCATCACACTTACTTGATCACCACCTCACTTGGTCACCACACATTCTTGGTCACCACTTATCTTGGTCATCACACATTTACCATATTAATATGGTTTTGCCCCATGGGTCAACCAATTCATTTTAATCTAGCTTGGGCTTTGATTTATAAATCCTTTGGGATTTTCATTAATAACTCTCATTGGTTTATTAATTTATGTTTGGGCCTTAACCCTTTAATTTACTTGGCTTTATACAAAATCCTAGCCAATCCTTTCAAGTCCATTAATATTACTTTAATATATATACTTATAGTTTATGCATTATTCTTGTATTCTAATTCCTATAGAATTTGTATACCATTTTTCATCCTTCATACAAATTCGTATAATTCTTCGTATTATACTCATTTTCATTTCTTTGTACAATACATAAGTATCATACCATTATTACATATTCATTACTATTTCGCCTTCCTTAACGTTTATAAATTAAGTCCACAAGTGAAATATTGTTTTTTTCCATAACTAGATTTTGATTACATAATCCATCTCACCTTATTATTCCATTATTACGTATTCCTCGAAAATTCAAAATTATATCCCGAGCAAATACCGATGAATAGTGTTTTTTGAAAAATTTCTCAGAAAACTTTTATTTTCGTCTTGGAAATTCAAACACTTTAATTCATCCACGTTGCTCAAATACTACGACATTCCAACGTCACTAGGTTATATAACGACAACCATCTTGATAACACATAGCATAGGGTTTTATTATTATTTAAATTAATAAAATCATTTTACAATAAGATCCGAATTTCTCGGTCGTTACAAAAGCTAGGGGCAAAATAGTCATTTCGCCCCCCAAACCTCCTTACTATTCAAGTCGTAAGAACTAAGTTTACTTTGCCTCCACATTTACTTAGCCATTAAGTCTACTTAGCCCTTAAGTTTACTTAGCCCTTAAGTTTACTTACACATAACTTATAAGAACTTTACTTAGCCATTAAGTATAAGCACTTTACTTAGCTATTAAGTTTACTTAGTCATTACTTAACTTATCCTTTACTTGGCCATTAAGACTAATCGTATTTTACGCATCTCATCCTTGTATTCTCTTCACATATAGTTCGTACGATATTCGTATTATACATCGTAATAATCTTCGTACTATACTCGTATAATAACTAGTATTACGCGTTTCTCAGAAATTCAAACTCAATCTCCAAACAGAAACGGATGAATAGTGACTATTTCGTCTTTTTTCTTGAAAATATTTTTGTTCCCGAAAATATTTTATTTTAGTCTTCAAAATTCTTACTCGTTCGATCTAGCTCGTAGCCAGAATCCTCCCGACTTATAATCATCCTAGGTTATAGAACGATTAATAAACACATAGCACAAAATAGTATTAATAAAAATTCATTTTATTAATAATTAATTCTTAAACTTAAATTCTGGACAACCCGAATTTCCGGGTCGTCACACTCTTCTCCCTTATAAAAATTCAGTCCTCAGAATTTCTTAAAACTACACCCTTACCCGGGTCATCACATTCACCCCTTCTTCACAGAATTTTGTCCTCAAAATTTTAGCCTACCCTTCTTCTCAACTTCCCTTCAACGGAGTTCTTATCTTTCCCTCATTCTTAACCCCAATAACCTATCAAGAATCATAAAGTAGAAGAAATAACGAGGAATATAAAATTTCTTTTTAAAACGTTTCATACTTTTGTTGAGGGGTCAAATCGATCATGAACTCTTACTAGGTTTAACAGCATGACGTCGTAACCTTTCTTCCACGGTCAGTTTATAATCACAAAGAAAGCAACTACCTCTTACCCATCGTATACTCCATTTTGGGATATGTTCACCTCAGACTTAATCATTAGATTCCGCACCAAAATAATTTGGTTTGGCACAACTTCTTCAAAGAAAGCTCGATTTTCTTTTAAACATGACATACCATTTCTCTAGCTGAATCAAGTAGCTTAGACCATACCAATAAATTGGATATCAACGTGAAACATTCATCTAGTCAACTCAATTGACATTGACTACTTCTGTAAATTCTTTTCGCAATACATCGAAACGTTTTATGACGTCATGATACCGTACTTTTCACAGTACGTTGAGGACTTTGTCAATTTGTGACTTCGTCATTATATATTATACCATAGCGGGTTATTGATCCTAAGATCACATCCAACACCAGGTTCAATTGTATTAATAACTTCATCCTTTTACCATCTTTGCAACAATTGCAATGGTGATATAAAATTCATTTTGATATTTCAAATCAATTTATGTCTAGCCGAAACAATTAGCATAGACATACCAAGAATAGTTCTTTTAAAAATCTATTGATTCCAAAAGTTGAACCAATTTTTTCCTTTTTCAAATGCACACGTAAGCACGATTTCAATAAAGTTCCAAATCTAGCGTAGCTAGATGACTTAGAATATCCTATTCTCCATCTTCCTTCATTGTCTTACTTGTGACAATACTTAATCTTCTCTAGTACCTTCAATACTAAGCCTACTAAAAATAACTCATTATCGACGTTTAAGAAATCAATACTTTCGAATCCTATTTATAGTGTATTACAAGTATAGGATGCCCATTAGTTAAACATACTTGATAAATAGTCCTGATATATAGATTAAGTGTACACACATGACTCAATCGTGAAATCTTAGACTAATGTTATTACGTAGCTCGGAACTACCGTTAGACTTCATTATTTTAAAACACTTTGCCAATTCAAGCTAAGATAGGTGTTAACATGCAAGGCTACCTCTGTCAGTGTGTCATGAATAGAAATAAGCATAATGAAGTTATACTAGCATGCTACATACTTCAAAAATCACAGAAGTCACTTTTCAAGTTTGCTGAATGGCGCGGCCGTGCCTGATTTGTACTAAAGAGACGCGCGGCCGCGCGGCTCCCAGTTCAAACCAGGGCTGAGCAATTACTTGCTTGACCTAGCTTGTCCATCCTTACATACATAACATATATTAAAATGTTAAGGGTCCTTTCGTATCTTTCAAGTTTAATCTAGATCCCTTCTTGCGTAATGTGGTTCTAAGTTGGACATCTCAACAACTTAAGGCCATTCAAGGTTAGGAAACCACAAAGTCTAACATGCTTGATTCTTAAACCTATAAGGTAGTCATATAACTCATATTAGACATGCTTGTGAGTATTCATATCACATATGTGAAATTGACATCGTTTTTGTTTTGAAAATATGTTCCATTTATGCTTCACATGAATTACGATACCTAAGCATGGTATATATACCTTTATGATACATGAGTGAGCCTAAGAGTATCGTCAAATATGTTCACAAATATCATATTCTAACTCTCAACGTAGAACGTTAACATTCACGTTCAAAGTTTGCATTTTCATTAGCAAAGCTTACTACTAAGTCCAACATGATCATGCTTCGATATGAAATCCATATACGTAAGTTAGTATGTCCGACATGCATTTCAAAACCATACTAACATGCTTGTAAGGTCAGAATATATATTATTCCAAGTTCACAATTTCTAGTTTTCCAAATTTTAAAGTTTTCTTTGAATGTTATACAAAATAAACTAACATGGCTTACAATATACATAACATCCTCATTCCATATGTTAAGGTGGTTTATATGCATATACTAGCTAACATAGCATGCTCAGATAAACCATATATCATAAAAACAATCAACAAAATCTTTAGAGGGGTGCGGGCGCGCGCCATTTGTACTAGGGATACGCGCGGCAGCGCGGCTCCCTTTCCAGTCCAGGGACTTCCCAGCCTCGGTAGATAACAAGCCAAATACCAATTTTCTTCACCAATTCAACTGTAACCAAGCCACATTACATACTAAACATGTTAATAAGCCTATATAACAACTATATAAGTGTTCTACAACCCAAACACAATTCAACTTGGCATAATTAAGAAATTGAAACTCAAGACTCAAGAACTCTATTTTTAACAGAGAATGAAATTGGAAAGCAATGAATGGGGTTATACCTCTGCAATATGAAGGAACTTGCTCCTAATGAACTCCCAATGTTCTAGAATACTTGTATGCTCTCAACCTCCTACTTAGCAATTATCAGACAACTCCAAGCAACACCACTGAGAATTTTGTCTGCTATTTATAGAAGGAGTTTGGACTGGACATTTGTGTTACACAAACTTAGAATCCATGGTGCAATGGAAGGGAACAAAGGTTCATGAAGGGTAGTTTAACAACTCCATACCAGCCACTTAGCTAGCAATGATCACCTAGGATTTTAGCCTTTTTGGAAAATACGTGTTTTAGTTTTCAGTTACTATTCATTGTACTTGGTGACACTCATTTTGGGACAAGAGAGAAAATCTCAGCATTTTGTCATGTAAAGCTTGGTTTGGTCCTTTTAATTTCCATAATATAATATTAAAGTACAATTGTTACCATATTAGGATTTAAAAGATAATTTTATACTCACATCATATAATCCATGTACATTAGTTCAGTCTAATTAATATTTATAGCATGTATGGACTCTATTAAATTGGTCGCTAACAATTCAATATTTCCTTACAACTTTATTAAAATAATAGTGTACAATATGTTCATGGTATTTTAATGTATACCCACACACATATTGTCACATAAACATTTCATGATGTATTCATAACATATGGTCTCAATAAATCTAATATAGGGTGGTTATATATGGCCACATAAATGTTACACTACACTATATAATATAGTTGTATTTTATATTTTTAATCATTGCTCACAAGCCCATAACAGTCAATATAATCTTATTATATTAATAACTTACTTATTTATGTCAAATAAATAAACTATTCACTTCCTTGATTAATTACCACCAATATTAATTAATCCACTCTTCCTTGATTAATGTATTTATGGATCTCCATAATCATCAATTATCTATAGAATTCTTTTTATATTTATAGACATATTGCTAACAATAATAATCACGTATCATTAATCACTCACCATTAATAATTAATTAATATTCTACAATAACAATTAACAATTAATTGTCCAATTGATAATTCCTTCGTCGATTAATATAACTATTAATATTTAACCGAAATTATTTAATAACAAATAACAATTAATATAGATTAATTGTTCGCTTAACAATTCTTTCGTTAATTAATATATTCATTAATATTTTCCATCACCGTGTCACACAAGGCTTTCAATGAGTTCATCACAAATTCTATATATTTTCACTTATTCAACTGTTCAATATAATTGAGTTAACTCATATCGTAACACAAAATCATTTATATTTTTAAATAAATATTCATTTCCATTAATATATTTGTTTCATATGACGTGAAAATTCTCGGGTATTACATCCTCCCCCCCCCCTTAAAAAATTTTATCCCGAAATTGCTACAAGGTTACACAAATAGATGGGGATAATCCTTCATCATCCTATCTTCTAACTCCCATGTAGTCTTCTCGACATCGTGGTTACGCCAAAGCACTTTTACAGAGGAAATAACTTTATTTCTCAAGGTTTGCTCTTTCCTATCTAGAATTTGGACAGGAATTTCTTCGTACACTAAATTCTTCTCCACTTGAATGGGTTCATAAGAAATCATGTGCTTGTAGTCAAGCTTGTACGGACGCAACACAGATATGTGAAACACGTTATGGATGTACTCCAACTCATGTGGTAGTGCAACTTTGTATGCTACTTCGCCCACTCGCTTTAGTATCTCGAACGGTCCTATGAATCTTGGACTCAGTTTCCCTTTCTTGCCAAAACGGATCTTTCCCTCCCATGGAGATACCTTCAGGAATACAAAACTGCCGACTTCAAAATCTCGGTCTTGCCGATGCAAATCCGCATACTTTTTCTGGCGATCTTGAGCTGCTACTAGTCTAGCCCCTATTACTGTCACCACATCCGCGGTTTGTTGTACTAACTTTGGTCCGAGTATTCGTCGTTCTCTAACTTCGTCCCAACATAATGGCGTTTTGTACTTCATTCCGTAAAAGGCTTCGTACAGTGGCATGCCGATACTCGCATGGTAACTATTATTATATGCAAATTTGACTAAGGGTAGGTGGTCGTCCCAATTTCCTTTGAAGTCCGTCATGCAAGTTCTAAGCATCTCCTCTAGCGTTTGTATTGTTCGCTCACTTTGTCCGTCTGTTTGAGGATGATAAGCTGTACTTAACCTTAACTGTGTTCCCATCCTCTCTTATAAGCTTTTCCAAAATTTTGACGTGAAACGCGAGTCTCGGTCAGAAACAATCGATACCAGCACTCCATGTAGTGAAATAATTTCCTTTACGTACAGACTCGCTAACTAATTCAAACTATAGCGGATCTTGATTGGTAGAAAATGTGCGATCTTTGTAAGTCGATCCACGATAACCCAAATGGCATCCAAACCTTTCTGCGTGACTGGAAGTCCTACCACAAAACCCATCGTATTATGCTCCCATTTCCACTCTGGTATTTCCAACGGTTGTAGCAATCCACACGGCCGTTGATGCTCTGCTTTTACGCGTTGACAAGTCAAACACCTACTAACGCACTCTGCGACTTCCCATTTTAAATTGGGCCACCAAAAATGTTGCCTCAAGTCTCGGTACATCTTAGTGCCTCCCGGATGAACGGAATATGTCGTATTTTGTGCCTCGTGCAAAATCTCTTCTCTTAACTCGGTTACCGCCGGTACCCACACTCTATCTTCGAATCTTAAGATACCGTCTTTATCTATTCAAAATTTTTCTTCCCCATTTTCCATGATCCTCTTCCTGATTTTCTCACATTCTCCATCTATCTGTTGTGCTTCCTTTATTCTATCCAATAATGTTGGACAAGCTTCCATTACAAATAATTTCTCTTCAGACCTCTCGGGTCCCTTCACTTCTATTTACAACTTCTCCATATCTCTTATTAACTCCTCCTGAGTTGTTAATTGAAATAATTTCTCCCTTCCTTTCCTGCTTAAAGCGTCGGCAACTACGTTTGCCTTCCCTAGGTGATAAAGAATATCATAGTCATAATCTTTAATCAATTCTAACCACCTTCTCTGATGCATGTTCAACTCCTTCTGCGTGAAGATATATTTTAAACTTTTGTGGTCTGTGTATATCTCACATTTCTCTCCGTACAAATAATGCCTTCATATCTTTAACGCAAAAACTACTGTCGCTAACTCTAAGTCGTTAGTAAGGTATCATTTTTCATAGTCCTTCAATTGTTGTGATGCATGCGCAATGACTTTGCCATGCTGCATCAGCACACAGCCCAGTCCTCTATGCGATGCATCACTATACACCACAAATCCTCCCATATCATCTGGTAATGATAATATAGGTGCCTCGCTTAACCTCTTCTTCAACTCTTGAAAACTTTCCTTGCATTTGTCGGTCCATACAAATTTCACCGTCTTCCTCGTCAGATTAGTCAACGGGGTCGCTATCTTAGAAAAATCTTAGATAAATCTTCGATAGTACCCGGCTAACCCTAAGAAACTTCTTACCTCCGTCGGTGTTCTCGGTTGTTCCAAACTACTTACCACTTTGACCTTTTCGGGGTCCACTGAGATTCCATTCTCATCCACCACGTGGCCTAAGAATTGAACCTTCTTCATCCAAAATTTGCACTTTGAAAGTTTCGCATACATCTTCTCCTTTCATAGTGCCTCCAAAAAAATCTTCAGATGTTTAGTGTGTTCTTCCTCCATCTTCGAATAGATCAAAATGTCGTCGATGAAAACTACTACGGATTTATCCAAGTATGGCTTGAAAACTCGATTCATCAACTCCATGAATGCTGCTGGAGCATTAGTCAAACCAAATGACATTACCAAAAACTCGTAATGTCCATAACGGGTTCGAAACGCAGTCTTTGGTATGTCCTCATCCCGCACTTTTAGTTGATGATATCCTGTCCGTAAGTCGATCTTCGAGAAACATTTCGCTCCCTTCAGTTGATCAAATAAGTCATCTATCATCGGTAATGGATATCTGTTCTTGATCGTTACTCTATTCAATTCTCAATAATCGATACAGAGCCTCATCGATCCATCCTTTTTCTTCACGAATAGCACTGGTGCTCCCCAAGGAGACATACTCGGTCGAATGTAACCCTTATCCAATAAATCTTGAAGTTGTATCATCAATTCCTTCATTTCTACTGGCGCCATATGGTATGGAGCTTTCGAAATCGGTGTCATTCCCAGTGCTAAGTCTATTACGAATTCGATTTCTCTATCTAGCGGAAGACCAGGCAGATCGTCCATAAACACATCACGAAATTCATTCACTACGGGTATATCTTTAATTTCTACTCCCTTTTTCGAGTATCTACGATGTAAGCTAAATAACATACACATCCTTTCCTTAACAATTTCTTCGCCTGCATCATCGTAACGCAACACAATTACTTAAGCGATGAGCTACCATGAAACACTACCTTAGACTTACTTGGAGTCTGAAGGTTCACACACTTGTTCTGACAATCAATTATCGCTGCATGATTATATAACCAATCCATTCCTAGTATTACGTCGAACTCTCCCAGTCTAATAGGAATCAAGTCTACGCTCAGTTCATGCTCTCTAATGTTTACGTGATAATTTCGATACACGTATTCTACAGGGATTATTTCCTTATTCGTAATTTCTACGTTCAAGGAATCTTCTAAACATTCTTGGGGTGTACTAAGTTTACTAGCAAATTCTTCAGATATAAAAGAACAGGTGGCACCCGAATCAAATAATACATAAGCATTTATATTATTGATTGGGATTGTACCTGACACCACATCCTTTGTAGCTACTGCGTCTTGGACGGTCATGTTAAAGGTTCGGGTGGTCGATCGGTTAGGTTGTGTAGGTCCACCAATCATTAACTTGTTTCCTACTCCCTGGCCTCTGCTAGCTCCACCGCTTCCTTTCTTCGGGCAATCCTTGATCTGGTGCTCTGTTGATCCACAAGCAAAACATCTTCTGATTTTCTTTGGCTTTGGGCAATTTGGCGATATGTGCCCCTCTTTCCCTTCCAGCACTCCCCCTGATGACTTCTTCCACACTTGTTGCAAGCTTCGGTCCTTTTCTTGAAGTTTCCCTGGTAACTTCCACCTTGGTTATTGTTTCTGTTATTGTTGTTATTTTCCCACTTCCTCTTTCCAGAATTACTCCCTCTGCTGCTGCTTCCTCCACGATGCTCACTACTAGTGTTCTTGTTCTTCTTCTCCTTATGATATAGACTTAAGGCCTCACTGCCACCTTCCGCAATGACTGCCTTTTCTAACATGGTCGTAAAGGAATCAATCTAAAAGACTGATACCTTATTATACAACCACAGCTTTAACCCTTGCTTGAAGCGTCTCGCCTTCCTTTCCTCATCTCCAACTTGGTGCTCCGTAAATCGCACTAGTTCATTAAACTTAGCTACGTATTGCGCCACCATCATATCTCCTTATTTTAACTCTTAGAACTTCACTTCGATCCTACTCTTCATACTCTTTGGGAAATAGTTCTCGAAGAACAACGTCGTAAACCTCTCCCATGTTATCGTTCCTTCCCTCGCTCTCTGCTGATTAGTTTTCCACCAATAGTTCGCTTCGCCCCCATCATGTATGTGGTAAGTACTGTCTTCTGGTCTTTACCCATATGAGCTATAGTGAAGGCCTTCTCGATCTCCTTGATCCAGGTTTGCGCAACTATTGAGTCAGTAGTTCCCCTGAACTTTGGGGGTCCTACACTCTTAAAATCTTTGAAGGATGCTACTAGGATAGCTTGAGGAATAGGTAGTACGGGTTCATTTCTTCCCCTCAAAGCTTCTCCCAATAAATCTACAAGTCTCTGTATCAGATCTACATGTCCTCTCTCATCATTAACTGACTCTTCTGGGACAGTTATTCTACGTCTAGGAGGCATTTTCTATATCACAGAATTTTTCATTTTATTATCTAATTATCATATTTAGACATTTCTCAATTGAAAAGAACTAAAGTTTTAAAACACGTTTCTGAATTAAGACCATTTATATTCATATGCCAAATGGTTGCAACACATGTTCTTTTCTAGCACACTGCTATAAATGATAACACATATCCCCTAATATCACAAAAGACGGGGATAACACTAGCTTACTACCCGTCTAACATTTTTCAAAAGTTGGGGTTACCACCATCTCGCATCTTACACAAGATTGAGATTACAACAATATATTAACAACACATAAATAAAACTAATACACTACTGAGCTTTTCCCTCTAGACTCAATCTAGCATCCCACGCTCAACGGCGCTCTGATATTCCTTCTGCGTAATGTGTACCACCATATCCCGACTTATGGTATGTCGGGTTTGTCCTTGCTCCGCCGGGTAGTGATTTACCCCATCGATCAATCTCTCCATGGCCGTGCGTAGAGTATAGCCCATCTTGTTCATCTTCCTCCTCTTGCACCGCACCTCATCCTCTAGATCATCCACCCTGTCATTGGATTCCTCCCACTTCTCCTCGAAGTGAATCCTATCCATCACCTCCATCTCTAACTGAGTTCGGAGAGCCTCCTTCTTCGACCTCTCACTCAAAACCCTCTTCTCCATTTCTTCTAGCTTCCCTGCCAGCTCAACGTTCCTCACCACCGATCAGTGAAACAAGGTCCCCATCTGGATCCCTGCCTCCTTATGGTGAGCAATTTCCACCTCTATCTCCTGCATCACTAGTTGCCTCTCAAGAGTCTCAGTCTCTAGTTTCTCGACTCTACATCCTAATTCCAAAATCTGTTCTTCATACTCTCCCAACATCCGATCCTCAAAGGTAGCCTCGTCGGAGTCCTCCATGGGCTCGGGTTCCTCCTCCATAGGCTCCTCTTCAGGGTCAGACTCCTCGGGTAATGGCTCCATCTCCTCCTCATCATCATCATCATCAATAGGGGCTACTACTGATATAGGCTCCGCTATCAAGGGTACCTCATATACCACATGGATATCACGCGGCTCCTCCTCTACTACTCGGCTAGGTCCTCCCATGTCAGTCATCCTACAATCACCAACATAAGACAAGACAGACAACAACTCCATTAGAATAACATAAGTTCATTGTATAGAATGAAGTTACATTTCATAACAAACTATGTCTCTCAAGGAGAACTCTACATGAGTTTTATCCCCTTCCTAACTTCTAAGTTTTCCTAAGTTATAATCTAAGGACTCTCGTTCCTAAGGTTTATAACTATAGCTTTGATACCAACCTGTGATGCCCCCAAATTCGGACCGCCACTTGGTCACTCGAATTCGGTTCGTCACGTTCTCAAGGTATTACCATAATAACTAAAATCACACATTCACAACGAAAGATCTAATTTAGAATAATATATAATGATTTATTATATTTATTCCCCCAACTCTAACAACCTATAGTGCTTAATAGATTACATAATAATATCGAATAAAGACTTATTACATAATCCTACTTAAGCTTAAACATAGTCTGAAAACGGTCTTAATACAACATAATAGACTTAAACATAAAGGAACAAGCTAGTCAGTAGCATTGCCCGTGCCCTTGCCCTTGTCTTTTTCAGAGACACCTCCCTGTTTTGCCTTAACTGAAAGGTTTTAAATAAGTAAGGATGAGCACAAATTGCCCAGCAAGTAATATACAACAAGGGTAATGAGTTTTATGCCACGAGTTTGAAATATCGAAGTATCATCTCTAAGATAGTTCAGAGTTTCAGAATAATATCATGAATAATGAATATCAACATTTCTTGGGATAAGAACGATAATTCAATATAAATCAATAGATATATATGAATTCAAAGACTACCAAGGTATCCAACTGAATAACAATTTATACTGAGCAGTCACTAAGGACTATTGAACATCTACTAGAATTACCAATATTAAACTGATAACTCAAAAGAATCAAGTGCTATAGATGATCAGTCTACAATACTCTATGTTATGCATAAAAACACATTAATAATTTACTCATGTGTTGGAGTTTCCAACAACATACACTCCCCTTACCATAAGGGTTGTTCAACTGAGTTTTCGAGATTTCCACACTAATCAATTGGTTTGGACAGTTTTATAAACATGCACATAGTCTAGCTGAATCAATGACATAGCCCCTTTCACAATATCCCAGAACAATACCAAGTTCAACATGAATAATAATTTTCTCAAGAATTTTCATAATAGCTCATTTGAACGAGTAAATAAGGTAACTTGCATTCAAAGAGATAAGGTTTGCTTACGATATTCGTCGAATAAAGTAATGCAAGAATACTTTGCACAATGTAAAGGATAGTTTAGATACTTGCACGATAAAAGTAGGGTTCGGATACTTGCCTCAAGCGTAGTTTATCGACGTTTAAGAAATCAATACTTTCAAATCCTATTTATAGTGTATTTGTAAGACCCCAACTTTTATAAATAAAGATGAATTTTCTATAAATATCATTTTTGAATATTATGGAGTTAATTTGATATAATAAATTTTGCAAAGTAAGCAAGTTGTTATAAAATATTCGTTTGGTCGGGGAATATTCTTTTTGTCGGGGAATATTCGTACCACGGCACAATCATTGATGGACCCCACAACAGAAGTATAGTCGTAGTTAGAAAACGACAAAATTATCTTTCTATAAAAATAACGGCTGAGGTGTTACCGTTAAAACCGTTAAAACTGTTGAACTACCCGGTAGTAAAAGTACAGTAATACGCGTGGTTGCATAGTAGCACACGGTATTGATTATTGATGCTTACGTGAGAAGTCACTCAGCTATACTCAATTATTGTTACAGTAATTGCTGCATCATATCTCTTAAATTATTGTCATAGTATCATCTGTATAATATGTTATATTATTAAATCAATAATTGAGACGTTGTGGTAAGTTTGGTTATTTTTATGGGGGGCCATATGTCATCATCTAAGAGTCTCTTCGTCAATAGTAATTACCGTCGTCAATAGTAATTACCGTCGTCAATAGTAATTACCGTCGTCAATAGTATTTACCTTGGTCAATAGTAATTACCTTCGTCAATAGTATTTACCTTGGTCAATAGTAATTACTTTCGTCAATAGTAGTTGTCCCTTCAATATTACCAAGAGTCATTTGACCCTTCGTTAAGACCAAGAGTCATTTGACCCTTCGTTAAGACCAAGAGCCACCTTCAGTTTTTCTATAAATAGAGGCCTAGGGCTTCATTATTTTTCACGAATTCATTCAAGCTATAGAGAGAAAAAGTATAGAGAGAATAAGAGAGAGAGAATAAAAGTATTCTGCTACTTCACTTTTCCAATATCCAGTTCTTTTAAGGTAGGGAATATTATTTCTTTTATATTCATGAAGAGAACTTCTGTTATTCCCTTCTTTATTATTCTGTTGGAATAACCAGTATACGCGGTCTACCCTATACTTGGTGATATTCTTCTATTATTCTGTTGGAATATCCTGTCTGTGTGTTTTACACCGGACCTGGTTCCGTCTTTATTATTATTCTGTCGGAATATCCTGTCTGTGTGTTTTACACCGGACCTGGTTCCATTATTTATTATACTGTTCTTTATTATTCTGTCGGAATATCCTGTCTGTGCGTTTACGCCGGACCTGGTTCCATTATTTATTATTCTGTCGGAATATCCTGTCTGTGCGTTTACGCCGGACCTGGTTCCATTATTATTATTCTGTTAATAATAACCTGTCTGTGCGGTCTATCGCATGCATGGTGATTTCTTTCGTTATTCCATTCTTTATTGTACTCAGTTGGTTAAGTTTTGACTTCTATACTCCATGAAATTTGTGGAATATCCTTGATAATTGCGTTTCATCCAGTATCTTTTCATGAAAATATTCTTCTAAGCATTCTTGAATTTTACTCCACAAAGCAGTATCATGTTGACAATTTGGACGTTGTTAATTCTTGGATAAATTAATTCTTGAACTTGTTTTATTGAATTCTTATATCATTGTCATCATCCTCATGTTTATATTCTGTTGAAAGTCATCTGTGGCCTGTAGTGCATAGATGGACTTGGTATGATTATGACCAGGGATTATTCGGTGTAATCATGACCGTAATGTTACAAATGATGTGGTAAAAGTCCTCATTGGCCCGTAGTGCATTGATGGACAGTTGTTGGCATGATCATGACCATTAATGAATATACGAATATCTTTGGCCGTAGTGCAGGGGTGATTCGATGATGTGGATTATTTTATTAAGCTGAGTCTCAGCGATCACAGTGTTGAAAAATCTTTTAAATCATAAAAGATAGTAGAGTTTATTTTCTACTTGACTCTCTTAATGGATTGCTTGTTCCGCTACAGTTAAACTTGATGTCTATTGTATTTTATCAGTTTAACATTGTTGAAGGCTAATGATAATTTATTCTGCATTATCATAGTCATAATATTTCTTACTGGGCTAGTTGAGCTCACCCTTTCTTTCACTGTTCTCTTCAGGAAATGAGAACGTAGCTGGGGCAAGTCGGGGAACGGAGTGATGGTCCGAATGATAGTATTAGTTAGTAGTCATCACTATTCTATGTAATGGTGTGTTAATAAATCTAATGAGGACTCCTTTTGAGTATGAATACTCTCTAGAAGATAATATTTGTATTCAAACTCACAGTTTATGTTTTGTCGTATTGTACACGACAGTTGTATTAGTAAGTTGTATTTTTATTCTGTACTATGTATCTGACAACCCAAGATGGGTGATGTATACCTAATTTTGGGGGCGTCACAGTTGGTATCAGAGCTTAGGGATATGATCCCTGGCTAAGATGTGAGAATAAAACTAGGAGGGGAGAGACGGGAAATTCTTTCGCTAGTATGACCTACCTAAGTTTATTTGCATGGTATTTAATTGGTCGGTCATAATATAAGGATAATATATGACACATCAATTAACTTTTATTTTGTGGCAGTATCTGAAAATGGCATCTGAGAATGTTGAGAATAGCAATGGAGCACAGGCGACTGTTGATTCACCACATATCAATAATCAGGATAATGTGCATCAGGAAGGTGACAATCCTCACGCAAACAACAACACTGACCAGATGATGAATGATGGAATGTTCAGAAACTTTATGCAGTTCATGCAACAGCAGGCGAGAGCGACTCCTGTCCAAAATATAGGTGGAAACACTGAAAACTCTCGGACGGTCACCGCTAAACAGTTCAAGGAGTTGGGACCACCAGAGTTTAAGGGAGAGCCAAAACCGCTTATAGCGGAAACATGGATAAAGCAGATTACCAAGATATTTGATGTCTTGGGATGCTCCGAGGAGCAAAAGGTTCCCTTTGCCGCCTTTATGTTGCGAGGAGAGGCAGATTACTGGTGGGAATCGATTAAGCGTACTCAACCTGCCGCACTGAAGATGTCTTGGGAGAAGTTCCAAGAGCTGTTCAATGACAAATACTTTCCCGAAAGTGTTCGTCACATGAAGGAGGTGGAGTTCATCAAATTAGAGCAGAATAATATGACCGTGTCGCATTATAAGGCTAAATTTGTTGAGTTGTCCCGGTTTGCGTCCCACTTGGTGGATAATGAAGAGCGAATGACGCGAATGTTTTTGCGAGGTTTGAAACCTGAGATACGTCAACATCTTATTTCTCATAAACTGTGTTTTTATTTAGATGTTGTGAATAGGGCTCAGTTAGTGGAGCGCGATAACGAGTCAACGCAACTAAAAGAGAGCAGTCGACAAAATGATAATACCAGTGAGAGCAGTCATCGAAGCGGTGACAACAAGCATGGAGGGAATCAATAGGCCAGAAATGGTAACCACTTCGGTGGTAATCAGGGCCAAAACAATAAGAATGGTCATTTCAAGAAGAGGAGATTCAACAATGATGGAAAGACGTCACCACCAGCGCCCGTTGTTAAGGAAGGAGAACGACCACCTATCATATGTTTCAAATGCGGAGGGGAGGGGCACATCAGTCCAAACTGCGCGATGCCGTCTAAAGTATGTTATTATTGTGGAAGAGAAGGTCATTTAGCTCGATTTTGTCGTTTATCAAAAACAAGTTCAGCCAAGATGGAGACACTAAAGGCCGTCCCAAAAAAGTCAAAACCGGTAGTGCAAGGGAGAGCGTTTGTTGTGACCTCCCAGAAAGCAAGGAACCCGAATGAGGTCATCACGGGTAAGCTTATCATAAACTCTAACGAAGTCTATACTTTATTTGATACCGGTTCTACCCATTCTTTTATTTCTCCTACTTGCGCTCATCGATTAAATTTGACTCCGGAGAAATTAGACTTTGATTTATCTGTTGAAACTCCATTGGGAGAAACCTTCATTACATCTACGGTTTATAAGTCTTGTTTGGTTTAAGTTGGTACCCACACATTACCTGTCGATCTGATTTCATTAAAAATACTTACATTTGACGTGATTCTAGGGATTGATTGGTTAACTACTCATCATGCAAAAATTGATTGTTTTCGTAAGGTTGTTAGCTTTCATATTCCTAATCGATCTATTATGCGAATTCAAGCAACCAAACCATTAAAATCAATCTCTGTCATCTCAAGCCATAAAGCTATTCGTTTATTGAAAAACGGATGTCAAGCTTTCTTAGCTCATGTCACGGATCTAAACAAAAATACGCCAGTTTTGAATGATATTTCTATTGTTAATAAATTTCCTGACGTATTTCCCGAAGAACTTCCTGGCTTTCCCCCAGAGCGTGAAATTGAATTTTGTATCGACCTTGAACCCGGTACAAAACTCATTTCCAAAGCCCCATATCGAATGGCTCCTATTGAACTTTAGGAGTTAAAGACCCAACTGCAGGAATTGTTAGACATTGGTTTTATTCGTCCTAGTACTTCTCCTTGGGGTGCTCCTGTTCTGTTCGTGAAGAAGAAAGATGAGAGTATGCGACTTTGTATTGATTCTCGGGAGTTGAATCATGTCACCATCAAAAATAGGTACCCATTGCAACGTATTGATGACCTGTTTGACCAGTTGCAAGGAGCACAATTCTTTTCAAAGATCGATCTTCGTTCTGGATATCATCAGCTGAAGGTTAGAACTGAGGATATTCCAAAGACTGCCTTCAGAACTCGGTATGGGCATTATGAATTCTTAGTTATGTCTTTTGGATTGACTAATGCTCCTGCTGCCTTCATGGATATGATGAACAGGGTATTCAAGGAATATTTGGATCACTTTGTGGTCGTCTTTATCGATGACATCCTTATTTATTCCAAAAGCCGTGAAGATCATGAGCAACACTTGAGGCTGGTACTCCAAAAGCTTCGTGAATACAAACTTTATGCCAAGTTGAAGAAATGCGAGTTCTGGCTGGAAGAGGTAGCATTCCTTGGGCACGTAGTATCAAGTCGTGGAATATCTGTTGACCCGGCAAAGATTGAAGCAATTCAAAGCTGGGAGCAACCTAAATCAGTAACCGAAGTACGTAGCTTTCTCGGTCTAGCTGGTTATTATCGGAGATTCGTGGAAGGATTTTCTTGAATCGTTACTCCATTAACTCAGCTGACTCGGAAAGATACAAAGTTCGGTTGGAGTGAAGAATGTGAGCAGAGTTTTCAAGAACTCAAGAGGAGACTCATTTCAGCACCTGTTCTAACAATACCATCTGGCTCGGAGGGATTTGTCATCTACAGTGATGCTTCGAGCAAAGGGTTGGGATGCGTTCTCATGCAATATGGAAAAGTCATAGCCTATGCATCAAGACAACTCAAGGAATATGAGAGGAATTATCCTACTCATGATCTAGAGTTGGCAGCTGTTGTCTTTGCACTTAAAATTTGGAGGCATTACTTGTATGGGGAGAAGGTGGAGATCTTTACGGATCATAAAAGCCTCAAATATTTCTTCACTCAAAAGGAACTCAACATGCGACAACGATGTTGGCTTGAACTGTTGAAAGATTATGATCATACCATTCAATACCATCCTGGAAAAGCGAACGTGGTAGCTGACGCATTGAGTAGAAGATCATATGCAAGTACGAGTGCAATATTGTCAACACAAAGGCCCATTTTGTGTGACTTGCAAAGGATGGAGATAGAGTTAAAGACTCCAGGGACCCATGTGATGATGGCAAATATACGAGTAGAACCAACTTTAATCGATAAAGTTAAAGCTGCTCAAGCTACAGACCTGGAGCTGATGCGTATGAGGAAGAAAGTGCAAGAAGGTGTTATGCCGAAAGCAAGAATCGATGAAGAAGGAATACTTTGAGTCAACTCCAGACTTTGTGTTCCTAACAATCCTGATTTAAAGTATGAAATCATGATGGAGGTGTACAACACACCGTTTGCAATCCATCCTGGAAGTACCAAAATGTATCATGATCTTCGTCATACATTTTGGTGGAGCAATATGAAGAGAGAGATAGCGTTGTTTATCTCAAGGTGTCTAACTTGTCAACGAGTCAAAGCGGAGGATCAAGTACCAAAAGGTCCATTGCAACCACTTGAAATTCCAGAATGGAAGTGGGAGCACATTACCATGGATTTCGTTACCGGTCTTTGTAAGGTTTCTCAAGGTATAGATGCGATTTGGGTCATTGTTGATAGATTGACCAAGTCTGCTCATTTCTTACCGATACGAGAAACTTATACACTTGAACGTCTTGCTCGTATGTACATAAACGAGATTGTAAGACTGCATGGTATGCCAGTATCCATAGTTTCTGATCGAGACCCAAGATTCACTTCATGATTTTGGGTTAGTTTACAAAAAGCTATGGGCACAGATTTACGATTTAGTTCGGCATATCATCCTCAGACGGACGGACAATCAGAGAGGACTATTCAAACTCTAGAAGAATTATTAAGACTCTGTGTCTTTGACTTCAAGGGAAGTTGGGACAAGTTCTTACCATTGGTGGAGTTTTTCTACAACAACAGTTATCAAGCAAGTATTGGCATGGCTCCATTCGAAGCATTGTATGGAAGAAAATGTCGTTCTCCAGTATGCTGGGATGAGGTAGGTGAAGCAACGTTGTTGGGACCGAAGTTGGTACGTATGACTACAGAAAAGATTCAAACGATCCGACAACGTATAAAAACCTCACAAGATCGACAAAAGAGTTATGTTGATCTTCATCGAAAGGACGTGGAATTTGATATAGGAGATCATGTGTTCTTACGTGTTGCTCCATGGAAAGGAGTTACGAGATTTGGAAAAAGAAGAAAGCCCAATCCTCGATTCTTCGGTCCATTTTTAATCCTCGATCGAGTCAGAACTGTGGCTTATAGACTCACTTTACCGTCAAGTATGTCTCGTGTTCATAACATTTTTCACATATCTATGTTACGCAAATATGTGGAAGACCCGAACCACATATTGAGTTAGAACCGGACGAAATAGCGGAGGGTTTGACGTATGAAGAAGTTCATGTTCAAATCTTGAATAAGAAGGAACATATTCTACGCTCCAAGGTTATACCTCAAGTCAAAGTTTTGTGGAGAAACCACGATGTTGAGGAAATGACTTGGGAGTTAGAATCTAAAATGAAATCAAGGTATCCTTACCTCTTCGATATACCAGGTACGTACCCTAATTTTGAGGGCAAAATTTCATAAGAAGAGGAGGTTGTAAGACCCCAACTTTTATAAATAAAGATGAATTTTCTATAAATATCATTTTTGAATATTATGGAGTTAATTTGATATAATAAATTTTGTAAAGTACGCAAGTTGTTATAAAATATTCATTTGGTCGGGGAATATTCTTTTTGTCGGGGAATATTCGTATGACGGCACAATCATTGGTGGACCCCACAACAGAAGTATAGTCGTAGTTAGAAAACGACAAAATTATCTTTCTATAAAAATAACGGCTGAGGTGTTACCGTTAAAACTGTTAAAACTGTTGAACTACCCGGTAGTAAAAGTACAGTAATACGCGTGGTTGCATAGTAGCACACGGTATTGATTATTGATGCTTACGTGAGAAGTCACTCAGCTATACTCAATTATTGTTACAGTAATTGCTGCATCATATCTCTTAAATTATTGTCATAGTATCATCTGTATAATATGTTATATTATTAAATCAATAATTGAGACGTTGTGGTAAGTTTGGGTATTTTTATGGGGGGCCATATGTCATCATCTAAGAGTCTCTTCGTCAATAGTAATTACCGTCGTCAATAGTACTTACCGTCGTCAATAGTAATTACCGTCGTCAATAGTATTTACCTTGGTCAATAGTAATTACCTTCGTCAATAGTATTTACCTTGGTCAATAGTAATTACTTTTGTCAATAGTAGTTGTCCCTTCAATATTACCAAGAGTCATTTGACCCTTCGTTAAGACCAAGAGTCATTTGACCCTTCGTTAAGACCAAGAGCCACCTTCAGTTTTTCTATAAATAGAGGCCTAGGGCTTCATTATTTTTCACGAATTCATTCAAGCTATAGAGAGAAAAAGTATAGAGAGAATAAGAGAGAGAGAATAAAAGTATTCTGCTACTTCACTTTTCCAATATCCAGTTCTTTTAAGGTAGGGAATATTATTTCTTTTATATTCATGAAGAGAACTTATGTTATTCCCTTCTTTATTATTCTGTTGGAATAACCAGTATACGCGGTCTACCCTATACTTGGTGATATTCTTCTATTATTCTGTTGGAATATCCTGTCTGTGTGTTTTACACCGGACCTGGTTCCGTCTTTATTATTATTCTGTCGGAATATCCTGTCTGTGTGTTTTACACCGGACCTGGTTCCATTATTTATTATACTGTTCTTTATTATTCTGTCGGAATATCCTGTCTGTGCGTTTACGCCGGACCTGGTTCCATTATTTATTATTCTGTCGGAATATCCTGTCTGTGCAGTTACGCCGGATCTGGTTCCATTATTATTATTATGTTAATAATAACCTGTCTGTGCGGTCTATCGCATGCATGGTGATTTCTTTCGTTATTCCATTCTTTATTGTACTCAGTTGGTTAAGTTTTGACTTCTATACTCCATGAAATTTGTGGAATATCCTTGATAATTGCGTTTCATCCATTATCTTTTCATGAAAATATTCTTCTAAACATTCTTGAATTTTACTCCACAAAGCAGTATCATGTTGACAATTTGGACGTTGTTAATTCTTGGATAAATTAATTCTTGAACTTGTTTTATTGAATTCTTATATCATTGTCATCATCCTCATGTTTATATTCTGTTGAAAGTCATTTGTGGCCTGTAGTGCATAGATGGACTTGGTATGATTATGACCAGGGATTATTCGGTGTAATCATGACCGTAATGTTACAAATAATGTGGTAAACGTCCTCATTGGCCCGTAGTGCATTGATGGACAGTTGTTGGCATGATCATGACCATTAATGAATATACAAATATCTTTGGCCGTAGTGCAGGGGTGATTCGATGATGTGGATTATTTTATTAAGCTGAGTCCCAGCGATCACAGTGTTGAAAAATCTTTTAAATCATAAAAGATAGTAGAGTTTATTTTCTACTTGACTCTCTTAATGGATTGCTTGTTCCGCTACAGTTAAACTTGATGTCTATTGTATTTTATCAGTTTAACATTGTTGAAGGCTAATGATAATTTATTCTGCATTATCTTAGTCATAATATTTCTTACTGGGCTAGTTGAGCTCACCCTTTCTTTCACTGTTCTCTTCAGGAAATGAGAACATAGCTGGGGCAAGTCGGGGAACGGAGTGATGGTCCGAATGATAGTATTAGTTAGTAGTCCTCACTATTCTATGTAATGGTGTGTTAATAAATGTAAGGAGGACTCCTTTTGAGTATGAATACTCTCTAGAAGATAATATTTGTATTCAAACTCACAGTTTATGTTTTGTCGTATTGTACACGACAGTTGTATTAGTAAGTTGTATTTGTATTCTGTACTATGTATCTGACAACCCAAGATGGGTGATGTATACCTAATTTTGGGGGCGTCACAGTATTACAAGTATAGAATGCCCATTAGTTAAACATACTTGATAAATAATCCTGATATATAGATCAAGTGTACACACATGACTCAATCGTGAAATCTTAGACTTATGTTATTACGTAGCTCGAAACTACCGTTATACTTCATTATTTTAAAACACTTTGCCAATTCAAGCTAAGATAGGTGTTAACATGCAAGGCTACCTCTGTCAGTGTGTCATGAATAGAAATAAGCATAATGAAGTTATACTAGCATGCTATATACTTTAGAAATCAAAGAAGTCACTTTTCAAGTTTGCAGAATGGCGCGGCCGCGCCTAATTTATACTAAGGAGATGCGCGGCCGTGCGGTTCCCAGTTCAAACCAGGGCTGAGCAATCACTTGCTTGACCTAGCTTGTCCATCCTTACATACATAACATATATTAACATGCCAAGGGTCCTTTCGTAGCTTTTAAGTTTAATCTAGATCCCTTCTTATGTAATGTGGTTCTAAGTTGTACATCTCAACAATTTAAGGCCATTCAAGGTTAGGAAACCACAAAGTCTAACATGCTTGATTCTTAAACCTATAAGGTAGTCATATAACTCACATTAGACATGCTTGTGAGTATGCACATCACATATGTGAAATTAACATCGTTTTTGCTTTGAAAATATGCTTCACTTGAATTACGATACCTAAGCATGGTGTATATACCTTTATGATACATGAGTGAGTCTAAGAGTATCATCAAACATGTTCACAAATATCAGATTCTAACTCTCAACGTAGCACGTTAACATTCACGTTCAAAGTTTGCATTTTCATTAGCAAAGCTTACTACTAATTCCAACATGATCCTGCTTCAATATGAAATACATATACGTCAGTTAGTATGTCCGACATGCATTTCAAAACCATACTAACATGCTTGTAAGGTCAGAACATATATTATTCCAAGTTCACAATATATAGTTTTCCAAATCTTAAAGTTTTCTTATAATGTTTATACTAAATAAACTAGCATGGCTTACTACATACATAACATCATCATTCCATGTGTTAAGGTGGTTTATATGCATATACTAGCTAACATAGCATGCTCAGATAAACCAAATATCATAAAAATAATCAACAGAATCTGTAGAGGGGCGCGGGCGCTTGCCATTTGTACTAAGGATACGCACGGCCGCACGGCTCCCATTCCAGTCCAAGGACTTCCCAGCCTCGGCAGATAAGAAGCCAAATATCAATTTTCTTCACCAATTCTACTGTAACCAAGCCACATTACATACTAAACATGTTAATAAGCCTATATAACAACTATATAAGTGTTCCACAACCCAAACACAATTCAACTTGGCATAATCAAGAAATTAAAATTCAAGACTCAAGAACTCTATTTTTAACAGAGAATGAAATTGGAAATCAATGAATGGGGTTATACCTCTGCAATATGAAGGAACTTACTCCTAATGAACTCCCAATGTCCTAGAATACTTGTATGCTCTCAACCTCCTACTTAGCAATTATCAGACAACTCCAAGCAACACCACTAAGAATTTTGTCTGCTATTTATAGAAGGAGTTTGGACTGGACATTTGTGTTACACAAGCTTGGAATCTATGGTGCAATAGAAGGCAACAAAGGTTCATGAAGGGTAGTTTAACAACTCCATACCAGCCACTTAGCTAGCAATGATCACCTAGTATTTTAGCCTTTTTAGAAAATATGTGTTTTAATTTTCAGCTACTATTCATTGTACTTGGTGACACTCATTTTGGGACAAGAGAGAAAATCTCAGTATTTGGTCATGTAAAGCTTGGTTTGGTCCTTTTAATTTCCATAATATAATATTAAGGTACAATTGTTACCATATTAGGATTTTAAAGATAATTTTATACTCACATCATATAATCCATGTATATTAGTTCAGTCTAATTAATATTTATAGCATGTATGGACTCCATTAAATTGGTCACTAACAATTCAATATTTCCTTACAACTTTATTAAAATAATAGTGTACAATATGTTCATGGTATTTTAATGTATACCCACACACATATTGTCACATAAACATTTCATGATGTATTCATAACATATGATCTCAATAAATCTAATATAGGGTGGTTATATATGGCCACATAAATGTTACACTACACTATATAATATAGTTGTATTTTATATTTTTAATCATTGCTCACATACCCATAACAGTCAATATAATCTTATTATATTAATAACTTACTTATTTATGTCAAATAAATAAACTATTCAGTTCCTTGATTAATTACCACCAATATTAATTAATCCACTCTTCCTTGATTAATGTATTTATGGATCTCCATAATCATCAATTATCTATATAATTCTTATTATATTTATAAACATATTGCTAACAATAATAATCACGTATCATTAATCACTCACCATTAATAATTAATTAATATTCTACAATAACAATTAATAATTAATTGTCCACTTGATAATTCCTTCGTCGATTAATATTACTATTAATATTTAACCGAAAAAATTCTTTAATAACAAATAACAATTAATATAGATTAATTGTTCGCTTAACAATTATTTCATTAATTAATATATTCATTAATATTTTTCATCACCATGCCACACAAGGCTTTCAACGAGTTCATCACAAGTTCCATATATCCTCACTTATTCAATTGTTCAATATAATTGAGTTAACTCATCTTGTAACACAAAATCATTTATATTCAAATAAATATTTATTTCCATTAATATATTCGTTTCATAAGACGTGAAAATTCTCGGGTATTACACCACCTTTGTACAAATATCGTACATTCGCTATGACGCCTCCAAATTCAGGTTCTCTAACCTCAGATTCGGTGCTCACGATCAATCATCATCATAAGCATTCTATAAACTATTGTGGAATAATAAACATACATTGTTCATTATAATAAAGTTTCATAACCTAGTCCCAAGGTCTTCTTAACCTTAACTTAAACACACCATTCATATTACAAAAGGTTTACATAAGAAATTCCATCAGATAATAATAAATAACATTCATTCTAAACTATTCTTGTATCTTGTCCTTGCCTTTGTCTTTCATATTGGATCCTTCATGCTTAACTGAAATAAATGTCATGATATAGCAAGGGTAAGCAACTAATTTGCTTAGCAAGTTTATATACAAGGGAGATATATCATGACTAGAAAGAAGTTTTGCTTTTAATGTTCAACAATAGTATAAGATTGTGAAGGAACATGAATTAATAATCAACAATTGAATATTCGAATAATTGAATAACATATACTAAGTGGTTTTGAAATAACCATGAACATTTGCCAAGGTTCTCAGTCATTTAAACTGGACCTCTTAATAAGTTTTGGTATTCATGGGGATCAGCCTTTCATACCCCATGATTTATGCATAAACACTTAATAATCCAGCATCGATATCATGCCTTAATCAAATTCGTCCTTTTTCGTAGTCAAGAGTTCTTATCATATCAATTTAATAAGAACAACTTTTTAAAACACATTTGATTTAATAAATTTAAACATGCTTGATCTAGCTGATATAATTAGCATAGATCTATCTCATAAACAGTTCATGAATGAAGAACTTTTAATTTAATTCACAGTTCATCAATAATATAATAGGAATTCAATTGCACAAAGTGCGAATCTCAATAATCAATATAGATGTGAATAATGAACAATAATTATTCACTAACATGCTTCGAAAATAATAACTCAAGTTTGAGTTAGGGAACTTGCCTTGTTTGTAGGTTACGGCTACGTAATTAAATTATATCCGCTAGGCAGTTTAATTATCTTCCTTTGAGAGACCTATAGTTAATCTTTCAATTAGCCGTAGCATAAAATTAGACTATGTAATCACATAGATATTATATATTACATTTAGTTCTTAGAAATATTATCATGCCTCAATAATGTTACTATTAAATAACAAATACATTTAATTCACTTAATATTATTAATCTTGATAATATTTAATTTACCTCTTTGTATTATTAGTTCACTAATAATACTTTTATTCGCTTACTAATATTATTAACATCTTAATACTTTTTTAATACTTTACTAATATTATTAATCCTCATAATAATATTTTAATCATGCATTAATATTATTACTTTAATAATATCTTACTTATGTTTTAGTATCATTAATTAATTAATAATACTTTATTCATTTTCTAATATTATTAATCTTTTAATAATATTTTAATCTAAGATTAATATTTTAATCAAATATTATTGATCATTTAATAATACTTTAATCATTTATTCATGCTTAAATCAAATATTATCAACCATATGAAATCATCCCTAACATCATCTACTTCTTATCTTCATTAAGTTATGTTTTTAAACATAGAAACTTAAAGAAAATTTATAAGAGACTAGGTTTCGGATTACCGTTCTCCTTTAATTTTCTTTCGGCGGACAAAGTTTGCACACAAGTAAGCTTTTCCTCCTCCTTTTTCCTCCCATCCGAACTCTCTCTCTCTCTCTCTCAAGTGTTATAGGATTTTCAAAATCCAAAACAAATGAATTTAGCTTCCTATTTATAGATTTTCAAAGTTAGGGGCAAAATAGTCATTTTGCCCCCCAAACCTCCTTACTATTCAAGTCTTAAGCACTAAGTTTACTTGGCCTCCACATTTACTTAGTCATTAAGTCTACTTAGCCCTTAAGTTTACTTAGCCCTTAAGTTTACTTACTCAACACTTATAAACACTTTACTTAGCCATTAAGCATAAGCACTTTACTTAGCTATTAAGTTTACTTAGTCATTACTTAACTTATCCTTTACTTAGCCATTAAGACTAATCGTATTCTACGCATCTCATTCTCGTATTCTCTTCGTATAGTTCATACAATATTCGTATTATACGTCGTAATAATCTTCGTACTATACTCGTATAATAACTAGTATTACACTCATATTTCTTGCGCATAATAACCCTAATCATTATACAAAATCATTAAATTCTCGGAACTCACTTTCCTAACCCTTAGGTTTTAAGTCCGCAGGTGAAAACTTCATTTTTGCCATAACTGAAATATTATTAAATATTCCATTACGTCTTAGAATTCTATCATTACATGTTTCTCAGAAATTCAAACTCAATCTCCAAACAAAAATGGATGAATAGTGCTTATTTCGTCTTTTTTTCGGCAAATATTTTTGTTCCCTAAAAAATTTTATTTTCGTCTTGAAATTTTTACTCGTTCGATCTAGCTCGTAGCCAGAATCCTCCCGACTTATAATCATTCTAGGTTATAGAACGATTAATAAACACATAGTACATAATAGTATTAATAAAAATTCATTTTATTAATAACTAATTCTTTAAACTTAAATACTGGACAACCCGAATTTGTGGGTCGTCACATTATTCTTGTTATTCGAGATGCTTCATAACCTTTATTCGATTATTGAAGATTTAAAAGAATGTTTAAATTCTTGATGTTGTTTATTCAACTGCTATGACTTGCTGAGCAATTGAATGCTCACACTTACTTTAAATGAAAAATATTTTCAACGTACGAGTAGAAAAATTAAAGGATCCTATGGAGATAGATGCAAGCGATGTCCTGATGAAGAACGTTATTCATTATATGAATAAACGTGAAGACTAAGCGAAGACTTGTAGAATAGTTATGTAAAACTATTATGAATCCTTGGTGACGGATGAAAGTCACTCTTATAAGAAGTGAGGAAATAATGTAATTACCATTATCTGTATGAAAGAAAGATTTAAGGTAATAGAATCTGGGATTTGAGAATGTATGTTGTTATATTTAGTTATATAATGATGTATGTTTGGAATGAGATGTACTCGTGATGTACGGAATCCGAGTGTGAAGATAGACCAGATTTCAAGGCGTCACAATAAATAACTTCATAGTCTCTATCCTCTTCTTTCATTCCATTCCATTCTACGGCTATACTGCCTTTTAAAGATAATAAGATCCAAAATTAAACTTTCTCTCAGCCAGGATTTATAATTAATGAACTCCACACATAAATTCTCCTTTCCCAGTGTTTCCACACTATCGTTACATGTTCAGCATGATCCTCCTACGTCTTAAAATAGACTAGAATATCATCCATGAATGCCATTATAACCTATCAACTATTGGTTCACATAATCGTTTCATCTTATCGTTAACTACATTTAATATATATATTCATTAAACTTCATCATCAAAACTCGTAATAATTAACACAAGTCCTAAATATTGTCTCCAAACATTTCCTCATTTCACATTTACCGGCAATACCCAGTTCTCAAATCGATCATCAAAAATATTAAAATATTTTCCATCCTTCAACTGATCAAAAAGAAAATTGATCATAACAATTTATACTTAACTTTACATTACTTTGTTCAACTACTTATAGTCGATACAAAATATCCACACTCCATTCTTCTCCTTCTTCTTTACAAACAACACTGATGCTTCCTTTGGAAACACATTCGGTTAAGTACACTTTATACCTAATAATTCTCCCATTTATATCATCAATTTCTTCATTTCATTTACACTATCTTATATAGTATCTTCAAAATTAGTACCTTTTTTCACAACTTCTTCTTCATCTAGCGAAAAAACTTGACAATTTGTCCCGAACTACATCCACTAACTTCCTTACTGCAAGTATATAACCTGTCTCTTAATCTTACTCATTGGGTATCTATAACATAAGTTAAATAACAAATACTCCTCATTTTCTCATTAGCCTTCATGCCCTTATTACCTTCAAATCACCAAAAATATCTTGACAAATTCTTACCTCAAAAACATTACCTTAGACTACCTTAAAATTCAAGGCTTACAATTATCTTCTGCCATTTAATCGCTGCCCTCTAGTTAAACAACCAATCCTTCACACATTTACCTTAACTCCTTATATTTTAATAGAAATTAAATCTATCAATGTCTTTTACATCTTCAAATTTTAACACATCAATTCCTACGATCAATCCCATAGAAATTTCTTCTTTAATTTTCTTCTCTTTAACATATAAGTTTACCCCACCTCTTCATTTGGCTATTCTAGCATTCCTCAAAATTTCTTTAAATAACTCCTTCCAAAGTATCACCATTCCATTGTCAAGCTAAGGTTTCCACCCATGCTCAAATATTATTATTCATTCTCTCCTCCTTGACCACTTAATGTGGAACAAACTTAGCCAAATCATTGAATTTGGTGACGTATTGGGGATCTAATATGTCCCTCTACATCTCTTTCAACACTCACATTCCCATTTGATAACTTTCACCGCAATTCCTTACTTATGATGGCATTATTAGATGCCTCCTCTCTTGCTCAATCTCTGATTGAACCTTTAACAACTAAATGGTCTCCTTAAATTTTAGGAGGTCCCACACTTTTGAAAATCCTTTTAAACCTGCTACTTGCACAGATAGAGGATTTACATTCACTCTAGTGGAATTTCTATTACTTGCCTCCATTATGAGGTCTCTAATTTACTGCTTTGGGTTCTCTTGACCCTTATAGTCATTTATTACTATGTGTTTCTTCTTCTTACATTCTTTACATTACATAACTTCTTCTTGTCTAAATTCCTTCTTAATAAAATATTTTATTATTATTTCATTTCTTAGCTCAGGGCATTATTATTTAATGCTAACACATACTCATTACAAAGCACATATAATAAATACATTATATTAATATGCTTTTTACAATCCATACTTTTTACATCATTATAGCTTCTGCTATTTACAATTTTATAGCAATTTCCGTTATTTACACTTTTATAGCAGTTACTGCTATTTACAAACAACTTTCCACTATTTCTTACAAATGATAAAAATTACATAGTTATTCCTCAACTTATATTAAAGTTGGAACTTACAAAAGATATCACGCTATGTATACAAAATCTAGGAATTCACATCATTACACAGATATATATATATATATATATATATATATATATATATATATATATATACACCTATACATCGTCTATAATACTACGATACACTTCTTTGTTAACATTAACACATCCTTCCTCGGTAATGACAATCATACAATCCCGATTACTAGTATGACGATTTGTCCGTCCTAACCCTTCAGGGTAGGACCATACCGTATCCTGAACTTGCTCCTTCAACGTTGTAAAAGCATAGTTCATCCTACCATTCTTCCTTTCCTTCACTTACTCCACGTGTCCTCTCATCGGAAAACTTTTAACAAAGTGATCCAATGATCTACACATATAACACACTCCTTCCCTCGGGTTGGGATAGTGAGGAGAAATATGTCCATCTTGCCCACAATTATAACATATACTCTTTCCTTTCCTACATACACTTACGTGGTTCTTCCCATAGTTCTTACATAACTTATTCCACTTCTTAGTGTTTCCCTGCTTACTATCACCTTTGTAAATCCATTTACCTTTCCTCTTCTTATCTGAAGCCTCACATAATCCATTACGTTCAGCTCTCATTCTATCCACTTACACCTTTAATTCATCACGCTTGATGAGTGGGTTTCATACCTACGAATTGGATACTTTTTAGGACTTAAATGGTTGCTAATTCGTATATTTTAGTATTATTTTATGTGTATGTGTTGTGTTTGTGTGCAGGTTTATTTTGTGTTGGCTAAGGCAAGGTTTGATTGGCAAGGCAGCAAAAGCAGCAGAAAAAGTAGCAAAAATAGTGAGAGTGCAAAGCATACGCCTGTTGGGGCGGGGGTTGCCAAGAGGAAAAGGCCCGCCGGGGTGGGGGTGCGAGGAAAGTTGGAAGTCTTCTATTGCAATTATACTTCTGGTGTTGCGAAGCTTGTGGACTTGGTACGTGATTGGGATGAGATAAAAAAGCTATTTGTAGTTGCAGAGGAGGATTATCAGTGTCCACAATCATCATTGTAGATCCCAATTAACAAACCCTAGCTTTTGATCAAGATTTTGGAGGAATTGACCCAAGGAGGTTGGAGCACGAAGATTATAGAGGAATTGAAGAAAAGCGGTGGTTCTTTTTACTATTTTCATTCTTCATGTAGACACTCAAAATTTTCTACACACCTGTCACTGACATTACAAGAGGGCAAATTCGTCTTTCAGATATAACCCTGGAAGACAGCTCATTTCCAGTCTGGATACTACCAGAAGTTCAGTCTCAACCCCGGAATATCGGGAGTATCAGTTCCAACCTCAGAGATAACCCCGAGGCATGCAGTTCAAATATCAGAAATTCCACCAGAGAAGGCCAATTCATCTCAGAGATAACCCCAAGATATTCAGTCTCAGTCCCAATATCGGGAATAGCAGTGCTAACCTCAGAGATAACCCCGAGGATTGCAATTGCAGATCCGGAGATAACCCCAGAAATGCTTGTTTCAAATGCATGCAATCAATTCAACCTCGGCACTCACCCCGAGGCACTCAGTACAAGACCCAGAGATAGCACTGGGAAGACAGGCACACCTCAGAGATGACACTGAGGACCTTCAACACTTACAGTAGTCCAACCTCAGAGACAACCCTGAGCAACGTCTGCTTTATCAGCCCAAATTGGAGATAACCCCGGTGAGGGGCAGAATCATGATCTTTCCACCTTAACGCCACATCGCACCGTCTCAACATTTCATACATACATTTCTACTCAGCAATGTCCCATAAGCACCAAGGAAGTCCAATCCCGATTGACTATTGCGCAGGGTAACGGATAGAATTTGAAGCTTGAACATCGGAGGGCATGGTCCCATCTTCCTGACTTCGTACAGCCTCTAATCCCATGTCATTGAGTAACTCTCAACAACGGCGGTCCGAAATAGGTCTTATACACCTCAATCGGATGCCCGAATTGAAGTTCTGAAAGTTTAACCAGACATCACGTTGTATACGTGCACGTACATCGAGACGGCGGGACCCGCGGAGCCCAAGGCAACCTGGGAAGCAGCAGGTACATCTACGGCTAGCCGCCGGTACACCTACGGCTCCCCCCTCTTTAAATAGATGGCTTGGAGTGGCCATTTTGTAAGAGAAAAAGGCAAGGAAGCCCTGTCAAATTTTCTCTGTATACACCCTAAACTTAGTGCTTTCTCATTTTAAACACTTGTGAGCTCACATATAGCTACTATTGTACCGATGGGAGTCGAGTGTTCATCCACTTACAGCTATAGAAGTCTTCTTTGGCAGCCCATTATAAGCCTTCTTACACACTTTAAAGCCTTTCTCTTCATCTTAGCACACAACATTCTTCACGTGGAGAGTCGTGTTGCGAGCAGGTGCACCTGCGGCTCCCCCCTCTTCAAATAGAGGGCTTGGAGTGGCCATTTTGTAAGAGAAAAAGGCAAGGAAGCCCTGTCAAATTTTCTCTGTACCCTAAACTTAGTGCTTTTTCATTTTAAACACTTGTGAGCTCACATATAGCTACTATTGTACCGACGGGAGCTGAGTGTTCATCCACTTACAGCTATAGAAGTCTTCTTTGGCAGTCCATTATAAGCCTTCTAACACACTTTAAAGCCTTTCTCTTCATCTTAGCACACAACATTCTTCACGTTGAGAGTCATGTTGCGTGTGTATGCCCGAACTTCGGTTCGTGGTTTCATTTCAGTTTGTATATATATATACTTATATATATTTTTATATACGGACTAACATTATCGAGTTATGCCTCGATTGAGCCTAGACTTATGTCTAGAGCGTTTAATTGTTTTCGTATATATATACTTACATATATATATGAAATGTGTGTCGAACTCTGTTCGATGAGCCTAGACTTATGTCTGGGGCATTTAATTATTTTCGTATATATATATATATATATATATATATATATATATATATATGTATGTATGTATTTATGTTTTGTCCCGCCTGGAGTTTACTTCGTGGCGGTTGATTGTTTTTATAGCTTTATTTACATTTCGTCCCGCCTGGAGTTTACTTCGCGGCGGTTGATTGCTTTCCCAGCTTTATTTACATTTTCTGATCCCCCATGGAGGTGCTTCGTGGTTGGTGATCATGTTTATATATGTATATTTACAGCTTTTATATATATAACTGCTTACAGTTTTCATACAAATTACGGTTTCATGTGAGCCTAGGAATCATGTGATCACAGATTCAGTCTACTGAATCTAGATTCGGTTCCCGTGACGGACATTTTCAGCTGTAAGCAGCCTGTAAATTTATTCACAGTGTTTGGATTTCCTCAGATGGTTTTCATGCCCACGAGGAGTTCGGAACTGCTTTGTACATTATTTTCTCGAAGATGCTTCGCATCTCGAAAATAAAAGCAATCAAGCCGAACATAATAAAATAGAAGTATCAAGGGCCTCAATTACTATTGAGCACAAGGGTTTGAAAAACCTCTTTTATAAAACATCACTGCTGTATCTTGTTTAAAACAGAATTTTTACACAAATTCAAACCCTTGTATATAGGTGCAAACGAGGCATTGCACTACTTCCAAATAACCGCACATTGACCCACACACACACACATTCATATAATAGTTTCTTGAAAAGTGGCAGTCACCGTGGTAACACGAATGTCGGGGGGTGCCTAACACCTTTCCTCCATATAAGTAAGTCCCCGGACCCTAAATGAATCTCGGTTTCACAGACCCGTTTAGCAGTGTCACATCACTTGGTTAATCTGCAAACCTTTTCTCGGTTGTGTTGGTACAACCAGTTAAAAAACCAACTTACGACTCTTACAGTCAAATCATCGACATATAAATATCGGACCTTTTCATAACTTATTTTTTCAAACAAATCTCACCTAACAGGAGAACACCAAAAAACAAGAACAGAAAGGGACAAATAAATATCCCGGCGTCAACAGGTGGCAACTCTGCTGGGGATCGAACCCAGAAAGAGGACTTAAGCCATTATTACAAGCTTTTCAAAACTATTATATGCTTGTGTGTGGATGTAGCATTTACATTTATGATGAGTGTGTACGAATGCATATATTTACTGCACTTAATGCTTTACACTATATCTAATTGTGGTATTAGTGCTTCGCACATGTCATCATTTTCATAAACGGTGAGACACGTTGTATGTGAATGTATGTTGTGTGGTTCCTCCACCAAGAGGCTATCCTGTCGGTGTTTGATTACTGGACTCGTAGGAAGACTAATTCCAACAAGGCTCAGGAAAGGTACCACCCAAATTCGCTCCAGTTGAAAGACCGAATTAACTTCCCGTTGAGTAAATTGCGATGATTTGGGAACCTTCATGCCGAAAAGTCGCGCGAGTAACCTAAGATAGGTCAGCCTCTGATAAACCAAACGCGGAGGAAAGTCTCTTCATGCTTTCTTATTTCAAGTCAATTACTTGTAATATCATTGCATATTCATCTCCATGTAATGAGAAATATGAAGGAAAATGTGCATACTTAAATTCACATGATATCCTGTATTACAAACCGCTAACATCCATTTTGCAGGATTATATTCCTAAAATAGATACATCACATAGCATATAAACATTTACACATTCCCTAAGACTAAACTATGCAAGTCTTTTGTAGGGAAGCAATTGAACCTATTACCCGTTCAAAATCCAAAAAGGCCACGAGCCTACAGTCAATTATGTCTTCATCTGACCAGACTAACCTTAATCCAGTTTCTCGCAAAGAATTTGACGGATTAAGTAAACAAATCACAGATTTGGTTGCTCTGCTTAAAGAACTATACCAGTCTACTCAGGGTACAAGGATACCCGTACATGCTGAATCCTCTACACAAGGAGGAACCCAAGGTTCTGATAAAGCCATTACAGTACCTGAGCTCCCATTGGATACGACCAACAAACTTCATGATACCACTCATCTCAAAAAAGATCTAGACACCGGTGGCATCAGGAAAAAGGTCCTTCAAATGGAAGAAACCCTTCGTTCTATCAAAGGAATTGGAGCACACAGGAGTGTCTCATATGCTGACCTTTGTATATTCCCTGGTGTTCATTATCCAGAGAAGTTCAAAACTCTTGACTTCAAAAAGTACGATGGGTTAGGAGATCCTTACACATATTTGAAGGTGTTCATTGGAGAACTTGGATCTTATGCAGAGGATGAGAAGCTCAGAATGCAGTTGTTCCAAAAGAATCTGATTGTAGAAGCCCGTTCGTGGAATACCAGATTCGACAACTCAAAGATCCATAGTTGGGAAGAATTAGCTCATGCCTTCCTTACACAATATAGCTTCCAGTCTCAGATGGCTCCTGACCGGTACCAGATTACTAAGGTCAAGAAACAGTCCAATGAGTCTTTCAGAGAATATGCTCAAAGGTGGAGGCGCCTTGCTGCCCAAGTTATTCCCTCTATGACGGAATCAGAAATGGTTATGACCTTCATTGACATACAAGAAGCTCCTTTCTATGAGAGAATTTTAGCTGGCATTGGTAAACCATTTTCTGAAATGATCAAGCATGGAGAGATGGTTGAGATGGGATTGAAGTCAGGAAAGATTCAAGACCTAGCCGCTCTTAAAGCAGTTACTGAGCACATCCAGTCTGGAACTTATAAGAACAACCCCCGGAGGGTCCATAAAAAGAAAGAGGAGGATGTTTCCTTGATACTATAAATAGGATGCTTAGTTTAGAATTAAAAATCACACCTGAATCAGAGAATTCTTCTTATATAATATTAAGCGTATTTTTTTAGAGTTTAAGGAAGCTTTGAGTGTAGAAAACAGTTCAAGTTTTCTTCAAGAATATCTCCGCTATACCAGACGGAATACTCTCCTTTTTAAGGTAAGAAATATTATTTTTGTTTAATATTCGTATGAAATAATATTTTCTTCTAAACTCTGTAGTATGTAAGTAATATTATTTCATTTCAGATTCTGAATTTTACACTCATTTTATTAAAGTATGGCTTTTATACTCCTTGAAATTAGTAGAATATCCTTGAAATTTGCGCTTCATCTAATATCTTTTCATAGAAATATTATTTTGAACATTCTTGATAATTTTTAATCTTTTCATGCCGGGTTACTATTCACCCAGGGTACTATTCACCCGGGGTACTATTCATGACAACAATTAATTTCTTTTCTGTCCAAATCATTTTTGATACAATATTATTCTTGAATTTTACTCCACAAAGTAGTATCATGTTGACAATTTGGACATTATTAAATTCTGAATAAATTAAATTATAAATCTTTAAAATTTATCATTGTTCTTATTTAATTGAATTCTTATATCATTGTCATCATCCTCATGCTTATATTGTGATGAAAGTTATCTTTGGCCCGTAGTGCATAGACGGACTGTTGATTGGTATGATTATGACCAGGGATTATTCGGTATAATCATGACCTGTAATGTTACAAATGATATGGTAAAAGTCCTCATTAGCCCGTAGTGTATTGATGGACAATTGTTGGCATGATCATGATCATTGGTGATAACACGAATATCATTGGCCCATAGTGCATGGATAATTCGTGGATGATATACTAATGAATATCATTGGCCTATAGTGAATGGATAATTCAGTGATGTGGAATATTTATTAAGTTAAGTCTCAGCGATAAAATTGATGATAAACTTTTTAAATCATAGAAGATAGTAGAT
Source organism: Panax notoginseng (assembly GCA_016801055.1). Classification (NCBI taxonomy): domain Eukaryota; kingdom Viridiplantae; phylum Streptophyta; class Magnoliopsida; order Apiales; family Araliaceae; genus Panax; species Panax notoginseng. The sequence goes on from CM029016.1 coordinate 56,818,289, forward strand.
ATCATGCTCTACTTGACTCTTCTAATGGATTGCTTGTTCCGCTGCAGTTAAGCTTGTTGTTTATTATATTCTATCAGTTTAACACTATTGAAGGCTAATGATAATTTATTATGCATTATCTTAGTCATAATATTTCTTACTGGGCTAGTTGAGCTCACCCTTTTACTTTCATTGTTCTCTTCAGGAAATGAGAACATAGCCGGGACAAGTCAGGGAATGGAGTGACGGTCTGAGATGGTGGCTATAGTAGTCCTCACTATTTTATAAAATAGTGTGATAATAATTATAATGAGAACTCTATTTGAGTTTGGATATTGTCTAGAAGACAATATTCGTGTTAAAACTCTCAGCTATATTTTGTCGTATTTTACACGACAGTTTTATAATTAAGTTTGTATTTGAATTCAGTATCATGTATTTGGCAACTCAGAATGGGTGATGTATACCTATTTTTAGGGCGTCACAGTTGGTATCAAAACTTAGGGATATGATCCCTAGCTGAGATGTGAGACTAGAACTAGGAGGGGAGAGACGGGTAAATCTTTCACTAGTATGACCTACCTAAGCTTATTTGTTATTTAATTGGTAGGTCAGAATATAGGGGTATTATGTGGCATGTCAATTAACCTTTGTTTTGTGGCAGTGTTTGAAAATGACATCCGAGAATGTTGAGATAAGCAATGGAGCACATGAGACCGTTGAGTCACCGACGATCAATAACCAGGATAATGTGCATCAGGAAGGCAATAATCCTCAAGTAAACAACAACACCGACTAAATGATGAACGATGGGATGTTAAGAGACTTTCTGTAATTCATGCAACATCAGGCGAGAGAGACTCCTATTCAAAATGCACGTGGAAACACTGGCAACTCACAGATGGTTACCGCTAAGCAGTTCAAAAAGCTGGGACCACTTGAGTTTTTGAGAAAGCCAGAACCACTTAAGGCAGAGACGTGGATAAAGCAGACCACCAAGATATTTGATGTCTTAGGATGCTCCGAGGAGTAAAAGGTTCCCTTTGCCACCTTCATGTTACGAGGAGAGGCAGATTACTGGTGGGAATCAGTAAAACGTACTCAACCTGCCGCACTAAAGATGTCTTGGGAGAAGTTCCTAGAACTGTTCAACAACAAGTACTTTCCCGAAAGTATTCATCACATGAAGGAGGTTGAGTTCATCAAGCTGGAGGAAAACAGTATGACCGTATCGCAGTACGAGGCTAAATTTGCGTAGTTATTCCGGTTTGCATCCCATTTGGTAGAAAATGAGGAGAGAATGCCGCGAATGTTTCTGCGAGGTTTGAAACCTGAAATACGTCAATACCTCATTTTTCACAAACTTTGCTTGTATTCAGATGTTGTGAATAGGGCTCATTTATTGGAGCGCGATAATGAGTCAACTCAACCAAGAGAGAGTAGCCAGCAAATCGATAATACCAGTGGTAGCAGTCATCGAAGCGGTGACAACAAATGTGGAGGGAATCAACGTGCCAGAAATGGTAACCACTTCGGTGGTAATCATGGCCAAGACAATAGAAGTGGAAATTTCAAGAAGAGAAGGTTTAACAATGATGGAAAGACAGCAACACCAGCACCCGTTTTCAAGGAAGGAGAACGACCACTGATCGTATGCTTCAAATGCGGAGGGGAGGGACACATCAATCCAAACTGCACGATGCAACCCAAAACATGTTACAATTGCAGAAGAGAAGGTCACCTAGCCCGATTTTGTCGTGCAGTGAAGTCAAGTCCAGCTGGGATGGAGACACCAAAGGTCGTCCTAGACAAGTCAAAGCCGATAATTCAAGGGAGAGCGTTTGTCGTGACCTCCCAAAAAGTGAGGAACCCGAACGAGGTTATCACGGGTAAGCTAATCATAAACTCTTACGAAGTCTATACCTTATTTGATACCGATTCTACCGATTATTTTATTTCTCCTACTTGCGCTCAACGTTTAAATTTAACTCCGGAGAAATTAGACTTTAATTTATCTGTTGAAACCTAGTTGGGAGAAACCTTCATTACATCCACTGTTTATAAATCTTGTTTGATTCAAATCGGCAACCTCACATTACCTGTTGATCTTATCTCTTTGAAAATACTTGCATTTGATGTGATTTTAGGGATTGATTGGTTAACTACTCATCATGCTAAAATTGATTATTTTCGTAAGGTTGTTAGCTTTCATATTCCTAACCAACCTATTATGGATGCCAAACTTTTTTAGCCCATGTCACAGATTTAAATAAAAATACGTCAGATTTGAATGATATTTCTATTGTTAATAAATTTCCTAACGTATTCCTTGAAGAACTTCCTAGCCTACCCCCAGAGCGTGAAATCAAATTTTGTATCGACCTTTAAGACGGTTTACAGCGGAATAACAATTCAAACCTTTTCGAAATGAAAATGAAAGTTCGAGATCTTATGACCGCTCAGCTAAAGTCACTAAGTTGTTTCAAAAATATGTTTGGAAAACAAAGGAAATAATTTCTTATCGTTTGAGATCTCTTCACAACTTTTGTTCAGTTGTTCAAGTTTTAGAAGTATGAAAGCATAATTCTTGATTTTGTTGTTTTATATATTACTGTTATACTTGTTGGACATGTAAATGCTCATTCTTGCTTAAAATTAAATGTTTTCAGCGAAAACTGAGCGTATGGAAGATTCAGGAAAGGACAATGGTAAAGGAAAAATGAACGGATAAGAGGATTATGGATCCTATTTGTAATAGATATGTTTATTGTAAATAATTACTGTTTAATTATCATGTTAAAAGATTTAAAGGTTATATAACCTGTGTATGTAATAATAGACTTGTAATAATTAGTAATTAATTTCCTGTTAGCATGAATGCATGGTTAGATGTATGTTAGTATTAGCACCGCGAAGCAATGAATCTGGAGTTTGAAGATACTCGGATTTTGGGGCGTCACAATACATGAAGTGAAGGTTAAATATGTTATTTAGTGGGGTCCATTAGTATCAAAAAATAAAAGTACTTATCACTTTATATAATTTGTGAGGCCACTAAAAATAAATTTGAAATTATTTATTTCCTTTTCTCTATTTTTACTTTCTTAATATATATTAAAAATGTACTTGGTCATCAAAGGGAGTATTTGTTTACATTGCTTATTTATTTGGTTTATATTTTGTTGAAATTAAATGTGAACCTATTATGTTATTTAGGTTCAAAATAACTTTGTTAAAATTAATCAGGAAAAAAATAGTTCACCTGAGTCTCTATATTTACATGTTGCATCTTGATGGTCCCAAGCCCGGATAACAAAAAGTAAATTTGATTTCGTGCTCTACTTTCCTGATAATTGAATTGGACCGAATGACTATGTACCAGCTAAACCAGTCCAAACCCATTTTTTTTAAAAAAAACCTGAAACGGTTAATTGAATTTGAATTTGGTTTCATGCTCTATTTTCACACTACTTGTACTAAACCGAGCAATCATATGTTCCACCTGGACCGGTACGAAATTGTTTCTGATTGGTTCATAAGCACAATTTTATTGTCATCAACGTACAAATGGTAAAGTAACCAACCTATAATAAACCTAAAATAGTCAATCTCCTGAGATATGCAGACGAATCATATGGCAAATTTGCAAAACAAACTGAGGCAATTATTTTAAGTTGCCTTGGAAATCCAAACTCTTTCATATAGTATGTAAAATTGATAGCTTACATAAAATCTTTTGCACTACATGTTCAATTCTAGTTTAGACTCTAGAATAACTTTTAAGTAGCTGCAACCTAAACTGGAAACTGACACCGGCAGCTTCTTTGTCCAAACATGCATCAATTTACTTGATTGCCAAAGATGAAGAACAATCTTCCACATATTCACACTAGAAAATCATGCTACATAGTACCTTACGAACAATGGTGAGAAAGAAGAGACACCATAACATGAAAAGAAGCTTTTCTGAAAATTGGAATTTGACATCCAAGTAACCGAGGTAGAAAAACAAAGAGAAAGCCAAACATGAATACACAAAACTAAGACTGTCTACAAAATATGCGGGAGCTGAGAATCCAGTCTCTGCTGCAACTCCTTGATCTTCATGGAGAGCTCTGCCTTCTGCTCCTTATAGCTTTGTAGAAGGTACTCCTTTCCCTCTATAACTTCCTTCAACTCACTTACTTCCCTTCTCAGCACCTCAATCCTCTCCCCATCTCCTCTTCCCTTCTCTAAGGAGTCCAAATTGCTCTCAACATCGAAATATCCATTAGCATGTACATTCCTCCCCTCAGGAGGCCATATAGTGACTGTTGGGGGCTTATCATAAGGACCCACTTGCCCTACACAATGATCTGCAATTGCCTTCCTCAATCTCTGGATTTCTCTTTCAGAATCAAACAGATCCCTGTTTGCAGTATCCAGCAATGACTGCAAATGGGTAGAATGCGAAAGCTGAGTTCTCAGAGAATTCTGCAGTTCCGCAATCTGATCTTGCATCTCCAATATCATATCATCCCTTCTCTTCAACTGTTGCCTAAGCTTTTGTATCACTTCTCGCTTGGTGAAGATGTCAGAACCAGAATCAGAGACACATGGAGAGTCGGAGCTGTTCGAGTGATGGAATGGCTTCTGTGGCAACTCAAGACGGTCAGGAGAGGACGCCCAGATCACACCATTCTCCTTGTTATATTCAGGAGCAGAAACTGTCACCGGAGAGAGTGCCATATCATGTTCAGTAAGCATCTGGTTGTTCTGTTGCTGTTTATTCTCCATCATACCTTTGTTTCCTGCCTCATCAACCCAACAAAATTAGTCATGGATTATTTTAAACCACTTGAAGACCTGTCATGATTCCAGATATGGCGTCCCCCAAGAATTGAAAGCAAATAAGCATTTTATTTAATTTCTAGTTAGAAGAGTCATAGTCTTGCGGAAGAGTGCTCATAGTTGTTACAAATATTAGGAAAGTGATATTCGTGGGTATGTAGTGATTTTTCACTAGCTAATTATTCAGGAAGTAGGTGTTGGGTCTCTATTGTACTACTTATGTGGATCTTGCTTTATGTGGAATAAAATATATGAGAATTTTTAGCATAAAGCTTAAGCTTTTGTCAATGGAGGTCCCGTTCCCTTGTCCACCAAATGATGATTCTTTTGACATCAGGGGTAAAAGAGAACTCAGTAAGACAAAAAATGTAAATTATCCACCAATCACATCTCCTTATCATGTAATAAAACAGACAGTGCTACCAGTTGGACAGGAAGTCAAGAATAAGGTTCAATGCAAAACTCATATTTAAATTATTTCTAACCCTTCAAAGCTAAGGATTGAGGATCTAAGAAGTTCCCACCTGACATACAATTGAAGCAACCATCATCATGTTGCGTAAAGCAGTATACATCTGAATGCAAGCAGCCATTCCCTGTTTTCTTACTCTCCGTAGATTTTTTGCTTCCTGCATCGTTAACCCTAGTTAAGAAGAGCCATTCAACTATGAAATTTATTAAGGAATGTTTACATATTACAAGACCTTTCGAATCATTGCTACTATTCTCCATTTGCTTTGTGTCAAGAACCTGCTTGAGCTTGTAACCTAGGCGCATTGATAATGTACTTAGCAATGCACCACCTGCTATGAGGATCCAATTTGGTCCTTCTCCCTGGTAAACTTTTGACATTTGTGCTCTAGGAACCCCATTGGCTTTTGGTTTCATTTTAAGAGCTACTGCAGCAACAATTGGTAGCAATCTGGAGCATCCAAATGTGAACTACATTCATAATAATTCAATCGGTATAGATGATAGATCTGGCAGTAATAATAGGTTGCATCAAAGAAAATGCATGCCTAGTGGCTTTCATTTCCACTTAGAAGTTTCTGCCATAATGGAAACGCATCAGAACTTAGTAACAACCCACATTAAGCTTTTCAATACTATCATGGGGAAGGGAATTTAGAATGTCAAAAACAACGAATCTGGAGGAGTCCATTAACAAAATAAAGGAAAAAAACATTTAAATAAGCGATAAAATTTGGAAATAGTTCAACTTCAAGTTGGAACCACTGGAACCTTGCATAATCAAATTTATACATAGTGGAATCCATTGTAATATTAATCAATAGCTTAATTTTGGTTCAATTCTAAGTTCATGGACTTGGATGGAGTTTACAATCGAACACACGTACACATGTACTTTGAAGAGTCCGACACGGGTACTCATCAATTTTGTCATTTTTTAACAGCAAAATAAAGTGTCGAACACTCGTACCAATGTCCAAGTGTCAAGTGTTGGATGCAGGTACTCCAGGACAAAGTGAAGAGTCCATGTACTATAGGCTCAATTTGTATTTTCTTATTTCTAAGAAATAAATTAAAGAAAAAAGTATGAGTGGAGAAGTTACATATCTAGGATCTCTAACACAAATAGACGTGCCGCAAGTTCCATATAGATTACTTCTCAATATAATTTCTTTCAAATTCATTAAAATTGCATGTTCTGATTCTTGAATACCCACTAGGGTAGAATATTCGTGTGATTTACTTATGTTTCTAGAGCTAAGGGCATTTTGGGAAGAAGGGAAAAATGTCTTTATGCTTTTTATTCAATAGAAGTTGGTTTCAAGAAAAAGTAGTAAAGCTCTTTGCAATTATTTGATGAAATTTCAACCCTAGGTGTGATGAATATTTGATGTCGGTGTGATGTCTAATCACAATAAAAATTGCCCCAAATCGTGATCTCAAAAACAGATATACTATACGCGATTTTAATTAAAAGGACGCTGAGTAAACACACTGCAAAAAAAGGAGCAATATTCAAAATGCTAAATTCTTTCGTAATACAAGAGTTCATAGTGACAAAAATTAAATTGAGTGAACACTAATATGCATCATTGTTGTCAAGCCGTCGCCTAGTCGACGACTAGTCGGTAAGTCGATCGGAAAAAGTAAGTCGTCCCAACGATTTGGTAGCTGTGCACAAAGTCGACCGCTAAGCCGACGACTTGGACGACTAGATGGGAAATCGGACGACTTGGACGATTAGCAGGGGAATCGAGCGACTTACCAAATTGGGTTTGACTATGCCCAGGCGCTGCAGTTAGTCGCCGACCGACTTAGTCGGAGACTAGTCGGAGCTAGTCGGGGAAGTCGAGCGAGTCGGCTGATCTAGGTTTTAAAAAAAGCCCTAATCGATCGATTCCTCACCACTTCGTCACTTCACAAGAGCAGAGCAGAGGGAGAAGGATGAGACGCGAGCCTTCCGACCTTCCCGGCGACTGACTTCGGCACTCTGGCGACTAAAGAGAGGCACTCCGGCGACTCGCGAGCAGAGTAGGTACGCCTCTCTTCTCTTCTTCTCTTCTTCTCTTCTTCTCTTCTTCTCCTCTGACGGCTGTTCGTCGCGAGCACAACAGACGGACTCGCGACTCGCGAGCGAGCAAACTCGTTATTCTTTTTCTTCAGTTGTACTGTGCATATAGATGAAAAGTGAAAATCGAAAAGGAAGGAGTATAAATGAGTAAAATAAATAGTAGTTATTAACTTATTATCTTCAGTTGACCCCTATATGATTGCATTTATGTATTTCAATAAGCAATACTTGGTGACTGATCATAATAATTAAAAGAAAACTTGGTGACTGAAAAACCCTATTCAAAATATTAATGTTGCTGTCTCTTATTCTTTGATTCATGCTGCTGCTGTCTCTTATTCTTTGATTTTAAAGTAAGAAAAATATTTCTATTTATTGTTTAATTGTTCCCTTCTAATTGTTCTGACTCATGCTAATGCTATGACAATACTTGTATAAATTTGGTAAATCATTAGAAATATCAATATATAAATATTCATATAAATGTTAAATATATATAATCTTATTTGTATAAAATTTACATTGTTAACGACTTATCGACTTGTGGACGACTAGTCGGACGCCTTGTCGCCTAAGCGCTTAAGCTCCCGGCTGTCGACTCGCCTCGACTTGTCGCCTTGATAACTATGATATGCATAACTATTCAAGCACAGTTGAGAGATAAATGTGCATGAAGATTAGTTAACCAGTGACTCTTCTTGCATTCCAGTCAATATTCCTTATATTCTTTGTTATGCAAAAATAAGAAACTAGGTTACAGGTAATAGTACTACTATACAAAACCAGTTAAGAGTAGTTACCGTCTAATAATCCTAGTTTAAAGGAAATTTTAGGGAAGTGCAACTCTTTCAAGTGAAGTAAGGTAATTTAGAAAACACAATAAACTTTTTAGTTCTTTCTACGATGTTTGGTATGATAGGTCATAGGAGAAAACGAAGATAAGAGAAAGTTGCTTTCTCTCCTTTGTTTAGGAGCCTTTTGGAAAGAAGAGTTCTTTTCTCCAATTGTTTAAAAGTTGAGTAGAGAACAAAAGAAAGTGGGTATATTACTTTTTTATTCTTACCCACTTATTGAACACCTCTGTTCTAAAAATCGGCCTAGGCCGCGCATAGGCGCTAGGCGGAACCTGGCGCCGCGCCGCGCCTAAGGCCAAATCGGTGAAAAAAACGGTCTAGGCGGGTTAGGCGCCGCCTAGGCGGATTTTTTTTTTTAAATTACTACAAAAACCAAATCTTGATATATTTATTTTTCTAATGATTTACCATATTCTTAATGCAAGTTGTAACATATCAAATCACAACAAGAAGTGAACAAGATGAAGTCAAAATTGATAATTTTATTATAGTTGTAATTTTTTGAACTTGTACCAAATTAAAATTCTATAAATGATGATACATTTATAATATTTAGTTTAATTCAATATAATTCTTAAATTTATGTTTAGTTTCTTAAGTTTTAATATTGAATTGAATTATTAAAATTTTAAATTTTATTATTGAATACCAATTTTATTTATGAATAAAACTAATACGTCAAAGATATGTTAATCATACTTAGCATATTGTATTTGTCATTTTCTTTAAGTCCTCAATTTTGAAAATTACACGAATTAAAATAATTTAATAATTAATAATATCAAATGTCTCATTCAATAACCTACACACAAATTTTAAAAAATAACATTTATTTAAATTTTTGAGAGAAAAGAAGTACATATATAATTATATATATGAATATATCAAGATACTTCTTACTAGTTACTACTTACTAGTAACATTAATTCTATAATTTAATTATTTCAAGCAATGGATATATATATTACTACTTAAGTGCAATTACTACTAATTCTATAATTTAATTATTATCTTTATTATAGATTATTTTGCTTTATATTATTGTTTTGTTAGAATAATGCAAGATAAATTATTAAAATTGTCTTAAAATAAAAAATTCCGCCTAGGCCCCTCAGGCGCTAGGCCCCCCCTGGCCGCCCGCCTTTTAGAACATTGTTGAACACTCATCCAACCACAAGCAAATAGAAGGGCTTGTTACAGTTTCAAAATCTATTCTTTTCAGTTTCCATGCTAGACCTGTTTTTGTTCTCTACGATTTTGATCAGGAAACAATTTGGCAGAGTTTTGACTACCCAACTGCACCCTTTTACCTGGTTATTGTTTTTTAAAAGATCAAAGCTGATGCCCAGAAGTCTATAAATTGATCACTCATAAAATTCCCTTCTCAAAATTCAAGGTGATGTGAACCTTGTGCATTATCCTGTGAGTTCCGGAGACTGACCCATGTTCTTACTGGTAATTTGGTACCCGTGGAGTAGAAGAAAATATGACACTTGATCTTGGAGGTGAAGGGCATCATTACATGCTCAATGCAAGCTTCAATTCAATAAGTCTTACAAAAGGAGGATATTTCGTGCAAACAATCTTCTGGTATATGTCTAGATGAACACATTATATGGATTGCAGATATAATACTCGTACCTGAAATCCGACCAAGTTGGGACGAAAGAATTAGAAATGCTCTTGATATTGCCATGTGTCCACTATCTACAAAAAGGGTTCGGAACACAGACCATTGCGACATAAAGCCTCAAAAGTCAAAACATACTCATGGATGAGTCGTCTTTGAAAATTTCTGACTTTGGGATGGCAAAGCACTTACTGCCAGATCAGACTAATACATATACTTATCAGAGGAACTAGTGTTATGTTGCACCCTAGTGGGACCAGAAGATACGAGTTCCGGTTAATGTAGATAATACATTTACAGCTCACGGATTGTGATTTACGAGATCATATGTCGCAGACAAAATGTGGATTTGAACTGTCCTGATCAGGAAGCTGTTCATAATGATAGTTTTTACCAAACTATTAGTAATAGATAGGTGACCAATGAGGAGGTTGAGAAGAAAATTTGATAAAATGGTCAGAGTAGGTCTTTGGTGCATCCTAGATGCCCGTGCCCCCATCATTTTGCCCATCGGCGAAAAAGGCTCTAATACTTCTCTAAGCACTATAACTCTTTTTTCACCCGACTTTGTTCCATTTGTGCTTCATCACCTTAAGTATTATTTTTCAGTCTTCATTCTACTAGTACACAAGGTCAAATTAAGTAACTGCTCTCTAGATTTTATTTGGAGTATAATCTACAATGTAAGCATAAAAACAAAATAATACTACAAGAGCAGCAATTATCTCAAATTTACACTCGGATCAACAATGTCACCCAATTCTCCCCTAACCACGGACTGGGTCACCTGACCCAGAATGTCATTTCGCCATATTTGCCAATCAATTCCAAATTCCAAAAGATAAAAAAATAATGATAAAAATAAAAACTTGAAACTATAGCTAGAAAAACATGTAAGCAGACGTGAAATTAACGAATACCTAATATTGCGAATTCAGTCGCCCTTAACTGCTATAAAAGAAGAGATGGACGTTGAATTGAATCGCCGTTCCCTTTTGAGCCGCCGTAACTGAGAAAAGAGGATAAAGAAGGGTTCAGGATAGAAGAAAAACAATTGCATTCAAATAGAGAAATGTTTAATGTATGAGATTGCTACTTTAACCTGACCTTAGCAATTACAGAGAAATTAAGTAGTAATGTAGCAGCTGCCTGCAGCAGCTACGAACACAAATCATCGATAGAGGCTATTGAATTTATTAATTAGTAATTTTTGGGAGTTAGAAATAGGGTTAGGGTTTTCTGAACCAACTCAGAAGACTGTAAACAATTTAGAGAGAGAGAGAGAGAGGGGTGGAGGTCGTTAGAAAGGACTCAGCCCCGCCCGATGAGCAGGAAAAATTGTTTATTTTCGTTGTATTATAGGGATAGGGAAAACCTGAAATAAAGGTGGGAGTTTCCTTCTTTCTCACTCTTTTTTATCTTTTGTTTTTAGTTTTTAGTTTTTAGTTTTTAGTTCCGATATGAGAGAGTAAAAAAAGTTATAGCCTACCTTTTTAATACTTTGTGTTGGTTTCTTTACTAGAATTTACCGTGTTTACGATAGTATTATTGTAATATTGTAATATTTGGCCTTCTAATCGCGACTATTTGTGATGCAATATTTTTTATTCGTAAATATTATATTTATGAGTTAAATAAATTATATTTAAAATAAATTAATTTTGAATAAATAATATTTTCAACCACAAAAAATGCTGTGTAACCAACACACATTTAGTGTCATATAAAATTAATTGTAAATTACTTCATAATGCAATGGGCGCTCTCTTTTTCTTTTCTTTATTTTATACGAAAAGTATCATTAGATCAATCAGGCAATGGAACTGGTTAGCATAAAGTTTATTTTTGGGTAAGTTGGTCATTTGACCAATAGAGTGCTGACATGCAGACGAGGTTCTATGTGTGTCAGCATTCTATTGATCAATTGACCAACTTACCAAAAATTAAACTTCATGCTAACCGGATCCATCAGGCAATAATCTTCCTTACCATACATATACTAGAGAAGAGAGCCAAATAGTAGAACCTCTCTTTTTATTGTGCATTACCATATGTTGGAGTTATTCGACAGTGAAATTAATACATGAGCTTCATAACAAATGTAGATTTCTATTTTATTTTTTTATAGTTTCCCCTTTGACACTTTTTCATATTTCCCTCTTTGTCACTACTTACTAGGATTGAAATATAATAGTATAAGTTGCTCAATAGGAATAATAAAAAAAAAACATAAATAATAAAATAAATACTTAGTGTGACATATTAAAACCACCATTTCGGTAAATTTACAAACTTATGGCCATTAAACGAATCGAGCTGCTTGATACTCGACTCGACTTGATAAATACTTGATGTCCAAATTTCAAGTTACAAGGATTCTTCGGCCGTCCCTTGTTACTCGAGTTTCCTCCCTTGTTTTTGCATCGTTTTGCTTTATTTTTGTTGCGTTAGCTTTTAGAAGTCTAGTCTACATAGCTCAATTAGTTTTTTCACCGACTAAAACTTTTAGGCTATGTTTGTTTGCAAAGATTACATGTAGAATATAATTATTAATCTCGAGTGTCTTGTTTATTTTTAAATTTAGACTTGAGACTATTAGTCTTGAAATTATAAGATGACTTAATACGAAAAATTATTTAGTACCATATCTAATTAGGTATTATAATCTCATCGCGAAGGATTAAAAATTTATGGACAAAACTATCCTTTATTTTTTCAAATATAACCAGCGTATCCTTCAAGTGTAATTGATTGAATGTTGTTTGATCAACCTTTTTCGACTCAATTCCAACATACTGCTATGGTGCTATAGTTAACGCTCAGTAGTGTTCAGGTATTTATTTAAAGTTTTAAATTTGTTAAACTTAAGTATACTTTATTCTCATTTACCAATTAATGATTGAGAATGATATATATTTAAATTTGGAAATATATTTAAAAATGCCATAATAAACTACAAATATATATAAACCATAATATTATATCAAACGATAGTGCTACTAAAATTCAACGTACTTTAATGCATTTATAATATTTATTTATAAAGCAAAATATTATATCAAATAACTAAAACTTGTTTATACATATATATTTGATGTATAAACAAGTTTATAAATAATATTATATTACATATAAACTTGTTTATACATCACTAAATATTTATAAAGCATAATATTATATCAAATACTACTAAAATAAATTGCTTATACATAATATTTGATTTATAAACTTGTTTGTACTAAAATGGTATTTGAAAATAGATTTTGAAAGTTTATAATTAGTTGATCATTATTTTTTGATGTATAAACAAGTTTAAATTATAGTTTAAAATATATTATTATTGGTAAGGGTATAATAGTACAAACGATAATTTTTTATCCAATCATTTAATTAATTTTGAAAAAAACAAACATAACATGAGATTATTTTAAGTTATCCCATGAGTAATCCCATAAAAAATAAACATTTGACTATGACTATTTAATCATAATATTAAGAGTATAATCTCTGAATTATAATACTTGCAAACAAACATGACCTTATATCAAGTTATTTTATAATCATTGAACTAATAATTTTAAGTCTAAATTTAAAAACAAATAATACACTTGAAATTAATAGTCATATCTAAAATATAATTCTTGTAAATAAAGATAACCTAAACTTAAGACTAATTATTGATCAAATTAAATACTCTTATTTTAATTGTCTCCAAATATGCGCAAGACTCTTGTCATATACTATCTTTATCTTTTATGACTTCGAGTCTAATAGGCCATATATATTTTAAAAAATTTTAATGCATGCACGCCACATGTTCAATAATTTGATAAATATTATAAAATGATAGATAAAACAAATTAAGAAAAAAATAAAAAATATATATTAATAATCTCTTGTATTCAAGTGGTCATCCACAATTCATTTGATATCAAGTAAAAACTCTCAGATGGGGTGTATATCACAAGCTTATTAGAACATATATATATATATATATATATATATATATATATATATATATATATATATATATATATATATAACACTCTACCTTGGATGACCACTTCCTAAGAATATGCCTCATTAAAAACCTTATTAAAGAAAAATTCTGTGAAAAAAAATTTAGCTAAGGAAAAGAGTACAATATTCTTGTATAACTTCTAGTGCCATAGGATTGCCTTATTAAAACTTTGCGAAGAAAAACCCAGTGGTAAAAAACCTTAGCGAATGAAAAAGAGTACAATCGGCACATATCCTTTAGAAAATTTACTCTCCTTCATGAGTACCACTATTCATTTTAAAAATATCCTTAAGTCGACGCATGCCAATTGATAGACTCCACGACATGCTTGCATGAGGTGGTCGTCGCCCAGATCGTTTCTAGCAAAGTCGTAAGGTGTAACACTCATGACACCTCAACCCAATGTCTATATTGAGACGAGAACCTTGGTACAATCGATCGCACAAGGAAGTTGCATTGAATGGAATATTAATGACACCTTGACTCATCGCTTATATGTAAGTGGTAACCTTGGTACAATCAACGATTAATTTATGGTAGAAGACGCCACATATTATGCATTGTTGTATGATAAGTCATTTGAACATTCATAGACAAACCATGAATAATTCAGGAGTTCTCAAAGAACTAGAAGAGAATAATCTCACCAATTTTATTTATCAAAGTTGTATATCAATTACAATAGATGTAACCCTTATTTATACTAATAATAAGAAATCCTAATTCTATAAGGAATCAACATTTTGAATTGAAATCTAAATCCTAATTAACAAATAAATGAAAATCAAATCATATCTAACACATATCCTAATTATAATAGAATTGTGAAAAGATATCAAAATCCCTATAATTATGTCAACAAGATGCTGAAAACGAGTAGAAGTCTGGCCAAAACGCGTAAAATAAAAACTAGAATTCCATCGCCGCGCTGTCGCGCTGGTAGCAAAACTAAGGCAGAGAGCTTTTGGTCGGGGTGAGTTCAGAACGTGGTCGGGCGAGTTTGGACAAGAGGAACTTGTCGGGGTGAGTTCGTTAGACCTGTTAAGTTCGCCGGGACGAACTCCTTAATGTTCCAAATCTGCAGGCGGTGCGACCGCGCTGTTTTTGGCTTGGGAATGGGCGCGACCACACTGGTCTGGTTGCGTCGATTCTCGATCCTTTTGAGCTTTAAATTTGACCTGGTACTCCATCTTTCACTTCTCGCATTACTCAGGACTATTTGCTTGACCCGAATAGATGAACTTATAATCATATTCCTCAACGAATGTTTTTTCATGAAGCTTGGATCCCTTTCTTTCGTCCCATGTAACTCAAACTCGTGACGTCGCATGATATATTGTAAACTTTTGAACATTCTTCAGTAGATTTTAGCCCAATCAATCACGAGCACTTGAATTGTCCTTAGAACTTGAGTTAAGTGAATATCGTTTGATGCGAGTCTGATCAGGATTGTATCATTCCCCTCCTCTTGGGAAGGATTTGTCCTCAAATCTAACATCCTCTCTCTTGAAAAAGGTTAACCCAGAAATCTGATCCTATATAAGAACAAACTAAGTAAGTAACATCACACGACCATTATCCCAAATCTCAACATGCAAATGAAGTATAGAGACAATATCAACAACACAAGTGCGAATATGAGAAAAATATTCAAAAACTCCAACTCCTGCAAAGAACGAAGCAACATGCTGCTCTTCCACTCGTAGATCAGTTACCTTCTAAACACTAACTAAATAAACTAATATACTATATACTAAAATAAATGTGAATGCAATGCAAGTAAGTATATGAAAAGTTTTATGTCCTCCTGGATCAAATATCAACATGTAAAACTCTTCACGTAGCACATTCACCCATTTATGAATTCCCTGCTAAAAAATGGATCTTGTGATCTCGTAAATTTGCAAATATATCCATTCTAATGCGCCTGGATCAAATAACAATCTTTGAAACTTTTCACGGCGTAAATACACACACACTCTTGAATCCTTGGATTAAACACAAAATAAAACGAATCAACATGTACCTTTGGTCTAATCACTAAGAATTCATTAAACTCATAATCATATGAAAATTCTATAAAATTCAAAACACATCCCTTTTTATTCTCCATGTACTGTCCGACTTGAATTGCACAACGATCCATACTTTCCTATTTGGTGAGTAAAAACCTATCCAAAATTTATAAAACACAATCATCCTTCCTCTTTTCATTGACATTAAGACATTCAAGATCAAATAATTGCATTAACGGAATAAAAAGGCCACTTCCAAAGTCACAAGATGAAAACTCATTAGCATATCTATCATGATCACAAACAACCTCAACAAATGCTAAAGAAATTTTCTAATTGTTGACAAAATTCAGAATATCATCATAATAGATATTTACATATTTTCCCATGAACATCTGCAAAATATGATTCAACAATTTCATGGAAGTATGAAATGCATTAGCTAAACCAAATGATCCAACTAAAACTGCAAATACACCAAATCTTATCTCATCTTGATGATAAACACCTTTCAAATCAGTACCAAATGATAGTACATTATGCAAAGAAACTTGCTCAAATGGAGCATCATGATTACTATCACTGTCAACTAATGACACCTCATGTAAAGATAGATTAGCATGAAAATCTAATGTTAGTTCCCAGAGGCACAATAGTTATCTAGAAGGGGGGGGGGTTGAATAGATATTTAAAAAATTCTTTTTAAAAATCCTATGTAAGATATTGTTAATCAATTTCAGCGAAATATGTGATTTGTTTGTTCCCCTTTAAGATAAACAGAGTTAATAATTAACAGACAGTTATATCAAGTATAGCAGTTAAAGCAAGAATATAAAAGACACAGAGAATTTAAGTGGTTCAGAGCATTCAAAGCTCCTAGTCCACTCTTCTACTCATTGAGTAGGAAATCGACTAAGGATGATTTTACAATCTTCGAATCACTTAGATTCCTTCAAGACCAGCAGCCTTGAAACTTCTTAGTTCACTTAGAACTCTTCAAGTCCAGTAGACTTGGAACTTCTTAGTTTACTTAGAACTCTTCAAGTCCAACAGACTTGACACTTCTTACTTTACTTAATGATAGTTGAGTTCTTGAATGGTGCTACTCAGTTGTCAATAAGCTTATGTTCGAAAGAACTGAGTAGCTGAGCAAGCTTTCTTTTCAGATCGTAGAGTTGAGCGTTGTGTGTTCTTCAACTTTTTGGTGTATGCTTGCTCAATCCTTACTTCTGCATCTGATTTGTATATAAGGTGCCTTTGAAATGTATCTGTTTGAAGGTATCCATTGAAGCATTAATTGTATTTGACATTTCTGAGCACTGATGGTGACTTTCTGCAAATCTTCTGTTTAGCCATTTGACCCATTGACACAGCAGACTTCTATCTCACCTAACACCTGAAAAGGTGCTTTTGGTTAACATGTAGTACTTTCCTTAGCTTCTTCAATACATCTCTTTGTTCTATACTAAGGATGAGTATTGTGTCATTGAGATTCCCGATAGTCTCAACGTCTATAATCCATTCCACATTTATTGTAATTTATTCTTAAATAAATGGATAAGGCTCGATACTTCTGATGCAGACATATGATACACTACGATCATGATCGTGGTGTCTTGCAACATTAGTGCTTGATCCTGTACTAGTGGATGAGAACACTACAATTTCTCTTAAGACAACGATCTTTGTTTGCTTGATTTGTAGACTCTACGCTTCCGAGAGCACACTACGATTCTTGAGTTGACTCGACAGGCGTTTGGACCACTCTACGATTCTGGGAGAGGCCCTCCAAAGCAGACATACTATAATTTCTCGATGCCCTACGATTTTGCCTTGGCTTCTGCAAACTCTTGACTGGCTCGACAGACTACGATTCTATTGAAGCCTATCTATTACATCTCAAGACATAGATCAACCTAAAAACTTTGATCTTTTCTTCTATACATTCATTTACAGAATGATAAACATTAAAGCTCAGATCAACCTAACAACTTTGATCTACCACTAAGTCCTTGTACATGTATTCCTAGAAGGACTTTACATATAAGCATGAATATTTACTTTCAACATTAGATTTAAATGTATAATTTCCCAACAATCTCCCCCTATTTAATGTTGACATAACCAAGGAGATTTGTATTATGATCATCAATTTCTAGATGCAGTTGCAAGAAAGTAAATATGACTCAGTGTTTCAGTGAGTAGCTGAAATCTCTAGAGAATAAGCATGAATTTATTGATGTTTATAAAGACAGATATTATAATAAAGCTTAGTTACATAAATAAGAAATGAGTTCCAACTTATCTCTATTTCTTCTGCCTTTTACTCCTTAGAGGATTGACATGCTCTGTATCTCTCCTTCTCCTGCTGGCTTCGTCTTTCCATGCAATATCTTCCAACTCGCTTTGACTCAGCCTTTTTCCATGATCATGTCTATTCATAAAGGCAGGGTCTCCAATTGGCATATGTAGGCCAGTAGTGGTTACCCCTTATGAACTGGGAGATGACCCTTGACTTCTTAGCGGTTACGCCATGATAATTTGCTGTTGTTCAGGTCGTGGAGTCTGATGGCGAGGTTGTCTTGAGGGAGGCCTTCTTGAAGATTGAGCAATGAATTTTCCTCTGCCTCTGCCTTTTTCTTTCTCTCCTTCCCTTTTATTCTCCCCCTTTATGTCAGTGTCAAGGGTTTGAATGTCTTTAGATAGTCGATTCATGCCTTGGACGAGCTCGTGGAGCTGATTCCTGGATTGAGCAATGTCTTCACGGTTTTCTTGGACCAGAGAATCAGTTCGAGATTTGTTCTTTTATAGAATGGCCAAGAAAGTTTTTGTTTGTTACATTTGACCCATGGAAAATGCTTGGAATTCTTTCATTGAGGTTCGTAGACTTGAGATACTTTCCAGCATAAGTTTATTTTGAGATTCCTGAGTCTTCTACAGAAGGAGAACTGCTTCCTTGTGCTTTCTGGCAGCCTGAAAGTGAATTTGATCCCTTTCATTAATACCGTGGATCATTTCCTTGATGATCTCCCTAAGCTTAGTTGTAAGCTCAGTACTCAGATTATTGGGGAGGGTGATGGCAGCATCGATCAAATGAGTCAGCCTCATATGAACAAGCTCAGAGTGAATTTCAAGATCTTCTTGAATATCCTTGGTCACCTTCTGGGATGCATTAGACAGCTCCATTTTGGTAGGAAGATCTGAGAGAAGCTCAAGGAGTTGTTGAGTATTTGGAGGAGAGGCTCTCATATTTTGATTTTGCAGATTGTAGAGAACAAGATCAAGATCAAAATAATTATTGGTTGATGAGGAAGGAATATCTGAAGGAGGATCATGTGTGTGAGGTTGAGTTTCAGGAGGAGGTGATGTTGGTCCTTGCTGAGTGGGTGACTCTACAATTGGAGTAGGGTCAATATTCGTAGAGTGGGAGATGGTAGGATACTGGATGTGACGCCCCCAAATTTAGACACTCATATCTCGAATTTAGTTTGTCACGTACTAATTCTAATATCACACTAAAATTATCAACAATGGTAATAATAGAATAATTTACATTGATATAATATAAATATTCGCGTCCCAAGGTACCTTAACCATTACTACAACAAACCAGTGATTAAACTTAAACATAATTAATCATTCTTAGTACATCATAATAAGCATAACAATACTAATAATATTTCTACTCTTAAAGGAATAAGCTATTCTGTCGCCTTGCCCTTTCCCTTGTCCTTTCCCAATGTACCGCCTTGCTCTGCCTTAACTGTAATCTTTTTAGGGAAGCAAGAATGAGCAACAAGTTTGCCCAACAAGTAATATAGCAATAAGAATAAGCAGTTATGACGTTTGAATCTTCCAAGGTATAACAGTAAATGATAGTTCAAGGATATCAATAGATGTCAAAAGTGTTCAATAAATGTTGCTATAGACTGAAGGATAACAATAATATTTTAAGGTTTATTAAGAATGAACACTGAGAAGTCACTAAGGACTAAGAACTCTTACTAGAATAAACAGTATTATACTGTAAACCCAATATAAACGAGTACAACATGTGATCAGCCTAAAGTACCCTACGTTATGCATAACATTTAATCATACTTATGTGTACACGTCGGTTCCCCGATAATATAAAATTTCCCTTTTTTAAGAGGGTTGTCATCTCAGTAGATTTACAAGAGTCCGCACCAAGTCAATTAGTTGGGATAGATTTCTTAACATATGATTATAGTCTAGCCAAATCAAAGTCTTAGACCACTTTTATAATGCATTTATGAACGATAATTCCAATGCTTATAACAATGCTAAGGCATACAAATGATTTCCGAATAGTAATAGATATTTGCTTGATATAAGTATGGCAACAATTCGGATTATACAATATACAATGTAAATAGTTCAGAAAACTTGAATTCAATATGATAATCAAATGAAGTTAGAGAACTCACACAAAATCCAAAGTTGCGTGAGTTAAGAGACTTGCCTTTAGCGTTGATTACCACTTATAGCGTAAGATCACTTCAATGAACTATGTTATCCTATCTATATATGTATATGTATTCATTAGTCTCACACACTTGATATACATATTTGCATACTTTCATCACACATATCTAAATTCATGTAGGCTACACACATTCAAACTCCTAGATGCGAAATTCACAATAATTTTACCTTTAAAATCTTTAGAAACATTTTTAGTTCTCTTATACTCATATTATATGTGAAATATTACCTAAGTTACTCATATATATTGAAGAACCTTTGGGCTAAGTTTGGTCCTTTGTTATATTTACTCATAAATTTCTATTTTACAAAGTTAAAAGAGCTCATTATAACAACTACTAACTATAGTATTCGTTAACCACATAACATTGTCAAACAACCCCTTTGAGTTCATACTTGCGTATTATTTAGAAACTCTTTTAGTTCATGCTTGCATAGTTTATAAAGTGTCTAACTAGATGTGTGAACATATCGGTTATCTCTAGAGGCATAAAGCATCCTATCATATTTGTTCAAAAGTTCACAATACAAGTCATAGAGTTTCCAACTCAATTGGTTATCAATTATTAAGATGTCATGACTAACAATCTATATATGCAAAGTACGTTGAGTCCATACTTCATGTGTATTTACAAGTCCAACTAAACTATAAGCATACGCTCACAAGGTTAGATTCAAAAAGGCATAAGGTTTTTATAAACATAGTCCTTGTCTTTCGACTTTTCTTTCAAAATGATAGAATTCAATTCTAATCTTACTAGGACATCTTGCAATATGCATTGATACATGTTTAAGGATTATGTATGTTCTTGGAGTCAAGTCAAGTTAAGATTTCTTTCATCAAACCATCAAACAAAACAAAGGAATTCAAGTCACTGTAGCACCCCCCTGCCGGGGCGGGCTTTTACACTGCAGGACCCCCCGCCGGGGCGGGCATGGCCCTTATCAAACTTCTCCCCCCTTGCCGGGGCGGGCCTTATACATAGCATGACTCCCGCCGGGGCGGGCATCACTTCAGTCATACGAACACATGCATCCCCTGTTCGAGCTTTGATGCGATTTTTAACCCAACAACTATCTAAGCAACAATGTAATGATGTATAATTGCTATAAACTTGCTACATAACATTCCTAGCATACTTCTATCAATCCCAAACATACAAACAATTAAATTCAAGGATCAATTCAAGATTTTTGCCATTTTTTTCAAAGTTTAACACATTTAGCGATTCTCTTCCCTACGAATTCGTTACTTGACCAATTTACTTTGTTTAACTCTCGTTGATTTCGTATTGGACCATATTAACAATGTCTAGCATCAATTGATACATTCTAGTATGCTTCAACTATAAACATTTCAACTCAAAATAAGTATTTTCGTACTTTTCTAATAACTTTGCAAAGCTTGAACGTAAGAACATATAGAGGAATGTTACCTTTTCTGAAGTTGAATTCCTACTCTAGCTTCAATTTGCAGATTTTATAAGCTTAGCCCAACCACACTCACACACACTTGAAATTTTCTCAGAGGATTAGCAAAATGGCGGTGAATGAGAAGGGCTCCATTTATAGGAAAGCTTGTGACCAATTTATGCTTTTACTCAATGAATCAAACCATTGGAATGGAGAAGAAGCTAATGGTTATGAAAGATTTGGTGGAAGAATACTATGTAGCCCACTCCCTTCTTCATGATTTGCTAGCTATGTGGTTGGTAATGAGGGACTAGGCCTTTGGCCTATTACGTGAAGAAGAAATGGAATGACACTCAATTTGGGACACTACCAATACTCAGCATTTGCAAACCATTACTTAGCATACTTAGGTTTATTTTACATTTTGTCCACAAATGAGCATACATATACACCCACTCATATATACACCTAAAAATCATATAATCCATGTACATTGATTTATTTTAATTAATATTTACCCTAGACTAGGATATAATTTAGTTTGGTACTGTTATTACCTTCCATAAAATTCATTATCCCAATTCTACATAGATATTAAAGTAATCATTTAATATCAATTATTTATTAAATCCAAGTTACTTTCTCCCATAGGTTTAAAATACACATTTAAATACTTCCACGCATATCACGATGTCACATAAGACTTTTTCCTACAACTTGGTTAATTACTTAAGTCAAGCTTACTTTTGTCATATAGTGTTTATATAATTCCAATGTCACACCTCATCTTTTATTGAATGAAAAACCTTATTATATATGATTTCTCCTTACATACTATTATTCATGATAATTAATGAATGACAAATAAATCAACCCCATTATGTAATTATTTATTTATTAGTAATACTAATTAATTTCATCATTAGTTAAATTAGTACTTTCTCAGTTCATCATCTTGCCATACTAGGCATAATTTCACAAGCTTAACTAAGCTTCTCATCACTTCTTCTACATTGCTTAATTATCATACGCTTACCCAATTAAATTAATTACCACTCATGCCAATACTATATATATTTATATTCAAATAAATATGCAACCAATCTTTAATCTCAATATTATAATGTATTAAAATTCGTGGGTATTTGTTGATCGATTTCACAATCAAAACATACGTGCAAGTATACACGGTCAATAAATAATAAAGTGACAGTAGAGTATCGTTCCCACGAGGAATTATTTAATAAAAATCACCAAGTACTAGTTCTTAATCAAACTAATTTTATTTAAACAACTACAATTTGTGATTCTTCTAATTAAGAAAAAGAAATTAACTAAATAAACTAGATTACTTTATAAATGAATTTCAGATAAATAAAGATCAAGACTATAATATTCCCAATTATGAGCTATAAACCAATTATCCAATTTTCCCAATTATTACGCCACCTGAATTGTTAACAGGAATTCTAGTTGTTAAAAGCCCTTTCCCAAGTGAACAGATAAACTTTTATTCAATTCAATTAATCCTGCGATATTCCTATGCAGAATAATTGAACCAAATCCGTTAAGTTCCAATTCCCAATTCGTTACATACAGTGAACAGATATTCCTATTCAATTCACGACCCTAATAATTCATCCCATGCAAATAATTAAGCATACATGTTATCATGTCCAGTTACAATCCTAGATTTCATCTCCCGAATCCTTCTAGAGTAACACGGTAATTACTGGCCAAATAATTAATCGAAAACGCACAAGACATAATAAACAATTCACCTTGGCATAAATAATTGGAATAAATTAGACAATTAATTCATAGACATAAAAGGTTCAATTTGTAGTCTTAATAAAAGAAATAGTTCATGATTAATGAATTAAAACCAAGAATCCACAATTGAATAGACATTAAAAGATAACTCTTCCGCTCCTGCTTTGAATCTTCAATGGTCTCCAAGTTGCTTCAATCTCCAAAATTAATAAGAACTAGGGTTTATGTTCTAATCTAATGGAGTGTATCTCTAATCTAATCTATATAATTCCCCTTTATTTTATGCCTTACATCATGTATTTATAGGTTACAAGTCTAATTTTTAGCTTAGGAGGAAACCCAATCCAATTTGGAGTAAAAAAAGTGTTAAAATTTGCCCAACAATGCGTCCAAGCTTGACCAAGCCCTTCCCTAGCACCCCGGCACTGCAACATTGCCTTCTAGCGCCCCGGCACTGGAAATGGCCTTGGTTTGGGCGCCCCGGCGCTAGGGTCTTTTCGAGAATTTTCTGCTCTGACATCTTTTGGAAAAATGGCCATAACTTCTTCGTCCGAACTCCGATTTTGATTATTCAAGATGTTCCGGAAAGAGAAGACGTAGATCTACAACTTTCATTCTTTGACTATTTCGAAATAAGGTCCGGAGAAATACTGAAATTGGCTCTGAAGTGGGTGTTACGTAAATAGCAAGCTGAAAACGCGAATCTAGCAACCCCAAACGTCGATCCAAGTAACTTTTGTCCCAATTCCTACAAAACAACGTAAAACATGCATGAATAGACACAAACACTTAAAAATATCTAAAAGATTAAGCTCAAACGCACTCAATTATGAGTATAAAACTCACTCATCAAATACCTCCAAACTTAAACCTTTGCTTGTCCTCAAGCAAAAATAGAAAAAAACTAAAAATAAACAACCGAACTCAACTACATGAATGCATATGTATAATCTACTTCCTAATATACCTACAAACCCAGTATTAAATCAGTATAATATATAACAATAGGCCTCAAAGATACCAATGATACTCAAACAATATATCCAATCAAGTCAAAATCCATAACTCTAACCAATTAGTCAATCCAAAGCTGTCATCACCCATGTTTTGCGTGTGTGCATGTTAACCATTCTAACCAACCACAGTTTAAAATAATCACATAATAAACTTCTTAGAAGGAAAATTTCAGTTCCAATTCAATTACTTTTGTGAACATGACAACTCCGGTTAAAACTAAGCAATTACCAAGTCTAAGGGTAAATACAGGATTTATTTATACTTTTATTCAACCACGAGGGCATTTTTTGCTCTTTCTCGTGTTTTATTCATTTTTTATTTTTCTCATGGCTATGCAATGTCTTATTCCCTTAGGCTTTTCAATGCTACCTTAACGAGCTTTCTACCAATGACTCCCAAACCATTAAGACCTTAGGGCACTAGGTGTAAAGACAATCCCATCGGGCTTACCTACTCAAGTAACAAATGCCACAAATCTAGACAAGCATGCTACGATGTTTATTCTCTTTTTTTTTCTTTTTTCTTCTTTTTTTTCTTTTTTTTTCATTTTGTATATATATACCCCATAAATTCCCCCAAACTCAAGTTTTTACGTCATTCCAACCTTTACCGTCAGTTCATTAATTTCCTTAAATTTTAACCAATATTTTCCCTTAAAAAGAAATTATGAAACCCTTGAACCAAGTGAATTAAAATAGTTAAACTTTAAGTGCTAACCAGTTACATAAGTTTCAGACAAGCTCATATTATCATCATGATTAAAATTAGAACTCAACATCAATTATCAACACTGTTCAAGTTAACAATTAATATCAATCTTATCATAGGCCGAGCTAAATTCAAACCAATCCATTGCCTAGATTTATGCAAAAAAAATAAAAAAAATAAAAAAAATACAATTATACTACATGAACACGTACTAATGCAACACATATATGAATATGCAATTAACTACCATGTATGATATGCAACCTAAAAAAAACACAATGCTAACACATAAAAATAATGAACTAAAATGCAAATAACTAACTATATGCAGTACGACACTAAAATGCCCCCAAACTTAAACTAGACATTGTCCTCTATGGCTGAAATAGAAAAAAATAAAGCAGAGAACTTTCTTAAAAATATAGCAATCTTCCCCCTTGTCCGCTAAGTTTGGAGAATAGGCTAGGCACATGGAACAAATTGGGCACCACACTTAAATTTGACTTGAATAACCTATAAACCATGATAGAAACAATTTTATTAAATCCTAAATAAATGCAAATTCAAAGCTACTAATATAAAACCTAATAAAAACAAAAACTAAAAATTAAACTTGGGTTGCCTCCCAATAAGCGCTTGTTTTATAGTCTCAGCCTGACTTCTTCAATTCTCTATCCAATTCACCTACGAAAATTGAGGAATCCTCCATCCATCAGTAGCAATGTCTCTTTTGGGAGGTTCCCATTAGCAAAGTCCCTTGAATTAAAGTCACCTCGCACGCTCTTTGTAGATAGGTTCCCTATTAAGAACGTCCAACAACTAGGTGTTTTCTCCATTATATCTATGATCAAATTGGGGCATTAAAGCTTATTAAACACAATGGGATCTTCCTTTATCTTCTCCTTTTCATCCCACCATGACTCCACAGTTGTACTAGCTCTTATGTCACAAAGAGCTTTGCCTACGACATGGCTGCCAATTGGGCACGGTCTTGAAAAACTGCCCGGATCCTTAAACTTTGGTGGAGAAGGTACATGAGACACTATCAAAATCGGATCATATTCATTAGTACTCAAAGTTAGATCTTCGTCGATCTCCTTTTCTTGGTCCCCAAGTCTCTCCTCTCTTTCAACATCTATATCATTTGGCACATCCGGTAGCAGATTTGGTTCGGGCTCACCATCAGTCTCGGAATCCATGTCATAGAGCCAAGTGTATTGAGGATAAATGTTCGAGGCATTGATTAGTTGGTCCATTTGGTTTGTAAAATTTTGACTCGATACCTCTTGATTAATCCTCCTCTCCTCACATGAAGCTATGAATTTGGACAAAATTTTCTCCAAATTTGAATGTTCTTCCTGTTGTAATGGAGGTGGACACGAGAAATCCGGTGGGTATGTTGGACTTGGAGCATAAAATTGATCTTGATAAGTATGGCTCTATGAAAAATTCGGGTGATACCCCCAATCCTGATAATAGTTGTTGGGATAGACATAATTGTTGGGGTAATCACCATCATACGATATTGGCTCAAAATTGGTGCTGCATTGATGACTCGGATGATTTCTAGCACAATAATCACAAGTAACCGCCACACTTTGATGATGTTGTGCTGCAAAATCGTCTAACCTCCTCGAAAGTGTCTCAATCTGTGCTGACAATGCAGAAAGTGCCGCAAGTCCATCAATCTCCGCTCCCCTTGGCTGAGTCATTCTCGTATACGACCATTGATAATTAAATTCTGCCATGGTACCTGAAAAGAAAGAAAAAATAGAAAGAGAATTAAGTGAGATAAGAATAAATAAAAAAGACGTTTAAATTAAAACTAATTTGATAAAAATTAATATTGGTAAATATTATTAAATTAATTTCCCGGCAACAACGCCAAAAACTTGTTGATCGATTTCACAATCAAAACAGACGTGCAAGTATACACGGTCAACAAGTAATAAAGTAAAAGTAGAGTATCGTTCCCACGAGAAATTATTTAATAAAAATCACCAAGTACTAGTTCTTAATCAAACTAATTTTATTTAAACAACTGCAATTTGTGATTTTTCTAATTAAGAAAAAGAAATTAACTAAATAAACTAGATTACTTTATAAATGAATTTCAGATAAATAAAGATCAAGACTACAATATCCCCAATTATGAGCTATAAACCAATTATCCAATTATCCCAATTATTACGCCACCTGAATTGTTAACAGAATTCTAGTTGTTAAAAGCCCTTTCCCAAGTGAATAGATAAACTTTTATTCAATTCAATTAATCCTGCGATATTCCTATGCAGAATAATTGAACCAAATCCATTAAGTTCTAATTCCCAATTCGTTACATGTAGTGAACATATATTTCTATTCAATTCACGACCCTAATTATTCATCCCATGCAAATAATTAAGCATACATGTTATCATGTCCAGTTTCAACCCTAGATTTCATCTCCCAAATCCTTCTAGAGTAACACGGTAATTACTGGCCAAATAATTAATCAAAAACGCACAAGACATAATAAATAATTCACCTAGGCATAAATAATTAGAGTAAATTAGATAATTAATTCATAGACATAAAAGGTTCAATTTATAGTCTTAATAAATGAATTAGTTCATGATTAATGAATTAAAACCAAGAATACACAATTGAATAGACATTAAAAGATAAAAGTAAGAGAAGAGAAGAGAATAAAATCTATCGTCAGTAGTCTTGAGACTCCTCTTCCGCTCCTGCTTTGAATCTTCAATAGTCTCCAAGTTACTTCAATCTCCAAAACTAATAAGAACTAGGATTTATGTTCTAATCTAATGGAGTGTATCTCTAATCTAATCTATGTAATTCTCCTTTATTTTATGCCTTACATCATATATTTATAGGTTACAAGTCCAATTTTTAGCTTAGGAGGAAACCCAATCCAATTTGGAGTCAAAAAAGTGTTAAAATTCACCCCAAAACGCGTCCAAGCTTGACCAAGCCCTTCCCCAGCACCTCGGCGCTGGCCATGGTGCTACAACACTGCCTTCTAGCGCCCCAACACTGGAAATGGCCTTGGTTTGGGCGCCCCGGTGCTGGGGTCTTTCTGAGAATTTTTTGCTCTGACGTCTTTTGGAAAAATAGCCATAACTTCTTCATCCAAACTTTGATTTTGATGATTTAAGATGTTCCAAAAAGAGGAGACGTAGATCTACAACTTTCATTCTTTGACTATTTCAAAATAAGGTCCGGAGAAATACTGAAATTGACTCTGAAGTGGGTGTTACGTAAATGGTAAGTCGAAAACGCGAATCTAGCAACCCCAAACGTCGATCCAATTAATTTTTATCCCAATTTCTACAAAACAACGTAAAACATGCATGAATAGACACAAACACTTAAAAACATCCAAAAGATTAAGCTCAAACGCACTCAATTATGAGTATAAAACTCACTCATCAACATTACACTGGATCAATATAAAATTAGGCATATTTGGTTCATCGGTTGATTCTATTGCTAAAAATTGATTTAGTGGATGAAGCATCACTTCCAGCCATCTTGACAATTTGTAGAATTGATTGAAGGTGGATTGAGGACAGTGATTAACCCTGAAAGAGATGGAAATTGATTGTACCTCATGCCCAGTTTCTGAAGAAGGATGGTTAGTGATTTTACTTTTGGGCAAACGTGAGGTTTCCTGGGAATCCGTGAGCAAGCACTGAGATTGCTGGATAAACTTTAAAAGTCTAGAACATGTGATCCCAGGAGTTGAGAATTTGGGCTCTGTGATAGGGAATCATAGGTAAATGGGAGAATAGTTGATTGTAGTTAGCTCTCCTATATCGATCCCAACCCACTACTATAACCTCAACTTCATCTTCCTCTTCTTCTTCATTTTCTTCATTTAAAATTTCTACTACTTCAACCATCTCCTCATCCCTTGTCTGATCATCACCCTTTTCTTCCTCCATAGCTCTTACACCTTCGATTTCCCTTTCTTGCATCTCCCCCTCAGCTGTAGCTTTTTCTTACACAGAAGCTTCGAGATACTCCCCCTCAATCTGATCATTTAATTGAACTTTAGGCAGCACTCCCTCAGCTAGAGCATTCTCTAGTGTAGAAACTTCAGGAAGCTTCTTTTCTACAGCTATTTTTCTTTCTTCTTCCTTCAAGGCTTTCATATTTTCAAGTACATATGTCTTGACGAGCTTTCTCCTTGCCTTTCTGGGTTGAGTTTCAGCCTTGGTGCTTTCTTCAGCTGCAGCTCTGACGATTGATACTGTTGCAGCATCCACTTCTGGAGTGATGTCAAGTCTGGACTCTACGATCGTTAGTGACTCTAAGATCGAAAAGAACGAAGACTTCTTTGTTTTGTGGCTACATTTTCCCTTCTTAAGCAGCTGAGAAATGGTGGCTCTGTCTTCTTATTCCTCAGAATGCTGCTCTTTCCTCTATATTTCCTTCAAAGTCTCAGTGCCTGAACTCTCTTGTGGTGCATCAGTAGTTGAGCCTTGAGGCTCTTTTATTGTTTGAGCCTTTATTTTCCTCTTACCCTTACTTTTTCTGATCAAAGCGATGGGTTCCTCTTTATTAATTTCTTCTTCTTCATCAGTTTCCTTCACAACTGACATGTTTCCTGGTAGCCCAGATTCCTTTGCTTCATCAGTCCTTCCACTGGATTCAGACATCATTCTGACATTTTTTGCATGATTTCTTTTCTAGTTTTGAAATAGCTACTGGGTCATTCTTCTGTTAGGATTGATGGATTCTCCTTCATTATCCCCAAGTTTGTCACCTAGAGTTGATTGCAAGATTATGCTTATAAACTGCCCATAGAGCATCTTTTCAGAGCTCTTTGATTTCTTTAAACTGAGTATCCACTTCTGAATCCAATCGATAAGTAGGGCCCCATAGTTGAGTTGAATCCTGAAGCAGGTTGATGTCATGAGCTTTAGTTGAACTTCATTCATAGAGTCGTGGCCAGAGCTTTTATAGCATATGCACTTCCCAACAATGTCAGCCAGAAACTCATACTTCTGGGGAAACTCTTTCTTCTTGTATCCCTTGACGTTCTAAAACTTTATGTGACGCATCTTCTTCAGACCTTCATGAAAGTCGATGACCTCCATAGATACAAGTCCCTTTGATTTGAAACCTAGGGCTAGGTTTATATCTTCAGCTTTGAGTTTAATTTGTTCCCCTTTGACCCTTGTAGTGATGATGACATTCTCAAAGACTCCATTGCTGTAGAACTCTTTCACCAACTTTGGGTATATCCATGTGCTGGTGCTCAGAGCTTCTTCAAGACCAACTTTCTTCAGAAGAGACAGAATCTTGTGAAACTGAGGGTCAGCTGTATTGAATTCGTCGAAGTAGAGTTGGTAACTAGAGATAACATTTAAAGCAGCCATTGATTTTCTTGATCTGAGGTTGGTTAAGCGTTTCTGAAAGCTAGGGTTTCTATTGGTAGAGAGAGAGATAAGCTTTTTAAAATTCTGGGGTGAGTTTTCAAAAACCTTTTTAAGCTATATTTGTAACTTCCCTCCTCACGATCTGTATAGTGGGGCACGTGTCAAGTTCTATCAGGCTCCATGATTTTAAATAATGTTGATAATACTGATCTGCCCTTAGCTCCCCCTGAGCTAGTGTATCCTTTGGGAGGACTACGATCGTCGAGGTTGCACTACGATAGTGGAGTCCATTGCTGACTTTTCTCTACGATCACTGTCTATCCTGGTCCTTCTGATGAGTTTTGACAAAGCATTCTTTCTAGGTTAAGGTAGCTCAGGAACGACCAACCTCTTAGGCTTAACTAAGGGTCAGGTTTGTCCTTGAGGTGCTTATCAGAGGGGTTGCTTGGATTTGATAGAAGTGATGTCATCATAGGATGATTCTTTGTTATGTCGAGGCTGCTTTACGATCGTGGTTCCTCTTTAGTCATCTCTATGATTTTAAACATAGCCTTTTTATCTGCATGGTTAGCACAAACTAGAGCATAGAGTTTATGGTTGCAGATTTAGCATGCCTAACTCACTTATCAATTTATTAAATTTAGATTCATCTAGAGGCTTTGTAAAGGCATCAGCAAGTTGATTTTCAGTAGGGATGTATTGTAAAGATATAGTTCCATTTTGAACATAGTCCCTAATAAAATGATATCTTATTTCTATATGCTTAGTCCTAGAATGCATGACAGGATTATGTGTTATTGCTATGGCACTTGTGTTATCACAATGAACAGGTATAGATTTGAAATCAAACCCATAGTCTGCTAGTTGATTTTTCATCCATAAGATTTTAGCACAACAATAATGTATTCAGCTTCTGCTGTTGAGGTAGATACTGAGTTTTGCTTCTTGCTGAACCAGGACACAAGTCTGTTTTCTAGCAACTGATAGGTGCCACTGGTACTTTTTCTATTGTTCTTGCAGCCTGCAAAATCAGCATTTGTATATCCTGTTAATTCAAAGGAGGACTCCTTGGGATACCAAAGTCCCAAGTGAGGTGTCCCTTTGAAATACCTGAAATTTTTTTTACAGCAGTTAAGTGTGATTCCTTAGGATTTGCTTGAAATCTAGAACATATACATGTTGCAAAAATTATGTCTGGTCTACTGGCAGTTAGATATAGAAGAGAGCCTATCATACTTCTGTATTGAGTTATGTCAATACTTTTACCTTTCTCATCTTTATCAAGCTTGGTTGCTGGAGCAATTGGTGTTTTTATGGGAGAGGCTGATTCCATGCCATACTTTTTAAGTAAGTCTTTAATGTACTTGGCTTAGTTTATGAAGATACCTTCATCAGTATGCTTTACTTGTAATCCAAGGAAGAATTTCAGCTCACCCATCATACTAATTTCGAACTTGCTCTGCATAAGCTTGGCAAATCTCTTGCACAATTTTTCATCAGTAAAGCCGAAGATAATGTCATCAACATATATTTGAACTAATATTATTTTGTCTTTGTGCTTTCTAAAATAATGTGGTATCTACTCTACCTCTAGTGAAACCATTTTCAATGAGAAAGTTAGTTAGTGTTTCATACCATACTCTAGGTGCTTGTTTAAGTCCATATAAGGCTTTGCCTAATCTATAGACATAATTAGAGAGAGTTGGATTGATGAAAACTGGAGGTTGCTCCACATATACTTCTTCTTGAAGTTTTCCATTCAGAAATGCACTTTTGACATCCATTTGAAAGACTTTGAACTTCAAGTGGGCAGCAAAAGTAAGGAATATCCTGATTGCTTCTAGTTTGGCAACAGGTGCGAAGGTCTCGTAATAGTCGATGTCTTCTTTTTGGGAGTAACCTTTGGCTACTAGTCTTGCCTTGTTCCTTGTTATTACCCTATCTTCATCAATCTTGTTTCTGAAGACTGATGAGTGGGATTTATACCCGCGAATTGGATACTTTATGACTTAAATAGTTGCCTGATCTCGTAGATTTTATATAGTTTTATATGATTATAGTGTTATTATGCTTAATCGACGTATTGCAGGGCTTTACAGGTATTTTCTAGCATTCAGGGGCAAAACGGTCATTTTACATGTAGTCGCGCCGCGCCGCAGCGCCCAAGGCTAGCCTATATCTCACGCCGTGGTGCCACCTCTGTGTCCTTGCTATGTCACCTTCGCGCCGCATTGCCACTTATCCATTATGGGCTCGCGCTGCAGCGCGAGCTCCGGTTTTTCCAAGTATACATGGCGCCGTAGCGCCACCCATAGGTCTATTGCCCGCGTCGCATCGCGAGCTCTGGTGCCCAGGCAGAAATGACTGATTTTGACCTAGCTTAAAGGAGAAAGGCCTATATAACACAGGAGAGCCTCTGTATAACAAATGAGACATCCTATATCATATATTCACATAGTTTAGCTTAGGATAGATTAGTTTTTCTCTTTTCTCCTGTATTTCTCTCTCTAGTTCTTAGTTGATGTCTGTAAATATAGATTAAATAGATTAAGGAGAAGTATGGATTTCTTTGGAGTGACAAGAGCAGTGAGCTACACGGATTGGAAAGCTTGAAAGGAGCGGATTGCTTGGAGACCGAAGGGCCTTGACAGAGTTACTTCTTATCCATTTATTTCCTCTAATTTTGTAATCCATTAATGTTGTCTTTATTGCTACTTCTATTTTGTTCAATAGCTATGAACTGAATATTAGCTCTAAGGTTATAATGGAACCCTTTGTTATTTAAACTGCCTGTCTTATCTCTTTGGTTGGCACCATATGATTTGGTTTAATATATTCATGCTTAATGACTCTCGCTAAGACATTGGTGATGATTTTGGTAATCTATATGATATCGACAGAAGGATTATAGATTTACACCTAAATATATTGGCATGTGATTATGGGTTTCGACTTCATAAGTTGTACGTAGAATAGACATATATCTGTGTGTCACGTGCGACCTAATTGAGAACTTATGCTTAAATCCTTGCTATGATTAATTCGCATAGACATGTGTAGGATTGTATTTGTGACACCCCCAAATCCCGATACTTCATTACCTCAAGATTTGGTGTTCACGTAATCAAAACATTCATATCTAATTACCCAATCGTAATACATTGAATAATAAAACTTGCCCATACAGGATTACATTAATAAAACATTATCTCCCAGGTTCTCTAACCTTTAATACAATCATTCAAGTGCGAAATTTAATTATTTCATTACATCCGTATTGAAAAGTCTATGATCATAACAGTAAACAAAAGTACAAATCAGCATCACTTGTACATTTTTTCTTTTCCTTTGCTAGTTGAAGGCTCATCTACCTTCTTAACTTTAGCTGCAATGAGTGTATAAATATGCAAGAGTGAGCAAAACAATTGTTCACTGGATATAACAATAAATCAATTGGAAAGTAATAATAATAATTGAATGATAATCAAAAATTGGAATCCAAAATATAAAATATATGTAACTGAGGGTCATAAGACCATGAACTATGCCCACAGTTGTGAGTAATCTTTCAACTTCAACTTTAACAGTCATAAGACTATAAGGACTCATTGTACTTAGGGGGATCAACCCTTCGTATAATATATTGTGCACAAATATTTTAACGCTACGCGTAAATTATCCCCTAATAATAATAGAGTTATTCATCCCAGTATATAGAGTACAAGTCCGCACCAAAGAAATTTTGGTTTGGATAAGCTTTCAAGGGAAATTGAAGTTTAACGAACATCAACTAGAGGACTAGTTGAATCAATAGTGTTTGATAATCACAACAGATGTTTAATAACAACATAACATAGAACAATTGAGAATTATAAATGATCTGATTATACATATTAAACTCATGCTTGAAATAACTATAGAGCATAAGTATTCAACAAAATGAATAAAATGGTAAACCTTTGCTTGAACAATAACTAAGCTAAGGTTAGAGTCTTATAACATTAGAAATGAATTTACTGAACGTACATTAACTGATAGCAAGCTGGAAACTAAAAACTTGCTCAACATGATATTAACTCATGTAAAGAGTTAAAATAGTTCAATAATAGAGACGCGAGTTCAAAATTACGCTCATTATACAATAATAGAACTTAAGAAACTTGCTTAACTGTAAACAAGTTAGAATAATCAATCAATAAAATTGATTTATTCAATAATAGTTAAGATAAGAAGCTTGCTCAATCAAAAGCATGAAATTATATAATATAATAATAGAACTAACTCAACGAAAGTGTAAAGTTAGAAAACTTGCTCAATGTAAAAAGATAAGGTTTAGAAACTTGCCTCGAGCGTAAGCTAAAATATTAAAACTCACATTCATCTATACACAATATTAAAACCACAACATCTATTAAACATACTAATATTCACTTTTCAATATAAAACGCATTACTAGCTAAACTTGTTATTTTAGCACAAGTCTTAAGCTACCATTTACATTTCAAAATTTCCAAGTGTTAATCATCACAACACATAACTAACGTTCATTGTATAAACTAGGTTATCACATAACGCGTTTTTGATTTACTAATCATTTTTGTAACTTTGAATTTGTTACAACCCGAATTTTTATAAGTTATTAAAATAGGAATTTAATAATTAAATTTCTTATTATGAGATATTTTGAGTTTGAGTATTTATATATACGTGCTATATATTTTGAAATATGTAATCTAGTGTGAAGAGAAATATATATTCATATATTGGGAAAGTGAGGTTTAATAGTTAAGTTAACTATTGAAGAAAATAAATAAATTTTGTAATTAATTTTAAATATTTATTGAATTAAATAAATATTTTAATTAATTTATTTATTGAGATAAATAAATAATTGATGAATTGTGGTGCATTAATTTAGTAATGAAATTGAATAATGGTAATTTTTATTTGAAAGATTTAATTTAATGAAATAATTAAATTAAATTAAATTGTTTAATATTAAAGAAAATAAGTAAATTAAATAAAGCGATGTTTAAGTCTAATTTAATAATTAAATTAGATATATAATTATTTATTAATCATAAGTATAATTACAATAAAAATTATAATTATTATAATTTTAAGTGTAAGCTAATGGGTTGCATGTGTGACAAATAAAAACCATATAATATAATAATATAAAAATAAACTAGTAGAGGAGAATTGTGGTTAGCCAAACAAGGCCCTGTGGCCTTTGGCTTATTTTAACTGACGCCTATTGGTTTTTTAAACTGATGTATACGTGAGAGAGAGGGGAGTCAGGTTATATGTTGCGCATAATTCTTAAAGGCTAAGTTCAGAGAATTTAGAGAAGGAAGAAGGAAACACAGAGGAAAATTGAGGTTGAGAGCTTGAGAAAACTCTCTAAGATTGTCAAGAGGAAGAGAAGGGTTTGCTAAATCAAGGTATAATCTATTCTCAATTTTAACTCCTAGTTTTGATAGTGGTTATGCTATATGATTTGGAAATCACATTGGGTTGATATATATACATGTATGCATGGTTTACAATCTGTTAATAATCATGTGTGAGTACTATTTGCTGATCAAATTCATGAGAATTGGTTAGTAGGAAGAAGTTAGAAATAACAGTGTTATATATATGAAAATTGACTTTAGAAAGTACAAAATTTCATGGTGTATACTTGTTATAATCTATAAATTGATGTTGGATTATGTTAGTATGTTAAGAAACGAAAACGACGTAGTTTAAATCGTGTTAATTGGTTAAGAAATGAAGCCGTGGCGATCGAATCCGTTAAATGTGTTCAAAACATGAAAATAGAGTATGAACATGTGTTTTGGGTCAAATTTTAGGTTGGTTAATGTTTTTATAAATTGTTAGAATTCTAGTATTTTGTAATTCTATGAATTACGAATCCATAGAATCGAAAACGGACTAATTTGGATGTGTATAACTCAAGTTATGAAGATTAGTAGGAGAAAATGGTCAAAAAATCGCAAAACACTGTAATCTGGGCGTTGCCAAGCGCGACCAGGCATCCCAGGAGCACGTGCGCGCAGCTGGGTACTACCAAGTCGCACGGGCGTGCTGCAACTATGTAGGAATTGGGTGCGGCCGCGCCCCTAGTGTGCAAGGTGTGACTACTTTGACCTAGTTTGGTAAAATGGTCATAACATTTTCATACGAACTCCGATTTAGGTGATTCAAGATGATCCGGAACGAGGACGAATAGACCTACAACTTTTATTCTTTAAGTTTTTTAATTTGAGGTCTATAGCAGGGGTAAAAATGGTCATATTTAGAACTATTGTGTTTTCAGAGGCAATCGGAGGGCATCGGGCATGCACGTATGCAAGTGTAGTGCTCTTAACTATAAAAGATGTTGTTCTAAGTTATAGAACATGAATATTATGAAGTATAATGATGCTTAATATTAATAAATAATATATTAGATAAGTTATATACGCATACTAAGCACACACAAGAGAGACAAGTTGGGTGTGTGACGAATAAACGTCGAAATGTCGTGATAAGTGTTAATGAACGTAAAAAGTGTTTTAAATCAAATGAAATGAATGTTATAAGATATTGAATAGGGTTAATATAAAACCAATAAGTAGTCCTAGCAAGACTTAAACACTTGAATGAACTTCGAATATGAAACATAGTGAGCTATAAGTCGAAAGTTAACACAATCAAATTGAACATTGTGTATTGATAATAGGAAGGGTTATGAGATATAGAGTAAAGTTTACGTTACAACTACTATGCATTGCTATGTGATTAATAGTTGATGTGCATGATTATATAATTGTGTAGGGCACGTGAAGTGTAGATAACTGTAAGCTATTAAATATTTATTGGTAAACAGCGATCAAGGCAAGTCTTTCAGTTCCTATTTGCTATGTGAACTTGGTGATTAACTATTTTAAATCTTTATTGTAAAAAGCATGATGTATTATATATATGTTGAATGTATGAAATGTTAAAGTTAACTTATGACTACGTTGATTGAGTAAAGCATGCTGATTGAGTAAGGAACTCAATCTTTATATTTGTTATATGAACTGTAACATGTATGTTATGTTAGTCCAATGTTTATGAGATATATGTTGAGCATGTTATTATGTACTACATGATGCATGAAAACTGTTAGATTTTGCTGGGCTGTCGAGCTCAACCTTGCAAATAACCATTTTTGCAGGTTAAGAATTGAAGGTAACACTATGTGCTACTTGAATGACGTGGATCAGAAATAATACATGAAGATTAATATTTTAGCTAAAGTTGTTATTTTTTTTACCATGATTAAGATTCATGAGATGTACTAAATATTTTATGATGTATAGTTTTATGTTGAGTTGTAAAGCTAATGTTAGAGTTATCTGATATGTAAAGGTTATCGGATTGAAATGTAAAGTTTTATAATAACAGTGATAAAGTGAATCATGAAATAAGATTGATTCAATGACATGTAGATGCTAAAGGTTTTGATTCAGAGAATTAAAGTAAGAAGACATAAAAGTTTAAATTATTCCGCATTATATAAAGTTTAACATCGAATAATGATGTAAAATCAGAAGGTAGATGTGTTATTAACGACCGAAGTTAATAATTAAATTGTATGAATTTTTGGGGTCGTTACAGAATTCATAATACATATAACACAACTCTGTATTAGCCTTGTTGTTACATGTTGGACACATTACCATAACCTTTAGCTAAGCCACAAAGAATGACATGTTGTTACATGTTGTACTGGGAGGCCGCGTGCCGGCGCGGCAGCTGCGCGCCCGGGCCTAAGGGCTGAGTGGCCACGCGACGCATGGATATATATTATGTTTAAACAATAATCGCATGCTAATTTTGGATATCAGTAGATATTTTGTCCGTATATATATGTTTTCATATGTAGCTATGTAAGTACCAATTTTGATGCCCAAATTGCATGCTAAGATGTTAATTGAGTTTTGTTTATGCTAATTTGTTGAGATACAAACATTCTTCGTGTTCTTCGTTTTAATCGATATTTTGGATTACGATTCTACTTTTTCTTGGAATTTAATGTTATAGAACACCATTCCTTACTTAATTCATCTACTCGTTCATAATATTCGTTTGGATCGCTCAAAATCCTTACGAATCTTATACTTCCTTAAGAAATTTATAAACTAAATTTCTAATTCTTATTTCTTCATTTTCTCATGATTTCAACCATATGAAATCATTTCTGACATTATCTTCTCTCTATTCTCGTTAAGCTATGTTTTTGAACATAAAAACTTAAAGAAAATATTCACAGAGACTAGGGTTCGGATTACCGTTCTTCTTTATTCTTCTTCCGTTATACAAAGCCTGCGATTTGCAAGCTTTTCTATTTCACGATCACTTTTGATCCGAGCTTTCATGCTCAATCTCTTCCTTCTCCCTCTTCATCCGAGCTCTCTTTCTCTCTCTCTCTCAAGTTATAGGATTTTCAAAATTCCACAATAATGAACATAAGCTTTCTATTTATAGAATTTCAAGGCTAGGGGTAGTTTGGTCATCATCCCCCACCTCCTTACTATTCCCACCTCCTCCAACACTTAGCCACCAAGTAAACTTGGCCTCCACCCTTACTTGGTGGCCAAGTGGCTGGCCCACATGCCCATGGGTTACCCCAATGGTTCTTATGTGACACCCCCAAATCCGGGTACTTCGATTCCACGGGATTTGGTGTTCACTGTACAAGCATCATCTATCTATCTACCCATAAATAATATCAAACCATACAATAGATAGAAATCAAAAAAAAAATCTCTTCCCTTAAGGGTTACATCAACTGAATCATAAATAAATCCCAGGTTACTCTAACCTTAAAACATCTGTGCGGAATTCTAAACAAATAAGTCTTAACATCAACATAACTCAAGTCTTAAACAAATACATCAGTTAATAAATAACAGGTCTTCATCATTTGCTAACTTTGCCCTTGCCCTTACTAGTGGAGGGTTCATCGCTTCTTTCATTCTTAACTGCAATGTTATTATTAAGCAAGAGTGAGCACAAATGCCCACAAGTATAATAATGAAATAACATTATAATAACATGTGAATAAATCAAAGACATCTGAATAAAAGCTCAACTTTTGAATCGAGAATGAATAACAAGAATCAAAAGAATTCTGAGGGTCATAAGACCTTGAACTATGTCCTAGGTTAATAAGAAATATACTTGAAACCTTTAATAGTCATAAGACTATGGACCTTCTCCTCGTACTTAGGGGGATCAGCCCTTAGTACCATACTGTGCACAATATCTTAACGCTAAAGCGTAAATAATCCCCTATACAGGGTTGTTCATCTCAGTTTGACATTCGAGTCCGCACCAAAGGAAGTTTGGTTTGGATAATTTCATCAAGGGTTCTGAAATTTAGAACGCTCATCAACTATGGACTAGTTGAATCAATAAGGTTCACTAGTCTAATAAGGTTCAACAATAATTGATATTTGATTAGAATAATAATCTCAAAAGTATACAATAGGACAATTATTGTATAACTGAATCATGCTTTGGAAAGATAATTAATCTTTAATATCATGCTTGAACTTGAATAATAACAAGGATAATTTATTCAAGGTAAATAAGAAACTTGATCAATAATGACAAGTAGGGTTAGGGAAACTTGCTTAACATAAAAGTAACGTTTAAGTTTAAATAAACTTGCTCAATAGAATGGAGTTAGGGATAGGATACTTGCCTCGTGCGTAGATTACACTTTAACTAAACTCGTTCTTTGAATTAAATCCTACATACCATTCATATACACAATACTTGTTAATTAATAATTAATCAACATGATCTCATTCTCGTTGTCTACTTTAATTATTGACTAAACTTAGTCAAATTATCACGTTGTCACATAATTTATACTTCATGAATTATCAAACTAATTATGTATTTAATAATTCAATTCACATATAATATATTAATACATGGTAAACAACTATTTTATCATCTCATAATACCTCTAATATGATTACATGTTCATTACAATAATCCACTAACATATTGTTAGACTTAACCATTTTAAAAATACATTTCTGACATTTTCTGGAGAGTGGCGCTGCGACGCCACTAATGTGCTAAGGAGCCGCGCTGCGGCGTGGTGGCGCTGTGGCCGGGCCCTTGGCGCTGCGGCGCTGTGGCGCCGTGGCTCGAGTCTTGGCACTGCGAGCGCTGTGGCGCTGCGGCGCGAGACATCAGTTCTAGAGCTGGCGCCGCGGCGCGAGACCCCAGAAACTGATTCC
Organism: Panax notoginseng; assembly: GCA_016801055.1. Classification (NCBI taxonomy): domain Eukaryota; kingdom Viridiplantae; phylum Streptophyta; class Magnoliopsida; order Apiales; family Araliaceae; genus Panax; species Panax notoginseng. The sequence goes on from CM029016.1 coordinate 56,859,256, forward strand.
CAGTTCGCGAAGAACACAGAGTACAACGAAATCAACACATTTTTAACACTAATTTCACCAAATCACATATACCCACATGTTATAATTTATGTATAATCATAACCCAACATATATAAAGTGATTTTAACCCATTAAAACATATAATCACATATTTAAATCAAAAAAAATGGATTGTTCTTGATGTTCTTGAGGATTTTGAACAAAAACTTATAATTTAACACTACGGATTCGTTATAACACCGAATCCGTTCGTTTAAGGCTTGATCTCTTCGTATTAACATGCTCGATAATATAAGGGTGTAAAATTTTGGGATAATATAAGATCAATACATCAATTATCACGTATAAGGCCATATGGCCATATCACGTACTCTGTTTATTTTAAAAAACATACGTACGACATACTTTCATGAAACTGATCACATGGCTTACATGATATATATAATTAAACACTATTTGGTATAACATAACGCACATACAACTCATAATCAATACTCCTAACCCAATTACAGAGGTTAAACCAAAACTTTGAAAGCCATTTTCTTATAAAAACTTAATGACGTAAAAACAGAATTTCAGAAGGAGAAGATTACCCAACGCGTAGTGTGGATTTTAGTAAGAGATGAATTCCTTCTCAATCACTGACTCACAATTCTCCTCAACAATTATTAGATTCTCTCTAACTAGTTTTATCAGACTTAGAAAATGAAAGAAAAACATATGACGTCGTATTTAAATAGACCGATGCGCATTATGGTCAGTTACCCATCATGGGTTAACTGGCCATAACTCCTTTTAAAGCCATGTTTGTCTAGTTTTGAAAAGTTTCCAAATACTATTTAATTTAATAAAGTTATATCATATAGTTGAATAAATGTCACACTCAATTCAAATATCTTATTTAAATTAATTAAATAACATATAATAATCTATCATAAATTCACATAATCATAAAATAAATTTTCTCATTAACTAATAATGTCAATTTATTAAATCTCTAATTAATTATTACATTAATTAAAATAACATAGCTTATTAAATATTTCTTTTAATACAATAAGCTCACATAATCACATACTTCGAATAATAAAATTTCTCTACATTAATTTAATAAATGTAACACATAAAATTAAATTAAATTAATCTACCACAATTGCATCAATTAATTATTAAATCTAATAATTAAATCGTCGAAAAATATTTATTTAATTCAATAAATATTAAAATAAATTACAGAATTCTCGTTCGTCACATCTTTCCCCCCTTAAAAGGATTCTGTCCCCAGAATCACGACTCAATAAATTCGACCCGTTACATTCTCCCCCCCTTACAAAGATTCTGTCCCCAGAATCACGACTCAATAAATTCGACCCGTTACATTCTCCCCCCTTACAAAGATTCTGTCCCCAGAATCGCTTACAAATAATTAAGTAAATAAATGAGGGTAATTCTTCATCATATTCTCTTCGAGTTCCCACGTAGCTTCTTCAGCATTGTGGTTCCTCCAAATTACCTTAACAGAAGGTATAACTTTATTTCTCAGAACTTGTTCTTTTCGGTCGATAATTTGGACAGGAATTTCTTCGTAAGATAAGTCTTTCTCAAAATGCAAGGGTTCGTATTCAATTACATGCTTGTAATCAGGTTTGTAAGGTCGTAACACAGAAACATGGAAGACGTTGTGGATATTCTCGAGTGCTGGAGGTAAGGCTACCTTGTACGCAACTTCTCCAATTCTTCGCAGTACCTCAAAGTGTCCAATAAATCTTGGGCTCAATTTTCCTTTCTTTCCGAACCTGATCTTTCCCTTCCAGGGAGAGACCTTCAAGAAAACATAACTACCTGGTTCAAACTCGATATTTTTACGATGTGGATCAGCGTATTTCTTCTGTCGATCTTGAGCTGCTACCAGTCGTGCTCGGATCACTTTGACTATTTCTGCCGTCTGCTGTACCAATTCTGGCCCTAATAATTGTCTTTCACCAACTTCATCCCAATAAAGCGGAGTTCTGCACTTTCTGCCGTATAACGCTTTGTAAGGTGGCATACCAATACTAGCGTGGTAACTGTTGTTGTAGCCGAACTCTACTAACGATAGGTGATCATTCCAATTTCCTTTGAAGTCCATTACACAGGCTCGTAACATATCTTCCAGTGTTTGAATCGTTCGTTCGCTCTGTCCGTCTGTTTAAGGGTGGTAAGCTGTACTCATTCGCAGTTGTGTACCCATGCATTCCTGAAGACGTTTCCAGAAATTTGATGTGAAGCGCGGATCCCTATCGGGAGCAATAGACACCGGCACTCCGTGCCTCGAAACAATCTCTTTCTCATATAGCTTGACCAACTGATCTAAGTTGAATCTTATTTTGATTGGAAGGAAGTGAGCATATTTCGTCAGTCGGTCAACGATAACCCATACTGCGTCGTAGCCTTTCCGGGTCGTCGGAAGGCCAACCACGAAGTCCATCGTAATATGTTCCCATTTCCATTCTGGGATCTCCAACGGTTGTAGCAATCCACTCGGTCTCTGATGTTCTGCTTTAACTTTCTGACATGTCAGGCATTTGGCAACACATTCTGCAACATCACGTTTCAAATTCGGCCACCAGAAATGTTGTCGAAGATTTTGGTACATTTTTGTACTACCAGGGTGAATCGAATATCTTGAACTATGAGCCTCACTCAAAATTTCTTTCTTAATTTCTTGTACTGGCGGAACCCAAATTCTGTTTTCAAATCTCAATATTCATTCCTTATCCATCTTAAATCTTGGTTCGGTTCCTTCAGATATCTTCGATGTTACCTTTTTGAATTCATCATCCTGAAGCTGAGCCTCCTTTACTCTATCTAGTAGAGTTGTACCAGATTGCATCTGAAATAGCTTCTCATCAATCTCCATAGGATACTTCACTTCTAACTCCAGTTTCTCCATATCTGCAATTAGCTCCTGCTGAGCAGTCAACATCATCAATTTCTCACGACCCTTTCTACTTAAGGCGTCGGCAACCACATTAGCCTTACCCGGATGGTATAAAATCTCACAGTCATAATCCTTGATTAATTCCAACCATCTTCTTTGACGCATATTCAAATCTTTCTGTGTAAAAATATATTTCAGACTCTTGTGGTCCGTATATATTTCACACTTCTCCCCGTATAGATAGTGCCTCCAAATTTTCAAAGCAAAAACAACTGCAGCTAACTCCAAATCATGGGTTGGGTAACCCTTCTCGTAATCCTTCAACTGCCGTGATGCATACGTAATGACTTTACCGTTTTGCATCAGCACACAGCCAAGTCCTTTATGCGACGCATCGCTAAAAACAACAAAATTTCTTGTATCATCCGGAAGAGATAACACAGGCGCTGTACTCAACCTCTTCTTTAATTCTTGAAAACTCTACTCACACTTCTCCGTCCAAACAAATTTCACAGCTTTTCGAGTTAAATTCGTTAACGGAGTTGCGATCTTAGAAAAATCTTGTATGAATCTTTTATAATATCCTGCTAATCCAAGAAAACTTCTTACTTCAGACGGTGTTCTCGGCTGATCCCAGTTAATCACAGCTTCTACTTTGGATGGATCTACCGAAATTCCATCTTTATCGATTACGTGACCAAGAAATTGTACTCTCTCGATCCAGAATTCGTATTTCGAAAACTTAGCATACAACTTCTCCCTTCTCAATACTTCCAACGTTAACCTCAAGTGTTCTTCGTGTTCTTCTTTGGTTTTGGAATATACCAAAATGTCATCTATAAATACCACCACGAATTTGTCCAAAAACGGCTTGAATACACCATTCATTAGTCCCATAAATGCTGCAGGAGCATTCGTAAGACCAAACGACATTACTAAAAATTCGTAGTGACCGTATCGCGTTCTAAACGCAGTCTTCGGTACATCCTCTGGCCTCACCTTCAGTTGGTGATAACCACTTCTCAAGTCAATCTTAGAAAAGTATTTTGCTCCCTTCAATTGATCAAACAGATCATCGATCCTTGGTAATGGATATCTGTTCTTAATCGTGACCTTATTTAATTCTCTGTAGTCAATGCAGAGCCTCATCGATCCGTCCTTCTTTTTCACGAACAACACCGGCGCTCCCCACGGTGATACGCTCGGTTGAATGTACTTTTTATCCAACAATTCTTGTAGTTGTACCATTAATTCCTTCATCTCTACTGGCGCCATTCGGTATGGTGCCTTCGATATTGGAGCAGTTCCGGGTGCCAAATCAATCACAAAGTCTACTTCTCTATCTGGTGGAAGTCCTGGCAAATCGTCTGGAAATACATCGACGAAGTCCCTCACAATCGGTATCTCTTCTACCTTCGGGTTCTCTTTTCGACTGTCGACTATGTAAGCTAAATATCCTACACAGCCTTGTCTTAATAACTTCCTGGCCTGCAACATCGTCAGACAACTCGCTTGTCTAGACGACTTGCTACCATAAAACACAACCTTTGACGGAGTCATAAGGTTAATATGCTTCTTTTGGCAGTCAATTACAGCCCCATAATTGGATAGCCAATCCATACCCAATATAACGTCGAATTCCCCCAATCGAATAGGGATAAGATCTACGATCATGATATTACCCTTAATATCCACTCTACAATTCTTATACACATGCTTAACTGGAATTATCTCTCTATTCGAAATTTCTATAATCATGGGATATTCCAATTCATCCTTAAGCAAATCTAAACTATTAGCAAAGTCATCAGATATAAAGGAACAAGTAGCATCCGAATCAAATAAAATGTAAGCATTAATTTCATTGATCGGAATGATACCTGACACCACATCACGAGACTGGATTGCATCCTGCACCGTCATATTGAAAGTTCTAGCGGTTGGTCGGTTTGTTACAGGTGGTCCGATGATGGTTAAGGTATTTTCACTGCTATTTCCCTGGTTTCCTCCTTGTCCTGATCCTCCCGATCCCTTCTTGGGACAGTCTCTTGCTAAATGATCTTTCGAACCACAGTTGAAACAAGCACCCTTCTTTGGGTTTGGACAATTTGGTCCTATGTGGCCTTCCTGACCACAATTGTAGCACACTCTCTTTCCCTTCAAACAAACTCCTAGATGTGCCTTGCCGCAAGTCGGACATGCTTCTATCTTCTTTTTCTGCCCTCCGTGTTGACTTCCAGCTGTCGAGTTATCCGTCCACTTCCTCTTCTGATTATTATTATTCCCAGTATTACTTCCACCAGTCTTGTTATTACCTTCATTCTCACTCTTTTTCTTTTTCTGTTCTTGGTTGTACTTAGTCACTGCATCACTTCCTCCTTCCGCGAGAATGGCCATTTCCAAAACTCCCGCAAACGTGTTAAGTTGAAACATTGATACCTTGCTGTATACCCAAGGCTTCAGTCCTTGTTCGAATCGTCTGGCTTTCCTCTCGTCAGTGTGTACTTGATACGGGGCAAACCTTGCCAACTCATCGAATTTAGCCGCGTATTCAGGCACGCTCATGTTTCCCTGTTTCAGTTCCAGAAATTGCACCTCCATATGATTCTGCGAACTAACTGGGAAATACATTTCGAAAAATATCTCTTTGAATCTCTCCCACGTAATTACACCTTCACCTCCTCGCATCTTGTTTGCCTGCCACCAGTAGCTAGCCTCAGACTTCAGCATAAATGTCGCAAAAACGGTCTTCTGATCTTCTCGAACCCTTAGCAACGTCGAAAACCTTCTCCATTTCCATCACCCACGTTTGAGCCTCGATTGGGTTTCTGGAACCTTTGAACTCTGGCGGTCCCACCGCCTTAAAATCTTTAAACGTTGTGCTAGGTGGAGCTTGCGGTTGGTTATTCATGACTCCAGTTAGTAAATTAACTAGCTGTTGAACTGGATTAACGTTGGCATTATTGTTATTATTGGTTGACTCTTCCTGAGTCGGTTGACGTTGTTGTCTTCTCCTTGGCGGCATTTTTTTGTTAAATAAACATTTATTAGAACTTTATTTATTTCTCTACATAGTTAAGACATTACTCAACAATTTAACATATCACTTAACACATCATCTCAAACAACTTGATATCTTTTCATTCAAATAAAAAGTTTTAACATTAAACTATAGCATACTGCTATTTACATCATCTATCCTGGAATAAAGAATCCACAGGATTTAAAACATTCAAATATTAACATATTCCTTAGTTCATAAACACATCGGAATTTACATAAAACTATATAAGTCTTTCACATAAATAAACAGATTCTATTCCTATCTTCCAAGGTGCTCAATAGCCTTGCCATGCTCCTCATTCATGATACGAGACATCGTCCTGCGATCCAACATATACGATGGAAGTCCTTCAAACTGGATGGGGTACCTTAACACTCGCTCTTGAACCTCATCCATTGCATGATTAAGTGTGGCGTACGTGTCTTCAAGCTTTGCCTTCTTTGCACGACTATCATTTTCTGCACGATCAGCTCGATGTGATTCTCTTACCCATCCTTCCTCTGCTATCTTCAGTCTTTCGGAGGTTTTCTTCAGTTCCTTCTTCAGCTTATCTATCTCCTCGGTCTTATCTTCGGTTTGACCCTTCTCATGAACCAGATCCCACTCCACGTTTCCCAAACGTGTATGAAGGGTCACAATCTCTCTATCATTCTCCTCTAAAGTAGACTGCTGAACAGTCGCTCGCTCAGTCAATTCCTGAACCTCATCTTGTAACTCCACGTTACAATCATATAGTGTGTCATACATCTCAGCATCAACAGTGTACCGTGGTAGCTCCTCTTCTTCTTCCTCCTCATCAAACTCCTCCCCAGGACCCTCCTCAAGATAAATCTCAGGTTCATGCTCCTGACCAACAACGGTGATCAATGGAGATGACTCCCTCTGAACTAACTGTTTCCTAACAACATGTATGTCTCGGGTCTCCTCCTCTGTAGGTACTATAGGTAATCGGGGTTCTTCCTCCCCAGCTTGATTAGCTTCTCCAACATTCGTCATCCTGATAACAAAAGTTTAAGTTTTAGTTACTAAGTTGTACTAACGAGCACATAAATTAACACATAGACACATAATGTATTTTATTATCTTCAATGAATTACCAAAAATTCATTTCTTAAAACTCGATAAAAGTTTTCCTTTACTATCTTCTTTCTATAAGGTTACTACCTAAGGTTGTTCCCCCACCTAAGGTTCATAACCTACAGCTCTGATACCAACTTGTGACACCCCCAAATCCGGGTACTTCGATTCCACGGGATTTGGTGTTCACTGTACAAGCATCATCTATCTATCTACCCATAAATAATATCAAACCATACAATAGATAGAAATCAAAAAAAAATCTCTTCCCTTAAGGGTTACATCAACTGAATCATAAATAAATCCCAGGTTACTCTAACATTAAAACATCTGTGCGGAATTCTAAACAAATAAGTCTTAACATTAACATAACTCAAGTGTAAGACCCCGAATTTTATGAAATAAAAGTATTCAATTTTTCTTATAATTACTATTTAGTAAATGGTTAAATTGATAAATGTTAAAGTTAAGGGTGATATATGAATTTTTTTTCGAAATACACAAGTGGTTATAAAATATTCATTGTTGTCGGAGAATATTCGCTTGGTCGTGGAATATTCTTACTGTCGGAGAATATTCGTACGACGGCGCAGTCTTTTGTGGGCCCCATAACAGAAAGCGATTGGATGAAGAAAACGACAAGAGTAAGTTGTTTATAAATAACGGCGTAGTTATTACCGTTAACACTGTTGGAATATCCGGTGGTTAAAACACAGTAATACGCATTGTTACACAGTAGCTCACGGTATTGCACCAATTATTGATTTTTACGTAAGAAGGCATTACTCAATAATTGTTACAGTAATTACTGTTCAGTATTTTATTTTATTGATTCAATAATTGCTGCGTTGATATTTTATATTACTGTTGTTTTAATAATTGTCATTACACAGTATTTTCTATTATCGGAGCAATAATTCATACTATCTGAATAATATTATTAGATAACATTATTGGCAATGTCTAGAAAGTTCTATCTAAGGAGAGGTTTAGTCATCTAATTTCGCGCCAGTAAGGAAGAGATCCTTATTGGAAAGCCCCTCTATCCTTGGAACGGCCTGGTTGCCAGTACTGTGATTCTGTAATATTATTTGTGTATAATTAATTATTGATTTATATGATGAGAAAAATAGTGATTTTATGTGGATATAGATGGAGAAAATTTTTAATGTGACAATTGTTGAAAATTAATATTTTATCTTTTTCTGATAAAATAATTCATTTAAATATATTATTTTAATAATATATTGATGGTGATATTTTTACAATGAATGTGGAATATATGAGTATATGAGGAGGAAGAGTATTTTTGTGTCATTAAATGATTAACACATGTTTTGTGTGTTGGTGGACACAATTCTTGACCGAAAATTTATTATTGACTGTAAAATCGTCCGTTTGTAGATTTCGGTCAATTTCTGTTTGGAATTTGGAAAAATTTTCTTCTACAAAGTTGTAGAGAATTGAATTTCCTATAAAAACTCGCGAGATTTGAATTTTCTAATAAAAGGGCTATTTATTATGAATTATTGAAGTTCTGAAGTTCCGAAATAATTGATTTTTGGGAGTTTAAGTTAATTATTTTGAGAAAAATGTTTTTTTGTGAGATGGTGGGGCCCACTGGTTGTTAAAATGTGCTGAATTCAGATCTTCAAAGGTGGGCTTGAAAATTTATATATATATATATATATATATATATATATATATATATATATATATATTAATATTATATTAAATTTTCTGCTTTGGTGTTCTAAGCAATTTCCTATAAATAGGGTGCTTAGGTTAGAATTGAAAATCACACCAGAAACTGAAGTTTTCTCTCTATTTCTCTCTCTATATATCGAGCGTATTCTTGTGAGTATTTTAATATCTTGAGTGTTGCTATACGGTGCAAGTTCATTCATCGTTATTCGAGTCAGAGGTACTGCTCTTTTGAGGTATTGGATATTGTCGTAAGGGATAGTAAGGGATGTTATTTTATTCGAAAATGATATTAATTCTTCAATATCATTATGCCGAAATATTGGTTGGAATTTTTTATCAAATTTGAAACTTTTCATGTCGGGATTACTATTCATGAGTTACTATTCACGAGTTACTATTCATGAGTTACTATTCACGAGTTACTATTCATGAGTTACTATTTACGAGTTACTATACATGAGTTACTATTCACGAGTTACTATTCAGGACGGGTTACTATTCATGAGTTACTATTCATGAATTACTATTCACGAGTTACTATTCACGAGTTACTATTCACGGGTACTATTCACTACAAAATTGGTTTCTTTTTCTAACCAAATTATAGTTGATTTATGAATATTACTCTAGAGATTAAAACTATGTATTGATTATATTGATTTTATTATCATATATAACATTTTTATAACCCTGATGCTGAAATTCTCTTTCACTGGAGTGTAAAGATGGGTAGATTATTGGTATGATCATGACTATAGGTTCTCTTTGGCCAGTAGTGCAAAGTTGAATTGTTGACTGGTATGATCATGACCATTGAATTTATATTGAATATCTTTAGCTTAAGTGAAAATGTGAATTTTCAACATGGTTATAATTATTGTTTATATAAATTCTGAAATGATTATGTATTTCTTTGATATATGAATGTCTTTGGCCTGTAGTGCAAAGATGACCTGTTGTTGAATATCTTATGGCCTGTAGTGCAAAGATGAACCGTCGATGAATATCTTTGGCCTGTAGTGCAAAGATGAATTTATTAGTATGATTATGAACAGGAACTGTGATTTGGTATAATCATGATCTTTGATGTTTCAGGTAAAGACAGGTGATAAAAATTATCTTCGTCCTGAATGCGAAGAGAAATTTAGAACTACAATTATGATTATGAGTTATTTATATGATTGTGGAAAGGAACTGTTGATTGATGTTACAGGGATAAAACATTGTTGGTGGATTTTTAACATGGAAAAGATAATAGACTTTATAGTCTATTTGACTCTTCTAATGGATTGCTCGTTCCGCTGCAACTATGGTTGAAATTTTTATCATCTACCATATGTTCTAAATCTCTGATTTATTACTGATGAAGACTATTGATAATTTATTTATCTTTAGTCATGATATTCTTTACTGGGCTAGTTGTGCTCACCCTTCTGTTTCACAATTCATTTCAGGTAATAAGAGTGTAGTTTGGTCGAGCGGGGATAACAAGGGAATAGAACGGTGGTCATCATTTAGTAGTTATATTTGGTGAAGAAAATAGGGTGAGGCGAACCCAACGTTGGAAGGGTGTTTTGTCACTATCATACAAGATGTCTAATGATATACAACCTCGTGTCATCATAAGACATGGTTGTGCTCATCCACTTGCTGAGTATATCTACGAGCACTACCTATATAATCTTGGTGTTTGTTTGAAGTATAATTCTCAATTAGAGACAGTGGAGATAATGATAAGTCAAAGAAGACTCACCATTGGGAAGAATATGATAGTAATTTTCTTGTTTTTCTTTGGGGTCTATTGGGTTAACCAAGGATAATTTTGTGGCCATATGATATCTATCATAACCTAGAAGCATGGCCTCCCATGTACGAGGATTTCCTTAAGCACTTCCCAAAAATTCTAATTTCTAAAACAGTTTTTGACTATACCTTTATGTAATGTGTCATTGTGACGTGCTATCCAAGGTTGGGACATGAGTCACAGTTGGTATATATTTGTACCCAAACTCATAGTATATGTGTTGTTGTATTTTACACGACAATTGTTGTAATAAAGTTGTAGTTGTTTTATGTACCATGTATTTGACGACTCAGAATAGGTTGGATGGAATGGACCTATTTTGGGGGCATTACATCAAGTCTTAAACAAATACATCAGTTAATAAATAACAGGTCTTTATCATTTGCTAACTTTGCCCTTGCCCTTACTAGTGGAGGGTTCATCGCTTCTTTAATTCTTAACTGCAATGTTATTATTAAGCAAGAGTGAGCACAAATGCCCACAAGTATAATAATGAAATAACATTATAATAGCATGCGAATAAATCAAAGACATCTGAATAAAAGCTCAACTTTTGAATCGAGAATGAATAACAAGAATCAAAAGAATTCTGAGGGTCATAAGACCTTGAACTATGTCCTAGGTTAACAAGAAATATACTTGAAACCTTTAACAGTCATAAGACTATGGACCTTCTTCTCGTACTTAGGGGGATCAGCCCTTAGTACCATACTGTGCACAATATCTTAGAGCTAAAGCGTCAATAATCCCCTATGCAGGGTTGTTCATCTCAGTTTGACATTCGAGTCCGCACCAAAGGAAGTTTAGTTTGGATAATTTCATCAAGGGTTCTGAAATTTAGAACGCTCATCAACTATGGACTAGTTGAATCAATAAGGTTCACTAGTCTAATAAGGTTCAACAATAATTGATATTTGATTAGAATAATAATCTCAAAAGTATACAATAGGACAATTATTGTATAACTAAATCATGCTTTGGAAAGATAATTAATCTTTAATATCATGCTTGAACTTGAATAATAACAAGGATAATTTATTCAAGGTAAATAAGAAACTTGATCAATAATGACAAGTAGGGTTAGGGAAACTTGCTCAACATAAAAGTAACGTTTAAGTTTAAATAAACTTGCTCAATAGAATGGAGTTAGGGATAGGATACTTGCCTCGTGCGTAGATTACACTTTAACTAAACACGTTCTTTGAATTAAATCCTACATACCATTCATATACACAATACTTGTTAATTAATAATTAATCAACATGAGCTCATTCTCGTTGTCTACTTTAATTATTGACTAAACTTAGTCAAATTATCACGTTGTCACATAATTTATACTTCATGAATTATCAAACTAATTATGTATTTAATAATTCAATTCACATATAATATATTAATACATGGTAAACAACTATTTTATCATCTCATAATACCTCTAACATGATTACATGTTCATTACAATAATCCACTAACATATTGTTAGACTTAACCATTTTAAAAATACATTTCTGACATTTTCTGGAGAGTGGCGCTGCGGCGCCACTAATGTGCTAAGGAGCCGCGCTGCGGCGTGGTGGCGCTGTGGCCGGGCCCTTGGTGCTGCGGCGCTGTGGCGCCGTGGCTCGAGTCTTGGCACTGCGAGCGCTGTGGCGCTGCGGCGCGAGACATCAGTTCTAGAGCTGGCGCCACGGCGCGAGACCCCAGAAACTGATTCCCAGTTCGCGAAGAACACAGAGTACAACGAAATCAACACATTTTTAACACTAATTTCACCAAATCACATATACCCACATGTTATAATTTATGTATAATCATAACCCAACATATATAAAGTGATTTTAACCCATTAAAACATATAATCACATATTTAAATCATAAAAAATGGATTGTTCTTGATGTTCTTGAGGATTTTGAACAAAAACTTATAATTTAACACTACGGATTCGTTATAACACCGAATCCGTTCGTTTAAGGCTTGATCTCTTCGTATTAACATGCTCGATAATATAAGGGTGTAAAATTTTGGGATAATATAAGATCAATACATCAATTATCACGTATAAGGCCATATGGCCATATCACGTACTCTGTTTATTTTAAAAAACATACGTACGACATACTTTCATGAAACTGATCACATGGCTTACATGATATATATAATTAAACACTATTTGGTATAACATAACGCACATACAACTCATAATCAATACTCCTAACCCAATTACAGAGGTTAAACCAAAACTTTGAAAGCCATTTTCTTATAAAAACTTAATGACGTAAAAACAGAATTTCAGAAGGAGAAGATTACCCAACGCGTAGTGTGGATTTTAGTAAGAGATGAATTCCTTCTCAATCACTGACTCACAATTCACCTCAACAATTATTAGATTCTCTCTAACTAGTTTTATCAGACTTAGAAAATGAAAGAAAAACATAAGACGTCGTATTCAAATAGACCGATGCGCATTATGGTCAGTTACCCATCATGGGTTAACTGGCCATAACTCCTTTTAAAGCCATGTTTGTCTAGTTTGAAAAGTTTTCAAATACTATTTAATTTAATAAAGTTATATCATATAGTTGAATAAATGTCACACTCAATTCAAATATCTTATTTAAATTAATTAAATAACATATAATAATCTATCATAAATTCACATAATCATAAAATAAATTTTCTCATTAACTAATAATGTCAATTTATTAAATCTCTAATTAATTATTACATTAATTAAAATAACATAGCTTATTAAATATTTCTTTTAATACAATAAGCTCACATAATCACATACTTCGAATAATAAAATTTCTTTACATTAATTTAATAAATGTAACACATAAAATTAAATTAAATTAATCTACCACAATTGCATCAATTAATTATTAAATCTAATAATTAAATCGTCGAAAAATATTTATTTAATTCAATAAATATTAAAATAAATTACAGAATTCTCGTTCGTCACATCTTTCCCCCCTTAAAAGGATTCTGTCCCTAGAATCACGACTCAATAAATTCGACCCGTTACATTCTCCCCCCCTTACAAAGATTCTGTCCCCAGAATCACGACTCAATAAATTCGACCCGTTACATCTTACCCATCCGTTTACCCATCGGTTTGATCCGCGATTTCTTTTCTTGGTTTGGTCCTTAACCCTAATTCTTATTGGGCTTATCTTGGCTTTATTTCACAAATCATTGGGCTTGACATAATCCGAGTCCAATTGGATTCTACAAAGTCCATGAACTCAAAGTCCATTAAGAGTAGTCGTATTCTACACATTCCATTCTCGTATTCTGTTCGTATATCGTTCGTACGATATTCGTATTATACGTCGTACTAATCTTCGTACTATACTCGTATAATAACTAGTATTATACTCGTATCTCTCACGCATAATAACCTTAGTTATTACACGTACTCATTAAAATTCTCGAAAATTACTTTTCCTAACCCTTAGGTTTTACGTCCGCAGGCGAAAACTTTATTTTTGCCATAACTGAAATATTATTGAATATTTCATCACGTCTCAACATTTTACGTAATCGTTAACTTCTCAGAATTTCAAAATAAAACTCCGAGCAGAAACTGATGAATAGTGCCTATTTCGTCTTTTTTCCCGAAAAAATTTTTGTTCCCGGAAAAATTTTATTTTCGTCTTAAAAATTCTTACTCGCTTAAACTAGCTCGTAGCCAGAATACTTCCGACTTATAATCATCCTAGGTCATAGAACAATTAATAAATACTTAGCACAGAATAGTATTAATAAAAATTCATTTTATTAATAACTAATTCTTTAAACCTAAATTCTGGATAATCCAAAATTCTAGGTTGTTACATTCTTCCCTCATAAAAATTTAATCCTCGGAATTTCTTAAAACCAAACCCTTACCCGGGTTCTCACATTCTTCCTTTCTTCACAGAATTTCGTCCTCAAAATTTTAGATTACCCTTCTTCTCAACTTCTCTTCAAAGAAGTTTTTATCTTTCCATCATCTCCCCTCCTCTCCCTTCATAACTTATCATGAATATGGAGTAGAAGGAATAAAGAGGAATATAAAATATCCTTTAAAACATTTCATACTTTTGCTGAGGGGTCAAATTGGCTATGAACTCTTACTAGATTGAACAGTCTTTCGCCGTAAACCTTTCTTTCCACGATAAGTTTACAATCACAAAGAAGGTAAACTACCTCTTTCCATACGTAGGTGATCAACCTATCATATAACCCCATTTCAGGGTATGTTCACCTTAGACTTAATCATTAGATTCCGCACCAAAACAATTTGTCTTGGCATAACTTTTTCAAAGAAAGCTCGATTTTCTTATAACATGACATACCATTTGTCTTAGCCAAATCAATTATCTTAGACCATACCAATAAATTGGACATCAACTTGAAACATTCGTCTAGTCAACTCAATTGTCATCGACTACTTCTTTAAATTCTTTTCGCAATACATCAAAACGTTTTATGACGTCATGATACCGTACTCTTCACAGTACGTTGAGGGCTTCGTCAGTTTATGACTTCGTCATTATACATCATACCATAGTGGTTTGTTGATCCTAAGATCACATCCCACCAGGTTCAATTGCATTAACAACTCCATCCTTTTACCACCCTTGCATCAAATGCACGGATGATATAAAATTCATTTTTATATTTCAAATCAATTTCTGTCTAGCCAAAATGATTAGCATAGACATACAAAGAATAGCTCTTTTAAAATCCATTGGTTCCAAAAGTTGAACCAATTCTTTCTTTTTCAAAATGTACTTATCAGCATGATTTCAATAAACTTCGAAATCTGGCATAGCTAGATGACTTGGAATATCCTATTCATCCATCTTCCTTCATTGTCTTACTGCGACAATACTTAATCTTCTCTAGCACCTTCAATGCTAAGCATACTGAAAATACTTCATTTCTAGTCTAAACATTCCTATACCTTAGTACAATCCATCAACTTACCACACATTATGAGTTCAGGAATTTTCCACAATAATATGAGTTTAAGAACTATCCAGACAGACCATAGGCGTCCATTCGCTGAGACGTTCGAAAACATACAATATTATTATGAGTCACGAACTTACCATAAGTATGAGTTTCAAGAACTCGCACCTACCTTATCGTTCTCTACCTATCAAGTATATACATGAGAAAAGATTCACCTTCTCATCATATACATCTTTATAGCGCAACCAATTCCAATGATTGTCACTGTAATAAACTGAGTAGTTGTTACACCAAGCACAAACCTCTGCCTATACAAAGGTTCATACAACTCAGCCATCACATGAGTCCTCAATTGAAATCTTACAACTTCTAAATTTTTCTTTACTTAATACGAATTCGTATTCTATCCTTTACAACTCAATCTGAGTTCTTCTTCCCCCGTACTACTTCGTAGTACCATTCATTCATAGCATTAGCTATAAATCATTCATCGTTTAACAGCTCATCTGTTACTACGATTTACTATGATCACGTGGTGATCTTCTTCCTTAATCGTTTTACTCAACAATTTTCTTATCCTTCTCTCTACTATTATAGTCTTAGGTACGCATACCTAAGAGTTATAACCTATAGCTTTGATACCACTCTGTAACGCCCTGAAATCCGGTCTACTTTCACATCCGGATTCCGTGCATCACGGTTCTGCTTCTTACCAAGCACACATCATTATATAGCTAAATATAATGACATACATTCTCAAATCCCAGGTTCTGGAACCCATAAAACCTCTTTCATTACAAATAATGATAATTACATTATTCTTTACATTTGGCACAAGTGACTTTCATCCGCCACCAAGGATACATAAACGTTTATTAAACTATTCTATAGTTCAATTCATCTTTCTACATTACAAATCTTCACTTGATCTTCATGCACATTCACATACTGAAAGGCACTTCTTCTGGATACCGCTCAACTTGATCTTTAAGGGATCCTTAAGTTCTTTCTAACATCGTACGCTGAAAAAGTTTTTTCATTTAAAGCAAGCGTGAGCATTCAATTTCTCAGCAAGTTATAACAGTTGAACAAACAGCTTCAAAAGTTTAAACATTCTTCAGAACTTCAATAACCGAACAAAGGTTATGAAGCAGCTTGAATAATAGGAATAGTCTCGATTCCTATCATTTTACAATATTCATCACATACTCTTTACACTACTTTTATTCTTCTACCTTATTCCATACATATCCTATCTGGCTAGAATCATTAGCACATACTTAACAATAACAGTTCATGTATAAATAGAACATACTTGTATTGAACAGTTCAATCACAGAACAGTTCATCTCAAAGAAACACCGAAGTGTTCAAATTATGGCACAAGGCCTCATACGTTCTACCACCTTGTACAAATATCACACATTCGCACACATACAGAACTTCTCAAGTCCAACATTTGAGAAGTCAAGAAACTAGCATTCATATAAAATATGAATGAAGTTAGAAAACTTGCCTTACGCACAGCTACAGCTTACAGTTTACGTTGAACTGCTCATTCAAATTCCTATGTAGCACATAAGGAAATAACACGTACACCAATTAGTCATATAATTGACTTACGAATTGGTTTACTTACTTTACTTATCTTTACTTCTTAAGGTTAACGTTCTTATAATTTAAGTTTACGCGACCAACTTTCATTATCGGTTTACGGATTCATGACATACGGAGATGTCTTACTCATAATGTTCATCATCTTTGATGATTTGCATTCTTATCTTCTTCTTATAGCTTCTATAGGACTCAGCACACATCACTTCTCTACTAGTAGTCCATATGGTACTCTGAGTGGTTTCCCACAAACAACCAACAAACAAGTTCCAGTCTCATCTACACTGCCCACACAGTGAGTTAGATCGGTTGCAAATTTCGTATATACCTTCGCTCTCTGAAGGAATTGTTTAGCCGAGCTCCCATATGTCAACTATCAAAGTTACGTTTGTACCACAACCTAACTTCTCTTAACTTATCCGAACCATTAAACTATAATGTTCGTTAAGTCAAATTCATATTCCTTACGGCTTTCTGGCGACTAAATGCCATACCTCAGGATTCATTCTTTATCGTGTAAGTCATACCGTCCTTCGCATACTCAAAGCGATCATTCCATGTCAATACTATGAGGTCATAGCGTGAAACATTTTACAATCCTTTATTCTTATCTTACCACATCCGGTTCACTCGACTCGGAACGTTATCCAAGTTAAAACTACTAACTCGGCTTCTTAACGTTATACGTTATTATCTTAACTCAGTTTCTTCACCGTTCATGGTAGTCTTCATTACCTTACGGTCAAACCATACACGGAGTGTAGGTTCCGCACGTTTAATACTCGCTTACACTCAACCCATACGTTGGTTAAAGTGTTTAATGCTTACTTCATTTTAACATTCTCTATCCGCCCCACCCTCGGACTTTCATTAATCTTATTACCATTCTCTTCGGCTTTCCTTGATACCATTCATATCTTACTCACTACCTTTGTCAACGTCCAAGTCATACAACCATTGTACACTTAGAACGTTAGTCCGACGCTATTACGATTCACGAGGATTGTTTACGTATTCAACGTTCATATTACTCGTCTCTTAATCTCTCATTCAACCTTTACTCAAGGTTTCAATTGCATTCAATCGTTATCCAACCCATGAACCCTATGTTCATTATTCTTTCTTAATGTCGAAGCCATACCGTTCATTGTATGATAAGACCGATCGTTCATCGCAACAACGTTGCATTCACAGTGTCTATACGCTTTACACTTATCTCTCATTACCATGACATAACATCGGAATGTTATTCATTACCTTCATCACTCAACGTCTAAGGAATCATAACCTAGCAATCCCTCACGTTCGTTCATTACGACTACGGTCCCCGGATATCGGTTACGTAATCTAGCGCTTACATTCTCTATCTTTTAATCTCGTTTAATCTTTTCGTTCAACCTTCACTAAAGGTTTAACACACTTACTTAAGTGTTACATTATGTGAACTACGTGTTCATACTTATTTCTTACACATCCCCTAGTAATTGAGAAATAAAAATCTCATTTCTGGCCATTGCCCTACACCGGCGCTGCGGCGCCGTGCCTCTTCCTTTCCCTTGCATTGTGGCGCGACCTACGTCTCTTTCTTCCCTTAGTCTGGCACTGCGGTGCCAAACCCTTTGTTATCACTCGCGCTTCAGCGCCAACTAACAGTACCTGAGGCTCCGAGCTCGCACTGCAGTGCCACTTCTCAAGGTGCCGAGCCTTAACCCTAGACAATTTTCTAAGTTTTAAATCCGATTCGAGACGCTTACTTCCCGTTCTCATAACTTCTTCGTTATAACTCGAAACGAGATCGTTCCAAAGCCATTATCTTCCTTATCTCATGTACTTCAATACCCCTCAGACAGAACTTCATTATGAATCCGTTAACTTGCCATTCGATTGGCTTAATATACACCCTTCGATCATTTTTACGCTTTTAACGTTCTTCGCTCGTTCTTCCGTAATTTGGTCATCCGAACTCGGAACTAGTTCGTTCTTGAGTCCACAACTCACATTTTTTATATTCTCTTACTTTCTTATGAAACCCTACACATTCGGGTTTATTTACTAACTTCCTAATTCTCGTTCATCTTTTACGAAATTCCGCCATAACTTCGTTATAGCTACGTTTTAATCCGTTCTTCATGAACGTTTCTTCCGTTCCTAACCAAGCAATATGCAACTAACTTATACGCGATGGTTTTAAGCTTATCCATCAACAACAATTATCCTACGATGGTTTTAAACTTGTCCATCAACAACAATTATCCTACGATAATTTTAAATTTGTCCATCAACAACGTTCTTCGTGTTCTTCGTTTTAATCGATATTTTGGATTACGATTCTACTTTTTCTTAGAATTTGATGTTATAGAACACCATTCCTTACTTAATTCATCTACTCATTCATAATATTCGTTTGAATCACTCAAAATCCTTACGAATCTTATACTTCCTTAAGAAATTTATAAACTAAATTTCTAATTCTTATTTCTTCATTTTCTCATGATTTCAACCATATGAAATCATTTATGACATTATCTTCTCTCTATTCTCGTTAATATATGTTTTTGAACATAAAAACTTAAAGAAAATATTAGCAGAGACTAGGGTTCAGATTACCGTTCTTCTTTATTCTTCTTTCGTTATATTTGCAAGCTTTTCTATTTCACGATCACTTTTGATCCGAGCCTTCATGCTCAATCTCTTCCTTCTCCCTCTTCATCCGAGCTCTCTCTCTCTCTCTCTCTCTCTCTCTCTCTCTTAAGTTATAGGATTTTCAAAATCCCACATTAATGAACATAAGCTTTCTATTTATAGAATTTCAAGGCTAGGGGTAGCTTGGTCATCATCCCCCACCTCCTTACTATTCCCACCTCCTCCAACACTTAGCCACCAAGTAAACTTGGCCTCCACCCTTACTTGGTGGCCAAGTGGCCGGCCCACATGCCTATGGGTCAACCCATGGGTTGCCCCAATGGTTCTTACACATCCGTTTACCTATCCGTTCGATCCGCGATTTCTTTTCTTGGTTTGGGCCTTAACCCTAATTCTTATTGGGCTTATCTTGGCTTGATTTCATAAATCATTGGGCTTGACATAATCCAAGTCCAATTGGATTCTACAAAGTCCATGAACTCAAAGTCCATTAAGACTAGTCGTATTCTACACATTCCATTCTAGTATTCTCGTATACTGTTCGTATATCGTTAGTACGATATTCGTATTATACGTCTTACTAATCTTCGTACTGTACTCGTATAATAACTAGTATTATACTCGTATCTCTCACGCATAATAATCCCAGTTATTACACGTACTCATTAAAATTCTCGAAAATTACTTTTCCTAACCCTTAGGTTTTACGTCCGCAGGCGAAAATTTCGTTTTTGCCATAACTGAAATATTATTGAATATTCCATCACGTCTTAACATTTTACGTAATCGTTAACTTCTCGGAATTTCAAAATAAAACTTCGAGCAGAAACTGATGAATAATTCTTACTCGCTTAAACTAGCTCGTAGCCAGAATACTCCCAACTTATAATCATCCTAGGTCATAGAACGATTAATAAACACTTAACACAGAATAATATTAATAAAAATTAATTTTATTAATAACTAATTCTTTAAACCTAAATTCTGGATAATCCAAAATTCCAAGTTGTTACACATATACCAATATAAAGCATAAACAATAATTTAAATACTTGAAACCATAGTTTAAAGCCCAACTCCATTGTTGACGTTGTTTTACAAGGTTTAACACTGTAAACCACAATTATCCAACGAATTCATTCCTTTGAACTACGTTCTCGTTAAGTTCTTACCTAATTAACATACATAAGGGTCATTTTCACAATTAGCATATACTAATTTTATTATCCTACATAACATGTTCATGTACATGTAATCACTGTAAAACCAATTTCTTTCTTGCATACGTAGTTTAGCATACAATCACACATATATACTTATATATATATATATATATATATATATATATATATATATATATATATATATATATGCTAGTTATAACAATTATCATTACAAATACATGTAACATCATAACCAATTCTAAAACATGGTTTACATACAATTTTTGAAAAAAAAACCTTTTACACAGTGAATGAATTTCAAGACCACAGAAACTAAGTAATTATACCATAAAACATATCTGTTAAAAGTATAAACATACCTTTTTATTGCTTAGACAATCTTTTCTTAATCACTGATAATAGCTTGAAGAATACATAAGTTTCTCTTGTTTCTCTCTCTAAGACCTCTGACAAATTCTCTCAAAACTCTTTGGTCTCTCACTTTTCTTTTCTTTTTACCTTTCTTAGGCTTAAGCCAAAATACACTATACGTAAAACTAAACTGATAACAATTATGCGTAAACTAAAAACTGATATGGCCTTAATAATCACCATAACTATTATCAGTTACCAAAATAATAAACGTATATCCATTATAAATATATTTTATTTATATATTATTTATTTAATTTGTTTTATTATTTATTCAAAATTTAAAAACCAAAGGCCATAGGGCTTTGTTTGGCAAAACAATTTAAAACTTAGATATTTAATATATTTAAGCCTTGTTTATCAAACTAAATTAAAACTACTTTAATTTATTTTAATAACCACTTATAATATAGTTATTTGTCACATTTCTATTAAATTAAGTTTTCATACTTAATTAATTAATTCTAATAACAATTTATCAATTAAATCATTTAATCACAAAACTCAATACAAATAATTACCCATCAAAAATGAAATATCAATATAAAAATTCATTTAATCATTATAAATTCTCTAACTTAATAGTTAAATTAAATTAGAACATTATCCCATAATTATTAATTTTCTTAACTCATTAATTATTTATTAAACAAATAATTAATCAAATCAAATCAAATCAATTAAACAAATATTTATTCAATGATAAACACATCTATTAAATATTTATATAATTCAATAAATATTTAAAAATTACAATTAAAATTCTGGAAATTCTAGATTGTTATATCTTTCCCTCCTTACAAGGATTCTGTCCCCAGAATCACAACTCAAACAATTCATTCATCACATTAATTCTTAAAACTCCGGTATGTCACATCCTTCCCTCCTTATAAGGATTCCGTCCTCGGAATCAACAAAACCTCCTATACTCGGTTTTCACCAAATCTCTTTTCAAATTTATCGTTGAAAATCTTTAACACATTGCCTTAATATAAGTTTTATATTTCTTACTACATTCATTACCTCAACAAATTTTAGGTTTTTTTTAAACTTTCACTTGTACTCAATTATATTTTGAGTATTATATATTCTTTAACCCATTCATTTCCTTTTCTAAGGATCGTTATCATAAACACTCAGGATATTACAGTCACCCTTTCTTCTAAGAATTTCGTCCTCGAAATTTTATCTATTAATCTTTATTCATTCAATCTATCAAAATAGATTTTACGTTAATACTATATTCATTTCTTGGGTTTTATAACCACTTCTTTCCACAAAGATCTTTCTACAATTATTAAACTTTTCTATTAAAAGTTTAACATTATTCTTTGATAACTCATATCCTTCTCACTTCAAAATCTCTTTTCTCACTTATTCAACATACTCATCATTCAGTGTTGCATTCTACGACTTACTTCTTTCTAAGGAATACTTTCCTTTCCATATTCACTTCAGAATAACATGAATCCTCCACAATTGCTCAATAATTGGGAAGCAATGTGAATAACTTAGGATTTTAAAAGATTATCCAATCATGCTGAAGGGTCACAAGACCTTGAACTACGTCCCCAGGTTATCAAGTATATCTCGACTTGAACCTTTAACAGTCATAAGACTATATAAACCTCCGTACTTAGGGTGTTAAGCCCTTCGTACAATGTATTGTGCACAAACATTTCAACGTTGTGACGCCCCCAAAATAGGTTCACACGACCCATTCTGAGTCGCCATATATCATACTATAAAAATTAAATACCAACTTCATTTATACAACTGTTGAACTGTCGTGCAGAGAACGACAACAGATAAGCTGTGAGTTTTAACACAAATATATATAATACTCTCGTGGTGCTTTGACCACAAGACCTTACAATGTTACCTTACATAAAGGTACAGTCAATAATTATTTTAGAAATTAAAATATTTGGGAAGTGCTCAAGAAAACCTTCGTACATGGGAGGCCATACGTCTAGATTATGATAGATATCATATGTCTACAGAATTATCCTTGGTTGACCCAATAGACCCCAAAGAAAAATGAGAAGATTACTATCATCTTCTTTCCAATGATGAGTCTTCTCTTGACATATAATTACCTCCGTTGCCTCCAAGTGAAAATTATATTTCAAATAAACTCCAAGATCATATAGGTAGTGCTCGTAGATATACTCAGCAAGTGGATGTGCACAACCCTGTCTTATGATAACACGAAGTTGTATGTCATTAGACATCTTGTATGATAGTGGCAAAACACATTTTCAAAGTTGGGTTCACCTCACCCTATTGGATTCACCAAATATAACTACTAAATGAACTTTTCTATACTGCTTAGGGAGAACCTCCAAAGCTAGAGACCACCGTTCTAATCCTCTTAATACCCCGCTCGACCCAGCTACTCTTTTATTACCTGAAAGGAATTGTGAAGCAAAAGGGTGAGCACAACTAGCCCAGTAAAGAATATCATGACTAAAGATAATTACATTATCAATAGCTTTCATCAATAATAACTTAGAGATTTAGAACATATGGTAGATGATAAAACTTTTCAACCATAGTTGCAGCGGAACGAGCAATCCATTAAAAGAGTCAAATAGACCATCAGGTCTATTCTATTCTCCATGTTAAAAGTCCACCTATAATGTTTTATCCCTGTAACATCAATCAACAATTCCTGTCCACAATCATATGAATAACTCATATTCATAATTGTGATTCTGAATTCCTTTTCACACCCAAGACGAAGATAATTTTCATCACCTATCTTCACCTAAAATATCAAAAATCATGGTTATACCAAATCACAATTTCTGCTCATAATCATACTAATTAAATCATCTTTTCCCTACGGCCAAAGATATTCATTATTATCACATCCATGAATTAATATTTCATTGCTGAGACTCAGCTCAATAATTAATCCACATCATCGAATCATCCCTGCACTACAGGCCAAGGATATTCTTTAATATCACGACCACGAATTATCCATGCACTACGGGCCAAAGATAATCGTGTTTTCATCAACGGTCCTGATCATGCCATAAAACAATTCATCTTTGCACCCTTGGCCGAAGAGAATCCATAGCCATAATCATATCAAAAACTGTCCATCAATGCACTACGACCAATGAGGATTTTTACCACATCATTCATCACATTACGGTCATGATTATACCGAATAATCCCTGGTCATAATCACACCAAGTCCATCTATGCACTACGGGCCAAAGATTACTTTTACCACATCATTTGTAACATTACGGTCATGATTATACCGAATAATCCCTGGTCATAATCATACCAAGTCCATGTATGCACTACAGGCCACAGATGACTTTCAACATAATATAAATATAAGGATGATGACAATGACATAATAATTCAATAAAACAAGTTCAAGAATTAATTTATCCAGGAACCAATAACGTCCAAATTATCAATATGATAGTTCTTTGTAGAGTAAAAATTTAAGAATGCTCAGAAGAATATTTCCGTGAAAAGATATTGGATGAAACGCAAATATCAAGGATATTCCACAAATTTTATGGAGTATAGAAGCTAAAACTTTAACCAACTGAGTATAATAGAATATATAAAACAGTAAATAAATTTTTATCCGTCATGCAGTAATCCACGTATACAGATCATTTCCACAATTTAATAAGGAATGAATACAAAGGATCATTCACCATGCATGTGGTAATCCACATAGACATGTTATTCCAACAGAATAATAAAGAATGGAATAACAGAAGGATTCACCATGCGTGCGATAGACTGCACATACATGTTATTCTCAACAGAATAATAAAGAATGGAACCAGGTCATGCGTAAACGCAGAGACAGGATACTCCGACAGAATAATAAAGAATGGAACCAGGTCAGGCGAAATTCGCACCGACAGGATATTCCAACAAAATATTAAAGAATGGAATAACAACAGAAATCACCATGCATGCGATAGACCGCACAGACAGGTTATTCCAACAGAATAATAATTAATGAAACCAGGTCAGGCGTAGAACACACAGACATGATATTCCAACAGAATAATAAAGACGGAACCAGGTCCGGCGTAACATGCACAGATAAGATATTCCAACAGAATAATAAAGAATAGAATAACAGAAGAATTTCACCAAGTATAGGGTAGCCCGCGTATACAGGTTATTCCAACAGAATAATAAATAATAGAATAACAAAAGTTCTCTTCATGAATACAAAAGAAATAATATCCCTTACGGGTACAACAAATAATATCCCTTACCTTAGAAAGAAGAGTACTGGATATAGGAGTAGTGAAGTAGCAGAATACTTTTCTTCTTTCTCTCTATAGTTTCTCTCTCTAGAGTTTCAGTGAATTTGTAAGAAATAATGAAGGAATGAGCTTCTATTTATAGAAGAATGGACTACATAGTAACTAATTCATGAACGGTCCAGATTGATTTACTTTTAATCAGACGGTCTCTATTTAAAGCAAAATCTTTTAAATAAAATATAATATATTCTATTTATAATCTAATAAAACGAATAACTTTATAAAAGTATTCTGTTTTATATAAAAAGATTTTACAATGCAAAATACTATGCAGACACTATGCAATACTATGCATAATAAAATATAATATATTCTATTTATAGAATAACTTTATAAAAGTATTCTGTTTTATATAAAAAGTTTTTCTGTTTTATTACATTAATAATATCAATAAAACAAAACTGAGTGACTTATCACTTAAGCATCAATAATCAATACCGTGTGCTACTATGCAACCACGAGTATTACTGTACTTTTAACACCGAGTGTTTCAACAGTTAACGGTAAAACTTTCGCCGTTATTTTTATAGAAAGATAATTTTGTCATTTTCTAACTACGACAATACTTCCGTTGTGGGGTCCACCAATGATGTGCCGTCGTATGAATATTTTCTATTAAAACGAATATTCTCCGACCAATCGAATATTATATAACCACTTGCTTACTTTACAAAATTTGTAAATATTACCCACAACTATAACATTATATCAAATCCACACCACAATACTAAAAAAAATATTTCGAGAAATTTAAATCTTTATTCATAAAACTTGGGATCTCACAAGAGTAAAGTGTAAACTAAGCGTAACCTCTAATAAAAGAGTTGTTCATCTCAGAATTTAGAGTGCAAGCATTCAACTGAGGGTCTAATGACCACGAACCATGTCCACAGTTATAAGTAATCTTTTAACTTTAACAGTCATAAGATTATAAGAACTCCACGTACTTAGGGGGATCAATCCTTCGTATAATGTATTGTGCACAAACATCTAAACGCATTCGCGTAATCCCCTATAAAAAAAGGGTTGTTCATCTCAGCTTTTCAACATCTGAATTCGCACCAAAACAATTTGGTTTGGCATAACTTCTCAAGAAACTCTTGAATTTTATGAACATTTTTTAATATTCGTCTAGCTGAATCGAATAGCATAGACCTCTACAATAATTCAGACATCAATCGAAATATACATATACATATACATATACATATACATATATATATATATATATATATATATATATATATATATATATATATATATATATATATCTCATATATTAAAAAATCTCAAAAATCTTTTTATGACGTCACGATACCGCACTGTATTTACAGTCCGTTTGAGGATTCCGTCATTTGGTTATTTTATCATACTACATTATACCATAGTGGGCTGATGATCCTTAGATCACATCTAACACTAAGTAATACTGCATTGATGACTCCATCATTTTTATTATCTCTGCACCAGGTTCCATGATGCATTGATGATATATAAAATACATTTTGATATATTTCAAATCATTTTTGTCTAGCCAAAACAATTAGCATAGACATATGAATAACAGTGTTGTTAAAACTCATTGGTTCCATCATTTGATCCAACGTTTTTCAAGAAAATAAAAGTGTAAACATCAGTACGAAGTCAATAAATTTCGAAAGTCTAGCATAGCTAGTAAATTTAGAATAATATTCTTGTGTTTCAACTTACTATCTTCCTCTACCTCCAGTATAGTTCATCAAACTTACCGAACATTGGAAATTCAGGAACTTGCCACAATAATATGATTTTAGGAACTTATCCTAGTCAGACCATAGGTGTCCATTCGCTGAGGGGTTCAAAACATACCATATTATTATGAGTCACGAACTTACCATATGCATTAGTTTTAAGAACCGCACCTAATCCTAATAATATTTGACTAATCTTAATAGTTTCTAACTATCAATTATACACATGAAAAAAGAATCACCTTTTTGCCACATATACATTGATAGCACGACACTAACATTCCAATCATTATCAATTTGATAAACTGAGTGCAAGCACAAAACCCTTGCCCATACAAAGGTTTATACAACTCAGCCATCACATAGGTCCTCAATTGAAATCCCACCTAACTCTCTTTTACTCATAACTTGATCTTTGCTCGATATGAATTTCTCGTATCCCACCATCTATAACTCCTCATGAGTTTATCTCGTACTATATTATAGTACAATATCTTCATAGCATCAAGCTATAATCATTCAAACATTACAGACAATCTTTCTTTTATAACTTAAACAGATCACGTCGTGATCTTATTCTATAATCATCTCCCTTAAAATTCTTTTCTTAACTCGTGATCGTTTTGTTTTACGATCCTCTTTCTTTTCCTTTTTCATCATTTACGACATTATTCGTTATCTTGGCTATTGGAGTTAGGAAACTTCTATTTCTTATCTTTATATCTCTTCAAGATTCTTCTTTGAATCTTCTTGTTTATATAACAATTTTTCCTTTAAGAATTTCTAACTTCATTTACATAGCTAAATATTTCATTCGAGTTACACAATTTCATCACACATATCCATTTTCTACACTTGGTACACATCGAGTCTCTAACAGTTTCAATATGGTACGCTGAGTGATTTCCCACAAACAACTAACAAACTAGGTTTCGAGTTGCTAGTTCGTATATACCTCCGCTCTATGAAGGAATCGTTTAGCCCAGATACCATACATCAACTACTAAAGAGTACAATTGCACCATACTTGAATATAACTCTCTATTCTTAACTTCTTTATCACTCTCTTTTTATAGATATTGTATATTTATTATCACCTTACATCCTTATTATTGGAGTTGGGTAACCCCACATTCATATTCCTTATAACTCTGCGAGATTCTTCTTTGAATCCTTTCACGCAAGTTTTAAAAAAAATTTCTTAAATTACTTCTTATTGTTCAAACTCTATCTGAGTTTATTCTTTCATTATCTTCACCGCTCTTCTCTAAGGTTATAGCCTAAGGTACCCCTACCTAAAGTTTATAACCTACAGCTTTGATACCAACTGTAACGACCCCAAAATTCATACAATTTAATTCTCGACTTCGGTCGTTAACAATACCACTTTAATCTATCTTTACATCATTATTCGATATTAAAATCACTAAAAATGCGTAATATTTAAAACTTTTATACATTTCCTTCTGTATTACCCTAAATCACAACATTTACATTACATCTCTTCGATTCAAACTTATATCATGAATAGTTACAACAAAATGACTATACAAAGTCTTACATCATAACTAAATATCCATATACATTGGATAGCTCAACTTACAATTCAACAACATGTTACATTCGAAATATGAAATACATTTATCATAAAACATAAGTAATCTTCGTGAATATAGATCTCTATAACTCACTTAGCACATATCTTTACCTTAAAATCTTGACATGCAAAAGTGGTTATTTGCAAGAGTGAGCTCGACAGCCCAGCAAAATCTAACAGTTTTCATGCATCACATAACATATAATAATATGCTCAACATACATTTTATAATAATTAAAGTAACATGTCATACATGCTTTTAATTCACATAGCAAATATAAGGATTGAGTTCCTTACTCAATCATCATTATTTACCCAAAATAATGTAGTCATAAATTGACTTTAACATTTCATGATTTCAACATGTATAACATATCATGCAATTTAAAACAGTTCATCAAGTTCACATAGTAAATAGGAACCGAAAGACTTGTCTTGATCGTTGTTTACCAATAACAGTTTAATAACTTACAGTTATCTGCACTTCACGTGCCCTGCATAATTATATAATCATACACATCAACTATTAGTCACATAACAACACATAGTAGTTGTAATGTAAACTCTACTCCACATCTCATAATCTTTTCTATTAATTAGCACACAATGTTTAATTAGATTATGTTAACTTTTCGACTTATGTAATATTCAAAATTCATTCAAGTGTTTAAATCTTGCTAGGAATCATTATTGGTTTTATATTAAACCCGTTTTATATTTTATAATATCCATTTCATTTGACTTAAAATACTTTTTACATTCATTAATACTTATCACGGCGTTTCGACGTTTATTCGTCACACGCCCGATTTGCCTCTTTTGTGTATGATTACTGTGCTTCTATAACTTATCCAATACATTATTTATTAATGTTAAGCATCATTATGTTTACTAAAATTCATGTTTTATAACTTAAAATAATATTTTTTATCGTCAGAAGCACTACACATGTATATGTGCATGCCCTACGCCCTCCGATTGCCCCCGAAAACACAATAGTCCTAAAGATGATCATTTTTACTACTGTCACAGACCTCCAATTGAAAAACTTAAAGAACAAAAGTCGAAGGTCTATTCGTCCTCGTTCTGGATCATCTTGAATCACCTCAATCGGAGTTCGTATGAAAAAGTTATGGCCATTTTATTACAAAAGGTCAAAACTGTCTGACCCAGACTAGTGTTCCAGCGCTGGGGTGCGAGAAATAAGTCAGGCATTGGCACTGGGGCATGAATTTCAGTGCTGGGGCATGAATTTCAGTGCTGGGGAGCAAAGTTCTGGGGTATTTTTGGCGCTAAGGCGCGAAAATCACAGCTGGGTCGCAGATTTTGGCGCTGGGGCGCCAAAACTTACAGAACCCAACCACGAAGAACATAATAGCTAAATTCTGAACTAATTACTACTGCTAACATCTAAATTAAGATGTAAAACTTATATAGATTACTCATAAACATTTACTTATCATACATATACCAATTTAAAGCAATTAAACAATAATTTAAATCCTTGAAACCATAGTTTAAAGCCCAACTCCATTGTTGACGTTGTTTTACAAGGTTTAATACTGTAAACCACAATTATCCAACAAATTCATTCCTTTGAAATACGTTCTCGTTAAGTTCTTACCTAATTAACATACATAAGGTTCAATTTCACAATTAACATATACTAATTTTGTTATCCTACATAACATGTTCATGTACATGTAATCAATGTAAAACCAATTTCTTTCTTGCATACGTAGTTTAGCATACAATCACACACACACACACACACACACACACACACACATATATATATATATATATATATATATATATATATATATATATATGCTAGTTATAAAAATTATCATTACAAATACATGTAACATCATAACCAATTTTAAAACATGGTTTACATACAATTTTTGAAAAAAAAACCTTTTACACAGAGAATGAATTTCAAGATCACAGAGACTAAGTAATTATACCATAAAACATATCTGTTAAAAGTATAAATATACCTTTTTATTGCTCAGACAATATTTGCTTAATCACTGATAATAGCTTGAAGAATATATAAGTTTCTCTTGTTTCTCTCTCTAAGACCTCTGACAATTTCTCTCAAAACTCTTTGGTCTCTCACTTTTCTTTTCTTTTTCCTTTCTTAGGCTTAAGCCAAAATACACTATACGTAAAACTAAACTGATAACAATTATGTGTAAACTAAAAACTGATATGGCCTTAATAATCACCATAACTATTATCAGTTACCAAAATAATAAACGTATATCCATTATAAATATATTTTATTTACATATTATTTATTTAATTTGTTTTATTATTTATTCAAAATTTAAAAACCAAAGGCCATAGGGCTTTGTTTGGCAAAACAATTTAAAACTTAGATATTTAATATATTTAAGCCTTGTTTATCAAACTAAATTAAAACTACTTTAATTTATTTTAATAACTACTTATAATATAGTTATTTGTCACATTTCTATTAAATTAAGTTTTCATACTTAATTAATTAATTCTAATAACAATTTATCAATTAAATCATTTAATCACAAAACTTAATACAAATAATTACCCATCAAAAATGAAATATCAATATAAAAATTCATTTAATCATTATAAACTCTCTAACTTAATAGTTAAATTAAATTAGAACATTATCCCATAATTATTAATTTTCTTAACTCATTAATTATTTATTAAACAAATAATTAACCAAATCAAATCAAATCAATTAAACAAATATTTATTCAACGATAAACACATCTATTAAATATTTATATAATTCAATAAATATTTAAAAATTACAATTAAAATTCTTGAAATTCTAGATTGTTACATCTTTCCCTCCTTACAAGGATTCTGTCCCCAGAATCACAACTCAAACAATTCATTCATCACATTAATTCTTAAAACTCCGGGATGTCACATCCTTCCCTCCTTATAAGGATTCCGTCCTCGGAATCAATGAAACCTCCTATACTCTATTTGCACCAAATCTCTTTTCAAATTTATCGTTAAAAATCTTCAGCACATTGCCTTAATATAAGTTTTATATTTCTTACTACATTCATTACCTCAACAAATTTTAGGTTTTTTTTTAAACTTTCACTTGAACTCAATTATATTTTGAGTATTATATATTCTTTAACCCATTCATTTCCTTTTCTAAGGATCGTTATCATAAACGCTCATGATATTACATTCACCCTTTCTTCTAAGAATTTCGTCCTTGAAATTTTATCTATTAATCTTTATTCATTCAATCTATCAAAATAGATTTTACGTTAATACTATATTCATTCCTTGGGTTTTATAACCACTTCTTTCCACAAAGATCTTTCTACAATTATTAAACTTTTCTATTAAAAATTTCACATTATTCTTTGATAACTCATATCCTTCTCACTTCAGGTCATAATTATACCAATATACAATTCCTAGTTATAATCATACTAATCAATAGTCCATCTATGCACTACGGGCTAAAGATGACTTTCACCACAATATAAGCATGAGGATGATGACAATGATATAAGAAATCAATCAAGTGAGATCAAGGATAAATATTATAGATTTATAATTCAATTTATTTAGAGTTTAAGAATGTCCAAATTGTTTACATGTTAATTAATTGTGAAGTAAAATTCAAGAATGATATTCATGTATCGAAAATAATTTGGACAGAAAAAAAATCAATTTTGTCGTGAATAGTATCCCATGAATAGTATCCGAGTGAATAGTATCCCGTGAATAGTAGTACCCTGTGGATAGTACCTCGACATGAAAAGATTAAAATTTAAAAAGAAAGTTTAGAAAAATATTTTAGTGAAACGATACTAGATGAAACACAAAATTTAAGGATATTCTACTAATTTCAGGAAGTATAGAAGCAATACTTATCAAAATAAGTGTAGATTTAGGAATATGAAACGAAATAATATTACTTACATACTATAGAGCATGGGAGAAAATAATATTTTTTACAAATATTGAACGAAAATAATATCCCTTACCTTAGTAGGAGAGTAATTTCGACTGGTATAGCGGATATTCTTGAAGAAAACTTACACTATTTGCTATACTCAAAGTATCCTTATGCTCAAAAGAAATACGCACAATATTATAGAAGAAGAATTCTCTCATTCTAGTGTAATTTTCATTTTCTAACTAAGCATCCTATTTATAGGAGAATGGCAGGGTACTATTTAAAATAAAATCACGGGTGAACAGAAAGAAATTTCACGGGCACAAAATCGGCGAAAATTTGATTTTTACTATTCATCACTGTGTAATAAAATATTCTAATAAAATAAAAACATTATATAAAATATAATATATTCTATTTATAATATAATAAAACGAATAACTTTATATATAATATAAAAAGTATTCTGTTTTATATAAAAAATTTTCTGTTTTATTACTATTATAATAATAATAAAACAAAACTAAAATAACTTTCTACCAGCGATTTTGAAAAATGAGTAAGTGGGGTCCATGTAATAAGCCAAACTTATAACAAATACTTCATGAAAAACCCCTCTATTTATATCAAAAATTGAATAAATATTTACCACAAATCACTTATCTTTAATAAACACATTTTTAATTTTTCAAAAATTATTCATCATTAATATTATAACGCACAATATTGACAACCAGATCATTTCCAAGAAAAAGGGGGCTTTTTGATAAGGACTTTTCCTTATTGGCGCGCAATTAAATAACCTAACCCCTTTTCTCGACAGAACATTCTAGACATCGTCAATAATGTAAATAATAATATGAATAACTGTGTCATCTCAATTATTGATTTAATAATATAAAATATTGTGCAGATGATGCTGTGACAATAATTGAATCAATAATATGAGATACTATGCAGCAACTACTGTGACAATTATTAAATGAACTGAGTGACTTCTTACGTAAGAATCAATAATCAGAGATACTGTACAATACCGTGTTCTACTGTGCAACCACGCGTATTACTGTACTTTAACGGTAAAAGTTTTGTCGTTATTTTTATTAAAATGTTATTTCTGTCACTTTCTATATTCGACAATCATTCCAATGTGGGGTCCACCAATGATTGTGCCGTGAATATTCTCCGACGAAACGAATATTTGATGACAACTTGCTTACTTGCAAAATTTGCACATATCACCCATAACTATAGCATTTATCAAATCACACCTTATTATTCAAAATAATATTTAGAGAAAATTAAATCTTTATTCATAAAAAGTTAGGGTCTTACAACCTCCCCTCTTTATGAAATTTCATCTTCGAAATTGATGTACGTACCTGGTATGTCGAAGAGGTGAGGATACCTTATTTTCATTTCAGATTCTAACTCCTAGGTCATTTCATCAATATCATAGTTTCTCCATAAAACTTTGACTTGAGGTATAACCTTTGAGCGTAGAATATGCTCCTTCATATTTAAGATTTTAACAGGTACCTCTTCATGCGTTAAATCTTCCTCTATCTCATTTAGTTCTAATTCAATAATGTGGCTCGGGTCTTCCACATATTTACGTAACATAGATATATGAAAAACATTATGAACACAAGACATACTTGGTGGTAAGACGAGTCTATAGGCTACAGTTCCTACTAGGTCGAGGATTTCAAATGGACCAATGAATCGAGGATTGAGCTTTCATCTCTTTTCAAATCTCGTAACTTCTTTCTATGGAGCAACACGTAACAATACATGATCTCTAACATTAAATTTCACGTCCCTTCGATGAAGATCAGTATAACTCTTTTGTCGATCTTGTGAGGTTTGTATACGTTGTCGGATCATTTGAACATTTTTCGTAGTCATACGTACCAATTCTGATCCCAACAACTTTGCTTCACCCACCTCGTCCTAGCATACTAGAGAACAAAACTTTCGTTCATACAACGCCTCGAATGGAGCCATGTCTATACTTGCTTGATAACTGTTGTTGTAGGAGAATTCCACTAATGGCAAGTACTTGTCCCAACTTCCTTTGAAGTCTAGTACACAGAGTTTAAATAGATCTTCAAGAGTTTGAATAGTCCTCTCCGACTGCCCGTCCGTCTAAGGATGGTAAGCAGAACTGAATCGTAAATCCGTGTCCATAACTTTTTGCAAACCCAAAATTGTTAAGTGAATCTTGGGTCGTGATCAGAAACTATGGATACTGGCATACTATACAGTCTTACAATCTCATTTATGTATATACGAGCAAGATGTTCAAGTGAATATGTTTCTCGTATATGTAAGGAATGAGTAGACTTGGTTAATCTATCGACAATGACCCAAATTGCATCTAAGCCTTGAGAAATCTTGGGAAGACCAGTAACAAAATCCATTTTAATGTGCTCCCAATTCTATTATGAAATTTTAAGTGGTTGCAATGGACCTTTTGGTACTTGATGCTCTTCCTTGAC
The DNA here is from genome assembly GCA_016801055.1 of Panax notoginseng. Taxonomy (NCBI): domain Eukaryota; kingdom Viridiplantae; phylum Streptophyta; class Magnoliopsida; order Apiales; family Araliaceae; genus Panax; species Panax notoginseng. The sequence continues at coordinate 56,894,724 of CM029016.1, forward strand.
ACGTTGACAAGTCAAACACCTTGAGATAAACTCCGCGATCTCTCTTTTTATATATCTCCACCAAAATGTATATCGAAGATCATGATACATTTTGGTACTTCCAGGATGGATTGCAAACGGTGTATTGTGTGCATCCATCATGATTTTATACTTCAAATCAGAGTTTTTAGGAACACAAAGTCTAGAGTTAACTCAAAGTATTCATTCTTTGTCAATTCTTGCTTCTAGAATAGCACCTTCTTGCACCTTTTTCTTCATATTCATCAGCTCCGGATCTGTAGCCTGAACAGCTTTAAATTTATCGATTAAATTCGGTTCTACTCGTATATTTGACATCATCATGTGGGTCCCTGAAGTTTTTAACTCTATCTCTATCCTTTGTAAGTCATACAAAATGGGCCTTTGTGTTGACAATATCGCACTCGTACTCGCATATGATCTTCTACTCAACGTTTCAGCTACCACGTTCACTTTTCCAGGATGGTATTGAATGGTATGGTCGTAATCTTTTAACAGCTCGAGCCAACGTCGTTTCCATATGTTGAGTTCCTTTTGGGTGAAGAAATAATTGAGATTTTTATAATCTGTATAGATCTCCACTTTCTCTCCATACAGGTAATGTCTCCAGATCTTTAGCGCGAAAATAACTACTGTTAACTCTAGATCATGAGTAGGATAATTCCACTCATATTCTTTGAGTTGTCGTGAGGCATATGCTATGACTTTCTCATGTTGCATGAGAACACATCCTAAACCTCTACCTGAAGCATCACTGTAGATGAAAAATCCCTCCGAACCTGATGGTATAGTCAGAACATGCGCTGAAATGAGTCTCCTCTTGAGTTCTTAAAAACGCTTCTCACATTCCTCGCTCCATTCAAATTTTGTATCTTTTTGAGTCAGCTGATTTAATGGAGTGGCGATTCGAGAAAATCCTTCCACGAATCTCCGATAATAACCAGCTAAGCCCAGAAAGCTACGTACTTCGGTTACTGACTTAGGTTGCTCCCAACTTTGTATTACTTCAATCTTTGCCAGATCAACTGATATTCCATGATTTGATATCACGTGCCCAAGGAATGCTACTTCCTTAAGCCAGAACTCACATTTTTTTAACTTGGCGTATAGCTTGTTTGCACGAAGCATTTGAAGTATCAGCCTCAAGTGTTGCTCATGATTTTCACAACTTTTGGAGTATATGAGGATGTCATCAATAAAGACAACCACAAAATGATCCAAATATTCCTTGAATACTCGATTCATCATATCTATGAAGGCAACAGGAGCATTAGTCAATCCAAAAGACATGACTAGGAATTCGTAATGCCTGTACCGAGTTCTGAAAGCAGTCTTTGGAATGTCATAAATTTTAATCTTTAACTGATGATATCCGGAACGAAGATCGATCTTTGAAAAGAATTTAGCACCTTGCAACTGGTCAAACAGGTCATCAATGTGAGGCAACGAGTACCTATTTTTGATGGTGACATGATTCAACTCCCGATAGAAATTTTATTACGCGAGTATTATGAGTTAGATATCACTGTGAATTGTTTTCTTTTATAAGATCCAAGTCACAGGTTAGAATATGAAACACAAATGAATTTTGTGTTGATAAAAATGAATTGATGAAATAACTTTAAAAGATTGTAGAGAATAAGAAAGTGGTGATTCCGAGGACGGAATCCTTTTAAAGAGGGGTGATTGTGATAACCCGATATTTCGAATAATTCGAATTTTTTGAATAATTTTTTTTAAAAAATTAATATTAATATTAATTATCAATATTGTGCTGTGTATCTGTGATACGAGTTTCGAGAAGTAGTCAATTTGTGTATTGACTGAGAAAATGAGAGTAGATTTGTGCTTAACAAAGTTAAAAACCCTAACGCGTAGTTAGGAACCATAATCAAAAGTCGAGAAACCCTAATTTTAAATTCGGGAATCCTAAACCCTAATTAAAAAAATCCTAATCCTAATTAGTAAGCCCTAAAGTAATTAGTAAACGTTAATATAATTAGAAAACCCTAATTATACTTTAGAATTATTAATTTCTATTTAAAACCCTAAATATATATTTGAAATCTTAATTTCCTATTTTCAAAATCCTAAATTAAAAATCTTGGAAACTAAAGTTGTAAAACCTAAGGGTTAAAACTTTAGGGTTAAAACCTAAAGGTTTGGAAAATGTCAAGTATGCCATTAAAATTATTTTTGCAAATGACAAAAATGCCCTTTTTATTTTCTTTATTATGTAACTTGCAATATTTGCCAAGACCTTTAGTTGGTGAAGCACTATCTTGACTTTGTGACATAAATCTCCAGCAATATCAGTTTCTTATATCAGATCTAAGCAACCTATTATCATATATACAGATTTGGGAGAAAGAAAATCACATAACTTGCCCATTTTTCATACAAGCTCTCACCAACTTTTTCTCTCAACCAAACCTTCGAATATAGCAAGTATATCAGTCACTAAATCACCTCTAGAAACGCCAATATCAAATAAGGAGATCTAAGATCAATGATTTTACAAGAAGGTATAAACCCTAGATAGCCCTTTAATCTTGTATGCATGTAAAAACTTTTTTGTTTAAGTGTTTAATCATGTGTTATATGACGTTTTTAGATGATCTATGTTGATCCATCATGGATCCATAGCATCAAAGTGCCTTAAAATAATGATTTTTCAAAACTGTTCTTGAGCTTGAATTGTGGGCTGACAACGAAATGTCAGGAGCCACAGATTCTTGTTCGTTTATGCTTTTTGTTGTTTTAAAGTTTGAATCTGTAGCTTGTTATGTGGTCTTTGTTCTGCAAGTGAAAATAGGGTCATTGGATGTCCAGATTATAAGATAAAATCGGACAAAACCCGTTGACCGGGTATGACCGGTCAAAATCTGGGCAACCCAGAAAGTATAAAAACGTGTCTGACAACCTTTTGAACGGCCCAAATCTGACAAATTTGATGTCGTTTGATTATGTATTTGTAACCAATTTGTATCTTGTTGATTGGACTATATATTAGTGCTTTTAGAACATTCAAACAGTAAATAAATCGATCGTAGCAAGTGGTCAAAGTAGCATACTCGACCATGATAGCTGTTTTCTGGAAATTCTAGAAAACCGGATGAACAACCCTCTGACAGACTTTAACCAGTTTATTATAAGACCCCAACTTTTATTAATAAAGATGAATTTTCTATAAATATCATTTTTGAATATTAAGGAGTAAATTTGATATAATGTTATAGTTATGGGTAATAATTATAAATTTTGTAAAATAAGCAAGTCATTATAAAATATTCATGTTGTCGGGGAATATTCGTTTGGTCGTGGAATATTCTTTCTGTCGGGGAATATTTATACGACGACGCAGCCATTTGTGGGCCCCATAACAGAATAACTGTCGGATGAAGAAAACGACAAATTTGAGTTTTTATAAATAGCGACGTAATCGTTACCGTTAGCACTGTTAGAATACCTAGTGGTTAAAATACAGTAATACGCGTTGTTGCACAGTAGCACACGGTATTCCATAGTATTGTTGAATTATTGATTCTTACGTAAGAATGCACTACTCAATAATTGTTATAGTAATTACTGTTCAATATTTTATTTTATTGGTTCAATAATTGCTGCGTTGATATTTTATATTATTGTTGTTTTAATAATTATCACTGTACAGTATTTTCCATTATCGGATTAATAATTTATATTATTTGAATAATATTATTAGATAACATTATTGGTAATGTCTAAAAAGTTCTGTCAAGGAGAGGTTTGGTCACCTAATTGCATGTCAGTAAGGAGAAATCCTTATTAGAAAGCCCCCTCTTTCCTAGGAATGGCTTGGTTGTCATTATTGTGATTTTGTAATATTATTTGTGAATAATTAATTATTTGATTTATATGATAAGGAAATATTTATTTTATGTGTACAAAAATGATGGATAGGAAAATATTTATTTTATGCGGTTATAAATGGGGGAATTAATATTGAGGTGTTTTATCAGTATTTTTGTCGGAATGGAGGTATTAAAAATCAAATCAGTGTTCTTAAAGCTCTATTGCGTGAGTTATAATTTTAATCCGACCGTTGGATCGTTGTGATTTTTGGATATGTTATGCATATATAAGTTGAGTATATGTCCACAAATTTTGAACCGTTAAAAATTAACGTATGATTTATTTTGAATTTTATGAGGAATTGAAAATCATCCGTTTGTGGATTTCAAATATTTTCTGTTTAGAATTTGAAAAAATTTAAAGCTACATAGTTGTAGAGAATTCGATTTTGTGTGAAATGGACATAAAATTCGTATTTTACTGATAAAATGGCTATTTATTATGAATTACTGAAGTTTTAGAAAGTAAAATGTTTTTATTAAAATTGGGTGGGACCCACTTTTGTTTTTTTAAAACATGTGGGCTGCTGAAAATTTTTCCAAGATGGTTGGCTTTGATGTTTCAAAGGAGGTGGGCGTAGAATGAAGAAATCAAATATTATTATTTTATTATTTAGTCTCCTTTGGCGTTCTAGCATTTTCTATAAATAAGGTGCTTAGTTAGATTTGAAAATCACACCAGAATCAGAGAATTCTTCTTCTAAAATCTTGAGCGTATTTTTTAGAGTTTTAAAAAGCTTTAAGCATAGAAAACAGTAAAAGTTTTCTTCAAGAATATTTCCGCTATACCAGTTGGAATACTCTTCTTTTCAAGGTAAGAGATGCTATTTTTGTTCAATATTCGCTTGATATAATATTTTCGTCCATACTCTGTAGTATGTAAGTAATATTATTTTATTTCAGATTTTGAATTCTATACTCGTTTTGTTAAAATTTTGGCTTCTATACTCCATGAAATTAGTTGAATATCCTTGATATTTGCGCTTCATCCAGTATCTTTTTATGAAAATATTATTCTGAGCATTTTTGATAAGTTTTTAACTTTTTTATGCCGGAGTACTATTCACGGGGTTACTATTCCCGAAGTATTATTCACTCGAGTACTATTCACCCGGGGTATTATTCATGATAAAAATTGATTCATTTTCGGTTCAAATTATTTTTGGTACAATATTATTTTAGAATTTTACTCCACAAAGCAGTATCATGTTGACAATTTGGACGTTATTGATTTCTGGATAAATTAAATTATAAATCTTTAAAAATTTATCCTTGAACTTGTTTTATTGAATTCTTATATCATTGTCATCATCCTCATATTTATATTCTGTTGAAAGTCATCTGTGGCCTGTAGTGTATAGATGGACTTAGTATGATTATGACTAGGGTTTATTCGGCTTAATCATGACCGTAATGTTATAAATGATGTGGTAAAAGTCTTCATTAGCCCGTACTGCATTGGTGGACAGTTGTTGGCATGATCATGACCATTGATGAATACACGAATATCCTTGGCCCGTAGTGCATGAATAATTTATGGTCGTGATACAAATAAATATCCTTGGCCGTAGTGCAGGGATGATGTGGATTATTTATTAAACTGAGTCTCAGCGATAAAAGTGATGAAAAACCTTTTAAATCATAGAAGATAATAGATTTTATTCTCTACTTGACTCTTCTAATGGATTGCTTGTTCCGCTGCAGTTAAACTTGATGTTTGTTATATTTTATCAGTTTAACACGGTTGATGGTTAACGATAAATTATTCTGCATTATCTTAGTCATAATATTTCTTACTGGGCTAGTTGAGCTCACCCTTTTGCTTTCATTGTTCTCTTTAGGAAATGAGAACGTAGCCGGGACTAGTCGGGGAACGGAGTGACGGTTCAGATGATAGCATTAGTAGTCCTCACTATTCTATAAAATAGTATGATAATAAATGTATTGAGGACTCCATTTGAGTTGAATACTGTCTAGAAGACAATATTCGTATGAAAACTCTTAGTTTATGTTTTGTCGTATTTTACACGACAGTTGTATTATTAAGTTGTATTTGAATTTTGTACCATGTATTTGGCGACTCAAGATGGGTGATGTATACCTATTTTGGGGGCGTCACAGTTGGTATCAAAGCTTAGGGATATGATCCCTGGCTGAGATAAGAGACAAGAACTAGAGGGGAGAGACGGGGAATTCTTCGCTAGTATGACCTATCTAAGTTTATTTGGTATTTAATTGGTCGGTCCGAGTATAGGGATAATATGTGACATGTCAATTAACCCTTGTTTTATGGCAGTATTTGAAAAGGACATCTGAGAATGTTGAGAGTAGCAATGGAGCATAGGAGACCATTGAGTCTCCATATATCAACAATCAGGATAATGTGCATCAGGAAGGCAACAATCCTCATGCAAACAACAACACTGACCAAATGATGAACGATGGAATGCTCAGAGGCTTTCTGCAATTCATGCAACATCAGGCAAGAGAGACTCCTGTCCGAAATGCAGGTGGAAACACTGGCAACTCTCAGACGGTTACTGCTAAATAGTTCAAGGAGCTGGGACCACCAGAGTTTTTTAGAGAGCCAAAACCACTTAAGGTGGAGATGTGGATAAAGCAGATCAACAAGATATTTGATGTCTTGGGATACTCCGAGGAGCAAAAGGTTCCCTTTGCCACCTTCATGTTGAGGGCAGAAGCAGATTACTGGTGGGAATCTGTAAAGCGTACTCAACCTGCCGCACTGAAGATGTCTTGGGAGAAGTTCCAAGAACTGTTCAACGACAAGTACTTTCTCGAAAGTATTCGTTACATGAAAGAGGTAGAGTTCATTAAACTAGAGCAAAACAACATGACCGTGTCACAGTACGAAGCCAAGTTTGCTGAGTTGTCCCAGTTTGCGTCCCACTTAGTTGATAATGAGGAGAGAATGACGCGGATGTTTCTAAGAGGTTTTAAACCTGAGATTCGTCAATACCTTGTCTCTCATAAACTTTGCTTGTATTTAGATGTTGTGAATAGGGCTCAGTTATTGGAACGTGATAATGAGTCAACCTAACCAAGAGAGAGTAGCCGGGAAAATGATAATACCAGTGGTAGCAGTCATCGAAGTGATGACAACAAACGTGGAGGGAATCAATATGCTAAAAATGGTAACCACTTCGGTGGTAATCATGGCCAAGATAATAAGAGTGAATATTTCAAGAAGAGTAGATTCAACAATGATGGAAAGACGTCAGCACCAACACCCGTTATTAAGGAAGGAGAACGACCACCTATCATATGCTTCAAATGCGGAGGGGAGGGACACATCAGTCCAAACTGCGCGATGTAATTCAAAGCGTGTTTTAATTATGGAAGAGAAGGTCACCTAGCCCGATTTTATCATGCACCGAAGACAAGTCCAGCTGGGATGGAGGCACCAAAGGCCGTCCCAGAAAAGTCAAAACCGATAGTTCAAGGGAGAGCGTTTGCTGTGACCTCCCAGAAAGTAAGGAACCCGATCGAGGTCATCACGGGTAAGCTTATCATAAACTCTAGTGAAGTCTATACCTTATTTGATACTGGTTCTATCCATTCTTTTATTTCTCCTACTTGCGCTCAACGTTTAAATTTGACTCCGGAGAAATTAGACTTTGACTTATCTGTTGGAACTCCGTTGGGAGAAACCTTCATTACATCCACTGTTTATAAGTCTTGTTTGGTTCAAATCGGTACCTTCACATTATCTGTCGATCTTATTTCATTGAAAATACTTGCATTTGACGTAATTCTAGGAATTGATTGGTTAACTACTTATCATGCAAAAATTGATTATTTTGATAAGGTTGTTAGCTTTCATATTCCTAACCAACCTATTATTCGAATTCAAGCAACCGAACCATTAAAATCAACCACTGTCATCTCAAGCCATAAAGCTATTCGTTTATTGAAAAACGGATGTCAAGCTTTCTTAGCTCATGCCATGGATTTAAACAAAAATACATCAGTTTTGAATGATATTTCTATTGTTAATAAATTTCCTGACGTATTCCCTGAAGAACTTCCTGGCCTACCCCCAGAGCGAGAAATTGAATTTTGTATTGACCTTGAACCTGGTACAAAACTCATTTCCAAAGCCCCATATCGAATGGCTCCTATTGAACTTCAGGAGTTAAAGGTCCAACTACATGAATTATAAGACATCGGTTTCATTCGTCCTAGTACGTCTCCTTGGGGTGCTCCTGTTCTATTCGTGAAGAAGAAAGATGGGAGTATACGACTTTGTATTGATTATTGGGAGTTGAATCATGTCACCCTCAAGAATAGGTACCCATTGCCACGTATTGATGACATGTTTGACCAGTTGCAAGGCACCGAATTCTTTTCAGAGATCGATCTTCGTTCCGGATATCATCAGTTAAAGGTTAGAACCGATGACATTCCAAAGACGGCTTTCAGAACTCGATACGGGCATTATGACTTCCTAGTCATGTCTTTTGGATTGACTAATGCTCCTGCTGCCTTCATGGATACGATGAACTGAGTATTCAAGGAATATTTTGATCACTTTTTGGTCGTCTTTATTGATGACATCCTCATATATTCCAAAAGCCGTGAAGATCATGAGCAACACTTGAGGCTGATACTCCAAAAGCTTCGCGAAAATAAGCTTTATGCCAAGTTGAAGAAATGCGAGTTCTGGCTTGAGGAAATAACATTCCTTGGGAACGTAGTATCAAGTCATAGAATATGTAACGTCCACGAATTTGAAACTCCTTATTAATTAAACATGCGATTTAATTTTTATGAGTTAGTTTTGTGAGTTTATTTAAACCTTATGTGGTTATGTGAATCTATGAAATGATTAAAAGGAGTCACTAATAGTTATTTAAATTAGTGGACTAACCCTAAGGTTTTTAATATCAAGAAATTGATAGGATTCTTAATAATTAAATATTCAATTTATTTGAATATAGTAGCAAGAGTTGAACATATTGATTAATTGCAATTATGAGTAATTAATTGATAATGTGTTAATTAATAATTATTATGAATAAATGATAATCAATGTGTAATAGATTAATAATTTATAAAATGATTATATGTCTACTTGATTAATTTGTGCAAGCATGAATAGTAAACCTTTATTATATGGTAGTTAATTATATATTGTATATAGTACAAGGTGGCGCTTTAATATGTCTATATATTATATATATAGATTATATAGTAAGAGTTATTTGAATTCATGTGAGTTGCATAATAATATTGTTATATGATATGAAGTGAGTGGGTAAATATTCATGTATACCCTATTGACATATAATAATATAAATTATTAAATTAATAATGATTTCATTAAGTTATTATGATAATTACAGTCATAGTAATAGAAAATGTACATGAATTATATGTGTGTGCACTACTTGATACCTTGTAATTAGGAAATACATTTTATGCTCTTTAAATCATTATAACCTATGTTATGTGGAATGAATTGTGCATACATAATTTATAACTAAAGTATGTATATATGGTATTAGCCAAGTGTGGCATTTCATTTTTGCAAGTGCTGAGAATTCTCTTGTCCCATAATAAGAGTCCCGTTTCTTTCTTCCCACGTGAACAAGCTAGCAAGTCTAGCCTATCTTCCTCTCAATTTCATCACACTAGAGCAATAAGTGAATGGGGAGTGGGATTCATGATTGAATTAACCAACTCTCACCAACTCTCCCTTAACCCCTGTGCATTCTTGAAGCCAATGGTTTGATTTGTGAGGTAATGGCATTATCTAGTTAACCAATCCTCCATAAATGAGATTTTCATCTTCCTTGTTGCAAATTTGCTGAGAATTAGTTTGCTAAGAGTGGGTAGATTGATAGATAGCAGCTGAATTGAGTCACAAAGGTATAACTTCCATTTCCATTCTTCATTTTTGATAAATTGTTTAATGGGTTGATTCTTTGAATTAAGCACGTATTGGTTGTTATTTATTTTGAGTTATATTTCTTAGTGTTATGTATGCTCATAAGTGCGTTGGTTATGTTAGAAGCAATATCGTAAGGATTTTTGCATGATGGGTTTCTGAACTACAAACAAAGTATGCTTACTGTCTTTGATGCAGGCATGGCGCAGCTGCGCCCTTTTTGTACTAGGGTGCAGCACAGCTGCACCGTAACCCAAACTCAGTTTCTGTTTCTGGCATGGCGCAGCAGCGCCCTATTTGTACTAGGGTGCAGCGCAGCTGGGCCATACCTGCACCAGGTCTGATGTGTTCTGCTAGGATTCTGTTGTGCTAACTTATTGACACTTGGTTAGAGCAAGCATGTAAACTATTTTAGCACACACACACATAAGCATGAACATGTAGTATGAACAAGTATAAAAATGATTGACACAACACTTGTGGTCTTGAAATGAGATTTGGGATTTCAAAAGTGAACTTTGTCACGAACAAATCATGTGAGCATTTTGACTTTATGAACATGATAATATGGTTTATATTGACATGAAATGCAAGACCAAAGTGATTGAACACACTAGCATACATGATTGAAAGTTAGGACTATTTCAAAGATAAGTAACTTAAGGCTTTTCAAAGGGAACTTGACCAAGACTTTTATCTAGTAAGTTCTGACCATTTGAGCATGTATGTGGCTTGGTTATATGTTGTAAATGCATGAGAGTTACATGTTAAGATGCCTTGAATATGCTAAGTTGACTTAGTGTTAAATTCAAAGAAAGTTAGAATGAGGAAGCTAATATCATCAAGTAATGAGTAAAGTATGTTATGACCATTCAAGCATGTGTATTAGGATTCATTATGCCTATAGTCATATTGACATGAACATCGTTTGGTTAGGGTATGGTTTTCACTTAGGCACACATATTCGTAAAGAAAAGGAAATTTCTAGAATATGAACTATATGAGTAAGTATACATGTGTTGTCTATATACAAGCATGACTACTGAGTATTGTTTAACCAAGTCACAAAGCATGATGATTACATGACCTTTTACGTTTTAATGACATATAATGTGTAAGTTAAACTTGAAGTAATGAACTCAAGTATGATCATGAGTTATTTGTGAAACTCTAACATGTATGTATGTTAAATGGTACGTGTGCTTAGTGTGTTAGAGTTGGACTGAAGTCAGGAAGTGCAGAAGCTCAACCTTGGTCTGGCCAAGGGACAGCGCAGCTGCGCCGTCCCTAAGCCTAGACCAGGAGCAGCTGCGCCATCCTATAATCTTGCCAAGACGATCTGTTTTTGGTCTGATGTATTAAGGCATGCTTATATGATTACTTACTTTGTAAGGTGTGACCAATATGTCATATAATGTGTTGAGAAGCATGCTATGTGATGACTTGTTTCTTTTAATTATGGACTCATCTTAGTTTACACGTATTAATTGAAAGACCGACTTGTTAATGTTAGGTCGTTTCAACGCAAGTTAGTTAAAGCTAATATTATGTTGTAGCTGAGCAAACAGGCAAGTATCTAAACCTTACGCACTACCTTTATTTGGAGCAAATAGGTATATGTTTATGCAAGTTCTTTGAACCCTACTTTTATTGAACAAGTATCCGAATTTATTATGTTGCAAGTTTCCTAACTTACACAACTTTGAGTTTGTGAAAGTTTTCCTATCCTTCTCATATTGCATTGAGCAGGATATTGTTGAATTGAAAGTTATCCATTTAAGCTTGAATATTATTTCTAAGCATGCTATTAAGTGGTTTAATTTCCTTACAATTATTCCACATCGATATTATTGATATTTGTGACGCCCCCAAAAAAGGTCCATTCCACCCAACCCATTCTGAGTCGTCAAATACATGGTACAGAAAACAACTACAACTTTATTACAACAATTGTCGTGCAAAATACAACAACACATATGCTGTGAGTTTGGATACAAATATATACCAAATGTGACTTATGTTCCAACCGTGGACATCACCCCACAATAACACCTTACATAAAGGTATAGTCAAAAACTGTTTTAGAAATTAGAATCTTTGGGAAGTGCTCAAGGAAACCTTCGTACATGGGAGGCCACGCGTCTAGGTTATGATAGATATCATATGGCCACAGAATTATCCTTGGTTGACCCAATAGACCCCAAAGAAAAACGAGAAGATTACTATCATATTCTTCCCAATGGTGAGTCTTCTCTTGACATATCATTATCTCTACTGTCTCTAATTGAGAATTATACTTCAAACAAACACCAAGATTATATAGGTAGTGCCCATAGATATACTCAGCAAGTGGATGAGCACAACCCTGTCTTATGATGATACGAGGTTGTATGTCATTAGACATCTTGTATGATAGTGACAAAACACCCTTCCAACGTTGGGTTCGCCTCACCCTATTTTCTTCACCAAATATTACTAAATGATGACCATCGTTCTATTCCCTTGTTACCCCCGCTCGACCCAGCTACACTCTTATTACCTGAAAGGAATTGTGAAGCAAAAGGGTGAGCACAACTAGCTCAGTAAAGAATATCATGACTAAAGATAATTCAATTATCAATAGCCTTCATCAACAATAAATCAGAGATTTAGAACATATGGTAAATGATAAAAATTTCAACCATAGTTGCAGCGGAACGAGCAATCCATTAGAAGAGTCAAATAGACTATAAAGTCTATTATCTTCTCCATGTTAAAAATCCATCAACAATGTTTTATCCATGTAACATCACTCAACAGTTCCTTTCCACAATCATATGAATAACTCATAATCATAATTGTGACTATAAATTTTTCTTCGCACCCAGGACGAAGAATATTTTCATCACCTGTCTTTACCTGAAACATCAAAGATCATGGTTATACCAAATCACAGTTCATGTTTATAATCATACTAAAAAATCCATCTTTGCACTACGGGCCAAAGATATTCATCAACAAACCATCTTTGCACTACGGGCCAAAGATATTCAACAACAGTTCATCTTTGCACTACAGGCCAAAGATATTCATCAACAGGCCATCTTTGCACTACATGCCAAAGATATTCATCAACAATTCATATTTGCACTACAGGCCAAATATATTCATATCTCAAAGAAATATATAATCATTTCAGAATTTATATAAACAATAATTATAACCATGTTGATCAATTCACCTTTGCACTTAAGCTTAAGATATTCAATTATAAATTCAATGGTCATGATCATACCAGTCACAATTCAACTTTGCACTACAGGCCAAAGAGAACCCTAGTCATGATCATACCAATAATCTACCCATCTTTACACTCCAGTGAAAGAGAATTTAAACATCAGGGTTATAAAAATGTTATATATGATGATAAAAATAATATGATCAACATATAGTTTTAATCTCAAGAGTAATATTCGTAACTCATGAATAGTAACCCCGACACAAAAGATAGAAATTCTACAATAAAATTCATACCAATATTTCGGTATAATGATATTGAAAGAATAACATTACTTAAATTTATAAACAATTTATTTTAATTGTTTACACTTTACTAATCAATGCATTTAATCATCATAAAATGCCAACTCTTACAATTTCATCATCAATAACCAAAACCCTCATCAAAAATCTGCATATACCTCATATAGGATTCTCAAGCCATAAAATCCTATTTTCCAATTTTCTTACTTCACATAACATATTTAATTCATTTACTCATAACTAGTCTATTTTCATGAAAAATACCAAATCAGTTCCAAAAATATTTCTTTTCTGGGATTTAGCATAATATAGTCACATAGTGAACATATATTTTTCTCAGAATTTTTAAAATTAATTTACTATTTTTCATATAGCCAAAACCGCCGAATATTTAGACATTTATCAAAAATTATACTTTTGTCCAAAAATTCTGAAATTTACAGAGTAGACTTCTATCATATACATGTACTCCCAATAAAAATTTCATCAATTTTGGAGTTAACCACAAGGAATTATAAGCGGTTACTTTTAAAATAGTCTTTTCCCGTAAAATTCATAACTCTTAATCTATACATCCAAAAATCACCATTTTTGGACACAATCAATAAAACTCATCAAAATATCATTTTAAATTTTTCCATAATTTTTTGAAGTTCAGAAAAATTACGAAACTGAAAATCATAACAACCCTTAAAATCCCTTAATATCCCTTACTATCCCTTACAATCCCTTACCTCAAAAGTGCAGTATTTCTGACTGGAATGCAAAGCCGAAGGAAACTTGCACTGAATAGCAACTCTCAAAGTATCTAAATACTCACAAAATATGCTTCATAATATAGAGAGAGAAAGAGAGAAAGCTTATATTTCTGGTGTGATTTTCAATTCTAACTTAGCCCTCTATTTATAGGAAAATTTTGGTAGGTTTGACCTGCAACCTGATGGCTTTACCTGCTACTATTCCCACCCACCACATTTTGAAATATAATTCAGCACATTTCTTCACCAACCACAAGTGGGGCCCACCAATTCTAGATTTTTCCATCAAAATGATAAACTCCAAAAATTCAATAATTTCTGAACCAGTCATCTCGTAAAATTCATAATAAATCATACGTTCATTTTTAACGGTTCAAAATTTGTGGGCATATACTCAACTTATATATGTATAACATATCCAAAAATTACCACGATCCAACGGTCGGATTAAAAATTATAACCCCCGCAAAATATCTCAAAAACCCTAATTTTTAATACCTCCATTCCGACAAAAATACTGATAAAAATCTCAACATTAACTCCTTCATTTTTAACCACAAAAATATATCCCTCGTTTATATCCACATAAAATAAATATTTCTTTATCATATGAATCAATAATTAATTATTCACAAATAATATTACAGAATCACATTTATGACAACCAGGCCGTTCCCAGGAAAGAGGGGGCTTTCCAATAAGAATTTCTCCTTACTGGCGCGCAATTAGATGACCAAACCTCTCCTTAGACAGAACTTTCTAGACATTGCCAATAATGCTATCTAATAATATTATTCAAATAATATGAATTATTGATCTGATAATAGGAAATACTGTGCAGCAACAATTATTGAACAACAATAATATAAAATATCAACGCAGCAATTATTGAATCAATAAAATAAAATATTGAACAGTAATTACTGTAACAATTATTGAGTAGTGCCTTCCTCCGTAAGAATCAATAATTTCAAAAATACTATGCAATACCGTGTGCTACTGTGCAATAACGCGTATTACTGTATTTTAACCACCGGGTATTCCAACAGTGTTAACGGTAACAACTACGCCGTTATTTGTAAAAACTCAAATTTGTCGTTTTCCTTCACCCGACAGTTATTCGTTATGGGGCCCACAAATAGCTGTTCCGTCGTACGAATATTCCCCGAAAGAAAGAATATTCCACGACCAAACGAATATTCCCCGACAACAATAATTATTTTATAACCACTTGCTTATTTTGAAAAAAAATTCATATTTCACCCATAACTTTAAACTTTTATCAATTTAACCATTTACTGAATAGTAATTATAAGAAAAATTGAATACTTTTATTTCATAAAATTCGGGGTCTTACAATATTCGCACTTAGTGCACTTGAGTTCGTACATTCTTGCACTTGTACATCATTTAAAGTTCAAAAATTCTTGAACTGTGGTAAATAGAGTCTGGACCTTTGTCCGGTCAGACAAGCCTATGTGGTTTTATAAAAGCTATCCAAACCAATTGATGGTAAGGATTCTTAGACTGAAAGAATACCCTCTTATGACAGGGGAGTACCCCAGGTATCTAATATAAGATACAACAGAGAAGATTTAAATGTTATGCATATACATAGGGTACGCGAGGCTGATCCCCTCAAGTACTTAATCTGTAGCCAGTAACCAAAGGGTCAATTAGCTATTGATTCCATTGGAGTGTTATAGTTCAAAGTCTATTTGAGTAGCAGTTATTCTAAAAGCAATAATTATCTTTGCTTGCGATATTCATATTGTTGAATCCGTCAGATATTCATATTGTTGAATCCATTGCCAGATATTTTTTCATTCATCATGATATATCCTTATTGTTGTATTTAAACTTATTGAGCAAACTTGTTGCTCATCCTTGCTATATCATGAATTATATTGCAGCTAAGCCCGAGACCTCAAGAAATGACAAGGGTAAAGGAAAGATGTAGAATTGTTGTCAGAAGCAGAGTTTATCTTGTGCTTAGTTTAAATTACTGTTATGTAATATGAACCCTAATTACTATTATAGGGTATGTTTATAAGACTTTATTAAGGTTATCGAATCCTGGGACTAGTAACACCTTTAGAATGAACGACGTACATTTATTATTTTTTTCGTATTTTAGTTATCGTATGTTGTTTAGAGGTGGATGTTTGTATTTTATCGTGATGACCGAACCGAGGTCAGAGGACCCGAATTCGGGGGCAGCCAAGATAACACTTGGCTAGCTTTAAGGACTTTAAATTGGTAGGACCACCGGAGTTCTGAGGAACCTTGGATCCAATTGAAGCCCAAACATGGATAGAAGAGATGGAGAAGGTGTTTAAGGTCGCACGAGTGGCCGAAGCTCAGAAGATGAGTTTTGCCACTTTCATGATGAAGGGCGAAGCTAATTATTGGTGGAAGGCCAATAAGGGACGAGCAGACAAAGGAGTTATTCCTTGGGACAGATTTAAGGTGCTATTCCTTGAGAATTACTTCTCAGAGAATACGCAGCAGGATATGGAAGTTAAGTTTCTAGAATTGAAGCAAGGTAGTATGTCTGTCGTAGAGTACGCGGCAAAATTTAACGATTTGGCCCGATTCGCATCACATCAGGTTGACACGGAGGCCAGGAAGGCAAGGAGGTTCGAAATAGGACTGAAACCATGGGTGCAGAAAGCAGTGGCTGTATTAAAGATTAAGACTTACTCTGATCTTTTGGAAAGGGCTATCATCGCCGAAGGAGGCAATGAAGCCATCACACGATTCAAACAAGAAAAGAAGGCCGGTCAAGAAGGATAGAAAGGGGGAAGCAGCGGAGGCAGCAACCCCAATAAGTGTAAATGGACAGAGAGCCAATCCTCTGGAGGTAATAAGTCCGGGGGAGACGCTAAGAAAAGTATGAGGTGTAATAACTGTGGGAAGAATCACTCGAGGGAGTGTATGAAGGGGAATAGTATTTGTTATCGTTGCGAACAACCGGGGCACATGTCTCCTCAGTGTCCGAATAAGCCGAAGGGAGGATGTTTCTCGTGTGGCGCCACAGACCATCAAATCAAGGATTGCCCGAAGAAAAAGGGCGATGCAGCTAGCGGCAACTGCAACAACAACAACAATGGGTTGAACATTGGAGGGTCAGTAAGTCAAGCCAACAGACCAACGACACGAACGTTCAACATGACCGTACAGGATGCAGGGGAATCTAAGGACGTGGTGTCAGGTATCATTCCAATCAATGATATTGATGCATACATGTTATTTGATTCGGGTGCTACCTGCTCTTTTGTTTCTGAAGAATTTGCTAAACGATTAGACTTACCCCGTGAGAGATTAGAACACCCTATCGAACAAGGAAATTATTCCCTTAAAATATATTCATAGTAATTGTTATGCCGAATTTTGAGAATTAAGCTCAAAGTGGATTTGATACCGATTCATTTGGGGGAGTTCGATGTAATCCTTGGAATGGATTGGTTATCGGTTCACGAAGCAGTTATAGATTGTAAGAAGAAGTGCGTACACCTTACGACTCCGAATAAGTCAAAGGTGGTATTTTATGGTAGTAATTCGCCGAGATAATCTCATTGTCTGATGATGGTGCAAGCACAGAGATTGCTTAGGAAGGGTTGTATATGTTATTTGGCTCATGTGGTTGATACTCGATGAGTCGAGGGTGAACTGAGTTAGATACCTATTGTAAGGGATTTTGTTGATGTCTTCCTAGACGAGATTCTGGGATTGCCACCAGATAGAGAGATTGAGTTTGTTATTGATTTGGCACCGGGGACAGCACCGGTATACAAAGCGCCGTATCGTATGGCACCGGTAGAGATGAAAGAAGTAATGGCTCAATTGCAAGAGTTGTTAGATAAGGGATACATTCGACCGAGCATATCACCGTGGGGAGCACCCGTCTTATTCGTGAAGAAGAAAGATGGGTCGCTAAGACTTTGTATCGACTAACGAGAGTTGAACAAAGTCACCATTAAGACCAAGTACCCTTTGCCAAGGATAGACGATTTGTTTGATCAGTTGAAGGGGGCAAAGTACTTTTCGAAGATTGACTTAAGAACTGGTTATCACCAGCTGAAAGTGAGGCCGGAGGACATTCCAAAGACGACATTCAGAACTTGGTATGGACACTTTGAGTTTCTGGTTATGTTATTTGGATTGACGAATGCGCCAGCAGCATTTATAGATTTGATGAACAGAGTATTCAAATAAAATTTAGATAAGTTTATTGTCGTATTCATCGATGACATTCTAGTGTATTCAGAGACGGAGGAAGAACACACCGAGCATCTTCAGATAGTGTTGGAGACATTAAGGAGGCATAAGCTGTATGCAAAATTCTCTAAGTGTGAGTTTTGGTTGCAGAAAGTGCAATTTTTAGGGCACGTTATCGACAAAAATGGTGTTTCGATGGATACAGCGAAGGTAGAAGCGGTTATCAATTGGGAGTAGCCAAAGACACAGACAGAAATTTAGAGTTTCTTAGGATTAACGGGATACTATCGAAGATTTATTCAGGATTTTTTGAAATTAGCATCACCGTTGACCAATCTTACCAGGAAGACAGTTAAGTTCGTTTGGACGGAGAAGTGTGAAGAAAGATTCCTAAAATTGAAGAAGAGGTTTAGTCAAGAACTTGTGTTGGCTTTACCGAACAACACTGGAGGGTTTATCATGTATAGTGATGCGTCACACAAGGGACTTGGCTGTGTATTGATGCAACACGGCAGGGTCATTGCGTACGCGTCACGTCAGCTGAAAGATTATGAGCAGGGATATCCGACTCATGATCTGGAGTTAGCAGTAGTAGTTTTCGCCTTGAAGATTTGGAGTCATTATTTGTATGGCGAGATGTGTGAGATATATACGATCACAAGAGTCTAAAGTATATCTTCACGTAGAGAGAGTTAAACATGAGACAGTGCCGATGGTTAGAATTGATCAAAGATTATGATTGTGAAATTCTGTACCATCCAGGCAAAGCAAATGTAGTGGCAGATGCCTTGAGTAGAAAAGGCAGAGAGAAGTTATTGAAGTTGACCATTTAAGAATAATTGGTGAAAGATTTTGAACGACTAGACCTGGAGATTAAGTATCCGATGGAGACCGACGAGCAATTATTTACGGTAACAGCAAGCCCAACTTTATTGGATAAGGTTAAAGAGGCACAAGAAAAGGATGAAGATTGCAATAACATCAAGAAGCGATTGACTGAAGGCGAGGAATTGAAATTTAAGGTTGATAGCATGGGACTGCTAAGATTTGAAGGACGAATTTGGGTACTGATAGTACCAGAACTAAGATAAGAGATTTTGCAAGAAGCGCATAGTAGAGATATTCGATACACTCAGGAAGCATAAAGATGTACCAAGATTTGCGTCACCACTTCTGGTGGCCAAACATGAAGAGAGAGGTTACGGAATATGTAAGTAAATGTCTAACTTGTCAGAGAGTCAAGGCAGAGCACCAACGACCAATCGGGTTATTACAACCATTAGAAATTCTAGAATGAAAATGGGAGCACACCATAATGTACTTTGTGGTGGGACTTTCGGCAATGCAGAAAGGGCACGACGCCATATGGGTGATTGTAGATCGTCTTACTAAGTTATCTCACTTTTTACCGATTAAGATTAAGTATAGTTTGGACTAATTAGCCAAATTGTATGTCAAGGAAATTATCTCAAGGCATGGGGTGCCGGTATCTATTGTATCAGATAGAGATCCGCGATTCACCTCAAACTTCTGGAAGAGTCTTCAAGAAAGAATGGGGACACAACTAAGAATGAGTACCGCGTACCATCCCCAGACCGATGGGCAAAGTGAGAGGACAATTCAAACACTTGAAGACATGCTCCGAGCTTGTGTGATGGACTTCAAGGGTAGTTGGGAGGATCACCTTCCATTAGTAGAATTCGCGTATAACAATAGTTATCACGCCATTATTGGAATGCCACCGTACGAAGCACTGTATGGGAGGAAATGTAGAATGCCCTTATGTTGGGACGAAGTTGGAGAACGTCAACTGTTGGGAACAGAGTTGGTACAATAGACAGTAGAAATCATCAAGGTGATAAGAGCCCGGCTAGTAGCAGCTCAAGATCGTCAGAAGAAGTATTCAGATTTGCATCACAAGAAGAGAGATTTTGAAGCTATGCATTTCTGAAAGTATCTCCCTGGAAAGGGAAGATTCTGGGAAGAAGGGCAAGTTGAGCCCTAGGTTCATAGGACCGTTCGAGATCTTGAGGTGAGTCGGTGAAGTGGCGTATGAGGTAGCGTTACCTCATGAACTTGAGCACATTCACAACATGTTTCATGTGTTAGTATTACGACCGTATAAACCAGACTACAAGCACGTTATCTCCTATGAACCAATTCAAGTCGAGAAAGACCTATCGTATGAGGAAGTTCCTGTCCAGATACTAGATAGGAAGGAACAGAAGTTGAGGAATAAGATTATTCATTCCGTTAAGATTCTTTGGAGGAATCACGCAGTAGAAGAGGCTACATGGGAGCTAGAAGAGAAAATGAGAGCGAATTATCCGTTTTTATTTGAGTAACCTTATTTTTACAATTCCGAGGACGAAATTTTTATAAGGAGGGGGGGGGATGTAACGCCCACGAATTTGAAACTCCTTATTAATTAAATATGTGATTTAATTTTTATGAGTTAGTTTTGTGAGTTTATTTAAACCTTATGTGGTTATGTGAATCTATGAAATCATTAAAGGGAGTCACTAATAGTTATTTAAATTAGTGGACTAACCCTAAGGTTTTTAATATCAAGAAATTGATAGGATTCTTAATAATTAAATATTCAATTTATTTGAATATAGTAGCAAGAGTTGAACATATTGATTAATTTCAATTATGAGTAATTAATTGATAATGTGTTAATTAATAATTATTATGAATAAATGATAATTAATGTGTAATAGATTAATAATTTATAAAATGATTATATGCCTACTTGATTAATCTGTGCAAGCATGAATAGTAAACTTTTATTATATGGTAGTTAATTATATATTGTATATAGTACAAGGTGGCACATTAATATGTCTATATATATATATATATATATATATATATATATATATATATATATATATATATATATATATATATATATATATATATATATAGTAAGAGTTAATTGCATTCATGTGAGTTGCATAATAATATTGTTATATGATATGAAGTGAGTGGGTACATTCATGTATACCCTATTGACATATAATAATATTAATTATTAAATTAATAATGATTTCATTAAGTTATTATGATAATAACAGTCATGGTAATAGAAAATGTACATGAATTATATGTATGTGCACTACTTGATACCTTGTAATTAGAAAATACATTTTATGCTCTTTAAATCATTATAACCTATGTTATGTGGAATGAATTGTGCATACATAATTTATAACCAAAGTATGTATATATGGAATTAGCCAAGTGTTGCATTTCATTTTTGCAAGTGCTGAGAATTCTCTTATCCCATAATAAGAGTCCCATTTCTTTCTTCCCACGTGAACAAGCTAGCAAGCCTAGCCTATCCTCCTCTCAATTTCATCACACTAGAGCAATAAGTGAATGGAAAGTGGGATTCATGTAAGACCCCAACTTATTAATAAATGAAATTAAATTTTTTCTATTTATTATTTTGAAATAGAAAGGGTTGATTTGATTAATGTGGTTAGTTATGAGTAAAATGCGCAAATATTTCAAATAAGCAAGTGGTTATAAAATATTCATTTTTGGTCGGTGAATATTCGTGTGGTCGTGGAATATTCTTTCTGTCGGGGAATATTCGTACGACGGCGCAGCTATTTGTGGGCCCCATAACGGAAAACGATTGGATGAAAATAACGACAAAAATTGAGTTTTTATAAATAACGGCGTAGTTGTTACCGTTAACACTGTTAGAATACCTGGTGGTTAAAATATAGTAGCACACGATATTGCACCAATTATTGATTCTTACGAAGGAATGCACTACTCAACAATTGTTACAGTAGTTACTGTTCAATATTTTATTTTATTGATTCAATAATTGCTGCGTTGATATTTTATATTATTGTTGTTTCAATAATTGTTGCTGCACAGTATTTTCCTTTATCAGATCAATAATTCATATTATTTAAATAATATTATTAGATAGCATTATTGATAATGTCTAGAAAGTTCTGTCTAAGGAGAGGTTTGGTCATCTAATTGCGCGCTAGTAAGGAGAAATTCTTATTGGAAAGCCCCCTCTTTCCTGGGAACGACCTGGTTGTCATAAACGTGATTCTGTAATATTATTTGTGAATAATTAATTATTGATTCATTTGATAAGGAAATATTTATTTTATATGGATATAAATGAGGGATATATTTTTGTGGTTAAAAATGAAGAAGTTAATGTTGAGGTGTTTTATCTGTATTTTTGTCGGAAC
This sequence comes from Panax notoginseng, assembly GCA_016801055.1. Classification (NCBI taxonomy): domain Eukaryota; kingdom Viridiplantae; phylum Streptophyta; class Magnoliopsida; order Apiales; family Araliaceae; genus Panax; species Panax notoginseng. The sequence continues at coordinate 56,917,276 of CM029016.1, forward strand.
GGATGTATTGAAAATCAAATTAGGGTTTTTGAGATATTTTGCGAGGGTTATAATTTTTAATCCGACTGTTGGATCGTTGTTATTTTTGGATATGTTATACATATATAAGTTAAGTATATGTCCACAAATTTTTAACCGTTAAAAATGAACGTATGATTTGTTATGAATTTTACGAGATGACTGGTTCAGAAATTATTGAATTTTCGGAGTTAATCATTTTGGTAGAAAATTCTAGAATTGGTGGGCCCCTCTTGGTTGGTGAAGAAATGTGCTGAGATTTTTATTCAAATGTGGTGGGTGGGAATAGTAGCAGGTAAAGCCATCAGGTTGCTGGTTAAGTCTGCTTCGGCGTGCTAACATTTTTCTATAAATAGAGTGCTAAGTTAGAATTGAAAATCACACCAGAATTCATAAGTTTTCTCTCTTTCTCTCTCTAGATTATTTAGTGTATTTTGTGAGTATTTAGATACTTTGAAAGTTGCTATTCAGCACAAGTTTCATTCAGCCTCATATCCGATATTCAGTCAGAAGTACGGTTATTTTGAGGTAAGGGATATTATTTTCTTCTTAAATGATATTATTTTCTTCAATATCATTATGCTGAAATATTGATATGAGTTTTTTTTATCAAATTTAGAACTTTTTGGGTCGGGATTACTATTCACGTATACGTTACTATTCACGTATACGGTACTATTCACGAATACGGCACTATTCACCAAAAAATAAAATTTTTCCTTTTTATCCAAGATATCTATTATGATTACTATCTTTGATTGTATCCATATTTTGATCTTTATTTTTGAATTCTGCTTCACAATTGATTATTATGAAGTATTATTGATCTTGGATAAACTGTTATACGAATCCCTACTATTTGTCCTTCTGTCTCACTAGATTCGTTTTCTTTAAGATATTTTTCATCATCCTCAGTCCTAAATGATGATATTACTGAATATCTTTGGCCTGTAGTGCAAAGATGTATAATTACCTGATAAATATCTTTGGCCTGTAGTGCAAAGATGAACAAGTGTTGAGATGAACATGACCGACTGGTGTTACAAATGAATATCTTTGGCCTGTAGTGCAAAGATGAATATTTCATTCAAGATGTATATTGATTGATGTTACAGGGATAAAATATTGATGATGGACTTTTAAATCTTAGAAGATAGTAGAATTCTTTCTCTACTTGACTCTTCTAATGGTTTGCTATTTCCGCTGCAGTTGTTGATCTAAAACTTGTTGTCGATTATATTCTATTAGATTTTTCCCTGTTGAATACTAATGATAATTTGTTGTATATTATCTTAGTCATAATATTCTTTACTGGGCTAGTTGAGCTCACCCTTTTCCTTTTTGTTCCATTTTTCTTCTCAGGAGGTGAGAACATAGCTGGATCTAGTCGGGGTATGGAGTGATGGTTCTAGAAAGATATTTTAGCAGTCCTCACTATTTCTGTAAAATAGTGTTTGAATAATTGTAATGAGGGCTTATTTGAGTGTGGATATTGTCTAGAAGATAATATTTGTATTTAAACTCACAGTATGTGTTGTCGTATTTTGCACGACAATTGTATTATTGAAGTTGTAGTTTTTTTTTGTACAATGTATTTGGCGACTCAGAATGGGTGTTGTATACCTATTTTGGGGGCGTCACAGTTGGTATCAGAGCTTAGGGATATGATCCCTGGCTGAGATGTGAGACAAGAACTAGAAGGGGAGAGACGGGGAATTCCTTCGCTAGTATGACCTGAATAAGTTTATTTGGTAATTATTTGGTTGGTCAGATATAGGGATGTAGTATTTGAGAATGACAGCAGATAACGTTAACAATGGAGTGAATGAGACTGTGGAGACACCTTTAATCACCACCCAGGGGAACGTGCAACAGGAAGGCAATATTCCTCTTGTAAACAACGTTACCGAGCAAACGATAAATGATGGAATGTTTAGGAGCTTTTTGCAGTTCATGCAAAATCAGACGAGGAAGACTCGTGTGCAGAATACGGGTGGAAATGATAACAACGCGCGGTTTGTCACAGCCAAGCAGTTCAAAGAATTGGGACCACCAGAATTTAAGGGAAAGCCGGATCCGATCATGGCGAAAACGTGGGTCAAACAAATTACCAAGATATTCGATGTCTTAGGATGCACGGAGGAACAGAAGGTTCCATTCGCCACCTTTATGTTCCGCGGTGAGGCAGACTACTGGTGGGAGTCTGTGAAGCGTACCCAGCCTGACACACTCAACATGTCTTGGGAAACATTTCAGAAGCTGTTCAATGATAAGTATTTTCCTGAAAGTATTCGTCATATGGAGGTAGAATTTATTAGAATGGAACAAAACAACATGACGGTGTCCCAGTATGAGGCGAAGTTTACAGAGTTATCCAGGTTTGCACCTCATTTGGTCGAGAATGAGGAAGGAATGATAAGGATGTTTTTGAGAGGTTTAAAACCCGAGATTTGGCAATATCTTATCTCTCATAAATGTTCTTTATATTCAGATGTTGTAAACAGGACTCAATTATTAGAGTGAGATAATGAGTATGTTCAATCGAGGGACCACAATCAGGGTCATACTGGTGACAGCAGTCATCGGAGCGATGAGAACCAGCGAGGAGGGAAAAATACAGACAAAAAGTGTAACCACTTGGGTGGTCATCGTGGCCATGATAATAGGAGAGGTGAGTCAAGTGGAAATTTCAAGAAGAGAAGATTTAACGATGACAATAAGACGTCGACAGCAGCACCAGCACCAGGAACAAATTCTTGGGGAGGAGAACGACCGCCAGTTAGATGTTACAGATGCGGAGAGGAGGGACATATAAGTCCAAACTACCCACAACAGTTCAAGGTATGTTATAATTATGGAAAGGAAGGACATATCGCTCGAGATTGTACTATAGCGAAACCAAGTCCAGCTGGGACGGTGACACCAACGGCGGATACGGACAAAATAAATTCAGTGGTTTTTGGAAGAACGTTTGTCGTGACTGCCCAAAACGCGAGGAACCCGAACGAAGGTATAACGGGTTAGTTAATTATAAATTTTTGTGAAGTTTATACCTTACTAGATACCGGTTCTACCCATTCTTTTATCTCTCCTACTTGTGCTCAATGTTTAAACTTGACTCCAGAGAAATTAGACTTTGACCTATCTGTGGAGACTCCGTTAGGAGAAACTTTCATTACATCTACAGTTTATAAATCTTGTTTAATCCAAGTTGGCACAATCACATTACCTGTTGACCTTATCTCTTTAAAGATACTTGCTTTTGATGTGATTTTAGGAATTGATTGGTTAACTACTCATCATGCCAAAATTGATTGTTTTCGTAAGGTTGTTAGTTTTCATATTCCTAACCAACCTGTTATGCGAATTCAAGCAACAAAACCACTAAAATCAATCGCTGTCATACCAAGCCATAAAGCCATTCGTTTATTGAAAAATGGATGTCAAGCTTTCTTAGCCCATGTCATGGACTTGAACAAAAATACGTCAGATTTGAATGATATTTCTGTTGTTAGTGAATTTCTTGACGTATTTCCTGAAGAATTTCCTGGCCTAACCCGGAGCGTGATATTGAATTTTTGTATTGATCTTCAACCCGATACAAAACCCATTTCTAAAATCTCATATTGAATAGCTCCTATTGAACTTCAGGAGTTAAAAACCCAACTATAGAAGTTGGTACCCGAGCCTCTATCTGGTGACTTCCTTTGTGGAATGCACCAAAGCCAGACTCTCCGTAAGGGACTCTATATTTGTGTGGTGATAAAATAATAGGTGTCATTGTGACGTGCTATCCAAGATTGGGATATGAATCACAATTGAGAGCAACCGAAGTCGGTGACCTAAGTACGTAGCTTTCTGGGCTTAGCTGGTTACTATCGGAGATTCGTGGAAGGATTTTCTCGAATCGGTACTCCGTTAACTTAGCTGACTCAGAAAGATACAAAATTCGTATGAAGCGAGGAATGCGAGAAGATTTTCCAATAGCTCAAGAGGCGACTCATTCGGAACCTGTTTTGACCATACCATCATGAAAAAGCGAACGTGGTAGCTGACGCGTTGAGTAGAAGATTGTACTCGAGTACGAGTGCGATATTGTTGAACACAAAGACCTATTTTGTATATTTTATAAATGATAGAGATAGAGTTAATGACTCTAGGGACCCACGTGATGATATACGAGTAAAATCGACTTTAATCGATAACGTTAAAGCCACTCAAGCTACAGAACTGGAGCTGATGAATATAAAGAAGAAGGTGTAAGAATGTGTTATTCTAGAAGTAAGAGTCGATGAAGAGAAGAAAGCTCAAGCCTTCGATTTATTTGAAATCCTCGATCGAGTAGGAACTGTGGCCTATAGACTCGTCTTAACGCTAAGTATGTCGCGTGTTCATAACGTTTTTCATGTATCGATGTTACGTAAATATGTGGACGACCCGAATCATATTATTGCGTTAGAACCAGATGAGATAGCCGAAGATTTAACGTACGAGGAGGTACCTGTTAAGATATTGGATAGGAAAGAACATGTCCTATGCACGAAGGTTATACCACAAGTTAAGATTTTGTGGAGAGACCATGCTATTGAAGAAATGACTTGAGAGTTGGAATCAGAAATAAAAACGAGGTATCCTCACCTTTTCGAAACACCAGGTACGTATGTCAATTTCGAGGACGAAATTTCATAAGCAGGGGAGGTTGTAAGACCCCAACTTATTAATAAATGAAATTAAATTTCCTCTATTTATTATTTTGAAATAGAAAGGGTTGATTTGATTAATGTGGTTAGTTATGGGTAAAATACGTAAATATTTCAAATAAGCAAGTGGTTATAAAATATTCATTTTTGGTCGGTGAATATTCGTGTGGTCGTGGAATATTCTTTCTGTCGGGAAATATTCGTACGACGGCGCAGCTATTTGTGGGCCCCATAACGGAAAATGATTGGATGAAGATAACGACAAAAATTGAGTTTTTATAAATAACGGCGTAGTTGTTACCGTTAACACTGTTGGAATACCTGGTGGTTAAAATATAGTAGCACACGGTATTGCACCAATTATTGATTCTTACGAAGGAAGGCACTACTCAATAATTATTACAGTAGTTACTGTTCAATATTTTATTTTATTGATTCAATAATTACTGCGTTGATATTTTATATTATTGTTGTTTCAATAATTGTTGCTGCACAGTATTTTCCTTTATCAGATCAATAATTCATATTATTTAAATAATATTATTAGATAGCATTATTGGTAATGTCTTGAAAGTTCTGTCTAAGGAGAGGTTTGGTCATCTAATTGTGCGCTAGTAAGGAGAAATCCTTATTGGAAAGTCCCCTCTTTCCTGAGAACGGCCTGGTTGTCATAAATGTGATTCTGTAATATTATTTGTGAATAATTAATTATTGATTCATATGATAAGGAAATATTTATTTTATATGGATATAAATGAGGGATATATTTTGTGGTTAAAAATGAAGGAGTTAATGTTGAAGTGTTTTATCTGTATTTTTGTTGGAACGGAGGTATTGAAAATCAAATTAGGGTTTTTAAGATATTTTGCGAGGGTTATAATTTTTAATCCGACCGTTGGATCGTTGTGATTTTTGGATATGTTATACATATATAAGTTGAGTATATGTCCACAAATTTTGAATCGTTAAAAATGAACGTATGATTTTTTATGAATTTTACGAGATGACTGGTTCAGAAATTGTTGAATTTTCAGAGTTAATCATTTTGGTGGAAAATTCTAGAATTGGTGGGCCCCTCTTGGTTGGTGAAGAAATGTGCTGAGATTTTTATTCAAATGTGGTGGGTGGGAATAGTAGCAGGTAAAGCCATCAGGTTGCAGGTTAAGTCTGTTTCGACGTGCTAATATTTTCCTATAAATAGAGGGCTAAATTAGAATTGAAAATCACTCCAGAATTCATAAGTTTTCTCTCTTTCTCTCTCTAGATTATTGAGTGTATTTTATGAGTATTTAGATACTTTGAAAGTTGCTATTCAGCACAAGTTTCATTTAGCCTCATATCTGATATTAAGTCAGAAGTACGGTTATTTTGAGGTAAGGGATATTATTTTCTTCTTAAATGATATTATTTTCTTCAATATCATTATGCTGAAATATTGATATGAGTTTTTTTTATCAAATTTGGAACTTTTTGTGTCGGGGTTACTATTCACGTATACGTTACTATTCACGTATACGGTACTATTCACGAATACGGCACTATTCACCGAAAATAAAATTTTCTCTTTTTGTCCAAGATATCTATTATGGTTACTATCTTTAATTGTATCCATGTTTTGATCTTTATTTTTGAATTCTGCTTCACAATTGATTATTATGAAGTATTATTGATCTTGGATAAACTGTTATACGAATCCCTACTATTTGTCCTTCTGTCTCACTGGATTCATTTTCTTTAAGATATTTTTCATCATCCTCAGTCCTAAATGATGATATTACTGAATATCTTTGGCCTGTAATGCAAAGATGTATGATTACCTGATGAATATCTTTGGCCTGTAGTGCAAAGATGAACAGGTGTTGAGATAAACATGACCGACTGGTGTTACAAATGAATATCTTTGGCCTGTAGTGCAAAGATGAATATTTGATTCAAGATGTATATTGATTGATGTTACAGGGATAAAATATTGATGATGGACTTTTAAATCTTAGAAGATAGTAGAATTCTTTTCTCTACTTGACTCTTCTAATGGTTTGCTGTTTTCGCTGCAGTTGTTGATCTAAAACTTGTTGTCGATTATATTCTATCGGATTTTTTCCTGTTGAATACTAATGATAATTTGTTGTATATTATCTTAGTCATAATATTCTTTACTGGGCTAGTTGAGCTCACCCTTTTCCTTTTTGTTCCATTTTTCTTCTTAGGAGGTGAGAACATAGTAGGATCTAGTCGGGATATGGAGTGATGGTTCTAGAAAGATGTTTTAGCAGTCCTCACTATTTCTGTAAAATAGTGTTTGAATAATTGTAATGAGGACTTATTTGAGTGTGAATATTGTCTAGAAGATAATATTTGTATTTAAACTCACAGTATATGTTGTCGTATTTTGCACGACAATTGTATTATTGAAGTTGTAGTTTGCTTTTTGTACCATGTATTTGGCGACTCAGAATGGGTGTTGTATACCTATTTTGGGGGCGTCACAATTCATGATTGAATTAACCAACTCTCACCAACTCTCCCTTAACCCTTGTGCATTCTTGAAAGCGAATGGTTTGATTTGTGAGGTAATGGCATTATCTTTTTAACCAATCCTCTATAAATGAGATTTTTTTCTTCCTTGTTCCAAATTTGCTGAGAATTAGTTTGCTAAGAGTGGGTAGATTGATAGATAGCAGATAAATTGAGTCACAAAGGTATAACTTCCATTCCCATTCTTCATTTTTGATAAATTGTTTAATGGGTTGATTCTTTGAATTAAGCATGTATTGGTTGTTATTTAATTTGAGTTATGTTTCTTAGTGTTATGTATGCTCATAAGTGTGTTGGGTTATGTTAGAAGCAATATTGTAAGGATTTTTGCATGATGGGTTACTGAACTGCAAACAGAGTCTGCTTACTGTCATTGATGCAGGTATGGCACAGCTGCGCCCTTTTTGTACTAGGGTACAGCGCAGCTGCGCTGTAACCCAAACTCAGTTTCTATTTCTGGCATGGCGCAACTGCGCCCTATTTGTACTAGGGTGCAGCGCAGCTGCGCCATACCTGCACCAGGTCTGATGTGTTCTGCTAGGAATCTGTTGTGCTAACTTGTTGACACTTGGTTAAAGCAAGCATGTAAACTATTTTAGCACACACACACATAAGCATGAACATGTAGTATGAACAAGTATAGAAATGATTGACACAACATTTGCGGTCTTGAAATGAGATTTGGGATTTCAAACGTGAACTTTGTCACGAACAAATCATATGAGCATTTTGACTTTATGAACATGATAATATGGTTTATATTCACATGAAATGCAAGACTAAAGTGATTGAACACACTAGCATACATGATTGAAAGTTTGGACTATTTCAAAGATAAGTAACTTAAGGCTTTTCAAAGGGAACTTGACCAAGACTTTTATCTAGTAAGTTCTGACCATTTGAGCATGTATGTGGCTTGGTTATATGTTGTAAATGCATGAGCGTTACATGTTAAGATGCCTTGAATATGCTAAGTTGACTTAGTGGTAAATTCAAAAAAAGTTAGAATGAGGAAGCTAATATCATCAAGTAATGAGTAAAGTATGTTATGACCATTCAAGCATGTGCATTAGGATTCATTATGCCTATAGTCATATTGACATGAACATCGTTTGGTTAAGGTATGGTTTTCACTTAGGCACATATAGTCATAAAGAAAAGGAAATTTCTAGAATATGAACTATGTGAGTAAAGTATACATGTGTTGTCTATATACAAGCATGACTACTGAGTATTGTTTAACCAAGTCACAAAGCATGATGATTATATGACCTTTTACGTTTTAATGACATATAATGTGTAAGTTAAACTTGAAATAATGAACTCAAGTATGATCATGTGTTATTTGTGAAACTCTAACATGTATGTATGTTAAATGGTACGTGTGCTTAGTTTGTTAGAGTTGGACTGAAGTCAGGAAGTGCAGAAGCTCAACCTTGGTCTGGCTAAGGGACAACACAGCTGCGCCGTCCCTAAGCCTAGACCAGGCGTAGCTGCGCAGTCCTGCAGTCTTGCCAAGATGATCTATTTTTGGTCTGAGGTATTAAGGCATGCTTATATGATTACTTACTTTGTAAGGTGTGACCAATATATCATACAATGTGTTGAGAAGCATGCTATGTGATGACTTGTTTCTTTTAAGTGTGGACTCATCTTAGTTTACACGTCCTAATTGAAAGACCGACTTGTTAATGTTAGGTCGTTTCAACGCAAGTTAGTTAAAGCTAATATTATATTGTAGCTGAGCAAACATGCAAGTATCTAAACCTTACGCACTACCTTTATTTGGAGCAAATAGGTATATGTTTATGCAAGTTCTTTGAACCCTACTTTTATTGAACAAGTATCCGAATTTATTATGTTGCAAGTTTCCTAACTTACACAACTTTGAGTTTGTGAAAGTTTTCCTATCCTTCTCATATTGCATTGAGCATGATATTGTTGAATTGAAAGTTATCCATTTAAGCTTGAATATTATTTCTAAGCATGCTATTAAGTGGTTTAATTTCCTTACAATTATTCCACATCGATATTATTGATATTCGCACTTAGCGCAATTTAGTTCGTACATTCTTGCACTTGTACATCATTTAAAGTTCAAAAATTCTTGAACTGTGGTAAATAGAGTCTGGACCTTTGTCCGGTCAGACAAGCCTCTGTAGTTTTATAAAAGCTATCCAAACCAATTGATGGTAAGGATTCTTAAACTGAAAGAATACCCTCTTATGATAGGGGAGTACCCCATGTATCTAATATAAGATACAACAGAGAAGATTTAAATGTTATGCATATACATAGGGTACGCGAGGCTGATCCCCTCAAGTACTTAATCTGTAGCTAGTAACCAAAGGGTCAATTAGCTATTGATTCCATTGGAGTGTTATAGTTCAAAGTCTATTTGAGTAGCAATTATTCTAAAAGCAATCATTATTTTTGCTTGCGATATTCATATTGTTGAATCCGTCAGATATTCATATTGTTGAATCCATTGCCAGATATTTTTCCATTCATCATGATATATCCTTATTGTTGTATTTAAACTTATTGAGCAAATTTGTTGCTCATCCTTGCTATATCATGAATTATATTGCAGCTAAGCCCGAGACCTCAGGAAATGACAAGGGTAAAGGAAAGATGTAGAATTGTTGTCAGAAGTAGAGTTTATCTTGTGCTTAGTTTAAATTACTGTTATGTAATATGAACCCTAATTACTATTATAGGGTATGTTTATAAGACTTTATTAAGGTTGGCGAATCTTGGGACTAGTAACACCTTTTGAATGAACGACGTACATTTATTATTTTTTTCGTATTTTAGTTATCGTATGTTGTTTAGAGGTAGATGTTTGTATTTTATCGTGATGACCGAACCGGGGTCAGAGGACCCGAATTCGGGGGCTTCACAGAATATTTGTTGACCCGGCAAAGATTGAAGCTATTCAAAACTGGGAGCAACCTAAATCGGTGACCGAAGTACGTAGCTTTCTCGGCTTAGCTAGTTATTATCGGAGATTCGTAGAAGGGTTTTCACGAATCGCTACTCCATTAACTCAGCTGACTCGAAAAGATATAAAATTCGGTTGGAGCGTGGAATGTGAGAAGAGTTTTCAAGAACTCAAGAAGAGACTCATTTCAGCACCTGTTCTGACAATACCATCTGGCTCGAAGGGATTTGTCATCTACAGTGATGATTCGGGCAAAGGGTTAGGATGTGTTCTCATGCAACATGGGAAAGTCATAGCCTATGCCTCTCGACAACTAAAAGAATATGAGAGGAATTATCCTACACATGATCTAGAGTTGGCAGTTGTTGTCTTTGCTCTTAAAATTTGGAGGCATTACTTGTATGGGGAGAAATTGGAGATCTTTACAGATCATAAAAGCCTCAAATATTTCTTCACTCAAAAGGAACTCAACATGCGGCAACGACGTTGACTTGAACTGTTGAAAGATTATGACCATACTATTCAATACCATCTGAAAAAGTTAACGTAGTAGCTGACGCATTGAGTAGAAGATCATATGCGGGTACAAGTACGATATTGTCAACGCAAAGGCCCATTTTGTATGACTTGCAAAGGATGGAGATAGAGTTAAAGACTCTAAGGACCCATGTGGTGATGGCAAATATACGAGTAAAATTGACTTTAATCGATAAAGTTAAAGCTGCTAAAGCTACAGACCTGGAGCTAATGCGTATGAGAAAGAAAGTGCAAGAAGGTGCTATCCCAGAAGCAAGAATCGATGAAGAAGGAATACTTCGAGTCAACTCCAGACTTTGTGTTCTTAACGATTCTATCTTGAAGTATAAAATCATGATGGAGGCGCACAACACACCATTTGCAATCCATTCTAGGAGTACCAAAATGTATCATGATCTTCGACATACATTTTGGTGGAGCAATATGAAGAGGGAGATAGCGGAGTTTATCTCAATGTGTTTAACTTATCAACGAGTCAAGGCGGAGTATCAAGTACCAAAAGGTCCATTACAACCACTTGAAATTCCTGAATGGAAGTGGGAGCACATTACTATAGATTTCGTTACCGGTCTTCCCAAGGTTTCTCAAGGCATAGATGCGATTTGGGTCATTGTTGATAGTTTAACCAAGTCGGCTCATTTTTCACCTATACGAGAAACTTATACACTTGAAAGTCTTGCTCGTATGTACATAAAAGAGATTATAAGATTGCATGGTATGCCAGTATCCATAGTTTCTGATCGAGACCCAAGATTCACTTCACGATTTTGGGTTAGTTTACAGAAAGCTATGGGCACGAATTTATGATTTAGCTCGGCATATCATCCTCAGACGGATGGGCAGTCAGAGAGGACTATTTAAACTCTTGAAGATATATTAAGACTCTGTGTCCTTGACTTCAAGGGAAGTTGGGACAAGTTCTTACCATTGGTGGAGTTTTTCTGCAACAACAATTATCAAGCAAGTATTGGTATGGCTCCATTTGAGGCGTTGTATGGAAGAAAGTGTCGTTCTCCAGTATGCTGGGATGAGGTGGGTGAATCAATGTTGTTGGAACCAGAATTGGTACGTATGACTACGAAAAAGATTCAAACGATCCGACTACGTATAAAAACCTCACAAGATCAACAAAAGAGTTATGCTGATCTTCATCGAAAGGACGTGGAATTCGATATTGGAGAACATGTGTTGTTACGTGTTGCTCCATGGAAAGGAGTTACGAGATTTGGAAAGAGAGGAAAGCTCAATCCTCGATTCATTGGCCCATTTTTAATCCTCGAACGAGTAAGAACTATGGCCTATAGACTCGCCTTACCGCCAAGTATGTCTCGTGTTCATAACGTTTTTCACATATCCATGTTACGTAAATATGTGGAAGACCCAAACCACATTATTGAGTTAGAAATAGACAAAATAGCGGAAGAATTAACGTATGAAGAGGTTCCTGTTAAAATGTTGGATAAGAAGGAACATATTTTACGCTCCAAGGTTATACTTCAAGTCAAAGTTTTGTGGAGAAATCACGATGTTGAGGAAATGACCTGGGAATTAGAATTTAAAATAAAATCAAGGTATCCTTACCTCTTCGACATACCAGGTACGTACCCTAATTTCGAGGGCAAAATTTCATAAGAAGGGGAGGTTGTAAGACCCCAACTTTTATGAATAAAGATGAATTTTTTATAAATATCATTTTTGAATATTAAGGAGTAAATTTGATATAATGTTATAGTTAATGGTAATATTTATAAATTTTTGCAAAATAAGTAAGTGGTTATAAAATATTCATATTGTCGGGAAATATTCGTTTGGTCGTGGAATATTGTTTCTGTAGGGGAATATTCGTATGACGTCGCAACCATTTATGGACCCCATAACAGAATAACTGTCGGATGAAGAAAACGATAAATTTGAGTTTTTATAAATAACGACTAAATCGTTATCATTAGCACTGTTAGAATACCTGGTGATTAAAATACAGTAATACGCGTTGTTGCACAGTAGCACACAGTATTGCACAGTATTGTTGAATTATTGATTCTTACGTAAGAAGGCACTACTCAATAATTGTTACAGTAATTACTGTTTAATATTTTATTTTATTGGTTCAATAATTGTTGCGTTGATATTTTATATTATTGTTGTTTCAATAATTATCACTGCACAGTATTTCCCATTATCAGATCAATAATTCATATTATTTGAATAATATTATTAGATAACATTATTAGCAATGTCTAGAAAGTTCTGTCAAGGAGAGGTTTGGTCACCTAATTGCGCGTCAGTACGGAAAAATCCTTATTGAAAAGCCCTCTCTTTCCTGGGAACGGTCTGGTTGTCATTATTGTGATTCTGTAATATTATTTGTGAATAATTAATTATTGATTTATATGATAAGAAAATATTTATTTTATGTGGACATAAATGATGGATAGAAAAATATTTATTTTATGTAGTTATAAATGAAGGAAATAATGTTGAGGTGTTTTATCAGTATTTTTGTCGGAATAGAGGTATTAAAAATCAAATCAGTGTTCTTAAAGCTCTATTGCGTGAGTTATAATTTTAATCCGACCGTTGGATCGTTGTGATTTTTGGATATGTTATGAATATATATGTTGAGTATATGTCCACAAATTTTGAACCGTTATAAATTAACATATGATTTGTTTTGAATTTTATGAGGTATTGAAAATCATCCGTTTGTGGATTTCGGATATTTTCTGTTTGGAATTTGGAAAAACTTAAAGCTACAAAGTTGTAGAGAATTCGATTTCGTGTGAAATGGACATAAAATTCGTATTTTTCTGATAAAATGGCTATTTATTATGAATTATTGATGTTTTGGAAAATAAAATATTTTTATTAAAATTGGGTGGGACCCACTTTTATTTTTTTAAAACATGTGAGCTGCTGAAAATTTTTCCAAGATGGCTGGCTTTGATGTTTCAAAGGAGGTGGGCGTAGAATGAAGAAATCAAATACTATTATTTTATTATTTAATCTTCTTTGGCGTTCTAGTATTTTTCTATAAATATGGTGCTTAGTTAGAATTGAAAATCACACCAGAATCAAAGAATTCTTCTTCTATAATCTTGAGCGTATTTCTTTAGAGTTTTAGAAAGTTTTGAGCATAGAAAACAGTAAAAGTTTTCTTCAAGAATATCCCCGCTATACCAATTGGAATACTCTTCTTTTAAAGGTAAGGGATGTTATTTTTGTTCAATATTCGCTTGAAATAATATTTTCTTCCATACTCTGTAGTTTGTAAGTAATATTATTTCATTTCAGATTTCGAATTCTATACTCGTTTTGTTAAAATTTTGGCTTCTATACTCCATGAAATTAGTTGAGTATCTGATATTTGCGCTTCATCCAGTATCTTTTCATGGAAATATTATTCAGAGCATTCTTGATAAGTTTTTAACTTTTTCATGCCGGAGTACTATTTACGGGATTACTATTCCCGAAGTGCTATTCATGGGGTGCTATTCACTCGAGTACTATTCACCCGGGGTACTAATCATGACAAAAATTGATTCGTTTTCGGTCCAAATTATTTTTGGTACAATATTATTCTTGAATTTTACTCTACAAAGCAATATCATGTTGACAATTTGGACGTTATTGATTTCTGGATAAATTAAATTATAAATCTTTAAAAATTTATCCTTGAATTTGTTTTATTGAATTCTTATATCATTGTCATCATCCTCATGTTTATATTCTGTTGAAAGTCATCTGTGGCCTGTAGTGCATATATGGACTTGGTATGATTATGACCAGAGATTATTCGGTATAATCATGACCGTAATGTTACAAATGATGTGGTAAAAATCCTCATTGGCCCGTAGTGCATTGGTGCATAGTTGTTGGCATAATCATGACCATTGATGAATACACGAATATCCTTGGCTCGTAATGCGTGGATAATTTGTGGTAATGATACTAATGAATATCCTTGGCCGTAGTGCAGGGATGATGTGAATTATTTATTAAGCTAAGTCTCAGCGATAAAAGTGATGAAAAACCTTTTAAATCATAGAAGATAGTAGATTTTATTCTCTACTTGACTTTTCTAATGGATTACTTATTCCGCTGCAGTTAAACTTGATGTTTGTTATATTTTATCAGTTTAACACGGTTGATGGCTAACGATAAATTATTCTGCATTATCTTAGTCATAATATTTCTTACTGGGCTAGTTGAGTTTACCCTTTTGCTTTCATTGTTCTCTTCAGAAAATGAGAACGTAGCCGGGACTAGTCGGGAAACGGAGTGTCGATTCAGATGATAGCATTAGTAGTCCTCACTATTCTATAAAATAGTGTGATAATAAATGTATTGAGGACTCCATTTGAGTTGAATACTGTCTAGAAGACAATATTCGTATAAAAACTCTCAGTTTATGTTTTGTCGTATTTTACACGACAGTTGTATTATTAAGTTGTATTTGAATTTTGTACCATGTATTTGGCGACTTAAGATGGGTGATGTATACCTATTTTGGGGGCGTCACAGCAGACTTCTCTTCTTCTTTCTCTTTATAGCTTCTCTCTCTGTAACTTCTCTCTCTATAATTGCTCTTGTGAGTTTTAGTTAATTGGTGAGAGTGAAAGAAGAATGATTTTCTATTTATAGGAAAATATAGTTTCGATAATTGCACGTTTTAGGGCTCGAAATATTACAGTATAAAACCTTCATCTTTTCCTTCATTTTTAATTTAGTCCTTCAAGTATTATCAAATTTGCACCACCTCCCCTAATAGTACATCATGTGAATCAATAGTACAATCACGTGAATCAATAGTTCTATACATGTGAAAAAAATAATTACATTATAGTACCTTCATCTATATCTCTATTTTTAATTTAGTCATGCAAGTATTATCAATCTTGCACCACCTCTCCTAATAGTACATGCATGTGAATCAATAGTATACACATGTGAACAAATAGTTATAAGCACGTGAATTAATAGCAATTAATTGCTCATTTATCCGATTAATTACCCGATTGGTCAATATAACCTCTAGACATCAATTATTATCGAAATAGATGTCGATTTTCATTAACACTAATAATCCCAACACAATGAAAATATCAATTTCATCTTTAATCAATACGAACTTATTCATCATTAATATTATAACTCACAATATTTAACAACCAGATCATTCATAAGAAAGAGGGGGCTTTCCGATAAGGATTTCTCCCTATTGGTGCGTAATTAGGTGACCAAATCTCTCCTCAACAGAACTTTCTAGACATTGTCAATATTGCAAATAATAATATGAATAACTTTGTCGTCTCAATTATTGATTTCATAATAATAAATATTATGCAGATGATACTGTGACAATAATTAAATCAATAATATGAGAGATATTGTGCAGCAATTATTGTAGCAATAATTGAGTATAACTGAGTGACTTCTCATGTAAGCATCAATAATCAATACCGTGTGCTACCAGGCAACCACGCGTATTACTGTACTTTTACTACCAGGTAGTTCAACAGTTTTAACGATAAAACTTTCGCCGTTACTTTTATAAAAAGATATTTCTGTCATTTTCTAACTATGACAAAACCTCCGTTGCGGGGTCCACCAATGATTATGTTGTCGTACGAATATTCCTTGCTAAAACGAATATTCCCCGAACAATCGAAAATTTTATAACAACTTGCTTACTTTGCAAAATTTTCATATATCACCCTTAACTTTAACCTTTTATCCATTTAACCATTTACTAAATAAATAATAATTATAAGAAAATTGAATACTTTCATTTCATAAAATTCGGGGTCTTACAATCTCCTCTCCTTATGAAATTTTGCCCTCGAAATTTTCGTACGTACCTGGTATGTCGAAGAGGTGAGGATACCTCGTCAGATTCTAACTCTTGAGGTATAACCTTTGAGCGTAGAATATGTTTCTTCTTATCCAAGATTTTAACAGGTATCTCCTCATATGTTAAATCTTCCGTTATCTCGTCTTATTCAATAATGTGGTTCGGGTTATCCACATATTTACGTCACATCGATACACAAAAAACGTTATAAACAGGCGACATACTTAGCGGTAAGGCGAGTCAATAGGCCACAGTTCCTATTCAAGGATTTCAAATAGACCAATAAAATCGAGGGTTTAGAATTCCTCTCTTCGTCGATTCTTTCTGTTAGGTTTGTAATATTCATGAACACAATCAAATTGCATAAAATAAGCAAAAACGTGAACAATCAGAGTTTTAAAATTTTACAAGCCATATACCCGGATCATCCTTTATGCACAATTATTAATTAAACGAAAAGATAAAGAATAAGAATCATACCCTTGAAGATTCGAGCTTCCTCAGGTACAAGTTCACCTCCAAATCCTTTCGCGTTCAACTTGAATCCATCGGGTTTGGTTCCTTCCTTTCATCAACGTTAGCCATCCAAGTGTTTGGCCTCTAGAGGTGATCCACTAAGGAAGAACAAAAATTCAAGAAGATGGGTGTTTGGCAAAACCCTAGTTTTTCTATCTCTCATAAAAAAGGTGCGTACTCTCCCACTATTGAAATTACGTATATTGATATCTGATCTAAGACTCCTCTTATAAAGATATCAGTTAACACTTCTAATCTAATTAGAAAATAGGATATTACTTTATTAATTAAATTCCTTTAATTAATTAAGCTGCCTAATCTTATTAGGGATAATTAATTAAACTCTTTTAATTAATTAAACCTCCTAATCTTATTAGGAATATATGAGAGTACTTTTATTAATTAATTCCTAAACTCCTTTAGGAATTAAATAATAATAATAGTAATAATAATAATAATAAGACTACTCTTATTAATTTATATTTAATATTTTCAAAATATTAAATAATAAATATTAAGCTATTTAATTTATTCTATCACCATAGATTAAATTAAATATAGTTAACTTATTATTACGATTATACCATTAACTTCTTAAATAATTATTCTTCCTTTTATGGTGTGACCCTTTACGTTCTCCATATTAAACTGGTTGTGAATAAATTAATTAGAACAATTCTAATCTTATTTAAATAAATAAATTAAACTATTAATTTATTTAAATAAATAATATTTATTCTACAATAGGGTTAAACCTCCCTAGAGATTAATGACTTTCCAGATAATATAGATTTCAACATTAATCATAAAAGAACCTTTGAGTAAATAGTTACCGTACAAATCAATCCTTCCACCATACAATGTCCCAATTAAATATTAGACATGAAATTATTGTCAAGTCTTATTTTATTTAATTATATGTATTTCGACTCTTAAATGCACAACTCCAAATAATGCAAATTAGAAACTCCTTTCTAATTTCATTCTGCCTTGGCCAATGACTATTGGGTTGTCATTTATCGAATCACATAGGACATTCCTCTTCTTTTACTAGAAGCGGTAGATTCTTTATTGATCATACATTATCTCCATGTACAACTTATTATACCCAAGCATACCCTTTGATATACCCTAAGGGTCTTAAGGAATAAGTCAAAGTATAACTCATCATACACAAAATACTATGATGATCTCAAGTCCAAGAATTAATTGTACTACTATCACTACATGAATTTCTATTGACAGGTAAGTAAAACTCCATTAGGTATTCCTTAGCGAGCCACGTTCAATGAACGTATTCTCTAATAAGCACCTACATACTTGCTTTAGTGTCTCCACACAAATGATCATGAGATCAATCATCCTCATCCAATGAGCAAGCAATGTATGTACCAATCTATCTTGATTTACTAATCCCAAATTTAGTAATCCAACGATTGGGAACTATTTTAGTTTTAAGCTTTCTAAGAATTTAGATCTCATTAGAATGATCATCATCATTATTCTAAAAGCATTGCTTAAAACTATGGATTTATCGCATATTATAAAACAACATCATGTAGATAATTAAAAGCCTTTAATAAATTAATACTTATATTAATAAATGAATAAGATTGTTACAAAGTATATGCTTTATCATCAAACATGATTGGCTTGTGTGCATACTACTTTCAATCTCCGACTTGCACTAAAGCCAATCGTCGTGATATCTCATACACTTCTTCTCTAAGTGATGATTATTCTGCTATTGGATAAGCTTTAGTTAATGGATATGTAATGTTGTTCTTGAGAGTCCACTATCTCTATATTAATTTTCCATCTTTCAATGATTCCTATAATAAAATGAAAGTGCCACAACACATGTTTAGATCCAAGATGAGACTTAGGAACTATTCCTAGTTCTGTAATGAACTTTTATCTAAACAATCAACCTGCAACTTCATTTACAGCTATATACTTTGGCTTTATCACTAAACTAGCAACACTTTACTGTTTGGAACCTTTCCAATTCACTGCACCACCGTTCAAGGTAACACCTTACCCTAATGTAGATTTGTTATCGTCTTGGCCTGTCTGAAAAAAAAACTTGAGTCTATTAAGCCCTCTAGTTTAAATTCCGACCCACCATGAATATGATCACATCCTTAGTGCCAGTTAAGTACTTTAAGATGTTTTTCACTGACTCATAGTGAATTTCTCCATAATATGACTGATCAACATCAAGCCACGTATATTTCATTGTATACATGATTGTCACTCATGCGATCTCTCTTTTCAGGAGTCTATAGGGACTATTAAGAGAGATACACTCCATGACTCATCAACATGAGACGTTTCTTAGATTTTGCCATGCTAAACGACTTTAGCATCAAATGAATATATATTCCTTAGGTTAACTCGAGCATCCTCTTTAATCTATCTATATAGATTTGTATCCCCAATTAAGATACTCTTCTCAAATCATTCATGGAAGAATGTTTGACAACTTTATCTTTACTAATTGTAGCATTGGTATATCATTCCTTATCCATAGTATATCAACATATAATACTAGGAATGTCACGACGCTCCCACTGACCCTTTTTGACACACTAAGTTCATTCTTGTTTTTGATAAAATCAAACTCTTTTGATTGTCTCATCAAAACGAATGTTCCATATTTAAGAAGCTTGCTTCAATCCATTTCTCTGAGTGTCTACAACTCTTACCTCATCGTATGTAACTGGATCATCATCTTCTATGATACATACCTCATCATCATCATCCACATGATGAATCTATACCTCCCAGGTATCTTCGGTACTATTCCAGATTTATAATTCGGTTGTGGTACAATAGGTCTATCTACAGGTTCCTCTTATTTGACTTATAGTATTTTGTGGTTCTTGAACTCTTCAAGATCTATTATCCTCCCACTAGTCCCTTCAATGATAAACATCTTTATCTTAAAAGGCATCGTGTTTTTCGCAAAAAACACCTTTTGCTAAGTAGGATTATAGAATATATACCCTAAACTTACTTTAGGATGTCCCACAAATTTGTACTTGTCAAATTTTGTCCCAAACTTATCATTTTGAAACCTTTTCACATAAGTTTGACAACCCCTTATCTTAACATACTTAAGATTAGGAATCCTCCATGTCCATAACTTTTATGGAGTCTTGGGGCCGAATTTTGAGGTTACCTTTTCGTACATATGCAGTCATTTCTAGAGTATTACCCCAGAGGGATACTGGAATATCGGTAAAATTATTATGGACCGCACCATGTCCAACAAGGTACGATTTTTTCTTTCAGATACATCAATCAATTATTACGTATTAGGAGGCGTCCATTGTGAGAAAACCATTTGAGATGATCTAGAAACTTATTGCACAAGTATTCCTTCCTCGATCTAATCAAAGAATCTTAATACTTTTCAAATTAGTTTCACATTTGAATTCTTTGAACCTTTCAAATAATTCATACAAACATTTAACTCTTTGAATGATCATCTCCTTTTCTTATACTAATTTGTTCAATATGAAAAATTATTTTCACGTAAGTCAAGTATACTAAATCCATTAAGTAATATTCCAGTTCTATACAAAACATTATTATTATAAATAGAACAACAATTATTCTTAAATATAATACCAAAGATTTCATTGTCCAACAATAAAATAGAAATAATGTTTCCAACGAGAACTGAAATACCATAACAACTTATTGACTTAATAGACTTGCCCGTAGGCTGTGCTAAACTATAAGTTCCTATGACTGATGCAGCAACCTTTGCTTCATTTCCACACATAGGATTACTTGTCTCTTGTTTAGCTTTCTACTTCTGCTTGGCCCCTTTATAAATCTATATTTATGATAACCAAAGCTGGTATCCAATACCCAAGTAGAACCTTGACTTAAAGAAAAATTTATTTTTAATCATGAACAAAATTGTATTTGTAACTGAAACTTCACTAAGCTTCTTCTGATTAGCCTCTGCAAAATGCTTCTTGCAGTTTCTTTCCAGTGTCTAGCCTTATTGCAGTGGAAGTAAACTCCTTTGCTATCCATATCAGTTTTGTTCTTATTATCCTTTATTTTTGTATTTCCATTTACCTTCTTAGAATCATTCTTCTTTTCAGAAGATCATTTGGCCCCTACTAGTAAGACTTGGTCTTTCTTGGTGGAAAGTGACTCAACATTTTCAACATGTTAAGCAAATCAGCGAGGCTGATATCTAACTTGTTCATATGAAAAAATTACAACAATTGTGAAAGGAGTCTGGGAGTGAGTGCAAGATCAAATTTTGGCTCAACTCTCCATCCATGACAAAACTCATCGTCCTAATTGTTCAATCAAATTGATCATGTTTAGGACATGTGTCTATACTGTAGTGTTATCGGTCATTCTAGATCGGAAGAGCTCCTTAGATATCTGATATCTATCAGTCCTACTTTCCTCACCATCAACTACTTGATGTGCAGGAATATAGTAGGAGTATCCATAGTTTCATGCTGACGCTGAAGCTCGTTACTCATGGATGCGAGCATGATGCATTGAGCTAACTGTGTATCATCTTGCCACTTTCTAAAAGTAGCAATCTCTTCCTCAGAGGCATTGTCTGCAACCATTGCAGGGATATGCATATTAAGGACATAAGATAACTTTTCAGTCGTGAGAACTTTTCTCAATTTCCTTAACTAATTCGTTTAATACGGTCCAGTTAAATAGCATCTAATATGCTTCGCAGTGATAGTAATTTAGACATTGTAAAATTCTGTAAATAAATTTGTAATTAAGAATATTTTAGCATACATTTTTTTATTAATTACCAAAATAAATTAGGTCTTGTTTTAAATTGGTATCTCCCACTATTTTCTTCAAACTATATTACCCTCAATATATATAGTTCGACAATATCTAATTAAAGATATGCTAGTGAGAATAAGGATCTCATTTCAAATGTATATAGCCTTGTGTGTGCACAACAAACTATATATAAATAAATAGGTTGACAACTCTTGTCAATTATATCAACTATGTAACTCCTTGTATTTTGCCTCTTAAATTATAATGGTCAAGTGTGTGCACATCCGAACTAAAATGATTTAAGTTAAGTCAGATCCAGCATTTCTATATAAGTGAAGAGAAAACTATAGCCCTTGTGTGTGCACAACAAAGCAGTAATGTTCAATTTCTTATAAACATCATATGTAATAAAAACAATATCTTAAATATTTAATACTTGCCTTGTGTGTGCACAACAAACCCATATTAAATATTCAATACTTTATTATTTCTATCATGCTAGAAGGAGACGTTCGATATTCCAAATATCTTTGAACGTTACAACCTAATATAAAATATTTGAGGGGTTTGTTATTAATTTGTCTCATCTTGTTTAGCACGCATGCACATATATATATATAAAATACGCGTCATATTCATTAACATGCGAAGCATGTTTGCATAATATATATATATATATATATATATATATATATATATATATATATATATATATATATATAGCATGCGCATATAGAATACTATATTCTACATGGATTGATTTTGGACTTTTATTCATGTTTGGTTCACTAGAGCCACCAAGTGAATCAAAAAGTCAAATCGTAGGGGTGCAAGAATAAATATTTAAATATAACTATTACATTTAAACCCGGGCTCCATTACAAACGGGTCTTCAAGCGCTCCTTATTCCTTGATCTCCAATTCTTCAAAATTAATTCTAACTATTCCTATTATAAAACTGTTTAAAATAAATAGAAACCTTGATCAGCAGTCAAGGGAAGTACATAGGAGGGAGATAGAATTTATATTAAGAAAAAATTAGAGAAGACGAGGTACACAGACCCCATTTAATAAAACCTATATATTCATGCATCCAAGTAAAATAAAATCTAATCACATTGGTCAATAATCCATAATCAATCTCATTTATTATCATACACATCACCATATGCTTCAATAAATAACATTCATCTCATGAATAATAAACATTCAATATATATACTGATATCATTTAATGGGCAAAATTAGTTAGCATAAAATCTAATTTTTGAATCAAAATAAACTCCTTTATTTTAATCTAAATTTAAATCAAAATAAACTCCTTTTATTTTAATTTATCCTATTTTGAATAAAATAAACTATTTTATTTTAATCAAAATCTTTAATTAAAATAAACTCATTTATTTTAATTAATTACGGAATCCAATTCCAAGTAAAAAAAAACTCCTTTATTAAAAGAAACACATATTCTCTTTCCTATTCATAAATAAACTCCTTTATTTTGAATAATATGAAATCTTATTTCTTATCTAAATAAACTCTTTTAATTAAGAAAATACAGATTCTCATTCCTATTCACAAATAAACTCTTTTATTTTGAATAATATGAAATCTTATTTCATATCTAAATAAACTCTTTTATTTAAGAAAACATAAAATCCAATTTCAACTCC
Source organism: Panax notoginseng (assembly GCA_016801055.1). Taxonomy (NCBI): domain Eukaryota; kingdom Viridiplantae; phylum Streptophyta; class Magnoliopsida; order Apiales; family Araliaceae; genus Panax; species Panax notoginseng. Next base: position 56,940,841 of record CM029016.1, read on the forward strand.
AATTAGTTATCATGAAATTAAATTCCAACTCTAATTAGTTAGCATGAAATTCAATTTTAAGATTAAAATAAACCTTTTATTTTAATTATAAAATAATTAAAAATATTATATATATATATATATATATATATATATATATATATATATATATATATATATATATATATATATTCTCATGAATGCTTCAGGAGCATCCATATGATATATATAACTATGATTCACGGAAATCACCAAGGAGGAGAAAACCTGTAAACTTTTACAATATATACTAATCACCTAGGAAAAATCCGCTGATGAATATTATATATATATATATATATATATATATGTGTGTGTGTGTGTGTGTGTGTGTGTGTGTGTGTGTGTGTGTGTGTGTGTGTGTGTGTGTGTAATTTGTTGCGGATGTAACAATCCAGAATTTCTAAAATTTTAATTGTAATTTTTTAAATATTTATTGAAAGATATAAATATTTAATAAATGTGTTTATCGTTGAATAGATATTTGTTTAATTGATTTGATTTGATTTGATTAATTACTTTGTATAAATAATTAATGAGTTAAGAAAATTAATAATTATGGGATAATGATCTAATTTAATTTGACAATTAAGTTAGAGAGTTTATAATGATTAAATGAATTATTATATTGATATTTCATTTTTGATGGGTAATTATTTGTATTGAATTTTGTGACTAAATGATTTAATTGATAAATTGTTATTAGAATTAATTAATTAAGTATGAAAACTTAATTTAATAGAAATGTGACAAATAATTTTATTATAAGTGGTTATTAAAATAAACTAAAGTAGTTTTAATTTAGTTTTATCCAAACAAAGCTTAAATATATTAATTCTTTAAATTTAAAGGGTTTTGCCAAGCAAGCCTTAGGGCTTTTGGTTTTCTAATTTTGTAAATTTATATAAAATAAATAAAATAAATTAAAATAATAAAACATATTTATGTTATATGTTAGTAACTGATAATACATTTAGTAGTATTATTAAGGGTTATCAGTTTTGTATTATATCAGTACGCATATCAGTTGGTTTTCTTTTATGCGTTTCATTTGCTAAAGCTTAGAGAAGAGAAGGGTTTGAGAGTGAGAAATTGAGAAGGATTGTCTGCAATTGCAAGGAATTATCACACTAGTTGATGATATTTTCCCTAATTATATATGAATATGCATATCATAGTTTTACGCCATAAACCTTCTAAGTCTGTAGATTCAATTTGCAAAATTTTTAATATGTATAACTGTTAATTGTGATGATACATGCTTATGATGCTAAAGTTATGTTTTAAACAAGAAATTTGTATGCTAAATTTGTTGACAGTAGGAAGAAAATAATGTCAGTATATGTATTTTTCATATGGTTCATGAAAAGTACCAATTTTTAGTGGTCAAATTGTATCAGAAACTGTAAATTGAGTCTTGTGTGTGTTAGTTCATTAATAAACGAGCATAACGAAATTTGAACGAAGTAATTTGGACAAGAATTAAAATCACAGTGTTGATTTTCGTGAAGGATGTCAAGAATGGAGTTTTCATATGAAAATGAGAAATTTGAGAAATTAAAATAGTTAAAAGTGTTGTTAAATTGTTCTAATGGGTTGAATATGTGAACAAACATGTTTTTAATGGTTTTATATCAATTGTAGATGTTGGTTTCATTGTTTTATGGGTGAAATTCGTGTTAGTTGGCCTAAAAACTTTGCCGAAACACATTCTGCAAAACTGAGTTCTGTGAGTCGCGCGGGCGGGCAGTCCTTAGGCTCGGGCGCGGACGCGCAGCTGCCGCGCGGGCGCGCAACCTCCCAGTACAAAACTCGCGCGGCCGCGCGAGTGCCCATTTTCAGACACTGAAGTCTGCTAATTCTGCAGACTTTGGTCATTCTTTGTAGCTTAGCTTAGCTAAAGGTTATGGTAATGTGTCCAACATGTAACAACAAGGCTAAAACAAAGTTGTGTTATCGGGTTAGTGAATTCAAAGTGGTAAAAATGATTAGTAAATTTCGAACGCGTTATGTGATAACTTAGTGTACACATTGGATGTTAGAAAAGTATTGCAAAGTAAACACTTAGAATTTCTGAAATGTAAATGGTAAAGAAAGATTTGTGCTAAAATAGTAAGTTTAGCTAGAAATGTACATGTTATGGTTTGTTAGCATATCTAATAGATAATGTGATTCCTAGTTGTTGTCAACAAGTGTAATACATCTAATATGGGGTAATGGAATATATGACGACTTTAATGAACATTAAGTGTTGGTTTCAAAAGAATTTAAAGAAACACAAAATGAGATTATATAATGATAAGTGTCATACAAAGGGGAGTTAACACCTGAAGATATGTGTTAAGTTTCAAAGAGATGCAAGTTATAAAAGATTAAGACTAAGAGTCATTGTGGTTTCGTTATATGTGCAACTATTGCATATGAATATGAACCTTTGAACTGTTGTAGGATGTACGCAAAGCATTTAAGCTATTTTTCGGTAATTGGTAATCTACGAACTAGGCAAGTCTTTCAGTTTCTGTTTCCTACGTGAACTTGATGATTAATTGTTTTAAGTCTTTATTGCAAATAACATGACGTGTGTTATATTTATGTGCAAGCATGAAATGTCAAAGTCAACTTATGACTACATTAATTGAGTAAAGCATGTCGATTGAGTAAGGAACTCAATCTTTATATTTGTTAAATGAATTGTAGCATGTTTGTTATGATAGTTGAATGTTTAAGAGGGATATGTTGAGCATTATATTATATGGTATGTGTTGCATGAAAACTGTTAGATTTTGATGGGCTGTCGAGCTCAACCTTGCAAATAACCATTTTTGCATGTCAAGATTTCAAGAAGTTATGTGCTACCTGAAAGTTATGATTCCAACGTGATACTTGAAGATTCCTTATGTTTTATGAGAAATGTATTTAACATTTTGAATGTAACATGTTGTTAAATTGTAAGTTGGGCTATCCGGTATATTTCGATATTCATTGATGATGTAATACTTTGTATAATCAATTTGTTGTAATGATTCATGATATAAATTTGAATCGAAGAGATGTAATGTAAAGGTTATAAGTTATGGGAAGGAGAATAGTTTGTAAATAGAAAATTTTAATTGTAATAGAACATTTTAATTATTCCGCAAATTTCAATGGTTGTATTATCGTTTAAGGATATAAAATTAGAGGTTGAACGCATTATTAACGGCCCCAAAATCAATATAATTTAAATCTCGACTTCGGTCATTAACCATACATTCAACCTCTAATTTTACATCAGTATTCGATATTAAAATCACTAAAATTGTGGAATATTTAAAACTTTTATACATTTCCTTCTTTATTGTCCTAAATCGCAACCTTTACATTACATCTCTTCGATTCAAATATATATCATGAATCGTTACAATAAAATGACTATACAAAGTCTTAAATCATAAATAGATATCCATATACACTGGATAACTCAATTTAAAATTCAACAACATGTTACATTCAAAATCTTACATACTTTTCTCATAAAACATAAGTAATCTTCGTGAATATAGATCTCTATAACTCACTTAGCACATATCCTTACCTTAATTTCTTGACCTGCAAAAGTGGTTATTTGCAAGAGTGAGCTCGACAGCCCAGCAAAATCTAATAGTTTTCATGTATCAAATAACACATAATAACATGCTCAATATACATCTCATGATAATTAAAGTAACATGTCATACATGCTTTTAATTCATATAACAAATATAAAGATTGATTTCCTTACTCAATTATCATCATTTAGCCAAAACAATGCAGTCATAAATTGACTTTAACATTTTATGATTACAACATGTATAACATATCATGCAATTTATAACAGTTCATCAAGTCCACGTAGAAAATAGGAACCGAAAGACTTGCCTTGATTGTTGTTTACCAATAACAGTTTAACAACTTACAGATATCTGCACTTCACATGCCCTACACAATTATATAATCATTCACATTAACCATTAGTCACATAGCAACGCTTAGTAGTTATAATGTAAACTCTACTCCACATCTCATAATCTTTCCTATTAATTAGCACACAATGTTCAATTAGATTGTGTTAACTTTTCGACTTATATAATATTCGAAATTCATTAAAGTGTTTAAATCTTGCTAGAAATCATTATTGGTTTTATACTAAACCCATTTCATATTTTATAATATCCATTTTATTTGACTTAAAACACTTTTTACATTCATTAACACTTATCACGGCGTTTCGACGTTTATTTGTCACACACCCGATTTGCCTCTCTTGTGTATGCTTACTATTCTTCTATAACTTATTTAATACATTATTTATTAATGTTAAACATCATTATGTTTACTAACATTCATGTTTTATAACTTAGAATAACATCTTTTATCGTCAGAAGCACTACACATGCATATGTGCATGCCCGACGCCCTCCGATTTCCTCCGAAAACATAATAGTCCTAAAGATGACCATTTTTACCCTTCCTAATCACCTCCAATTGAAAACCTTAAAGAATGAAAGTTGTAGGTCTATTTGTCCTCGTTTCGGATCATCTTGAATCACCTCAATCGGAGTTCGTATGAAAAAGTTATGGCCATTTTACTACAGGAGGTCAAAACTGTCCAACCTAGACTACAATTTCGGCGCTGGGGCGCGAGAAATAAGCTAACAAGTGGTGCTGGGGGTACGAAATTGGCACTGGGGCGCGAATTTCTGGCGCTGGGGCACGAATTTCGGCGCTGGGGCGTCGAAACTTGCAAAACCCAACCACCGGAGAACAGAACAACTAAATTTTTGTCTATTTAACACTGCTAACATCTAAATTAACATATTTAATTGGTATAAAACTATTATAAACATGTTTGCTAACATATTCCTCAACATAGAACAATTTATCGACAATTATACTAGTTTAATTTCCTCAAATTCCATATTTTAAACCCAAAAAGTCCATTTTTATACTTCTAGACATTGTGAACACGGTAATCACAGTTATAAACTAATCCAATTCCTTTTAACTTCGTTATCTTAATATCATACCCAATCATAATCACAGTTCAATTTCTTTTTACCGTTCATAGGCAATAAAATACTCATTTCTAATAGTCTTATAAAACATGTTCGTGCATCTACGATCACTGTAAAAACCAATTCCCTTTCTTTAACACGGAATTAGCATACAGTCATATATATATATATATATATATATATATATATATATATATATATGCTAGTTATAACAATTATCATTACAATTACGTGTAATATCATAACCAATTCTAAACATGGTTTACATATAATTTTTGTAAAAACCTTATACACTAAAATTCAATAACACCGAGACTTTTCGTAAAACATATATACTTTATATACACATACCTTATGTTGCTTTGGAAATTAGTTGTTAATCATTGAGAACGTTTGAACAATTATTTTTTTTTCGAAATCTAAACCCTTCCTCTCTCAAACTGAACTTTTCTTCTCCCAAAACCCCCGTTTTTTTTCTTTTCTCAGACCTTTCTCTTTTTGCCTCCTTAGGCTTAGTGTAAAACCGACTAAAAGCAAACGCACGTCTAAAACGTACGAAATTGCCATATACATCATTACATGTCAGTTACAACATATATATAATATATATTATTTATTTTATATTATTAATAATTCAAAATTTAAAATCTAAAAGCCATAAGGCTCCGGTTGACAAAACTCTTTAAAATTAAAGACTTAATATATTTAAGCCTTGTTTCTATTTTCTTGAAAAACATTGGATCAAATGATGAAACCAATGAGTTTTAAAAACAATATTTTTATTCGTATGTCTATGCTAATTGCTTCGGCTAGACAAAAATGATTTGAAATATATCAAAATGTATTTTTTTATATATCATCAATGTATCATGGAACCTGGTGCATAGATGATAAAAATGATGGAGTCATTAATGCAGTATTACGTAGTGTTAGATGTGATCTAATGATCATCAGCCCACTATGGTATGATGTAGTATGATAAAATCCCCAAATGACAGAATCCTCAAACGGACTGTAAACACAGTACGGTATCATGACGTCATAAAAAGATTTTTGAGTTTTCTTTAAGATAAGAGTATATATATATATATATATATATATATATATATATATATATATATATATATATATATATATATATATATGTATATTTCGATTGATGTCTGAATTATTGTAGAAGTCTATGCTATTTGATTCAGCTAGACGAATATTGAAAGATGTTCATGAAATTCAAGCGTTTCTTAAGAAGTTATGCCAAACCAAATTATTTTGGCACGAATTCAGATGTTGAAAAGCTGAGATGAACAACCCTTTTATAGGGGATTACGCGGAGGCGTTGAGATGTTTGTGCACAATATATTGTACAAATGATTGATCCCCCTAAGTACTTGGAGTCCTTATAGTCTTATGACTATTAAAGTTAAAGTTGAAAGATTACTTATAATTGTGGACATGGTTCGTGGTCATTAGACCCTCAGTTGAATGCTTGCACTCTAAATTCTGAGATGAACAACTCTTTTATTAGATGTTACACTTAGTTTACATTTTGCGCTGAAATGTTTGTGCACAATACATCGTACGAAGGGCTTAACATCCTAAGTACGGGAGTCCATATAGTCTTATGACTGTTAAGGGTTCAAGTCAAGATACTTGGTAACCTAGGGACATAGTTCAAGGTCTTATGACCCCTCACCATAATTTGGAATCTTTTAAATTCTTGAGTTATTCATACTGCTTCCCAATTATTGAGCAATTGTGGAAGATTCTTGCTATTCTAAAAGGCGAATGTCGTAAGGATGATATTTCTTAGATAGAAGTAAGTCGTAGAATGCGACACTGAATGATGAATATGTTGAATAAGTGAGAAAAGAAATTTTGAAATGAGAAGGAGATGAGTTATTAAGGTATAATGTAAAACTTTTAATAGAAAAGTTTAATAATTGAATGAATAAAGTATTAACGTAAAATCTATTTTGATAGATTGAATGAATGAGGTTGAATAAATAAAATTTTGAGGACGAATTATTAGAAGAAAGGGTGAATATAATACTCAAAATATAATTGAGTTCAAGTGAAAGTTATGAAATAAAACTTACAATTTGTTAAAGTAATGAATGTATTAGGAAATATAAAATCTATATTAAGGTAATGTGTTGAAGATATTCAACGATAAAGTTGAAAAGAGACTTGGTGAAAATTGAGTATAGGAGGTTTCGTTGATTCCGAGGACGGAATCCTTATAAGGAAAGAAGGATGTGACATCCCGAAGTTTTAAGGATTAATGTGATGAATGAATTGTTTTAATGTGATCCTGGGGACAAAATCCTTGTAAGGAAGGAAAGATGTAACAATCCAGAATTTTTAGAATTTTAATTGTAATTTTTAAATATTTATTGAATGATATAAATATTTAATAGATGTGTTTATCGTTGAATAAATATTTGTTTAATTGTTTTGATTTAGTTAATTATTTTTTTATAAATAATTAATGAGTTAAGAAAATTAATAATTATGGGATAATGTTTTAATTTAATTTAACAATTAAGTTAGAGAGTTTATAATGATTAAATGAATTATTATATTGATATTTCATTTTTGATGGGTAATTATTTGTATTGAGTTTTGTGACTAAATGATTTAATTGATAAATTGCTATTAGAATTATTTAATTAAGTATGAAAACTTAATTTAATAGAAATGTGACAAATAACTATATTATAAGTGGTTATTAAAATAAACTAAAGTAGTTTTAATTTAGTTTTACCCAAACAAAGCTTAAATATATTAATTCTTTAAATTTAAAGGGTTTTGCCAAGCAAGCCTTAGGGCTTTTGGTTTTCTAATTTTGTAAATTTAAGTAAAATAAATAAAATAAATTAAAATAATAAAACATATTTATGTTATACGTTAGTAACTGATAATACATTTAGTAGTATTATTAAGGGTTATCTGTTTGTATTATATCAGTACGTACGCATTGTGACACCCCCAAATCCAGTACTTCCATTTCCACAGGATTTGGTGTTCACTGTACAAACATCATCCATCTATCTACCCATAAATAAATGCAAACCATGCAATAGATAGAAATAATAATAAATCTCCCCTTATGGGGTTACATCAACTACATAATAAATAAATTCCAGGTTACTCTAACCTTAAATCATCTGTGCAAAAACATAAATAAATAAGTCTTAAGTGACATCAATTCTAATTATCATTACATAACCACATAAATAATCAATCTTCATTACTTGCTAAACTTGCCCTTGCCTTTACTAGTCGAAGGTTCGTCTGCTCTTTCGTTCTTAACTGCAATGTTATTATTACGCAAGAGTGATCACGATTGCCCATAAGTATAACAATATAACAATGAATAATAACATGCGAGAGAAATAATAACTTCAAAAATAAAAGCTCAACTTTTGAATCAAGAATGAATAACAAGAATCAAAAGAAATTCTGAGGGTCGTAAGACCTTGAACTATGTCCTAGGTTGTCAAGTGTTTATTCTTGAAACCTTTAACAGTCATAAGATTATGGACTCTTCTTCTCATACTTAGGGGGATCAGCCCTTAGTACCATACTGTGCACAATATCTTAACGCTAACGCATAAGTAATCCCCTATACAAGGTTGTTTATCTCAGTTTGACATTCGAGTCCGCACCAAAGGAAGTTTGGTTTGGATAATTCATCAAGGGTTCTGAAATTTAGAATGCTCATCAACTATGGACTAGTCAAATCATTAAGGGTTCGCTAGTCTAACAAGGTTTAACAGTAAATAAATATTTAACTTGAATATAATCTCAAAAGGTATACAATAGAATAATTATTGTATAAAAACATCATTCTTGAAAGATTATTAGGCAAAATAGACTTGATCAATAATAATGAGAACTTGCTCAATGTAGAAAGGTGAATTCATCAACTTATATAATGATAACAAGTAGGGTTATGAAACTTGCCTCGTGCGTAGATTACACTTTAACTAAACTCGTTCTTTGAATTAAATCCTACATATCAATTATGTTCACAATACCGGTCAATAATAACGTACTAAACATCATAAGTTTATTCTTTATCTAACTTGAATTCATGACTATACTTAGTCAAATTACCATACTTGTTTTCATATAATATAATACTACACGAACAACAAGTTAATTACATAATCAACGATTCAATCAACATGTAATTATCTTCTTGACTTGGTAAAAACTCATTTTAAAATCTCATTATATGTCTAACAAGTTTTTATATTCATTAGACTAGGTTACAAACACATTTCGATACTTGAACATTAAAAAAATTGCATTTTCTGGACATTCTGCTAAGTGGCGCTGCGGCGCCACTTTTGTACTGGGTCTTGGCGCTGCGGCGCCATGGCGCCGTGGCTTGGTGCTTGGCGCTGTGGCGCGGGAAATGAACTAGAAGTTGACGCCGCAGCGCGACACTGCAAACTCTGAATTCCCAGTTCGCGAAGAACACATAATTCCGCGAAATAAACACTACATAAACACTAATTTCACCAAATTACACATACCCACATGTTATAATTCATATGTAATCAATACCCAACATTTATAGAGTGATTTTAACCCATTAAAACACATAATCACAGAATTAAATTACGTAAATTGCACTGTTTTTGATGTTCTTGAAGTGTTGAACATAAATTTCTAAAATTCAACGCCACAGATTCGTTATAAAACCAAATCCACCCATTCAAATTTCGTTTTGTTCGTTTTATCACGCATAATCACATATAAGTGGAAATTTTGTAGAAAAATTCATGTTTGACATATTAAAATCACGTATAAGGCCATATGGCCATATAACATACTCTGTAAATTTTTGAAATAACAAGTCATAATGAAATTGATGATATGAAATCATGCAATATATATATATATATATATATATATATATATATATATATATATATATATAACATGCTTTAGTACTCAAATTATTACACATATCTCTATAACAACACCATTTCCTAATTATAGAGACTCAACGGAACATGAATGAAGCCATATACATAAAAACTTTGAAAGACGTAAAATAAGAATTTGGGTTGAAGAAAATTATCCAAGCGTAGATGAACAAGGATGACAATTCTCTCTACTTCAAATACAGAGTCACAAACTTTCTCAAAAAAAATTTCAAACTCTCTCTCTTTCCCTCTCTGTTTTATGCCAGACTTAGCCAAACAATGAAAAGGAAGGAAAAGAAAGACGTATAAAAAGAAATGAAGTGACGCAGTAGAGGTCAGTTACCCGATCATGGGTAACTGCTATCAACTCCCTTTTGGGTCTTGTTTGGCTGGCAAGAATTGGTTTCAAAACCAATTAATTTAATAAAACTTTATCATATAGTTAAAATAATGTCACACCGATTTCAAATATCTTATTTAATTAAAATTAAATAAAATATAATTATTTCTCATTAATCCACATAGTCACATAATTAAATTTCTCCTTTAATAATAATATCAAATTATTAAATCTCTAATTAATAAATAAATTAATTAAAATAACATTAGGCTTAATAATTATTTCTTCTAATTCAATAAGCTCACATAATTATATACATCAAAAAATAAAATTGTCCACATCAATTTAATAAATATAATATTAAATTAATCTACCACAACTTCATCAATTAATTATTTAATCTAATAATTAATTCATCGAAAAATATTTATTCAATCTAATAAATATTAAAATTATTTACAAAATATCGGTTGTCACACTCATATCAGTTGGTTTTCTTTTATGCGTTTCATTTGCTAAAGCTTAGAGAAGAGAAGGGTTTGAGAGTGAGAAATTGAGAAGGATTGTCTGCAATTGCAAGGAATTATCACACTAGTTGAAGGTATTTTCCCTAATTATATATGAATATGCATATCAGAGTTTTACGCTACAAACCTTTTAAGTCTGTAAATTCAATTTGCAAAATTTTTGATATGTATAACTGTTAATTGTGATGATACATGCTTATGATGCTAGAGTTATGTTTAAAACAAGAAATTTGTATGCTAAATTTGTTGACAGTAGGAAGAAAATAATGTCAGCATATGTATTTTTCATATGGTTCATGAAAAGTACAATTTTTAGTAGTCAAATTTTATGAGAAACTGTAAATTGAGTCTTGTGTGTGTTATTTCATTAAGAAACGAGCATAACGAAATTTGAACAAAGTAATTTGGAAAAGAATTGAAATCACAATGTTGATTTTCGTGAAGGATGTCAAGAATGGAGTTTTCATATGAAAATGAGAAATTTGAGAAATTAAAATAGTTAAAAGTGTTGTTAAAATTGTTGTAATGGGTTGAATGTTTTAACAAACATGTTTGTGATGGTTTTATATCAATTGTAGATGTTGGCTTCACTGTTTTATGGGTGAAATTCGTGTTAGTTGACCTAAAAACTGTGCTGAAACACATTCTGTAAAACTGAGTTCTGTGAGTCGCGCGGGCGCGCAGCTGCCGCGCGGGCGCGCAGCCTCCCAATACAAAACTAGCGCGGTCGCACGAGTGCCCATTTTCAGACACTAAAGTATGCTAATTCTGCAGACTTTGGTCGTTCTTTGTAGCTTAGCTAAAGGTTATGGTAATGTGTCCAACACGTAACAACAAAGCTAAAACAAAGTTGTGTAATGGGGTTAGTGAATTAAAAGTGGTAAAAATGATTAGTAAATTTCGAACGCGTTATGTGATAACTTAGTGTACACAATGAATGTTAGACAAGTATTGCGAAGTAAACACTTAGAATTTCTGAAATGTAAATGGTAAAGAAAGATTTGTGATAAAATAGTAAGTTTAGCTAGAAATGTACATGTTATGGTTTGTTAGCATATCTAATAGATAATGTGATTCCTAGTTGTTGTCAACAAGTGTAATACATCTAATATGGGGTAATGGAATCTATGACGACTTTAATGAACGTTAAGTGTTGGTTTCGAAAGAATTTAAAGAAACACAAAATGGGATTATATAATGATAAGTGTCATACAAAGGGGAGTAAACACCTGAAGATATGTGTTAAGTTTCAAAGAGATGCAAGTTATAAAAGATTAAGACTAAAAGTCATTGTGGTTTCGTTATATGTGTAACTAATGAATGTGAATATGAATCTTTGAACTGTTGTAGGATGTACGCAAAGCATTTAAGCTATTTTTGGATAATTGGTAATCTACGAACCAGGCAAGTCTTTCAGTTTCTGTTTGTTACGTGAACTTAATGATCAATTGTTTTAAGTCGTTATTGCAAATAACATGATGTGTGTTATATTTATGTGCAAGCATGAAATGTCAAAGTCAACTTATGACTACATTAATTGAGTAAAGCATGCCGATTGAGTAAGGAACTCAATCTTTATATTTGTTATACGAACTGTAGCATGTTTGTTATGATAGTTGAATGTTTAAGAGATATATGTTGAGCATGATATTATATGCTATGTGTTACATGAAAACTGTTAGATTTTACTGGGCTGTCGAGCTCAACCTTGCAAATAACTATTTTTGCAGGTCAAGATTTCAAGGTAAAGTTATGTGTTACCTGAAAGTTATGAATCCAACGTGATACTTGAAGATTCCTTATGTTTTATGAGAAATGTATTTAACATTTTGAATGTAACATGTTGTTAAATTGTAAGTTGGGCTATCCAGTATATTTGGATATCCATTGATGATGTAAAACTTTGTATAGTCATTTTGTTGTAATGATTCATGATATAAATTTGAATCGAAGAGATGTAATGTAAAGGTTAAAAGTTTTGGAAACGAGAATAGTTTGTAAATAGAAAATTTTAATTGTAATAGAACATTTTAATTATTCCGTAAATTTCAATGGTTGTATTATCGTTTAAGGATATAAAATTAAAGGTTGAACGTATTATTAACGGCCGAAGTCGAGAATTAAATTGTATGAATTTTGGGGTCAAACAGGCTTCTGAATAGATTTTAATTTTTTTAAAATAAATTTTATGCAACAAATTATGCCCAATTAAATTGTTCTAAACACATATCAAATTAAACCAATTAATAATTTGCATAAAGGTTTGGCTTTGATACCATTGTTAGATTTGTAATATTCATGAACACAATCAAATTGCATAAAATAAGCGGCAATGTGGAAAATTAGAGTTTTAAAATTTTACAAACTATATACCCGGATCATCCTTTATGCACAATTATTAATTAAACGAAAAGATAAAGAACAAGAATCATACCCTTGAAGATTCGAGTTTCCTCAAGTACGAGTTCACCTCCAAATCCTTTCACGTTCAACTTGAATCCACCGGGTTTGGTTCCTTCCTTTCATCAACGTTAGCCACCCAAGTGTTTGGCCTCTAGAGGTGATCCACCAAGGAAGAACAAAAATTCAAGAAGATGGGTGTTTGACAAAACTCTAGTTTTTCCATCTCTCATAGAAAAGGAGCGTACTCTCCCACTATTGGAATTACGTATATTGATATCTGATCTAAGACTCCTCTTATAAAGATATCAGTTAACACTTCTAATCTAATTAGAAAATAGGATATTACTTAATTAATTAAATTTCTTTAATTAATTAAGCTCCTTAATCTTATTAGGGATAATTAATTAAACTCTTTTAATTAATTTAACCTCATAATCTTATTAGGAATATATGAGAGTACTTTTATTAATTAATTTCCAAACTCCTTTAGGAATTAAATAATAATAATAGTAATAATAATAATAAGACTACTCTTATTAATTTATTTTTAATATTTCCAAAATATTAAATAATAAATATTAAGTTATTTAATTTATTCTATCACTATATATTAAATTAAATATACTTAACTTATTATTACGATTATGTAATTAACTTCTTAAATAATTATTCTTCCTCTTATGGTGTGACCCTTTAGGTTCTCCATATTAAACCGGTTGCGAATAAATCAATTAGAAAAATTCTAATCTTATTTAAATAAATAAATTAAATTATTAATTTATTTAAATAAATAATATTTATTCTACAATAGGGTTAAGACTCCCTAGCGATTAACGACTTACCAGATAATATATATTTCAACATTAATCATAAAAGAACCTTTAAGTAAATAGTTACCGTACAATTCAATCCTTCCACCATACAATGTCCCAATTAAATATAAGACATGAAATTACTGTCAAGTCTTATTTTTTTTAATTAGATGTATTTCGACTTTTAAATGCACAACTCCAAATAATGCAAATTAGAAATTCCTTTCTAATTTTATTCTGCCTTGGCCAAGGACTACTGGGTTGTCATTTATCGAATCACATAGGACATTTCTCTTCTTTTACTAGAAGCGGTAGATTCTTTATTGATCATACATTATCTCCATGTACAACTTATTATACCCAAGCATACCCTTTGATATCCCCTAAGGGTCTTAAAGAATAAGTCAACGTATAACTCATCATACACAAGATACTATGATGATCTCAAGTCCAAGGATTACTTGTACTACTATCACTACAGGAATTCCTATTGACAGGTAAGTAAAACTCCATTAGGTATTCCTTAGCGAGCCACGTTCAATGAACTTATTCTCTAATAAACACCTACATACTTGCTTTAGTGTCTCCACACAAATGATCATGAGATCAATCATCCTCATCCAATGAGCAAGCAACGTATGTACCAATCTATTCGGATTTACTAATCCCTAATTTAGTAATCCAACGATTGGGAACTATTTTAGTTTTAAGCTTTCTAAGAATTTAAATCTCATTAGAATGATCATCATTATTATTCTAAAAGCATTTCTTAAAACAATGAGTTTATCACATATTATAAAACAACATCATATAGATAATTAAAAGCCTTTAATAAATTAATACTTATATTAATAAATGAATAAGATTGTTACAAAGTATATGCTTTATCATCAAATATGTTTGACTTATGTGCATACTACTTTCACTTTCTTCTAGAATAACGCCTTCTTGCACCTTCTTCTTCACATTCCTCAGCTCCGGGTGTGTAGCGTGAGCGGTTTTAACTTTATTGATTAAATTCGATTCTAATCGTATATTCACTATCTTCACGTAGGTTCTTGTAGTCTTTAACTCTATTCTCCATCCTTCAAAAATTATACAAAATGAGTCTTTATGTTAACGACGTCGCACTCATAACCACATACGATCTTCTACTCAACGTGTCAGCTACCATGTTCACTTTTTCCACGATGGTATTGAATGGTATGGTCGTAATCTTCAACAGCTCGAGTCAACATGTTTGGCGCATGATACGTTCGTTTTGAGTGAAGAAATATTTGAAGGTTTTAGAAATGGGTTTTGTACCGGGGTCAATACAAAATTCGATTTCAAGCTCTGGGGTAGGCCAGGAAGTTCTTCCAGAATACGTCAAGAAATTTATTAACGATAAAAATATCATTTAAAAACTGTGACTCTCATCCAAGACTTGGATAACACATGTAATGAAGGTTTCTTCTAACGGAGTTTCAACAGATAAGTCAAAATCTAATTTCTCTAGAGTTAAATTTAAACGTTGAGCGCAAGTATGAGAAATAAAAGAATGGGTAGAACCGGTATCAAATAAGGTATAGACTTCGCTAGAGTTTATGATTAACTAACCGGTAATAACTTTATTCGGGTTACTTGCTTTTTGAGAAGTCACGAAAAACGCTCTTCCTGAAACCACCGACTTTGTTTTGTCCGTATCCGCCTTTGGTGCCACCGTCCCAGCTGGATTTGATTTCGCTATAGGACAAAATCGAGATATGTGACAGTCTTTTCCATAACTAAAGCATACATTGGAAGGCTGTGAATAGTTTGGACTTATGTGTCCCTCCTCTCCGCATCTGTAGCATCTAATTGGCGGTCGTTCTCCTCCCCTAGAATTTGTTGTTGGTACTGGTGCTGCTGTCGACGTCTTCCCATCATCGTTAAATCTTCTCTTCTTAAATTTTTCACTTGAATCAGTTCTTTTATTATCTTGGCCATGATTACCACCGAAGTGGTTTCTATTTCTGGCATGATAATTTCCTCCACGATGGTTATTATTGTTCCAATGACCGTTGCCACCTGTACGATTATTATCATGTTTTTGGTCGTTATCTTTTGGTTGGGCTGACTCAATATCGCGCTCCAATAACTGAGCCCTATTCACGTATTTCAGGTCTCAAACCTCGCAGAAACATTCGCGTTATTCTCTCCTAATTATCAACCAAATGGGATGCGAACTTGGATAACTCGGCAAACTTAGCCTCGTACTGCGACATGGTCATATTATTTTGCTTAAACTTGATAAACTCCACCTTTTTCATGTGATGAATACTTTCGAGAAAGTACTTGTCGTTGAACAGTTCTTGGAACTTTTCCCAAGACATTTTGAGTGCGGCAGGTTGAGTACGCTTTACTGATTCCCACCAGTAATCTGCTTCTCCTCTCAACATGAAGGTGGCAAAGGAAACCTTTTGGTCCTCAGAGCATCCCAAGACATCAAATATATTGGTGATCTGCTTTATCCACGTCTCCGCCTTAAGTGGTTTTGACTCTCCCAAAAACTTCGGTGGTCCCAACTCCTTGAACTGTTTAGCGGTGACCGTCCGAGAGTTGTCAGTGTTTCCACCTGCATTTTGAATAGGAGCCGATCTCGCCTGATGTTGCATGAATTGCATAAAGCCTTTGAAAATCCCATCGTTCATCATTTGATCGGTGTTATTGTTTACCTGAGGATTATTGTATTCCTATTGCACATTATCTTGGATATTGATTGTTGGTGACTCAACGGTCTCATGTGCTTCATTGCTGATCTCAACATTTTCAGATGTTATTTTCAAGCATTGCAACAAATCAAGGGTTAATTGACATGTCACATATTATCCCTATACTCTGACCGACCAATTAAATACCAAAT
Source organism: Panax notoginseng (assembly GCA_016801055.1). Classification (NCBI taxonomy): domain Eukaryota; kingdom Viridiplantae; phylum Streptophyta; class Magnoliopsida; order Apiales; family Araliaceae; genus Panax; species Panax notoginseng. The sequence continues at coordinate 56,957,798 of CM029016.1, forward strand.
AAACTTAGGTAGGTCATACTAGCGAAGGAATTTCCCGTCTCTCCCCTCCTTATTCTTGTCTCACATCTCAGCCTGGGATCATATCCCTAAGCTTTGATACCAATTGTGACGCCCCAAAAATAGGTATACATCACCCATTCTGAATCGCCAAATACATGGTACATAATACAACTACAAACTTCTTTTATACAAATGTCGTGTAAAATATGATAAAACATAGCTGAGAGTTTTAACACGAATATTGTCTTCTAGACAATATCCACACTCAATGGAGTCCTCATTATAATTATTATCACACTATTTCATAGAATATTGAGGACTACTATAGCCACTTATCCTGAACCATCACTCCATTCCCCGACTCGTCTCAAGTACGTTCTCATTTCCTGAAGAGAATAATGAAAGCAAAATGGTGAGCTCAACTAGCCCAGTAAGAAATATTATGACTAAGATAATGCAGAATAAATTATCATTAACCTTCAACAGTGTTAAACTGATAAAATACAATAAATATCAAGTTTAACTACAGCGAAACAAGCAATCTATTAGAAGAGTCAAGTAGAGCATGATATCTACTATCTTCTATGATTTAAAAAGTTTTTCATCCACTTTATCACTGAGACTCAGCTTAATAAATAAACCACATCATCGAATCATCCCTGCACCACGGCCAAGGATATTCATGTAATTATCAATGATCATGATTATACCGAATAATCCATGGTCATAATCATACCAATAACTGTCGATTAATGCACTACAGGCCAATGAGGACTTTTACCACATCATTTGTAACATTACGGGTCATGATTATACCGAATGATCCCTGGTCATAATCATACCAATTAACAGTCCATCTATGCACATAAGCTAAATATAACTTTCATCACAATATAAGCATGAGGATTATGACAATGATATAAGCATTAATCAAACGAAATCAAGGATAAATATTAAAGACTTTAAATTTATCCAGAGTTTAAAAATATCCAAATTGTCAACATGATACTGCTTTGTGGAGTAAAATTCAAGAATAATATTCATGTAGCAAAAATGATTTGGACAGAAAAGAAATATATTTTTCGGGTGAATAGTACCCCGTGAATAATACTCTATGAATAGTACTTCGAGAATAGTACCTCGTGAATAGTATTTCAGTATGAAAAATGCCCTAAATACTCGAGTGAATAGTAACTAGGTGAATAGTAACTCGTAAATAGTAACTCGTGAATAGTATTCTAGCACGAAAAGTGTTCCGAATACCCGAGTGAATAATATTTGAGTGAATAGTAATCGGGTGAATAGTAACCCGTAAATAGTAACTCATGAATAGTAACTCGTGAATAGTATCCCGACATAAAAAGATCAATAATTATCAAGAAAGCTCAGAATAATATTTCTATGAAAATATACTGGATGAAGCGCAAATATCAATGATATTCTACTAATTTCACGGAGTATAGAAGCAATACTTTAATAAAATGAGGGTATAATTAGGAATATGAGACGAAATAATATTACTCACATACTAAAAAGTATGGAAGAAAATATTATTCCTTATGAATACTGAACAAAAATAATATCCCTTACGAATAAGAAATAAATAATACCCCTTACAACTGTTGAACAAAAATAATATTCCTTACGAATATTGAACGAAGATATTATCCCTTACGGATACTGAACGAAAATGATATTCATTACGAATATTGAACGAAAATAATATTCCTTATGAATACGAAAAATAATATCTCTTCTGAATATAAAATAATACCCCTTACAACTGTTGAACGAAAATAATATTCCTTACGAATATTGAACGAAGATATTATCCCTTATGGATACTGAACGAAAATGATATTCATTACGAATATTGAACGAAAATAATATTCCTTATTAATATGAAAAATATTATCTCTTTAGAATATAAAATAATACCCCTTACAACTGTTGAACGAAAATAATATTCCTTACGAATATTGAACGAAGATATTATCCCTTACGGATACTAAACGAAAATGATATTCATTACGAATATTAAACAGAAATAATATTTCTTATGAATACGAAAAAAAATATCTATTCTGAATATAAAAGAATACCCCTTACCTCAGAAGAAGACTGGATACTGAAATAATAAAGTAGCATACTTCTCTTCTTCTTTCTCTCTATAATTGCTCTTGTGAGTCTTAGTGAATTGGTGAGAATGAAAGAAGAATGAGCTTCTATTTATAGGAAATCATAGTTTCGATAATTGCACGTTTTGGGGCTCGAAATATTACAATATAATACCTTCATCGTTTCCTTCATTTTTAATTTAGTTCTGCAAGTATTATCAAACTTGCACCACCTCCCCTAATAGTACATCATGTGAACCAATAGTACAATCATGTGAATCAATATTTCTATACAAGTGAAAAAAATAATTACAGTATAGTACTTTCATCTATACCTCCATTTTTAATTTAGTCATGCAAGTATTATCAATCTTGCACCACCTCCCCTAATAGTACATGTATGTGAATCAATAGTACACACATGTGAACAAATAGTTATAAGCATGTGAATTAATAGCAATTAATTGCTCATTTATCCGATTAATTACCCGATTGGTTAATATAACCTCTAGACATCAATTATTATTGAAATAGATGTCTATTTTCATTAACACTAATAATTCCAACAGAATGAAAATATCAATTTCATCTTTAATCAATACGAACTTACTCATCATTAATATTATAACTCATAATATTTAACAACCAGATAATTCCCAGGAAAGAGGGGGCTTTTCGATAAGAATTTTTTCCTATTGGCGCGCAATTAAGTGACCAAACCTCTCATCGACAGAACTTTCTAGACATTGTTATTATTTCAAATAATAATATGAATAACTTTGCCGTCTCAATTATTGATTTAATAATAATAAATATTATGCAGACGATACTGTGATAATAATTGAATCAATAATATGAGAGATATTATGCAGCAATTACTGTAGCAATAATTGAATATAACTGAGTGACTTCTCACGTAAGCATCAATAATCAATACCGTGTACTACTATACAACCACACATATTACTATACTTTTACTACCGGGTAGTTCAACAGTTTTAACAGTAAAACTTTTACTGTTATTTTTATAAAAAGATATTTCTATCATTTTTTAACTACGACAAAACTTCCGTTGTGGAGTCCGCCAATGATTATGCCGTCGTACGAATATTTCCTACTAAAACGAATATTCCCCGACCAATCGAATATTTTATAACAACTTGTTTACTTTGCAAAATTTTCATATATCACCCTTAACTTTAACCTTTTATCAATTTAACCATTTACTAAATAAATAATAATTATAAAAAAATTGAATACTTTCATTTCATAAAATTTGGGGTCTTACAGTTTCTACATTAAAAAGAAAGTGTAGTGTAACACTTTAATGTGACTTTATAATATATAAAACTATATATTAAAATTGAATGAATTATAAGTTACTTAAATAATTCTTATGTGACAACAAGTATGTGTGGGAACAATAAAGATGTACTCTATCAAAGAATTACAAATTATTTCAAGAAGTGAGTATAATTAGAATAATAAAGTTTTAAGGAGATATGGAATTATTATTGACCAATTAAATTGAGTCCATACATGTTTTAAATATTAATTGAACTAGGTTAATGTACATGGATTATATGATGTGGGTACATAAATAATTCCTAACTTTCCATTATATAATAGCATTAACACATTAAAATCACATTTTGGGAGTCCAAAAGAACAAACTAAGCATTATAATCACGTTACTAAAATTTAAAATTCTTCAGTTACCCAAATAGTGCTGCATAGTAGCCTACTTCTTCATTGCGTAAACTCCAACTTCCTAGCAATGTGCTGTGATGATGGCTATGAAAATGGTGGTTGGCCAACTTCTGTATGTCCATTGTTCTCTTCCATTTTCCATTGAATCAAACCATGGTGCAAGAGCAATGACTGGGCAACAAATTCTCTATATAAAGCACTCTCTTCTTTTCATTCTTAGTTGCTAAAACTTTGTCTGATAAGTCTACATTGAGAGTGAGAGCTGCTGAGCATTAAGGGAGAATAATTAGTGCATTGAGAATTCAATTTAAGCTTTAAGGAGGTATAAATTCTGTTTTTGTTCTTAGTTTGAGTTTTGTCAAATTCTTAGCATTTACATGAATTCTCTGTCAAGTAGTATGAATTAGCATGTCACTGTGTTGTCTGAGTTGGTATGTATGCTCTAAAGTGTTGCAGTTAGTCTGGTTACAGAATTGGCAATACTTGTGTTAAGGCTCTGCAGAAGCAGAGCCATTTATTTTTGTCTCTGGACGAAGTGGCACGGCCGCGCCACTTCTATAGCTTAATACCGCCAGGGCGCGATGGGTGTCTACCTCAGATACTATTTTAGTGATCTAGTGTTATGATGAGCATGCTACCTTGGTTTGAATATGCATATAGATGACCCTAAACTATGGAATGATGTTATTTCATATATAGTAAGTCTTTGTATCTTGGTTTGGTATGAGTATTCAAAGAAAACTAAAAGATTTAGAAACTAGTTTGATAAACATTGTGTAATACATGTTCTGAATTTATGTGCAAAAGTATTAAGTTCTGATATGCCTTGACATATGAATCAATATGTTAGTTTATATTGTTAGGGATGGCATAGACTATTCAAGCATGAGTTAAAGAAAAAAATTCCAAGTAAAAGACCATAATAGCTATGTGTAAATGAACTATGTGTACACTAAGTTTTGAACTCGAAAACATGCTACCATAATCTGATTTCATATATCTTTAAGCATGAAAGCATGATTTAGACTATGTGAACTTATCTTGTATACTTGAATAAGTTTTACTAAGGGACACTTAAAGTTTCAAATACAAACTTGATAACCTATATAGGAACTTGTGAGCATGCTTATATGGTCTAATATGTATATATGAGAGCATGATGTATAGTAAATGAAGTGGCTTTGCATGCTTGATGACTTAACATAAGATTTTCAAAAGAAACTTTGAAAACTAGTTTTGTCATTAACTACGTTACAAGTATTCTAGTATGTGACATCATGGTTAGTTGTGTCATGCATATAGACATGATTAACATGAATACCTAGCTAGTCATATGCATTGAAAATAGTTAAGCATGGGAAATGACTAGTTTGAATGATGTAAAACTTCATAACTTGAAATACATGACTAATCTAATGTAAGCATGTATAGTTGAGACCTATTGACCATGCAGTATGTGTTTAACGACCAAACGTAAGAGAATTTATGAATTAAACACTTAAAGTCTTGATTAAATAAGAATGAATAATGACCTATGTTAATGATAAGATATAGGGTCAAACTTAGTTATCCACATACTAACATGTGTGTTTTGCATGATTCTTCATATATGTGCAAGTTGGATTGACACTGGGATTCTGTAGGAGCAGCCATGTCTTGGTTTGCACCAGAAGAAGCGCGGCCGCGCCACTCCATAGTACAAACCAAGTGCGGTCGTGCCACCCTGCAGTGAGATCTATTTTCTGTAAATAATTTAAGGGCTTGTGCATGCCTATTGTCACGCCCCAAAATTTGGTCTATCTTCATACCCGAATTCCGTGCGTCACGAGTACATCATCTTCCAAACATACATCATTATATAGTGAAGTATAACAACATACATTCTTAAATCCCAGGTTCTAAAACATTATAACCTCTTTCATTACAAATAATGATAAATACATTATTCATTTCATCTTACAAGAGTGACTTTCATCCGCCACCAAGGATACATAACAGTTCATTAAATAAATCTATAGTTCAATTAAACTATTCTACATTACAAGTCTTCGCTTGATCTTCATGCACATTCATATACGGAATGGCATTTCTTCTGGATACCGATCAGCTTGATCTTTACGGGATCCATAAGTTCTTCTATTCGTACACTGAAAAATGTTTTTCATTTAAAGCGAGTGTGAGCGTTCAATTGCCCAGCAAGTTATAGCAATTGAATAAACAACTTCAAGAATTTAAACATTCTTTTAAGACTTTAATAACCGAACAAATGTTATGAAGCAGCTTGAACAATATGAATAATCTCTATTTCTATCATTTTAAAATATTAATCACATACACATTGAAATACTTTCATTCTTCTAACTTTTTCCATACACATCCTGTCTGGCTAGAATCATTAGTATAAACTTAAAAATAACGGTTCATGTATAAATAGAACATACTTGTATTGAACAGTTCAATCACAGAATAGTTCATCTCATAAAAACACCGAAGTGTTCAAATTGTGGCATAAGGCCTCATACATACTACTACCTTATACATATATCGCACATATGCACATAGACAAGACTTCTCAAGTTCAACATCTGAGAAGTTTAAGAAACTAGCATTCATTTGAAATATGACTGAAGTTAGGAAACTTTCCTTACGCACAGCTACAGCTTACGCTGAACTGCTCATTCCAATCCCTATATAGCATATAAGGAAAAAGCACATACACCAATTAGTCATATACATGACTTACGCATTGGTTTACTTAACTTTACTTCTTAGGGTTTGCATTCTTGAAATCTAAGTTTACGCGACCAACTTTCTTTACCGGTTTACGGCTTCATGACATACGGAGATGTCTTACTCATACGTTCATCATCTTTGATGATTTATATTCTTATCTTCTTCTTATTACCTTCCTAGGACTCAGTACACATCGCGTCTCTGCAAGCAGTCCATATAATACTCTGAGTGGTTTCCCACAAACAACCAATAAACAAGTTTCCGTCTCGTCTACGCTGTCTTTCATAGTGATTTAAATCGGTTGCCAGTTTTGTATATACCTCCGCTCTCTGAAGGAATTATTTAGCCCAGCTTCCATATGTCAACCATCAAAGATTACAATTGTACCGCTTCCTAAACTTTATCTTAACTTATCTGAACCATTAAACTATAATTATTCCGTATGACTTTCTATCAACTAAATGACATGCCTCAAGATTCAATCTTTATCGTCGAAGTCATACAACCTTATATATACTTAGAACGATCATTCGATGTCAATACTATGAGGTCATAGCGTTAAACATTTTACGTTACCTTATTCATATCTTACAATGTCCAGTTCATTCGACACGGAACGTTATCCAAGTTATAGTTACTAACTCGGCTTCTTAACATTATACATCATTGTCTTTCATTCAGTTTCTTCACCATTCACGGTTAATGAACATTCTTCATTACCTTACGGTTAAACCATACACGGAGTGTAGTTTCTACCCGTTTAATATTCGCGTACACTCAACCCTTACGTCGGCTAAAGTGTCTAACACTTACATTCATTCCATCTTCTTTATCCGACTCACATTCGGACTTTCATTAAATGTCATTACTATTCGTTACGGCTTCCATTCGTTATCCATTACATGAACCCCACATTCATTATTCTTTCTTAATGTCGAATCCATACTGTTCGTTGTATGCTAAGACTGATCGTTCATCGCAACTACGTTGTGTTTTCATTCATTACATTCTTTGTCTTTTAATCCCATTCCATCTCTCTGTTCAACCTTCAATAAAGATTTAAATCAATTATTTAAGCGTTACATTAGGTGAACTACATGTTCATATTTCTTTCTTGCACATCCCCTGTAACGCCCCAGAAAATTGAACCTTTTGTAAATACTTTAATAATGAATAAAATAATATTATTTATTATTATTATGTGTTGGTAAGATGATTGTCATTCTATAACATAGAAACGTCGGAAAGTCATAGTATTTTAACTACGTGAAAGAATTAAAGTGTTTGAATTTCTAAGATGAAAATAAAAGTTTTTTGAGAAATTTTTCGAAAAATACTATTCATCATTTTTCGCTCGGGAATTATTTTTGAACTTCCGAGAAATATGTAACGTTATAATATCGAGGTGAGATGGATTATGTAATACTAATTCAAGTATGGAAAACGTATTATATTGCATGCGGACTTAATTTGAGAACGTCAGGAAAATCAAGTGCTAAGAATTTAATGTAATGATCGTAGGATACGTATGTATTGTGAGAGGTAGAGTATACGAGTATGATACGAAGTATTATACGCGTATATGGGAATTATGGTATTCCATATATTATGAATTAGTATACGAGTTAGAATACGAGAATTATACGTATAGTATATGTGATAAGGTTTTTAATTAAATAACATGGACTAGTAGGATTGTGTAAACAATTGAATAGTCTAATAAACATTAAGGTGTAAGCCTAAGTGGTGGTTAATATGAAGCCCAAAACAAATTAGTTCAATCCCAAAGATGAGATAAGCAATTTAAAACCTAAGCCCAATTAATGATCCATGGGTAAAGTTAGATCCATGGGGCAACCCATGGGTGATCTTGGTGACTAAGGGTTTGTTGTGGTGGACAAGTAATAAGAGTAGGGGGCAAGTTTACTTAGGAGTTAAGTAGTGAAAAGTAAGGAGGTTACAAAAGAGGTGGGTTGTGTTTTTGACCAAAATGCCCCAACTTTAGAAAGTCTATAAATACCAAGCCTTGGATTCATTATTTGCTTGTTCAAATTAATCCAACAACTTTCCTTACAAAGCAACTTAAGTGTTAGAGAGAATAAGCACTTATAAGTCAAACTTCCATTGTTAGATTTTCAAGAAGAAGAAAGCTAGTCATCAAAGGTAAATGATCTTATGATCTTATATCTTCCATCTCTACCATGATAGCTTGATAGAGAAGTGATGATCATGTATGCTAAGAAAACTTAAGAAGAGATAAGCTAATGACTCAAGTATTAATAAGCCAAAAATAAGTATTTTGTTCATGAACAAGCTATGAACTAAAGAAGAGCTTGTAAGAATTATATCATGTTTACATGAATGAAGAATAGTATGATAATAAGATGTAGGAATGATGGTTAGAAAACTTTAACTATCATAAGCTATGAGAAACAAAGTTATATGTAAATTATACTTTGATAAGTAAATAAGTTCATAAAAAACATGTAATGACTTAACAAGAAAATAAGTTATTGTAATATGTAGGTTGAGATGTCTAGTTGATGAATTAAATCTAATTGGAACGATGAACAAATCGTTAGTAACGAAGTTTTGCCGAAAATTACACGATTAGACGATAATCGTCGAATTCGTGAAATTCTCAGAATAGAAGTCGAATTTTGTGGTTAAACTTGAAAATGCTGGTTTTCGATGGAGATAAGTCTTATTTAGCATTATAGAGTTGCGGAGTCAAAAATGGCCGAATTCCGACTTAGAACGAAGAAACGAGCGTTAAATGTTCACGAACGTTTATCGTTTTCGTTAAAAATGGACTAATAGGTGAATTTTTAGTTAACAAAGTAAAATAGATAAAAGTTTTACATGAACACGTAGAGTATATGATTTGTGAACCGTAGGCTCTTGAACGAGCCAATTTGGACTTATAACGAAGAAGTTACGAGCCCGGGAGTTTCACAAAATTTCAAAATTGTAAAAATTTTCTTGTGCACAGAGTTGGCGCCGTGGTACCTGCCCAAGGCCAAAAAGCCCGCACCGTAGCACGAGGCCGAGGCATGGGGTACTATTAGTTGGCGCCGCAACGCGACCATAACAAAGGGGACTCGCGCCGCAGTGCCGAGTCCGGTCTTTTAGCCCTAGCAGGTGGCGCCACAGCGCGACACAAAGAAAGAATGTTGGCGTCGCAGCGCCAGCCTTAGGGTTTAAATAGTAAAGAATGGTTACAAGTAGAATATGCATGGTAATTGATTAACAATGAATTAAGGAACTTAATGTAACATTGTTAAGACATGTTTAAACCTTAAATATGATCAGTTAGGGTTGAAGTAACTTAATTGCATATGAACGTATGAATGACATAACGGAAAGCCGGAACCAATAATAACAAATCTAATACGTAATTAGATTGAGAAGAAGGGTAAGATTCTTTAAGAACCATGTATGTTTATTCATGACCTAAAGTGTTATGTGATGTTATCATCTACTATAGAGACTTAAGGACTTAAAGTGCACGTGTTATAATTGTAGCAGACGCTAAAGGCAAGTGTTCTAACCCTTGTTTCAGTTCAATCTGGACAAGCTTTGTGATTCATGTATTATTATGCATGAGTTAATGTCTGATGAAGTTAAAGCAAATTCTTTCGGCTAGACTTACGATATGTTGAATTTCTTATAATCTATCAATGTATTGTTAATGATTTACCAAACTAACATTGGTGTGGTTTTCAAAAGGAGACTGAGTATGCTAAATTATTTTGTCGTCAAACGACAGGCACATGCGGTTGCCACAACTTAAACGTATACACGTTTAATGAATGTAGTGTTGATCAACATAAAGTACTATAGGCTGATCACCTAGACGTGCTCGTAAGCTATGCCAAACTTATAGACTTAGCGCCGGGATGTTCTTTTCAAAGAACTTATGAAATGCTTATGGTCTTGGACCAGAATTGATGTTTTACTGAATATTTTTATTGTAAAACGTTTTGAATGAAAAGAAGTGCTATTTTGAATTATCGATAATACTTCATAACTATTGTTCAGTTATTAAAGATATACGATTCCTATGTTTCAAGCATGCTAGTTTTATTAGAATTGTTGTACTTGCTGAGCTAGTTAGCCTCACTCTTGCTTGACCCATATGAATGCAACTAAGATCGAACGGACCGATGGATCCGGCAAGGATAAAGGGAAGGCTAAGGCGAACCCGTAGATTACTTATGTAATAATATAGGTTTGTAATGATAATATTTGATATTATGACAAGGACAAATGTAGCGGTTATAAAGAACCTGGGGGAATGTTAAAATTATTTTGAATATATATAGGACATATTCGTTCTTTTGAGGCATGTCAATTGAATGTTTGTGTGAACTGTAGCACCGTGTAGCACCATCTGTCGGGTTAGAAGATACCCGAATTTGGGGGCGTCACAGGTTAGTATCAAAGCATTAGGTTATAAAACTTAAGGGGAGATTTAAACCTTAAGTCATAACCTTAAGAAAAGTCAAAGAAATAAAAGATGGAAATTAACCTTATAAAAATGCATTATATATTTTATGTGTTTTTATTATCTTACTGGCGTTTACTAATCAAACTTATTTGTGTTGTTGTAGATGCCAGGAGAAAATAGAGACGTACAGGTAGTCAGCGAAGGGTCGATTAATTAGATAGAGATTATACCAAACCCCATTGCGGCAGGGCCTGAAGTTGTAGTGGTTGAGTCTGGAGACTCAGAGATCCTAGGCTACATGTCCATATTCGACGACATGCTAGAAGAAGAGGTGGAGGTAGCGTCCTTCAACCCAGTAGCAATAGCAGCAGAGATGGCTCAGGGGAGTCAATGATGTCACTTTTTATGTCAGTGTTGGATAGAAACATCCATTACTGTCAGGAGGTTGAGGAGTTAAAAGCAGAGCTCCAGGCTGTCTTAGAGGATAAGACAGACGTGGAGTCCATGTGGGAGAAGGAGCACGATGAGAGGGTTTTGGCCAAGGACAAGGTCCATGAGCTGAAATAGGAGGTCTTTGAGCTCAGGGGGGAGCTAAAGACCAAAAAGCAGAAGATAGGGAGAATGTCCTATATTCATAGGAGTTCTCATGCGGACTTCCAGCAGCACGTAGCTGGTTATCCCGTAGAAGCAGGGCAGACACGGCATACTATCAGCCATGATATTATTGCCTATCTTGCCAAGGCATATTTTGATAATGCCTTGAGGCATATGTGATCTAGTAGTAGGTAGAGTAATTTGGATATATAAATATTGTGTATCTAATAGTGACGTAAAATCCTCTTTTGTATAACAAAGGGTAGTCTTTTGTAAATCCCAATTTTTGGAAAGCAATTGCGGGATACTAATGTAATCAGCTTAGGCTGCATAATGTAAACGATATAGTATTATACTACAAGAAATGAATCAATATAAGTTTTTTTTTCGGAACATATTGAGTAATGAATGTTAAGTTATTGTTAATCTTAATAATAACTAATTAACAGGAAATGAATAATAATGAAATGTGTTGTTTGTTGTAACAGCAAAATGCCGCCAAGAATAGTACCACGTAATCAAGGCGCTAATGTAAATTAACCGGAGGAAGGTCCGATTAACCCCATGCAGGAGTTTGTAAATCTTTTAACAGCCGCATTTAATAGAACTGGGGCTAACATCCCTGCAAATCCTGGTGTAGTACGAGGTACTACGTTTAAGAATTTTAAAAGCGTGGGTCCGCCAGAGTTCAAAGGAACTACGGACCTTATCGAAACCTAAATGTGGGTAAAGGAAATTGAGAAGGCATTTGTCATAGCAAATGTCGATGAGGGCCAGAAGGTTACCTTTGCAACCTATATAATGAAGGGAGAGGACAACTTTTGGTGGGAGGCCAATCAGGCTAGGGTCGGGATCGAGAATCTAATGTGGGTGAGGTTCAAGGAGATATCTTCGAGAACTACTTTCCTATGAGCATGCAAGGAAGGATGGAGATGCGTTTTCTCGATTTGAAACAAGGGGACATGACAGTTCCCTAGTACGCCACCAAGTTTAATGAACTGGCAAGGTTCGCTCCACACCAAGTGGACACCGAGGTTAGAAAAGCTCGACGGTTTGAGCAGGTCTTGAAACCCTGGCTCTATAACCATATTTATGTGTTCCAAAGTACTTCGTTTGGGACTATTTTAGAGAAGGCAATAATCGCCGAAGGTGGTAGCGAGGCGTTGAGCCAGTACCACAAGGATATGAAGAATAAGGGGAAGGTGGATGGGGGAATGAAGGTCAAAGGTGCCAGCGGGAGTGGCAAAGGGTATAAACGGAAGGAGGTTAACTCTGGGAATACCGGAGTGAAGCAAGGAGACCCGAAGAGGAGAATGGAGGACTGCAAGACCTATGGGAAGACTCACTTAGGAGTCTGTCTCAAGGGGAAGGCCGTATGTTACAATTGTGGACAGGAGGGGCACATTGCACCTAACTGTCCAAGTCCGAAGAAGAACCATAAATGCTTTGTGTGAGGCAAAGAACTGCCCAAAGAAGGGGACGGACGGAAATAAGGGTGCCAATAACGGTAAGTTAGCTATTGGGGGTTCAGTGCAGCCGGGTAAGCCCATGACCCGTACCTTTAACATGACAGTCCAAGATGCGATGGCATCGGGGGACGTAGTCGCAGGTATTATTCCGATCAACGACTTAAATGCATACGTGCTGTTTAATTCGGGTGCTAGTTGTTCGTTTATCGCATGTGATTTTGCTAGACGATTAGGATTACTTCCCGAAAAGTTGCCAATACCTTTAAATATTAAGGTAGTAAACGAAGTGATAATTCCTGTTAAAGATGTGCATAGGAGTTGTTGCGTAGACATACGGGGTTATAAATTATCGGTAGATTTGATACCGATAAAGTTAGGAGAATTTGGTAGATTTAACCATGGAGCAATTATAGATTGTCAAAAGAAGAGCATAAATATTAAAACGTTAAGATAACCTCATGTAATATTTTACGGTAATAAATCGTTGGGACGTTCGTGTTGTCTTACCATGACATAAACTAGGAAACTGTTAAGGAAGAGGTGTGTAGGTTATCTATGCCATGTTGTTGATACCCAGAGAGTGGGAGTGACCATGGAACAAATACCTATAGTGAGTGAATTCATGGATGTATTTCTAAGTGAATTGTTGAGTCTTCCACCGGATAGGGAGACCGAGTTCGTAATAGACATTGTGTCAGGAGCGACACCAGTTTCCAGGGCACCGTATCGTATGGTGCTAGTGGAGATGAAGGAGTTAATGGTACAGTTGCAAGAACTATTGGACAGAAAGTACATTCAACCGAGTATTTCACCGTGGGGAGTATCGATACTGTTTGTCAAGAAGAAGGACAGATAGTTAAGACTTTATATCGACTACCGAGAGTTGAACAAGTTAACGATAAAGAATAAATACCCATTGCCCAGGATCGATGATCTTTTTGATCAGTTGAAAGGGGCAAAGTATTTTTCTAAAGTATATTTGTGACGCCCCCAAAATTAGGTATACATCACCCATCTTGGGTCATCAGATACATAGTACAGAATACAAATATAACTTACTAATACAACTGTCGTGTACAATACGACAAAACATAAACTGTGAATTTGAATACAAATATTATCTTCTAGAGAGTATTCATACTCAAAAGGAGTCCTCATTACATTTATTAACACACCATTACATAGAATAGTGAGTACTACACACTAATACTATCATTCGAACCATCACTCCGTTCCCCGACTTTCCCCAGCTACGTTCTCATTTCCTGAAGAGAACAGTGAAAGAAAGGGTGAGCTCAACTAGCCCAGTAAGAAATATTATGACTAAGATAATGCAGAATAAATTATCATTAGCCTTCAACAATGTTAAACTGATAAAATATAATAGACATCAAGTTTAACTGTAGCGGAACAAACAATCCATTAAAAGAGTCAAGTAGAAAATAAACTCTACTATCTTTTATGATTTAAAAGGTTTTTCAACATTGTGATCGCTGGGACTCAGCTTAATAAAATAATCCACATCATCGAATCACCCCTGCACTACGGCCAAGGATATTCATGTATTCATTAATGGTCATGATCATGCCAACAACTGTCCATCAACGCACTACGGGCCAATGAGGACTTTTACCTCATCATTTGTAACATTACGGTCATGATTATACCGAATAATCTCTGGTCATAATCATACCAAGTCCATCTATGCACTACAGGCCACATATGACTTTTAACATTTTATAAACATGAGGATGATGACAATGATATAAGAATTTAATAAAACAAGTTCAAGAATTAATTTATCCAAGAATTAACAACGTCCAAATTGTCAACATGATACTACTTTGTGGAGTAAAATTCAAGAATGCTTAGAAGAATATTTTCATGAAAAGATACTGGATGAAACGCAATTATCAAGGATATTCCACAAATTTCATGGAGTATAAAAGTCAAAACTTAACCAACTGAGTATAATAAAGAATGGAATAATAAAAGAAATCACCATGCATGCGATAGACCGTACAGACAGGTTATTCTAACAGAATAATAAATAATGGAACCAGGTCCGGCGTAAACGCACAGACAGGATATTCTAACAGAATAATAATAAAGACGGAACCAGGTCCGGTGTAAAACACACAGACAGGATGTTCCAACAGAATAATAACAAAGACGGAACCAGGTCCGGTGTAAAACACACAGACAGGATGTTCCAACAGAATAATAATAAAAACGGAACCAGATCCGGTGTAAAACACACAGACAGGATGTTCCAACAGAATAATAAAAAATATCACCAAGTATAGGGTAGACCGCGTATACAGGTTATTCCAACAGAATAATAAGAAATGGAATAACAACAGTTCTCTTCATGAATAAGAAAGAATAACACCCCTTACCGTTTTAAAGAAGAGCTGAATAAGGAAGTAGTTAAGTAGCATAATACTCTTCTTCTCTCTCCCTATAGTTTCTCTCTATAGTTTCTCTCTCTAGAGTTCAGTGAATTCGTAAGAAATAATGAAGGAATGAGCTGCTATTTATAGAAAAATAGAATGCATAGTAACTAATCCATGAACGGTCCAGATTGATTACTTTAATCTGACGGTCCATATTTAAAGAAAAATCTTTTAAATAAAATATAATATATTCTATTTATAGAATAACTTTAATAAAGTATTATGTTTTATATAAAAAGATGTTTCTATTTTATTACGTTATAATACGAATAAAACAAAACGTCATTATCGCTAAATAATTCATATTATTAACTGACAATAATTGAATCAAACTGAGTGACTTCTCACATAAGCATTAATAATCAATACCGTGTGCTACTATGCAACCACACGTATTACTGTACTTTTACTACCGAGTAGTTCAACAGTATCAATGGTAAAACTTCCGCCGTTATTTTTAATAAAATATTTTTGTCGTTTTCTCAATCCGACAATAATTTCGGTGTGGGGTCCACCAATGATTGAGCCGTTGTACGAATATTCCCTGTTAAAACGAATATTCCCCGACCAATCGAATATTATATAACAACTTGCGTATTTTGCAAAATTTATAAATATTACCCACAACTATTATATCAAATTAACTCCATCATATTCGAAAATGATATTTATAGAAAATTCATCTTTATTTATAAAAGTTGGGGTCTTACAACCTCCCCTTCTTATGAAATTTCGCCCTCAAAATTAGGGTACATACCTGGTATGTGGAAGAGGTAAGGATACCTTGATTTCATTTCAGATTCTAACTCCCAAGTCATTTCCTCAACATCGTGGTTTCTCCACAAAACTTTGACTTGAGGTATAACCTTGGAGCGTAGAATATGTTCCTTCTTATCCAAGATTTGAACAGGAACTTCTTCATACGTCAAATCCTCCGCTATTTCGTCCGGTTCTAACTCAATAATGTGGTTCGGGTCTTCCACATATTTGCGTAACATGGATATGTGAAAAACATTATGAACACGAGACATACTTGGCGGTAAAGCGAGTCTATAAGCCACAGTTCCTACTCGATCGAGGATGAAAAAATGGACCGATGAATCGAGGATTGAGCTTTCCTCTTTTTCTAAATCTCGTAACTCCTTTCCATGGAGCAACACGTAAGAACACATGATCTCCTATATCAAATTCCACGTCCTTTCGATGAAGATCAACATAACTCTTTTGTCGATCTTGTGAGGTTTTTATACGTTGTCTGATCGTTTGAATCTTTTCTGTAGTCATACGTACCAACTCCGGTCCCAACAACGTTGCTTCACCCACCTCATCCCAGCATACTGGAGAACGACATATTCTTCCATACAATGCTTCGAATGGAGCCAAGCCAATACTTGCTTGATAACTATTATTGTAGGAAAACTCCACCAATGGTAAGAACTTGTCCCAACTTCCCTTGAAGTCAAAGACACAGAGTCTTAATAAATCTTCTAGAGTTTGAATAGTCTTCTCTGATTGTCCGTCTATCTGAGGATGATATGCCGAACTAAATCGTAAATCTGTGCCCATAGCTTTTTGTAAACTAACCCAAAATCGTGAAGTGAATCTTGGGTCTCGATTAGAAACTATGGATACTGGCATACCATGCAGTCTTACAATCTCGTTTATGTACATACGAGCAAGACGTTCAAGTGTATAAGTTTCTCGTATCGGTAAGAAATGAGCAGACTTGGTCAATCTATCAACAATGACCCAAATCGCATCTATACCTTGAGAAACCTTAGGAAGACCGGTAACGAAATCCATGGTAATGTGCTCCCACTTCCATTCTAGAATTTCAAGTGGTTGCAATGGACCTTTTGGTACTTGATGCTCCGCTTTGACTCGTTGACAAGTTAGACACCTTGAGATAAATAACGCAACGCTATCTCTCTCTTCATATTGCTCCACCAAAATGTATGACGAAGATCATGATACATTTTGGTACTTCCAGGATGGATTGCAAACGGTGTGTTGTGCGCCTCCATCATGATTTCATACTTTAAATCAGGGTTGTTAGGAACACAAAGTCTGGAGTTGACTCGAAGTATTCCTTCTTCATCGATTCTTGCTTCCGGCATAGCACCTTCTTGCACTTTCTTCCTCATACGCATCAGGTCCAGGTCTGTAGCTTGAGCAGCTTTAACTTTATCGATTAAAGTTGGTTCTACTCGTATATTTGCCATCATCACATGGGTCCCTGGAGTATTTAACTCTATCTCCATCCTTTGTAAGTCACACAAAATGGGCCTTTGTGTTGACAATATTGCACTCATACTTGCATATGATCTTTTACTCAATGCGTCAGCTACCACGTTCGCTTTTCCAGGATGGTATTGAATTGTATGATAATAATCTTTCAACAGTTCAAGCCAACGTCGTTGTCGCACGTTGAGTTCCTTTTGAGTGAAGAAATATTTGAGGCTTTTATGATCCGTAAAGATCTTCACCTTCTCCCCATACAAGTAATGCCTCCAAATTTTAAGTGCAAAGACAACAGCTGCCAACTCTAGATCATGAGTAGGATAATTCCTCTCATATTCCTTGAGTTGTCTTGATGCATTGGCTATGACTTTTTCATGTTGCATGAGAACGCATCCCAACCCTTTGCTCAAAGCATCACTGTAGATGGCAAATCCCTCCAAGCCAGATGGTATTGTTAGAACAGGTGCTGAAATGAGTCTCCTCTTGAGTTCTTGAAAACTCTACTCACATTCTTCGCTCCAACCGAACTTTATATCTTTCCGAGTCAGCTGAGTTAATGGAGTAGCGATTCGAGAAAATCCCTCCACGAATCTCCGATAATAACCAGCTAAACCAAGAAAGCTACGTACTTCGGTCACTGATTTAGGTTGCTCCCAGCTTCGAATAGCTTCAATCTTTGCCGGGTCAA
Organism: Panax notoginseng; assembly: GCA_016801055.1. NCBI lineage: Eukaryota > Viridiplantae > Streptophyta > Magnoliopsida > Apiales > Araliaceae > Panax > Panax notoginseng. The sequence goes on from CM029016.1 coordinate 56,976,256, forward strand.
CCGATATTCCACGACTTGATACTACGTGCCCAAGGAATGCTACCTCCTCCAGCCAGAACTCGCATTTCTTCAACTTGGCATAAAGCTTGTATTCACAAAGCTTTTGGAGTACCAGCCTCAAGTGTTGCTCATGATCTTCACGGCTTTTGGAATAAATAAGGATGTCATCAATAAAGACGACCACAAAGTGATCCAAATATTCCTTGAATACCCGGTTCATCATATCCATGAAGGCAGCAGGAGCATTAGTCAATCCAAAGGACATGACTAGGAATTCATAATGCCCGTACCGAGTTCTAAAAGCTGTCTTTGGAATATCCTCAGTTCTAACTTTCAGCTGATGATATCCAGAACGAAGATCGATCTTTGAAAAGAATTGTGCTCCTTGCAACTGGTCAAACAGGTCATCAATACATGGCAATGGGTACCTATTTTTGATGGTGACATGATTCAACTCCCGATAATCAATACAAAGTCGCATACTTCCATCTTTCTTCTTCACGAATAGCACAGGAGCACCCCAAGGAGAAGTACTAGGACGAATAAAGCCAATGTCTAACAATTCCTGTAGTTGGATCTTTAACTCCTGAAGTTCAATATGAGCCATTCGATATGGGACTTTGGAAATGGGTTTTGTACCGGGTTCAAGGTTGATACAAAATTCAATTTCAGGCTCTGGGGGTAAGCCAGGAAGTTCTTCAGGGAATACGTCAGGGAATTTATTAACAATAGAAATATCATTCAAAACTGACGTATTTTTGTTTAGATCCGTGACATGAGCTAAGAAAGCTTGACATCCGTTTTTCAATAAACGAATAGCTTTATGGCTTGAGATGACAGCGATTGATTTTAATGGTTTGGTTGCTTGAATTCGCATAATAGGTCGATTAGGAATATGAAAGCTAACAACCTTACGAAAACAATCAATTTTTGCATGATGAGTAGTTAACCAATCAATCCCTAGAATCACGTCAAATGCAAGTATTTTTAATGAAATCAGATCGACAGGTAATGTGTGGGTACCAACTTGAACCAAACAAGACTTATAAACCGTGGATGTAATGAAGGTTTCTCCCAATGGAGTTTCAACAGATAAATCAAAGTCTAATTTCTCCGGAGTCAAATTTAATCGATGAGCGCAAGTAGGAGAAATAAAAAAATGGGTAGAACCGGTATCAAATAAAGTATAGACTTCGTTAGAGTTTATGATAAGCTTACCCGTGATGACCTCATTCGGGTTCCTTACTTTCTGGGAGGTCACAACAAACGCTCTCCCTTGCACTACCGGTTTTGACTTTTCTGGGACGGCCTTTGGTGTCTCCATCTTGGCTGAACTTGTTTTTGGTAAACGACAAAATCGAGCTAAATGACCTTCTCTTCCACAATTATAACATGCTTTAGACGACATCGCGCAGTTTGGACTGATGTGCCCCTCTCCTCCGCATTTGAAACATATGATAGGTGGTCGTTCTCCTTCCTTAACAACGGGTGCTGGTGCTGACGTCTTTCCATCATTGTTGAATCTCCTCTTCTTGAAATGACCATTCTTATTATTTTGGCCCTGATTGTAACGACCCCAAAAATCCATACAATTTAAATCTCAACTTCGGTCGTTAACCACACATTAAAACTCAAATTTTACATCATTATTCGATATTAAAAACACTAAAATTGCGGAATATTTAGAACATTTATACATTTCCTTCTTTCTTGCCCTGAATCGCAACCTTTACATTACATCTCTTTGATTCAATCTTATATCATGAATCGTTACAACAAAATGACTATACAAAGTCTTACATCATAACTAAATATCTATATACATTGGATAACTCAACTTACAATTCAACATGTTACGTTCAAAATATGAAATACATTTCTCATAAAACATAAGTAATCTTCGTGAATATAGATCTCTATAACTCACTTAGCACATATCTTTATCTTAAAATCTTGACCTGCAAAAGTGGTTATTTGCAAGAGTGAGTTCGACAGCCCAGCAAAGTCTAACAGTTTTCATGCATCACATAACACATAATAACATGCTCGATATACATCTTATTAAGGTAACATGGCATACATGCTTTTAATTCATATAGCAAATATAAAGATTGAGTTCCTTACTCAATCATCATTACTTAGCCAAAACAATGCAGTCATATATTGACTTAAACATTTTATGATTTCAACATGTATAACATATCATACAATTTAAAACAGTTCATCAAGTCCACGTAACAAATAGGAACCGAAAGACTTGCCTTGATCGTTGTTTACCAATAACAGTTTAACAGCTTACAGTTATCTGCACTTCACGTGCCCTACACAATTATATAATCATACACATCAACTATTAGTCACATAACAACATATAGTAATTGTAATGTAAACTATACTCCACATCTCATAATCTTTCCTATTAATTAACACACAATGTTCAATTAGATTGTGTTAACTTTTCGACTTATGTAATATTCGAAATTCATTAAAGTGTTTAAATTTTGCTAGGAATCATTATTGGTTTTATATTAAACCCATTTCATACTTTATAATATCCATTTCATTTGACTAAAAACACTTTTTACGTTCATTAACAATTATCACGGCGTTTCGACATTTATTCGTCACACGCCCGATTTGCATCTTTTGTGTATGCTTACTATGCTTCTATAACTTATCTAATACATCATTATATCAATGTTAAGCATCATTATATTTACTAACATTCATGTTTTATAACTTAGAATAACATCTTTTATTGTCAAGAGCACTACACTAGCATACGTGCATGTCTGACGCCCTCTGATTGCCTTCGAAAACACAACAGTCCTAAAGATGACCAATTTGACCCTTCATAACGATTTCAAATTGAAAATCTTAAAGAATAAAAGATTGTAGGGCTATTCGTCCTCGTTCCGAATCATTTTGAATCGTATCAATCAGAGTTTGTATGAAAAAGTTATACTCATTTTAGTAAACTACGTCCGGTCAGTTTTTTTTTTCAAAATTTTAGCTTGACAGAACACCCCCCCCCCCGCCGGGGCGGGGGTTTTTGCACTAGGGGGGCCCACTAGGGCGGGGGTCACTGCTGCGATTATGCGATTTTAGCTCTAGAACACTACGAAAAGCCAAATTAGGCCTCCAAACTCCTTTCTAACAACCATACCAAACTACCCAATGAGTAAATAGGTTTACATAAACATAATCTAATGTTTCTAACACGTTTCTAACCATATAAACAACGTAAACATCAAAGATTACAACCTTTAATTTCACTATTTCTCTTCTTTCTTCTTCTTTTGACATTCATAGCGAAATTCTTCACTGTGAATTCGCTTTACATCCGTTTTGACTCATTCAACTTGGGTTGTTTTCGTTTTTCAACATACTAACAACATCTATTATCAAATTGTAGATTATAGCAATTATTGATCATGAAATTTCGTACTTTCTAAGCCGTAACATATAAATATAAATAATGTTTTATAATTCCTTCCAACAATTTCAATTCTCACGAATTTGACAAACAAGTATCAATCATATATGATGGTTAACAGATTATACACACTCAATAATCTTTATAAACCAATTCTTTACTCAAATCATGCACCATAACCAATTAAAGAGAAAAAAAAACTTTGATAAAACATAACTAAAAGCTAGGGCTATAATATTACCTTTTAATTTCTCCTTAAACTTAATTAGATGATGAGAATGACTTGATTATCCTTCCTCTCCCTTCTTTGATTCTCATAATAACATCTTTTTCAATTTCTCAGAGAATATGTCTCTCTCAAACTTCTTTGTAACTCTCTCTTCTTCTTAGGCTTAGGCCAAACCTTTTTTCACGTAAACTAAAACTGACGCTAACATAAAAATAAAACTGACGTATAATATAATAAGGCTACTAAATACTTATCAGTTTTTTTTTATTATTATTATTTTAAACATAAAAGCCATAAGGCCTTGTTTGGTAAAACCTATTAAAATAATCACTTAATCATTCTTTAAGCCTTGTTTAGCAAAACAAGATTAAAATTAAAATTTCAAAAGCTCTAAGGCTTTGTTTGGTAAAACCAAATTTAAAACTCCTTTAATTTATTTTCATAAGTTATTTATAATATAGTTTATTGTCCTGCACTGTTTACTTGGATTTCTATATCCAATCTTAATTAAATAAACTAATTACCACATACTAAATAAATTTCCCACTTGACCAAATATCACAAAATTATAATCTCATTATAATTTTATTTAATAACTTAATATACCACCTTAAATTATTAAATTAAAATAATAATATAACATCTCATGTTATATTATAACTCTCTAAATTATAAATTAATTTAATTTAGAATATTATCTAATGAATTTAGATTAGTAAATATTTACTAGCAACCATTACATCAATAAAATATTTCTCTCATCAATTTCAACAATAAGCGCATCAAATAAATATTTATATATTAATAAATATTTAATATTACAATTTGAAATTTCGGATCGTTACATCCTTCCCTCCTTACAAGGATTCTGTCCCCAGAATCACAACTCAAATAATCAAATCGTCACATTCTTCACTCTTTTATCTTAATTAAGTTAATTTCTATAACTCATGGATTATTTACTTACTAATAAATAATCCAATAAATATCTACTAAACAACAAACACGTCAATTAAAAATATTTATTTAATTCAATAAATATTTAAAATTATAAATAAAATTTTGGATTGTTACATTCTTCCCACATTATAAGGATTCCGTCCTCGGAATCACTGAAACCCTACCCTCCTTAGGCTTTCACCAAATCTCTTCGTTGAATAACTTCAACACATTACCTTAATATAGGTTTTATATTTCCTACTCCCACCATTCTTCAAAATAAATTCTTGTAAGTTTTATTTCATTACCTTTACTTAGACTCAATTATATTTGAGTATTACATATTCTTTAACCCGTTCATTTCTTCTTTTTTTTTAAGGATCGTTATCATGAACACTCGGGATATTACATTCACCCATTCTTCTAAGAATTTCGTCCTCGAAATTTTATCAATGAATATTCAATCTATCAAAATAGATTTTACGTCACTACTTCATTCATTCATTGGTTTCTATAACTACTTCCTTTTCACAATTATCATTCTACAACTATTAACTTTTATATTAAAAGTTTCACATTATTCTTTGATAACTCATATCGTTCTCACTTCAAAATCTCTTTTCTCACTTATTCAACATATTCATCATTTAGTGTCGCATTCTACGACTCACTTCTTTCTAAGAAATATTATCCTTACCACATTTACCTTTTAGAATATCAAGAATCTTCCACAATTGCTCAATAATTGGGAAGCGATATGAATAACATGAATTTAAAAGATTCCAAATCATGCTGAGGGTCATAAGACCACGAACTATGTCCACAGTTGTAAGTAATCTTTCAACTTCAACTTTAACAGTCATAAGACTATAAGGACCCCCGTACTTAGGGTGTTAAGCCCTTCGTACGATGTATTGTGCACAAACATTTAAACGCTATGCGTATGTCCATAGTTATAAGTAATCTTTCAACTTAAACTTTAACAGTCATAAGACTATAGGGACTCCTCGTACTTAGGGTGATCAGCCCTTCGTACAATGTATTGTGCACAAACATCTCAACGCCTCCGCGTAATCCCCTATAAAAGGGTTGTTCATCTCAGCTTTTCAACATCTGAATCCGCACCAAAACAATTTGATTTGGCATAACTTCTCAAGAAACGCATGCATTTCATGAACATCTTTCAATATTTGTCTAGCTGAATCAAATAGCATAGACCTCTTCAACAATTCGAACATCAATCGAAATATACATATACATACATACATATGTATTCTCATATCTTAAAGAAATCTCAAAAATCTTTTTATAACGTCATGATACCGCACTGTATTTACAGTCCGTTGAGAATTCCGTCATTTGTTGATTTTATCATACTACATCATACCATAGTGGGCTGACGATCCTTAGATCACATCCAACACTAGGTAATACTGCATTGATGACTCCATCATTTTTTTTTCATCTTTGCACCAGGTTACATGATGCATTAATGATATAAAATACATTTTGATATATTGCAAATCATTTTTGTCTAGCCGAAGCAATTAGCATAGACATACGAATAACAGTATTGTTGTTAAAATTCATTGGTTCTATCATTTGATCCAATGTTTTTCAAGAAAATAGAAGTGTAAACATCAGCACGAAGTCAATAAATTTCGAAAGTCTAGCATAGCTCGTAGATTTAGAATACCTATGCTTCCACCATCAACTCCACTTTTTATAATGATCCATTGCTTAATAGGTCTATCTATTCCTATCATCCTCAATACTCCATTCACACTTAATTACACACAGTTCGTCAAACTTACCACACGTTATGAGTTCAGGAACTTGCCACAATCATATGAGTTTAAGAACTTATCCTAGTCAGACCATAGGCGTCCATTCGCTGAGGGGTTCAAAAACATACCATATAATTATGAGTCACGAACCTACCATAAGTATGAGTTTTAAGAACTCGCACTTAACCTTATAATATTCTCTAACTATACTCTACCTATCTGTTATACACATGAGAAAAGAATCACCTTCTCAACAGGCATATAGCAAATAGCGCGACACAAACATTCCAATGATTATCAATGTGACAAACTGAGTGCAAGCACAAAACCCTCGCCCATATAAAGGTTTGTACAACTCAGCCATCACATGAGTCCTCAATTAAAATTCCACCTAACTCTATTTTGCTTATAACTTGCTCTTTGCTCGATACGAATTCCTCGTATCACATCATCTATAACTCCTCATGAGTTATCTCATACTATTTCATAGTACTCCATCTTCATGGCATTAAGCTATAATTATTCAAACATTATAGACCATCTTTCTTTTATAACTTAAATAGATCTAGACCACGTCGTGATCTTATTCTATAACCATCTCCCTTAAAATTCTTTTCTTAACTCGTGATCGTTTTATTTTACGATCCTCTTTCTTTCTCTTTTTCATCATTTACTACATTACTCGTTATCTTGGCTTTTGGAGTTAGGAAACTCTCATTTCTTATCTTTATATCTCTTAGATTCTTCTTTGAATCTTCTTGTTTATATAACAATTCTTCCTTTAAGAATTTTTAACTTTATTTACATCGGTCAAAATTTCATTCAAGTTCTACACTCTCATCATACGTGTCCATTTCTATACTTGGTACACATCGAGTCTCTAACAGTTTCAATATGGTACGCTGGGTGGTTTCCCACAAATAACCAACAAACTAGGTTTCGAGTTACTAGTTCGTATATACCTCCGCTCTATGAAGGAATCGTTTAGCCCAGATACCATACATCAACTACTAAAGAGTACAATTGCACCATACTTAAATATAACTCTCTATTCTAAACTTCTTTATCATTCTCTTATTATAGACATTGTCTATTTGTTATCACCTTACATCCTTATTATTGGAGTTGGGTAACCCCACATTCATTTTCCTTATACATCTGCGAGATTCTTCTTTGAATCATTTCACGCAAGTTTTATCCCTTCTTTATACGTTTCTTACATTACTTCTTATTGTTCAAACTCTATTTGAGCTTATTCTTTCATTATATTCACCTTCCTTTTCTAAGGTTATAGCCTAAGGTACTCCTACCTAAGGTTTATAACCTACAGCTTTGATACCAACTGTAACGACCCCAAAAATCCATACAATTTAAATCTCAACTTCGGTCGTTAACCACACATTAAAACTCAAATTTTACATCATTATTCGATATTAAAAACACTAAAATTGCGGAATATTTAGAACGTTTATACATTTCCTTCTTTCTTGCCCTGAATCGCAACCTTTACATTACATCTCTTTGATTCAATCTTATATCATGAATCGTTACAACAAAATGACTATACAAAGTCTTACATCATAACTAAATATCTATATACATTGGATAACTCAACTTACAATTCAACATGTTACGTTCAAAATATGAAATACATTTCTCATAAAACATAAGTAATCTTCGTGAATATAGATCTCTATAACTCACTTAGCACATATCTTTATCTTAAAATCTTGACCTGCAAAAGTGGTTATTTGCAAGAGTGAGCTCGACAGCCCAGCAAAGTCTAACAGTTTTCATGTATCACATAACACATAATAACATGCTCGATATACATCTTATTAAGGTAACATGGCATACATGCTTTTAATTCATATAGCAAATATAAAGATTGAGTTCCTTACTCAATCATCATTACTTAGCCAAAACAATGCAGTCATATATTGACTTAAACATTTTATGATTTCAACATGTATAACATATCATACAATGTAAAACAGTTCATCAAGTCCACGTAACAAATAGGAACCGAAAGACTTGCCTTGATCGTTGTTTACCAATAACAGTTTAACAGCTTACAGTTATCTGCACTTCACGTGCCCTACACAATTATATAATCATACACATCAACTATTAGTCACATAACAACATATAGTAATTGTAATGTAAACTATACTCCACATCTCATAATATTTCCTATTAATTAACACACAATGTTCAATTAGATTGTGTTAACTTTTCGACTTATGTAATATTCGAAATTCATTAAAGTGTTTAAATTTTGCTAGGAATCATTATTGGTTTTATATTAAACCCATTTCATAATTTATAATATCCATTTCATTTGACTAAAAACACTTTTTACGTTCATTAACAATTATCACGGCGTTTCGACATTTATTCGTCACACGCCCGATTTGCATCTTTTGTGTATGCTTACTATGCTTCTATAACTTATCTAATACATCATTATATTAATGTTAAGCATCATTATATTTACTAACATTCATGTTTTATAACTTAGAACAACATCTTTTATTGTCAAGAGCACTACACTAGCATACGTGCATGTCTGACGCCCTCTGATTGCCTTCGAAAACACAACAGTCCTAAAGATGACCAATTTGACCCTTCATAACGATTTCAAATTGAAAATCTTAAAGAATAAAAGTTGTAGGGCTATTCGTCCTCGTTCCGAATCATTTTGAATCGTATCAATCAGAGTTTGTATGAAAAAGTTATACTCATTTTAGTAAACTACGTCCGGTCAGTTTTTTTTTTTCAAAATTTTAGCTTGACAGAACACCCCCCCGCCGGGGCGGGGGTTTTTGCACTAGGGGGGCCCACTAGGGCGGGGATCACTGCTGCGATTATGCGATTTTAGCTCTAGAACACTACGAAAAGCCAAATTAGGCCTCCAAACTCCTTTCTAACAATCATACTAAACTACCCAATGAGTAAATAGGTTTACATAAACATAATCTAATGTTTCTAACATGTTTCTAACCATATAAACAACGTAAACATCAAAAATTACAACCTTTAATTTTACTATTTCTCTTCTTTCTTCTTCTTTTGACATTCATAGCGAAATTCTTCACTGTGAATTCGTTTTACATCCGTTTTGACTCATTCAACTTGGGTTGTTTTCGTTTTTCAACATACTAACAACATCTATTATAAAATTGCAGATTATAGCAATTATTTATCATGAAATTTCGTACTTTCTAAGCCGTAACATATAAATATAAACAATGTTTTATAATTTCTTCCAACAATTCCAATTCTCACGAATTTGACAAACAAGTATCAATCATATATGATGGTTAACAGATTATACACACTCAATAATCTTTATAAACCAATTCTTTACTCAAATCATGCACCATAACAAATTAAAGAGGTAAAAAAACTTTGATAAAACATAACTAAAAGCTAGGGCTATAATATTACCTTTTAATTTCTCCTTAAGCTTAATTAGATGATGAGAATGACTTGATTATCCTTCCTCTCCCTTCTTTGATTCTCATAATAACCTCTTTTTCAATTTCTCAGAGAATATGTCTCTCTCAAACTTCTTTGTAACTCTCTCTTCTTCTTAGGCTTAGGCCAAACCCTTTTTCACGTAAACTAAAACTGACGCTAACATAAAAATAAAACTGACGTATAATATAATAAGGCTACTAAATACTTATCAGTTTTTTTATTATTATTATTATTTTAAACATAAAAGCCATAAGGCCTTGTTTGGTAAAACCTATTAAAATAATGACTTAATAATTCTTTAAGCCTTGTTTAGCAAAACAAGATTAAAATTAAAATTTCAAAAGCTTTAAGGCTTTGTTTGGTAAAACCAAATTTAAAACTCCTTTAATTTATTTTCATAAGTTATTTATAATATAGTTTATTGTCCTGCACTGTTTACTTAGATTTCCATATCAAATCTTAATTAAATAAACTAATTACCACATACTAAATAAATTTCCCACTTGACCAAATATCACAAAATTATAATCTCATTATAATTTTATTTAATAACTTAATATACCACCTTAAATTATTAAATTAAAACAATAATATAACATCTCATGTTATATTATAACTCTCTAAATTATAAATTAATTTAATTTAAAATATTATCTAATGAATTTAGATTAGTAAATATTTACTAGCAACCATTACATCAATAAAATATTTCTCTCATCAATTTCAACAATAAGCGCATCAAATAAATATTTATATATTAATAAATATTTAATATTATAATTTGAAATTTCGGATCGTTACACTGATTACCACTGAAGTGGTTATCATTTCTGGCTTGTTGATTCCTTCCACGCTTGTTGTCGCCGCTTCGATGACTGCTCTCACTGGTATTATCATTTTGCCGACTGCTCTCTTTTGGTTGCATTGACTCGTTATCGCGCTCCACTAACTGAGCCCTATTCACAACATCTGAATACAAACACAGTTTATGAGAAATAAGATATTGACGTATCTCAGGTTTCAAACCTCGCAAAAACATTCGCGTCATTCGCTCTTCATTATCCACCAAGTGGGACGCAAATCGGGACAACTCAGCAAATTTAGCCTCATACTGCGACACGGTCATATTATTCTGCTCCAATTTGATGAACTCCACCTCCTTCATGTGACGAACATTTTCGGGAAAGTATTTATCATTGAACAGCTCTTGGAACTTCTCCCAAGACATCTTCAGTGTGGCAGGTTGAGTACGCTTAATCGATTCCCACCAGTAATATGTCTCTCCTCGCAACATAAAGGCGGCAAAGGGAACTTTTGCTCCTCGGAGCATCCCAAGACATCAAATATCTTGGTAATCTACTTTATCCATGTTTCTGCTATAAGTGGTTTTGGCTCTCCCTTAAACTCTGGTGGTCCCAGCTCCTTGAACTGTTTAGCGGTGACCGTCCGAGAGTTTTCAGTGTTTTCACCTATATTTTGGACAGGAGCCGCTCTCGGCTGCTGTTACATGAACTGAATAAAGTTTCTGAACATTCCATCATTCATCATCTGGTCAGTGTTGTTGTTTGCATGAGGATTGTCACCTTCTTGATGCACATTATCCTGATTATTGATATGTGGTGAATCAACAGTCGCCTGTGCTCCATTGCTATTCTCAACATTCTCAGATGCCATTTTCAGATACTGCCACAAAATAAAAGTTAATCGATATGTTATATATTATCCTTATATTATGACCGACCAATTAAATACCATGCAAATAAACTTAGGTAGGTCATACTAGCGAAGGAATTCCCCGACTCTCCCCTCCTAGTTCTATTCTCACATCTTAGCCAGGGATCATATCCCTAAGCTCTGATACCAACTGTGACACCCCCAAAATTAGGTATACATCACCCATCTTGGGTCGTCAGATACATAGTACAGAATACAAATACAACTTACTAATACAACTGTCGTGTACAATACGACAAAACATAAACTGTGAGTTTGAATACAAATATTATCTTCTAGAGAGTATTCATACTCAAAAAGATTCCTCATTACATTTATTAACACACCATTACATAGATTAGTGAGGACTACTAACTAATACTATCATTCGGACCATCACTCCGTTCCCCGACTTGCCCCAGCTACGTTCTCATTTTCTGAAGAGAACAGTGAAAGAAAGGGTGAGCTCAACTAGCCTAGTAAGAAATATTATGACTAAGATAATGCAGAATAAATTATCATTAGCCTTCAACAATGTTAAACTGATAAAATATAATAGACATCAAGTTTAACTGCAGCGGAACAAACAATCCATTAAAAGAGTCAAGTAGAAAATAAACTCTACTATCTTTTATGATTTAAAAGGTTTTTCAACACTGTGATCGCTGGGACTCAGCTTAATAAAATAATCCACATCATCAAATCACCCTTGCACTACGACCAAGGATATTCGTGTATTCATTAATGGTCATGATCATGCCAACAACTGTCCATCAATGCACTACGGGCCAATGAGGACTTTTACCACACATTTGTAACATTACGGTCATGATTATACCGAATAATCCCTGGTCATAATCATACCAAGTCCATCTATGCACTACAGGCCACAGAGGACTTTTAACATTTTATAAACATGAGGATGATGACAATGATATAAGAATTCAATAAAACAAGTTCAAGAATTAATTTATCCAAGAATTAACAACGTCCAAATTGTCAACATGATACTGCTTTGTGGAGTAAAATTCAAGAATGCTTAGAAGAATATTTTCATGAAAAGATACTGGATGAAACACAATTATCACGGATATTCCACAAATTTCATGGAGTATAGAAGTCAAAACTTAACCAACTGAGTATAATAAAGAATGGAATAACAAAAGAAATCACCATGCATGCGATAGACCGCACAGACAGGTTATTCCAACAGAATAATAAATAATGGAACTAGGTCCGGCGTAAACGCACAGACAGGATATTCCAACAGAATAATAATAAAGACGGAACCAGGTCCGGTGTAAAACACACAGACAGGATGTTCCAACAGAATAATAACAAAGACGGAACCAGGTCCAGTGTAAAACACACAGACAGGATGTTCCAACAAAATAATAATAAAAACGGAACCAGGTCCGGTGTAAAACACACAGACAGGATGTTCCAACAGAATAATAGAAGAATGTCACCAAGTATAGGGTAGACCGCGTATACAGGTTATTCCAACAGAATAATAAGAAATGGAATAACAACAGTTCTCTTCATGAATAAGAAAGAATAACACCCCTTACCGTTTTAAAGAAGAGCTAAAATAAGGAAGTAGTTAAGTAGCAGAATACTCTTTTTCTCTCTCTCTCTCTCTATAGTTTCTCTCTATTGTCTCTCTCTCTAGAGTTCAGTGAATTTGTAAGAAATAATGAAGGAATGAGCTGCTATTTATAGAAAAATAGAATACATAGTAACTAATCCATGAACGGTCCAGATTGATTACTTTAATCTGACGGTCCATATTTAAAGAAAAATCTTTTAAATAAAATATAATATATTCTATTTATAGAATAACTTTAATAAAGTATTCTGTTTTATATAAAAAGATGTTTCTATTTTATTACGTTAATAATACGAATAAAACAAAACGTCATTATCGCTAAATAATTCATATTATTAATTGACAATAATTGAATCAAACTGAGTGACTTCTCACATAAGCATTAATAATCAATACCGTGTGCTACTATGCAACCACACGTATTACTGTACTTTTACTACCGAGTAGTTCAACAGTATCAATGGTAAAACTTCCGCCGTTATTTTTAATAAAATATTTTTGTCGTTTTCTCAATCCGACAATAATTCTGGTGTGGGGTCCACCAATGATTGTGCCGTTGTACGAATATTCCCTGTTAAAATGAATATTCCCCGACCAATCGAATATTATATAACAACTTGCGTATTTTGAAAAATTTATAAATATTACCCACAACTATTATATCAAATTAACTCCATAATATTCGAAAATGATATTTATAGAAAATTCATCTTTATTTATAAAAGTTGGGGTCTTACATAGTCCGTCAACTTACCACACTTTATGTGTTTAGGAACTTTTCACAACCATATGTGTTTAAGAACTTATCTTCGCAATATGTAATCCAAGAACAAATCAAGGACTATTCATATGCTTACGGTTCAGAAACATAGCATATAACTATGAGTCACAAACTTTTCATAAGTATGAGTTTCAAGAACTCGCACCTATCTTATCATTCTCTACCTATCAAGTATATACATGAGAAAAGATTCACCTTCTTGTCATATACATATTGATAGCACGACATACTATTCCAATGATTATCACTGTAATAACTAAGTAATCACAAACCCCCTCCTATTCGAAGGTTCGTACTACTCAGCTATCACATGAGTACTCAATTGAAATCTTAGAACTTCTAACTTTCTCTTTACTTAATATGATTTTTTTTAATTTGTATGCTATCCATTATAACTCAATCTGAGTTCTTCTTCCCGTACTACTTCGTAGTACCATTCATTTATAGTATTAGCTATAAATCATTCATTGTTTAAAAGAACAACTGTTATTACGATTCAATATGATCACGTGGTGATCTTTTTCCTTAATCGTTTAACTCAATGATTTTCTTATCCTTCTTTCTACGATTATAGTATTATGTACTTATACCTAAGATTTATAACCTATCAGCTCTGATACTAACCTGTCATGCCCCAAAATCCGGTCTATCTTCACACCCGAATTCTGTGCGTCACGAGTACATCATCTTCCAAATATACATCATTATATAGTGAAATATAACAACATACATTCTTAAATCCCAGGTTCTAAAACCTTACAACCTCTTTCATTACAAATAATGATAAATACATTATACATTTCATCTTACAAGAGTGACTTTTATCCGCCACCAAGGATATATAACAGTTCATTAAATAAATTTATAGTTCAATTAAACTATTCTACATTACAAGTCTTCACTTGATCTTCACGCACATCCACATACTAAATGACATTTCTTCTACATACCGATCAACTTGATCTTTACGGGATCCTTAAGTTCTTCTATTAGTACGCTGGAAAATGTTTTTCATTTAAAGTAAGTGTGAGCATTCAATTGCCCAACAAGTCATAACAGTTGAATAAATAACTTCAAGAATTTAAACATTCTTTTAAGACTTCAATAACCGAACAAAGGTTATGAAGCAACTTGAACAATAGGAATAATCTGGATTCCTATCATTTTAAAATATTAATCACATACTCTTTGAAATACTTTCATTCTTCTACCTTTTTCCATACACATCCTGTTTGGCTGGAATCATTAGCACGGACTTAAAAATAACGGTTCATATATAAACAAAACATACTTGTATTGAACAGTTCAATCACAGAACAGTTCAATTCATAAAAATACTGAAGTGTTCAAATTGT
Organism: Panax notoginseng; assembly: GCA_016801055.1. Classification (NCBI taxonomy): domain Eukaryota; kingdom Viridiplantae; phylum Streptophyta; class Magnoliopsida; order Apiales; family Araliaceae; genus Panax; species Panax notoginseng. The sequence continues at coordinate 56,991,588 of CM029016.1, forward strand.
GGCACAAGGCCTCATAAATACTATTACCTTGTACATATATCGCACATATGCACATAGACACGACTTTTCAAGTTCAACATCTGAGAAGTTTAAGAAACTAGCATTCATTTGAAATATGAATGAAGTTCGGAAACTTGCCTTACGTACAGCTATAACTTACGCTGAACTGCTCATTCCAATCCCTATATAGAACATAAGGAAAAAGCACATACACCAATTAGTTATATACATGACTTACACATTGGTTTACTTAACTTTACTTATTAGGGTTCGCGTTCTTGAAATCTAAGTTTACACGACCAACTTTCTTTACCGGTTTACGGCTTTATGACATATGGAGATGTCTTACTCATACATTCATCATCTTTGATAATTTATATTCTTATCTTCTTCTTATAACCTTCCTAGGACTCAGTACACATCGCGTCTCTGCTAGCAGTCCATATGGTACTCTGAGGTGTTTCCCACAAACAACCAACAAACAAGTTCTCATCTCGTCTACACTGTCTTTCACAGTGAGTTAGATCGGTTGCCAGTTTTGTATATACCTCCGCTCTCTGAAGAAATTATTTAGCCCAGCTCCCATATGTCAACCATTAAAGATTACGATTGTACCACTTCTTAAACTTTATCTTAACTTATCCGAACCATTAAACTATAATGTTCGTTAAGTCAATTTCTTATTCCTTATGGCTTTCTGGCAACTAAATGACATACCTCAAGAACCATTCTTTATCGTCTAAGTCATACAACCTTTTGTATACTTAGAACGATCATTCGATGCCAATACTATGAGGTCATAGCGTTAAAAATTTTCTTAAACCATTATTAAATGAATTTTCAAACCTCGAAATCATTATTAAATGATTTAAATACTAATCAATTCTATTATCATTAATATTTAATTATTATTAAACTATTAATGAAATCATTTCCAAAATATTAAAGTTATTTATAATAACTCAAAATATTTTTAAAGTATTAATATTACCCTTAAATGATTTTTTAAAACATTTAAAATCATTTCTAAATAATTACCATTAATATTACGGTATTAATGTTTCATTTATCAAAATATTAAAAGTCATTAAGTATAACTTAAAATATTTTTAATTCATTTATATCCCTTTTAAATGATTTTTAAATTAATAAAACCATTTATAAACTATTTATTTAATATAATTATTAAATAAAATTAATATCATTAATAATAACTTAATAATCATTAATATTTAATTATTAATGAAATTATTCTTTAAATATTAAAAGTTGTGTTTTTTAACTTAAAATATCTTTAAATACTTTATTTTCATTTAAAATGATTATTATAATATAAAAATCATTTTTAAACTAAATTATTTAATATAATTATTAAATAACTTTAATATCATTAATAATAATTAATTAATGAAATTTATCACAAAATATTAAAAGTCATTAAAAATAATTTAAAATATTTTCTTATATCATAATATAATTTTTAATGATTTTTTCAATATTAAAATCATTTTTAAATAATTTATTTAATATTATAATTAAATAAATTAAATACTTTTAATATTTCAAAAATATTAAATATTTATGAAATATATTTAAAATAATTAAAAACTAATTTTCAGAATTTAAAATAATTTTTTAATAATTTATCTTGTATTTTTAATAATTTAAAACTAATTTTTCTATTTTTTTATTAATTTCTGGAAAAATAAATAATATCTGTCGCTAAAGACCACCTATAGCGACAGAACCGTCGCTATTGGTGTTCTGCATGTTCTTGGCCAAACCCAGAAACTCATAGGCAGTTACCGAGTAAGCAGGTTTGACCTCCAATAATTCAGTGTGTAGTGTGATTTTGGACCAACTAAGCATTAGAGCGTGTAGTAGTAGTGTAACACTTCAGGCTACAACGACAATCATGACCATAACACCTATAACCAAGGAGATCTGAGCCTCCAAAAGTTTTGTCAGAGGCTGTTCTTCATTTTTGGGTTACCCAGAAATGAAGAACAGTTCGACTATTCACTTTTGGGTTCCCATAACTTCTGATTCAGGTATTACTTTTGTGATCTAAAAGTTCCAAGTTGTAGCTAGCATGTAGGAAAACATTTCTATTACAACACATAAACAAAACAACAACATAATACTAAGATCTTGTCTCGTCAAACGTTGTCAGAAACTCGCTCATGGACTTTCTGGGTTACCCAGAAAGTTCATCCGTGGACTTTCTGCCTAGTTTGACCATCCTCCAATTCCTGTTTGATCGTGATATAAGCTATATAAAAGCATCAACATGTATTACATATACAACTCTACAACTTTGATAACTCAACAACAATAAAACCTTAATACACTGACAGATGAAGACGGTTTAAAATGTTGTCAAGCCGGTCTGGGCTGTTTTTGGGTTACCCAGAAACTTGGCAAGTCATGGTCGGTCAACGCAGTTTGACCTTCCATATCGTGCAATCTACATCTGGTCTAAGCCTGATTTCAAGATCAGATCAAAGAGCACATATCAGACTACAACTACAAAGTTTCAAAACACAAAACACATTAAAGATCACAGAGATAAAAGGCCTGACATTTTTTGTCAGACTTTTTGGGCAAATTCTGGGTTTCAAAAACAGCCGGTCAATGCCGGTCAACCCACTTTGACCTTAAATAACTTTTAATCTACAACAGATATGACTTTGATTCTTTTTGCAGATTAAAGACAACATTGCAGGCTACTATTAACAACTTAAAAACAACACAAAACATAATCGAGCAAGGATCTGTGGCCTCTGACATTCGTCGTCAGACCACAGAACCAAGTTTTTTCCAGATTTGGGAAATCCTCAAATCCGAGCCTCTAGATGTTATGGATCTAACATCTAGCAACCCAGATCATCCTTAGACACTACTAACAACATATTCTAACACTTAAACATAACATCTAAAAAATAGATTTTTGGACAGAAATTCTAGAGTTTGTTTATACCTTTAAATGAGCAATTCTGGATTCTATGTTTCTGATTTGGTTATGATAAACGTGGAGCTTCAATATATGACTGATATACTATAGTTTTTCGTTGGTTTTAGAGAGAGAGGCTCAAGGATGCGAGTTGGGCAAAATGTAAGTAACTAATGAATTTCTCTCTCATTCAATCTATAAATAGACCAACAAGGTGCATGAATTGACTAAGCTAGAGGCTTGTTGCTGTCAATTATGAGCACATGGGGTGGTTGAAGCGGTTCACCCACTCAACCTATTGTCAAAACCTATAAGATAGCCAAAATAATGCACTTAGGGGTATAATGGTCATTTGGTTTGGATTTTTAAGGGCAAAATAGAACTTGACAAACCCTTAGGGTTTGACCCTTAGGGTTTAGCCCTATGGTTTAGCATAAAATAATAATATGATTTCCAATTAAAGTTTACATAAAAATAAATAAAAATAAATAAAAATTAAAAAACTTTTAGTTTCTAAAATTTTGAAATTTGGGTTTTCTAATTATGATTAATTTTTTAATTACGCTATATATGAACATTAGGGTTTAATATCATATAATTATCATTAACATTGCTAAAATAACAATTAGGGTTTACGATTTTGATAATTAGGGTTACCAATTTATAATTAGGTTTTCTAATTATCAAATTAGGGTTTAAAATTTTAGGATTTCCAAAATTAGCAATTGAGATTATAATACTTGCTAATTAATCACAGTAACACAATTACAGCCAATCTCGAACTCTAATTTAAATTTCAAATTAGGGTTCCTCATTTTCAAAAATTATTTAGGGTTTCTAGATTATAATTAGGGTTTTCTAAAAATTAGGGTTTCTAAAATTTTAATTAGGGTTTACCTAATTAATCAAATCATTATATAATACACATCATAAATTATATAACACACTTATAAAACAATCTTGCACTCTAATTTTGATCTCAAATTAGGGTTTAACATTATTACTAGGGTTTGGTCATAATACACCGTAATTGACCTACCATTATCAATACGAAAATACAATACATATTAATAGCACTGAAAAATCAAAAATATAATTAATATTATATTTTTATTATCATACCTTGACAATAATCCAAAATTAGGGTTTGAATTTCATATCTGATTTATTCTTCGTATTTAACCTTAATAATTAAGGTAAAATAATTAACTTAATAATTTGTACTAAAATTCATATAATAAAATAATTATTATATTTATTCTAAAAATCACTCCATATATTATTTAAATAATATATGATTATATTTTCTTAGAAAATAGTTAATAAAGCAATTCTACTATAAATTAATTATTATAGGAATATACTTTATAAAAATCAATAATTTTAAAATAAAATTATTTGTAAACATTTATGTAATAAATATATTTTTATTTACCACATAAATACATACATATATATATATATATATATATATATATATATATATATATATATATATATATATATATATAATCCTGTACAAATCCTCATCCTTAAAATAAATAAAAAAAAATTTAAACGCAAAATTTCTTATTTATTTATGTAGAAAATATCAGGTTGTTACATTCACCCTCCCTTATAAAGATTCCGTCCACGGAATCACCGTTTTAAAACCTATACATACACGGCACATAGCATACATAATCATTGTAAGTAGATCTCGATCAACTTTGATCGAACTGATCTTTAACTATTCACATAAAGCTTGTCTTTCTGATTAAACGGAAAAATTGGTTTCTAAAAGAACTCAAATTCCTCCTCAAACTTTCTTTATAAAATAATTTACTATATATAGAAAAATCATGTATAAGAAAATAAAAGGCATACGAATAATACCTGGAGTTCCAATGCCAGCTGCTGCCGTATCCTGAACCGTCATGTTGTAGACCCTTGCCGTAGATTTTGTCGGCTTGCTCGACGAAGTCGGTCCCGTGATTGCTAACGTCCCACTGCCAGTGCTCATGTTCGCACTTCCTGTGTCCACCCTCCTCTTCGGACAATCTTTCACCCTGTGCTCTGTCGATCCGCATATAAAACATCCACTATTCATCCTAGGATTGGGGAAGTTGGGAGAGATATGACCCTCCTGCCCGCACTTGTAGCAAACAAATTTTCCTTTCAAACACTCCCCCGAGTGATTCTTTCCACATGTCTTACATGGCACTATCTATTTCTTAACACCTTCCTGTTTCACTTGTACACTTGCAAAACTGCTCACCTTCCTCTTGCTATCTCCACTCCTACTCCCACTATTAACTCCTACTTTTCCAGCTCCTTCGGTCTTACCCTTTTTCTTTCTCTTCTTATTGTAAAGGCTCATGGCCTCACTTCCCTCCTCAGCTATGATCGCTTTCTCCATGAGTGCTGCAATTATAGGAATTTACAACACCGCCACTTTATTGTAGAGCCAGGGTTTCAATCCCAGCTCAAACCTTCTCGCTTTCCTAGCCTCTGAATCGACTTGATGCAGGATAAACCTAGCTAACTCATTGAATTTGGCGGCGTATTCAGACACCGTCATATTCTCCTGCTTCAACTCTAAAAATTTAACCTCCATCCTCGCCTGCATACTTGGTGAAAAATAGTTTTTGAAAAACAAAGTTTTAAATCTATCCCATGTGACTACACCTTCTCCTGCCCTAGCCTGATTCGCTTCCCACCAAAAATTTGCTTCCCTCTTCATCATGTAGGTGGCAAAAGCGGTCTTTTGCCCCTCAGATACCCTAGCTACCACGAAGGATTTTTCAATTTCCTTAACCCATGTTTGGGCTTCAACAGGGTCAGTTCTACCTTTGAATTCCGGTGGTCCTACAGCCTTAAAGTCTTTGAAGTTCGCTAAGCGGTTGTCCGGCTGGTTTCCAGCGACTGGTATTCCCTGTTGCATAGCCTGAGCTAACATGTTTTCAAATTGCTGCATTGGATCAGCTTGTTGTTGTCCCTCAACATTATTGACAGACTCTTCTGCCCTTTGGTTGCGAGTTCGACGTCTTGGCGGCATTATCTGATTAAATAAAATCATAATTTAACTTACATTCTAAACCTTATCAAATAAGTTTAATATCTTAAACTGGTTTCATCATTCAAACATAGATTCATATTTATTTAACGAATATTTTACAAAGCATAGCACATACTGCTTTAAACATCATTCATCCCTTTGTGACTACAAAAGTCGGGATTTACAGACTTGACCAACACAAAAGTTTTAGAATATTACATTACACAGACATACTAAGCACACATATTAAACACACCTACATCACAACAGAACCTATACTACTTATTTATTATTCTTTTTCATTGGACAACTTTTCGCCTGATGACCTTCTATTCCACAGATAAAACATGCTCCTTTTTTGTAGTCAGGACAATACAGAGTAGTATGTCCCTCATAGCCGCAAAGATAACATATTCTTTTTCATTTCATCTTATTGGATTTTCCTAAGTAATGGTCTTCTATCTTTCTTTTCCCCTTCTTGTCCGGAGCTGCACACGATGTGTTGCTTGTGGCTCCCATCTGACCAATTTGGATCTTAAGCTTATCTTGTCCTTCCATTGTTTATATTAACGCTTGACGCAACTGACTATTTAACAGCTTTTCTATCTCCCACAACCTTTCCAGAGAAGAAACCTTGTTCTTAAGATTCTGCACCTCTGTTGATGCTTGATCAGCTTCAACTTTAGTGTCTGAATCGCTATCTGTTAGCTCCACCATCTCCGGATCTGGTACTATATTTTCCACAATAACCACATCTTCTGAGTTATTTTCATTTTGAGCCTCTATTTCAACTATCGGCTTCGATATTCCTTCTTTACGATCCGAGGGTATTCAAATCCTTTTTCACCTAACATCTACACACATAAATTATCTTGATTAGCATATAGTATATACACACAACAAATAAGAGTTTTATATAAGTTATCTTTTATTTTGTTTGACGATGAATTTAGTCAATTCATCTCTCTTTAAACTCTATATGAGTTATTTATATTTTCAACGTTTCCCTCTATTCTAAGGTTATAGCCTAAGGTCTAACCCACCTAAGATTTTTAACTCTAAGCTCTGATACCATGATGTGAAGACCCCAAACTCGGGTACTTGAAATCCGAACTCAGTGCTTTACGATACCATTTCTATGAGCGGAATAATACCAATAATAATAACAATAATATAAAAGTCAAACTTAATTTACATAATTATCAGAGTCTAGCTCCCAAGTACGTAACCTTTAAACTTTCATTACAACCCATGATAGATAATATATATCATAATTGTCTTAATATAATATCAACTATTACACAAGATAACATTTGCATTCAATCAGCAACCTTTCCCTTTTTCCTTGGTCTTAGCAGAGCTCTCTGGTCGTTCACACTTAGCTGAAAATATTTAAATTAAGCAATGATGAGCATTTGAGTGCCCAGCAAGTAATAGCAATTATATATATAAGCTGAAAGAATTTAAATATTTTCTTTATACTATTCTTCTACAACAAGTCAATAGTTGTGAAGTATTCTGAACCGATAAATATAACATAACAACTCTCTTTCAAATTTTTGAAACTACATATTGACTCTAACTGGGGTTATGGTGACATGCGATGAACATTGTTTTCATTTTCGAAAAGGTTAAACAGAAATTCATCTGTAAACCACCATAACTTACGGGCACGGGGGGTGATCAGCCCGTTATGCCCTGCATTGATCAATACTACATACAAGAACGAGGGTATCGTTCACTCTGTCCGCCTTGGGCGCATAAATGTTTTCCCGTGTAGGGATGTTCATAATTGTTTGGGTTCTAAATCAAAGGTTTTATCTTGTTCAACAATATTCTATAATGCAACATATATATATATATATATATATATATATATATATATATACAGGTAATTGACAAACGTATATCAACATGTGATTAAATATAATGATTATCCAAGTGGGGACACTTGTATAACCATTTACAAAAATTAACGAACAGAATATATATATCTGAGTTACCAAATACTAACATGTTGATAATCAATGAGCTTATATAATATAAGGTTAATAATCTGTACAGTAATAATATAGTTTAGAAACATTCTTACTCATGTCCATTGCATAAAGAAAATGCAAAGATTAGATACTTGCCTGAAGCGCTGTTTACAATTTGTAATTTAGATTTATCGCTTATCTCACGACCTATCATTAATCAGATCATTCGTTCGATTAGAAATATATACTATAACACATAACACTGCTTATTGCAGTCAGCACATATCCTAATCACATTGGCACATAGATTTAACAACCATTGAATCACAAATAATCACTTATCTAATCACATTATTTAAGTCCAGATCAATTTCTGAAACATGTCGGTGTACCGACAACATTATCGGGTATTTATCGAGTCTAAGACTCTATCCTGTAACTTAATATCAGTCATATTATTTTTAAATGACTTATAATAAATTTTAAACATTTATTATTATTTATCATGAATTTTCAAACCTCGAAATCATTATTAAATGATTTAAATATTAATCAATTCTATTATCATTAATATTTAATTAATATTAAACTATTAATGAAATTATTTCTAAAATATTAAAGTTATTTATAATAACTCAAAATATTTTTAAAGTATTAATATTACCCTTAAATGATTTTTTAAAACATTTAAAATCATTTCTAAATAATTACCATTAATATTACGGTATTAATGTTTCATTTATCAAAATATTAAAAGTCATTAAGTATAACTTAAAGTATTTTTAATTCATTTATATCCCTTTTAAATAATTTTTAAATTAATAAAACTATTTATTTAATATAATTATTAAATAAATTTAATATCATTAATAATAACTTAATAATCATTAATATTTAATTATTAATGAAATTATTCTTTAAATATTAAAAGTTATGTTTTATAATTTAAAATATCTTTAAATACTTTATTTTCATTTAAAATGATTATTATAATATAAAAATCATTTTTAAACTAAATTATTTAATATAATTATTAAATAACTTTAATATCATTAATAATAATTAATTAATGAAATTTATCATAAAATATTAAAAGTCATTAAAAATAACTTAAAATTTTTTCTTATATCATAATATAATTTTTAATAATTTTTCCAATATTAAAATCATTTTTAAATAATTTATTTAATATTATAATTAAATAAATTAAATACTTTTAATATTTTAAAAATATTAAATATTTATGAAATATATTTAAAATATTAAAAACTAATTTTTAGAATTTTAAATAATTTTTTAATAATTTATTTTGTATTTTTAATAATTTAAAACTAATTTTTCTATTTTTTTTATTAATTTCTAAAAAAAAAAAATAATATCTATCGCTAAAGACCACCTATAGCGACAGAACCGTCGCTATAGGTGTTCTGCATGTTCTTGGCCAAACCTAGAAACTCATACGCAGTTACCGAGTAAGCAAGTTTGACCTCCAATAATTCAGTGTGTAGTTTGATTCTGGACCAACTAAGCAGTAGAGCGTGTAGTACTAGTGTAACACTTTAGGCTACAACAACAATCATGAACATAACACCTATAACCAAGGAGATCTGAGCCTCCAAAAGTGTTGTCAGAGGTTGTTCTTCATTTCTGGGTTACCCAGAAATGAAGAAAAGTTCGGCTGTTCACTTTTGGGTTCCCATAACTTCTGATTCAGGTATTGCTTTTGTGATCTAAAAGTTCTAGGTTGTAGCTAGCATGTAGGACAACATTTCTATTACAACACATAAACAAAACAACAACATAATTCCAAGATCTTGTCTGGTCAAACGTTGCCAGAAACCACGCTCATGGACTTTCTTGGTTACCCAGAAAGTTCATCCGTGGACTTTCTGCCTAGTTTGACCATCCTCTAATTCCTGTTTGATCGTGATATTAGCTATATAAAAGCATCAACATGTATTACATATACAACTCTACAACTTAGATAACTCAACAACAATAAAACCTTAATACACTGACAGATCAAGACGGTTTAAAATGTTGTCAGGCCGGTCTGGGCTATTTCTGGGTTACCCAGAAACTTGGCAAGTCATGGTCGGTCAACGCAGTTTGACCTTCCATATCTTGCAATCTACATCTGGTCTAACCCTGATTTCAAGATCAGATCAAAGAGCACATATCAGACTACAACTACAAAGTTTCAAAACACAAAACACAAAACACATTAAAGATCACAGAGATAAAAGGCCTGCCATTTCTTGTCAGACTTTCTGGGCAAATTCTGGATTTCAAAAACAGCCGGTCAATGCCGGTCAACCCACTTTGACCTTAAATAACTTTTACTCTACAACAGATATGACTTTGATTCTTTTTGCAGATTAAAGACAACATTGCAGGCTACTATTAACAACTTAAAAACAACACAAAACATAATCGAGCAAGGATCTGTGGCCTCTGACATTCGTCGTCAGACCACAGAACCAAGTTTTTTCCAAATTTGGGAAATCCTCAAATCCGAGCCTCTAGATGTTATGGATCTAACATCTAGCAACCCAGATCATCCTTAGACACTGCTAACAACATATTCTAATACTTAAACATAACATCTAAAAAATAGATTTTTGGACAGAAATTCTAGAATTTGTTTATACCTTTAAATGAGCAATTCTTGATTCTATGTTTCTGATTTGGTTATGATAAGCGTGGGGCTTCAATATATGACTGATATACTATAGTTTTTCGTTGGTTTTAGAGAGAGAGGCTCAAGGATGCGAGTTGGGCAAAATGTAAGTAACTAATGAATTTCTCTCTCATTCAATCTATAAATAGACCAACAAGGTGCATGAATTGACTAAGCTAGAGGCTTGTTGCTGTCAATTATGAGCACATGGGGTGGTTGAAGTGGTTCACCCACTCAACCTATTGTCAAAACCTACAAGATAGCCAAAATAATGCACTTAGGGGTATAATGGTCATTTGGTTTGGATTTTAAGGGCAAAATAGAACTTGGCAAACCCTTAGGGTTTGACCCTTAGGGTTTAACCCTAAGGTTTACATAAAATAATAATAGGATTTCCAATTAAAGTTTACACAAAAATAAATAAAAATAAATAAAAATTAAATAACTTTTAGTTTCTAAAATTTTGAAATTTGGGTTTTCTAATTATGATTAATTTTCTAATTACGCTATACATGAACATTAGGGTTTAATATCATATAATTATCATTAACATTGCTAAAATAGTAATTAGGATTTACGATTTTAATAATCAGGGTTACCAATTTATAATTAGGTTTTCTAATTATCAAATTAGGGTTTAAAATTTTAGGGTTTCCAAAATTAGCAATTGAGATTATAATATTTGCTAATTAATCACATTAACATAATTACAACTAATCTCGAACTCTAATTTAAATTTCAAATTAGGGTTCCTCATTTTCAAAAATTATTTAGGGTTTCTAGATTATAATTAGGGTTTTCTAAAAATTAGGATTTCTAGAATTTTAATTAGGGTTTACCTAATTAATCAAATCATTATATAATACACATCATAAATTATATAACACACTTATAAAACAATCTTGCACTCTAATTTGGATCTCAAATTAGGGTTTAATATTATTACTAGGGTTTGGTCATAATACACCGTAATTGACCTACCATTATCAATACGGAAATACAGTACATATTAATAGCACTGAAAAAATCAAAAATATAATTAATATTATATTTTTATTATCATACCTTGACAATAATCCAAAATTAGGGTTTGGATTCCATATCTGATTTATTCTTCAAATTTAACCTTAATAATTAAGGTAAAATAATTAACTTAATAATTTGTACTAAAATTCATGTAATAAAATAATTATTTTATTTATTCTAAAAATCACTCCATATATTATTTAAATAATATATGATTATATTTTCATGGAAAATAGTTAGTAAAGCAATTCTACTATAAATTAATTATTATAGGAATATACTTTATAAAAATCAATAATTCTAAAATAAAATTATTTGTAAACATTTATGTAATAAATATATTTTTATTTACCACATAAATATATATATAATCTTGTACAAATCCTCATCCTTAAAATAAATAAAAAAAATTTATACGCAAAATTTCTTATTTATTTATGTAGAAAATATCAGGTTGTTACAATTTTGAATGTTGTGCAAGTATCTAAACTTTATCTTATGGACGTAAGTTCCTAACTATATATCATTCAAGCTTGTGCTATTATTGGTCTTACCAGTAAATCCTTGAAAGTATAATTCATATCTTATGACTTACTACTTCGTAGCTTAGAAATGAAATTGCTTACAGTTTTTGAACCTTGATTTCGAATGCTAATTGCTTATGTGTATATTTTAAAAGAAAGATGTCTAAGCCATTGATTCAACTAGAGTATTGGTATATGATCAAAAGCTATCCAAACCAAATTAACTTGGTGCGGACTCTTATAACTAAGATGAACAATCCTCTTGGAAGGGGAAACATATATTTGTCGGGAGACCGACGTGCGCACATGATGTAAGACCCCGAATTTTATGAAATAAAAGTATTCAATTTTTCTTATAATTACTATTCAGTAAATGGTTAAATTGATAAAAGTTTAAAGTTATGGGTGAAATGTGAATTTTTTTTGAAAATATGCAAGTGGTTATAAAATAATCATTGTTGTCGGGGAATATTCGTTTGGTCGTGGAATATTCTTTCTGTCGGGGAATATTCGTACGACGGCGCAGCTATTTGTGGGCCCCATAACAGAATAACTGTCGGGTGAAGAAAACGACAAATTTGAGTTTTTACAAATAACGGCGTAGTTGTTACCGTTAACACTGTTGGAATACCCGGTGGTTAAAATAAAGTAATACGCGTTATTGCATAGTAGCACACGGTATTGCATAGTATTTTTTTAAATTATTGATTCTTACGTAAGAAGGCACTACTCAATAATTGTTACAGTAGTTACTGTTCAATATTTTATTTTATTGATTCAATAATTGCTGCGTTGAAATTTTATATTATTGTTATTCAATAATTGTCACTGCACAGTATTTCCCATTATCAGATCAATAATTCATATTATTTGAATAATATTATTAGATAACATTATTGGCAATGTCTAGAAAGTTCTGTCTAAGGAGAGGTTTGGTCACCTAATTGCGCGCTAGTAAGGACAAATCCTTATTAGAAAGCCCCCTCTTTCCTGGGAACGGCCTAGTTGTCATAAATGTGATTCTGTAATATTATTTGTGAATAATTAATTATTGATTCATATGATAAGAAAATATTTATTTTATGTGGATATAAACGAGGGATATATTTTTGTAGTTAAAAATGAAGGAATTAATGTTGAGGTTTTTATCCGTATTTTTGTCGGAATGGAGGTATTAAAAATCAGGATTTTTGAGATATTTTGCGGGGGTTATAATTTTTAATCCGACCGTTGGATCGTGGTAATATTTGGATATGTTATACATATATAAGTTGAGTATATGTCCACAAATTTTGAACCGTTGAAAATGAACGTATGATTTGTTATGAATTTTACAAGATGACTGGTTCAGAAATTGTTAAATTTTTGGAGTTAATCATTTTGATGGAAAATTCTAGAATTGGTGGGCCCCACTTGTGGTTGGTGAAGAAATGTGCTGAATTATATTTCAAATGTGGTGGGTGGGAATAGTAGCAGGTAAAGCCATCAGGTTGCAGGTCAAGCCTACTAAAATTTTCCTATAAATAGAGGGCTAAGTTAGAATTGAAAATCACACCAGAAATAAGTTTTCTCTCTTTCTCTCTCTATATTATGAAGTATATTTTGTGAGTATTTAGATACTTTGAGAGTTGCTATTCAGTGCAAGTTTCCTTCGGATTTGCATACCGATCAGAAGTACTGCTCTTTTGAGGTAAGGGATTGTAAGGGATAGTAAGAAATTTTAAGGGTTGTTATGTTTTTCAGTTTCGTAATTTTTCTGACCTTCAAAAATTCTGGAAAAATTTGAAATGATATTTTGATGAGTTTTCTTGATTGTGTCCAAGAATGGTGATTTTTGGATGTATAGATTGAGAGTTATGAATTTTATGAGAAAAGACTATTTTAAAAGTAACTGCTTATAATTCCTTGTGGTTAACTCCAAAATTGATGAAATTTTTATTGGGAGTACATGTATATGATAGAAGTATACTCTGTAAATTTCAGAATTTTTGGACAAAAGTATAATTTTTGATAAATGTCTAAATATTCGGCTGTTTTGGCCATATGAAAAATAGTAAATGACTTTTAAAAATTCTGAGAAAAATATATGTTCACTATGGGACTATATTATGCTAAACCCCAGAAAAGAAATATTTTTGGAACTGATTTGGTATTTTTTATGAAAATGGACTAGTTATGAGTAAATGAATTAAATATGTTATGTGAAGTAAGAAAATTGGAAAATAGGATTTTATGGCTTGAAAATCCTATATGAGGTATATGCAGATTTTTAATGAGGGTTTTGATTATTGGTGATAAAATCTTATAAGTTTGATATTTTAGAATGATTAAATGCATTATTTAGTAAAGTGTTCAATATCATTATACCGAAATACTGGTATGGATTTTATTGTGGAATTTCTACCTTTTTGTGTCGGGTTTACTATTTATGAGTTACTATTCATGAGTTTACTATTCATGAGTTACTATTCACGAGTTACTATTCACGATAAAAATTAGTTTTTTTTTTCTAACCAAATTATAGTTGATTTACGAATATTACTCTTGAGATTAAAACTAGATGTTGATCATATTATTTTTATTATTATATATAACATTTTTATAACCCTAATGATGATATTTTTCTTTGACTTGAGTGTAAAGATGGGTAGATTTTTGGTATGATCATGACTATGAGTTATCTTTGGCCAGTAGTGCAAAGTTGAATCGTTGATTGGTATGATCATGACCATTGAATTTATAAGTGAATATCTTTAGCTTAAGTACAAAGGTGAATTGATCAACATGGTTATAATTATTGTTTATATAAATTCTGAAATGATTATATATTTCTTTGAGATATTAATATCTTTGGCCTGTAGTGCAAAGATGAAATATTGATGAATATCTTTGGGCCGTAGTGCAAAGATGAATTGTTGATGAATATCTTTGGCCAGTAGTGCAAAGATGAACAGATGTTGAGATAAACATGACCAACTGGTGATACAAATGAATATCTTTGGCCGTAGTGCAAAGATGAAGTTATTAGTATGATTATGAACAGGAAATGTGATTTGGTGTAACCATGATCTTTGATGTTTCAGGTAAAGATAGGTGATGAAAATTATCTTCGTCCTGGATGAGAAGAGGAATTTAGAACTACAGTTATGATTATGAGTTATTCATATGATTGTGGACCAGAATTGTTGATTGATGTTACAGGGATAAAACATTGTTGATGGATTTTTAACATGGAGAAGATAATAGACTTTATAGTCTATTTGACTCTTCTAATGGATTGCTCGTTCCGCTGCAACTATGGTTGAAATTTTTATCATTTACCATATGTTCTAAATCTCAGGTTTATTATTGATGAAGGCTATTGATAATTTAATTATCTTTAGTCATGATATTCTTTACTGAGCTAGTTGTGCTCACCCTTTTGCTTCACAATTCCTTTCAGATAATAAGAGTGTAGCTGGGTCGAGCGAGGGTAACGGGGAAATAGAACGGTGGTCTCTAGCTGTGGATGTTCTCTCGAAGCAGTATAGAAAAGTTCATTTAGTAGTTTTATTTGGTGAATCCAATAGGGTAAGGTGTACCCAACGTTGGAAGGGTGGTTTGCCACTATCATACAAGATGTCTAACGACATACAACCTCGTGTCATCATAAGACAGGGATGTGCTCATCCACTTGCTGAGTATATATACGAGCACTACCTATATAATATTGGTGTTTGTTTGAAGTATAATTCTCAATTAGAGACAGCAGAGATAATGATATGTCAAGAGAAGACTCACCATTGGGAAGAATATGATAGTAATCTTCTCGTTTTTCTTTGGGGTCTATTGGGTCAACCAAGAATAATTCTGTGGCCATATGATATCTATCATAACCTAGACGCATGGCCTCCTATGTACGAAGGTTTCCTTGAGCACTTTCCAAAGATTCTAATTTCTAAAACAGTTTTTGACTATACCTTTATGTAAGGTGTCATTGTGAGGTGATGTCCACGATTGAAACATGAGTCACATTTGGTATATAATTGTATCCAAACTCACAGTATATGTGTTGTTGTATTTTGCACGATAATTGTTGTAATAAAGTTACAGTTGTTTTCTGTACCATGTATTTGGCGACTCAGAATAGGTTGGATGGAATGGACCTATTTTGGGGTCGTTACATTTGGTATCAGAGCTTAGGGATATGATCTCTGGCGGAGATCGGGAAATATAACTAGGAGGAGAGAGATGAGTAAATCCTTCGCTAGTGTGTCATACCTAAGCTTATTTGTTGGTCAGTCATAATATCGGGATATTATGTGATATGTTAATTTATTAAATTAACTCTTGTTTTGAAGCTGTATTCTAGAATGATATTTGAAATAGAGGAGATGAGCAATGGAGAAATTATGATGACAGGGAAGATGTAATTTAAAATGAAAGGAAGGTATTCTCAACTCTTTGAAATACCAGGTA
The DNA here is from genome assembly GCA_016801055.1 of Panax notoginseng. Lineage (NCBI taxonomy): Eukaryota > Viridiplantae > Streptophyta > Magnoliopsida > Apiales > Araliaceae > Panax > Panax notoginseng. The sequence continues at coordinate 57,008,245 of CM029016.1, forward strand.
CGTAAATTTCGGGGACGAAATTTCATCAGGAGGGGAGATTGTAAGACCCCGAATTTTATGAAATAAAAGTATTCAATTTTTCTTATAATTACTATTCAGTAAATGGTTAAATTGATAAAAGTTTAAAGTTATGGGTGAAATATGAATTTTTTTTGAAAATAAGCAAGTGGTTATAAAATAATCATTGTTGTCGGGGAATATTCGTTTGGTCGTGGAATATTCTTTCTGTCGGGAAATATTCGTACGACGGCGCAGCTATTTGTGGGCCCCATAACAGAATAACTGTCGGGTGAAGAAAACGATAAATTTGAGTTTTTACAAATAACGGCGTAGTTATTACCGTTAACCCTGTTGGAATACCCGGTGGTTAAAATACAGTAATACGCGTTATTGCACAGTAGCACACGGTATTGCATAGTATTTTTTTAAATTATTGATTCTTACGTAAGAAGGCACTACTCAATAATTGTTACAATAGTTACTGTTCAATATTTTATTTTATTGATTCAATAATTGCTGCGTTGAAATTTTATATTATTATCATTCAATAATTGTCACTGCACAGTATTTCCCATTATCAGATCAATAATTCATATTATTTGAATAATATTATTAGATAACATTATTGGCAATGTCTAGAAAGTTCTGTCTAAGGAGAGGTTTGGTCAGCTAATTGCGCGCTAGTATGGACAAATCCTTATTAGAAAGCCCCCTCTTTCCTGGGAACGGCCTAGTTGTCATAAATGTGATTCTGTAATATTATTTGTGAACAATTAATTATTGATTCATATGATAAGGAAATATTTATTTTATGTGGATATAAACGAGGGATATATTTTTGTGGTTAAAAATGAAGGAGTTAATGTTGAGGTTTTTATCCGTATTTTTGTCGGAATGGAGGTATTAAAAATCAGGATTTTTGAGATATTTTGCGGGGGTTATAATTTTTAATCCGACCGTTGGATCGTGGTAATATTTGGATATGTTATACATATATAAGTTGAGTATATGTCCAGAAATTTTGAACCGTTGAAAATGAACGTATGATTTGTTATGAATTTTACAAGATGACTGGTTCAGAAATTGTTGAATTTTCGGAGTTTATCATTTTGATGGAAAATTCTAGAATTGGTGGGCCCCACTTGTGGTTGGTGAAGAAATGTGCTGAATTATATTTCAAATGTGGTGGGTGGAAATAGTAGCAGGTAAAGCCATCAGGTTACAGGTCAAGCCTACTAAAATTTTCCTATAAATAGAGGGCTAAGTTAGAATTGAAAATCACACCAGAAACAAGTTTTCTCTCTTTCTCTCTCTATATTATGAAGCATATTTTGTGAGTATTTAGATACTTTGAGAGTTGCTATTCAGTGCAAGTTTCCTTCGGCTTTGCATACCGATCAGAAGTACTGCTCTTTTGAGGTAAGGGATTGTAAGGGATAGTAAGGAATTTTAAGGGTTGTTATGTTTTTCAGTTTCGTAATTTTTCTGACCTTCAAAAATTCTAGAAAAATTTGAAATGATATTTTGATGAGTTTTCTTGATTGTGTCCAAAAATGGTGATTTTTGGATGTATAGATTGAGAGTTATGAATTTTATGAGAAAAGACTATTTTAAAAGTAACTGCTTATAATTCATTGTGGTTAACTCCAAAATTGATGAAATTTTTATTGGGAGTACATGTATATGATAGAAGTATACTCTGTAAATTTCAGAATTTTTGGACAAAAATATAATTTTTGATAAATGTCTAAATATTCAGCTGTTTTGGTCATATGAAAAATAGTAAATGACTTTTAAAAATTCTGAGAAAAATATATGTTCACTATGGGACTATATTATGCTAAACCCCAGAAAAGAAATATTTTTGGAACTGATTTGGTATTTTTCATAAAAATAGACTAGTTATGAGTAAATGAATTAAATATGTTATGTGAAGTAAGAAAATTGGAAAATAGGATTTTATGGCTTGAAAATCCTATATGAGGTATATGCAGATTTTTGATGAGGGTTTTGATTATTGGTGATAAAATTTTATGAGTTTGGTATTTTAGAATGATTAAATACATTATTTATTAAAGTGTTCAATATCATTATACCGAAATACTGGTATGGATTTTATTGTGGAATTTCTACCTTTTTATGTCGAGTTTACTATTTATGAGTTACTATTCACGAGCTTACTATTCACGAGTTACTATTCACGATAAAATTTAGTTTCTTTTTCTAACCAAATTATAGTTGATTTACGAATATTACTCTTGAGATTAAAACTAGATGTTGATCATATTATTTTTATTATTATATATAACATTTTTATAACCCTAATGATGATATTTCTCTTTGACTTGAGTGTAAAGATGGGTAGATTTTTGGTATGATCATGACTATGGGTTATCTTTGGCCAGTAGTGCAAAGTTGAATCGTTGATTGGTATGATCATGACCATTAAATTTATAAGTGAATATCTTTAGCTTAAGTGCAAAGGTGAATTGATCAACATGGTTATAATTATTGTTTATATAAATTCTGAAATGATTATATATTTCTTTGAGATATTAATATCTTTGGCCTGTAGTGCAAAGATGAAATATTGATGAATATCTTTGGCCCGTAGTGCAAAGATGAATTGTTGATGAATATCTTTGGCCCGTAGTGCAAAGATGACATGTTGTTGAATATCTTTGGCCAGTAGTGCAAAGATGAACAGATGTTGAGATAAACATGACCAACTGGTGATACAAATGAATATCTTTGGCCGTAGTGCAAAGATGAAGTTATTAGTATGATTATGAACAGGAAATGTGATTTGGTGTAACCATGATCTTTGATGTTTCAGGTAAAGATAGGTGATGAAAATTATCTTCGTCCTGGATGAGAAGAGGAATTTAGAACTACAGTTATGATTATGAGTTATTCATATGATTGTGGACCAGAATTGTTGATTGATTTTACATGGATAAAACATTGTTGATGGATTTTTAACATGGAGAAGATAATAGACTTTATAGTCTATTTGACTCTTCTAATGGATTGTTCGTTCCGCTGCAACTATGGTTGAAATTTTTATCATTTACCATATGTTCTAAATCTCTGATTTATTATTGATGAAGGCTATTGATAATTAATTATCTTTAGTCATGATATTCTTTACTGAGCTAGTTGTGCTCACCCTTTTGCTTCACAATTCCTTTCAGGTAATAAGAGTATAGCTGGGTCGAGCGATGGTAACGGGGAAATAGAACGGTGGTCTCTAGCTGTGGATGTTATCCCGAAGCAGTATAGAAAAGTTCATTTAGTAGTTTTATTTGGTAAATCCAATAGGGTAAGGTGTACCCAACGTTGGAAGGGTGATTTGCCACTATCATACAAGATGTCTAACGACATACAACCTCGTGTTATCATAAGACAGGGATGTGCTCATCCACTTGCTGAGTATATATACGAGCACTACCTATATAATCTTGGTGTTTGTTTGAAGTATAATTCTCAATTAGAGACAGTAGAGATAATGATATGTCAAGAGAAGACTCACAATTGGGAAGAATATGATAGTAATCTTCTCGTTTTTCTTTGGGGTCTATTGGGTCAACCAAGAATAATTCTGTGGCCATATGATATCTATCATAACCTAGACGCATGGCCTCCCATGTACGAAGGTTTCCTTGAGCACTTCCCAAAGATTCTAATTTCTAAAACAGTTTTTGACTATACCTTTATGTAAGGTGCCTTTGTGAGGTGATGTCCACGGTTGGAACATGAGTCACATTTGGTATATAATTGTATCCAAACTCACAGCATATGTGTTGTTGTATTTTGCACGACAATTGTTGTAATAAAGTTATAGTTGTTTTCTGTACCATGTATTTGGTGACTCAGAATAGGTTGGATGGAATGGACCTATTTTGGGGTCGTTACACATGAGTATGATTAAATGTTATGCATGGCATATGGTACTTTAGGCTGATCACCTGTTGTACTCATTTTATTGGATTAGCAGTTTATTACTGTTAATTCTAGTAGAAATTCATAGTCCTTAGTGATTGCTCAGTATTTATTACTTTGAAATCTTGAATTGTGACGCCCTCAAAATTAGGTATACATCACCCATCTTGAGTCGCCTGATATATGGTACATAATTCAAATACAACTTAATAATACAACTGTCGTGTACAATACGACAAAACATAAACTGTGAGTTTGAATACAAATATTGTCTACTAGAGAGTATACAAACTTAAAAGGAGTCCTCATTACAATTATTATCACACTATTTCACAGAATAGTGAGGACTACTAATGCACCATCTAGGACCATCACTCTGTTCCCCGACTAGTCCCAGCTACGTTCTCATTTCCTGAAGAGAACAGTGAAAGAAAGGGTGAGCTCAACTAGCCCAATAAAGAAATATTATGACTAAGATAATGCAGAATAAACTATCATTAGTCTTCAACAGTGTTAATATAACAAATATCAAGTTTAACTGCAGCGGAACAAACAATCCATTAGAAGAGTCAAGTAGAGAATAAAATCTACTATCTTATATGATTTAAAAGGTTTTTCATCACTTTTATCGCTGAGACTCAGCTCAATAAATAATCCACATCATAAAATCATCCATGCACTACAGGCCAAGGATATTCTTTAGTATCACGACCACGAATTATCCATGCACTATGGGCCAAAGATAATCGTGTTTTCATCAATGGTCCTGATCGTGCAATAAAACAATTCATCTTTGAACCCTTGGCCGAAGAGAATCCATAGCCATAATCATACCAAAAACAGTCTATCAATGCATTACAGGCCAATGAGGACTTTTTCCACATCATTTGTAACATTACGGTCATGATTATACCGAATAATCCCTGATCATAATCATATCAAGTCCATCTATACACAACAGGCCACATATGACTTTCAACATAATATAAACATGAGGATGATGAAACTGACATAATAATTCAATAAAACAAGATCAAGAATTAATTTATTCAGGAACCAATAACGTCCAAATTGTCAACAAGATACTTCTTTGTAGAGTAAAATTCAAGAATGCTCAGAAGAATATTTTCAGGAAAAGATACTGGATGAAGCGCAAATATCAAGGATATTCCACTAATTTCATGGAGTATAGAAGTCAAAGCTTTAACCAACTGTGTATAAGAGAATATATGAAACTGCAAATGGATTTTCGTCCGCCATGCGGTAATCCACGTATATAGATCATTTTAACAATTTAATAAGGAATGAATACAAAGGATCATTCACCATGCATGTGGTAATCCACATAAATAGGTTATTCCAACAGAATAATAAAGAATGGAATATCAGAAGGATTCACCATGCGTGCGATAGACTGCACAGACAAGTTATTCCCAACAGAATAATAAATAATGAAACCAGGTCCGGCGTAAACGCACAGACATGATATTTCGACAGAATAATAAATAATGGAACCAGGTCCGGCATAAAAGCACGGACATGATATTCCGACAGAATAATAAAGAAAGGAATAATAAATAATGGAACTAGACCAGGCGTAATACAGACCGACATGATATTCCGATAGAATAATAAAGAACGGAATAATAGAAGAATTTCACCATGTATGTGGTACTTCGCATAAACAGGTTATTCCAACATAATAATAAAGAATGGAATAACAGAAGAATTTCACCAAGTATAAGGTAGTCCGCGTATACAGGTTATTCTAACAGAATAATAAAGAATGGAATAACAGAAGTTCTCTTCATGAATACAAAAGAAATAATATCCCTTACGAGTACAACAAATAATATCCCTTACCATAAAAGAAACTTGATATCGGAGTAGTGAAGTAGCAGAATATTTTTCTTCTCTCTCTCTATAATTTCTCTCTCTAGAGTTTTAGTGAATTCGTAAGAAATAATGAAGGAATGAGCTTCTATTTATAGAAAAATGGACTACATAGTAACTAACTCATGAACGGTCGAGATTGATTTACTTTAATCTGACGGTCTATTTTTAAAGCAAAATCTTTTAAATAAAAAATAATATATTCTATTTATAATCTAATAAAACGAATAACTTTATAAAAGATTTTACTATACAAACACTATGCAGATACTATGCAAATACTATGCATAATAAAATATAATATATTCTAATTATTGTCTAATAAAATAGATAACTTTATAAAAGTATTCTGTTTTATATAAAAAGATTTTACTATTAGCCTAATAAAACGAATAACTTTATAAAAGTATTCTGTTTTTTATAAAAAGTTTTTCTGTTTTATTACATAAATAATACCAATAAAACAAAACTGAGTGACTTATCACATAAGCATCAATAATTAATACCGTGTGCTACTGTGCAACTACGCGCATTACTGTACTTTTAACACCGGGTGTTTCAACAGTTAACGGTAAAACTTCCGCCTTTATTTTCATAAAGTATTTTTGTCGTTTTCTCAATCTGACAATAATTCCGTTGTGGGGTCCACCAATGATGGTGCCGTCGTATGGATATTTCCCAATAAAAAGAATATTTCCCGACCAATCGAATATTATATAATGTAACGACCCAAAAATCCATATAATTTAAATCCTGACTTCGGTCGTTAACCATACATTCAACATCTAAATAATACATCATTATTCGATGTTAAACGTAATAAAATTGCGGAATATTTAAAACTTTTATACATTTCCTTCTTTCATGCCCTGAATCGCAACCTTTACATTACATCTCTTTGATTCAATCTTATATCATGAATCGTTACAACAAAATGACTATACAAAGTCTTACATTATAACTAAATATCCATGTACATTAGATAACACAACTTACATTTCAACAACATGTTACGTTCAAAATATGAAATACATTTATCATAAAACATAAGGAATCTTCGTGAATATAGATCTCTATAACTCAAATAGCATGTATCTTTACCTTAAAATCTTGACCTGCAAAAGTGGTTATTTGCAAGAGTGAGCTCGACAGCCCAGCAAAGTCTAACAGTTTTCATGCATCACATAGCACATAATAACATGCTCGACATACATCTCATTAAAGTAACATGGCATACATGCTTTTAATTCACATAACAAATATAAAGATTGAGTTCCTTACTCAATCATCATTACTTAGCCAAAACAATGCAGTCATATATTGACTTTAACATTTCATGATTTCAACATGCATAACATATCATGCAATTTAAAATAGTTCATTAAGTCCACGTAGAAAATAGGAACCGAAAGACTTGCCTTGATCGTTGTTTACCAATAACAATTTAACAGCTTACAATTATCTGTACTTCACGTGCCCTGCACAGTTATATAATCATACACATCAACTATTAGTCACATAACAACACATAGCAATTGTAATGTAAACTCTACTCCACATCTCATAATCTTCCCTATTAATTAGCACACAATGGTCAATTAGATTGTGTTAACTTTTCGACTTATATCTCACTGTATTTCATATTCGCAGTTCATTCAAGTGCTTAAGTCTTGCTAGGACTACTTATTGGTTATATATTAAACCCATTCCATATCTTATAATATCTATTTCATTTGAATTAAAACACTTTTTAAGTTCATTAACACTTGGCACGGCATTTCGACGTTCATTCGTCACACGCCCGATTTGCCTCTCTTGTGTATGCTTACTATGCTTCTATAACTCATCTAATACATCATATATTAATGTTAAGCATCATTATATTTAATATTATTCATGTTTTGTAACTTAGGACATCATATTTTATGGTCTGGAGCACTACACATGCATATGTGCATGCCCGACACCCTCCGATTACCTCCGAAAAGACAACAGTCCTAAAGATGACCATTTTGACCCATCCTAGTGACCTCAAATTGAAAAACTTAAAGAATGAAAGTTGTAGGTCTACTCGTCCTCGTTCCGGATCATCTTGAATCACCTCAATCGGAGTTCATATGAGGAAGTTATGGCTATTTTACTACAGGAGGTCAAAACTGTCCAAGTTAGACTACAAATCCGGCGCTGGGGCGCAAGATTGGTGCTGGGGCACGAATTTCAGTGCTGGGGTGCGAATTTTGGCGACGGGGCGCGATTTTTGGCGTTGGGGCTCAAATTTTGGCGCTGGGGCGCCGAAACTTGCAGAACCCAACCACGAAGAATATAACAAAGCTACTGTCTTTATTTTTTACAGCAATTAACCCCAATTAACATGTATAACTTATATAAATTACACATATACACACTACCCAACATGCATATACTAGTTTAAATTACTAAACAATAATCACAGAAAACTAAATTCCTTGAAAACCATATTTTAATACAAAACTCCATGTTTGACATTTGTTAAACACAGTGAACACTGTAATCTTTAATAACCACCAATTTGATTACTTTTAAACTACAATTCTCTGTAGTTCATATCCAATTAACATACCCGACTTTCAATTCTACAATTAGAATACAATCAATTACTAATTTTGTTATCCTACAAAACATGTTCACAGTTTTAATTTCCCAATTAGCTATCAACAATTTATTGATTTTGATCTTCTTAACAACCAAACTAATGAATATTTTGACTGTTAATAGCCATGTACCGAAACATATACTGCAAAATAGTTTCCTTCCTTTTAAACGAAATTAACATAACCTTCATGTACTTCCAACATCATACACCCATAAAAACACCATAGTTCAGTTATATAACAACTACTACAGAGTTTTGTAAAAACTTTATATTTACAATGAAATAGAAGAACACAGAGACGTAAAAACATATATATATATATATATATATATATATATATATATATATATATATATATATATAGGTTTTAAAACATACCTTTTGTTGTTAAGAAATTCTTGTTAACCCTTGCTAGTCACACACAACCTTGCAACTTCAGACACCTTTTCCTCTCAATTTACTCTATTCTCTCTCAAGTTCTCTGTACTCTCTCTTCCTCAGGATAGCAAATAATAAAACTGATAACTCAAGTATACGTAAAATAAAAGAAACCGATATGGCCTTAATTCCAATACTAAATATATCAGTTACACTATAATAAACGTATATCCATTATAAATATATTTTATTTGTTTTATTATTAATTCAAAATTAAAAAAAAACCAAAAGCTATAAGGCTTTGTTTGGCAAAACAATTTAAAACTGAGAGACTTAATAAACTTAAGCTTTGTTTGGCAAAATAAATTAAAATTACTTTAATTTATTTTAATAACCACTTATAATATAGTTATTTGTCACACTTCTATCTAATTAAGTTTTTATACTTAATTTAATTAATTCTAATAACAATTCATTGCATAATATAATAATATATTTATTCATTATAACTCTCTAACTTAATTATTAAATTAAATTAGAATACTAACTCATTAATTATTTATTAAACAAATAAATAATCAAATCGCGTTAAATCAATTAAACAAATACTTATTCAACGATAAACACATCCATTAAATATTTATAAATATTTATATAAATATTTATAAATATTTATATTTAAATATTAATTAAAAATCTGGATTGTTACATATAACCACTTGCTTACTTTGCAAAATTTGTAAATATTACCCACAACAATAACATTACATCAAATCAACACCATAATAAAAAAAAATTATTTCGAGAAAATTAAATCTTTATTCATAAAATCTGAGATCTCACAATCTCCCATCCTTATGAAATTTTGCCCTCGAAATTTACGTACGTACCTGGTATGCCGAACAGGTGAGGATACCTTGACTTCACTTCAAATTCTAACTCTTGACGTATAACCTTTGAGCGTCGAATATGATCCTTCTTATCCAAGATGTTAACACGTATCTTCTCATACGTTAAATCTTATGCAATCTCGTCTAGTTTTAATTCAATAATGTGGTTCAGGTCGTCCACATATTTACGTAACATTGATACGTAAAAAACGTTATGAACACGCCACATACTTGGCGGTAAAACGAGTCTATAGGCCACAGTTCCTACTCGATCAAGGATTTCAAATGGGCCAATTAAATCGAGGGTTGAGATTTCCTCTCTTCGTCGATTCTTGCTTCTAGAATAACGCCCTTTTGAACCTTCTTCTTCACATTCATCAGCTCTGAGTATGTAGCTTAAGCGACTTTAACTTTATCAATTAAAGTCGATTCTACTCGTATATTCGTTATCTTCACGTGGGTTCGTATATTCGCACTTGTAACCGCATACAATCTTCTACTCAACGCGTCAGCTACCACGTTCGTACTTCCACGATAATATTGAATGGTACGATCATAATCTTTAACAGCTCGAGCCAACGTCTTTGGCATATGTTACGTTCGTTTTAAGTAAAGAAATATTTGAGGGTTTAAGAAATGAGTTTTGTACTGGGGTCAGTACAAAATTCGATTTCACGCTCTAGGGTAGGCCAAGAAGTCTTCAAGAATACGTCAGGAAATTTATTAACAATAGAAATATCATTCAAAACTATGACTCTCATCCAAGACTTGGATAACACGTCACATTGATACCTATTAACTTGCCATCGTCATTCACAACGTCTCCTACGGAAAGTCTGGCTTCGGTGCATCCCACACAAGGAAGTCAACAATGAAAGAATCAGGGCTCTTTACTTATGGCTTCATATGACAATGATTGACTTTAGTGGTTTGGTTACTTTGAATTCGCATAAAAGGTTGGTTAGGAATATGAAAGCTAACAACCTTACGAAAAGCATGATGAGTAGTTAACCAATCATTTTCAAAAATCACATCAATGCAAGTATTTTCAAAGAGATAAGATCGACAGGTAACATGAAAGTGTCAATTTGAATCAAACAAGATTTATAAATAGTGGAGGTAACGAAGGTTTCTACTAACGAAGTTTTAACCAATAAGTCAAAGTCTAACTTCTCCAGAGTTAAATTTAAACGTTGAGCGCAAGCAAGAGAGATAAAAGAATAGGTAGAACCGGTATCAAATAAGGCATAGACTTCACAAGAATTTATAATTAACTAACCCGTGATAACTTCGTTCGATTCCTCGTCACGAAAAATGCTCCCCCTTAAACAACCGAATTTAACTTGTTCGGGACAGTCTTTGGTGTCGTCATTACCACTGGAATTGACTTTCGCTATAGGGCATATTCCACCCTCAACTGCTTCGTCGTACTCCTACTCCATGATCTGAATCATTAGCCTTCGATCCATATCGAATTGGGGTTGACCGCAATGTATAGGTTAATTCAAAACTCGATGCTGGGTTCTCCTAATTGCTGTCGAAAAAGAGAAATACATATCATCTATTTTAGCTTTCTTGGATCGGACTTCTCTTTCCACAATATCAACGCGTCGTCTGGCTTTTACCCATGCATCTTTCATTCTCACTCGTTCAATTGTTTCTTCTTTCAGCTGCTCTTTGACATTTGAATTCTCAGATTCCAGCTTTAATATCGTATACTCTACCAAAGAGCGCTCCTGTTCAGCTATCGCACATCGGGTAATACAATTTTGAATTGTTACATTCCTTTGCTCCACGACCACCTTCCGTTCTTCAGCCTGCTCTTCTAACTCATGAATACGATTTTGCAATTCTACATTTTGATCAATAAGTTCTTCTAATAAATCCTCCTCAGGTTCCTCTTCTTCCTCACTCTCAGTTGCTACCTTTGCGACTAGCTTGAGTGCAACTTTTAATTCCTCAATCACCACATGGATATCTCTAATCACATTATCTTGGTCGGAGATTAGAGGTGTCTCCACGGTCTCATGTGCTCCTTTGCTATTCTCAACATTCTCGGATGTCATTTTCAACTACTACCACAAAACAAGGGTTAATTAACCTATCACATATTATCCCTATACTCTGACCGACCAATTAAATACCAAATAAACTTAGGTAAGTCATACTAGCGAAGGAATTACCCGTCTCTCCCCTCCTAGTTCTATTCTCACATCCTAGCCATGGATCATATCCCTAAGCTTTGATACCAACTGTGACGCCCCCAAAATTAGGTATACATCACCCAACTTGAGTCGCCAGATACATGGTACAGAATTCAAATATAACTTAATAATGCAATTGTCGTGTACAATACGACAAAACATAAACTGTGAGTTTGAATACAAATATTGTCTACTAGAGAGTATACAAACTCAAAAGGAGTCCTCATTACAATTATTATCACACTATTTCATGAAATAGTGAGGACTACTAATACACCATCTAGGACCATTACTCTGTTCCCCGACTAGTCCCAGCTACGTTCTCATTCCCTGAAGAGAACAGTGAAAGAAAGGGTGAGCTCAACTAGCCAAGTAAGAAATATTATGACTAAGATAATGCAGAATAAACTATCATTAGTCTTCAACAGTGTTAAACTGATACAATATAACAAACATCAAGTTTAACTGTAGCGGAACAAACAATCCATTAGAAGAGTCAAGTAGAGAGTGAAATCTACTATCTTATATGATTTAAAAGGTTTTTCATCACTTTTATCGCTGAGACTCAGTTCAATAAATAATCCACATCATCAAATCATCCCTGCACTACAGGCAAAGGATATTCTTTAGTATCACGATCACGAATTATCCATGGACTACAGGCTAAAGATAATCGTATTTTCATCAACGGTTCTGATCATGCCATAAAACAATTCATCTTTGCACCCTTGGCCGAAGAGAATCCATAGCCATAATCATACCAAAAATTATCCATCAATGCATTACAGGCTAATGAGGACTTTTTCCATATCATTTGTAACATTACGGTCATGATTATACCGAATAATCCCTGGTCATAATCATATCAAGTCCATCTATGCACTACAGGCCACAGATGACTTTCAACATAATATAAAGATGAGGATGATGACAATGACATAATAATTCAATAAAACAAGATCAAGAATTAATTTATTCAGGAACCAATAACGTCCAAATTGTCAACAAGATACTTCTTTGTAGAGTAAAATTCAAGAATGCTCAGAAGAATATTTCCAGGAAAAGATACTGGATGAAGCGCAAATATCAAGAAAATTCCACTAATTTCATGGAGTATAGAAGTTAAAGCTTTAACCAACTATGTATAAGAGAATATATGAAACTGCAAATAGATTTTCGTCCGTCATGCGGTAATCCACGTATACAGATCATTTTAACAATTTAATAAGGAATGAATACAAAGGATCATTCACCATGCAAGTGGTAATCCACATAGACAGGTTATTCTAACAGAATAATAAAGAATGGAATACAGAAGGATTCACCATGCGTGCGACAGACTGCACAGACATGTTATTCCCAACAGAATAATAAATAATGGAACCAAGTCCGGCGTAAACGCACGGACAGGATATTCGGACAGAATAATAAAGAACGGAATAATAAATAATGGAACCAGGTCAGGCGTAATACGCACCGACAAGATATTCTGACAGAATAATAAAGAACGGAATAATAGAAGAATTTCACCTTGTATGCGGTACTTCGTATAAACAGGTTATTCCAACATAATAATAAAGAATGGAATAATAGAAGAATTTCACCAAGTATAGGGTAGTCCGCGTATACAGGTTATTCTAACAGAATAATACAGAATGGAATAATAGAAGTTCTCTTCATGAATACAAAAGAAATAATATCCCTTACCATAAAAAAAACTTGATATCGGAGTAGTGAAGAAGCAGAATACTTTTCTTCTCTCCCTCTATTATTTCTCTCTCTAGAGTTTCAATGAATTCGTAAGAAATAATAAAGGAATGAGCTTCTATTTATAGAAAAATGGACTGTATAGTAACTGACTCATGAACGGTCGAGATTGATTTACTTTAATCTGACGGTTTATATTTAAAGCAAAATCTTTTAAATAAAAAATAATATATTCTATTTATAATCTAATAAAACGAATAACTTTATAAAAGATTTTACTATACAAACACTATGCAGACACTATGCAAACACTATGCATAATAAAATATAATATATTCTAATTATTGTCTAATAAAACAGATAACTTTATAAAAGTATTCGGTTTTATATAAAAAGATTTTACTATTAGCCTAATAAAACGAATAACTTTATAAAAGTATTTTGTTTTATATAAAAAGCTTTTCTGTTTTATTACATAAATAATACTAATAAAACAAAACTGAGTGACTTATTACATAAGCATCAATAATCAATACCGTGTGCTACTGTGCAACTACGCGTATTACTGTACTTTTAACACCGGGTGTTTCAACAGTTAACGGTAAAACTTCCGCCGTTATTTTTATAATGTATTTTTGTCGTTTTCTCAATCCGATAATAATTCCATTGTGGGGTCCACCAATGATGGTGCCGTCGTACGGATATTCCCCGACAAAAAGAATATTCTCTGACCAATCGAATATTATATAACCACTTGTTTACTTTGCAAAATTTATAAATATTACCCACAACTATAACATTACATCAAATCAACACCATAATAAAAAAATTATTTCGAGAAAATTAAATCTTTATTCATAAAATCTGGGGTCTCACATGAAGTGAATAATCATTGAATCTTGTTGATATCTTTTAGTCCTTAGTGACTCCTATTGAGAATCGTTGATAATTCCTGAATTATTATTCACCATCATTGTGACACCCCCAAATTCGGGTTACCTGAGCCCCGATTTTGGTGTTCACGATCCACAATATAATAACATCTAACTACCTATTCATATAGAAATAGTAATACATATCACTTTAACATATGCTATTAATACATTAGTCCCAGGTTCTTTAACCTTAACATTACAAACTTACCCTTTAGACATACAAAAAGGGTTTACAAACATAACATAATAAATATGCAAATTATAACTAATTTATCACTATGCATTTTCCTTTGTTCTTATTCACAGCACCTTCTGCCACTTCGTCCCTAGCTGAAAAGTATTATATATAACAAGGGTAAGCAACAAGTTTGCCCTGCAAGTTAAGACATACGGTAAATGTATAGGAATAAATAACAAGTCTTCTCGCATTCTACGCAACAATAATCTGATAATGAAAGGGTACAACGCTTTCAAGGTTTTCTACGATATTCTAATGAATAATCAAGAATTAATTCTACGAAATAACAAAGTGGAATATTTTCCAGATTTATGCTTAGCGATCCATTGGATCTTGAACTTATCGTCTCGGGTATCTATCAAAGATTTACTTTGATATATATGCAGGTGTATCTGATAACCATAAAGATTAAATCATACCCCTCCGCAAGTATAACAAGTGATCAACTTTATTTTATCCTATATTATGCATAATGATTAATCGCGCGCAAAGGCCGAATATACGACCAATAAAATGTTCTTTTTATATAAAAGGTTGTATTGAGAAGAGAGTTCAGAGAGTTTGATAGAGCCTGGCAGTGAAACTTGGGAGAGATTGAGAGGAATCTTAAGGATTTCAAAGCTAATTCAGTAGGTGTTTGCAAGAAGTTACCACGCTAATTGAAGGTATTTTCTCCAATTATATATATATATATATATATATATATATATATATATATATATATATATATATATGAATTCATGACATGGTTTGTTTGTGTTCTATGAAATAAAATTAGTGAATTGTGGATATATACTTGGTAATTGTGATGATACATGCTTATGATGCTAGAGTTATGTTTAAAACAAGAAATTAGTATGTTAAATTCGTTAACAGTAGAAAATTTTGACAGAATATGTATTTTCATATGGTTCATGGAAAGTATCAATTTTAGTGGCCAATTCATATGTGAAACTGTAAATTGACGCTTGTATATGTTGGTTCATTGAGATACGAATATAACGTAATTTGAATAAGATGATTTGGCCAGGCATTGAATTCACGGTGATAATTTTTGGATGAATATCAAAAAAATGGAATTTTATATGAAAAACATGAAGATTGAGAAATTAAAATAGTTTTAGTTGATGTTACATTTTTCTAATTGGTGGAATATGTTCACAAATATGTTTGTGATAGTTCTATACCATTTTTACATGTTATTAGTACTGTTTAGTGGGTGAAATTCGTGTTAGTTGGCTTAAGAAAACTGTCGTAACCATGTTCTGCAAAACTGGAATCTGTGTGTCGCGCGGGCGCGCAGCCCTTTCGCGCGGGTGCGCAGCTGCCGCGCGGGCGCACCTCAACCCAGTATAAAACTGGCGTGGCCGCGCGAGTACCCTGCCATAGACAGTGAAGTCTGTTAATTATGCAGACTTTGGGCGTTCAATTTAACTTAGATTAATGATAGGTTAATGTGTCCACCATGTAACAACAAGGTTAAAACAGAGTGGTGTTATATGGATTATGAATTCAAAGTTGTAAAAGTGATTAGTAGGTTACGAATGTAACATTCCAGAATTTTAAAATGTAATATTAAATATTTATTGATTTATATAAGTATTTAATGGATATGTTTATTGTTGAATAAATAATTGTTCAATTTGAGTTTATGTGGTGTAATTATTTATTTGTTAAATAAATAATTAAATATTAAATATTAAATATTTATTTGCAATATTAAATATTTATTGAATTATATGGCAAATTGAGTTGATGTGATTTAGTTATTTATTTGTTGAATAAATAATTAAGGAGATAAGAAAATTAGTTGTTATGAGATTATATAATAATTGAATTTGTTAAGTAAGCTAGAGAGCTTATAGTGATTTAAATAAATTATAATATTTTGAATGGAAAATTATAATTTAAAATATTAGTTGGTTAAATAGAATTATAATTATAAAAGAAATTATAGTTATGTGATATTAAATTATGTGCTAAAGTAATTTAATAGATTAATATTTTAATTGATTTATTAATTACATAAAAGTGTGACTAATAACCTTGCTATAAAAGAGTTATTAAAATAAATTAAAAGGGTGTATTATAGTTTTGGCCAAACAAGTCTTATTGCATATTAAGTCTTTAATATAATTGTGTTTTACCAACCAAGGCATAAGAATTTAATGGGTTATATGTTAGTGGTTAGCCAAACAAGCCTTATGACTTTTGATTTTCAAAGTAAAAATAACTGATGTCAGTTAAGTTAGAGTTATATTATATATTTAATATATACATTATATCTATATACGTTATATTAGTTTACGTATGTTAGAGTTAGGAAGAAAGAAAGCCCAGAAGAAAAGAGAGAAGAAGAAGAATATTACAGAGAAAAGTTTGAGAAAATTCTAGAGAGAAAGGGAGTGATTCTAACAGGTTTTTGAGAAAAGAACATCCATCATCTTCTTAATCAAAGGTAGGAGCTTAACCTTTTTCTTTAAAGTTTAGTTTTTTTTTCTCTCTTCCAAAAAGTTCTCAGTGAAATTTTTATAAAGGATAAATTGTTGTTATGTATATAGTGTGGTATGATTATTGATTATAAGGTTATTTCATGAGTTTATATATGATTATAGGCATAGTAATTCATGTGTATATGTGTTTTCTGGAAGAAAGTATATTACAGTGTTTACAGTAAAATATATATGAATATGACTTAATTTAAAATAGAAATTAAGGTTTTATTAGTTGTTAAATTGATAATTGATTGTTGGAATTGATAGAGTATGTAAAATCATAACTATAATGTTTTGAAATTTCTATTTTGATTGAAAAACAAAATCACAGTGTTGATTTTCATTGAAACTATCAAACATGGAGTTTTTGCCAAAAATGTTAAAATTGGGTGTCGTATATTTGATGTTTAAGTTATTTTATGAGTAGAAACATGTTAGAAGTCTTCACAATATGTTTATATGAAGTTTATATGTAAATTACATGATAATCAGTCTATTAGATTCGAGCTTTTTGGCCAATTTTGGTTTTTTCTTGCACGGTTGCCGAAGCTGTCAGTCGAAACTGCAGTTTCGCGTCGCGGCGCGGCTCCAACAGTGCATTAGTGGCGCCGCAGCGCCATCATCACGCCGCAGCGCGGCTTCGTAAGTTCATTCACTGCGCCGCAGCGCCGACTCAGCGACGCAGCTCCGACTCAGCGTCACAGCGCCAACTCAGCGCCGCAGCGCGACCCACAGTGTAAACTGTGGTGCCGCGGCGCGAGTTACCAGAATGTTCTGACAGTTTTGTTTAAGTATACAAATTTTGAAAATAAATGTTATGTGTTAATAATATGAATGTTAAATGATGATTTCAGTAGTATTAGACTATGAATGAGCATGTTACCAAGAGTTAATTAGTATTAACATAGTTTGATTATGTGATTTAATAATCAAACCTACGTGTTGAATGTATTGGTTATGTGATAATGACTAACTATGTCACGATGACATATGTTTAGGGTATTGAAATTCAAGTGGTAAGGGTGTAGCTTGTGCTAAAGGCAAGTTTTCTAACTCTATTTTATAATTGAGCAAGTTTTCTAATCCTTTGTCTTATTGAACTATTTGATGTTGAACAAGTTATTCTTGTAATTCAATTTTTGGTTAGCATGCATAACTAGATTTCTATGCATGTTTAATATTCAGTTCTAATTAACCTTGGCTTAGTATTGTTCAAGCAAGGTATGCTATAATATTCAAATTGTATGCTATTAGATTATTCCTAAAGCATGATTTTAGTTCTATGATTAATTCAATTATGATTATTCTATAAGTATAATGTCATGGACTTTATTCAACTACTCCGTAGTTGATGTTCGTTGAATTCTAAATTACCTTGAAAGCTTATCCAAACCAAACTTACATTGGTGTGGGCTTGTATTCTAAATACTGAGATGAACAACTCTTTTAATAAAGATTTACGCTTAGCGTTAAAATGGTTGTGCACAATACATTGTACGAAGGGTTGATCCCCCTAAGTACGTGGAGTCCTTATAGTCTTATGACTGTTAAAGTTAAAGTTATATTCTTATTACTTATAACTGAGGACATGATTCGTGGTCATTAGACCCTCAGTGAATGTTATAACTCTCAAAAAGTTAATAGAATATATTGTTCAGTTCTAATGATACTAATATTGTCAATTGATGTAAAAGTTTAAAGATTTACTTATTGTTATTTCAAGTGGGCCTTGTTTTCTCACTCTTACCTATAAAATTTCTTACAGCTAAAGTTGAAACTGGTGACGTACCAAGCACCAGTAAGGGAAAAGGAAAGATGAATAAGTGCTGAAGACTTGTAATAGTTTGATAGTTTATTTTCAGACTTTGGTTTAATGATTGTAATGAAGTTAGTTAATTATCCGCATTTGAATGATTGTTGTTAAAGGTTAGATAACCTGGGAGATTTTATTTAAGTTTAATCCTGTATGGGCAGGTTTTCTTTTATTATTCAATTCTATTATGAATGGGTAGTTAGTAAATGAATGTTTTGATTACGTGAGCACCAAATCTTGAGGAAATGAAGTAATAGGATTTGGGGGTGTCACAAGTTGGTATCAAAGCTTTAGGTTATGAACCTTAGGTGGGGGGGGAAAGCCTTAGGAAGTAACCTTTGAAAAGATAGTGGAGATAACTCTTATCGAGTTTTAAGAAAGAAGTAATAAAACACTTATGTGTTCATGTGTTTATAACTTATGTGCTCGTGAGTGTCGAGTAGTAATGATTAATAATTAAAACTTTAAAACTTTATTGTCAGGATGATTAATGTCGAAGAATCCAGTCAGGCTAGGGAGGAGGGACCTCAGATGCCTATAGAGGAGGAGTCTCGCGACATTCATGTAGTTTGGGAACAACTACTGCCACGGGAGTCAGCCCCGTTGGCCATAGTAGTTGAGAATGAGGATGATGATGTGGAAACAAACGAGGAGGATCCCATTGAGTTGCCACATGAGGATGAGGATGACGAGGATGAGGAGGAAGAGACTCTACTAACCTCGATAACCGCTCGTATGTATGATGAAGTCTATGACCGCAACGTGGAACTTCAGGATACCGTTGAGGAGTTGCACGAGATAGTAGCTAAACAACAGATTGCAATGACGCAAAAAGACGGCGAGATCCAGGATCGTGAGGAACGACTGAGAGATGGTTGCTGAACTGAAGAGTAAGCTGAGAGAAGAAGCTGCTAAGAGGGCAAGAGCTGAAGATGCATACGAGAAAACTTATCAATGAACTGGAAGAGCAGCGAGAGACGCGCAGGTAAAAAGGATGAAGATGGAAGAGATGGATAAAGTATTTAGTACTACAATTAATCGAGCTCAAGATCGGGTCATGGGATATCCGATTCAGTTCGAGACGCTACCATCATACGTGTTGGATCGCAGAACAATGTTTCGAGTCATGGAGGAGGAACGTGATAGGGCTAAGAAGTATCTTAATAGAACATTTTAGCTGTAGTACGATGTGTGAAAGGTTAAATAAATTGTAAATCCCAAGTCTTATGCAACCTATGGGATATGATTATGATGTTGTCCTGAAACTTTTATGGTTCAGGAAAGTAATGTAGTTAGCAGAGATGCTATTGTTTTATGTTTTTGAAAAGGTTATGAATAAATAAAAGTTGTTATTTTATTCAAAGTGTTATGTGTTATGTGGTTATTTCTGTTATGGAGGCTAGTTAACTAGAAAATACTTAAAGAAGCGGAGTAATAGTCTAATAGATGTTTTGTTTTAACAGAAAATACCTCCCAGACGTCAACCAACATGACAGAGAACCACCGAAGAAACCAATAACGTCAATGTTGACGGTAACCCCGTTCAACAACTAGTGACTCTACTGACAGGAGCATTGCAGAATCAACCACAAAATCATGGTACAACGTTTAAGGATTTCAAGGCGGTTGGACGACCTGAATTCCGTGGGTCCATAAATCCAGTCGAAGCACAAACCTGGATTACGGAGATAGAAAAAGTGTTCGATGTCGCTAGGGTAGGGGATGACTAGAAGACTGCTTTCGCAACATTTATGTTGAAAGGAGAAGCTAGTTATTGGTGGCAGACCAATAAAACTCAGGAAGGGCCAGGAGTGATGACCTAGGATAGGTTCAAGGAGTTGTTTTTTGAGACCTATTTTTTGGAGAGTTCGAAAAGTCAGTTGGAAGTACAGTTTCTGGAACTAAAACAAGGAACGATGACGGTATCTGAGTATGCCGCGAAGTTCAACGAATTGGCGAGGTTTGCGCCATATCAGTTTAGCACAGACGAACGTAAGGCGAGGAGATTTGAACAGGGACTGAAGCCCTGGCTGTACAGTAGGGTCTCCCTGTTCCAATTGAAGACATTTGCAGCGGTGATGGAGAAAGCAGTACTCGCTGAAGGTGGAGGCGAGGCAGTGACAAAGTTCAATCAGGAACAAAAGAAGAAGAAGAATGAGAATGAGATTAAGAATGGAACTGGTAACAGTGGAAACAACAATAGCTTGAAGAGGAAATGGAATGGAAACATGGGTGCGGGAAACCAGCAGGGTAACCAGCAAAACAAAAAGTTTGAAGCATGTGCGACATGCGGGAAATTTCACAAGGGTGCGTGCTTGATGGGGAAACGAGTTTGCTACAATTGTGGCCAAGAGGGTCACATCGCCCCAAATTGCACTCAACCGAAGAAGAATGCGTGCTTCACGTGTGAATCCAAGGATCACTTTGCTCGTGAGTGCCCTAAGAAGAAGGAGGGGGTGACAACCAGAAGCAGTAGAGGTAACAATGGAAGTACATGGGCCATTGCAGGACCTACAGCATCAAACAAACCCACAGCCAGAACCTTCAACATGACTGTGCAAGATGCTGTGCAATCAAAAGATGTGGTGTCAGGTATTATCCCAATCAATGATATTGATGCATATGTATTATTTGATTCGGGTGCTACTTGCTCGTTTATATCTGATGAGTTTGCTAAGAGGTTAGAA
Source organism: Panax notoginseng (assembly GCA_016801055.1). Classification (NCBI taxonomy): domain Eukaryota; kingdom Viridiplantae; phylum Streptophyta; class Magnoliopsida; order Apiales; family Araliaceae; genus Panax; species Panax notoginseng. Next base: position 57,030,059 of record CM029016.1, read on the forward strand.
TTGCCTAGAGAAGAACTGAATTTTTCTTTGAACATAGAAATTGCGAATAAGGGAATAATCCCTGTTAGATTCGTATATAAGAACTGTAGGGTGAACATTAAGGATAATATCTTGTTGGTAGAGTTAATTCCGATTAAACTCGGAGAGTTTGATGTAATTTTGGGAATGGATTGGCTGTTCAAATATGAAGCAGTAATTGATTGTCACAAGAAGTGTGTAAACCTTATGACTCCGTCAAAGGTAGAATTTTGTGGTAGCAAGTTACCTAGACAAATGAAATGTCTGACGACTATGCAGGCCAAGAAATTGTTGAGTCAAGGTTGTGTGGGCTATTTAGCTTACATAGTCGATACTCAGAAGAATGGTGTGAAAATAGAAGAAATATCAGTAGTGAGGGAATTCGAAGACGTGTTTGCAGAGGATTTGCCAGGACTTTTGCTTGACAGAGAAATTAAGTTCGTGATCGACTTAGCGTCTGGAACAGCACCAATATCGAAGGCCCCGTACAGAATGGCTCCGGTGGAAATGAAGGAACTGATGGTACAGTTGCAAGAACTGTTGGACAAGAAATATATTCAACCAAGCGTATCGCCGTGGGGAGCGCCAGTTTTATTCGTGAAGAAGAAGGACGGGTCAATGCGTCTTTGCATTGATTACAGGGAGTTAAACAAAGTCACTATTAAAAATAAATACCCATTGCCAAGAATAGATGATTTGTTTGACCAATTGAAGGGTGCCAAATACTTTTCAAAAATAGATTTGAGAAGTGGGTATCACCAGCTGAAAGTGAGAAAGGAGGATATACCACGAACGACATTCAGAACTCGGTATGGACATTACGAGTTTCTGGTGATGTCTTTTGGTTTAACCAATGCACCTGCTGCGTTCATGGATTTGATGAACAGGGTGTTTAAACCATTCCTAGACAAGTCTGTAGTGGTATTTATCGACGACATTCTAGTGTTTTCCAAGACTCAAGAAGAACACGTGGAACACTTACGTTTGACATTGGAGACACTAAGAAGGGAAAAGCTATACGTGAAATTCTCTAAGTACGAATTTTGGCTCGACCGTGTATAATTTTTGGGTCATGTTATTGACAAGGATGGGATTTTAGTGGATCTATCAAAAGTAGAAGCTGTAATCAATTGGGAACAACCAAGAACACCGTCAGAAGTGAGGAGTTTCTTGGGACTGGCTGGTTATTATAGAAGATTTATTCAAGATTTTTCTAAGATAGCCACTCCGTTAACAAATCTGACAAGGAAAGCTGTAAAATTCGTGTGGACGGAGAAATGTGAAGAAAGTTTTCAAGATTTGAAGAAGAAGCTAAGTGTAGCACCTGTGTTGACATTACCAGACAATAGAGGAAATTTTGTGGTGTATAGTGAGGCCTCACACAAAGGGTTGGGTTGTGTTCTGATACAGAACGGCAAAGTTATTGCGTATGCATCAAGACAACTGAGGGATTATGAGAAAGGGTATCCGACTCATGATTTGGAATTGGCTGCAGTTGTATTTGCTCTGAAGATATGGAGGAACTATCTTTATGGAGAGAAATGTGAGATCTATACAGACCACAAAAGTCTGAAGTATATCTTCACTCAGAAGGATTTGAACATGCGTCAACGAAGGTGGATGGAATTGATAAAGGATTACGATTGTGAGATCTTTTATTATCCGGGCAAAGCAAATGTAGTGGCAGATGCTTTAAGCAGGAAAGGTCGGGAGAAGTTGATGCTGATAATAACTCAGGAGGAGCTCATTTCAGCAATGACAAAACTGGAGTTGGAAATCAAGTTTCCAAAAGAATCTGACGAACAACTATTTCAGTTAGAAGCAGGTCCAACTTTACTGGACAAGGTGAAGAATGCTCAGTTACAAGATGAAGAATGTGAAAAGATAAAGGAGAATATGGTTGATGGAAGCGGTACGAAATACAAGGTCGATACCGAAGGATTACTACGGTTCGAGGAAAGAATCTGGGTTCCAGCAACACTAGAGCTGAAAGAAGAAATTTTAACCGAAGCTCATAGCTCAAAATATTCAATTCATCCAGGAAGCACGAAAATGTATCAAGATTTGCGCCGACATTTTTGGTGGCCGAATATGAAAAAGGACGTTATAGAATGCGTAGCGAAGTGCTTAACATGTCAAAGAGTAAAAGCCGAACATCAAAGACCCAGCGAATTACTTCAACCGTTGGAAATACCAGAATGGAAGTGGGAACACATCACGATGGATTTTGTGGTGGGTCTTCCAACTACTCAGAGAGGATGTGATGTGATTTGGGTAATAGTGGACAGACTGACGAAATCAACGCACTTTCTACCAGTAAAGATTAGATTCAATCTTGATCCATTGGCAAGATTGTACATTAAGGAGATCGTTTCGAGGCACGGAGTGCCAATATCAATTGTGTCCGATAGAGATCCGCGATTCACATCAAATTTCTGGAAGAGAATACAAGAATGCATGGGGACACAGTTACGAATGAGTACGGCTTATCATCCACAAACAGATGGCCAAAGCGAACGAACAATTCAGACATTGGAAGATATACTAAGAGCATGTGTCATGGACTTTAAAGGAAGCTGGGAAGAACAATTACCGTTGGTGGAATTTGCTTACAACAACAGTTACCACGTGAGCATCGGCATGCCACCTTACGAGGCATTGTACGGCAGAAAGTGCAGAACTCTACTGTACTGGGATGAAGTCGGTGAACGACAACTGTTAGGACCAGAACTGGTACAACAAGCTGCTGGCGTTGTTAAACTCAGCAGGACAAGATTAGTAGCAGCCCAAGACAGACAGAAAAAGTATGCTGATCAACACAGAGAAGATCGTGCATTCGACGTAGGAACTTTTGTATTTTTAAAAGTTTCTCCTTGGAAACTGAAAATTTATTTCGGTAAAAAGGAAAAGCTAAGCCCGAGGTTTATTGGACCCTTTGAAGTGCTGTGAAGAGTAGGAGAAGTGGCTTACGAGGTAGCTCTACCTCCATGGTTGGAAAACATTCATAATATTTTTCACATTTCGGTGTTACGACCATATAAACCCGACTACAAACATGTGATCGAATATGAACCGTTGCAGTTTGAGAAAGATTTGTCTTATGAAGAGATTCCTATCCAGATAGTCGACAGAAAAGAATAAGTGCCCAGGAATAAAGTGATACCTTCTGTGAAGGTGATATGGAGGAACCACAACACTGAAGAAGCTACGTGGGAACTCAAAGAGAAAAATATAGAAAGGGTACCCTGCGTTATTTGTTTAATCTGTGTCTTCGATTTTGGGGACAGAATCTTTGTAAGTAGGGAAGAATGTAACGAATGATTTGTTTGAGTTGTGATTCTGAGGACAGAATCCTTGTAAGGAGGGAATGATGTAACATTCTAGAATTTTAAAATGTAATATTACATATTTATTGATTTATATAAGTATTTAATGGATATGTTTATTGTTGAATAAATAATTGTTCAATTTGAGTTTATGTGGTGTAATTATTTATTTGTTAAATAAATAATTAAATATTTAATAATAAATATTTATTTGTAATATTAAATATTTATTGAATTATATGGCAAATTGAGTTGATGTGATTTAGTTATTTATTTGTTGAATAAATAATTAAGGAGATAAGAAAATTAGTTGTTATGAGATTATATAATAATTGAATTTATTAAGTAAGCTAGAGAGCTTATAGTGATTTAAATAAATTATAATATTTTAAATGGGAAATTATAATTTAAAATATTAGTTGGTTAAATAGAATTATAATTATAAAAGAAATTATAGTTATGTGATATTAAATTATGTGCTAAAGTAATTTAATAGATTAATATTTTAATTAATTTATTAATTACATAAAAGTGTGACTAATAACCTTGCTATAAAAGAGTTATTAAAATAAATTAAAAGGGTGTATTTTAGTTTTGGCCAAACAAGTCTTATTGCATATTAAGTCTTTAATATAATTATGTTTTACCAAACAAGGCATAAGGATTTAATGTGTTATATTTTAGTGGTTAGCCAAACAAGTCTTATGGCTTTTGATTTTTAAAATAAAAATAACTGATGTCAGTTAAGTTAGAGTTATATTATATATTTAATATATGCATTATATCTATATACGTTATATTAATTTACGTATGTTAGAGTTAGGAAGAAAGAAAGCTCAGAAGAAAAGAGAGAAGAAGAAGAATATCACAGAGAAAAGTTTGAGAAAATTCTAGAGAGAAATGGAGTGATTCTAACAGGTTTTTGAGAAAAGAATTGGAGAAAAGAATATCCATCATCTTCTTAATCAAAGGTAGGAGCTTAACCTTTTTCTTTAAAGTTTAGTTTTTTTTTTCTCTCTTCCAAAAAGTTCTCTGTGAAATTTTTATAAAGGATAAATTGTTGTTATGTATATAGTTTGGTATGATTATTGATTATAAGGTTATTTCATGAGTTTATATATGATTATAGGCATAGTAATTCATGTGTATATGTGTTTTGTGGAAGAAAGTATATTACAGTGTTTACAGTAAAATATATATATGAATATGGCTTAATTTAAAATAGAAATTAAGGTTTTATTAGTTGTTAAATTGATAATTGATTGTTGGAATTGATAGAGTATGTAAAATCATAACTAAAATGTTTTGAAATTTCTATTTTGATTGAAAAATAAAATCACAGTGTTGATTTTCATTGAAAATATCAAACATGGAGTTTTTGCCAAAAACATTGAAATTGGGTGTCGTATATTTGATGTTTAAGTTATTTTATGAGTAGAAACATGTTAGAAGTCTTCACAATATATTTATATGAAGTTTATATGTAAATTACATGATAATCAGTCTATTAGATTCGAGCTTTTCGGCCAATTTTGGTTTTTTCTTGCACAGTTGCCGAAGCTGTCAGTCGAAACTGCAGTTTCGCGCCGCGGCGCGACTCCAACAGTGCATTAGTGGCGCCGCAGCACCATCATCACGCCGCAGCGCAGCTTCGTAAGTTCATTCACTGCGTCGCAGCGCCGACTCAGCGCCGCAGCGCCGACTCAGCGCCGCAGCGCGACCCACAATGTAAACTGTGGCGCCGCGGCGCGAGTTACCAGAATGTTCTGACAGTTTTGTTTTAAGTATACAAATTTTGAAAATAAATGTTATGTGTTAATAATATGAATGTTAAATGATGATTTCAGTAGTATTAGACTATGAATGAGCATGTTACCAAGAGTTAATTAGTATTAACATAGTTTGATTATGTGATTTAATAATCAAACCTACGTGGTGAATGTATTGGTTATGTGATAATGACTAACTATGTCACGATGACATATGTTTAGGGTATTGAAATTCAAGTGGTAAGGGTGTAGCTTGTGCTAAAGGCAAGTTTTCTAACTCTATTTTATAATTGAGCAAGTTTTCTAATCCTTTGTCTTATTGAACTGTTTGATGTTGAACAAGTTATTCTTGTAATTCAATTTTTGGTTAGCATGCATAACTAGATTTCTATGCATGTCTAATATTCAGTTCTGATTAACCTTGGCTTAGTATTGTTCAAGCAAGGTATGCTATAATATTCAAATTGTATGCTATTAGATTATTCCTAAAGCATGATTTTAGTTCTATGATTAATTTAATTATGATTATTCTATAAGTATAATGTCATGGACTTTATTCAACTACTCTGTAGTTGATGTTCGTTGAATTCCAAATTACCTTGAAAGCTTATCCAAACCAAACTTACATTGGTGTGGACTTGTATTCTAAATACTGAGATGAACAACTCTTTTAATAGAGGTTTACGCTTAGCGTTAAAATGGTTGTGCACAATACATTGTACGAAGGGTTGATCCCCCTAAGTACGTGGAGTCCTTATAGTCTTATGACTGTTAAAGTTAAAGTTGAAAGATTACTTATAACTGTGGACATGATTTGTGGTCATTAGACCCTCAGTGAATGTTATAACTTTCAGAAAGTTAATAGAATATATTGTTCAGTTCTATTGATACTAATATTGTCAATTGATGTAAAAGTTTAAAGATTTACTTATTGTTATTTCAAGTGGGCCTTGTTTGCTCACTCTTGCCTGTAAAATTTCTTACAGCTAAAGTTAAAACTGGTGACGTACCAAGCACCAGTAAGGGAAAAGGAAAGATGAATAAGTGCTGAAGACTTGTAATAGTTTGATAGTTTATTTTCAGACTTTGGTTTAATGAGTGTAATGAAGTTAGTTAATTATCCGCATTTGAATGATTGTTGTTAAAGGTTAGATAACCTGAGAGATTTTATTTAAGTTTAATCCTGTATGGGTAGGTTTTCTTTTATTATTCAAGTCTATTATGAATGGGTAGTTAGTAAATAAATGTTTTGATTACGTGAGCACCAAATCTTGAGGAAATGAAGTACCAGGATTTGGGGGTGTCACAACGAATGCATTATGTGATAACTTAGTTATACAATGAATGTTAGATTGATGTTGTGATGTTAACACTTGGGAATTCTGAAATATATATGGTAGCATACGACTTGTGGTAAGATGATAAGTTTAGCTAGAAATGTATATGCTGTGGTATGTTAGCATATCTAATAGATAATATTGTTCTAAACTAATGTGTAGGTGAACGTGAGTTTAATATTGTAGCTTACGCTCGAGGCAAGTTTCTAAACTTTCTTTTTACATTGAGCAAGTATTCTAACTCTATTATCACATTGTGTAAAATTATTCATTTATATTGAGCAAGTTTCTTACTTTAATCTTTCATTAATCGATTCTTTGTATTCCTAATCATTATTTGAGCAAGCTAGCTTTGACGGTAACTTTGCTCGATCAAGTTTTGAATTCCAGTATTTATTGATGTATTCTAACTTGTTTATTGTCAAACAAGTTCCTGTATTGTTCTTCATGTATTATGAATGCAATTTTCTTGAATTCTAGCTTCTAATGTTGAATTATCTTAGTTCATTTTCATATTGAGCAAGCTTTATTTTCATCTTGCTATTACTTAATGTATATTTAATAATACCTAGTCCTAGCTTAAATTTTATTCAAGCAAGGTTTATTGTCATCCAATACTTATACTTTGTGGTTGTTCTTAAGTATGAGTTCAATATATAGTTAATTCGCTTACACTTATTCATTGTTCCATATTATGTTACTATTGATCAACTGTTGTGTTATCAAACACTATTGATTCAACTAGTCCTTGTAACGAGTCGAAATTATTGAGTCGTGATTCTGGGGATATAATCCTTTTAAGGGGGATAGATGTGACAACCGACATTTTGTAATTTAATTTTGATATTTATTGGATTGAATAAATATTTCTCGATAAATTAATTATTAGATTAAATAATTAATTGATGAAGTTGTGTTAGATTAATTTAATTATATGTGTCATATTTATTAAATTAATGTGGAGAATTATTATTATTCAAGTATGTATTTATGTGAGCTTATTGAATTAAATGAAATATTTAATAAGCCTAATGTTATTTTAATTAATGTAATAATTAATTCGAGATTTAATAATTGGACATAATTAATAAATGAGAAATTAATTATTTGACTATGTGAATTAATGAGAAATTATTATATTTTAGTTAAATTAAACTAAAATAAGATATTTGATTTATTGTGTAATTGGGTGTGACATGATTTAAACTATAGTATAGGAAATTAATTAAAATACATTAGAAGGGTTATTTTTGTTCAAGCCAAACAAGGCCTTCAAGGGAATTATAGCAGTTTATCCATGATGGGTAACTGACCTCCACAATGCGTCAGTTCTTATTCTTTTTATACGTCTTCTTCCTCCTGTTATTTCTAAGTCTAGCAAAGCTTCACAGAGAGAAATTTAGAAAATTGTTAAAGGAGATTATGAGTGGGTGAGTGAATGAAGAAGCACCTGAGGAATCCTTACTAATCTACAGTCTACGCTCTGGGTAATTTCTGTAAACTCAATTTTTATTACGTCGTATAAGTTGTTTTAGAAAATGGCTTGTATTTTCTGTAAAGTCTCTATAAATGGGAAATTGTGTTGTTATATGGATATATGTAATAATATGATTAACATAAAATATTTTATTATATATTATATAGGTTTCCATATTATCAGTTTCATAATATTAGCGTATGTTATGGCTTCTAAAGTTACAGAGAGTTGAATTACAACCATATGGCCCTTACGCACAAATTTAATGTGTCAATCATATATTATCCCTAAATTTTACACTTGTATGTTATTATACATGTTGATACGAAGAGACCAAACTTTAAATGAACGGATTCGGTGTTATAACGAACCCGTAATACTGATTTACATGTTTTGTTTTCAAAACCTTCAAGAACATCAAGAACAGTAAATTACTTGTGTTGATTTTTGTTAATTATGTGTTTTAACATGTTAAAATCATGCTAGAAGGGTTAATTAATGATTATATATGAATTCTAGTATATGGGTATGTTTAAATTGATGAATTTAGTGACCATGAATGATAAATTCACCTGATTCTGTGTTCTTCGCGAACTGGAAATTAAAAACTGGAGTTTCCCGTCGCGGCGCCAACTCCATGTATAATTTTCGCGCCGAGAAACAGTATAACTGTGGCGCCGCAGCGCCACTTAGCAGAATGTCCAGAAATGCAAATTTTTTAGTGTTCAAGTATAGAAATGTAATAGTAACTCAACCTAATGAATATAAAATTTGGTTAAACATATAATGAGATGTTAAAGTAAATTCTTAACACGTCCATAACACAATTACGTGTGAATTGAATGATTGAATACATGGTTACCTTAATGTTCGTGAGATGTAAATTATATGACAATGAATGTAGTAATTTGACTAAGTATGGTCATAATCAAAGTTACATAAAGAGAATGAACTTGTGATGACTAGCACGTTATAATTGACTGGTATTATGAATGTAAATGATATGTAGGATTTAAATCAAGGAACGAGTTTAATTAAAGTGTAATCTACGCACGAGGCAAGTATCCTAACCCTACTTGTTATCATTATTCAAGTTTGTAAATTACTTCAAGCAATTCTTGTTATTATTAAATCAAGTTTGATTTGTTATATTAAAGATTAATTATCTTTTCAAAGTATGAATATGTTATACAATACTTGTTCTATTGTATACCTCTTGAGATTGTTGTTCAATTTAAATACCATTTATTGTTGAACCTTGTTAGACTAGCGAACCCTTATTAATTCGACTAGTCCATAATTGATGAACGTTCTAAATTTTAGAACCCTTATTGATTTATCGAAACCATACTTCCTTTGGTGCGGACTCTAATGTAAAACTGAGATGAACAACCATGTAAAGGGATTACTTATATGTTAGCGTTATGATATTGTGCACAGTATGGTACTAAAGGCTGATCCCCCTAAGTACGAGAAGAAGAGTCCATAGTCTTATGACTGTTAAAGGTTTCAAGTATAACCCTTGATAACCTAGGACATAGTTCAAGGTCTTATGACCCTTAGAAGTTCTTTTGTTTCTTGTTATTCATTCTTGATTCAAAAGCTGAGTTTTCATGTTTCAAGAGCCTTTGATTTATTCGCATGTTATTATTTCCTTGTTATATTGTTATATTTGTGGGCAATCGTGCTCACTCTTGCGTAACAATAACATTGCAGTTAAGAACGAAAGATCAGACGAACCTTCTACTAGCAAAGGCAAGGGCAAGAATAACAAGTAATGAAGACTTGTTGTTTATGTGATGTTGAATTTATGTGTTAAGACTTATGTTAATGTTGTTTAAGACTTATTATTTGTTTAAGGTTAGTATGACCTGGGATTGTATTTATTATTCAGATGTTGTAACCCCATAAGGGGAGGATTTATTTCTACCTATTGCATGGTTTGCATTTATTATGGGTATATAGATATATGATGTTATATCGTGAACACCAAATCATGTAGGAATGGAATTACCCGGATTTGGGGGTGTCACAAGTTGGTATCAGAGCTGTAGGTTATGAACCTTAGGTGGGGGAACAACCTTAGGTAATAGCCTTATAGGAAGAACATAGTGAAGGAAAACTCTTATCGAGTTCTAAGAGATGAATTTCTTAACTCATTGAAGATAATAAAAGACTTTATGCGTTTATGTGCTAAATTACGTGCTCACTAGTACGACTTAGTAACTAAAACTTAAAACTATGTTGTCAGGATGTCAGATGTTGGAGGAGCTAGTTGAGCTGGGGAGGAGGAACTCCGAGGGCCTATTGAGGAGGAGCCTCGAGACATTCATGTTGTCAGGGAGCAGTTGATACAGAGGAAGCCATCTCCGTTGATCACTGTTGTTGGTCAGGAGCATGAGCCTGAGACTGATCCAGAGGAGGATCCTGAGAGGAAGAGGAAGAAGAGGAGTTCCCACCGAACTCCATTGATGCTGAGATGTACGATGAGCTATATGACTGTAACGTAGAGTTAAGTGACACTTTCCAGGATTTGACTGAGCGGACGATTATTCAGCAGATTACCATCGAGAGGAAGGATAGGGAGATTGTGACTCTTCACACACGTGTGGGAAACTTGGAGTGGGATTTGGTTCACGAGAAGGGTCAAACCGAGGAGAAGTCCGAAGAAATAGAGAAGTTAAAGAAAGAACTGCAAGAAAGCTCAGAGAGGCTGATCATAGCAGAGGAGGGCTGGGTAAGAGAATCACGTCGTGCTGATTTTGCAGAAAGGGATTGTCGTGTAAAGAAGGCTAAGCTTGGGGAGACATACTCTACACTTAATAATGCAATGGATGAAGCCCAGGATCGAGTTTTTAGGTACCCAATCCAGTTTGAAGGTCTACCATCGTACATGCTGGATCGCAGAACGATGTCTCGCATCATAGAAGAGGAACGTAGCAAGGCTATTCGGCGCCTTAACAGGCAGTGATAGTATTTGTTTAATTATGTGAAAAGCTTATCTGGTTTTTAGATGTAAATTCGGACGTGTTTATGAACGAATAAATATTTTAATGTTTTAAATCTTGTAGATTCTTTATCTCGGGATAGTTGATGTAAATAGTAGTGATGCTATCGTTTGATATTAAAACTTTTGACTTGAATAAATATATCAAGTTGTTTGAGATAATGTGTTAAGTGATAATGTTAAATTGTTGAGTTAAGCCTTAACTATTTAGAGAATTTAATAAAGATCTAATAAGCGTATATTTTAACAGAAATATGCCACTGAGAAGAAGACAAAACTGTCAACCAGCTCAGGAAGAGTCAACGAATAACAACAATAACGCCAATGTTAATCCCGTCCAATAATTAGTGAACTTACTAGCTAGAGCAATGAATAATCAACCTCAAGCTCTACCGAATACAACGTTTAAAGATTTCAAGGCGGTGGGATCGCCATAGTTTAAAGGCTCCATGAACCCGATCAAAGCTCAGACTTGGGTTATGGAGATGGAGAAGGTTTTTGAGGTCGTAAGAGTCAGAGAGGACCAGAAGACTGCTTTTGCAACGTGTATGCTGAAATCTGAAGCCAGTTTTTGGTGGCAAGCAAACAAGGTCCGTGGAGGAGAAGGTATGATTACCTGGGAGAGGTTCAAGGAGATGTTTTTCGAGATGTATTTCCCGACTACCTCGCAGAACCAATTGGAGGTTCAGTTTTTGGAATTGAAGCAGAGAAATATGTCCGTACCAGATTATGCAGCTAGATTCAACAAATTGGCAAGGTTCGCCACATATCAAGTGCACACGGATGAGAGAAAGCAAGAAGGTTCGAACAAGGACTGAAGTCGTGTTTGTATAGTAAGGTGTCGATGTTTCAGTTAAAGACATTCGCCGGGGTACTAGAGAAAGCCATACTCACTGAAGGTGGAAGAGATGCGGTAACCAAATACAATCAGGATCAGAAGAAGAAGAAGAATGAAAGTGAAGGAAATAACAAGGCTAGTGAAAGTAATACGGGAGGAGGTAATAATAATCAGAAGAGAATGTGGTCTGACAACACATCAACCGGAAACAAGCAAGGAGGTCAGAAGAAAAGGATTGAAGCGTGCCCGACCTGCGGGAAAGCTCATTTGGGAGTGTGTATGAAGGGTAAACGTGTGTGCTACAATTGTGGTCAGGAAGGCCACATAGCACCTAACTGTCTTAACCCAAAGAAAGGTGCCTGCTTCACTTGTGGTTCAAAGGATCATTTGGCAAGAGACTGTCCTAAGAAAGGATCTGGAGGGGCAGGATCAGGAGGAAACCGGGGAAACAGCAGTAGAAGCACTCTGACCATCACAAGACCAACCGTAACCAATCGACCGATCGCCAGGACCTTCAATATGACGGTGCAGGATGCAGTGCAGTCGCGGGATGTGGTGTCAGGTATCATTCTGATCAATAGAGTTAATGCTTACTTATTATTTGATTCGGGTGCTACTTGTTCATTTATATCCGATGACTTTGCTAAGAATTTAGAATTGCCTAAGGATGAGTTAGAATACCCCATGAACATAGAAATCACGAATAGAGAAATAATCCCTGTTAAGTACGTGCATAAGAACTGTAGAGCGGATATTAAGGGTAATATCATGAACGTAGATCTTATCCCTATTCGACTTGGGGAATTTGACGTTATCTTGGGAATGGACTGGTTATTCAATTACGGGGCGATAATTGATTGCCAAAAGAAGCGTATTAACCTTATGACTCCGTCAAAGGTTGTGTCTTATGGTAGCAAGTCACCTAGACAAGCAAGTTGTCTGACGATGATGCAGGCCAGGAAGTTGTTACGACAAGGATGTGTAGGATATTTAGCTTACATAGTCGACAGTCGTAAAGAGAATTCGAAAGTAGAGGAAATACCAGTAGTGAGAGACTTCGTCGACGTATTTCCAGATGATTTGTCAGGACTTCCGCCAGATAGAGAGGTCAAATTTGTGATCGATTTGGCTCCAGAAATGACTCAAATATCGAAGGCACCGTACCGAATGGCGCCGGTAGAAATGAAAGAATTGATGGTACAACTACAAGAATTACTGGATAAGAAGTACATTCAACCGAGTGTATCACCGTGGGGAGCACCGGTGTTATTTGTAAAGAAGAAGGACAGAACGATGCGGCTCTGCATTGATTGCAGAAAACTGAATAAAGTCACGATTAAGAATAGATATCCATTACCGAGGATCGATGATCTGTTCGATCAATTGAAGGGAGCAAAATATTTTTCCAAGATATATTTGAGGAGTGGTTATCATCAACTAAAGGTGAGACCAGAGGATGTACCGAAGACAGTGTTCAGAACACGATATGGTCACTACGAATTTTTAGTAATGTCGTTTGGTTTAACGAATGCTCCTGCAGCATTTATGGGACTAATGAATTGTGTGTTCAAATCATTTTTGGACAAGTTCGTAGTGGTATTTATAGATGATATTTTGGTATATTCAAAAACCAAGGAAGAACATGAAGAGCATTTGAGATTAACGTTGGAAGTGTTGAGAAAAGAGAAGTTGTATGCTAATTTTCGAAATGTGAATTCTGGATTAAAAAAGTATAATTTCTTGGACATGTGATCGATAGGGACGGAATTTCGGTGGATCCCTCTAAGGTTGAAGCTGTGATTAACTGGGATCAGCCAAAGACACCGTCAAAAGTAAGAAGTTTTCTAGGATTGACAGGTTATTACAGAAGATTCATTTAAGATTTTTCCAAGATCGCAACTCCGTTAACGAATTTGGCTCGAAAAGCTGTGAAGTTTGTTTGGACGGAGAAGTGTGTGGAAAGATTTCAAGAATTGAAGAAGAGGTTGAGTACAACACCTATGTTGTCTCTTCCGGACAATACATGAAATTTTATGGTTTGTAGTGATGCGTCGCATAAGGGACTTGGCTGTGTGCTTATGCAGAATGGTAGAGTCAGTGCGTATGCGTCACGACAACTGAAAGACTATGAGAAGGGGTATCCGACCCATGACTTGGAGTTAGCTGCAGTGGTTTTCGCTTTGAAAATCTGGAGGCACTATCTCTACGGGGAGAAGTGTGAAATATATACAGACCACAAGAGTCTGAAATATATTTTTACACAGAAAGAATTGAATATGCGCCAAAGAAGGTGGTTGGAATTAATTAAGGACTACGATTGTGAGATTTTATACCATCCGGGTAAGGCAAATGTGGTTGCCAATGCCTTAAGTAGAAAGGGTCGGGAGAAGTTGATGATGTTGATCGCTCAGAAGGAATTGATTTCAGCAATGGAGAAGTTGGAGTTAGAAGTTAATTATCCTATGGAAATAGATGAGAAATGTTTCAGATGCAATCTGGTACAACCCTACTGGATAAAGTTAAGGAGGCTCAACTTCAGGATGATGAATGTAAAAAGGTGATAAGGAAGATATCTGAAGGAACTGAACTGAGATTTAAGATGGACAAGGAAGGAATACTGAGATTTGAAAGTAAAATTTGGGTACGGCCGGTACCAGAGATTAAGGAAGACATTTTGAGTGAGGCACATAGCTCGCGATATTCGATTCACCCTGGTAGTACCAAGATGTATCAAGATCTTCGACAACACTTCTGGTGGCCGAATTTGAAACGTGATGTTGCAGAATGTGTTGCCAAGTGTCTGACCTGTCAGAAAGTGAAAGCAGAACATCAGAGACCAAGTGGGTTGCTACAACCGTTGGAGATCCCAGAATGGAAATGGGAACATATTACAATGGACTTCGTGGTTGGCCTTCCGACGACTCAGAAAGGCTACGACGCAATATGGGTTATCGTTGACCGACTGACGAAATCTGCACATTTCCTTTCGATAAAAATTAGATTCAACTTAGATCAGTTAGCGAGGTTATATGTGAAAGAGATTGTTTCGCGACACGGAGTTCCGGTGTCAATTATTTTTGATAGGGATCCGCGCTTTACATCGAACTTCTGGAAACATTTACAGGAATGCATGGGTACGCAATTGCGAATGAGTATGGCATATCACCCTCAAACAGATGGACAGAGTGAGAGAAAGATTCAGACATTAGAAGATATGTTAAGAGCTTGTGTAATGGACTTCAAAGTTAATTGGGACGATCACCTACCGCTTGTAGAGTTCAGCTACAACAACAGTTACCACGCTAGTATTGGCATGCCGCCATATGAAGCGTTATACGGCAGAAAGTGCAGAACTCCGCTTTACTAGGATGAAGTTGGCGAAAGACAGTTGCTAGGGCCATAATTGGTACAACAGACAGCAGAAATAGTCAAAGTAATCCAAACACGATTGGTAGCAGCTCAAGATAGGCAGAAGAAATACGTCGATCCACACCATAAGAATGTTGAGTTTGAATCGGGTAGTTATCTGTTCTTAAAGGTCTCTCCCTAGAAGGGAAAGATCAGGTTCAGAAAGAAAGGAAAATTAAGCTCAAGATTCATTGGGCCCTTTGAAGTTCTGAGAAGAATCGGAGAGGTTGCGTATGAGGTAGCCTTACCTCCAGTACTTGAGAATGTCCACAACGTCATCCATGTTTCTGTTTTACGACCCTACAAACCCGATTACAAGCACGTAATTGAATACGAATCCCTACATTTTGAAAAAGACTTATCTTACGAAGAAATTCCTGTTCAAATTGTCGACCGAAAAGAGCAAGTTCTAATAAATAAAGTAATACCTTCTGTTAAGGTAATTTGGAGGAACCACAATGCTGAAGAAGCTACGTGAGAACTCGAAGAGAATATGATGAAGAATTACCCTCATTTATTAACTTAATGTTGTGTAAGCGATTCTAGGGACAGAATCTTTGTAAGGGGGGGAGAATGTAACGAGTAAAAATTATTGAGTCGTGATTCTGGGGACAGAATCCTTTTAAGGGGGGAAAGATGTGACAACCGATATTTTGTAATTTAATTTTAATATTTATTGGATTGAATAAATATTTCTCGATGAATTAATTATTAGATTAAATAATTAATTGATGAAGTTGTGTTAGATTAATTTAATTATATGTGTCATATTTATTAAATTAATATGGAGAATTATTATTATTCAAGTATGTATTTATGTGAGCTTATTGAATTAAATGAAATATTTAATAAGCCTAATGCTATTTTAATTAATGTAATAATTAATTCGAGATCGAGATTTAATTATTGGATTCATAAATTAATAATAAATTTTGAAAATTAATTTATTTAATATGATGAAATTAATTGATGAATTGTTATTAATTTAATTATATGTGTATAATTAAATTAAATTATTTATTTGTAATTTAATTGAGATTATTGCAAATTAATGAGAAATGTATGTGACATGATTTAATGACTATAAGATATAGTGTAAAATTAATTAAAATAAATTAGAAGGGTTATTTTTGTTCAAGCCAAACAAGGCCTTCAAGGGAATTATAGCAGTTTATCCATGATGGGTAACTGACCTCCACAATGCGTCAGTTCTTATTCTTTTTATACGTCTTCTTCCTCCTGTTATTTCTAAGTCTAGCAAAGCTTCACAGAGAGAAATTTAGAAAATTGTTAAAGGAGATTGTGAGTGGGTGAATGATTGAAGAAGCACCTGAGGAATCCTTACTAATTTACACTCTACGCTCTGGGTAATTCCTTTAAACCCAATTTTTATTACGTCGTATAAGTTTTTTTAGAAAATGGCTTGTATTTTCTGTAAAGTCTCTTAAAATGGGAAATTATGTTGTTATATGGATATATGTAATAATATGATTAGTATAACATATTTTATTATATATTATATAGGTTTCCATATCATCAGTTTCATAATATTAGCATATGTTATGGCTTCTAAAGTTACAGAGAGTTGAATTATGGCCATATCGCCCTTACACAAAAATTTAATGCGTCAATCATATATTATCCCTAAATTTTACACTTGTATGTTATTATGCATATTGATACGAAGAGACCAAACTTTAAATGAACGGATTCGGTGTTATAACGAACCCGTAGTACTAATTTACATGTTTTGATTTCAAAACCTTCAAGAACATCAAGAACAGTAAATTACTTGTGTTGATTTTTGTTAATTATGTGTTTTAACATGTTAAAATCATGCTAGAAGGGTTAATTAATGATTATGTACAAATTCTAGTATATGGGTATGTTTAAATTGATGAATTTAGTGACCATGTATGATAAATTCGTCTGATTTTGTGTTCTTCGTGAACTGGAAATCAGAAACTGGAGTTTCGCGCCGCAGCGCCACCGCGTCGCAGCGCCAAGAAATAATATAATTGTGGCGCTGCAGTGCCACTTAGCAGAATGTCCAGAAATGCAAATTTTTTAGTGTTCAAGTATTAAAATGTAATAGTAACTCAACCTAATGAATATAAAATTAGGTTAAACATATAATGAGATGTTAAAATAAATTCTTAACACGTCCATAACACAATTACGTGTGAATTGAATGATTGAATGCATGGTTACCTTAATGTTCGTGAGATGTAAATTATGTGACAATGAATGTAGTAATTTGACTAAGTATTATCATAATCAAAGTTAGACAAAGTGAATGAACTTGTGATGACTAGCACGTTATAATTGACTGGTATTATGAATGTAAATGATATGTAGGATTTAAATCAAGGAACGAGTTTAATTAAAGTGTAATCTACGCACGAGGCAAGTATCCTAACCCTACTTGTTATCATTATTCAAGTTTGTAAATTACTTCAAGCAATTCTTGTTATTATTAAATCAAGTTTGATTTGTTATATTAAAGATTAATTATCTTTTCAAAGTATGAATCTGTTATACAATACTTGTTTTATTGTATACCTCTTGAGATTGTTGTTCAATTTAAATACCATTTATTGTTGAACCTTGTTAGACTAGCGAACCCTTATTGATTCGACTAGTCCATAGTTGATGAACGTTCTAAATTTTAGAACCCTTATTGATTTATCGAAACTAAACTTCCTTTGGTGCGGACTCTAATGTCAAAGTGAGATGAACAACCATGTAAAGGGATTACTTATGCATTAGCGTTATGATATTGTGCACAGTATGGTACTAAGGGCTGATCCCCCTAAGTACGAGAAGAAGAGTCCATAGTCTTATGACTGTTAAAGGTTTCAAGTATAACCCTTGATAACCTAGGGCATAGTTCAAGGTCTTATGACCCTCAGAAGTTCTTTTGTTTCTTGTTATTCATTCTTGATTCAAAAGCTGAGTTTTCATGTTTCAGAAGCCTTTGATTTATTCGCATGTTATTATTTCCTTGTTATATTGTTATACTTGTGGGCAATTGTGCTTACTCTTGCGTAATAATAACATTGCAGTTAAGAACGAAAGATCAGACGAACCTTCTACTAGCAAAGGCAAGGGCAAGATTAATAAGTGATGAAGACTTGTTGTTTATGTGATGTTGAATTTATGTGTTAAGACTTATGTTAATGTTGTTTTTAAGACTTATTATTTGTTTATGTTTCCGCACAGATGTTTAAGGTTAGTATGACCTGGGATTGTATTTATTATTTAGATGTTGTAACCCTATAAAGGGAGGATTTATTTCTATCTATTGCATGGTTTGCATTTTTTATGGGTAGATAGATATATGATGTTATATCGTGAACACCAAATCATGTGAGAATGGAAGTACCTGAATTTGGGGGTGTCACAGTCCTCTAGTTGATAATCGTTAAACTTCAAATTACCCTTAAAAGCTTATCCAAACCAAACTTTCTTTGGTGCGGACTTGTACTATAAATACTGAGATGAACAACCCTATTAATAGGAAAAAATTTATGCTTAGCATTGAAATGTTTGTGCATAATACATTGTACGAAGGGCTGATCCCCTAAGTACGAGGAGTCCTTATAGTCTTATGACTGTTAAAGTTGGAGTTGAAAGATTACTCGCAACTGTGGACATAGTTCATGGTCTTATGACTCTTAGTTAGATATATTCCATATTTTGGATTCGAGTTTTTGGTTATCATTATTAGAGTACTATTCAGTTTTGATGAGCCTATTGGTGGCAATTATTATTATTATTATTCTATTGATCTGTTGTTATATCCAGTGAGCAATTGTTTTGCTCACCCTTGCATATTTATATACTCATTGCAGCTAAAGTTGAGAAGGCAGATGAGCCTTCAACTAGCAAAGGAAAGGGAAAAATGTATAAGTGATTCAAACTTGTAATTTTGTTACTGTGATGGCCATAAACTTTTTAATAATGATGTAATGTAATAATTTTATTTTCACACTTGAATGATGTTTAAAGGTTAGACAACTTGGGATGTTTTTTTTTATTTAATGATGTAACCCTATTTAAAGGGAGGATTATGGTTTAAATATTAATCTATTTGGGTAGATAGTATGAATGTATGGATAGTGAGCACCAAATCTTGTGGAAATAAGTACCTAGATTTGGGGGTGTCACACACATATCAGTGTTTACAACCTATATAAACACTTATCAAGTCTAACTAGTTTGGTCTAGTTGGACTTCGGTCTATTCTCGGTGTTCTGGTCACCCTATCCGACAATTAACACTGTTATTGTCAAGAAAATTCGGTTTCAAAACTTCAATATTGCATTAGGTAAGTCAATCATCGTTTATAATATTTTTTGAAAACTTTTAATAATTTATAAATAATTATTATTATTTATAATAATTTTTCAAACATTGAAATAATTTTTAAATGATTTAATTATCAAATAATCTTATCATCATTAATATTTAATAATATAAAAAATATTAATGACATACTTGTCAAAATACTAAAGTTATTATTAATAACTTAAAATATTTATAAATCATCAATATTCTACTTAAATGATTTTTAAAATAATTAAAATTATTTTAAAATCATCATCATTAATATTTAAATATTAATAAAATTATCATTCAAATATGAAAAGTCATTAATTATAACTTAAAATATTTTTAAATCATTTTTCTCATTATTAAATGATTTTTAAATTAATAAAATCATTTTTAATTTATTTATTTAATATAATAATTAAATAAATCTAATATCATTAAAATTAATTTATTAAGGAGAATTCTCCAAAAATATTGAAAATTATATTTTATAATTCAAAATATTTTCTAACACTTTATTCTCATTTAAAATAATTTTTAAATCAATAAAATCATTTTTAACTTATTTATTTAATACAATAATTAAATAAAACTAATATCATTATTATTGAATTATTAATGAAAATTCTCTAAAAATATTAAAAGTTATATTTTATAACTCAAAATATTTTTAAATACATTATTCTTATTTAAAATATTTTTTCATAATATTAAATTATTTTTCTCTAATTTATTTAATATACTAATTAAATAAATTAAATATTATTAATATTCAAATAATTATAAATATTAATGAAAAATATCCCAATTAGTCAAAAAAAAATTTCATAATTTAAAATAATTTTAAAAACCATTTTTGTAATTTTTAGAATTTATTTTCTATTTTTAATTAATTTCTAAAAATTCAGAAATTAAAAATTAATTAAACCGTCGGTAATGGCCTAGAGCGACACTTTCTGTCGTCTTAGGTGTTCTTGAGCTCATGAACACTGTCAGACCCGAGTTCAAGGGTCATGGTCTGACCGGCTATAAATCACAATCTGATCATGATCTGGGCTATCTCAAGCATTGATATTGTAGTCAGTATGTAGTACTACAAGTATCAACAACTATTTAGGTCATACATCAACATAACAAAAAGATCTGGACTAGCAAACCTACTGTGAGAGCATTCCTGAGTTTTCCAGAAACCTAGGTAGTCGACCAGTCACTTTCATGCTCCATTACATCTAGGTTCCAGTCATGATTCAAGTGATATAATGGTTCAAATATGGAGTCCTTATGTCAAGGAACAATAATATAACAATAGATCAGTCAAAACATAACACAATCACAAGTTATAAATGTTACGCCCCCAAAATAGGTATACATCACCCATCTTGAGTCGCCAAATACATGGTACAAAATTCAAATACAACTTAATAATACAACTGTCGTGTAAAATACGACAAAACATAAAACTGAGAGTTTTCATACGAATATTGTCTTCTAGACAATATTCAACTCAAATGGAGTCCTCAATACATTTATTATCACACTATTTCATAGAATAGTGAGGACTACTAATGCTATCATCTGAACCGTCACTCCGTTCCCCGACTAGTCCCGGCTACGTTCTCATTTCCTAAAGAGAATAATGAAAGTAAAAGGGTGAGCTCAACTAGCCCAATAAGAAATATTATGACTAAGATAATGCAGAATAATATATCGTTAGCCATCAACCGTGTTAAACTGATAAAATATAACAAACATCAAGTTTAACTGCAGCGGAACAAGCAATCCATTAGAAGAGTCAAGTAGAGAATAAAATCTACTATCTTCTATGATTTAAAAGGTTTTTCATCACTTTTATCGCTGAGACTCAGCTTAATAAATAATCCACATCATCCCTGCACTACGGCCAAGGATATTCATTAGTATCACGACCACAAATTATCCATGCACTACGGGCCAAGGATATTCGTGTATTTATCAATGGTCATGATCATGCCAACAACTGTCCACCAATGCACTACGGACCAATGAGGACTTTTACCACATCATTTGTAACATTACGGTCATGATTATACCGAATAATCCCTGGTCATAATCATACCAAGTCCATCTATGCACTACAGGCCACAGATGACCTTCAACAGAATATAAACATGATGATGATGACAATGATATAAGAATTCAATAAAACAAGTTCAAGGATACATTTTTAAAGATTTATAATTTAATTTATCCAGAAATCAATAACGTCCAAATTGTCAACATGATACTGCTTTGTGGAGTAAAATTCAAGAATAATATTGTACCAAAAATAATTTGGACCGAAAACAAATCAATTTTTATTATGAATAGTACATCGAGTGAATAGTACTCGAGTGAATAGTATCCCGTGAATAGTACTTTGGGAATAGTAACCCCGTGAATAATACTCTAGCATGAAAAAGTAAAAAAATTATCAAGAATGCTCAGAATAATATTTTCATGAAAAGATACTGGATGAAGCGCAAATATCAAGGATATTTAACTAATTTCATGGAGTATAGAAGCCAAAATTTTAACAAAATGAGTATAGAATTCGAAATCTGAAATGAAATAATATTACTTACATACTACAGAGTATGGAAAAAAAATTTATTTCAAGCGAATATTAAACAAAAATAACATCCCTTACCTTGAAAAGAAGAGTATTCTAACTGGTATAGTGGGGATATTCTTGAAGAAAACTTTTACTGTTTTTTATGCTCAAAGCTTTCTAAAACTCTAAAGAAATACGCTCAAGATTATAGAAGAAGAATTCTCTGATTCTGGTGTGATTTTCAATTCTAACTAAGCACCCTATTTATAGAAAAATATTAAAACGCCAAAGGAGACTAAATAATAAAATAATAATATTTGGTTTCTTCATTCTACGCCCACCTCCTTTGAAACATCAAAGCCAACCATCTTGGAAAAATTTTCAGCAGCCCGCATGTTTAAAAAAAACAAAAGTGGGTCCCACCCAATTTTAATAAAAGCATTTTATTTTCCAAAACTTCAGTAATTCATAATAAATAGCCCTTTTATCAGAAAAATACAAATTTTATATCCATTCCTCACGAAATCGAATTCTCTACAACTTTGTAGCTTTAAGTTTTTCCAAATTCCAAACAGAAAATATCCGAAATCCACAAACGGATGATTTTCAATACCTCATAAAATTCAAAACAAATCATACGTTAATTTTTAACGGTTCAAAATTTTTGGACATATACTCAAATTATATATGCATAACATATCCAAAAATCCCAACGATCCAACGGTCGGATTAAAATTATAACTCACGCAATAGAGCTTTAAGAATACTGATTTGATTTTAAATACCTCCATTTCGACAAAAATACTGATAAAACACCTCAACATTAATTCCTTCATTTATAACCACATAAAATAAATATTTTCCTATCCATCATTTATGTCCACATAAAATAAATATTTTCTTATCATATAAATCAATAATTAATTATTCACAACTAATATTACAGAATCACAATAATGACAACCAGGTCGTTCTCAGGAAAGAGAGGGCTTTTCAATAAGGATTTTTCTTTACTGGTGCGCAATTAGGTGACCAAACCTCTCATTGACAGAACTTTCTAGACATTGCCAATAATACTATCTAATAATATTATTCAAATAATATGAATTATTGATCTGATAATGGGAAATACTGTGAAGTGACAATTATTGAAATAACAATAGTATAAAATATCAACGCAACAATTATTGAACCAATAAAATAAAATATTGAACAGTAATTACTGTAACAATTTTTGAGTAGTGCCTTCTTACATAAGAATTAATAATTCAACAATACTGTGCAATACCGTGTACTACTGTGCAACAACGCGTATTACTGTATTTTAACCACCAGGTATTTCAACAGTGCTAACAGTAACGATTACGCCTTTATTTATAAAAACTCAAATTTGTCATTTTCTTCATCCGACAGTTATTCTGTTATGGGGCCCACAAATTACTGCGCCGTCGTAGGAATATTCCCCGGCAGAAAGAATATTTCATGACAAAATGAATATTCCCCAACAACATGAATATTTTATAACCACTTGCTTATTTTATAAAATTTATAAATATTACCCATAACTATAACATTATATCAAATTTACTCCTTAATATTCAAAAATGATATTTATAAAAAATTCATCTTTATTCGTAAAAGTTGGGATCTTACAAGAAACTGGTCAAAGTCTGTTAGAGGGCTGTTCATCCGGTTTTTTGGATTTTCCAGAAAACATCTATCATGGTCGAGTAGGCTACTTTGACCACTTGCTACATTCGATTTATTTACTGTTTGAATGTTCTAAAAGCACTAATCTATAGTCCAGTCAACAAGCTACAAATTGGTTACAAATACATCATCAAACAACATCAAATCTGTTAGATCTGGGTCGTTCAAAAGGTTGTCAGACACGTTTTTATACTTTCTAGGTTGCCCAGATTTTGACTGGTCATGCCCGGTCAACGGGTTTTGACCGATTATATCTTATAATCTGGACATCCAATGACCCTCTTTTCACTTGCAGAACAAAGACCACATAACAAGCTACATATTCCAACTTTAAAACAACAAAAAGCATAAACGAACAAGAATCTGTGGCTCTTGACATTTCGTTGTCAGACCACAATTCAAGCTCAAGAATAGTTTTGAAAAATCATCATTTTAAGGGACTTTGATGCTATGGATCCATGATGGATCAACATAGATCATCTAAAAACATCATATAACACATGATTAAACAGTTAAACAAATTTTTTTTTACAAGCATACAAGATCAAAGGGCTATCTTGGGTTTATACCTTCTTGCAAAATCTTTGATCTTAGATCTCCTTATCTGATATTGGTGTTTCTAGAGGTGATTTAGTGATTGATATACTTGCTATATTCGGAGGTTTGGTTGAGAGAAAAAGTTGGTGAGAGCTTGTATGAAAAATGGGCAAGTTATGTGATTTTCTCTCTCCCAAATCTATATATATGATAATAGGTTGCTTAGATCTGATATAAGAAACTGATATTGCTGGAGATTTATGTCACAAAGTCAAGATAGTGGTTCACCAACTAAAGGTCTTGGCAAATATTGCAAGTTACATAATAAAGAATATAAAAAGGGCATTTTTGTTATTTGCAAAAATAATTTTAATGGCATACTTGACATTTTCCAAACTCTTAGGGTTTAACCCTTAGGATTTAACCCTAAGGTTCTAACCCTTAGGTTTTACAACTTTAGTTTCCAAGATTTTTAATTTAGGGTTTTGAAAATAGGAAATTAAGACTTCAAAAATATATTTAGGGTTTTAAATAGAAATTAATATTTCTAAAGTATAATTAGGGTTTCCTAATTATATTAACGTTTACTAATTACTTTAGGGCTTACTAATTAGGATTAGGGTTTCTTAATTAGGATTTAGGATTCCTGAATTTAAAATTAGGGTTTCCCGACTTTCGATTAAGGTTCCTAATTACGCGTTATGGTTTCTAACTTTGTTAAGCACAAATCTACTCTCATTTTCTCAGTCATTACACAAATTGACTACTTCTCGAAACTCGTATCACAGATACACAGCACAATATTGATAATTAATATTAATATTAATTAAAAAAAATTTATTCAAAAAATTCGGATTATTCAAAATCCCGGGTTATCACAGTCATACCCTTGAAGATTGAACTCTATATATGATTGTTCCTTATTGCGATATTACTTGCTGGGAAAAATTGTTGCTCATCCTTTCTTTCCTTAAAACTTTTAGTTAAGGCAGAACGTGGTGAACCCTCTAGCAAGGACAAGGGTAAAGAGAAGGCTTTGGAATAGTTAGTTTCATAATACTAGGAATGTACTATTATTATGTTGTAGGAAGGCTTATTTATTATGATATATTAAGATATGTTTAATTTAAGCTGTCATGTATTAGTAACGATTGCGAGACCTTGGGATGAGAATAATTATGTTATAACAATGTAATTTATTCTATTATTCCGTTGTGATGATTTTTGTATGATATTAGAGCTAGCACGTGACGAACCAAATTCGAGATATGAGTGTCTGAATTTGGGGGCGTCACAACCATCCCAGCTGGACTTGACTTTGCTGCATGATAAAATTGAGCTAAATGACCTTCCTTTCAATAATTGAAACATACTTTGGGTTGCTGCGTACATTTTGGACTGATGTGTCCCTCCTGTCCGCATTTGTAGCATACGACCGATGGTCATTCTCCTTCCTTAAAAACGGGTGCAGGTGCTGTTGTCTTTCTATCATTGTTGAATCTTCTCTTTTTAAAATTTCACTTGACTCATTTCTTCTATTATCTTGGCAAGGATTACCACCAAAGTGGTTACCATTTCTGGCATGATAAAATCCTCCACGTTTGTTATCACCGCTTCGATGACTGTTGCCACTTGTATGACCATTATCATTTTGTCGGCTGATATCTTTTGGTTGGGCTGACTCATTATCACGCTCCAATAACTGAGCCCTATTCACAACATCTGAATATAAACAAAGTTGTGAGATATAAGGTATTGACGAATTTTGGGCTTCAAACCTCGTAGAAACATTCGCGTCATATGCTCCTCATTATCTACCTAATGGGATGTAAACCGGGATAACTCCATAAACTTTGTCTCGTATTGCGATATGATCATATTGTTTTGTTCCAGCTTAATGAATTCTACCTCCTTTATGTGACGAATACTTTTTTAAAAGTACTTGTCGTTGAACAATTCCTGGAACTTCTCCCAAGACATCTTCAGTGCGGAAAGATGAGTACGTTTAATAGATTCTCACTAGTAATCTGCCTCTCCTCGCAACATAAATGTGGCGAAGGAACCTTTAGCTCCTCTGAGCATCCCAGGACATCAAATATCTTAGTGATCTGCTTATTCTATGCCTCTACTTTAAGTGGCTTTGGCTTTCCCAAAAACTTCGGCGGTCCCAGCTCGTTCAATTGCTTAGCAGTGACTAGCCGTGAGTTGCCATTGCTTCCACCTATATTTTGAATAGAAATCTCTCTCGTTTGGTGTTGCATGAATGGTAGAAAGCTTCTAAACATCCCATCGTTCATCATTTGGTCGGTGTTGTTGTTTACATGAGGATTATTACCTTCCAGATGCACAGTATCCTGGTTATTGATTAGCGGTGTCTCAACGATCTCATGTTCTCCATTGCTTATCTCAAAATTTTCAGATGCCATTCTCAAACATTACCCCAAAACAAGGGTTAATTGACATACCACATATTATCCCTATATTCTGATCGACCTATTAAATAACAAATAAGCTTAGGTAGGACACACTAGCGAAGGATTTACTCGTCCATCCCCTCCTAGTTTTAGCCTCAGATCTTTGTCAGGGATCATATCCCTAAGCTTTGATACCAACTGTGACGCCCCCAAAATAGGTCTACACAACCTATTCTGAGACGCCAAATACATGGTACATAATTTAAATACAAACTTCATTTATACAATTATTGAACTGCCGTGCAGAATACGACAAAACATAGACTGTGAGTTTCAATACAAATATTGTCTCGTAGACAATATCCAAACTCAAAAAAAGTCCTCATAATAATTATTATCACGCTATTTTATAGAATAGTGAGGACTACTATAGCCACCATCTTGGACCATCACTCCATTTCCTGACTAGTCCAAGTTATATTCTCATTTCCTGAAGAGAACAATGAAAGAAAAGGGTGAGCTCAACTAGCCTAGTAAAGAATATTATGACTAAGATAATATAGAATAAATTATCCTTAGTCTTCAACAGTGTAAAATCTGATAGAATACAATAGACAACAAGTTTAGATCAATAAATGCAGCGTAACAAGCAATCCATTAGCAGAGTAAAGTAGAGCATGATGTCTACTATCTTCTATGATTTAAAAGTTCATTATCAATATTTTATCTCTATAACATAACTCAATAAATATTTCACATCCACGAATTATCCATGCACTGTGGGCCAAGGATATTCATTAGTATCACCAGTGGACATGATTATGCCAAACAACTGTCCATCTATGCACTATGGGCCAAAGAGGTTTTCCACCACATCATTTGTCTGTAACATTACAAGTCATGATTATACCAATACACAATTTTTGGTTATAATCATACCAATCAACAGCCCATCTATGCACTACGGGCGAAAGATGACTTTCACCATAATATAAGCATGAGGATGATGCTAATGATATAAGAAATCAATCAAGTGAGATTAAGGATAAATATTAAAGATTTATAATTCAATTTATCTAGAGTTTAAGAATGCCCAAATTGTCAACATGATAATTAATTGTGAAGTAAAATTTAAGAATGATATTCATGTATCAAAAATAATTCAGACAGAAAAGAAATCAATTTTGTCGTCAATAGTACCCCGGGTGAATAGTACCCGAGTGAATAGTACTCCGTAAATAGTACTTGAGTGAATAGTACCTCGTGAATAGTATCCTGACATAAAAAGATTAAAATTTAATAAGAAATTTCAGAAAAATATTTTAGTGAAACGATACTAGATGACGCGCAAAATTCAAGGATATTCTACTAATTTCAGAAAGTATAGAAGCAATACTTATCAAAATAAGTGTAGATTTATTAATACGAAACGAAATAATATTACTTACATACTATAGAGTATGAAAGAAAATAATAATTCTTACGAATATTGAATGAAAATAATATCCCTTACCTTAGTAGGAGAGTAATTTTGACTGGTATAGCGGAGATATTTTTGAAGAAAACTTGCACTATTTGCTACACTCAAAGAATCCTTATGCTCAAAAGAAATACACAAAATATTATAGAAGAAGAATTCTCTAATTCCGGTGTGATTTTTATTTCTTAACTAAGCATCTTATTTATAGAAGAATGGCATGGTACTATTTAAAAGAAAATCACGGGTTAACAGAAAGAAATTTCACGGGCGCAGAATTGGCAAAAATCTAATTTTTACTATTCATCACTGTGCAATAAAATATTCTAATAAAACAAAAACTTTATATAATATATAATATATTCTATTTATAATCTAATAAAACGACTAACTTTATATATAATATAAAAAGTATTCTATTTTATATAAAAGATTTTTGTTTTATTACTAGTATAGTAATAATAAAACAAAACTGGGATAACTTTCTACCGACGATTTTGAAAAATGAGTAAGTGGAGGTCCATGTAATAAGCCGAACTTATAACAAATACTTTATTAAAACCCCATCTATTTATATCAAAAATTGAATAAATATTTACCACAAATCACTTATCTTCAATAAACACATTTTTAATCTTTCAACAATTATTCATCATTAATATTATAACTCACAATATTGACAACCAGATCATTCCTAAGAAAGAGGGGGCATTCCGATAAGGACTTCTCCTTATTGGCGCGGAATTAAATAACATATCCCCTTTCCTCGACAGAACTTTCTAGACATTGTCAATAATACAAATAATAATATGAATAACTTTGTTGTTTCAATTATTGATTTAATAATATAAAATATTGTGCAGATGATACTGTGACAATAATTAAATTAATAATATGAGATACTATGTAGCAACTACTGTGGCAATTATTAAATAAACTGAGTGACTTCTTACGTAAGAATCAATAAACAGAGATACTGTGTAATACCGTGTGCTACTGTGCAACCATACATATTATTGTACTTTTATCACCGATATTTTAACAGTTAACGGTAAAAGTTTTACCGTTATTTTTATAAAAAAGTTATTTCTATCACTTTCTATATCCGACAATCATTTTGTTGTAGGGTCCACCAATGATTCCCCGACAAAAAGAATATTCTCCGACCAAACGAATATTTTATGACAACTTTCTTACTTGCAAAATTTGGACATATCACCCATAACTATAGTATTTATCAAATCACACATTATAATTCAAAATAATATTTAGAGAAAATTAAATCTTTATTCATAAAATGTTGGGGTCTCACAATACTAACTTAAATTCACAATTGATAGAATTAAGCTAAACACCCTAATTAACTAATTCACTATATCTTAATGTGAATTAAAATCAAATAAGGTTTAAATTCCAAGTTCTTACCCGATTACATGCGATGTTAGGTATATCTCTATCCTAAACATACATCAAGAATTCCATCAAAATGCATAAATTATGGACATATGCTATTATGACTAAGTCTAGATTCATCTATCATCTCCTGAATCCATATAAATCCACATAAAATTGGTGATCAAACAATTCATAAGTTAAGCACAAATCATAATAGATGAACTGAAAAGATAGATTTATTAAACTGAAATTAAAGCATGATAATCATTGTTCCACATTAAAGATCCATTGCAAGCTTAATAAGAAATTTAGTTCATAACTAATGAATTAAAAACTGAATAAATAAAAGAATTCATCATCCCAATTTATAGAAGCTGGAATAAAGAATACGAATAGTATAGAACCACCCTTATCCTCACACAATTCTGTAATCTTTGTGATTTGACTTTCTTACTCCACTCCTCCAATGATCTTATGTAAATTAGGGCTCAAAAGTTGTAATTGCTAAGTGATAGATTGAATGATTAATTACTTGGCTTATGTCTCTGTAATAGATGATAGAAAAATGACCACACACAGTCCCAATCGAAGCCTAAGTAGCTCAGTCCACGCCTCCATAGTGTTAGAATTACATCCAAATTCTTTCATTCTGTCCGCGCACCCCGCCCTGGCGGGGTCTTGAATATCTTGACACGTGCACCCCCGCCCCAGCGGGGGTTTCTCTTTGTAATAGTCCCGCCCCGATGGGGGTTTGCTATTGAAATTGTTATTTTCTTTGCTTTGTCCTGCCGAGTCCCTTAACATTGTCACCACATATCTAAGCTAACACGTAATAGAAACCTACACATAAAACAAAGACAAAACACATAAAACTATACAAAAATGGACAGAATAAACACCGTTTAAGTCCAAATAGGAACCCGATTTGTAGGTATGAAACCCACTCATCAATTTTTCTTTTTAGGATAGCTGATAAATGGCCCAATGTTGAGTTGTTGAGGTCTCCGACATTGATCCAATTTTGTTTATTTTTTTCAATTGCCTCAGTCTTGCTTGTCATCTAGGGTTGTATGTTGGACCAACGGGCTAATAAGATGTCGAGATTGCAAGAGTCTTTTACCTCCTGACCCACATGGTGAACATGTATTAGAATTGGGCTTTGATGTTTGGGGTGCCCTAATCATCATTTTTGATTAGTAGGCACAATTGGCTTGGATGATTTTCTTCTGATGTGATGAAGGTTTCAGATTGAGGGTGTTAACTCTTTGAAAGTTCTTGCTAATGTTCATGTTTGATATATCGTTGTGTTATTGTTTCAACTTTGATGATTGATGTCGAGATGCCTTCGGACTCCACTGAATTGGACCCAAGAGCTCAACTTGGTTTGTGATGTGATGGCTTCAACCGGGTTTGGTTTGATATATAAGGTTTGATTTGTGGCCTTGATCTCGGGGAACATGTCATTGGGTATAAGATAGACTTTGCCACGACGGTAGCCCATGTACTTCTGTAGGTCAAAAGAGATCAATTCTTCACGCACTTCAGGAGTGATGAGTTGCTAAAGGGTTGCATCTTAGGATGATTGCTATTTTATCACTGTGAGTGGCTGTCTTTGTGGCAAACAAGGTTTTTGTAATTTTATTTGAATATCTATTGAATTAAATAAATATTTTTCGATGATTTAATTATTAGATTAAATAATTAATTGATGAAATTGTGGTAGATTAATTTAATTATATGTGTTATATTTATTAAATTAATGTGTAGAATTTTGATTATTCAAAGTATGTAATTATGTGAGCTTATTGAATTAAAAAAAATATTTAATAAGCCTAATATTATTTTAATTAATGAGAAAATTCATAATTTGACATAATTAATAAATGAGAAAATTAATTATGTGACTATGTGAATTAATGAGAAAATATTATATTTTATTTAAATTAAATTAAATAAGATATTTGATTTATTGTATAATTGGGTGTGACATTATTAAACTATACTATAAAGGATTAATGAAATTAAATGGTTTTGAGCCTTTTAAGGCTAGCCAAACGGAGCCCTATTGGGAGTTGGGCAGTTAACCACGAATTGGGTTAACTGACCACAACTGCGCTCAATTTTATAAATTAAATATGCCTTATTCTTTCATTTTTAGTGTGGAAAAGAAATTCAGAGAGAATTTAGAATCAATACGAGTAAAAGAGAAGGATTGTGAGAAATTGAAAGTTGTTATCACCCTTGTGTAATCCAAGCAGAGCAATCAAGAGTAAACCCTTAAACATAAGTTTTTATTTACGTCATTTGAAGTTTTTATGGAAAAATTATGTAAGTCTCTGTAATTGAAAATTTAGAGTCTCTATAGTTGAAAAGGGTAACGATTATGTGTATATATATGTTAATATATTATCATAACATGTCTAACTATATCTTGTATGTTTTCATAACATCAAATTCATAGAAATCTGTCGTATATAGTTTCTTGAAATTACAGAGTATAAAATATGGTCATATGGCCCTTACACACGAATTTTATGTGTTAAATCATATGTTGTATCATAAATTTACATTGTATATAATTATGTATATTAATATGAAGGAATCAAACTTCGAATGGACAGATTTGGTGTTATAACAAACCTGTAGTGTTAAATTTTATGTTTTGTGTTCAAGACTTTCAAGAACATCAAGAACAGCGGAATTATATAAATTGATTCAAGAAATTGTAAGTTTTAACGTGTTAAAAACATGCCAGAAGGGTTGGGTAGTAGTTATGTGTATATTATAATGTCTGGGTATGTCTAATTTCATGTTTAAATATGAAATTGGTAGAAATGGGTATGTTCTGCAATTTTTCGAGAACTGTAATTTCTGTAACTGGTACGCTGCGCCGCAGCATTGGCTACAAGTAGAAGAACCGCGTCGCAGCGCGAGCCACGTCGCAGCGCCTTTGACCAGGCCGCAGCACCGAGAATAGGCGTGTTGGTGGTGCCATAGCGCCACTCTGCAGATTTTCCAGAAATGAATTTTTTTGTAAATTTTTATGTCTAGGAATGTGATAGTAACCTAACCTAATGAACATAAAGATATGTTAGACGTATAATGGGACGTTAAAATAGATTCTTAGCATGTCAATAAAGCATTTATGTTTGGATATAATTAATTGAATTCGTAGTTAGCTTATTGTTCGTGTAGTGTAATATTATGTAACAATAAGAGTGGTAGGTTGACTAAGTATAGTCATAACCAGAATTTAGACAAAAGAATGAACTTGTGATGACTAGTTACATTATAATTGATTGGTATTGTGAATGTAAATGGTATGTAGGAGTAAATCAAGGAACGTGTATAATTAACGTGTAATCTACGCACGAGGTAAGTTTCCTAACCCTACTTGCTATTATTATTCAAGTTTATAAACTTACATCGAGCAAATTCTCCTTATTATTAATCAAGTTCAATTTGTTATATTAAAGATTATTAACCTTTTCAAAGTATGATTATGTTATACAATACTTATTCTATTGTATATCTCTTGAGATTATTATTCGATTTAAATATTAGTTATTGTGGAACCTTGTTAGACTAGCGAACCCTTATTGATTCGACTAGTCCAGAGTAACGAACGTTCTAAATTTTAGAACCCTTGTTGAATTATCCAAACCAAACTTCCTTCGGTACGGATGTCAAATTGAGATGAACAACCCTATATAGGGGATTACTTATGCGTTAGCATTAAGATATTGTGCACAGTATGGTACTAAGGGATGATCCCCCTAAGTACAAGTAGAAGAGTCTATAGTCTTATGACTGTTAAAGGTTTTAAGTTTAACCCTTGATAACCTAGGACATAGTTCAAGGTCTTATAACCCTCAAAAGTTCTTTTGATTCTTGTTATTCATTCTTGATTTAAAAGTTGAGTTTCTTATCCCAGAAGTCTTTGATTCACTCGCATGTTATTATATTGTTGTTTCATTATTTTACTTGTGGGCAATTGTGCTCATACTTGCGTAATAATAACATTGCAGTTAAGAACGAAAGGTCTGACGAGCCTTCTACTAGCAAAGACAAGGGCAAGATTAACAAGTGATGAAGACTTGTTGTTTAAAGTGATGATGTATTTATGTTTTAGAATTATGTTAGTGTTGTGTAAGACGATTAATTGTTTATGTTTTCACAGTTAAGATTTAAGGTTAGTATGACCTGGGATTGATGTACTTATTTCAGATGATGTAACTCCTTAAGGAAATGGTTTATTTCTATCTATTTATGTTTTCATTTATTATGGGTAGATAGACATATGATGTTTGTATAGTGAACACCAAATCATGTGGGAATTAAAGTACCCGAATTTGGGGGTGTCACAGGTTGGTATAAAAGCTGTAGGTTATGAACCTTAGGTGGGGGAACAACCTTAGGTAGTAGCCTTATAAGAAGAACATAGTGACGGAAAACTCTTATCGATTTCTAAGAAATGAATTTCTTAATTCATTGAAGATAATAAAAGACTTTATGTGTTAACGTGTTAAATTATATGCTCGCTAGTACGACTTAGTAATTAAAATTTGAAACTGTGTTGTCAGGATGTCGGATGTTGGAGGAGCTAGTTGAGCTGGGGAGGAGGAACCCCGAGTACCTACGGAGGAGGAGTCCTGAGACATTCATGTCGTCAGGGAGCAGTTGGTACAAAGAGAGCCATCTCCGTTGATCATTGTTGTTGGTCTGGAGCATGAGCCTGAGACTGATCCAGAGGAGGTTCCTGAGGAGGAAGAGGAAGAAGATGAGTTCCCACCGAACTCTATCGATGCAGAGATTTACAATGAGCTGTATGACCGTAACGTAGAGTTACGTGACACTGTTCAGGAGCTGAACGAGCTGACGATTATTCAACAGATTACCATCGAGCAGAGGGATAGGAAGGTTGTGACTCTTCACACATGTCTAGGAAACGTGGAGTGGGATTTTGTTTACGAGAAGGGTCAAACCGAGGAGAAGTCCGAGGAAATAGAGAAGTTAAAGAATGAACTGAAAGAGAGTTCAGCAAGGCTGACCATAGCAGAGGAGGCCTGGGTAAGGGAATCACGTCGTGCTGATCTTGCAGAAGAGGATTGGCGTGCGAAGAAGGCTAATCTTGGGGAGACGTACTCTACACTTCAAAATGCAATGGATGAGGCCCAGGATCGAGTTATGAGGTACCCAATCCAGTTTGAAGGACTACCATTGTATATGCTAGATCATCGGACGATGTCCCGCATCATGGCAGAAGAACATAGTAAGGCTATACAGCGCCTTAACAGGCAGTGATAGGATTTGTTTAATTACGTGAAAACTTATCTGGTATTTAGATGTAAATTCTGATGTGTTCATAAACAAAGGAAAATTTTAATGTTTTAAATCATGTAGATTCTTTATCTCAGGATAGTTGATGTAAATAGCAGTGATGCTATCGTTTGATGTTAAAACTTTCGATTTGAATAAATATATCAAGTTGTTTGAGATAATGTGTTAACTGATTATGTTAAATTGTTAAGTTGAGCCTTAACTATTTAGAGAATTGGATAAAGATCTAATAAGCATATATTTTAACAGAAATATGCTGCCGAGAAGAAGACAAAACCGTCAACCAGCTCAAGAAGAATCGATGAACAACAATAACAACGCCAATGCTAACCCCGTTCAGCAATTGGTGAACTTATTAGCTGGAGCGATTATTAATCAACCTCAAGCTCCATTGAATACTACGTTCAAGGATTTCAAGGCAATGGGACTGCCAGAGTTTGAAGGCTCCATGAACCCGATAGAAGCTCAAACTTGGGTTATGGAGATGGAGAAAGTTTTTGATGTCGCCAGAGTCAGAGAGGACCAGAAAACTGCCTACACGACGTTCATGCTAAAATCCGAAGCCAGTTATTAGTGGCAAGGAAATAAGGTCCTTGGAGGAGAAGGTATGATTACCTGGGAAAGGTTCAAGGAGATGTTTTTCGAGATGTATTTTCCAACCAGCTCGCAGAACCAAATGGAGGTCCAATTTTTAGAGTTGAAACATGGGAATATATCTGTACCAGACTATGAGACAAGATTCAATGAGTTGGCAAGGTTCGCCACATATCAAGTGCACACGGATGAGAGAAAAGTAAGAAGGTTCGAACATGGACTAAAGCCCTGGTTGTATAGTAAAGTGTCGATGTTTTAGTTGAAGACATATGTTGGAGTATTGGAGAAAGCCATACTCGCTGAAGGTGGAAGCGATGCGGTAACCAAGTACAATTAGGATTAGAAGAAGAAGAAGAATGAAAATGAAGGACTTAACAAGGCTAGTGGAAGTAACACGGTAGGTAGTAATAATTAGAAGAGAAGGTGGTCTGATAACTCGTCAACTGGAAATTAGCAAAGAGGGCAGAAGAAGAGGATCGAAGCGTGCCCGACCTGCGAAAATGCTAATTTGGGAGTGTGTGTGAAGGGTAAATGAGTGTGCTACAATTGTGGTCAGGAAGGCCACATAGCACCTAACTGTCCTAACCCAAAGAAGGGTGCTTAATTCACTTGTGGCTCAAAGGATCATCTTACAAGAGACTGTCCTAAGAAGGGATCTGGAGGGGAAGGATCAGGAGGAAATAGGGAAAGCAACGGTGGAAGCGCTCTGACTATCACAGGACTAACTGCAACCAACCGACCGACCGCCAGGACATTCAACATGACAGTGCAAGGTGCAGTGCAGTCTCATGATGTGGTGTCAGGTATCATTCTGATCAATAAAGTTAATACTTATGTATTATTTAATTTGGGTGCTACTTGTTCATTTATATCCGATGACTGTGCTCAGAACTTAGAATTTCCTAAGGACGAGTTAGAATGCCCCATGAACATAGAAATTATGAATAGAGAAATAATCCCTATTAAGTACGTACATAAGAACTGTAGAGTGGATATTAAGGGTAATATCATGAAAGTAGATCTTATCCCTATTCGGCTTGGAGAATTTAACATTATCTTGGGAATGGAATGGTTATTCAATTACAGAGCTATAATTGATTGCCAGAAGAAGCGTATTAATCTTATGACTTTGTCAAAGGTTGTGTTTTATGGTAGCAAGTCGCCTAGACAAGCGAGTTGTCTAATGATGATGCAGGCCAGGAAGTTGGATATTTAGCTTACATAGTCGACAGTCTTCAAGAGAATCCAAATGTAGAGGAGATACCAGTAGTAAGGGACTTTGCAGACGTATTTTTGGACGATTTGCCAGGACTTTCGCCAGATAGAGAGGTTGAGTTCGTGATCGATTTGGCACCAGGAACGACTCCAATATCAAAGGCGCCATACTGAATGGCACCGGTAGAGACAAAAGAGTTAATGGTACAACTACAAGAATTACTGCACAAGAAGTACATTCAACCGAGCGTATTGCCATGGGGAGCGCCGGTGTTATTTGTGGAGAAGAAGGACGGGACGATGCGACTCTGCATTGACTATAGAGAACTGAATAAGGTCATGATTAAGAATAGATATCCATTACCGAGTATCGACGACCTGTTTGATCAATTTAAGGGAGCGAGATACTTTTCAAAGATAGACTTGAGGAGTGGTTATCATCAACTAAAGGTGAGGCCAGAGGATCTACCGAAGACAACATTCAGAACACGATATGGTCACTATGAATTTTTGGTAATGTTATTTGGCCTAACGAATGCTCCTGCAACATTTATGGGCTTAATGAATGGAGTTTTCAAGCCGTTTTTGGACAAATTCGTTGTGGTATTTATAGATGACATTTTGGTATATTCAAAAATCAAGGAAGAACATGAAGAGCATTTGAAGTTAACGTTAGAGGCTTTAAGAAGGGAGAAGTTGTATGCCAAGTTTTCAAAATGCAAATTTTGGATCGAGCGGGTACAATTTCTTGGACATGTGATTGATAAAGATGGAATTTCGGTAGATACATCCAAAGTCGAAGCTGTGATAAACTGAGATCAGTCGAGAACGTCGTCAGAAGTACGAAGTTTTCTTGGACTGACAGGATATTACAGAAGATTCATTCAAGACTTTTCCAAGATCGCAACTCCGTTAACGAATTTGACTTGAAAAGCTATGAAATTTGTTTGGACGGAGAAGTGTGAGAAAAGTTTTCAAGAACTTAAGAAGAAATTGAGTACGGCACCTGTGTTATCTCTTCCGGATGATACATGAAATTTTGTTATTTACAGTGATGCATCGCATAAAGGACTTGGCTGTGTGCTTATGCAAAACGGCAGAGTCATTACGTATGCGTCACAATAATTGAAAGATTATGAGAAGGGGTATCCAACCCACTAGTTGGAGTTAGTTGTAGTGGTTTTTGCTTTAAAAATCTGGAGGCACTATCTTTATGGGGAGAAGTGTTAAATATATACAGACCAAAAGAGTTGGAATATATTTTTGCATAGAAGGACTTGAATATGCGCCAAAGAAGGTGGTTGGAATTAATTAAGGACTATGACTGTGAGATTTTATACCATCCGGGTAAGGCAAATGTGGTTGCCGACGCCTTAAGTAGAAAGGGTCGGGAGAAATTGATGATGTTGACCGCTCAGAAGGAGCTAATTTCAGCTATGGAGAAGTTAGAATTGGAAGTGAATTATCCTATGGAAATTGATGAGAAGCTGTTCCAGATGCAATCTGGTATAACCCTACTGGATAAAGTTAAGGATGCTCAACTTCACGGTGAAGAATGTCAAAAGGTAAAAAAGAAGATATACGAAGGAACCGAACCGAGATTCAAGATGGACAAGGAAGGAATACTGAGATTTGAGAGTAGAATTTGGGTACCGCCAGTACCAGAGATTAAGGAAGACATTTTGAGCGAGGCTCATAGTGCACGATATTTGATTCACCTGGTAGTACCAAGATGTACCAAGATCTTTGACAACATTTTTGGTGGCCAAATTTGAAGCGAGATATTGTAGAGTGTGTTGCCAAATGTCTAACATGTCAGAAAGTGAAAGCAGAACATCAGAGGTCGGGTGGGTTGCTACTACCGTTGGAGATCCCAGAATGGGAACATATTACGATGGACTTCATGGTTGGCCTTCCGATAACTCAAAAAGGCTATGACACAATATGGGTTATCGTTGACCGATTGACAAAATTCGCACACTTCCTTTCGATCAGAATCAAATTTAACTTAGACCAGTTGGCAAAATTATATGTAAAAGAGATTGTTTCGAGACACGGAGTTCCGGTGTCAATTATTTCTGATAGGGACCCGTAATTTACATCAAACTTCTTGAAATGTCTGCAGGAATACATGGGTACACAGTTGAGAATGAGTACAACTTATCACCCTCAGACAGAAGGACAGAGTGAAAGAACGATTCAGACATTAAAAGATATGTTAAGAGCTTATATAATGGACTTTAAAGGAAATTAGGATGATCATCTAACGCTCGTAGAGTTCGGTTACAACAACAGTTACCACGCTAGTATCGGCATACCGCCTTATAAAGCGCTATACGACAGAAAGTGCAGAACTCCGCCATACTAGGATGAAGTTGGCGAAAGACAATTACTAGGCCCAGAATTGGTACAACAGACAACAGAAATTGTCAAAGTGATTCGAACAAGACTGGTAGCTGCTCAAGATAGGTAGAAAAAATACGCCGATCCACACCATAAAAATGTTGAGTTTGAATTGAGTAGTTATGTGTTCTTTAAGGTCTCTTTATGGAAGGGAAAGATCAAGTTCGGAAGGAAAGAGAAATTAAGCCCAAGATTCATTGGACCCTTCGAAGTACTGTGAAGAATCGGAGAAGTTGCTTATGAGGTAGCCTTACCTCCAGCACTCGAGAATATCCACAACGTTTTCCATGTTTCGGTTTTACGACCCTACAAACCCGATTACAAGCACGTGATAGAATATGAATCCCTTCATTTTGAGAAAGACTTATCCTATGAAGAAATTCCTGTTCAGATTGTCGATAGGAAAGAACAAGTTCTCAAAAATAAAGTAATACCTTTCGTTAAGGTAATTTGGAGGAACCACAATGCTGAAGAAGCAACGTGGGAACTCGAAGAGCATATGATGAAGAATTACCCTCATTTATTTAATTAATTTATGTGTAAGCGATTCTGGGGACATAATATTTGTAAGGGGGGAGAGAGAGAATGTAACGGGACGAATTGATTGAGTCGTGATTCTGAGGACAGAATCCTTTTAAGGGGGGAAAGATGTGACAAACAAGATTTTTGTAATTTTATTTGAGTATTTATTGAATTAAATAAATATTTTTTGATGATTTAATTATTGGATTAAATAATTAATTGGTAAAATTGTGGTAGACTAATTTAATTATATGTGTCATATTTATTAAATTTATGTGGAGAATTTTGATTATTCAAAGTATGTAATTATGTGAGCTTATTGAATTAAAAGAAATATTTAATAAACCTAATATTATTTTAATTAATGAGAAAATTAATAATTTGACATAATTAATAAATGAGAAAATTAATTATGTGACTATGTGAATTAATGAGAAATTATTATATTTTATTTAAATTAAATTAAATATGATATTTGATTTATTGTATAATTGGGTGTGACATTATTAAACTATACTATAAAGGATTAATGAAATTAAATGGTTTTGAGCCATTAAAGGCTAGCCAAATGGAGCCCTATTGGGAGTTGGGGCAGTTAACCACGAATTGGGTTAACTGACCACAACTGCGCTTAGTTTTATAAATTAAATAGGCCTTATTCTTTCATTTTTTGTAATATCCTGAAAAAAATAATAATATTAAAATTATATTCTTAAAATATATTGTTTGGACCTTGTCATTTATTTGGGTCAAACTAGTTATTTAATTTGTGTGGGCTAATAAATATTAATAAGTGATGGATAAATTAATTTAGTACAATTTGGGCTTTAAAATTTATTGGGTTTAATTTATATTTGTGGGTAATAATAAATCCTATTTAAATTAGGAGAGTTAATATTTAATAAATGTCTAAAACCTAATTACTCAACATCACGCCTGATATGAGTTGGAGGAAAAGAAGGGAGAAGTGGCGGCATAGTGCAAGAGAAAAAAAGGAGCAAGCCGCCGCAACAGAGACAAGAAAAAGAAGAGATTGAATTGTAAGTTACTAACAATGATTGATTTGTAAAGGATTGCCTGGTAGATATTTGCATATGTATATATATAGTGACTAGAAAATTTATTGGCTATCAATTATATATATATATATATATATATATATATATATATATATATATATATATATATAATATGTGATTGCACTGGACTGAGGCATGTAGTCACAATATACTTTTGATGATGATTATTATTATTATTATTTAAGTTACTGAACCGACATTTGGTTAGAATTAGCATAGTTTACTAAGAATTGTTTAAGCTACTCGTAAATAAAAGTATATATGAATTAAATTGTATTTTAATTACTGAAAGCAAAATATAAATATATTAAATAAGTTGAAATCATGGATAAGGTGTTTGGTTCATTACTAATTAGAATCACCGTAATTAAATCTAATATTAGGATTATAAAACTATATGGGAATTTTACATAATAATTCAAGTTAATTCATTTTTTTGGTAAGAATAATTAAATGTGTATACCAATAAATTTAACAATATTATGTTGTTGATGGGTAAATTTATAATAAAATTTATTTTTGTTTTATTAGATCGACTTGAAGGAGATTAGCATAATCTTATTTAAATTCTGGGTATTGCATCGCTTAATCCAGGTACGGATTCCGTACTCTTTCAGCGATACTCTTGTTAAATTTGATTTGTTCGTTTTGTCGCTTGTTCGAATTTCGTTATTATTTCACATAATTGTTTCTGGTGAAATAAATATATTAGTTTCATTTTGGAGTTGATATATATGACTCGTATTTGTACTCTTTGAATTAGGTTATCATGTTTAGTACTATTTATTTTTTATAATTGTAGAGCGGTACATGTTGCTACCTTCTTTTTGAGACCTTATGACTATAATTTGATTTGGTTCAACATGTACATATAGAACCCTTTTGTTGGTATTTTATCGCATGTGTTGTGACATGATATTTTTGTTAGAATATACCATAGGGTATACTTAAGCTATAACCACCTGTGGGGGTACCACATGCATGTCGTCTTGGCACGAGAGACATGACACTTTCCGTGGCGGTGTGATTAGTCCACGGCGTCTCCGTTTTGGGCTCCGGAGTAAGTGGGCCATTTGGTGTTTTGTTGTGGAAGGCGTATGGGTTAACCCTAGTTTTCTGTTCTGCAGATTGGTGATGTTGTGCCAAACACACCTATCTGATTTGCATACATTTGGATTCGCGGTCCAATGTGTGATTTGCCTGTGTGGCATTATTTTGGTTGCC
Organism: Panax notoginseng; assembly: GCA_016801055.1. Lineage (NCBI taxonomy): Eukaryota > Viridiplantae > Streptophyta > Magnoliopsida > Apiales > Araliaceae > Panax > Panax notoginseng. Next base: position 57,072,053 of record CM029016.1, read on the forward strand.
TGTGTGGCATCATTTGACTTGCCTGTGTGGCAACGTATGTTTCTGAGCTCACTCGGTATGAAATAATACACAACCATTTGATTCAGCCTATTATTTTATTGTATTAGTTATATTTATTTCTGTTTAATTTAATTCATTGAGTTAGTTACTTTAGTTCGTTATTTCTTTACTCTTCTGTTGATTCAGATATATTCCATTCAGATCTTTGAAGATTATATTTTTGTCAGTATTTACACTTGAGGTTTTGTTCAGTATTTTGTCTCAGTTGTTTTCGTATATCAGTTGTATATCTTTTGTATATCTGTATCCGTACTAGGCAATTGGCTCATGCTGTGTTTTTCTTCCGGCAGGTTTGCAGGGGTGATTCAGGGCTAGTGTAATGAGAGAGTTGCCTTTGACCATCTAGGTTGTTTCGAATTTTAAGTTTTGATTATTTTGACTCTATTTAGAGAATTGTATTTAGTACGCTATTAATGGATCACCACTATTAATATTTTGAGGTTATTAGTGCTCTGTTTTCTTATTTTTGAGGTTTGTTGTGCTTTGCACGTGACCTTCCTTTCCTTTTCGGGAAGGGGTGTTACATTTTTAGTCTGGCAAAGAAATTCAGAGAGAATTTAGAATTAGTGAGAGTAAAAGAGAAGGATTGTGAGAAATTGGAAGTTGTTATCACCCTTGTGTAATCCAAGCAAAGGAATCAAGGGTAAACCCTTAAACTTAAGCTTTTATTTACGTCATTTGAAGTTTTTATGGAAAAATTGTGTAAGTCTCTGTAATTGAAAATTTAGAGTCTCTGTAGTTGAAAAGGGTAACGATTATGTATATATATGTGTTAATATGTTATCATAACATGTTTAACTATATCTTGTATGTTTTCATAGCATCAAATTCATACAAATCTGTCGTATATAGTTTCTTGAAATTACAGAGTATAAAATATGGACATATGGCCCTTACGCATGAGTTTTATGTGTTAAATCATATGTTGTATCATAAATTTACATTGTATATAATTATGTATGTTAATATGAAGGAATCAAACTTCGAATGAACAGATTTTGTGTTATAACAAACCTGTAGTGTTAAATTTTATGTTTTGTGTTCAAGACTTTCAAGAACATCAAGAACAGTGAAATTATATAAATTGATTCAAGAAATTGTAAGTTTTAACGTGTTAAAAACATGCCAGAAGGGTTAGGTAGTAGTGAAGAACATCAAGAACAGTGAAATTATAAAAATTAATTTAAGAAATTGTATGTTTTTGCGAACTTAAATTTCTGTAACTGGTACGCCGTGCCGCAGTGCTGGCTGCAGGATGAAGAACCGCACCGCAGCGCGAACCACGCCGCAGTGCGAGCCATGTTGCAGCGCTATTGACCAGGTCGCAGCACTGGCCGCGCCGAGAATAAGCGTGTTGGTGGCGCGGCAGCGCCACTCTACAGATTTTCCAGAAATGAATTTTTTTGTAAATTTTTATGTCTAGGAATCTGATAGTAATTTAACCTAATAAACATAAAGATATGTTAGACGTATAATGGGACATTAAAATAGATTCTTAGCATGTCAATAACGCATTTATGTGTGGATATAATTAATTGAACGCATAGTTAGCTTATTGTTCGTGTAGTGTAATATTATGTAATAATAAGTGTGGTAGGTTGACTAAGTATAGTCATAACCAGAATTTAGATAAAATAATGAACTTGTGATGACTAGTTACATTATAATTTACTGTTATTATGATTGTAAATGGTATGTAGAAGTAAATCAAGGAACGTGTATAATTAACAAATAATCTACGAACGAGGTAAGTTTTCTAACCCTACTTGCTATTGTTATTCAAGTTTATAGACTTACATCGAGCAAATTCTCCTTATTATTAATCAAGTTCAATTTGTTATATTAAATATTATTAACCTTTTCAAAGTATAATTCTGTTATACAATACTTATTCTATTGTATACCTCTTGAGATTAGTATTCGATTTAAATATAAGTTATTGTGGAACCTTGTTAGACTAGCGAACCCTTATTGATTCGACTAGTCCAGAGTAACGAACGTTCTAAATTTTAGAACCCTTGTTGAATTATCCAAACCAAACTTCCTTTGGTACAAATGTCAAATTGAGATGAACAACCCTATATAGGGGATTAATTATGCATTAGCATTAAGATATTGTACACAGTATGACACTAAAGGCTGATCCCCCTAAGTATGAGTAGAAGAGTCTATAGTCTTATGACTGTTAAAGGTTTCAAGTTTAACCCTTGATAACCTAGGACATAGTTCAAGGTATTATGACCCTTAGAAGTTCTTTTGATTCTTGTTATTCCTTCTTTATTCAAAAGTTGAGTTTCGTATCTCAGCAGTCTTTGATTCACTCGAATGTTATTATATTGTTGTTTCATTATTTTACTTGTGGGCAATCGTGCTCACTCTTGCGTAATAATAACATTGCAGTTAAGAATGAAAGGTCTGACTAGCCTTCTACTAGCAAAGGCAAGGACAAGATTAACAAGTGATGAAGACTTGTTGTTTGATGTGATGATGTATTTATGTTTTAGACTTATGTTAATGTTATGTAAGGCGATTAATTGCTTATGTTTCCCTAGTTAAGATTTAAGGTTAGTATGACCAGGGATTGATGTACTTATTTCAGATGATGTAACTCCTTAAGGAGAGGATTTATTTCTATCTATTTATGTTTTCATTTATTATGAGTAGATAGACATATGATATTTGTATAGTGAACACCAAATCATGTGGGAATTGAAGTACCCAAATTTGGGGGTGTCACGGTCTTAACGTATCGCTTCCTCTTCCTTTCGAGACTTACTCTGGATTTGATGGAATGACATTGAGGTGTTGTTGGGTCTTCTCAACACGGGTCATTGACTTTGAGGGTTTTTAATATGGGTAGACATTGGTGTCTTGGTGTTTAAGTTTATATTTGGGTTGATGTTTTGGTTTAGATGTTTCTTTTGAGGGTTAGACCGCACCATAGATGGTTGCATACGTACTCGCATGGCTGGAGGGAGATCATGTCTTTCGTAGTTCAGACTTGGCCTGAATGATTGAGAAGTGTTTATTTGGTTTGATTGGGTTTTTTGTTTTTTATTTGGTTTGACCGCACCATAGATGGCTGCCTACATACTCCCCTTGATGGAGGGAGATCAGGTCTTTCGTAGTTCAGGCTTAAACTGACTAGACCTGATTGATTTTTTGATTTTTGATTTTTATATATATACATAACGCTAAGAAAGTGATACCGTCCCAACATCTCCTAGAATTCACAACTTTATCCTCTAGATCTACTTCTTCTTAGCTAGTTGAGGCCTGATAGTTCAGTTATCAGTGGTTATGTTTCCTTTGAGGCTTCCGATAGAGGCTACCTCCTGATTTAGCACATCCCTCAAGGATGCTTAAACTGGACCCGCCACAAAAAGGGATGAACTCTTGATTCTTCGACGGGCTGACTTCCTCGACAACCTCACCACCTTTTTCTTCATCTGTTCCTTTATCTTTTTCATGGACTCGAGAGGATTTCACCATGGAATCTCTCTCAAATTGTTGTTGTATTTCTCCCAAGGAACTTCCCTTTTTGGCTCTTTATATACTGGGAAGGATCAGTATTTCCTCTTCATTATCTAGGAGGGTAAAATCAGGAATGTGGTTGTTGACTTTTGGCAACAGAATATTTGTCAGTTGGGGAGAGGGGACTTTCTTATTTCCTCTACCCTTCCCCTCAATAGAATCGGATCACCTCGTGTTCTACCAGGATTGGTGTTGATAACCGTTACTTCCTTTGAACTATATGTCTCGAGTGGACCACTTAAAATCTTCATTTCTCTTTCGCCTTTTTCGATCATGGGGATTTCTACCTCCAGCTCTCCATTTTCAATGAGAGTTTGGATTTTATATCGAAGAGACCAACATTCCTCAGTCGCATATCCTGGTGAGTTAGAATGGTAGAGACATATCTTGGTGGAATCATAACTCTTTATCTTGGGATTTGTAGGAGGCAGCAACTCAGTAATTTTTCCTTCGTTTATCAGAAAGTGTAGCATCTCTTCATTTGATTTGTTTAGAGGGGTAAATTTTCGATCTCTTAATCGATCTTCCTTTTTTGAGAATTAACATTCTTCTGATCGATTTTTTTATGAGCGAGATCTTCTAAGAATTTTATCATTCCACTTCTCTTGCTCTTTCAGTCTTCTTTGATCTTCTTCATTTATCTGGCTTATCTTGGAGGGATATAGACTTGAATTCAGCTTAACCTCTTTTTTTCTTAACTTTTAGATAGTTGAGTGAAAAGCTGCCTTGTAACCGGATGTTGGCGTACTGTCAGATTAGCCAACAGAGTTAGTTGATGTTGGATCATCTCTAATTTTTGGATCACTATCATACACTCCTTCGAATTTTCCAACTCGAGGACATTTGTTCTGCTCCTTTGGGGGTATTCCTCCATCCTTCGCATGTACTTACGATTTGAATCCATTTCGGCACTTCCTATCCTGATCATGTTCACTCCCTCTGTATCATGTTGCAATAGAAGGTTGGTGTTGACATTTGGATGGTCAGGTCATTAGACCATAATATCGCCACTTTCAATAAGATTTTGGATTTTATGCTTTAAGGACCAACAATCTTGTGTATCGTGTCCCGGAGACCCCGAATGGTAAGCACATCTCTGGCTTGGATTATATCTTTTGCTTCTTGGATCCAGAGGTGGAGCTAATTCAGTAATTTTCTTGTGATCCATTAACTTCACCAATACATTTTCAAGGGAATCACCCAATGGAGTGAACACCCGATTTTCCATTCTTTCAAATTTTCTCTTTCTGTCCTCGTATTGTTTAAATGCTACATGTTTTTGTAATGATAGATTGCCTTTCTTTTTCCAAATGGGGGGACTATGGTTGGGTCTCCTAGCTTGCCCTTATAAAATGAGGGATAAATCGTCATTTCCCTTCATGCGTACCATCTTGGGAATGCTCGCATAGTCGCCATACTGTATATGCTCAACGACTGCTTACAAGGTCGTGATGTCTTTAATCTTGTCTGTTTTCAGGCCCATCTCTGCCATTTCACCATTTTTGATCATTTCTGATAATGGCTTGCCTATTCCTGCTAGGATCCTCTCATAGTAAGGTGCCTCTTGGATGTCTATGAAAGTCATCACCATTTTAGTTTTTAACATAGGCGGGCTGACTTATGCTGCCAGATGTCTCCATCTTTGAGCGTATTCTTAGAAAGACTCAATATTCTGCTTCTTAACTTTAGTCACCTGATATCGATCTGGTGCCATTTGTGATGGGAAGCTAAATTGATTCAGGAAGGCATGAGCCAACTCTTCCCAGCTATGGATTTTGGAGTTGTCTAGTCGAGCTTACCAAACTCTGGCTTCTTCAGTTAGACTTTTCTGGAACAGTTGCATTCTAAGTTTCTCGTCCTCTACATATGATCCGAGTTCCCCAATACATACTTTCAGATGGGTATAAAGTTCGCCTGCTCCATTGTACTTTTCACAATTCAGGACCTAGAATTAATGAGGATAATGAGCCCTTTGGAATATGTAGAGATCTGTATAGTTAACACTTCCAAATGATCCCGTTCCTTTTATAGACTGAATTGCTTCTTCCATTTGTTGAACTTTCTCTTTTATATCACCAGTCTCCCGGTCCTCCCTGAGGTTTGTGATTTCAGGGGTTTTTTTGGTTCTTTCACTGGATCACGGTTTAGGTATCTGTACTTCCCCCTTTTTGTCAGCAATTTGATTGGCACCTTGTGAGGAGGACTCTGGTTGAGTGGGCGTTGTCTGGCCCTGAGAGATTTTCCTTTTTTCTTTCAGGAGGATAGTTAACTATGCTATTTGATTCTTAAGTCCCTCAAACGTTTTTCGAGATACTGAACTTGATTCGTGATTTGTGACGCCCCCAAATTCGGACCGCCACTTGGTCACTCGAATTTGGTTCGTCATGTGCTCATAGTAATACAATAATAACTAAAATCACACATTCACAGCGGAAGATCTAATTTAGAATAATATACAATGATTTATTATAATTATTCTCCCAAGTGTCGCAACCTACAGTACTTAATAGATTACATAATAATATCGAATAAAGACTTATTACATAATCCTACTTAAGCTAAAACATAGTCTGAAAACAGTCTTAATACAACATAATAGTTTTAAACATAAAGGAACAAGCAAGTCGGTAGCCTTTCCCTTGCCCTTGTCTTTACCAGAGACACTTCCCTGTTCCGCATTAACTGAAAGGTTTTAAATAAGCAAGAATGAGCACAAATTGCCCAAAAAGTAATATACAACAAGGGTAAAGAGTTTTATAACACGAGTTTGAAATATAGAAGTATCATTTATAAGATAGTTCAAGGTTTTAGAATAATATCACGAATAATTAATATCAATAATTCTTGAATAAAATCCTTGTAATAACAACGATAATTCAATATAAATCAACAGATATATATGACTTTAAAGGCTATCAATGTATCTAACTGGATAAATAATTTATACTAAGCAGTCACTGAGGACTATTGAACATCTACTAGAATTACCAATATTAAATTGATAACCCAAAAGAATCAAGTACTATAGATGATCAGTCTACAATACTCATGCATAACTACACAATAATATTCACGCGTGTGTTGGGGCTCGCAACAATAAACACTCCCCTTGCCATAAGGGTTGTTCAACTTAGTTTTCAAGATTTATGCACCATTCAATTGGTTTGGATAGTTTTATAAACATGCATATAGTTTAGCCGAATCAAATGGCATAGACACTTTCACAATATTCAAAAGTAATACCAAGTTCAACATGAATAAATAGTTTTCTCAAAAGTTTAACATACTAGCTCAATTGAATGAGAAAGTACGATAGCTTATATTCAAAGAGATAAGGTTTGCTTACGAAATCCATCGAATAAAGTAGTGCAAGAGTTTAGGATACTTGCATTCAATATATGAATCACATGAAATTCAAGAACTTGCACAAAATCCAAAGTTGTGTAAGTAGGAAATTTGCAAAATAAAAGTAGGGTTCGGATACTTGCCTTAAGCATAGTTTATCCACGTAATTTAACCAATACTTTTGAATGCTATTACAATGTATTATATGTATAGGATGCGCATTAGTTATATAAACTCATATAGGTAAGTTCAAATGTACACATAGACGTATAACTTAGTCGTAACTCTTTACATATACATGCGTACACATAACACACTTCAGTTTGCAAGACGTCATGAAGTCAAAACATTATAGCTTCTAATCATTATTTTATCATTCACATTCATATTTTGAACTTATTACTTTGAAAGTTTATAATTGCTCATTAAACATTCAACTCTACCATTTATCACATTGGAAAGTATACTAGTCATATAATACAAGTTTAAAGTAACCATATAAGCATGCTTCAAATATCAGATCAAAAATAAAAACTGTTCTAAACTGCAGACTGGCGCAGCTGCGCCCTGTCTAGGCTTAGGGACGGCGTAGCTGCGCTGTCCCCTGGCCAGACCAAGGTTGATCTTTGCACTTTTTGTTTATGTCCAATTCCTACACACCTATGTACTAATACTCTATAATATATACATGTTAGACGTGCTCACATAATCATATGACCGTTCTTGAGTTCACTTGTACAAGTTTAAACTTACAACTTACATGGTATTAAAGCATAACAATATCAAGTAGTTACCATATCTTATAACTTGGCTATATGTCCACATATAGATTTCAAAATCTGTTAATACATATGCTTATAGTATTCATATTGCTTGTTCACAACTTTCATTGTTTAACACTTCAAATCATGCTTTAAACTCATGTTTAGTTTTGAAATCATCATGTTGAAAACATATGGATCAAGTCTAGGGATATTATAGACATAAAATGACATATTAACCCTATAGAATCTAGATATCCATGTGATGCAACTAGATTTTGAAAATATGTTCAAGTTTCCTTTTGAAACCATTTTAAACTTGAACTATGCAATTTAACGCATACAAGACAACTTTAAGGCTCTAATCATATGTAGTCAAGTCATGTTAACATGCTCGTAAGATCAGAATGTAACTCATATAGTAGTCATGCATGTTAGCTTATTATACTAAGCTTTTTCTTGAAAACTTCTCTAACACAAAGCCTAACAAGTTTGGTCATGAATATAGTACTAAGAATCATACATCATGATTATTTAGGTTCTAGATCAGTCATGCATATGGCTACCAAGTTCAGAATCTGTAAAACATGAATTTACTTCAAAATTTTTCTTTAACACTTTAAGTCTTTAGTACAATTCTCTCATTAAATAACTTTAATCACCTCATACTACATAGGAAGACCTTATACCTCATGTTATACCCCTTTTTAGGTATATATATATATATATATATATATATATATATATATATATAAGTTATAGTACCAAGTTCACAACATGTAGCATAATAGAAATCAGAAACTGATCCTGAGGTACGGCGCAGCTGCGCTGCACCCTAGTATAAATAGGGCGCAGCAGCGCCACGTAGAGTTCAGAAGCAGTAAGTAGACTCTGTTTTGCAGAATATTACCCAACTTGATTTCCTACGATTTAAACATGTTCCAAACCATTATTAAAGAGTACATACATGTTAGTAAACTTCTTAAACACATTATAAAATGTTAATTCATATCAATTGACATACGAGTTCAAGAAATTTCAAGAACTAAACTAGACACATTTCAAGAACATAGTTAGAATTTATACCTTCTTGAGCTTGAATTGGACCTCCTACACTCTGAGTATGTTTCTATAGTAGCTCAACAACTTATACTCTCCAATTAGACTATCAAACAACTTTAAGCAATCACAAAATCTAAATTTAAGCTTGTATTTATGGAAGGAACCTGGACTAAATTTAGGGTTTGCATGAAGGGTAGTATCCATGGTGTTTTGGAAGGAAACAATGGTCATTCAAGGGTTGGCCAACCACCTAAATGCTCAGCCATCATCACCTACGTCTAGCCATTTAGAAAATATGTGTTTTAGCTTCAAGTCACTATTCATGTACTTTGTGACACTCAATTTGGGACAAGAGAGAAAAATCTCAACATTTGGTCATGTAAAGCTTGGTTTGGTTCTTTTAATTCCCATAATGTAATATTAAGGTACAATTGTTACCATATTAGGAATTTAAAGATAATTTTATACTCATATCATATAATCCATGTACATTAACTACACGCAATAAAATATCACAGTTAAGCATTATTGTTCGGGTATCCCCCATAATTATTTTTACTACTCTCATAACCATATTATAACAATTTTTAATATTAATGTTTATTTAAACATTTAATTTCCTTCACAGTTTCTAGAATACACAGATATTTAATTATTTCTATATTACAACTACATGGGATTTCATTGTGCTACTAGGTACCACATGCCATTGCAATATACTCCTATCGTATAGTTTTATTAATGCCACACCTAATGCATAAGTGTCCCATTACATTTTTATAGAATAAAACCAAGTTTCTCCAACTGACCACTAGCGCAGCTGCACCAGTTTGTACTGCTGGGAGGGCGCAGCTGCGCCGTATCCTGATAGTGCCAAACTGGCTTAGCTTTAAGCCAGTTCTAACTTTTATCGCCATATTGGTTTTACATAACATGTATTACTGTCCACATGAGTGACATTGCTAATCTAAGAGTGTATTCACTTCTTATATGAAATCACATAATCATACCCGATTAATCTTCCTAATTCTCTTTTAACTCACTTAGTGAATTTCCTCATTTCACATTATGACACACAAGGCATATCACGTTTCTCATCACAGTCCACACTCACATAAATTCAATTTAACTTAGTTGAATTATTCATTTCACATCACATCAATATTTATATTCAAATAAATATTCATTTCCAATAGTATTTTCATTTAATAAGATGTCGAAATTCTCGGGTATTACATCCTACCCCCTTATAAAAATTCAGTCCCGGAATTGCTACAAGGTTATACAAACAGATGGGGATAATTCCTCATCATCCTATCTTCTAACTCCCACGTTGCCTCCTTGACATCGTGGTTACGCCAAAGTACTTTTACAGAAGAAATGACTTTGTTCCTTAAAGTTTGCTCCTTCCTATCTAGAATTTGGACAGGAATTTCTTCATACGCTAAGTTCTTCTCCACTTGAATGGGTTCATAAGAAATCACGTGTTTGTAGTTAGGCTTGTACGGACACAACATGGATATGTGAAACACGTTATGGATGTGTTCCAACACTGGTGGTAATGCAACTTTGTATGCCATCTCACCCACTCACTTTAGTATTTTGAATGGTCCTATGAATCTCGGACCCAATTTTCCTTTCTTGCTGAAACGGATCTTTCCGTTCCATGGAGATACCTTCAAGAATACGAAACTTTCGACTTTAAAATCTCGGTCCTGCCGATGCAAATCTGCGTACTTCTTCTGGCAATCATGAGCTGCTACTAGTCTGGCTCTTATTACTGTCACCACATCTGCGGTTTGTTGTATTAACTCTGGTCCGAGTATTTGTGACGAACGAGAATTTTGTAAATTATTTTAAATATTTATTGAGTTAAATAAATATTTTTTCGATGATTTAATTATTAGATTTAATAATTAATTGATGCAATTGTGGTAGATTAATTTAATTATATGTGTTACATTTATTAAGTTAATGTAGAGAATTTTTATGATCAAAGTTGTGATTATGTGAGCTTATTGTATTAAAAGAAATATTTAATAAGCTACGTTATTTTAATTAATGTAATAATTAATTAGAAATTTAATAAATTGATATTATTTATTAATGAGATATTTAATTATGTGACTATGTGAATTTATGAGGAATTATCATATTTTATTTATATTAAATTAAATAAGATATTTGAATTGGGTGTGACATGAATTAAACTATATGATAAAAAATTTTATTAAAATAATGAGCTTTGAACTTAATTGCTAGCCAAACATGGCCTTAGTAGTGATTTCTAGCAGTTGCCCATGATTGGGCCAACTGACCTCTCGACGCTTAGTTTATTAACTAGTCGACGTCTTCTCCTTCTTCATTTTTTCCTAAGTCTAATAAAGCACAGAGAGAAAATTTAGAAGTCTGAGAGAAATTTGAGTGTGTGATTAACAGGTTGTTGAGAAAGGATCATCTGATCATTTCTTCCATTATTTATAACTCTGGGTAATTCTCTCCAACCCAATTTAAAGTTACGTCTTTTTAGTTTTCATAAAATGGCTTCACAGTTTTCTGTAAATCCTTGTAGATTGGAATATGATATGATTATAAGTTTATATGTGTGTTACGTTGTATCAAATCATGTTTAATTATGTATATGTTGGAAACCATAACATCAGTGTTGTGAAAACATGGCGTACGTATGTTTTTCAAAATAAACAGAGTACGTGATATGGCCATATGGCCATATATGTGATAATTGACGTATGGATTATATATTATCCCTAAAATTTACACCCTTACATTATTGAGCATGTCGATACAGAGAGATCGGAGTTTAAATGAACGGATTCGGTGTTATAACGAATCCGTAGGGAGAATTTTCATATAAAGTTTTCTAAACTTCACGAACATCAAAGTCAGTAATTTTGTTAGGCTTTAAATCTGTTAATAAGTGTTTAAAATTGGTTTTGTCAGTATATAAATGTTGGGTAATGATTATATATAAATTATAGCATATGGGTATGTTAGAACTTTAAGAAATTGGGAGAAATTGGCAAGTTCTGCGATTTTCGCGAACTGCCATTTCTGTGTCTGGTATGTCGCGCCGCAGCGCCGGGTACCAGTTCATTTCCCGCGCTGCAGCGCCACCGTGCTGTAACGCCATGTCTCGAGCCACGGCGCCACAGCGCCGTAGCGCCAAGGGCCCGGCCACAGCGCCACGGCGCCGCAGCGCGAATCCTTTGTCCAATAGTGGCGCCGCAACGCCACTCCCCAGAAAACTCAGAAATGAGATTTTTAAAAAATGTTTAAGTCTAACAATGTGTTAGTGGATTATTGTAATGAACATGTAAACATGTTAGAAGAATAATGTGATGATAAGATAGTTGTATAACATGTAAATAACATAATTACATGTGGATTAAATTATTGATTTCATAATTAGATTATTATTCATGAAGTGGTTTTATGTGGCATTAATGTGATAAAGTGATTAAGTATAGTCAATAAATCAAGTAAACAAAGAGAATGAGTTTATGTTGATTAGTTAAGTTGTAATTAACTAGTATTGTAAATGTGAATGGTATGTAGGATTTAAATCAAAGAACGTGCTTAGTTAAAGTGTAATCTACGCACGAGGCAAGTTTCTCAACTTTACTTTTATATTGAGCAAGTATCCTATCCCTAACTCCATTCTATTGAGCAAGTTTATTTAAACTTAAACGTTACTTTTATGTCGAGCAAGTTTCCCTAACCCTACTTGTCATTATTGTTCAAGTTTATTATTTACCTTGAATAAATTATCTTTGTTATTATTCAAGTTCAAGCATGATATTAAAGATTAATTATCTTTCCAAAGCATGATTCAGTTATACAATAATTGTCCTATTGTATACTTTTGAGATTATTATTCTAATCAAATATCAATATTTGTTGAACCTTATTAGACTAGTGAACCTTATTGATTCAACTAGTCCATAGTTGATGAGCGTTCTAAATTTCAGAACCCTTGATGAAATTATCCAAACCAAACTTCCTTTGGTGCGGACTCGAATGACAAACTGAGATGAACAACCCTGTATAGGGGATTATTTACGCTTTAGCGTTAAGATATTGTGCACAGTATGGTACTAAGGGCTGATCCCCCTAAGTACGAGAAGAAGGTCCATAGTCTTATGACTGTTAAAGGTTTCAAGTATAATCCTTGATAACCTAGGACATAGTTCAAGGTCTTATGACCCTCAGAATTCTTTTGATTCTTGTTATTTATTCTTGATTCAAAAGTTGAGCTTTTATTCAGATGTCTTTGATTATTCGCATGTTATTATACTGTTATTTCATTTTTATACTTGTGGGCATTTGTGCTCACTCTTGCTTAATAATAACATTGCAGTTAAGAATGAAAGAAGCGATGAACCCTCCACTAGTAAAGGCAAGGGCAAAGTTAGCAAGTGATGAAGACTTGATATTTTAATTGATGATGTATTTATGTTTAAGACTTATTTGTTTAGAATTCCGCACAGATGTTTTAAGGTTAGAGTAACCTGGGATTTATTTATGATTCAGTTGATGTAACCCTTAAGGGAAGAGATTTATTTATGATTTCTATCTATTGTATGGTTTGATATTATTTATGGGTAGATAGATAGATGATGCTTGTACAGTGAACACCAAATCCCGTGGAATCGAAGTACCCGGATTTGGGGGTGTCACAGTATTCGTCACTCTCCAACTTCGTCCCAACATAATGGCGTTCTACACTTTATTCCGTAAAGAGCTTCGTACGGTGGCTTACCGATACTCGCATGGTAACTATTATTATACATAAATTTTACTAGGGGTAGGTGGTCGTCCCAATTTCCCTTGAAGTCCATCATGCAAGTCCTAAGCATGTCCTCTAGCGTTTGTATAGTTTGCTCACTTTGTCCGTTTGTCTGAGGGTGATAAGCGATACTCAACCTCAACTGTGTTCCCATTCTCTCTTGCAAGCTTTTCCAAAAATTTGACGTGAAGCATGGGTCTCGATCAGAGATAATTGACACCTGGACTCCATGTCGTGAAATAATCTCCTTTACGTACAAACTCGCTAACTGATTTAAACTATAGCAGATCTTAATTGGTAGAAAATGTGCGGTCTTCGTAAGTCGATCCACGATAACCTAAATGGCATCATAACCTCTCTACGTAACTGGAAGTCCTACCACGAACTCCATCTTAATATGCTCCCATTTCCACTTCGGTATTTCCAATGGTTATAGTAAACCACTCAGCCGTTGATGCTTTGCTTTTACGCGTTGACAAGTCAAACATCTACTAATGCACTCTGCGACTTCCCGTTTCAAATTGGGCCACCAAAAATGTTGCCTCAAGTCTCGGTACATCTTAGTGCCTTTCGGATGAACGGAATACGTCGTATTGTGTGTCTCGTGCAAAATCTCTTCTCTTAACTCAGTTACTGCTAGTACCCACACTCTCCCTTCGAATCTTAAGATATCGTCTTTACTTATTCGAAATTTCCCTTCCTCATTTTCTGAAATCCTTTTCTTGATTTTCTCACATTCTCCATCTTTCTCCTGTGCTTCTTTTACTCTATCAAATAATGTCGGACAAGCTTCCATTACAAATAACTTCTCTTCAGACCTCTCTGGTCCCTTACCTGTATTTCCAATTTTTCCATTGCAATTATTAACTCTTCCTGAGTAGTCAATTGAATCAATTTCTCTCTTCCCTTCCTACTTAGTGCGTCAGCCACTACATTCGCTTTCCCCGGGTGATAAAGAATATCGCAATCATAATCTTTGAATAATTCTAACGACCTCCTCTGACACATATTCAACTCCTTATGTGTGAAGATATATTTCAGACTATTGTGGTCCTTCTATATCGAACATTTTTCTCCATACAAATAATGTATCCAAATCTTCAACGTAAAAACTATTGCCGCTAACTCTAAGTCATGAGTAGGGTATCGTTTTTCGTAATCCTTCAACTGTCGTGACGCATACATAATGACTTTTTCATGTTGCATTAGCACATAGCCCAGTCCTCTATGCGACACATCACTATACACCACAAATCCTCCCGTATCATCTGGTAATGATAACATAGGCGCCTCGCTTAATCTCTTCTTCAACTCATGAAAACTCTCTTCGTATTTGTCAGTCCATACAAATTTCACCACCTTCCTCGTCAGATTAGTCAACGGGGTTACTATCTTAGAAAAGTTCTGGATAAATCTTCGATAGTACCCAGCTAACCCTAAGAAACTTCTCACCTCCGTCGGTGTTCTTGGTTGTTCCCAATTACTTACTGCTTCGACCTTTTCGGGGTCTACTGAGATTCCATTCTCATCCACCACGTGGCAGAAGAATTGAACCTTCTTCTTCGGCGTGTTCTTCCTTTGTCTTCGAGTAGATCAAAATATCGTCGATGAAAACCACCACAAATTTATCCAAGTATGGCTTGAAAACTCGATTCATCAAGTCCATGAATGCTGCCGGAGCATTAGTCAACCCAAATGAAATTACAAAAAACTCGTAATGTCCATAACGGGTTCGAAACACAGTCTTTGGTATGTTCTCATCCCGCACTTTCAGTTGGTGATATCCTGTCCGTAGGTTAATCTTCGAGAAACATTTCGCTCCCTTAAGTTGATCAAATAAGTCGTCTATCCTTGGTAGCGGATATCTATTCTTGATCATTACTCTGTTCAATTCTCGATAATCGATATAGAGCCTCATCGATCCATCCTTTTTCTTCACGAATAACACTGGTGCTCCCCAAGGAGACACACTCGGTCGAATGTACCCCTTATCTAATAACTCTTGAAGTTGTATCATCAATTCCTTCATTTCTACTGGCGCCATACGATATGGAGCTTTCAAAATCGGTGTTGTTCCTAGTGCTAAGTCTATTACGAATTTGATTTCTCTGTCTGGCGGAAGACCAAGCAGATCATCTGGAAACACATCTTGAAATTCATTTACTATGGATATATCCTTAATTTCTACTCCCTTTTTCCGAGTATCTACAATGTAAGCTAAATAACCCACACATCCTCTCCTTAACAATTTCGTGGCCTGCATCATCGTAACGCAACACGATTGCTTAAGCGATGAGCTACTATAAAACACTACCTTAGACTTACTCAAAGTCTGAAGGTTCACACACTTGTTCTGACAGTTAATTATCGCCGCATGGTTATACAACCAATCCATTCCCAATATTACGTCAAATTCTCCCAGTCTAATTGGAATCAAGTCTATGCTTAGTTCATGCTCTCTAATGTTTGCGCGACAATTTCGATAAATATATTCTATAGGGATTATTTCCTTATTTGCAACTTCTACATTCAAAGAATCTTCTAAACATTCTCAGGGTGTACTAAGTTTACTAGCAAATTCTTCAGATATAAAGGAACAGGTCGCACCCGAATCAAATAATACATAAGGATTTATATTATTGATTGGGATTATACCTGACACCACGTCCTTCGCAGCTATTGCGTCCTTCGCATCTGTTTTAACCTTGTTGTTACATGTTTATTACACTAACACATCATTAGACCAAGGTATGTTGCTATCCCAGAACTGTAGCAGCAAGAGTCTCTGCCTCAGTTCAGTGTATGGTTTAGTTGCGCCATACACAGGCTTGGAACCGGCGCAACTGCGTTGGCACCAGCGTAGCTGCGTTAGCACCAGCGCAGCTGCGCTGGTGCACAGACAGAAACAGGAACGGCATGAACAATAGGCGTTTTTAGCCCAACTAACACGAATTTCACCCACAAAATAGTGAAATTAACATATACAATTGGTACAAAACTATCATAAACATGATTGCTAACATATTTAACCATTTAGAACAATTTAACAACACTTTTAACTATTTTAATTCCTCAATTTCCATGTTTTCATATGAAAACTCCATTTTTTGAGTTTCTTCACAAAATCATCACTGTAATCTCAGTTATATACCAAATCACTTCGTTCAAACTACGTTCTCTTCATTTTTTAACGAACTCGCATAAACAAGACTAAATTTTCAGTTTCACATAAAAATTGACCACTAAAATTGGTACTTACACAAGCCATATGAAAACTACAACACTATAATTCACTTCTTCCTTTATAAACAAAATTTGCATACCGTTCATGTTTAAACATAAACTCTAGCATTACAATTACATACAAATGCGATAATACAGTCATATAGCAATAATTCGAAAAGTATGGAATTCACAGAGTTTGAATTATTATTTTTTGTCGTAAACTCATCTATACACATACATATATATATATAATATGGACACTATGTAAATATACCTTCAATTAGCTTGCACAACCTTGCTAAACACATGATTCTGCTTTGGAAAACTCAAGAATTCTCTCTAAATTTTCTCTCTACTTCTCAAGCTTCTCTGAACTTCTCAGTATAGCCAATATAGACTAACTAATGCGTAAAAACCAAACTGATACTAATAATAATACGCATACTTATTGTTGTATCAGTTACAGAATAAACTTATATATTATATTTATTATTTTAATTTATTTTATTTATATTATTATAATTCAAAATTTAAAAATCCAAAAGCCATAAGGTTCCGTTCGGCAAAACTTTTTAAAAATTAAAGACTTAATATATTTAAGCCTTGTTTGGATTAAATTAATTTAAGACTACTTTAATTATTTTAATAAACCATTGAATTTATAATTTATAATCACATAGTATTTTATTTGAATTTCCATATCCAACATTAACCAAATAAATTAATTACACATTGTGACGCCCCCAAAATACGTATGCAACACCCATTCTGAGTCGCCAAATACATGGTACAAAAAGTAAACTACAACTTCAATAATACAATTGTCGTGCAAAATACGACAACACATACTGTGAGTTTAAATACAAATATTATCTTCTAGACAATATCCACACTCAAATAAGTCCTCATTACAATTATTCAAATACTATTTTACAGAAATAGTGAGGACTGCTAAAACATCTTTCTAGAACCATCACTCCATACCCCGACTAGATCCTGCTATGTTCTCACCTCCTGAGAAGAAAAATGGAACAAAAAGGAAAAGGGTGAGCTCAACTAGCCCAGTAAAGAATATTATGACTAAGATAATATACAACAAATTATCATTAGTATTCAACAGGGAAAAATCTGATAGAATATAATCGACAACAAGTTTTAGATCAACAACTGCAGCGGAAATAGCAAACCATTAGAAGAGTCAAGTAGAGAATGAATTCTACTATCTTCTAAGATTTAAAAGTCCATCATCAATATTTTATCCTTGTAACATCAATTAATAATCATCTTTAACCAAATATTCATCTTTGCACTACAGGCTAAAGATATTCATTTGTATCACCAGTCGGTCATGTTCATGTCAACACCTGTTCATCTTTGCACTACGGGCCAAAGATATTCATCAGTTAATCATTCATCTTTGCACTACAAGCCAAAGATATTCAGTAATATCATCATTTAGGACTGAGAATGATGAAAAATATCTTAAAAAAAATGAATCCAGTGAGACAGAAGGACAAATAGTAGGGATTCGTATAACAGTTTATCCAAGATCAATAATACTTCATAATAATCAATTGTGAAACAGAATTCAAAAATAAAGATCAAAACATGGATACAATCAAAGATAGTAAACATAATAGATATCTTGGACAAAAAGGGAAAATTTTATTTTTCGGTAAATAGTGCCGTATTCGTGAATAGTGCCTCCGACACAAAAAGTTTCAAATTTGATAAAAAGTTCATATCAATATTTCAACATAATGATATTGAAGAAAATAATATCATTTAAGAAGAAAACAATATCCCTTACCTCAAAATATCAGTACTTCTGGTCGGAATACCGGTATAAGGCTGAAAGAAACTTGCTCTGATGAATAGAAACTCTCAAAGTATCTAAATACTCACAAAATACACTCAATAATCTAGAGAGAGAAAGAGAGAAAACTTATTTCTGGTGTGATTTTCAATTCTAACTTAGCCCTCTATTTATAGGAAAAGGTTAGCACGCCGAAGCAGACTTAACCTATAACCTGATGGCTTTACCTGCTACTATTCAAGCCTACCAGATTTGAATAAAAATCTCAGCACATTTCTTCACCAACCAAGAGTGGGGCCCACCAATTCTAGAATTTTCCACCAAAATGATAAACTCTGAAAATTCAACAATTTCTAAACCAGTCATCTCGTAAAATTCATAACAAATCACACGTTCATTTTTAACGGTTCAAAATTTGTGGACATATACTCAACTTATATATGTATAACATATCCAAATATTACCACGATCCAACGTCCGGATTAAAAATTATAACCCCCGCAAAATATCTCAAAAACCCTGATTTTTAATACCTCCATTCCGACAAAAATACTGATAAAAACCTCAACATTAACTCCTTCATTTTTAACCACAAAAATATATCCCTCATTTATATCCACATAAAATAAATATTTCCTTATCATATGAATCAATAATTAATTATTCACAAATAATATTACAGAATCACATTTATGACAACTAGCACTACAAGAAAAAGCGCCATCTGCGACCAATAATATCAGCGACCGCCGTATCCGGTCGCTGCTAATAGTAACAGCGACTGCTATCTGTGACCGATAGGATTCTAGTCGCTAGTTCATATCAGCGACCGCATGCGGTCGCTGTTCGGTCGCTGATATGAATTTCCCTCCTAAAATTTGGTGCGAAACTTTGGCGGGGCGACCACTCTCTATCAGCGACCACGGTCGGTCGCTGATATGTCCACGTCATTAAATATTAGCGACCGCATGCGGTCGCTGATGGCGGTCGCTGATTCTCATGAACTTAATCAAGTTCAGCAGTTCGCTCGATCAGTACTGAAGAAAAAAAAGAGGGGGAGACACTGACGAGAGGGAGAAGAGGGAGTAGGAGGAGAAGAGAAGAGAAGAGGGAGGAAAACTACCGCTACTGCCGACACCTTCACCACCGACATCACCGGCTGACGCCTTCACCACCGCCGGTAACCCCTTTAATTAATCCCTAAATTAAACTATTTTTCTGTTATTTTTGATTGAATGGGCATGATTTGTTTTTCTGAAGATGTGAATGTGTTGATGTTCTGCTTCTAGATGCCATTTTCTTGAATTTTTTGGGTTTAATTTGAGTTTGACTGAAAATCCAAATGGGTTTGACTGAAAATCCAGTTTAATTTACAGTGACTTGTTCAAAATGGGTAAATTTACAGTGTCTTGTTCAAAATGGGTAGAACCCTAATGGGTATGAAACTTTTGGGATAATCAATGAATTTAAAAAGAGAGATTCTTTTATGAGTTGATTGATACCTATATGTATATATATACACACATACATCATATATGTATAATTTTGTAAGTATATACACACACTTTACACCACAAGAATAATTTGGGAACATGCATGATTAGGTTTCATGTTTTAATATGAGATTATCTAAAGTTGGATAATTTTTTATTACTGAATAACAGTTGTTGAAATTTGGAAAAATTTTGAATATAACATTACTGCTGAATATATTGTTGCTGAAATTTAGATAAATTGTTGTTGATATTGCTGAAATTGGGACAATTTTTGGGCTTCTTATTGTTGTTACTAATATTGGATTCTCCTAAATTATGCCCTGAAATTGGTCAAGTATGCATGCCCTCGTGCATGTGGATAATTCATATTATAGGGGAGACTCTGCCGAAATTTTTTCATATATAAGTCAAATGGCTATATAACTTGAACATTAGGGCTTAACCCAAAACCTTGGTTGTAATATATGATCATACTTATACCAATCCAATAACTTGAACATGAGTATGACATAAAACATAACTAGGAATTAAGTTTATCCATAATTCAATCAAGAAGAAGGTTCAAAGAAGTTTATCCATAATTCACAGTCGAGAAGACATACTTGTCTAAATCTTCATATATAAGTTAAATGGCCATATATGCATTCGTATTCACAGGGGCTAATAGTATGCCTTCTTCTGCAATCTTGATATACGCATCGTTATAGTTTCTAGAACACATTTCAAATTCCATTGGTTGTTCTTCAAACTTGACCATCAAGATATTTTCATCACCTAATGTCCTATCATATGCAGACCATGCATGATGCAATGATTCATATTCTACCCCTAGGAATCTATTGTCTTTAGGTTGTTTTGGCATGTATCCTTGTTCAATTCCCGAATAATCATATATGATGCACACTCATGTTATATATGTATATATACATCTATATGTATTTATAAGCATCATAAATGGGATTGAGCTGAATTGTAAATCTCTAACAAGGGAATACAATAAATTCATGTCAACATAGGTACCGTGCAATCATGGACCTCTATTTAGACCGTAGTTGGATGGCACGACGAAAGTCAAGTGCCCAGATAGGTGCTACAGCTGAATTTAGAGCTGGTTGCCAAGTATTTTTGGAGTATGCGTATAGTCACCCGGAATGTATGAATGGTAAGTCGCAGATACGATGTCCATGTTTGAAGTGTAAGAATGTAAATTATATGGATAGAGACATGATAAACTATCATTTACTTGTTTCTGGGTTCATGAGAAATTACGAAGAATGCTGGTGGGCACATGGGTAGAGAAGAGATGGTGGCATCACACAAGTACATAATTCTGGCAGTAGTACTCATCGTATGAATGAAATGGTTCATGATATTGCATGGCCAGATTTTGATTGGGAGCAAGGCAGAGAACAACCTATGAATTCTGATGCCAAAGAATTCTTTAAGTTGTTAAACGAGGGTAGCGAGCCATTGTGGCATGGTTGCACCAAACACACTATATTGTCTGCAGTGGCGACATTACTTAACATCAAGGCTGATCACAACATGAGCCATGAGTGTTTTGAGTCGCTCTTGAAGGCCATTAAGAGTATGTTGCCTGACGGTGAGAAATTACCTGGTAACTATTACTTTTGTAAGAAAATGGTGAAGAAGTTGGGTCTTGGATACCAAAAGATCGATGCATGTCCCAACGATTGCATGTTGTTTTATAAGGAAAATGAACAGATGACAAGGTGCACGTTTTGCAGTCATGATCGGTTTAGGCCTAATAAAGAGGGTGTGACTACAAAAAAATCAAGTATACCGTTTAAGATTCTAAGGTATTTTCCAATAACACATCGGCTAAAAAGATTGTACATGTCTTCAAGAACAGCTGAACATATGAGTTGGCATGCGAAATCTCCAGCTAAAGATGGAGAACTAAATCATCCCGCAGATGGGAAGGCTTGGAAAGATTTCAACTTAGCACATCCTGGATTTGCATTGGAACCTAGAAATGTGAGGCTTGGATTGTCCACCGATGGTTTCAATCCGTTTGGCCACTCAGCTGTTCCGTACTCATGTTGGCCTGTGATTGTTACTCCGTACAACTTGCCACCTTGGATGTGTATGAAACAGCCATACTTATTTCTTTCACTCTTGGTTCCTGGTCCTAAGAGTCCTGGAAAGAACTTAGATGTTTACTTGAGACCTCTTATAGACGAGTTGAAGGTATTGTGGGAGGATGGAGTACAGACTTGGGATGTTGCAACGAAAACAAATTTCAACCTTAGGGCAGCGGTTATGTGGACTATAAGTGACTTCCCAGCTTATGGTATGTTAGCTGGATGGAGTACACACGGGAAGTTGGCTTGTCCGTATTGTATGGAGCATACAAAGTCGTTTAATCTATCAAAAGGTCGAAAGCCTTGTTGGTTTGACTGTCATCGTCGGTTCTTACCGGTAGATCACCCATTTCGAAGAAATAGAGAACACTTTAGGAAAGGGAAAGTAGACAATGATATACCTGCACCGCGATTTTCGGGAACGGAGATGCGAGATCGTGTGATGAGATTGCCGGTTATCCCATTTGGTAAGGTTGATGCCACAAATATAATCAATGGGTTTGGCGAATCTCATAACTGGGTTCGGAGAAGCATCTTTTGGGAACTGCCTTATTGGTCTACAAATTTGATTCGTCATAATCTAGATGTGATGCATATTGAGAAGAATGTGTTTGACAATGTGTTTAACACTGTGATGAATGTTACGGGGAAGACAAAAGATAACGATAAGGCACGTTTGGACATGAAAGATATTTGTAAGCGTCCCGGATTAGAACTTTACGAATCTCCTAATGGTAAGATTGTCAAACCGCATGCAAAGTACACATTGTCCAAAAAGCAAGTTGAAGATGTATGCACATGGGTTAAGTCTCTGAAACTACCAGATGGATATGCATCAAACATTGCAAGGTGTGTTACGGGTGGGAAATTGCAAGGGATGAAGAGTCATGACTGTCATGTGTTCATGGAGAGGCTCATGCCTATAGCATTTCGGGATCTGCTTGATAAACCAATATGGGATGCTTTGACGGATCTTAGTCGTTTCTTCAAAGACTTATGTTCAAAATCATTAAATGAGAAGGACATGTCTGTACTTGAGAAGAACATCATAGAGATCACGTGTAAACTGGAAAAAATATTCCCACCTGGTTTTTTTGACTCCATGGAGCATTTGCAAATCCATCTTCCCTATGAAGCTCGTGTTGGGGGTCCAGTTCAATATAGATGGATGTACCCTTTCGAAAGGGTGATGGGAAACCTTAAGAGAAAGGTTAAGAATAGAGCTTATATCGAGGGGTCGATATGCGAGGCATACAGTTTCGATGAGATATCTACGTTTGTCTCAGACTATTTTCCGGACGAAGTCTTAACAAAGGCCAATCGAGTATCGAGACATGATGATGGGGGAAATGTTGAACTAAATGGTCGACTATCTGTATTTGGTCTATCGGGCCGCGCTTATGGAAAAGGGAAGCGCATATTCCTCTCTGAGCAAGAATTACATGCTGCACATACTTACATTCTTCTCAATTGCGAGGAGATTGACGAATTTGTGAGGTACACATGTAAACTTGATAATTTATCTTTTAAGTTGACAATTTATTCCAATATGTTAATGTTTATAACATGGTATAGATTGTACGATGACGAGTTAAAAGTGAAGCATCCCGGCATAACTGATAAAGATGTTCAAATCAATCGGGATAAAAACTTTGCACTTTGGCTAAAGGACAAAGTAAGTTTAATTTTTAAGCACGTAATATATATATATACTCCATGTTAACTATGACTTCATTTAATAAGATGGAGTTTTTGTAGGCTTTGACTAAGGGATCAACGATTCCGGCTAATGTACAAGTCCTAGCTATGGGACCAGACAGGGACCAAGTCACCCGCAATGGTTACAAAATAAATGGTTGTGAATTTCACACAAAGGCATATGAGCACGGTAAAAGAACAACGAACTCTGGAGTGTGTGTCCAAGGAGATTGTTACAATGAGCTTGGTCGTGCCTTTTATGGGGAGTTGGAGGAAATCGTAGAGTTGTCGTACAAGGGCACGTACGGTGGTCATATTCACTTGTTCAAGTGCCATTGGTTTGATTCAGAAAAAGGGATACGTGTTGACAGACATGGAATCGTCGATATTGACCTCCATAGGTCTGCGTACTCCAACGAACCGTTTGTATTACCAACTCAAACAATACAAGTATACTATACTCCTAGTCCAGTTAGGAAAAGGGATAGACCGCCTACAGATTGGCAAGTTGTAATTCATACTCCCGCGCGTAGTCGTGTCCAAGTAATAGACGGGGATTTCTACCAAGAGGAAATGCTTCAGAGACCTCCTATAATAAATATAGAGGACAACAATGATGTAATCCAGTTAGAGGGTGGAGATGAACCTGATGAATTGGATCCCGAGACAGTTATTGTGCAGGATGACAGTGATATTGAGAAAGAGTTATTGACTGACACTGACACAGAATCTGAAGAAGATGGTTATGAATCTCCGATACTTGTACAAAATGATTCTGACTCATCAGACAACGATTTTCATTAAAATGTATGTTTAGTTTTAATTGTACAAAATGTATGTTTATGTTCATGTTCATGTTTAGTTCATAATTATGTACCTTTCATTTATGTTCTCTATATAGGAATGTTCTCTATATCCTTAACTATATCATTTATAGTTGTTGTAGTTAACTATTTTGCAGTCATGTTTATGTACCTTTCACTTATGGTAATCGTAGTTAACTATTTCATACAATTAATTGTCATTCATAATTTCATACTAACATCCTAATTTTTTTTATTTATAGATGTCTTCTGAACCTGTTGCACGAAAGCGCGGGTTGGGTCGGGGCCCTAATCATGTGCCGAAGGCCCCGGCTAATCCGGATGATCGCATTCTTATACAGATCCGTCCTCCTCCAGAAAGCACGTAAGTTAAACATCGTGTATATATAAAGGTTTAATATTTCCATTGTTATAAATATATTTTAATGTAAATTATTGTATATTGTAGTGATTTTCAAGATAGTAAAATTGTGAAGTGCATTTCACAATTATGCTTACAGAACTGGCCTACGCCAGTGATTACATGGGCGAGCACACCTCTCGCCCATAAGGATGCAGTTTGGGCTGAATTTCAGGTATATTTATTTAATCACTCTGATAGATAATACATAGTTAATCAACTAATAGTTTAGTAATGTTGGATTATGGTATTATAGTAGTTTTAATATTATTATTGTTGTTTTATTTGCAGAAGCGGTATAGATGGGACGACGCACATGCATCAGTTATTCAAGCACTGTTCTGGCAGAAGTGCGCCGTCCGGACTAAAGATAATCTAAACAAAGAACGACAGAAAGCCCTGCACAATGCTGAGATTGACCATCCAGGACAGGGTGAGCAGTATATGCATGAGCATTGCCCCTGGTGGTGCGCACATCCCATATGGGTGCAGATGTGTGAGCAGTGGAGAGCTGAGAGCTGGGTCAAGAGACGTAAGACTGCCGCCTCGAACAGATCCTCAGGTGTATCTGAAGGCGAAAAGGCAAAAGGCACGTACAAGGGCGGCAGTATATCTCAGCTGCAACATATTGCTGCTAGGGTACGTATGTATAACAAGCTTATTGGCTTAGTTATTTGTCTTTATGTTTACAGTCATGTTTTGTAGCTAAAATATCATATGTTTACATATTAATATGAGAACATGAACTGTAGGAGTCTGAGTCTCAAGGTCAACCTATCAATTGGTTAGATGTGTATGTGGCCACCCGTGATGGTCTGCCTGATGCTGTTCAGATAGCGGTAATAAGTTAACTTTAAATATATTATAGTCATGTTTTTTAGCATTTCGTATTTATTTTTAACTATTTATTTGTTGACCTTCTGACAGGACACTTATAAGGGCTTAATGAACGAGCGCTATCCTGAAGGCACCCCGCGTCCGGCGATTGATCAAGAATTGTGGGAGAGGGCGTCCGTCGTGAAGAAAAATTATGTTAAAGGTCAAGGACAAAGACGACGCCCGACCATCAGTGGCACAGGCAGCTCTGCTACCCAGTCTACACAGTCTACACAGTCATCAGGTCATCCAGCCTATCATACTCCTGCTGACTGTGTGAGAGCGATCTGTCAAAATCGTGATCTTCTTCTTATACTGGGCGGGCATCTGCATTCTCTGAATCCTGATGACTTGGCAAAGGCAGTGGCGGAAGCAGCAGCATCACAGCATCAGGGTGGCGACCAGGTACTTTTAATGTTTCATTACGTACATTGTCTATTATTTAGCTTTCCCCAAGTCATAGCAGTATCAACACATGTAACATATATGTTTTATTCTTTTGTTAATTACAGGGTACTAATTTGAATGATCCATGAAGAGCTAGACCAGTCATGCATGTTAGATTTGTAAAGCCTTGTTAGACTTGTTTTTTAGATTTTTAAAGCCTTGTAATCTTTTAAACTACTTATCTTTGGACTGTATTGGTTTACGATTCTATTATATGGATGTTTACGATTGTATTGTGTTGTGTTGATTTAGATTCATTCTTTGGACTGTATGTATGGATGGATGTTTATCATATAGTAGTTATCATGGATGGATGCTTATATATACTGCTGTGTGTTGGGATAAAAAGCAGGTACAAAGCAGGTTATTTTTGGGAAATCAATAAAACAGGAAAAATATTTAAAAAAAAAACAAAGTCAGCGACCGCGTGCGGTCGCTGATACAGTATTAGCGACCCAGTAAGGTTCGTCTACTTCAGCGACCGCATGCGGTCGCTATTACCAGTCGCTGACACGTGTACCACATCACGTCTGACGCATGACTCAGCATGAGTCAGAATAGCGACAGCTGAGGTCGCTGATTGCGGTCGCTAATAATGCGGTCGCTATTGTTGGTCGCTGATGTCTTTTTAGCGACAAGATTTTCTGCGACTACTATTAGCGACTGCATCCGGTCGCTGATACCCATCTGCGACTATATGCGGTCGCAGATGTGCGGTCGCTGATAAGCCTTTTTGTTGTAGTGTAGGCCGTTCCTAGGAAAGAGGGGGCTTTTCAATAAGAATTTCTCCTTACTGGCGCGTAATTAGATGACCAAACCTCTCCTTAGACAGAACTTTTTAGACATTGTCAATAATGTTATCTAATAATATTATTCAAATAATATGAATTATTGATCTGATATTGGGAAATATTGTGCAGTGACAATTATTGAAACAAAAATAATATAAAATATCAATACAGCAATTATTGAATCAATAAAATAAAATATTGAACAGTAACTACTGTAACAATTATTGAGTAGTGCCTTCCTTCGTAATAATCAATAATTCAAAAATACTGTACAATCCGTGTGCTACTGTGCAACCACGCGTATTACTGTATTTTAACCACCGGGTATTCCAATAGTGTTAACAGTAACAACTACGCCGTTATTTATGAAAACTCAATTTTTGTCGTTATCTTCTTCCAATCATTTTCCGTTATGGGACCTACAAATAGCTGCGTCGTCGTACGAATATTCCCCGACAGAAAGAATATTCCACGACCACACGAATATTCACCGACCAAAAATGAATATTTTATAACCACTTGCTTTTTTAAAATATTTGCTTATTTTACCCATAACAAACCATATTAATCAAATCAACCTTTTCTATTCCAAAATAATAAATAGAGGAAATTTAATTTCATTTATTAATAAGTTGGGGTCTTACAACCTCCCCTCCTTATGAAATTTCGTCCTCGAAATTTACGTACGTACCTGGTGTTTCGAAAAGGTGAGGATACCTCGCTTTCATTTCTGATTCCAACTCCGAGGTCATTTCTTTAATAGCATGGTTTCTCCACAAAACCTTAACTTGTGGTATAACCTTCGTGCGTAGAACATGCTCTTTCCTATCAAAGATCTTAACAGGTACCTCCTCGTACGTTAAATCTTCTGCTATCTCGTCTAGTTCTAACTCAATTATGTGGTTCGGGTCTTTCACATATTTACGAAGCACAGATATGTGAAAAACATTATGAACACGAGACATGCTTGGAGGTAATGCGAGTCTATAGGCCACATTTCCTATTCGGTCAAGAATCTCAAATGGACTACAAATCGTGGATTGAGCTTTCCTCTCTTCCCGAATCTTGTAACTCCCTTCCATGGTGCAACACATAACAATACATGATCCCCAATATTGAATTCTACATCCTTTTGATGAAGATCAGCATAACTCTTTTGTCGATCTTGTGCCGTTTGTATACGTTGTCGAATTGTTTGGATCTTCTCTGTAGTTATGCGTACCAATTCTGGTCCCAACAATGTTGTTTCACCCACCTCGTTCCAGCATACTGGAGAACGACACTTTCGTCCATATAAGGCTTCAAATGGAGCCATACCTATACTTGCCTGATAACTGTTGTTGTAGGAGAATTCCACCAGTGGCAAGTACTTATCCCAACTTCCTTTGATATCTAGAACACAGAGTCTTAATAGATCTTCAAGGGTTTGAATAGTCCTCTCTGATTGCCCGTTCGTTTGAGGATGGTATGCTGAACTAAATCGTAAATCCGTGCTCATAGCTTTCTGCAAGCTAACCCAAAATCGTGAAGTGAATCTTGGGTCACGATCCGACACTATAGATACTGGCATGCCATACAATCTCACAATCTCATTCACGTACATACTAGCAAGACGTTCAAGGGAATAAGTCTCACGTATAGGCAAGAAATGGGCAGACTTGGTTAATCTATCAACAATGACCCAAATCGCATCTATGCCTTGAGAAACCTTGGGAAGACCTGTAACGAAATCTATGGTAATGTGTTCCCACTTCCATTTCGGGATCTCAAGTGGTTGCAATGGACCCTTTGGAACTTGATACTCCGCCTTTACATGTTGACAAGTTAAACACCTCGAGATAAACTCTGCGATCCCTCTTTTCATATTGCTCCACCAAAATGTACGTCGAAGATCGTGATACACTTTGGTACTCCCAGAATGGATTGCAAACGGTGTGTTGTGTGCCTCCATCATTATTCTATGCTTCAAGTCAAAATCGTTAAGAACACAAAGTCTGGAGTTGACTCGAAGTATTCCTTCTTCATCGATTCTTGCTTCTGGAATATCACCTTCTTGCACTTTCTTCTTCATACGCATCAGCTCTATGTCCGTAGCTTGAGCGGCTTTAACTTTATCAATTAAAGTCGATTCTACTCGTATATTTGATATCATCATGTGGGTACTTGGAGCCTTCATCTTTATCTCCATCCTTTGCAAATTATACAAAATGGGCCTTTGTGTTAACACCATTGCACTCGTACCCGCGTATGATCTTCTACTCAATGTGTCAGCTACTACGTTCGCTTTTCCAAGATGATATTGGATGGTATGATCGTAATCTTTCAACAACTCAAGCCAACGTCGTTGCCGCATGTTAAGTTCCTTTTGGGTGAAGAAATATTTGAGGCTTTTATGATCCGTATAGATCTCCACTTTCTCCCCATACAGGTAGTGTCTCCAAATCTTCAATGCAAAAACGACTGCTGCCAACTCCAAATCATGAGTAGGATAATTCCTCTCATATTCTTTGAGTTGTCGCGAGGCATAGACTATGACTTTCCCATGTTGCATGAGAACACATCCTAACCCTTTGCCTGAAGCATCGCTGTAGATAACAAATCCATCCAAACTAGATGGTATTGTCAAAACAGGTGCCGAAATGAGTTTCCTCCTGAGTTCTTGAAAACTCTTCTCACAATCCTCGCTCCAACCGAATTTTGTATCCTTCCGAGTCAGCTGAGTTAACGAAGTAGCAATTCTAGAAAATCCTTCCACGAATCTCCGATAATACCCAGCTAAGCCCAGAAAGCTACGTACTTTGGTCACCGACTTCGGTTACTCCCAACTTTGTATGGCTTCAATCTTCGCCGGGTCGACAGATACTCCATGTTTTGACACCACGTGCCCAAGGAATGCTACTTCCTCAAGCCAGAACTCGCATTTCTTCAATTTGGCATATAGCTTGTTTTCACAAAGCCTTTGCAGTACCAGCTTCAAATGGCGCTCATGATCTTCACGGCTTTTGGAATTGATGAGGATGTCATCAATAAAGACAACAACGAACTGATCTAAATATTCTTTGAATACACGGTTCATCATATCCATGAAAGCAGTAGGAGCATTAGTCAATCCAAAAGACATGACTAAGAATTCATAATGTCCGTACCGAGTTCTGAAGGCAGTCTTTGGAATATCCTCAGTTTTAATCTTCAGCTGATGATATCCATAACGAAGATCGATCTTTGAAAAGAATTATGCTCCTTGCAACTGGTCAAATAGGTCATCAATGCGAGGTAGCGGATACCTATTCTTGATGGTGACATAGTTCAATTCCCTATAGTCGATACAAAGTCGCATACTCCTGTCTTTCTTCTTTACGAATAAAACAGGAGCACCCCAAGGAGATGTACTAGGACGAATAAAACCGATGTCTAATAACTTCTGTAATTGGACTTTTAACTCCTGAAGTTTAATAGGAGCCATTCGATATGGGGTTTTAGAAATAGGCTTTGTATCAGGTTCAAGGTCAATAAAGAATTCAATTTCACGTTCTGGGGTAGACCAGGAAGTTCTTCAGGAAATACATCGGGAAATTCTCTAACAATAGAAATATTATTCAAATCTGACTTGTCTTTGTTCAAATCCATAACATGGGCTAAGAAAGCTTGGCATCCGTTTTTCAATAAACGAATAGCTTTTTGGCTTGATATGACAGTGACTGATTTTAGTGGTTTAGTAGTTTGAATTCGTATGACAGGTTGGTTAGGAATATGAAAACTAACAACCTTACGAAAATAATCAATTTTAGCATGATGAGTGGTTAACGAATCAATTCCTAAAATCACATCAAAAGCAAGTGTCTTTAAAGAGATAAGATCAACATGTAATGTGATAGTGCCAACTTGGATCATGCAAGATTTATAAACTATAGATGTAACGAAGGTTTCACCCAACGGAGTTTCAACAGATAAGTCAAAGTCCAATTTCTCCGGAGTCAAGTTTAAACGTTGAGCACAAGCGGGAGAGATAAAAGAATGGGTAGAACCGGTATCTAATAAGGTATAAACTTCGCAAGAGTTTATGATTAGCTTACCCGTGATCACCTCGTTTGGGTTCCTCACATTTTGGCCAGTACGACAAACGCTCTTCCAGGAACCGCTGATTTCAACTTATCCGGGACAGCCCTTGGAGTCACCATCCCCGTTGAACATGGTTTTGCTATAGAACAATCCCGAGCTATGTGGCCTTCCTTTCCATAGTTGTAACATACCTTGGA
The DNA here is from genome assembly GCA_016801055.1 of Panax notoginseng. Taxonomy (NCBI): domain Eukaryota; kingdom Viridiplantae; phylum Streptophyta; class Magnoliopsida; order Apiales; family Araliaceae; genus Panax; species Panax notoginseng. Next base: position 57,103,556 of record CM029016.1, read on the forward strand.
TTGTTGTGGACAGTTTGGGCTGATATGTCCCTCTTTCCCGCATTTGTAACATCTAACTGGCGGTCGTTCTCCTCCCCTAGAATTTGTTGTTGGTGCTGGTGTAGCTGCTGATGTCTTCCCGTTATTGTTGAATCTCCTCTTTCTAAAATTTCCACTTGACTCACATCTCTTATTATCATGGCCACGATGACCACCCAAGTGGTTACCACCTTTGTTCGTATTTTTCCCTCCTCGTTGGTTATCATCGCTCTGATGACTGCTGTCACCGGTATGACCTTGGTTGTGGTCCTTCGGTTGCACATACTCATTATCTCGTTCTAATAATTGATCCCTATTTATAATATCTGAATATAAAGAAAATTTATGAGAGATAAGATATTGCCGAATCTCGGGTTTTAGACCTCTTAGAAACATCCTTGTCATTCGTTCCTCATTTTCGACCAAAGGAGGTGCAAACCTGGATAACTCTGCAAACTTCGCCTCGTACTGGGACACCGTCATATTGTTTTGTTCCAGTCTGATAAACTCCATCTCCTTCATATGACGAATACTTTCAGGAAAGTACATGTCATTGAACAGTTTCTGAAATGTTTCCTAGGACATGTTAAGTGCGTCAGGCTGGGTACGCTTCACAGACTCCCACCAGTAGTCTGCCTCACCGCGGAACATAAAGGTGGCGAATGGAACCTTCTGTTCCTCTGTGCATCCCAAGATATCGAATATCTTGGTAATTTGCTTGACCCACGTTTCCACCATGATCGGATCCGGCTTTCCCTTAAATTCTGGTGGTCCCAATTCTTTGAACTGCTTGGCTGTGACAAACCGCGCATTGTTATCATTTTCACCCGTATTCTGCACACGAGTCTCCCTCGACTGATTTTGCATGAACTGCAAAAAGCTCCTAAACATTTCATCATTCATAGTTTGCTCGGTAACGTTGTTTACAGGAGGAATTGTAATAACCCGATATTTTTTATATAAGTAGATAAGAAATTTTGCATTTAAATTTTTTTTTACAATGAGAATAAGTGTCAAGTATTGTGATGTTAAATGCTAATATATTTATTACTTGAAAAATTAGAAATAATTTTAGAATTATTAATTACTACAAATTATATTCTTATGGTAATTAATTTCTGTAAGCAGAAATGTTTTTATTATTTATTTTCCATGAAAATATAATTTATATATTATTTAAATAATACATGAAGTGACAATTAGAATTATAACAATAAATATGTTATTATATGAATTTGTTCAGAATATTTAAGTTAATTATTTTAACTTGATTATTGATGTTGTGTACGAAGGATAAGTCAGATATGAAATCCAAACCCTAAACTTGGATTTTTATTCAGGAATGAGAATAATAATGTAATATTAATTATATTTTAATTTTCAGTGCTTAAATATATACCGTATATCTGTAGACTGTTAATGTTGGTCAATTGTGGTAAATTGGATCATAACCTAATATTGTGTTGTGAAACCCTAATTGTTAAACTCAATTATGAGTTAAGACTGAGTAGTAATTGTGTTATATGAATTCTTCTGCGTATTAAAATTTCTGTAATTAGAAGAAACCCTAATTATTATTTTATGATGATAATTAGGAAAAACCTAATTATTTATTTGAAAACCCTAATTGCAAATTTTAGAAACCCTAATTATTATTTTGTGAATTATAAAGATAATTAGGAAAACCTAATTAATTTGGGAACCCTAATAATATTTAGGAACCCTGATTTAAAAACCTTAATTTCTATTAAAAATCCTAATTTAATTAGTATGTTTTAAATTGTATTACACTTTAGTGTATTATTAGTGAATTATTGTGCATTATTGCTATCAAAGCATGGCAAACATCGTACACTACCAATTTAGCATCCAAGACTCAATTATATTCAGATTCAATCAACCATTTTGAGCATTCAATGCATCTAATTTGATTTATATATAGATTGGAGAGAGAATTAAGGCATTTTGTACACTAAAAATTGCCCAACTCTCATCCTTGAGCTTCTCTCTCTAAAACCTACGAATTATTGTAGTATTTCAGTCCCAAAACAAAGCCCTACTACCAATCATAACAAATCATAAGCCAAAAATCAAGAATCGAAGCTTAGAAAAGGTATAAACTCTAGCTTGATTTTTTAAAAAAAATTTGGTGTTAGATGTTATGTTTAAATGTTAGAACATGTTTATTATAGTGTCTAAGGATGATCTGGATTGCTAGATGTTGGATCCATAACATTTAGAAGCTCGAATTTGAAGATTTTCAAAATCTAGAAATTTCATTTTCTGTGATTTTTTGGCAAATGTCAAGCCTTATATCTCTGTGATCTTTAATGTGTTTTGTATTCTAAAAGTTGATATGTGTAGCTTGTTATGTGGTCTTTAATCTCTAAAACGAATCAGGTCCATATCTATTTTGGATCAAAAGTTATTTAAGGTCAAAGTGGGTTGACCGGCATTGACCGGCCGTTCTTCAAACCCAGAAAATATTCTAAGTGTCAAGAAAATATTTTTTTTGGCAAATGTCAGAGCTTATAAATCTTTGCTCGATCATTATTTTTGTTGTTTAAAAGTTGTTATGTGTAGTCGGATATGTGGTATTTAATATGCAAAAAGAATCAAGTTCATAGCTTTTGTAGATCGGGAGTTATTCATGGTCAAACTCGTTGACCGAAAACGCTGAAGAACACAAACCCAGAATTTTTTTGAGCAGATTCCGTGTTGAAGTTTGACTAGATAGATCTTGCTCATGTTATGATATTAATGTGTTATGATGCTTTGTAGTTGTAGTCCTATATGTTGTCTACACACTCCAATTGATAGATCACACAAACAATACACAGATTGGAAGTTATAAGGATCCAAAGTAGGCACCTTGATTGTTCTTCAATCGAAGAACAACCTTGTCAGACTTTTTGATGGCTAATAACTCTTAGATCTGATGATTTTTAGTCATGATGTTTGTTGGTTATTGTAGTATTACATGAGCACTACAAGATCCAAGTGTTAGATTTCCTAGAAACGTAATGAATTGAGAAATATAATCGGTCAAACTAGGCACCTTGATAACTACTTTGTCAGTATTCTTGAGGCTCGAGAACACCTAAGGCAACAGATAAGCGTCGCTAAAGCCTTTAGCGATGGTTTTGATATATTTCAAAATTTTCAATTTCTGAAAATTCCGAAAATGATTTAAAAATTAGAAAAATTAGATTTTAATTATTAAAAATACTTAATAAATTCTGAAAAATTATTTTAAAGTCTGAAAAATAGTTTTTAACTATTTTGAGTATATTTCAAAAATATTTAGTATTTTTGGAATATAAAAAAATATTTATTTATTTAATTATAATATTAAATAAATTATTTAAAATGATTTTAATTCATGAAAAATCATGAAAAATTATATTATTGTGTTAGAAAATATTTTAAGTTATTTTTAATGAATTTTAATATTTTGTGATAAAATTTCATTGATTAATTAATATTAATGATGTTTAAGTTATTTAATAAATATATGAAATAATTATGGAAAATAGAATTAATGATTTTAAAAATTATTTATAGTATCATAAAAATATTTTGAGTTATAAAATATGACTTTGAATATTTTGTCATGAAAAATATTATTAATTTAATATTAATGATATTAATCTAATATTGATGATATTTAGTTTATTTAATAATTATATTAAATAAATAGTTTAAAAATAGTTTTATTTAATTAAAAATTATTTAAAAAGGATATAAATGAATTTAAAATATTTTAAGTTATAATAAATGACCTTTAATATTTGGATAAATAGTGCATTAATATTTTAATATTAATGGTAATTATTTAAAAATGATTTTAAATGTTTTAAAAATTATTTAAGAGTAATATAAATGTTTTAAAAGCATTTTGAGTTATTATACATAACTTTAATATTTTGACAATAATTTCATTAATAATTTAATATTGATTAAATGTTAATGATAATAGAATTATTTGATGTTTAAATCATTTAATTATGATTCCAATGTTTGAAAATTCTTGATAAATTATAATAAGTGTTTAAAAATTATTTTAAATCAATTAAAAATAATATGACTGATACTTATGAATATTGAGATACAGAATAGAGTCTTAGACTCAATAATTATCCAATAAAGCTGTCGATACACCAACATATTTTAGAAATTCATTTAAACTGAGATAGTTTTACTGTATTAATGATTAATTATGATTCAATAACTGTTGGATATGTGTGATAATGTGATTAGGTTATGTGCTGACTGCGAAATGTAGTACTATGTGTTATAGTATATTATTCTAATCGAACGAATGATCTTATTACTGATAGGTCGCTGTATAAAAGATTAATCTAAGTTACGTTATTGTAAGCAGCAGCTCAGGCAAGTATCCTACCCTTGCATTTCCTTTATGCAAATGGACATGAGTAAGAAGTTTCAGAATTAAATTATTATTATGCTATATTATCAACTCTACTGCGACATATTCTATATCCGCTCATTGTTTATCAACATGTTAGTATATGGTAATTCAGATATATATTAGGTTCGTTAATTTCTATAAAATGGTTATATAAGTGTCCCCACTTGGATAATCATTGTATTTAATCACATGTTCATATACCTTTGTCAATTACCCTTATATATATATATATATATATATATATATATATATATAAGATAAAACATTTGCTTTAGAACCCAGACAAGTATGAACATCCCTTACATAGGAAAAACTTTTATGCGCCCAAGGCGGAGAGAGTTCTTAAAATGTAGTATTGATCAATGCAGGACACAACGGGCTGATCACCCCCGTGTCCGTAAGTTATGACGGTTTGCAGATGAATTTCTGTTTAACCTTTTTGAAAAAGAAAACAATGTTCATGATATGTCACTTAACCCTACTTATAGTTAATACGTAGTTTTAAAAATGTGAAAGAGAGTTGTTATGTTATTATTATTCTTGGTACAACTTACTTCAGAACTGTTGATTCGTTGTAGAAGTGTCTTTTAAAGAAAACATTTAATTCTTTCAGCTAATATATATTATTGTTATTACTTGCTGGGCACTCAAATGCTCATTCTTGCTTAATTTAAATGTTTTCAGTTAAGTTTAAAGAACCAAAAAGCTCGTGCAGAAACAAAGGAAAAGGAAAGCTAACTGAATAAGATTTGTGGTAGTTGCTGTAATAGTTTATATTATTAAGACAATGATATATATATATATAATATCATGTATTGTATGGAATGTACTTTAAGGTCTCGTACCTGGGGAGATAAACTCTGATAATTATGTAAATTAAGTTGTTATTCATAATATTGTTATTATTATTCGTAGAATTCCGCTCATAGAAATGGTATCGTGAAGCACCGAGTTCGGGTTTCAAGTACCCAAATTTGGGGGCGTCACATGTTGGTATCAAAGCTTTAGGGTTAGAAACCTTAGGTGGGATCGACCTTAGGCTATAACCTTAGGACAGGGGGAAACGTTGAAAATACAAATAACTCATATAGAGTTTTAAAAGGAGATAAATTGAATAAATTCATCGTTGAACAAAATAAAAGATAACTCTTATAAAACTATTGTTTGCTGTGTGTATATACTATACGCTAATCAGGATAATTTATGTGTGTAGATGTCTGGTGGAAAAGGATTGTTATGGGCTTATAACTTGAAGAAGAATCAGATCCATACACCCGAGCTAATATCGAAGCCAATATCTGAAATAAAGGCTCACAATGAAACTAACTCGGACGAGGTGGTTATTGTGAAAAATGTAGTACCAGATCTAGAAATGGTGAAACTGACATATAGTGATACGGATACTAAAGTTGAAGCTGATCAAGCATCAACGGAGGTGCAAGATTTGAGGAACAAGGTTTCTTCTTTGAAAAAGTTGTGGGAAATAGAAAAGCTGTTGAATATTCAACTGCGTCAGGCGTTAATAGAAACAATGGAAGAGCAGGATAAGCTTAAAATCCAAATTGATCAGTTAAGAGCCTCAAGCAACACATCGTGTGCAGCTCCGAGAGATAAGGGAAAAAGAAAGATAGAAGACCATGTGTGACAACCCCAAAATAGGTTCATTCCATCCAACCTATTCTGAGTCGCCAAATACATGGTACAGAAAACAACTACAACTTTATTACAACAATTGTCGTGCAAAATACAACAACACATATGCTATGAGTTTGGATACAAATATATACCAAATGTGACTCATGTTCCAATCGTGGACATCACCTCACAATAACACCTTACATAAAGGTATAGTCAAAAACTGTTTTAGAAATTAGAATCTTTGGGAAGTGCTCAAGGAAACCTTCGTACATGGGAGGCCACGCATCTAGGTTATGATAGATATCATATGGCCACAGAATTATCCTTGGTTGACCCAATAGACCCCAAAGAAAAACGAGAAGATTACTATCATATTCTTCCCAATGGTGAGTCTTCTCTTGACTTATCATTATCTCCACTGTCTCTAATTGAGAATTATACTTCAAACAAACACCAAGATTATATAGGTAGTGCTTGTAGATATACTCAGCAAGTGGATGAGCATAATCATGTCTTATGATGACACGAGGTTGTATGTCGTTAGACATCTTGTATGATAGTGGCAAAACACCCTTCCAACGTTGGGTTCGCCTCACCCTATTTTCTTCACCAAATATAACTACTAAATGATGACCACCGTTCTATTTCCTTGTTACCCTCGCTCGACCCAGCTACACTCTTATTACCTGAAAGGAATTGTGAAGCAAAAGGGTGAGCACAACTAGCTCAGTAAAGAATATCATGACTAAAGATAATTCAATTATCAATAGCCTTCATCAACAATAAATCAGAGATTTAGAACATATGGTAAATGATAAAAATTTCAACCATAGTTGCAGCGGAACGAGCAATCCATTAGAAGAGTCAAATAGACTATAAAGTCTATTATCTTCTCCATGTTAAAAATCCATCAACAATGTTTTATCCCTGTAACATCAATCAACAGTTCCTTTCCACAATCATATGAATAACTCATAATCATAATTGTGGTTCTAAATTCCTCTTCTCATCCAGGACGAAGATAATTTTCATCACCTGTCTTTACCTGAAACATCAAAGATCATGGTTATACCAAATCACAGTTCCTGTTCATAATCATACTAATAACTTCATCTTTGCACTACGGGCCAAAGATATTCATCAACAAACCATCTTTGCACTACGGGCCAAAGATATTCAACAACAGTTCATCTTTGCACTATTGGCCAAAGATATTCAACAACAGGTCATCTTTGCACTACGGGCCAAAGATATTCATCAACAATTCATCTTTGCACTACAGGCCAAAGATATTCATCAATATTTCATATTTGCACTACAGGCCAAATATATTAATATCTCAAAGAAATATATAATCATTTCAGAATTTATATAAACAATAATTATAACCATGTTGATCAATTCACCTTTGCACTTAAGCTAAAGATATTCACTTATAAATTCAATGGTCATGATCATACCAGTCACAATTCAACTTTGCACTACAGGCCAAAGAGAACCCTAGTCATGATCATACCAATAATCTACCCATCTTTACACTCCAGTGAAAGAGAATTTCAACATCAGGGTTATAAAAATGTTATATATGATGATAAAAATAATATGATCAACATATAGTTTTAATCTCAAGAGTAATATTCGTAACTCATGAATAGTAAATCGTGAATAGTAACTCATGAATAGTAACCCCGACACAAAAGATAAAAATTCTACAATAAAATCCATACCAATATTTCGGTATAATGATATTGAAAGAATAACATTACTTAAATTTATAAACAATTTATTTTAATTGTTTACACTTTACTAATTAATGCATTTAATCATCATAAAATGCCAACTCTTACAATTTCATCATCAATAACCAAAACCCTCATCAAAAATCTGCATATACCTCATATAGGATTCTCAAGCCATAAAATCCTATTTTCCAATTTTCTTTCTTCACAAAACATATTTAATTCATTTACTCATAACTAGACTATTTTCATAAAAATACCAAATCAGTTCCAAAAATATTTCTTTTCTGGGATTTAGCATAATATAGTCCCATAGTGAACATATATTTTTCTCAGAATTTTTAAAAGTCATTTACTATTTTTCATATGGCCAAAATAGCCGAATATTTAGACATTTATCAAAAATTGTACTTTTGTCTAAAAATTCTGAAATTTACAGAGTATACTTCTATCATATACATGTACTCCCAATAAAAATTTCATCAATTTTGGAGTTAACCACAAGGAATTATAAGCTGTTACTTTTAAAATAGTCTTTTCTCATAAAATTCATAACTCTCAATCTATACATCCAAAAATCACCATTTTTGGACACAATCAAGAAAACTCATCAAAATATCATTTCAAATTTTTCCAGAATTTTTGAAGTTCAGAAAAATTACGAAACTGAAAAACATAACAACCCTTAAAATCCCTTACTATCCCTTACTATCCCTTACCTCAAAAGAGCAGTACTTCTGATCGGATATCGGATATGATGCTGAAGGAAACTTGCACTGATGAATAGCAACTCACAAAGTATCTAAATACTCACAAAATACACTCAATAATCTAGAGAGAGAAAGAGAGAAAGCTTATGTTTCTGGTGTGATTTTCAATTCTAACTTAGCCCTCTATTTATAGGAAAATTTTGGTAGGTTTGACCTGCAACCTGATGGCTTTACCTGCTACTATTCCCACCCACCACATTTGAAATATAATTCAGCACATTTCTTCACCAACCACAAGTGGGGCCCACCAATTCTAGAATTTTCCACCAAAATGATAAACTCCGAAAATTCAACAATTTCTGAACCAGTCATCTCGTAAAATTCATAATAAATCATACGTTCATTTTTAACGGTTCAAAATTTGTGGACATATACTCAACTTATATATGTATAACATATCCAAAAATTACCACGATCCAACGGTCGGATTAAAAATTATAACCCCCGCAAAATATCTCAAAAACCCTGATTTTTAATACCTCCATTCCGACAAAAATACGGATAAAAATCTCAACATTAACTCCTTCATTTTTAACCACAAAAATATATCCCTCATTTATATCCACATAAAATAAATATTTCCTTATCATATGAATCAATAATTAATTATTCACAAATAATATTACAGAATCACATTTATGACAACCAGGCCGTTCCCAGGAAAGAGGGGGCTTTCCAATAAGGATTTCTCCTTACTAGCGCGCAATTAGATGACCAAACCTCTCCTTAGACAGAACTTTCTAGACATTGCCAATAATGCTATCTAATAATATTATTCAAATAATATGAATTATTGATCTGATAATGGAAAATACTGTGCAGCAACAATTATTGAACAACAATAATATAAAATTTCAACGTAGCAATTATTGAATCAATAAAATAAAATATTGAACAGTAATTACTGTAACAATTATTGAGTAGTGCCTTCTTACGTAAGAATCAATAATTTTAAAAATACTGTGCAATACCGTGTGCTACTGTGCAATAACGCGTATTACTGTATTTTAACCACCGGGTATTCCAACAGTGTTAACGGTAACAACTACGCCGTTATTTGTAAAAACTTAAATTTGTCGTTTTCTTCACCCGACAGTTATTCTGTTATGGGGCCCACAAATGGCTGCGCCGTCGTACGAATATTCCCCGACAGAAAGAATATTCCACGACCAAACGAATATTCCCCGACAACAATGATTATTTTATAACCACTTGCTTATTTTGAAAAAAAAATTTCATATTTCAACTTTAAACTTTTATCAATTTAACCATTTACTGAATAGTAATTATAAGAAAAATTGAATACTTTTATTTCATAAAATTCGGGGTCTTACAATCTCCCCTCCTTATGAAATTTCGTCCCCGAAATTTACGTACCTGGTATTTCAAAGAGTTGAGAATACCTTGCTTTCATTTCAGATTCCATCTTCCCTGTCATCATAATTTCTCCATTGCTCATCTCCTGTATTTCATATATCATTCTAGAATACAGCTTCAAAACAAGGGTTAATTTAACAAATTAACATATCACATAATATCCCGATATTATGACTGACCAACAAATAAGCTTAGGTAGGACACACTAGCGAAGGATTTACTCATCTCTCCCCTCCTAGTTATATTCCCCGATCTCCGCCAGAGATCATATCCCAAGCTCTGATACCACCTGTGACAACCCCAAAATAGGTTCATTCCATCCAACCTATTCTGAGTCGCCAAATACATGGTACAGAAAATAACTACAACTTTATTACAACAATTGTCGTGCAAAATACAACAACACATATGCTGTGAGTTTGGATACAAATATATACCAAATGTGACTCATGTTCCAACCGTGGACATCACCTCACAATAACACCTTACATAAAGGTATAGTCAAAAACTGTTTTAGAAATTAGAATCTTTGGGAAGTGCTCAAGGAAACCTTCGTACATGGGAGGCCACGCATCTAGGTTATGATAGATATCATATGGCCACAGAATTATCCTTGGTTGACCCAATAGACCCCAAAGAAAAACGAGAAGATTACTATCATATTCTTCCCAATGGTGAGTCTTCTCTTGACTTATCATTATCTCCACTGTCTCTAATTGAGAATTATACTTCAAACAAACACCAAGATTATATAGGTAGTGCTTGTAGATATACTCAGCAAGTGGATGAGCACAATCCTGTCTTATGATGACACGAGGTTGTATGTCGTTAGACATCTTGTATGATAGTGGCAAAACACCCTTCCAACGTTGGGTTCGCCTCACCCTATTTTCTTCACCAAATATAACTACTAAATGATGACCACCGTTCTATTTCCTTGTTACCCTCGCTCGACCCAGCTACACTCTTATTACCTGAAAGGAATTGTGAAGCAAAAGGGTGAGCACAACTAGCTCAGTAAAGAATATCATGACTAAAGATAATTCAATTATCAATAGCCTTCATCAACAATAAATCAGAGATTTAGAACATATGGTAAATGATAAAAATTTCAACCATAGTTGCAGCGGAACGAGCAATCCATTAGAAGAGTCAAATAGACTATAAAGTCTATTATCTTCTCCATGTTAAAAATCCATCAACAATGTTTTATCCCTGTAACATCAATCAACAGTTCCTTTCCACAATCATATGAATAACTCATAATCATAATTGTGGTTCTAAATTCCTCTTCTCATCCAGGACGAAGATAATTTTCATCACCTATCTTTACCTGAAACATCAAAGATCATGGTTATACCAAATCACAGTTCCTGTTCATAATCATACTAATAACTTCATCTTTGCACTACGGGCCAAAGATATTCATCAACAAACCATCTTTGCACTACGGGCCAAAGATATTCAACAACAGTTCATCTTTGCATTATTGGCCAAAGATATTCAACAACAGGTCATCTTTGCACTACGGGCCAAAGATATTCATCAACAATTCATCTTTGCACTACAGGCCAAAGATATTCATCAATATTTCATCTTTGCACTACAGGCCAAATATATTAATATCTCAAAGAAATATATAATCATTTCAGAATTTATATAAACAATAATTATAACCATGTTGATCAATTCACCTTTGCACTTAAGCTAAAGATATTCAATTATAAATTCAATGGTCATGATCATACCAGTCACAATTCAACTTTGCACTACAGGCCAAAGAGAACCCTAGTCATGATCATACCAATAATCTACCCATCTTTACACTCCAGTGAAAGAGAATTTCAACATCAGGGTTATAAAAATGTTATATATGATGATAAAAATAATATGATCAACATATAGTTTTAATCTCAAGAGTAATATTCGTAACTCATGAATAGTAAATCGTGAATAGTAACTCATGAATAGTAACCCCGACACAAAAGATAAAATTCTACAATAAAATCCATACCAATATTTCGGTATAATGATATTGAAAGAATAACATTACTTAAATTTATAAACAATTTATTTTAATTGTTTACACTTTACTAATTAATGCATTTAATCATCATAAAATGCCAACTCTTACAATTTCATCATCAATAACCAAAACCCTCATCAAAAATCTGCATATACCTCATATAGGATTCTCAAGCCATAAAATCCTATTTTCCAATTTTCTTTCTTCACAAAACATATTTAATTCATTTACTCATAACTAGACCATTTTTATGAAAAATACCAAATCAGTTCCAAAAATATTTCTTTTCTGGGATTTAGCATAATATAGTCCCATAGTGAACATATATTTTTCTCAGAATTTTTAAAAGTCATTTACTATTTTTCATATGGCCAAAATAGCCGAATATTTAGACATTTATCAAAAATTGTACTTTTGTCTAAAAATTCTGAAATTTACAGAGTATACTTCTATCATATACATGTACTCCCAATAAAAATTTCATCAATTTTGGAGTTAACCACAAGGAATTATAAGCTGTTACTTTTAAAATAGTCTTTTCTCATAAAATTCATAACTCTCAATCTATACATCCAAAAATCACCATTTTTGGACACAATCAAGAAAACTCATCAAAATATCATTTCAAATTTTTCCAGAATTTTTGAAGTTCAGAAAAATTACGAAACTGAAAAACATAACAACCCTTAAAATCCCTTACTATCCCTTACCTCAAAAGAGCAGTACTTCTGATGGATATCGGATATGATGCTGAAGGAAACTCGCACTGATGAATAGCAACTCACAAAGTATCTAAATACTCACAAAATACACTCAATAATCTAGAGAGAGAAAGAGAGAAAACTTATGTTTCTGGTGTGATTTTCAATTCTAACTTAGCCCTCTATTTATAGGAAAATTTTGGTAGGTTTGACCTGCAACCTGATGGCTTTACCTGCTACTATTCCCACCCACCACATTTGAAATATAATTCAGCACATTTCTTCACCAACCACAAGTGGGGCCCACCAATTCTAGAATTTTCCACCAAAATGATAAACTCCGAAAATTCAACAATTTCTGAACCAGTCATCTCGTAAAATTCATAATAAATCATACGTTCATTTTTAACGGTTCAAAATTTGTGGACATATACTCAACTTATATATGTATAACATATCCAAAAATTACCACGATCCAACGGTCGGATTAAAAATTATAACCCCCGCAAAATATCTCAAAAACCCTGATTTTTAATACCTCCATTCCGACAAAAATACGGATAAAAATCTCAACATTAACTCCTTCATTTTTAACCACAAAAATATATCCCTCGTTTATATCCACATAAAATAAATATTTCCTTATCATATGAATCAATAATTAATTATTCACAAATAATATTACAGAATCACATTTATGACAACCAGGCCGTTCCCAGGAAAGAGGGGGCTTTCCAATAAGGATTTCTCCTTACTAGCGCGCAATTAGATGACCAAACCTCTCCTTAGACAGAACTTTCTAGACATTGCCAATAATGCTATCTAATAATACTATTCAAATAATATGAATTATTGATCTGATAATGGAAAATACTGTGCAGCAACAATTATTGAACAACAATAATACAAAATTTCAACGTAGCAATTATTGAATCAATAAAATAAAATATTGAACAGTAATTACTGTAACAATTATTGAGTAGTGCCTTCTTACGTAAGAATCAATAATTTTAAAAATACTGTGCAATACCGTGTGCTACTGTGCAATAACGCGTATTACTGTATTTTAACCACCGGGTATTCCAACAGTGTTAACGGTAACAACTACGCCGTTATTTGTAAAAACTTAAATTTGTCGTTTTCTTCACCCGACAGTTATTCTGTTATGGGGCCCACAAATGGCTGCGCCGTCGTACGAATATTCCCCTACAGAAAGAATATTCCACGACCAAACGAATATTCCCCGACAACAATAATTATTTTATAACCACTTGCTTATTTTGAAAAAAAAAATTTCATATTTCACCCAATACTTTAAACTTTTATCAATTTAACCATTTACTGAATAGTAATTATAAGAAAAATTGAATACTTTTATTTCATAAAATTCGGGGTCTTACACCATGATTTAGGAAAACCTGATAAGAAGAAAGGGAAAAAGATATGTTACAATTGCAGACACGAGGGACATACCTCTCATCATTGTCCCAACTTTAATCTAGGTGTACATTTTGTTTGTGGGATGGAAGGTCATCGATCAAAAGATTGTCCGAGAGAGAGGCTTAGTAAATAGGTAGTATAGGTTTTGTTGTGTAGGTATGTTTAAGGTAATATGTGTGATAAGTATGTTTGTGTAATAAAATATTTTTAACTTTTGTTTTGGTCAATGTTGTAAATCCCGACTTTTGTAGTCACAAAGGGATAGCTGGTGTGTAAAGTAGTATGTGCTATGCTATATAAAATATTCGATGAATGAATATGAATCTAAGTTTGAGAAATGAAACAAGTTTAATATATTAATCTTATGCAATAAGGTTTAGAATGTAAGTTAATAAAGTATAATTTATGGTTTTACTTAACCATATAATGACGCCAAGACGTCAAACTCGAAACCAAATGGTAGAAGAATCTCTCAACAACACTGAGGAACAACAACAAAACACGATGCAAAACTTTTCAAACATGGTAGCTCAGGCTATGCAACAGGGAATACCAGCCGCAGGAAACCAGCCAGATAATCGCTTGGCAAAATTTAAAGACTTCAAAGCAGTAGGACCACCAGAATTCAGAGGATCAGCTGACCCTATAGAAGCCCAGACATGGGTTAATGAAATAGAAAAGGCGTTCGTAATTGCTAGGGTAGATGAGGGGCAAAAGACTGCTTTTGCCACTTATATGATGAAAGGGGAAGCCAACTTTTGGTGGGAGGCAAATAAAACTAGGGCAGGAGAAGGAGTAGTTACTTGGGATAGGTTTAAGACTTTATTTTTCGAAAACTATCTCTCAGCTAATATGCAAGCTAGGATGGAGGTGAAATTTTTGGAGTTAAAGCAGGAGAACATGACTGTTGCAGAGTATGTCACAAATTTTAATGAGTTGGCTAGGTTTGCTCCACATCAAGTTGATACGGAGGCTAGAAAGGCAAGGAGGTTTGAGATGGGCTTAAAACACTGGCTCTACAATAAGGTGGCAATATTGTAAATCAATACTTTTGCAGCACTCATGGAGAAGGCTATCATAGCTGAGGAGGGGAGTGAGGCCATGAGCCTCTACAACAAGGAGAAGAAGAACAGAAGCAAGGCAGAAGGATCTTTGAAGGTGGAAGGAAATAATGGAAATAGGGGTGAGAAAAGAAAGAGGATTTTTTCTGGGAATGTTCAGGTGAAACAGGAAGGTGTGAAGAAGCAGGTAGTGCAGTGCAAGAATTGCGGGAAGAATCACTCTGGTGAGTGCCTGAAGGGTAAGTTTGTATGTTACAAGTGCGGGTAGGAGGGTCATATCTCTCCCAACTGCCCCAACCCAAGGATGAACAATGGGTGTTTTATATGTGGATCGACTGAACATAAGGTAAAGGATTGTCCAAAGAGGAGAATGGAGGCAGGAAATGTAACCACGGGGAAAGGCAGTGGGACTTTAGCAATCACAGGACCGACCTCAACCAATAACCCAACAAAAGCAACTCCGAGGGTCTTCAACATGACGGTCTAGGATACTGTGGCAGCTGGAAATGGAACTCCAGATGTTATTCGAATAACTTATATATCTTATATGATTTTCTTATATATATAGTAAATTAATTTATAAAGAAATTTTGAACGAAGAATTTGAGTCCTTTTAGAAATCAAACTTCTATTTAATCAGGTAAACAAGCGTTATGCTGAATAGTAAAAGATCAGTTCGATCAATTATGATCGAGGTCTACTTGCAATGATTATATATGCTATGTACCCTTGTATATATGAGTTTTAAAACGGTGATTTCGGAGACGGAATCCTTATAAGGGATGGTGAATGTAATAACCCGATATTTTTTATATAAATAGATAAGAAATTTTGCATATAAATTTTTTTTTAACAATGAGAATAAGTGTCAAGTATTGTGATGTTAAATGCGAATATATTTATTACTTGAAAAATTAGAAATAATTTTAGAATTATTAATTACTACAAATTATATTCTTATGGTAATTAATTTCTGTAAGCAGAAATGTTTTTATAATTTATTTTCCATGAAAATATAATTTATATATTATTTAAATAATACATGAAGTGACAATTAGAATTATAATAATAAATATGTTATTATATGAATTTGTTCAGAATATTTAAGTTAATTATTTTAACTTGATTAATAATGTTGTGTACGAAGGATAAGTCAGATATGGAATCCAAACCCTAAACTTGGATTTTTATTCAGGAATGAGAATAATAATGTAATATTAATTATATTTTAATTTTCAGTGCTAAAATATATACCGTATATCTGTAGACTGTTAATGTTGGTCAATTGTGATAAATTGGGTCATAACTTAATATTGTATTGTGAAACCCTAATTGTTAAACTCAATTATGAGTTAAGACTGAGTAGTAATTGTGTTATATGAATTCTTCTGCGTATTAGAATTTTTGTAATTAGAAGAAACCCTAATTATTGTTTTATGCTGATAATTAGGAAAAACCCTAATTATTTATTTGAAAACCCTAATTGCAAATTTTAGAAACCCTAATTATTATTTTGTGAATTATAAAGATAATTAGAAAAACCTAATTAATTTGGGAACCCTAATAATATTTAGGAATCCTAATTTAAAAATCCTAATTTCTATTAAAAACCCTAATTTAATTATTATGTTTTAAATTAAAATTGTATTACACTTTAAATTTTAAATTATCCAAACCCTATAAATTATTTGGGAAATTATAAGATTTTCAATCTAGTGAATAAACCCTAGATTTAATCACCTTGTACAAGAATGCCCTTGAGATTTTAAGTGAAATTACCAAAATGCCCTTTTTGTCTCTTTAGTGTATTATTGGTGAATTATTGTGCATTATTGCTATCAAAGCATGACAAACATCCTACTCTACCAATTTAGCATCCAAGACTCAATTATATTCAGATTCTATCAACCATTTTGAGCATTCAATGCATCTAATTTGGTTTATATATAGATTGAAGAGAGAATTAAGGCATTTTGTACACTAAAAATTGCCCAACTCTCAGCCATGAGCTTCTCTCTCTAAAACCTACGAATTATTGTAGTATTTCAGTCCTAAAACAAAGCCCTACTACCAATCATAACAAATCATAAGCCAAAAATCAAGAATCAAAGCTTAGAAAAGGTATAAACTCTAGCTTGATTTTTTTTAAAATTTTTGGTGTTAGATGTTATGTTTAAATGTTAGAACATGCTTATTATAGTGTCTAAGGATGATCTGGGTTGCTAGATGTTGGATCCATAACATTTAGAAGCTCGAATTTGAAGATTTCCAAAATCTAGAAATTTCATTTTCTGTGATTTTTTGGCAAATGTCAAGCCTTATATCTCTGTGATCTTTAATGTGTTTTGTATTCTAAAAGTTGATATGTGTAGCTTGTTATGTGGTCTTTAATCTCCAAAACGAATCAGGTCCATATCTATTTTGGATCAAAAGTTATTTAAGGTCAAAGTGGGTTGACCGGCATTGACCGGCTGTTCTTCAAACCCAGAAAATATTCTAAGTGCCCAGAAAATATTTTTTTGGCAAATGTTAGAGCTTATAAATCTTTTCTCGATCATGTTTTTTGTTGTTTAAAAGTTGTTATGTGTAGTCGGATATGTGGTCTTTAATATGCAAAAAGAATCAAGTTCATAACTTTTGTAGATCGGGAGTTATTCATGGTCAAACCCGTTGACCGAAAACACTAAAGAACACAAACCCAGAATTTTTTTGAGCAGATTCCGTGTTGAAGTTTGACCAGATAGATCTTGTTCATGTTATGATATTAATGTGTTATGATGCTTTGTAGTTGTAGTCCTACATATTTTCTACACACTCTAATTGATAGATCACACAAACAATACACAGATTGGAAGTTATAAGGATCCAAAGTAGGCACCTTGATTGTTCTTCAATCGAAGAACAGACTTGTCAGACTTTTTGATGGCTAATAACTCTTAGATCTGATGATTTTTAGTCATGATGTTTGTTGGTAATTGTAGTATTACATGAGCACTACAAGATCCAAGTGTTAGATTTCCTAGAAACGTAATGAATTGAGAATTATAATCGGTCAAACTAGGCACCTTGATAACTGCCTTGTCAGTGTTCTTGAGGCTCAAGAACACCTAAGGCAATAGATAAGCGTCGCTAAAGCCTTTAGCGACGGTTTTGATATATTTTAAAATTTTCAATTTCTGAAAATTCCGAAAATGATTTAAAAATTAGAAAAATTAGATTTTAATTATTAAAAATACTTAATAAATTCTGAAAAATTATTTTAAAGTCTGAAAAATAGTTTTTAACTATTTTGAATATATTTCAAAAATATTTAGTATTTTTGGAATATAAAAAAATATGTATTTATTTAATTATAATATTAAATAAATTATTTAAAAATGATTTTAATTCATGAAAAATCATGAAAAATTATATTATTGTGTTAGAAAATATTTTAAGTTATTTTTAATGAATTTTAATATTTTGTGATGAAATTTCATTAATTAATTAATATTAATGATGTTTAAGTTATTTAATAAATATATAAAATAATTATGGAAAATAGAATTAATGATTTTAAAAATCATTTATAGTATCATAAAAATATTTTGAGTTATAAAATATGACTTTGGATATTTTGTCATGAAAAATATTATTAATTTAATATTAATGAAATTAATCTAATATTGATGATATTTAGTTTATTTAATAATTATATTAAATAAATAGTTTAAAAATGGTTTTATTTATTTAAAAATTATTTAAAAAGGATATAAATAAATTAAAAATATTTTAAGTTATAATAAATGACTTTTAATATTTGGATAAATAGTACATTAATATTTTAATATTAATGGTAATTATTTAAAAATGATTTTAAATGTTTTAAAAATCATTTAAGAGTAATATAAATGTTTTAAAAGAATTTTGAGTTATTATACATAACTTTAATATTTTGGCAACAGTTTCATTAATAATTTAATATTGATTAAATGTTAATGATAATAGAATTATTTGATGCTTAAATCATTTAATTATGATTCCGATGTTAGAAAAGCTCGACGGTTTGAGCAGGTCTTGAAACCTTGGCTCTATAACCATATTTATGTGTTCCAAAGTACTTCGTTTGGGACTATTTTAGAGAAGGCGATAATCGCCGAAGGTGGTAGCGAGGCGTTGAGCTAGTACCACAAGGATAAGAAGAATAAGGGGAAGGTGGATGGGGGAGTGAAGGTCAAAGGTTCCAGCGGGAGTGGCAAAGGGTATAAACGGAAGGTGGTTAACTCTAGGAATACCGGAGTGAAGCAAGGAGACCCGAAGAGGAGAATGGAGGCCTGCAAGACCTATGGGAAGACTCACTTAGGAGTCTATCTCAAGGGAAAGGCCGTATGTTATAATTGTGGACATGAGGGGCACATTGCACCTAATTGTCCAAGTCCAAAGAAGAACCATAAATGCTTTGTGTGGGGCAAAGAACTGCCCAAAGAAGGGGACGGACGGGAATAAGGGTGCCAATAACGGTAAGTTAGCTATTGGGGGTTCAGTGCAGCCGGGTAAGCCCATGACCCGTACCTTTAACATGACAGTCCAAGATGCGATGGCATCGGGGGACGTAGTCGCATGTATTATTCCGATCAACGACTTAAATACATACGTGCTGTTTGATTCGGGTGCTAGTTGTTCGTTTATCGCATGTGATTTTGCTAGACGATTAGGATTACTTCCCGAAAAGTTGCCAATACCTTTAAATATTAGGGTAGTAAACGAAGTGATAATTCCTGTTGAAGATGTGCATAGGAGTTGTTGCGTAGACATACGGGGTTGTAAATTATCGGTAGATTTGATACCGATAAAGTTAGGAGAATTTGGTAGATTTAACCATGGAGCAATTATAGATTGTCAAAAGAAGAGCATAAATATTAAAACGTTAAGATAACCTCATGTAATATTTTACGGTAATAAATTGTTGGGACGTTCGTTTTGTCCTACCATGACATAAACTAGGAAACTGTTAAGGAAGAGGTGTGTAGGTTATCTGTGCCATGTTGTTGATACCCAGAGAGTGGGAGTGACCATGGAACAAATACCTATAGTGAGTGAATTCATGGATGTATTTCTAAGTGAATTGTTGAGTCTTCCACTGGATAGGGAGATCGAGTTCGTAATAGACATTGTGTCAGGAGCGACACCAGTTTTCAGGGCACCGTATCGTATGGTGCCAGTGGAGATGAAGGAGTTAATGGTACAGTTGCAAGAACTATTGGACAGAAAGTACATTCAACCGAGTATTTCACCGTGGAGAGCACCGATACTGTTTGTCAAGAAGAAGGACAGATAGTTAAGACTTTATATCGACTACCGAGAGTTGAACAAGTTAACGATAAAGAATAAATACCCATTGCCCAGGATCGATGATCTTTTTGATCAGTTGAAAGGGGCAAAGTATTTTTCTAAAGTATATTTAAGGGTGGGGTATCATCAGCTGAAGGTTAAGAATGAGGACGTACCAATGATGGCGTTTAGGACTCGTTATGGTCATTATGAGTTTCTGGTGATGTCATTTGGGTTGACTAATGCACCAGCTACATTTATGGATATGATGAACATAGTGTTCAAATAATATTTGGACAAGTTTGTCGTGGTGTTTATCGATGATATTCTAGTCTATTCAAAGACGCTAGAAGATCATGCTGAACACCTAAGAATAGTGTTAGAAACACTAAGGAAGGAGAAGTTATATGCGAAGTTCACTAAGTATGAATTTTGGCTAGAGAGGGTACAATTTTTAGGACATGTCATTGACCATGAGGGGATTTCAATAGATCCAGCCAAGGTGGAGGCCGTGATGAATTGGGAACAACTAAAAACGCCGACTGAGGTGCAGAGTTTCCTAGGGTTAGCGGGATACTATTTGAGATTCATCCAGAATTTTTCAAAGATAGCTACTCCGTTGACTAACTTGACAAGAAAGAAGGTTAAATACGTGTGGACTGAGAAATGCGAGAACATTTTTCAAGAACTAAAGAAGAGGTTAAGTGAAGCGCCTGTTTTATCATTACTCGATGACACAGGAAATTTCGTATTTTATAGCGATGCTTCGCATAGAGGACTTGGTTACGTGCTCATGCAGCATGGAACGGTCATTGCGTATGCATCAAGGCAGTTGAAGGATTATGAGAAAGTTTACCCTACTCATGATATGGAACTGGTCGCGGTAGTATTTGCCTTAAAGATATGGCAACACTATCTTTACGGAAAAAATGTGAGATATACACGGACCACAAGAGTCTAAAATATATCTTCACACCGATGGAATTGAATATGAGACAGAGGAGATGGCTGGAGTTGATAAAAGATTACGACTATGAAATCTTGTATCACCCTGGGAAAGCCAATGTAGTTGCCGATGCCTTAAGTAGGAAGGGTCGGGAGAAGTTGTCTATGTTAACAGCTCAAATTGAGTTTATAACAGAGATGGCTAGGATGGAGTTAGAGGTGAAGTTGATGAGTGAAGCGGGATAGAGACTGTTTGCGATGGAGATCCAATCTACCAACGTAGATAGAGTCAAGGAGGTGCAGCTCAAAATTGATGAGTGTGACCAGATGAAGAAGCGGTTAACCAATGAAAAACATATTAAGTATAGTCTTGATAATGAGGGATTATTAAGATTTGAGGGAAGAATTTGGGTTCCAAATGAGACAGAATTAAAGGAGCAAATTTTATAAGAGGCTCACAATTCGAGGTACTTAATTCATCCTGGTAGCACTAAGATGTATCAAGACCTTCGATAGAGTTTTTGGTGGCCGAATATGAAGAGAGAGATAGCTGAGATGTGAGTAGGTGCTTAACTTGTCAGAAAGTTAAGGCCGAACATCAACGACCAAGTGGCTTATTACAGTCATTAGAGATTACGGAGTGAAAGTGGGAGCATATCACGAAGAAGGGATATGATGCAATTTGGGTAATAGTGGACCGGTTGACGAAGTTAGCTCACTTTTTGCCAATTCGGGTTAAGTATAACTTAGACTAGTTCGCTAAACTTTATGTTAAAGAAATTATTTCCAGACATGGAGTACCAGTTTTGATTGTGTCAGATCATGACCCACGATTCACGTAGAACTTTTGGAGGAGTCTGCAAGAACAGTTGGGGACGCAGCCAAAGTTGAGTACGGCATATCATCCACAAACTGATGGACTGTGCGAGAGGACAATTCAGACGTTAGAAGATATGTTGAGGTCTTGTGTCATGGATTTCAAGGGTAGTTGGGATGATCACCTACCGTTAGTAGAGTTTGCATATAATAATAGTTATCATGCAAGCATAGGTATGCCGCCTTACGAAGCCTTATACGGAAGAAAATGCAGAACACCATTTTATTGGGATGAAGTGGGAGAACGCCGAATGCTAGGACCAAAATTGGTGCAGCAAACAACGGATATAGTAAAGCTAATACGAATTCGATTGATAGCAGCTCAAGATAGACAAAAGAAGTTTACAGATTTGCATCGAGTAAATAGGGAGTTCGAAGTAGGTTGGTATGTTTTTCTAAAGGTATCTCCCTGGAAAGGAAAGATACGCTTTGGAAAGAAGAGAAAGATAAGTCCCAGGTTTATAGGACCTTTTGAGATATTAGAAAAGGTGGGAGGGGTAGCTTACATGGTAGCATTACCTCCAGACCTAGAATGAATACATAACGTATTCCACGTATCTGTATTACGTCCTTATAAGCCTGATTACGAACACATAATAAAGTATGAGCCGATTCATATCGAGAAGGACTTAACCTATAAGGAGATGCCGATTCAAATCATCGATCGAAAAGAGCAAGTTCTACGAAACAAAGTTATACCGTCTGTAAAGGTGTTATGGAAGAACCACGATGTCGAAGATGCAACGTGGGAATTGAAATAAAAGATGAAGAAGAATTACCCTCAATTGTTTGTGTAATTTTTTTAGCGAGATTTTGGGGACATAATCCTTTTAAGGGGGAGAGAGTGTAACGCCCCAGAAAATTGAACCTTTTGTAAATACTTTAATAATGAATAAAATAATATTATTTGTTATTATTATGTGTTGGTAAGATGATTGTCATTCTATAACCTAGAAACGTCGGAAAGTCATAGTATTTTAACTACGTGAAAGAATTAATGTGTTTGAATTTCCAAGAAGAAAATAAAAGTTTTTCAATAAATTTTTCGAAAAACACTATTCATCATTTTTCGCTCGGGAATTATTTTTGAACTTTCGAGAAATACGTAACGTTATAATATCAAGGTGAGATGGATTATGTAATAATAATTCAAGTATGGAAAACGCAATATTTCTCATGCGGACTTAATTTGAGAACGTTAGGAAAATCAAGTGCTAAGAATTTAATGTAATGATCGTAGGATACGTATGTATTGTGCGAGGTAGAGTATACAAGTATGATACGAAGTATTATACGCGTATATGGGAATGATGGTATTTCGTATATTATGAATTAGTATACGAGTTAGAATACGAGAATTATACGTATAGTATATTTGAAAAGGTTTTTAATTAAATAACATGGACTAGTAGGATTGTGTAAACAATTGAATAGTCTAATAAACATTAAGGAGTAAGCCCAAGTGGTGGTTAATATGAAGTCCAAAACAAATTAATGCAAGCCCAAAGATGAGATAAGCAATTTAAAACCGAAGCCCAATTAATGATCCATGGGTAACGTTAGATCAATGGGGCGATCCATGGGTGATCTTGGTGACCAAGGCTTTGTTGTGGTGGACAAGTAATAATAGTAGGGGGCAAGTTTACTTCGGAGTTAAGTAGTGAATAGTAAGGAGGTTACAATGGAGGTGGGTTGTGTTTTTGACCAAAATGGACCAACTTTAGAAAGTCTATAAATACCAAGCCTTGGATTCATTATTTGCTTGTTCAAATTAATCCAACAACTTTCCTTACAAAGCAACTTAAGTGCTAGAGAGAATAAGCACTTATAAGTCAAACTTCTATTGTTAGATTTTCAAGAAGAAGAAAGCTAGTCATCAAAGGTAAATGATCTTATGATCTTATATCTTCCATCTCACCATGATAGCTTTGATAGAGAAGTGATGATCATGTATGCTAAGAAAACTTAAGAAGGGATAAGCTAATGACTTAAGTATTAATAAGCCGAAAATAAGCATTTTGTTCATGAACAAGCTATGAACTAAAGAAGAACTTGTAAGAATTATATCATATTTACATGAATGAAGAATAGTATGATAATAAGATGTAGGAATGATGGTTAGAAAACTTTAACTATCATAAGCCATGAGAAATAAAGTTATATGTAAATTATACTTTGATAAGTAAATAAGTTCATGAAAAACATGTAATGACTTAACAAGAAAATAAGTTGTTGTATTATGTAGGTTGAGATGTCTAGTTAATGAATTGAATCTATTTGGAAAGAATAACAAATCGTTAGTAATGAAGTTTTGCCGGAAATCACACGATTGGACGATAATCGTCGAATTCGCGAAATTCTCAGAATAGAAGTCGAATTTTGTGGTTAAACTTGAAAATGCTAGTTTTTGATGGAGATAAGTCTTATTTGGCATTATAGAGTTGCGGACTCGAAAATGGTCGGATTCCAACTTAGAACGAAGAAACGAGCATTGAACGTTCACGAACGTTTATCGTTCTCGTTAAAAATGGACTAATAGGTGAATTTTTAGTTAACGAAGTAAAATAGATAAAATTCTTGCATAAACACATAGAGTATGTGATTTGTGAACCGTAAGCTCTTGAACGAGCCAATTCAGACTTATAACGAAGAAGTTACGAGCCCGGGGGTTTCACAAAATTTTAAAACTGTAAAAAAATTTTGGTGCAGGCGCCAGCCCAAGGCCAAAAAGCCCATGCCGCAGCGCGTGGCCGAGGCATGAGGCACTGTTAGTTGGCGCCGCAACGCGGCCATAACAAAGGGGACTCGGGCCGCAGCGCCGAGTCCGGTCTTTTAGCCCTAGCAGGTGGCGCCGCAGCGTGACATAGAGAATGAATGCTGGTGCCGCAACGCTAGCCTTAGGGTTTAGATAGAAAAGAATGATTACAAGTAGAACATACATGGTAATTGATTAACAATGAACTAAATAACTTAATGTAACATTGTTAAGACATGTTTAAACCTTAAATATAATCACTTAGGGTTGAAGTAACTTAATTGCATATGAACGTAAGAATCACGTAACGAAAAGCCTGAACTAATAATAATAAATCTAATACGTAATTAGATTGAGAAGATGGGTAAGATTCTTTAAGAACCATGTATGTTTATTCATGACCTAATGTGTTATGTGATGTTATCACCTACTGTAGAGACTTAAGGACTTAAAGTGCATGTGTTGTAATTGTAGCAGATGCTAAAGGCAAGTGTTCTAACCCTTGTTTCAGTTCAATCTGGACAAGCTTTGTGATTCATGTATTATTACACATGAGTTAATGTCTGATGAAGTCAAAGCCAATTATTTCGGCTAGACTTACGATAAGTTGGATTTCTTATAATCTATCAAAGTATTGTCAATGATTTACCAAACTAACATTGGTGTGGTTTTCAAAAGGAGACTGAGTATGCTAAATTGTTTTGTCGTCAAACGATTGGCACGTGAGGTTGCCACAACTTAAACGTATACACGTTTAATGAATGTAGTATTGATCAACATAGAGTACTATAGGCTGATCACCAAGACGTGCTCGTAAGCTATGCCGGACTTACGGACTTAGTGCCGGGATGTCCTTTTCAAAGAACTTACGAAATGCTCATGGTCTTGGACCGAAATTGATGTTTTACTGAATATTTTCATTGTAAAACGTTTTGAATGAAAAGAAGTGCTATTTTGAGTTATCGATAGTACTTCGTAACTATTATTTAGGTATCGAAGATATACGATTCCTATGTTTCAATCATGCTAGTTTTATTAGAATTGTTGTACTTGTTGAGCTAGTTAGGCTCACTCTTGCTTGAACCATATGAATGCAGCTAAGATCGAACGGGCCGATGGATTCGGCAAGTATAAAGGGAAGGCTAAGGCGAACCCATAGATTACTTATGTAACAGTATAGGTTTGTAATGATAATATTTGATATTATGACAAGGACAAATGTAACGGTTATAAAGAATCTGGGGGAATGTTAATATTATTTTGAATATATATAAGACATATTCGTTCTTTTGAGACATGTCAATTGAATGTTTGTGTGAACTGTAGCACCGTGTAACACCATCTGTCGGGTTGGAAGATACCCGTATTTGGGGGCGTTACATCCCCCAGTAATTGAGCAATAAAAACCTCAACACTGGGCCTGGCCCTGCACCAACGCTGTGGCGCAAGCCTACGTCACTTTCTTTCCTGGTTTGGCACTGCAACGCCAAGTCCCTCTTTCTTTCTCGCGCTGCAATACTACTTAGCAGTAGCTGATGGCCCGAGCTCGAGCTGCGGCGTCGCCTCCCAAGGCTCAGCTGGCGCCGCGGTGCCGAGTTTTAAACTTGGAAAATTTTTCTAAGTCTTTTACATGCTTGAGACGCTGACTTCGCAATCTCATAACTTCTTCGTTATAACTCAGAACGAGGTCGTTCCAAGGCCCTTCTCTTCTTTATCTTACGTACTTTTACTTCCTCTAAATAGAATTTTATTTTGAATTCGTTAACATGACATTCAATTGGCTTAAATTCTACCCTTCAATCGTTTTACGTTATTAACATTCTTCGTCCGTTCGTCCATAATTCGGTCATCTGAACTCAGAACTCGGTCGTTATTGAGTCCACGACTCACGTTTTCTATGTTCTATTACATTCTTATGAAACCCTACTCATTCAGGTTCATTTATATACTTTCTATTTCTCATTCGTCTTTTACGAAAATTTTGCCATAACTTCGTTATAACTTAGTTCAATCTGTTCTTCATGAACGTTTCTATCGTTCCTAACCAATCAATAACCAACTAACTTATGCGCAATGGTTTTAAACTTGTCCATCCATAACAAGTTATATCTACGATGATTTTAAATTTGTCCATCAACAACGTTCTTCGTGTTCTTCAAGTTCTTCGTTCGTTCTTCATTTTTTAATCGATATTTTGATTACGATTTCACTTTTTATTGGAATTTGATGTTATAAAACACCATTCCTTACTTCTTACACTGAATCGTTCATATGATTCATTCGGATCGTTCAAATTGATTTTGAATCTTATACTTCCTTAAGAAATTTTATAAAATAAACTTCTAATTCTTAGTTCTTCATTTCTTCATAATTTCATATTCAACCATATGAAATATTTCTTAACATCGTTTACTTCTTATTCTCGTTAAGCTATGTTTTGAACATATAAAACTTAAAGAAAATTTTCCTAGGTTTAGGTTTCGGATTACCTTTCTTCTTTAATCTCCTCCCGTTAGACAAAGTTTGCTCACGACCTAACCTTTCCTCTTCCTTTTTCTTACCATCCGAAATCTCTCTCTCTCTCTCTCTCAAGTCTCAAGTGTTGGTTTAAATTTTAAACCAAACAAATGAGCTTAAGGCTTGTTTATATAGAAAACCAAGGCTAGGGGCATTTTAGTCATTTCGCCCTAAACCTCCTTACTATTCACACCTCCTTACTCCACCTCCTTACTATTCACGAAGCTTCCCTTGGAAGCTTCGTGCTTTCATCTTGCAAAATTCGTCTGACAGTTTGAAAAACTGCGATTCTCAGAATCTAAATATTTTTAGATATTTTGTCTTTCCTCTACAGTTTAACTTTTATGCATTCTTCGGAACTCTGACAAAGTGAAAAATACTTTTTGATGATAAGCGTTTTTCTTCATGTTTTCCCCTAACGTAGTTAAACGAATGAAAAGTACATAACAATACTTTTCGTTATTTTTATTTTGACCGATTTCTACATATTTTTCGAGAAAAACTTTTATTGGCTTACTTAACTTTTCACGATATATTATCGCCAAATCTTTCGACGGAATGTCATTTCGACATACCAAACTTTCGAAAAGGCTTAGGTTATTCAAACCCTAACCCTTAGGTTTCGTCGGGTGAATAGTTCCTATGTCGTCTTTTTCCCCGAAAATATTTATGTTCCATGAAAATTTTTATTTTCGTCTTGAAAATTCTTACTCGTTTAATCTAGCTCGTATCCAGAATCCTCCAGACTTATAATCATCCTAGGTTATAGAATGATTAATAAACACATAGCTCAGAATAATATTAATAAAAAAAATTATTTTATTAATAACTAATTATTTAAACTTAAATTCTGGACAATCCGATTTTCTGGGTTGTCACATCGTTCCTCCCTTATAAAAATTTTGTCCTCAGAATTTCTCAGAACCACACCATTACCTGGGTCATCACATTCTCCTCTTCTTCATAGAATTTCTTCATCGAAATTTTAGCTTACTCTTCTTCTCAACTTCTCTTCAAAGAAGTTCATATCTTTTCAACATTCCCTAACCTTCATAACTTATCAAGAATTATGAAGTAGAATGAATAACGAGGAATATAAAGATTCCTTTAAAACATTTCATACTTTTGCTGAGGGGTCAAATAGACCATGAACTCTTACTAGGTTTAACAACATTTTGTCATAAACCCTTCTTTAACAGTCAGTTTACAATCACAAAGAAAGTAAACTACCTCTTCCATATGTAGGTGACCAACCCATCGTATAACCCCATTTTGGGGTATGTTCACCTCAGACTTAATCATTAGATTCTGTACCAAAACAATTTGGCTTGGCATAAGTTCTCAAAGAAAGCTCGATTTTCTTATAAAATGACATACCATTCATCTTAGCCAAATCAAATAGCTTAGACCATACCAATAAATTGGACATCAACTTGAAACATTTGTCTAGTCAAATCAATTGACATCGACTACTTCTTTAAATTCTTTTATAATACCTCAAAACGTTTCATGACATCATGATGCCATACTTTTCACAGTACGTTGAGGACTTCATCAGTTTATGACTTCTTCAGTTTATGACTTCTTCATTATACATCATACCATAGCGGGTTGTTAATTATAAAATCAAATCCAACACTAGGTTTAATTGTATTAATAACTCCATCCATTTACCATCCTTGCATCAAATGCATTGATGATATAAAATTTATTTTGATATTTCAAATTAACTTTTGTCCAGCCAAAACAATTAGCATAGACATACCAAGAATAGTTCTTTTAAAATCCTTTGGTTCCAAAAGTTGAACCAATTCTTTCCTTTTTAAAATGTACAAATCCGCACGATTTCAATAAACTTCGAAATCTAGCATAGCTAGCTGACTTGGAATATCCTATTTCTCCATCTTCCTTCATTGTCTTACTTACGACAATACTTAATCTTCTCTAGCACCTTCAATGCTAAGTTTACTGAAAATAACTCGTTTTCAGTCTAAACATTCCTATACCATAGTATAGTCCGTCAACTTACCACACTTTATGTGTTTAGGAACTTTTCACTACCATTTGTGTTTAAGAACTTATCATCGCAATATGTAATCCAAGAACAAATCAAGGACTATTCATATGCTTAGGGTTCAGAAACATAGCATATAACTATGAGTCACAAACTTTTCATAAGTATGAGTTTCAAGAACTCGCACCTATCTTATCATTCTCTACCTATCAAGTATATACATGAGAAAAGATTCACCTTCTTGTCATATACATATTGATAGCATGACATACTATTCCAATGATTATCACTGTAATAACTAAGTAATCACAAACCCCCTCCTATTCGAAGGTTCGTACTACTCAGCTATCACATGAGTCCTCAATTGAAATCTTAGAACTTCTAACTTTCTCTTTACTTAATATGATTTTTTTTTAATTTGTATGCTATCCATTATAACTCAATCTGAGTTCTTCTTCCCGTACTACTTCGTAGTACCATTCATTTATAGTATTAGCTATAAATCATTTATTGTTTAAAAGAACAACTTTTATTACGATTCAATATGATCACGTGGTGATCTTTTTCCTTAATCGTTTAACTCAACGATTTTCTTATCCTTCTTTCTACGATTATAATCTTAGGTACTTATACGTAAGATTTATAACCTATCAGCTCTGATACTAACCTGTCATGCCCCAAAATCCGGTCTATCTTCACACCCGGATTCTGTGCGTCACGAGTACATCATCTTCCAAACATACATCATTATATAGTGAAATATAACAACATACATTCTTAAATCCTAGGTTCTAAAACCTTATAACTTCTTTCATTACAAATAATGATAAATACATTATTCATTTCATCTTACAAGAGTGACTTTTATCCGCCACCAAGGATACATAACAGTTCATTAAATAAATTTATAGTTCAATTAAACTATTCTACATTACAAGTCTTCACTTGATCTTCACGCACATCCACATACTAAATGACATTTCTTTTGCATACCGATCAACTTGATCTTTACGGGATCCTTAAGTTCTTCTATTCGTACGCTGGAAAATGTTTTTCATTTAAAGTAAGTGTGAGCATTCAATTGCCCAACAAGTCATAACAGTTGAATAAATAACTTCAAGAATTTAAACATTCTTTTAAGACTTCAATAACCGAACAAAGGTTATGAAGCAACTTGAACAATAGGAATAATCTGGATTCCTATCATTTTAAAATATTAATCACATACTCTTTGAAATACTTTCATTCTTCTACCTTTTTCCATACACATCCTGTTTGGCTGGAATCATTAGCACAGACTTAAAAATAACGGTTCATATATAAACAAAACATACTTGTATTGAACAGTTCAATCACAGAACAGTTCATCTCATAAAAATACTAAAGTGTTTAAATTGTGGCACAAGGCCTCATACATACTATTACCTTGTACATATATCGCACATATGCACATAGACACGACTTTTCAAGTTCAACATCTGAGAAGTTTAAGAAACTAGCATTCATTTGAAATATGAATGAAGTTAGGAAACTTGCCTTACGTACAGCTATAACTTACACTGAACTGCTCATTCCAATCACTATATAGAACATAAGGAAAAAGCACATACACCAATTAGTTATATACATAAATTACACATTGGTTTACTTAACTTTACTTATTAAGGTTCGCGTTCTTGAAATCTAAGTTTACGCGACCAACTTTCTTTACCGGTTTACGGCTTCATGACATATGGAGATGTCTTACTAATACGTTCATCATCTTTGATGATTTATATTCTTATCTTCTTCTTATAACCTTCCTAGGACTCAGTACACATCGCTTCTCTGCTAGCAGTCCATATGGTACTCTGAGTGGTTTCCCACAAACAACCAATAAATAAGTTCTCATCTCGTCTACACTGTCTTTCACAGTGAGTTAGATCGGTTGCCAGTTTTGTATATACCTTCGCTCTCTGAAGAAACTATTTAGCCTAGCTCCCATATGTCAACTATTAAAGATTACGATTGTACCACTTCTTAAACTTTATCTTAACTTATCCGAACCATTAAACTATAATGTTCGTTAAGTCAATTTCTTATTCCTTATGGCTTTCTGGCAACTAAATGCCATACCTCAAGAATCATTCTTTATCGTCTAAGTCATACAACCTTTTGTATACTTAGAACGATCATTCGATGTCAATACTATGAGGTCATAGCGTTAAACATTTTATGTTACCTTATTCATATCTTATAACGTCTGGTTCATTTGACACGAAACGTTATCTAAGTTATACTTACTAACTCGACTTCTTAACATTATACGTCATTGTCTTTCATTCAGTTTCTTCACCATTCACGGTTAATCAACATTCTTCATTATCTTACGGTCAAACCATACATGGAGTGTAGGTTCTACACGTTTAATATTCACGTACACTCAACCCTTACGTCGGCTAAAGTGTTTAACGCTTAAATTTATTCCATCTTCTTTATCCGACTCACATTTAGACTTTCATTAAATCTCATTACAGTTCGTTACAGCTTCTATTTGTTATCCATTACATGAACCCCACGTTCATTATTCTTTCTTAACGTCGAAGCCATACTATTCATTGTATGCTAAGACCGATAGTTCATCGCAACTACGTTACGTTTTTGTTCATTACATTCATTGTGTTTTAATCCCGTTCCATCTTTCTATTTAACCTTCAATAAAGATTTAAATCACTTATTTAAGTGTTACATTAGGTGAACTACATGTTCATATTTCTTTCTTGCACATCCCCCAGTAATTGAGCAATAAAAAGCTTAACACTGGGCCTTGCCCTGCACCAACGCTGCGGCGCCGGGTCCCTGTTTTCCTTTCGCGCTGTGGCGCGAGCCTACGTCATTCTCTTTCCTGGCTTGGCACTCCGACGCCGAGTCCCTCTTTCTTTCTCGGGCTGCAGCGCCACTCAGCAGTAGCTGATGGCCCGAGCTCGCGCTGCAGTGCCGCCTCCCAAGGCTCAGCTGGCGCTGCGGCGCCGAGCTTCAAACTTTGAAAATTTGTCCAAGTCTTTTACATGATTGAGACGCTGACTTCGTAATCTCATAACTTCTTTGTTATAACTTAGAACGAGGTCGTTCCAAAGCCCTTCTCTTCCTTATCTTACGTACTTCAACTTCCCCCGAACAAAAATTTATTCTGAATCCGTTAACATACCATTCAATTGGCTTAAATTCTACCATTTAATCGTTTTACGTTATTAACATTCTTCGTCCGTTCGTCCGTAATTCGGTCATCTGAACTTGGAACTCGTTCGTTCTTAAGTCCACGACTCACGTTTTCTACGTTCTCTTACATTCTTATGAAACCATACTCATTCGGGTTCATTTACATACTTTCTATATCTCGTTCGTCTTTTATAAAAATTTCGCCATAACTTCGTTATAGCTTAGTTCAATCCGTTCTTCATGAACATTTCTACCGTTCGTAACCAAGAAATAAGTAACTAACTTATACACGATGGTTTTAATCTTATCCATCAACAACAAGTTATATCTACGATGGTTTTAAATTTGTCCATCAATAACATTCTTCGTGTTCTTCGCGTTCTTCGTTCGTTCTTCATTTTTTTAATCGATATTTTGATTACGATTTCGCTTTTTAAAACACCATTCATATGATTCATTCAAATCGTTTAAATTCATTACAAATCTTATACTTCCTTAAGAAATTTATAAAATTAACTTCTAATTCTTATTTCTTTATTTCTTCATGATTTCAACCATATGAAATCATTCTTAATATCTGTTACTTCTTATTCTCGTTAAGCTATCTTTTTAACATATAAAGTTTAAAGAAAATTTACTTAAGTTTAGGTTTCGGATTACCTTTCTTTTTTAATCTCCTCCCGTTGGACAAAGTTTACTCACGTGCTAACCTTTCCTCTTCCTTTTTATTCCCATCCGAAATCTCTCTCTCTCTCTCTCTCTCTCTCTCTTTCAAGTGTTGGTTGAAATTTCAAACCAAACAAATGAGCTTAAGGCTCGTTTATATAGAAAACCAAGGCTAGGGGCATTTCAGTCATTTCGCCCCAAACCTCCTTACTATTAACACCTCCTTACTCAACCTCCTTACTATTCACGAAGCTTCCCTTGGAAGCTTCGTGCTTCCGTCTTGCGAAATTCGTCTGACAGTTTGAAAAACTACGATTCTCGAAATCTAAATATTTTTGGATATTTCGTCTTTCCTCTACAGTTTAACTTTTACGCATTCTTCGAAACTCCGACAAACTGAAAAACACTTTTTGATGATAAGCGTTTTCCTTCACGTTTTTCTTTAACGTAATTAAACGAATAAAAAGTACATAACAATACTTTTCGTCATTTTTATTTCGTTCGATTTCTGCACATTTTTCGAAAAAAAATTTATCGGCTTACTTAACTTTTCACGATATATTATCGCCAAATCTTTTGACGGAATGTCATTTCGACATACCGAACTCTCGAAAAGGCTTAGGTTATTCAAACTCTAACCCTTAGGTTTCGTCAGATGAATAGTGCCTATTTCGTCTTTCTCCCTAAAAATATTTTTGTTCCCGAATTTTTTTTTATTTTCGTCTTAAAAATTCTTACTCGTTCAGTCTAGCTCATAGCCAGAATCCTCCCAACTTATAATCATCCTAGGTTATAGAACGATTAATAAACACATAGCTCAGAATAATATTAATAAAAAAATTCATTTTATTAATAACTAATTCTTTAAACATAAATTCTGGACAATCCGATTTTTCGTGTTGTCACACCTATGTTGATACTTTAATCTGTAATACGTGTTCAGTGTAGTATTCATGTGTCAATAAACATGTTAAGGAAAGAATCCTATGTCAATTAGTGTTTATAACTTTAAGTCAAAATGTAATGACAAACCATGCTCTTTAAATGTATGAGAAACTGATTTTTCGTGTCATGTGATGACATACGTATAAGATCATGAGACTGAGAGAAGACTAGCAATATATGTTAGTATCAATGAATTTCACTTGTGCATCATAGAAAATTAAGATAGAAGGTGTGCATATTGAACTTGTATAACTAATGTGGTTATAGGAGAATAGGATATTATAATTCATTGGAGTGGTATTAAGCTTTACTTTGGTAAACTACGCTTAAGGCAAGTATCCGAACTCTATTTTATATTGAGCAAGTTTTCTAACTTATATAATTTTTGTGACGCCCCCAAATTCGGGAACTTGAAACCCGAACTCAGTGCTTCACGATACCATTTCTATGAGCGGAATAATACTAATAACAATAACAATAATATAAAAGTCAAACTTAATTTACATAATTATCAGAGTCTAGCTCCTAAGTACGTAACCTTTAAACATTCATTACAACCCATGATAGATAATATATATCATAATTGTCTTAATATAATATCAACTATTACACAAGATAACATTTGCATTCAATCAGCAACCTTTCCCTTTTTCCTTGGTCTTAGCAGAGCTCTCTGGTCGTTCACACTTAGCTGAAAATATTCAAATTAAGCAAGGATGAGCATTTGAGTGCCCAGCAAGTAATAGCAATTATATATATATATATATATATATATATATATATATATATATATATATATATAAGCTGAAAGAATTTAAATGTTTTCTTTGTACTATTCTTCTACAACAAGTCAATAGTTGTGAAGTATTCTGAACCGATAAATATAACATAACAACTCTCTTTCAAATTTTTGAAACTACATATTGACTCTAACTGGGGTTATGGTGGCATGCCATTAACATTATTTTCATTTTCGAAAAGGTTAAACAGAAATTCATCTGTAAACCGTCATAACTTATGGGCACGGGGGTTGATCAGCCCGTTATGCCCTGCATTGATCAATACTACATACAAGAACGAGGGTATCGTTCACTCTGTCCGCCTTGGGCGCATAAATGTTTTTCCGTGTAGGGATGTTCATATTTGTCTGGGTTCTAAATCAAAGGTTTTATCTTGTTCAACAATATTCTCTAATGCAACATATATATATATATATATATATATATATATATATATATATATATATATATATATATATATATATATATATACGGGTAATTGACAATGGTATATCAACATGTGATTAAATACAATGATTATCCAAGTGGGGACACTTGTATAACCATTTACAGAAATTAACGAACAGAATATATATATCTGAGTTACCATATACTAACATGTTGATAATCAATGAGTTATATAATATAAGGTTAATAATTTGTACAGTAATAATATAGTTTAGAAACATTCTTACTAATGTTCATTGCATAAAGAAAGTGCAAAGGTTAGATACTTGCCTGAAGCGCTGCTTACAGTTTGTAATTTAGATTTATTGCTTATCTCACGACCTATCATTAATCAGATCATTCGTTCGATTAGAACAATATACTATAACACATAACAGAGCTTATTGCAGTCAGCACATACCCTAATCACATTGGCACATATATTTAACAACCATTGAATCACAAATAATCACTTATCTAATCACATTATCTAAGTCCAAATTAATTTTTGAAACATGTCGGTGTACCGACAACTTTATCGGGTATTTATCGAGTCTAAGACTCTATCCTGTAACTTAATATCATACATATTATTTTTAAATGACTTATAATAAATTTTAAACATTTATTATTATTTATCATGAATTTTCAAACCTCGAAATCATTATTAAATGATTTAAATACTAATCAATTCTATTATCATTAATATTTAATTAATATTAAACTATTAATGAAATCATTTCCAAAATATTAAAGTTATTTATAATAACTCAAAATATTTTTAAAGTATTAATATTACCCTTAAATGATTTTTTAAAACATTTAAAATCATTTCTAAATAATTACCATTAATATTACGGTATTAATGTTTCATTTATCAAAATATTAAAAGTCATTAAGTATAACTTAAAATATTTTTAATTCATTTATATCCCTTTTAAATGATTTTTAAATTAATAAAATCATTTATAAACTATTTATTTAATATAATTATTAAATAAATTTAATATCATTAATAATAACTTAATAATTATTAATATTTAATTATTAATAAAATTATTCTTTAAATATTAAAAGTTATGTTTTTTAACTTAAAATATCTTTAAATACTTTATTTTCATTTAAAATGATTATTATAATATAAAAATTATTTTTAAACTAAATTATTTAATATAATTATTAAATAACTTTAATATCATTAATAATAATTAATTAATGAAATTTATCACAAATTAATAAAAGTCATTAAAAATAACTTAAAATATTTTCTTATATCATAATATAATTTTTAATAATTTTTTCAATATTAAAATCATTTTTAAATAATTTATTTTATATTATAATTAAATAAATTAAATACATTTAATATTTCAAAAATATTAAATATTTATGAAATATATTTAAAATAATTTAAAACTAATTTTTCTATTTTTTTATTAATTTCCTGAAAAATAAATAATATCTGTCGCTAAAGACCACCTATAGCGACAGAACCGTCGCTATTGGTGTTCTGCATGTTCTTGGCCAAACCCAGAAACTCATAGGCAGTTATCGAGTAAGCAAGTTTGACTTCCAATAATTCAGTGTGTAGTGTGATTCTGGACCAACTAAGCATTAGAGCGTGTAGTACTAGTGTAACACTTCAGGCTACAACAACAATCATGACCATAACACCTATAACCAAGGAGATCTGAGCCTCCAAAAGTTTTGTCAGAGGCTTCTTCATTTCTGGGTTACCCAGAAATGAAGAACAGTTCGACTATTCACTTTTGGGTTCCCATAACTTCTGATTCAGGTATTACTTTTGTGATCTAAAAGTTCCAAGTTGTAGCTAGGATGTAGGACAACATTTCTATTACAACACATAAACAAAACAACAACATAATACTAAGATCTTGTCTGGTCAAACGTTGTCAGAAACTCGCTCATGGACTTTCTGGGTTACCCAGAAAGTTCATCCGTGGACTTTCTGCCTAGTTTGATCATCCTCCAATTCCTGTTTGATCGTGATATAAGCTATATAAAAGCATCAACATGTATTACATATACAACTCTACAACTTAGATAACTCAACAACAATAAAACCTTAATACACTGACAGATGAAGACGGTTTAAAATGTTGTCAAGCCGGTCTGGGCTGTTTCTGGGTTACCTAGAAACTTGGCAAGTCATGGTCGGTCAAAGCAGTTTGACCTTCCATATCGTGCAATCTACATCTGGTCTAAGCCTGATTTCAAGATCAAATCAAAGAGCACATATCAGACTACAACTACAAAGTTTCAAAACAAAAAACACATTAATGATCACAGAGATAAAAGGCCTGACATTTTTTGTCAGACTTTCTGGACAAATTCTGGGTTTCAAAAATAGCCGGTCAATGTCGGTCAACCCACTTTGACCTTAAATAACTTTTAATCTACAACAGATATGACTTTGATTCTTTTTGCAGATTAAAGACAACATTGCAGGCTACTATTAACAACTTAAAAACAACACAAAACATAATCGAGCAAGGATCTGTGGCCTCTGACATTCGTCGTCAGACCACAGAACTAAGTTTTTTCCAGATTTGGGAAATCCTCAAATCCGAGCCTCTAGATGGTATGGATCTAACATCTAGCAACCCAGATCATATTCTAGAGATTGTAACACTTAAACATAACATCTAAAAAATAGATTTTTGGACAGAAATTCTAGAGATTGTTTATACCTTTAAATGATTAATTCTTGATTCTATGTTTCTGATTTGGTTATGATAAACGTGGGGCTTCAATATATGACTGATATACTATAGTTTTTCGTTGGTTTTAGAGAGAGAGGCTCAAGGATGAGAGTTGGGCAAACTGTAAGTAACTAATGAATTTCTCTCTCATTCAATCTATAAATAGACCAACAAGGTGCATGAATTGACTAAGCTAGAGGCTTGTTGCTGTCAATTATGAGCACATGGGGTGGTTGAAGTGGTTCACCCACTCAACCTATTGTCAAAACCTACAAGATAGCCAAAATAATGCACTTAGGGGTATAATGGTCATTTGGTTTGGATTTTTAAGGGCAAAATAGAACTTGGCAAACCCTTAAGGTTTGACCCTTAGGGTTTAGCCCTAAGGTTTAGCATAAAATAATAATAGGATTTCCAATTAAAGTTTACACAAAAATAAATAAAAATTAAATAACTTTTAGTTTCTAAAATTTTAAAATTTGGGTTTTCTAATTATGATTAATTTTCTAATTATGCTATACATGAGCATTAGGGTTTAATATCATATAATTATCATTAACATTGCTAAAATAACAATTAGGGTTTACGATTTTGATAATTAGGGTTACCAATTTATAATTAGGTTTTCTAATTATCAAATTAGGGTTTAAAATATTAGGATTTCCAAAATTAGCAATTGAGATTATAATACTTGCTAATTAATCGCATTAACACAATTACAGCCAATCTCGAACTCTAATTTAAATTTTAAATTAGGGTTCCTCATTTTTAAAAATTATTTAGGGTTTCTAGATTTTAATTAGGATTTTCTAAAAATTAGGGTTTCTAAAATTTTAATTAGGGTTTACCTAATTAATCAAATCATTATATAATACACATCATAAATTATATAACACACTTATAAAACAATCTTGCTCTCTAATTTGGATCTCAAATTAGGGTTTAACATTATTACTAGGGTTTGGTCATAATACACCGTAATTGACCTACCATTATCAATACGGAAATACAATACATATTAATAGCATTGAAAAATCAAAAATATAATTAATATTATATTTTTATTATCATACCTTGACAATAATCCAAAATTAGGGTTTGGATTCTATATCTGATTTATTCTTCATATTTAACCTTAATAATTAAGGTAAAATAAGTAACTTAATAATTTGTACTAAAATTCATATAATAAAATAATTATTATATTTATTCTAAAAATCACTCCATATATTATTTAAATAATATATGATTATATTTTCATAGAAAATAGTTAATAAAGCAATTCTACTATAAATTAATTATTATAGGAATATACTTTATAAAAATCAATAATTTTAAAGTAAAATTATTTGTAAACATTTATGTAATAAATATATTTTTATTTACCACATAAATACATATATATATATATATATATATATATATATATATATATATATATAATCTTGTACAAATCCTCATCCTTAAAATAAATAAAAAAAATTTATACGCAAAATTTCTTATTTATTTATGTAGAAAATATCAGGTTGTTACATTCACCCTCCCTTATAAATATTCCGTCCACGGAATCATCGTTTTAAAACCTATACATACACGGCACATAGCATACATAATCATTGCAAGTAGATCTCGATCAACTTTGATTGAACTGATCTTTAACTATTCACATAAAGCTTGTCTTTCTGATTAAATGGAAAAATTAGTTTCTAAAAGAACTCAAATTCCTCCTCAAACTTTCTTTATAAAATAATTTACTATATATAGGAAAATCATGTATAAGAAAATAAAAGGCATACGAATAATACCTGGAGTTCTAGTGCCAGCTGCTGCCGTATCCTGAACCGTCATGTTGTAGACCATTGCCGTAGATTTTGTCGGCTTGCTCGACGAAGTCGGTCCTGTGATTGCTAACGTCCCACTGCCAGTGCTCATGTTCGCACTTCCTGTGTCCACCCTCCTCTTCGGACAATCTTTCACCCTGTGCTCTGTCGATCCGCATATAAAACATCCACTATTCATCCTAGGATTAGGGCAGTTGGGAGAGATATGACCCTCATGCCCGCACTTGTAGCAAACAAATTTTCCTTTCAAACACTCCCCCGAGTGATTCTTTCCACATGTCTTACATGACACTATCTATTTCTTAACACCTTCCTGTTTCACTTGTACACTTGCAAAACTGCTCACCTTCCTCTTGCTATCTCCACTCCTACTCCCACTATTAACTCCTACTTTTCCAGCTCCTTCGGTCTTACCCTTATTCTTCCTCTTCTTATTGTAAAGGCTCATGGCCTCACTTCCCTCCTCATCTATGATCGCTTTCTCCATGAGTGCTGCAAATGTAGGAATTTCCAACACCGCCACTTTATTGTAGAGCCAGGGTTTCAATCCCAGCTCAAACCTTCTCGCTTTCCTAGCCTCTGAATCGACTTGATGCGGGGCAAACCTAGCTAACTCATTGAATTTGGCGGCGTATTCAGACACCGTCATATTCTCCTGCTTCAACTCTAAAAATTTAACCTCCATCCTCGCCTGCATACTTGGTGAAAAATAGTTTTTGAAAAATAAAGTTTTAAATCTATCCCATGTGACTACACCTTCTCCTGCTCTAGCCTGATTCGCTTCCCACCAAAAATTTGCTTCCCTCTTCATCATGTAGGTGGAAAAAGCAGTCTTTTGCCCCTCAGATACCCTAGCTACCACGAATGCTTTTTCAATTTTCTTAACCCAAGTTTGGGCTTCAACAGGGTCAGTTATACCTTTGAATTCCGGTGGTCCTACAACCTTAAAGTCTTTGAAGTTCGCTAAGCGGTTGTCCGACTGGTTTCCAGCGACTGGTATTCCCTGTTGCATAGCCTGAGCTAACATGTTTTCAAATTGTTGCATTGGATCAGCTTGTTGTTATCCCTCAACATTTTTGACAGACTCTTCTGCCCTTTGGTTGTGAGTTCGACGTCTTGGCGGCATTATCTGATTAAATAAAATCATAATTTAACTTACATTCTAAACCTTATCAAATAAGTTTAATATCTTAAACTGGTTTCATCATTCAAACATAGATTTATATTCATTTAACGAATATTTTACAAAGCATACCACATACTGCTTTAAACATCATTCATCCCTTTGTGACTACAAAAGTCGGGATTTATAGACTTGACCAACACAAAAGTTTTAGAATATTACATTACACAGACATACTAAGCACACATATTAAACACACCTACATCACAACAGAACCTATACTACTTATTTATTATTCTTTTTCATTGGACAACTTTTCGCCTGATGACCTTCTATTCCACAGATAAAACATGCTCTTTTTTTGTAGTCAGGACAATACAGAGTAGTATGTCCCTCATAGCCGCAAAGATAACATATTCTTTTCCATTTCATCTTATTGGATTTTCCTAAGTAATGGTCTTCTATCTTTCTTTTCCCCTTTTTGTCCGGAGCTGCACACGATGTGTTGCTTGTGGCTCCCATCTGACCAATTTGGATCTTAAGCTTATCTTGTCCTTCCATTGTTTATATTAACGCTTGACGCAACTGACTATTTAACAGCTTTTCTATCTCCCACAGCCTTTCCAGAGAAGAAACCTCGTTCTTCAGATTCTGCACCTCTATTGATGCTTGATCAGCTTCAACTTTAGTGTCTGAATCGCTATCTGTCAGCTCCACTATCTCTAGATCTGGTACTATGTTTTCCACAATAACCACATCTTCTGAGTTATTTTTATTCTGAGCCTCTATTTCAGCTATCGGCTTCGATATTCCTTCTTTACGATCTGAGGGTATCCGAATCCTTTTTCACCTGACATCTACACACATAAATTATCTTGATTAGCATATAGTATATACACACAACAAATAAGAGTTTTATACAAGTTATCTTTTATTTTGTTTGACGATGAATTTAGTTAATTCATCTCTCTTTAAACTCTATATGAGTTATTTATATTTTTAACGTTTCCCTCTGTTCTAAGGTTATAGCCTAAGGTCTAACCCACCTAAGATTTTTAACTCTAAGCTCTGATACCATGATGTGAGGACCCCAAACTCGGGTACTTGAAACCCGAACTCAGTGCTTCACGATACCATTTCTATGAGCGGAATAATACTAATAATAATAACAATAATATAAAAGTCAAACTTAATTTACATAATTATCAGAGTCTAGCTCCCAAGTACGTAACCTTTAAACTTTCATTACAACCCATGATAGATAATATATATCATAATTGTCTTAATATAATATCAACTATTACACAAGATAACATTTGCATTCAATCAGCAACCTTTCCCTTTTTCCTTGGTCTTAGCAGAGCTCTCTGGTCGTTCACACTTAGCTGAAAATATTTAAATTAAACAATGATGAACATTTGAGTGCCCAGCAAGTAATAGCAATTATATATATATAAGCTGAAAGAATTTAAATATTTTCTTTATACTATTCTTCTACAACAAGTCAATAGTTGTGAAGTATTCTGAACCGATAAATATAACATAACAACTCTCTTTCAAATTTTTGAAACTACATATTGACTCTAACTGGGGTTATCGTGACATGCCATGAACATTATTTTCTTTTTCGAAAAGGTTAAACAGAAATTCATCAGTAAACCACCATAACTTACGGGCACGGGGGGTGATCAACCCGTTATGCCCTACATTGATCAATACTACATACAAGAACGAGGGTATCGTTCACTCTGTCCGCCTTGGGTGCATAAATGTTTTCCCGTGTAGGGATGTTCATAATTGTTTGGATTCTAAATCAAAGGTTTTATCTTGTTCAACAATATTCTATAATGCAACATATATATATATATATATATATATATATATATATATATATATATATATATATATATATATATATATATATATATACGGGTAATTGACAAACGTATATCAACATATGATTAAATACAATGATTATCCAAGTGGGGACACTTGTATAACCATTTACAGAAATTACTAACATGTTGATAATCAATGAGCTTATATAATATAAGGTTAATAATCTGTACAGTAATAATATAGTTTAGAAACATTCTTACTCATGTCCATTGCATAAAGAAAATGCAAAGGTTAGATACTTGCCTGAAGCGCTGCTTACAATTTGTAATTTAGATTTATCGCTTATCTCACGACCTATCATTAATCAGATCATTCGTTCGATTAGAAATATATATTATAACACATAACACTACTTATTGCAGTCAGCACATACCCTAATCACATTGGCACATAGATTTAACAACCATTGAATCACAAATAATCACTTATTTAATCACATTATTTAAGTCCAGATCAATTTCTGAAACATATCGGTGTACCGACAACATTATCGGGTATTTATCGAGTCTAAGACTTTATCCTAAGACTTAATATCAGTCATATTATTTTTAAATGACTTATAATAAATTTTAAACATTTATTATTATTTATCATGAATTTTCAAACCTCGAAATCATTATTAAATGATTTAAATACTATTCAATTCTATTATCATTAATATTTAATTAATATTAAACTATTAATGAAATCATTTCCAAAATATTAAAGTTATTTATAATAACTCAAAATATTTTTAAAGTATTAATATTACCCTTAAATGATTTTTTAAAACATTTAAAATCATTTCTAAATAATTACCATTAATATTACGGTATTAATGTTTCATTTATCAAAATATTAAAAGTCATTAAGTATAACTTAAAGTATTTTTAATTCATTTATATCCCTTTTAAATGATTTTTAAATTAATAAAACTATTTATTTAATATAATTATTAAATAAATTTAATATCATTAATAATAACTTAATAATCATTAATATTTAATTATTAATGAAATTATTCTTTAAATATTAAAAGTTATGTTTTATAATTTAAAATATCTTTAAATACTTTATTT
The DNA here is from genome assembly GCA_016801055.1 of Panax notoginseng. Classification (NCBI taxonomy): domain Eukaryota; kingdom Viridiplantae; phylum Streptophyta; class Magnoliopsida; order Apiales; family Araliaceae; genus Panax; species Panax notoginseng. The sequence continues at coordinate 57,147,854 of CM029016.1, forward strand.
TCATTTAAAATGATTATTATAATATAAAAATCATTTTTAAACTAAATTATTTAATATAATTATTAAATAACTTTAATATCATTAATAATAATTAATTAATGAAATTTATCACAAAATATTAAAAGTCATTAAAAATAACTTAAAATATTTTCTTATATCATAATATAATTTTTAATAATTTTTCCAATATTAAAATCATTTTTAAATAATTTATTTAATATTATAATTAAATAAATTAAATACTTTTAATATTTCAAAAATATTAAATATTTATGAAATATATTTAAAATAATTAAAAACTAATTTTTAGAATTTAAATTTTTTTTAATAATTTATCTTGTATTTTTAATAATTTAAAACTAATTTTTCTCTTTTTTTATTAATTTCTGAAAAAATAAATAATATCTGTCGCTAAAGACCACCTATAGCGACAGAACAGTCGCTATTGGTGTTCTGCATGTTCTTGGCCAAACCTAGAAACTCATAGGCAGTTACCGAGTAAGCAAGTTTGACCTCCAATAATTCAGTGTGTAGTGTGATTCTGGACCAACTAAGCATTAGAGCGTGTAGTACTAGTGTAACACTTCAGGCTACAACAACAATCATGACCATAACACCTATAACCAAGGAGATCTGAGCCTCGAAAAGTGTTGTCGGTTATTCTTCATTTCTGGGTTACCCAAAAATGAAGAACAGTTCGACTGTTCACTTTTGGGTTCCCATAACTTCTGATTCAGGTATTGCTTTTGTGATCTAAAAGTTCCAGGTTGTAGCTAGCATGTAGGACAACATTTCTATTACAACACATAAACAAAACAACAACATAATACCAAGATCTTGTCTGGTCAAACGTTGTCAGAAACCACGCTCATGGACTTTCTGGGTTACCCAGAAAGTTCATCCGTGGTCTTTCTGCCTAGTTTGACCATCCTCCAATTCCTGTTTGATCGTGATATTAGCTATATAAAAGCATCAACATGTATTACATATACAACTCTACAACTTAGATAACTCAACAACAATAAAACCTTAATACACTGACAGATCAAGACGATTTAAAATGTTGTCAGGCCGGTCTGGGCTATTTCTGGGTTACCCTGAAACTTGGCAAGTCATGGTCGGTCAACGCAGTTTGACCTTCCATATCTTGCAATCTACATCTGGTGTAAGCCTGATTTCAAGATCAGATCAAAGAGCACATATCAGACTACAACTACAAAGTTTCAAAACACAAAACACAAAACACATTAAAGATCACAGAGATAAAAGGCCTGACATTTCTTGTCAGACTTTCTGGGCAAATTCTGGATTTCAAAAACAGCCGGTCAATGCCGGTCAACCCACTTTGACCTTAAATAACTTTTACTCTACAACAGATATGACTTTGATTCTTTTTGCAGATTAAAGACAACATTGCAGGCTACTATTAACAACTTATAAACAACACAAAACATAATCGAGCAAGGATCTGTGGCCTCTGACATTCGTCGTCAGACCACAGAACCAAGTTTTTTCCAAATTTGGGAAATCCTCAAATCTGAGCCTCTAGATGTTATGGATCTAACATCTAGCAACCCAAAACATCCTTAGACACTGCTAACAACATATTCTAACACTTAAACATAACATCTAAAAAACAGATTTTTGGACAGAAATTCTAGAGTTTGTTTATACCTTTAAATGAGCAATTCTTGATTCTATGTTTCTGATTTGGTTATGATAAATGTGGGGCTTCAATATATGACTGATATACTATAGTTTTTCGTTGGTTTTAGAGAGAGAGGCTCAAGGATGAGAGTTGGGCAAACTGTAAGTAACTAATGAATTTCTCTCTCATTCAATCTATAAATAGACCAACAAGGTGCATGAATTGACTAAGCTAGAGGCTTGTTGCTGTCAATTATGAGCACATGGGGTGGTTGAAGTGGTTCACCCACTCAACCTATTGTCAAAACCTACAAGATAGCCAAAATAATGCACTTAGGGGTATAATGGTCATTTGGTTTGGATTTTTAAGGGCAAAATAGAACTTGGCAAACCCTTAGGGTTTGACCCTTAGGATTTAACCCTAAGGTTTAGCATAAAATAATAATAGGATTTCCGATTAAAGTTTACACAAAAATAAATAAAAATAAATAAAAATTAAATAACTTTTAGTTTCTAAAATTTTAAAATTTGGGTTTTCTAATTATGATTAATTTTTTAATTACGCTATACAGGAACATTAGGGTTTAATATCATATAATTATCATTAACATTGCTAAAATAGTAATTAGGGTTTACGATTTTGATAATTAGGGTTACCAATTTATAATTAGGTTTTCTAATTATCAAATTAGGGTTTAAAATTTTAGGGTTTCCAAAATTAGCAATTGAGATTATAATACTTGCTAATTAATCACATTAACACAATTACAACCAATCTCGAACTCTAATTTAAATTTCAAATTAGGGTTCCTCATTTCCAAAAATTATTTAGGGTTTCTTGATTATAATTAGTATTTTCTAAAAATTAGGGTTTCTAGAATTTTAATTAGGGTTTACCTAATTAATCAAATAATTATATAATACACATCATAAATTATATAACACACTTATAAAACAATCTTGCACTCTAATTTGGATCTCAAATTAGGGTTTAATATTATTACTAGGGTTTGGTCATAATACACTATAATTGACCTACCATTATCAATACAGAAATACAGTACATATTAATAGCACTGAAAAATCAAAAATATAATTAATATTATATTTTTATTATCATACCTTGACAATAATCCAAAATTAGGGTTTGGATTCCATATCAGATTTATTCTTCATATTTAACCTTAATAATTAAGGTAAAATAATTAACTTAATAATTTGTACTAAAATTCATATAATAAAATAATTATTATATTTATTCTAAAAATCACTCCATATATTATTTAAATAATATATGATTATATTTTCATGGAAAATAGTTAATAAAGCTATTCTACTATAAATTAATTATTATAGGAATATACTTTATAAAAATCAATAATTCTAAAATAAAATTATTTGTAAACATTTATGTAATAAATATATTTTTATTTACCACATAAATACACACACACACACACACACACACACACACACACACATATATATATATATATATATATATATATATATATATATATATATATATATATATATATATATATATAATCTTGTACAAATCCTCATCCTTAAAATAAATAAAAAAAATTTATACGCAAAATTTCTTATTTATTTATATAGAAAATATCAGGTTGTTACAATTTTGAATGTTGTGCAAGTATCTAAACTTTATCTTGTGGACGTAAGTTCCTAACCATATATCATTCAAGCTTGTGCTATTATTGGTCTTACCAGTAAATCCTTGAAAGTATAATTCATATCTTATGACTTACTACTTCGTAGTTTAGAAATGAAATTGCTTACAGTTTTTGAACCTTGATTTCGAATGCTAATTGCTTATGTGTATATTTTAAAAGAAAGATGTCTAAGCCATTGATTCAACTAGAGTATTGGTATATGATCAAAAGCTATCCAAGCCAAATTAACTTGGTACGGACTCTTATAACTGAGATGAACAATCCTCTTGGAAGGGGAAATATATATTTGTCGGGAGACCGACGTGCGCACATGAGTATGATTAAATGTTATGCATGGCATATGGTACTTTATGTTGATCACATGTTGTACTCGTTTTATTGGATTAACAGTTTATTACTGTTAATTCTAGTAGAAGTTCATAGTCCTTAGTGATTGCTCAGTATTTATTACTTTGAAATCTTGAAGTGTAACGCCCTCAAAATTAGGTATACATCACCTATCTTGAGTCGCCAGATACATGGTACAGAATTCAAATACAACTTAATAATACAACTGTCGTGTATAATACGACAAAACATAAACTGTGAGTTTGAATACAAATATTGTCTACTAGAGAGTATACAAACTAAAAATGAGTCTTCATTACAATTATTATCACACTATTTCACAAAATAGTGAGGACTACTAATGCACCATCTAGGACCATCACTCTGTTCCCCGACTAGTTCCAGCTACGTTCTCATTTCCTGAAGAGAACAGTGAAAGAAAGGGTGAGCTCAACTAGCCCAGTAAGAAATATTATGACTAAGATAATGCAGAATAAACTATCATTAGTCTTCAACAGTGTTAAATTGATACAATATAACAAATATCAAGTTTAACTACAGCGGAACAAACAATCCATTAGAAGAGTCAAGTAGAGAATAAAATCTACTATCTTATATGATTTAAAAGGTTTTTCATCACTTTTATCGCTGAGACTCAACTCAAATAAATAATCCACATCATCAAATCATCCATACACTACAGGCCAAGGATATTCTTTAGTATCACGACCACGAATTATCCATGCACTACGGGCAAAAGATAATCTTGTTTTCATCAATGGTCCTGAACGTGCAATAAAACAATTCATCTTTGAACCCTTGGCCGAAGAGAATCCATAGCCATAATCATACCAAAAACTGTCCATCAATGCATTACAGGCCAATGAGGACTTTTTTCACATCATTTGTAACATTACGGTCATGATTATACCGAATAATCCCTGGTCATAATCATATCAAGTCCATCTATACACAACAGGCCACAGATGACTTTCAACATAATATAAACATGAGGATGATGACAATGACATAATAATTCAATAAAACAAGATCAAGAATTAATTTATCCAAGAACCAATAACGTCCAAATTGTCAACAAGATACTTCTTTGTAGAGTAAAATTCAAGAATGCTCATAAGAATATTTCCAGGAAAAGATACTGGATGAAGCGCAAATATCAAGGATATTCCACTAATTTCATGGAGTATAGAAGTCAAAGCTTTAACCAACTGTGTATAAGAGAATATATGAAACTGCAAATGGATTTTTGTCCGTCATGCGGTAATCCACATATATAGATCATTTTAACAATTTAATAAGGAATGAATACAAATGATCATTCACCATGCATGTGGTAATCCACATAAACAGGTTATTCCAACAGAATAATAAAGAATGGAATAACAGAAGGATTCACCATGCGTGCGATAGACTGCACAGACAAGTTATTCCCAACAGAATAATAAATAATGGAACCAGGTCCGACGTAAACGCACAGACATGATATTTCGACAGAATAATAAATAATGGAACCAGGTCCGGCGTAAACGCACGGACAGGATATTCTGACAGAATAATAAAGAAAGGAATAATAAATAATGGAACTAGACCAGGCGTAATACGCACCGACATGATATTCCGATAACATAATAAAGAACGGAATAATAGAAGAATTTCACCATGTATGTGGTACTTCGCATAAACAGGTTATTCCAACATAATAATAAAGAATGGAATAACAGAAGAATTTCACCAAGTATAGGGTAGTCCGCGTATACAGGTTATTCTAACAGAATAATAAAGAATGGAATAACAGAAGTTCTCTTCATGAATACAAAAGAAATAATACCCCTTACGAGTACAACAAATAATATCCCTTACCATAAAAAAACTTGATATCGGAGTAGTGAAGTAGCAGAATATTTTTCTTCTCTCTCTCTATAATTTCTCTCTCTAGAGTTTTAGTGAATTCGTAAGAAATAATGAAGGAATGAGCTTCTATTTATAGAAAAATGGACTGCATAGTAACTAACTCATGAACAGTCGAGATTGATTTACTTTAATCTGACGGTCTATATTTAAAGCAAAATCTTTTAAATAAAAAATAATATATTGTATTTATAATCTATTAAAACGAATAACTTTATAAAAGATTTTACTATACAAACACTATGCAGATACTATGCAAATACTATGCATAATAAAATATAATATATTCTAATTATTGTCTAATAAAACAGATAACTTTATAAAAGTATTCTGTTTTATATAAAAAGATTTTACTATTAGCCTAATAAAACGAATAACTTTATAAAAGTATTCTGTTTTTTATAAAAAGTTTTTCTGTTTTATTACATAAATAATACCAATAAAACAAAACTGAGTGACTTATCACATAAGTATCAATAAGTAATACCGTGTGCTATTGTGCAACTACGCGCATTACTGTACTTTTAACACCGGGTGTTTCAACAGTTAACGGTAAAACTTCCGCCTTTATTTTCATAAAGTATTTTTGTCGTTTTCTCAATCCGACAATAATTCCGTTATGGGATCCACCAATAATGGTGCCGTCGTATGGATATTTCCCGACAAAAAGAATATTTCCCGACCAATCGAATATTATATAATGTAACGACCCAAAAATCCATACAATTTAAATCCTGACTTCGGTCGTTAACCATACATTCAACCTCTAAATAATACATCATTATTCGATGTTAAACGTAATAAAATTGCGGAATATTTAAAATTTTTATACATTTCCTTCTTTCATGCCCTGAATCGCAACCTTTACATTACATCTCTTTGATTCAATCTTATATCATGAATCGTTACAACAAAATGACTATACAAAGTCTTACATTATAACTAAATATCCATGTACATTGGATAACACAACTTACATTTCAACAACATGTTACGTTCAAAATATGAAATACATTTATCATAAAACATAAGGAATCTTCGTGAATATAGATCTCTATAACTCACATAGCATGTATCTTTACCTTAAAATCTTGACCTGCAAAAGTGGTTATTTGCAAGAGTGAGTTTGACAGCCCAGCAAAGTCTAACAGTTTTCATGCATCACATAGCACATAATAACATGCTCGACGTACATCTCATTAAAGTAACATGGCATACATGCTTTTAATTCACATAACAAATATAAAGATTGAGTTCCTTACTCAATCATCATTACTTAGCCAAAACAATGCAGTCATATATTGACTTTAACATTTCATGATTTCAACATGCATAACATATCATGCAATTTAAAACAGTTCATCAAGTCCACGTAGAAAATAGGAACCGAAAGACTTGCCTTGATCGTTGTTTACCAATAACAATTTAACAGCTTACAATTATCTGTACTTCACGTGCCCTAAACAGTTATATAATCATACACATCAACTATTAGTCAAATAACAACACATAGCAATTGTAATGTAAACTCTACTCCACATCTCATAATATTTTCTATTAATTAGCACACAATGGTCAATTAGATTGTGTTAACTTTTCGACTTATATCTCACTGTATTTCATATTCGCAGTTCATTCAAGTGCTTAAGTCTTGCTAGGACTACTTATTGGTTTTATATTAAACCCATTCCATATCTTATAATATCTATTTCATTTGAATTAAAACACTTTTTAAGTTCATTAACACTTGGCACGGCATTTCGACGTTCATTCGTCACACGCCCGATTTGCCTATCTTGTGTATGCTTACTATGCTTCTATAACTCATCTAATACATCATATATTAATGTTAAGCACCATTATATTTAATATTATTCATGTTTTGTAACTTAGAACATCATCTTTTATGGTCTGGAGCACTACACATGCATATGTGCATGCCCGACACCCTCTGATTGCCTCTGAAAACACAATAGTCCTAAAGATGACCATTTGGACCCATCCTAGTGACCTCAAATTGAAAAACTTAAAGAAATAAAGTTGTAGGTCTACTCGTCCTCGTTCCGGATCATCTTGAATCACCTCAATCAGAGTTCGTATGAGGAAGTTATGGCTATTTTACTACAGGAGGTCAAAACTGTCCAAGTCAAACTACAAATCCGGCGCTGGGGCGCGAGGACTAGGCTATACAGTGACGCCAGGGCGCGTGGCGCTGGGGTGCGAATTTTAGCGCTGGGGCGCAAACTTCTGGCGCTGGGGCGCGAATTTTGGCGCCGGGGCGCGATTTTTGGCGTTGGGGCTCAAATTTTGGCGCTGGGGCGCCGAAACTTGCAGAACCCAACCACGAAGAACATAACAAAGCTACTGTCTTTATTTTTAACAGCAATTAACCCCAATTAACATGTATAACTTATATGAATTACACATATACACACTACCCAACATGCATATACTAGTTTAAATTACTAAACAATAATCACAGAAAACTAAATTCCTTGAAAACCATATTTTAAAACAAAACTCCATGTTTGACATTTGTTAAACACAGTGAACACTGTAATCTCTAATAACCACCAATTTGATTACTTTTAAACTACAATTCTCTGTAGTTCATATCCAATTAACATACCCGACTTTCAATTCTACAATTAGAATACAATCAATTACTAATTTTGTTATCCTACAAAACATATTCACAGTTTTAATTTCCCAATTAGCTATCAACAATTTAATGATTTTGATCTTCTTAACAACCAAACTAATGAATATTTTGACTGTTAATAGCCATGTACCGAAACATATACTGCAAAATAGGTTCCTTCCTTTTAAACGAAATTAACATAACCTTTCATGTACTTCCAACATCATACACCCATAAAAACACCATAGTTCAGTTATATAACAACTACTACAGAGTTTTGTAAAAACTTTATATTTACAATTAAATAGAAGAACACAGAGACGTAAAAACATATATATATTAAGGTTTTAAAACATACCTTTTGTTGTTAAGAAATTCTTGTTAACCCTTGCTAGTCACAGACAACCTTGCAACTTCAGACACCTTTTCCTCTCAATTTACTCTATTCTCTCTCAAGTTCTCTGTACTCTCTCTTCCTCAGGATAGCAAATAATAAAACTGATAACTAAAGTATACATAAAATAAAAGAAACCGATATGGCCTTAATTCCAATACTAAATATATCAGTTACACTATAATAAACGTATATCCATTATAAATATATTTTATTTATTTAATTTGTTTTATTATTAATTCAAAATTTTAAAAAAACAAAAGCTATAAGGCTTTGTTTGGCAAAACAATTTAAAACTGAGAGACTTAATAAACTTAAGACTTGTTTGGCAAAATAAATTAAAATTACTTTAATTTATTTTAATAACCACTTATAATATAGTTATTTGTCACACTTCTATTTAATTAAGTTTTTATACTTAATTTAATTAATTCTAATAACAATTCATTGCATAATATAATAATATATTTAATCATTATAACTCTCTAACTTAATTATTAAATTAAATTAGAATACTAACTCATTAATTATTTATTAAACAAATAAATAATCAAATCACGTCAAATCAATTAAATAAATACTTATTCAACGATAAACACATCCATTAAATATTTATAAATATTTATATAAATATTTATAAATATTTATATTTAAATATTAATTAAAAATCTGGATTGTTACATATAACAACTTGCTTACTTTGTAAAATTTATAAATATTACCCACAACAATAACATTACATCAAATCAACACCATAGTAAAAAAAAATTATTTTGAGAAAATTAAATCTTTATTCATAAAATCTGAGATCTCACAATCTCCCCTCCTTATGAAATTTTGCCCTCGAAATTTACGTACGTACCTGGTATGCCAAACAGGTGAGGATACCTTGACTTCACTTCAAATTCTAACTCTTGACGTATAACCTTTGAGCGTCGAATATGATCCTTCTTATCCAAGATGTTAACACGTATCTTCTCATACGTTAAATCTTATGTAATCTCGTCTAGTTTTAATCCAATAATGTGGTTCAGGTCGTCCACATATTTACGTAACATTGATACGTAAAAAACGTTATGAACACGCCACATACTTGGCGGTAAAACGAGTCTATAGGCCACAGTTCCTACTCGATCAAGGATTTCAAATGGGCCAATTAAATCGAGGGTTGAGATTTCCTCTCTTCGTCAATTCTTGCTTCTAGAATAACGCCCTTTTGATCCTTCTTCTTCATATTCATCAGCTCTGAGTATGTAGCTTAAGCGACTTTAACTTTATCAATTAAAGTCGATTCTACTCGTATATTCGTTATCTTCACGTGGGTTCGTATATTCGCACTTGGAACCGCATACAATCTTCTACTCAACGCGTCAGCTACCACGTTCGTACTTCCACGATAATATTGAATGGTACGATCATAATCTTTAACAGCTCGAGCCAACGTCTTTGGCACATGTTACGTTCGTTTTAAGTAAAGAAATATTTGAGGGTTTAAGAAATGAGTTTTGTACTGGGGTCAATACAAAATTCGATTTCACGCTCTAGGATAGGCCAAGAAGTCTTCAAGAATATGTCAGGAAATTTATTAACAATAGAAATGTCATTCAAAATTGTGACTCTCATCCAAGACTTGAATAACACGTCACATTGATACCTATTAACTTGTCATCGTCATTCACAACGTCTCCTACGGAAAGTCTGGCTTCGGTGAATCCCACACAAGGAAGTCAACAATGAAAGAATCAGGGCTATTTACTTATGGCTTCATATGACAATGATTGACTTTAGTGGTTTGGTTACTTTGAATTCGCATAAAAGGTTGGTTAGGAATATGAAAGCTAACAACCTTACGAAAAGCATGATGAGTATTTAACCAATCATTTTCAAAAATCACATCAATGCAAGTATTTTCAAAGAGATAAGATCGACAGGTAACATGAAAGTGTCAATTTGAATCAAACAAGATTTATAAATAGTGGAGGTAACGAAGGTTTCTACTAACGAAGTTCTAACCAATAAGTCAAAGTCTAACTTCTCCTGAGTTAAATTTAAACGTTGAGCGTAATCAAAAGAGATAAAAGAATAGGTAGAACCGGTATCGAATAAGGCATAGACTTCGCAAGAATTTATAATTAACTAACCCGTGATAACTTCGTTCGATTCCTCGTCACGAAAAATGCTCCCCCTTAAACAACCGAATTTAACTTGTTCGGGAAAGTCTTTGGTGTCGTCATTACCACTGGAATTGACTTTCACTATAGGGCATATTCCACCCTCAACTGCTTCGTCATACTCCTGCTCCATGATCTGAATCATTAGCCTTAGATCCATATCGAATTGGGGTTGACCGCAATGTATAGGTTAATTCAAAACTCGATGCTGGGTTCTCCTAATTGCTATCGAAAAAAGAGAAATACATATCATCTATTTTAGCTTTCTTGGATCGGACTTCTATTTCCACAATATCAACGCGTCGTCTGGCTTTTACCCATGCATCTTTCATTCTCACTCGTTCAGTTGTTTCTTCTTTCAGCTGCTCTTTGACATTTGAATTCTCAGATTCCAGCTTTAATATCGTATACTCTGCCAAAGAACGCTCCTGTTCAGCTATCGCACATCGGGTAATACAATTTTAAATTGTTACATTCCTTTGCTCCACGACCACCTTCCGTTCTTCAGCCTGCTCTTCTAACTCATGAATACGATTTTGCAATTCTACATTTTGATCAATAAGTTCTTCTAATAAATCCTCCTCAGGTTCCTCTTCTTCCTCACTCTCAGTTGCTACCTTTGCGACTAGCTTGAGTGCAACTTTTAATTCCTCAATCACCACATGGATATCTCTAATCACATTATCTTGGTCGGAGATTAGAGGTGTCTCAACGGTTTCATGTGCTCCTTTGCTATTCTCAACATTCTCGGATGTCATTTTCAAATACTACAACAAAACAAGGGTTAATTAACCTAGCACATATTATCCCTATACTCTGACCGACCAATTAAATACCAAATAAACTTAGGTAGGTCATAATAGCGAAGGAATTACCCGTCTCTCCCCTCCTAGTTCTATTCTCACATCCTAGCCAGGGATCATATCCCTAAGCTTTGATACCAACTGTGACGCCCCCAAAATTAGGTATACATCACCCAACTTGAGTCGCCAGATACATGGTACAGAATTCAAATATAACTTAATAATGCAATTGTCGTGTACAATACGACAAAACATAAACTGTGAGTTTGAATACAAATATTGTCTACTAGAGAGTATACAAACTCAAAAGGAGTCCTCATTACAATTATTATCACACTATTTCACAAAATAGTAGGACCATCACTCTGTTCCCCGACTAGTCCCAGCTACGTTCTCATTTCCTGAAGAGAACAGTGAAAGAAAGGGTGAGCTCAACTAGCCCAGTAAGAAATATTATGACTAAGATAATGCAGAATAAACTATCATTAGTCTTCAACAGTGTTAAACTGATACAATATAACAAACATCAAGTTTAACTGTAGCGGAACAAACAATCCATTAGAAGAGTCAAGTAGAGAGTGAACTCTACTATCTTATATGATTTAAAAGGTTTTTCATCACTTTTATCGCTGAGACTCAATTCAATAAATAACCCACATCATCAAATCATCCCTGCACTACAGGCAAAGGATATTCTTTAGTATCACGATCACGAATTATCCATGGACTACGGGCCAAAGATAATCGTATTTTCATCAACGGTCCTGATCATGCCATAAAATAATTCATCTTTGCACCCTTGGCCGAAGAGAATCCATAGCCATAATCATACCAAAAATTGTCCATCAATGCATTACAGGCCAATGAGGACTTTTTCCATATCATTTGTAACATTACGGTCATGATTATACCGAATAATCCTTGGTCATAATCATATCAAGTCCATCTATGCACTACAGGCCACAGATGACTTTCAACATAATATAAACATGAGGATGACGACAATGACATAATAATTCAATAAAACAAGATCAAGAATTAATTTATCCAGGAACCAATAACGTCCAAATTGTCAACAAGATACTTCTTTGTAGAGTAAAATTCAAGAATGCTCAGAAGAATATTTCCAGGAAAAGATACTGGATGAAGCGCAAATATCAAGGATATTCCACTAATTTCATGGAGTATAGAAGTTAAAGCTTTAACCAACTATGTATAAGAGAATATATGAAACTGCAAATAGATTTTCGTTCGTCATGCGGTAATCCACGTATACAGATCATTTTAACAATTTAATAAGGAATGAATACAAAGGATCATTCACCATACAAGTGGTAATCCACATAGACAGGTTATTCCAACAGAATAATAAAGAATGGAATAACAGAAGGATTCACCATGCGTGCGACAGATTGCACAGACATGTTATTCCCAACAGAATAATAAATAATGGAACCAGGTCCGGCGTAAACGCACGGACAGGATATTCGGACAGAATAATAAAGAACGGAATAATAGAAGAATTTCACCTTGTATGCGGTACTTCGCATAAACAGGTTATTCCAACATAATAATAAAGAATAGAATAACAGAAGAATTTCACCAAGTATAGGGTAGTCCGCGTATACAGGTTATTCTAACAGAATAATACATAATGGAATAATAGAAGTTCTCTTCATGAATACAAAAGAAATAATATCCCTTACCGTAAAAAAAACTTGATATCGGAGTAGTGAAGAAGCAGAATACTTTTCTTCTCTCCCTCTATAATTTCTCTCTCTAGAGTTTCAATGAATTCGTAAGGAATAATGAAGGAATGAGCTTCTATTTATAGAAAAATGGACTGCATAGTAACTAACTCATGAACGGTCGAGATTGATTTACTTTAATCTGACGGTCTATATTTAAAGCAAAATCTTTTAAATAAAAAATAATATATTCTATTTATAATCTAATAAAACGAATAACTTTATAAAAGATTTTACTATACAAACACTATGCAGACACTATGCAAACACTATGCATAATAAAATATAATATATTCTAATTATTGTCTAATAAAACAGATAACTTTATAAAAATATTCAGTTTTATATAAAAAGATTTTACTATTAGCCTAATAAAACGAATAATTTTATAAAAGTATTCTGTTTTATTACATAAATAATACTAATAAAACAAAACTGAGTGACTTATTACATAAGCATCAATAATCAATACCGTGTGCTACTGTGCAACTACGCGTATTACTGTACTTTTAACACCGGGTGTTTCAACAGTTAACGGTAAAACTTCCGCCGTTATTTTTATAATGTATTTTTGTCGTTTTCTTAATCCGACAATAATTCCGTTGTGGGGTCCACCAATGATGGTGCCGTCGTACGGATATTCCCCGACAAAAAGAATATTCTCCGATTAATTGAATATTATATAACCACTTGTTTACTTTGCAAAATTTATAAATATTACCCACAACTATAACATTACATCAAATCAACACCATAATAAAAAAAAATTATTTCGAAAAAATTAATTCTTTATTCATAAAATCTGGGGTCTCACATGAAGTGAATAATAATTGAATCTTGTTGATATCTTTTAGTCCTTAGTGACTCCTATTGAGAATTGTTGATAATTCCTGAATTATTATTTACCGTCATTGTGACACCCCCAAATTCGGGTTACCTGAGCCTCGATTTTGGTGTTCACGATCCACAATATAATAACATCTAACTACCTATTCATATAGAAATAGTAATACATATCACATTAACATATGCTATTAATACATTAGTCCCAGGTTCTTTAACCTTAACATTACAAACTTACCCTTTAGACATACAAAAAGGGTTTACAAACATAACATAATAAATATGCTAATTATAACTAATTTATCACTATGCCTTTTCCTTTGTTCTTCTTCACAGCACCTTCTGCCACTTCGTCCCTAGCTGAAAAGTTTTATATATAACAAGGGTAAGCAACAAGTTTGCCCCGCAAGTTAAGACATACGATAAATGTATAGGAATAAATAACAAGTCTCCTCGCATTCTACGCAACAATAATCTGATAATGAAAGGGTACAACGCTTTCAAGGTTTTCTACGATATTCTAATGAATAATCAAGAATTAATTCTACGAAATAACAAAGTGGAATATTTTCCAGATTTATGCTTAGCGATCCATTGGATCTTGAACTTATCGTCTCGGGTATCTATCAAAGATTTACTTTGATATATATGCAGGTGTATCTGATAACCATAAAAATTAAATCATACCCCTCCGCAAGTATAACAAGTGATCAACTTTATTTTATCCTATATTATGCATAATGCTTAATCGCGCGCAAAGGTCGAATATACGACCAATAAAATGTTCCTTTTATATAAAAGGTTACTCTTCTCAGTCTCAAAATAAAGATTTTTGATTTAACAACGAAATACTGTGATTTCAAATTCTATCTACTTATTGATCTAGCAAAAACAATTGGCATCGATCTATCAATAACAATTGATTTCTCTTCTCGTATTTATCAAGTTCTAACAAATGTTCGTCTAGCCAGAATAATTAGCTAAGATATTTTTCAAAATAATGTGACAATAAACAGGAATTATATGTACTATCAATATTAGCTTCTACGGATATGAATATCCAACAACAGTTATTCTACGAATGTATATTTTTCGAATCAGTAACTCAATTTGAATTATTAAACATGCACTAACAGCGAATAATCAACAATAAATTCTTGGGCGTGGTATAATTAATAATAATTAACCACTGTAATAATTGAATGAATATAACTCAAGGTTGAGTTAGGAAACTTGACTCTTCTGCTATATACAGCTACATAATATACTTATCTGCTTTTGAAAGATATATAACCAATAATATCGGTCTCAGAATTAGAACAACAATTCACAACACACAACACTGTAATTCACAGTCAATCTTCTCCTAGATACATTACTACATAACCACATTGATCCGAAATTTTAAATTATAATTTTAAATATTTATTAAATATAAATATTTTTTGATGTGTTTATTGTTGAAATTGATGAAATAAATATTTTATTGATATAATGGTTATTGAATCTAAATTTATTAGATAATATTCTAAATTAAATTAATATATAATTTAGAGAGTTGTCATAAGACATGAAGTGTTATATTGCTAATTAATAATTTAAAATGGTGTATTAAATTATTAAATAAAGTTATAATGAAAATTATAATTTTGTGATATTTGCTAAAATGCTATATTTAATTAAAATATAGTATGTGATTAATTTAATGAATTAATGTTGGATATGGAGATCCAAATAAATAATATGTGATTATAAATTATAAACTAAAGTTTTTATTAAAATAAATTAAAAATGGTTTAATTTAGTTTGTGCCAAACAAAGCTTAAATATATTAATTCTTTAAAATTTAAAGGATTTTGCCAAACAATGCCTTATGGCTTTTGGAATTTCTAATTTTTGAATTTAAATAAAATAAGTAAATAAATTAAAATAATAAATATAATATATTTATATTATATATGTTTCTTTTAACTGATATTAGTTATTAGGACTATTAATGTTATCAGTTTTTCCTTTGTGCTTAAGTGCTATGTGACTTGGTATTTGGCTATATTGAGAAGAGAGTTCAGAGAGTTTGATAGAGCTTGGCAGTGAAACTTGGGAGAGATTGAGAGGAATCTTAAGGATTTCAAAGCTAATTCAGTAGGTGTTTGCAAGAAGTTACCACGCTAATTGAAGGTATTTTCCCCAATTATATATATATATATATATATATATATATATATATATATATATATATATATATTCATGACATGGTTTGTTTGTGTTCTGTGAATTAAAATTAGTGAATTGTGGATATATACTTGGTAATTGTGATGATACATGCTTATGATGCTAGAGTTATGTTTAAAACAAGAAATTAGTATGTTAAATTCGTTAACAGTAGAAAATTTTGACAGAATATGTATTTTCATATGGTTCATGGAAAGTATCAATTTTAGTGGCCAATTCATATGTGAAACTGTAAATTGACGCTTGTATATGTTGGTTCATTGAGATACGAACATAACGTAATTTGAATAAGATGATTTGGCCAGGCATTGAATTCACGGTGATAAGTTTTGGATGAATATCAAAAAAATGGAATTTTATATGAAAAACATGAAGATTGAGAAATTAAAATAGTTTTAGTTGATGTTACATTTTTCTAATTGGTGGAATATGTTCACAAATATGTTTGTGATAGTTCTATACCATTTTTACATGTTATTAGTACTGTTTAGTGGGTGAAATTCGTGTTAGTTGGCTTAAGAAAACTGCCGTAACCATGTTCTGTAAAACTGGAATATGTGTGTCGCGCGGGCGCGCAGCCCTTTCGCGCGGGTGCGCAGCTGCCGCGCGGGCGCACCTCAACCCAGTATAAAACTGGCGTGGCCGCGCGAGTACCCTGCCATAGACAGTGAAGTCTGTTAATTATGCAGACTTTGGGTGTTCAATTTAACTTAGATTAATGATAGGTTAATGTGTCCACCATGTAACAACAAGGCTAAAACAGAGTGGTGTTATATGGATTATGAATTCAAAGTTGTAAAAGTGATTAGTAGGTTACGAATGTAACATTCCAGAATTTTAAAATGTAATATTAAATATTTATTGATTTATATAAGTATTTAATGGATATGTTTATTGTTGAATAAATAATTGTTCAATTTGAGTTTATGTGGTGTAATTATTTATTTGTTAAATAAATAATTAAATATTAAATATTTATTTTCAATATTAAATATTTATTGAATTATATGGAAAATTGAGTTGATGTGATTTAGTTATTTATTTGTTGAATAAATAATTAAGGAGATAAGAAAATTAGTTGTTATGAGATTATATAATAATTGAATTTGTTAAGTAAGCTAGAGAGCTTATAGTGATTTAAATAAATTATAATATATTGAATGGGAAATTATAATTTAAAATATTAGTTGGTTAAATAGAATTATAATTATAAAAGAAATTATAGTTATGTGATATTAAATTATGTGCTAAAGTAATTTAATAGATTAATATTTTAATTGATTTATTAATTACATAAAAGTGTGACTAATAACCTTGCTATAAAAGAGTTATTAAAATAAATTAAAAGGGTGTATTATAGTTTTGGCCAAACAAGTCTTATTGCATATTAAGTCTTTAATATAATTGTGTTTTACCAACCAAGGCATAAGGATTTAATGGGTTATATGTTAGTGGTTAGCCAAACAAGCCTTATGGCTTTTGATTTTCAAAATAAAAATAACTGATGTCAGTTAAGTTAGAGTTATATTATATATTTAATATATACATTATATCTATATACGTTATATTAGTTTACGTATGTTAGAGTTAGGAAGAAAGAAAGCTCAGAAGAAAAGAGAGAAGAAGAAGAATATCACAGAGAAAAGTTTGAGAAAATTCTAGAGAGAAAGGGAGTGATTCTAACAGGTTTTTGAGAAAAGAATTGGAGAAAAGAATATCCATCATCTTCTTAATCAAAGGTAGGAGTTTAACCTTTTTCTTTAAAGTTTAGTTTTTTTTTCTCTCTTCCAAAAAGTTCTCAGTGAAATTTTTATAAAGGATAAATTGTTGTTATGTATATAGTCTGGTATGATTATTGATTATAAGGTTATTTCGTGAGTTTATATATGATTATAGGCATAGTAATTCATGTGTATATGTGTTTTGTGGAAGAAAGTATATTACAGTGTTTACAGTAAAATATATATGAATATGGCTTAATTTAAAATAGAAATTAAGGTTTTATTAGTTGTTAAATTGATAATTGATTGTTGGAATTGATAGAGTATGTAAAATCATAACTATAATGTTTTGAAATTTCTATTTTGATTGAAAAACAAAATCACAGTGTTGATTTTCATTGAAAATATCAAGCATGGAGTTTTTACCAAAAACATTGAAATTGGGTGTCGTATATTTGATGTTTAAGTTATTTTATGAGTAGAAACATGTTAGAAGTCTTCACAATATGTTTATATGAAGTTTATATGTAAATTACATGATAATCAGTCTATTAGATTCGAGCTTTTTGGCCAATTTTGGTTTTTTCTTGCACGGTTGTCGAAGCTGTCAGTCGAAACTGCAATTTCGCGTCGCGGCGCGGCTCCAACATTGCATTAGTGGCGCCGCAGCACCATCATCACGCCGCAGCGCGGCTTCGTAAGTTCTTTCACTGCGCCGCAGCGCCGACTCAGCGACGCAGCTCCGACTCAGCGTCACAGCGCCAACTCAGCGCCGCAGCGCGACCCACAGTGTAAACTGTGGCGTCGCGGCGCGAGTTACCAGATTGTTCTGACAGTTTTGTTTAAGTATACAAATTTTGAAAATAAATGTTATGTGTTAATAATATGAATGTTAAATGATGATTTCAGTAGTATTAGACTATGAATGAGCATGTTACCAAGAGTTAATTAGTATTAACATAGTTTGATTATGTGATTTAATAATCAAACCTACGTGGTGAATGTATTGGTTATGTGATAATGACTAACTATGTCACGATGACATATTTTTAGGGTATTGAAATTCAAGTGGTAAGGGTGTAGCTTGTGCTAAAGGCAAGTTTTCTAACTCTATTTTATAATTGAGTAAGTTTTCTAATCCTTTGTCTTATTGAACTATTTGATGTTGAACAAGTTATTCTTGTAATTCAATTTTTGGTTAGCATGCCTAACTAGATTTCTATGCATGTTTAATATTCAGTTCTAATTAACCTTGGCTTAGTATTGTTCAAGCAAAGTATGCTATAATATTCAAATTGTATGCTATTAGATTATTCCTAAAGCATGATTTTAGTTCTATGATTAATTCAATTATGATTATTCTATAAGTATTATGTCATGAACTTTATTCAACTACTCCGTAGTTGATGTTCGTTGAATTCCAAATTACCTTGAAAGCTTATCCAAACCAAACTTACATTGGTGTGGGCTTGTATTCTAAATACTGAGATGAACAACTCTTTTAATAAAGATTTAAGCTTAGCGTTAAAATGGTTGTGCACAATACATTGTACGAAGTGTTGAACCCCCTAAGTACGTGGAGTCCTTATAGTCTTATGACTGTTAAAGTTAAAGTTGAAAGATTACTTATAACTGAGGACATGATTTGTGGTCATTAGACCCTCAGTGAATGTTATAACTCTCAAAAAGTTAATAGAATATATTGTTCAGTTCTATTGATACTAATATTGTCAATTGATGTAAAAGTTTAAAGATTTACTTATTGTTATTTCAAGTGGGCCTTGTTTGCGTACTCTTGCCTATAAAATTTCTTACAGCTAAAGTTGAAACTGGTGACGTACCAAGCACCAGTAAGGGAAAAGGAAAGATGAATAAGTGCTGAAGACTTGTAATAGTTTGATAGTTTATTTTCAGACTTTGGTTTAATGATTGTAATGAAGTTAGTTAATTATCCGTATTTGAATGATTGTTGTTAAAGGTTAGATAACCTGGGAGATTTTATTTAAGTTTAATCTTGTATGGGCAGGTTTTCTTTTATTATTCAATTCTATTATGAATGGGTAGTTAGTAAATGAATGTTTTGATTACGTGAGCACCAAATCTTGAGGAAATGAAGTACCAGGATTTGGGGGTGTCACAAGTTGGTATCAAAGCTTTAGGTTATGAACCTTAGGCAGGGGGGAAAAGCCTTAGGAAGTAACCTTTGAAAAGATAGTGGAGATAACTCTTATCGAGTTTTAAGAAAGAAGTAATAAAACACTTATGTGTTCATGTGTTTATAACTTATGTGCTCGTGAGTGTCGAGTAGTAATGATTAATAATTAAAACTTTAAAACTTTATTGTCAGGATGATTAATGTCGAAGAATCCAGTCAGGCTAGGGAGGAGGGACCTCAGATGCCTATAGAGGAGGAGTCTCGCGACATTCATGTAGTTTGGGAACAACTACTGCCACGGGAGTCAGCCCCGTTGGCCATAGTAGTTGAGAATGAGGATGATGATATGGAAACAGACGAGGAGGATCCCATTGAGTTGCCACAGGAGGATGAGGATGACGAGGATGAGGAGGAAGAGACTCTACTAACCTCGATAACCGCTCGTATGTATGATGAAGTCTATGACCGCAACGTGGAACTTCAGGATACCGTTGAGGAGTTGCACGAGATAGTAGCTGAACAACAGATTGCAATGACGCAAAAAGACAAAGAGATCCAGGATCGTGAGGAACGACTGAGAGATGGTTGCTGAACTGAAGAGTAAGCTGAGAGAAGAAGCTGCTAAGAGGGCAAGAGCTGAAGATGCATACGAGGAAACTTATCAACGAACTGGAAGAGCAGCGAGAGACGCGCAGGTAAAAAGGATGAAGATGGAAGAGATGGATAAAGTATTTAACACTGCAATTAATCGAGCTCAAGATCGGGTCATGGGATATCCGATTCAGTTCGAGACACTACCATCATACGTGTTGGATCGCAGAACAATGTTTCGAGTCATTGAGGAGGAACGTGATAGGGCTAAGAAGTATCTTAATAGAACATTTTAGCTGTAGTACGATGTGTAAAAGGTTAAATAAATTGTAAATCCCAAGTCTTATGCAACCTATGGGATATGATTATGATGTTATCCTGAAACTTTTGTGGTTCAGTAAAGTAATGTAGTTAGCAGAGATGCTATTGTTTTATGTTTTTGAAAAGGTTATGAATAAATAAAAGTTGTTATTTTATTCAAAGTGTTATGTGTTATGTGGTTATTTCTGTTATGGAGGCTAGTTAACTAGAAAATACTTAAAGAAGCGGAGTAATAGTCTAATAGATGTTTTGTTTTAACAGAAAATACCTCCCAGACGTCAACCAACACGACAGAGAACCACCGAAGAAACCAATAACGTCAATGTTGACGGTAACCCCGTTCAACAACTAGTGACTCTACTGACAGGAGCATTGCAGAATCAACCACAAAATCATGGTACAACGTTTAAGGATTTCAAGGCGGTTGGACGACCTGAATTCCGTGGGTCCATGAATCCAGTCGAAGCACAAACTTGGATTACGGAGATAGAAAAAGTGTTCGATGTCGCTAGGGTAGGGGATGACCAGAAGACTGCTTTCATAACATTTATGTTGAAAGGAGAAGCTAGTTATTGGTGGCAGACCAATAAAACTCGGGAAGGGCCAGGAGTGATGACCTAGGATAGGTTCAAGGAGTTGTTTTTCGAGACCTATTTTTTGGAGAGTTCGAAGAGTCAGTTGGAAGTACAGTTTCTGGAACTAAAACAAGGAACGATGACGGTATCTGAGTATGCCGCGAAGTTCAACGAATTGGCGAGGTTTGCGCCATATCAGGTTAGCACAGACGAACGTAAGGCGAGGAGATTTAAACAGGGACTGAAGCCCTGGCTGTACAGTAGGGTCTCCCTGTTCCAATTGAAGACATTTGCAGCGGTGATGGAGAAAGCAGTACTCACTGAAGGTGGAGGCGAGGCAGTGACAAAGTTCAATCAGGAACAAAAGAAGAAGAAGAATGAGAATGAGATTAAGAATGGAACTGGTAACAGTGGAAATAACAATAGCTTGAAGAGGAAATGGAATGGAAACATGGGTGTGGGAAACCAGCAGGGTAACCAGCAAAACAAAAAGTTTGAAGCATGTGCGACATGCGGGAAATTTCACAAGGGTGCGTGCTTGATGGGGAAACGAGTTTGCTACAATTGTGGCCAAGAGGGTCACATCGCCCCAAATTGCACTCAACCGAAGAAGAATGCGTGCTTCACGTGTGAATCCAAGGATCACTTTGCTCGTGAGTGCCCTAAGAAGAAGGAGGGGGTGACAACCAGAAGCAGTAGAGGTAACAATGGAAGTACATGGGCCATTGCAGGACCTGTAGCATCAAACAAACCCACAGCCAGAACCTTCAACATGACTGTGGAAGATGCTGTTCAATCAAAAGATGTGGTGTCAGGTATTATCCCAATCAATGATATTGATGCATATGTATTATTTGATTCGGGTGCTACTTGCTCGTTTATATCTGATGAGTTTGCTAAGAGGTTATAATTTCCTAGAGAAGAACTGAATTTTCCTTTGAACATAGAAATTACGAATAAGGGAATAATCCCTGTTAGATTCGTATACAAGAACTGTAGGGTGAACATTAAGGATAATATCTTGTTGGTAGAGTTAATTCCAATTAAACTCGGAGAGTTTGATGTAATTTTGGGAATGGATTGGCTGTTCAAATATGAAGCAGTAATTGATTGTCACAAGAAGTGTGTAAACCTTATGACTCCGTCAAAGGTAGAATTTTGTGGTCGCAAGTCACCTAGACAAATGAAATGTCTGACGACTATGCAGGCCAAGAAATTGTTGAGTCAAGGTTGTGTGGGCTATTTAGCTTACATAGTCGATACTCAGAAGAAGGGTGTGAAAATAGAAGAAATATCAGTAGTGAGGGAATTCGAAGACGTGTTTGCAGAGGATTTTCCAGGACTTTTGCTTGACAGAGAAATTGAGTTCGTGATCGACTTATCGTCGGGAACAACACCAATATCGAAGGCCCCGTACAGAATGGCTCCGGTGGAAATGAAGGAACTGATGGTACAGTTGCAAGAACTGTTGGACAAGAAATATATTCAACCAAGCGTATCGCCGTGGGAAGTGCCAGTTTTATTCGTGAAGAAGAAGGACGGGTCAATGCGTCTTTGCATTGATTACAGGGAGTTAAACAAAGTCACTATTAAAAATAAATACCCGTTGCCAAGAATAGATGATTTGTTTGACCAATTGAAGGGTGCCAAATACTTTTCAAAAATAGATTTGAGAAGTGGGTATCACCAGCTGAAAGTGAGGAAGGAGGATATACCACGAACGACATTCAGAACTCGGTATGGACATTACGAGTTTCTGGTGATGTCTTTTGGTTTAACCAATGCACCTGCTGCGTTCATGGATTTGATGAACATGGTGTTTAAACCATTCCTAGACAAGTTTGTAGTGGTATTTATCGACGACATTCTAGTGTTTTCCAAGACTCAAGAAGAACACGTGGAACACTTACGTTTGACATTGGAGACACTAAGAAGGGAAAAGCTATACGTGAAATTCTCTAAGTACGAATTTTGGCTCGACCGTGTACAATTTTTGGGTCATGTTATTGACAAGGATGGGATTTCAGTGGATCCATCAAAAGTAGAAGTTGTAATCAATTGGAAACAACCAAGAACACCGTCAGAAGTGAGGAGTTTCTTGGGACTGGCTGGTTATTATAGAAGATTTATTCAAGATTTTTCTAAGATAGCCACTCCGTTAACAAATCTGACAAGGAAAGCTGTAAAATTCGTGTGGACGGAGAAATGTGAAGAAAGTTTTCAAGATTTGAAGAAGAAGCTAAGTGTAGCACCTGTGTTGACATTACCAGACAATAGAGGAAATTTTGTGGTGTATAGTGATGCCTCACACAAAGGGTTGGGTTGTGTTCTGATGCAGAACGACAAAGTTATTGCGTATGCATCAAGAAAACTGAGGGATTATGAGAAAGGGTATCCGACTCATGATTTGGAATTGGCTGCAGTTGTATTTGCTCTGAAGATATGGAGGCACTATCTTTATGGAGAGAAATGTGAGATCTACGCAGACCACAAAAGTCTGAAGTATATCTTCACTCAGAAGGATTTAAACATGCGTCAACGAAGGTGGATGGAATTGATAAAGGATTACGATTGTGAGATCTTTTATCATCCGGGCAAAGCAAATGTAGTGGCAGATGCTTTAAGCAGGAAAGGTCGGGAGAAGTTGATGCTGATAATAACTCAGGAGGAGCTCATTTCAGCAATGACAAAACTGGAGTTGGAAATCAAGTTTCCAAAAGAATCTGACAAACAACTATTTCAGTTAGAAGCATGTCCAACTTTACTGGACAAGGTGAAGAATGCTCAGTTACAAGATGAAGAATGTGGAAAGATAAAGGAGAATATGGTTGATGGAAGCGGTACAAAATACAAGGTCGATACCAAAGGATTACTACGGTTCGAGGAAAGAATCTGGGTTCCAGCAACACCAGAGCTGAAAGAAGAAATTTTAACCGAAGCTCATAGCTCAAAATATTCAATTCATCCGGGAAGCACGAAAATGTATCAAGATTTGCGCCGACATTTTTGGTGGCCGAATATGAAAAGGGACGTTGCTGAATGCGTAGCGAAGTGCTTGACATGTCAAAGAGTAAAAGCCGAACATCAAAGACCCAGCGAATTACTTCAACCGTTGGAAATACCAGAATGGAAGTGGGAACACATCACGATGGATTTTGTGGTGGGTCTTCCAACTACTCAGAGAGGATGTGATGTGATTTGGGTAATAGTGGATAGACTGACGAAATCAGCGCACTTTTTACCAATAAAGATTAGATTCAATCTTGATCCGTTGGCAAGATTGTACATTAAGGAGATCGTTTCGAGGCACGGAGTGCCAGTATCAATTGTGTCCGATAGAGATCCGCGATTCACATCAAATTTCTGGAAGAGACTACAAGAATGCATGGGGACACAGTTACGAATGAGTACGGCTTATCATCCACAAACAGATGGCCAAAGCGAACGAACAATTCAAACATTGGAAGATATACTGAGAGCATGTGTCATGGACTTTAAAGGAAGCTGGGAAGAACAATTACCGTTGGTGGAATTTGCTTACAACAACAGTTACCACGTGAGCATCGGCATGCCACCTTACGAGGCATTGTACGGCAGAAAGTGCAAAACTCTACTGTGCTGGGATGAAGTCGGTGAACGATAACTGTTAGGACCAGAACTGGTACAACAAGCTGCTGGCATTGTTAAACTCAGCAGGACAAGATTAGTAGCAGCCCAAGACAGACAGAAAAAGTATGCTGATCAACACAGACAAGATCGTGCATTCGACGTAGGAACTTTTGTATTTTTAAAAGTTTCTCCTTGGAAATGGAAAATTCATTTTGGTAAAAAGGGAAAACTAAGCCCGAGGTTTATTGGACCCTTTGAAGTACTGTGAAGAGTAGGAGAAGTGGCTTACGAGGTAGCTCTACCTCCATGGTTGGAAAACATTCATAATGTTTTTCACATTTCGGTGTTACGACCATATAAACCCGACTACAAACATGTGATCGAATATGAATCGTTGCAGTTTGAGAAAGATTTGTCTTATGAAGAGATTCCTATCCAGATAGTCGACAGAAAAGAACAAGTGCTCAGGAATAAAGTGATACCTTCTGTGAAGGTGATATGGAGGAACCACAACGCTGAAGAAGCTACGTGAGAACTCGAAGAGAAAATGTAGAAAGAGTACCCTGCGTTATTTGTTTAATCTGTGTCTTCGATTCTGGGGACAGAATCTTTGTAAGTAGGGAAGAATGTAACGAATGATTTGTTTGAGTTGTGATTCTGAGGACAGAATCCTTGTAAGGAGGGAATGATGTAACATTTTAGAATTTTAAACTGTAATATTAAATATTTATTGATTTATATAAGTATTTAATGGATATGTTTATTGCTGAATAAATAATTGTTCAATTTGAGTTTATGTGGTGTAATTATTTATTTGTTAAATAAATAATTAAATATTAAATAATAAATATTTATTTGTAATATTAAATATTTATTGAATTATATGGCAAATTGAGTTGATGTGATTTAGTTATTTATTTGTTGAATAAATAATTAAGGAGATAAGAAAATTAGTTGTTATGAGATTATATAATAATTGAATTTATTAAGTAAGCTAGAGAGCTTATAGTGATTTAAATAAATTATAATATTTTAAATGGGAAATTATAATTTAAAATATTAGTTGGTTAAATAGAATTATAATTATAAAAGAAATTATAGTTATGTGATATTAAATTATGTGCTAAAGAAATTTAATAGATTAATTTTTTAATTGATTTATTAATTACATAAAAGTGTGACTAATAACCTTGCTATAAAAGAGTTATTAAAATAAATTAAAAGAGTGTATTTTTGTTTTGGCCAAACAAGTCTTATTGCATATTAAGTCTTTAATATAATTGTGTTTTACCAAACAAGGCATAAGGATTTAATGGGTTATATTTTAGTGGTTAGCCAAACAAGTCTTATGGCTTTTGATTTTTAAAATAAAAATAACTGATGTCAGTTAAGTTAGAGTTATATTATATATTTAATATATACATTATATCTATATACGTTATATTAGTTTACGTATGTTAGAGTTAGGAAGAAAGAAAGCTCAGAAGAAAAGAGAGAAGAAGAAGAATATCACAGAGAAAAGTTTGAGAAAATTCTAGAGAGAAAGGGAGTGATTCTAACAGGTTTTTGAGAAAAGAATTGGAGAAAAGAATATCCATCATCTTCTTAATCAAAGGTAGGAGCTTAACCTTTTTCTTTAAAGTTTTGTTTTTTTTTCTCTCTTCCAAAAAGTTCTCTGTGAAATTTTTATAAAGGATAAATTGTTGTTATGTATATAGTTTGGTATGATTATTGATTATAAGGTTATTTCATGAGTTTATATATGATTATAGGCATAGTAATTCATGTGTATATGTGTTTTGTGGAAGAAAGTATATTACAGTGTTTACAGTAAAATATATATATGAATATGGCTTAATTTAAAATAGAAATTAAGGTTTTATTAGTTGTTAAATTGATAATTGATTGTTAGAATTGATAGAGTATGTAAAATCATAACTATAATGTTTTGAAATTTCTATTTTAATTGAAAAACAAAATCACAGTGTTGATTTTCATTGAAAATATCAAACATGGAGTTTTTGCCAAAAACATTGAAATTAGGTGTCGTATATTTGATGTTTAAGTTATTTTATGAGTAGAAACATGTTAGAAGTCTTCACAATATGTTTATATGAAGTTTATATATAAATTACATGATAATCAGTCTATTAGATTCGAGCTTTTTGGCCAATTTTGGTTTTTTCTTGCACGGTTGCCGAAGCTGTCAGTCGAAACTGCAGTTTCGCGCCGCGGCACGACTCCAACAGTGCATTAGTGGCGCCGCAGCACCATCATCACGCCGCAGCGCAGCTTCGTAAGTTCATTCACTGCGCCGCAGTGCCGACTCAGCGACGCAACGCCGACTCAGCGCCGCAGCACGACCCACAGTGTAAACTGTGGCGCCGCGGCGCGAGTTACCAGAATGTTCTGACAGTTTTGTTTAAGTATACAAATTTTGAAAATAAATGTTATGTGTTAATAATATGAATGTTAAATGATGATTTCAGTAGTATTAGACTATGAATGAGCATGTTACCAAGAGTTAATTAGTATTAACATAGTTTGATTATGTGATTTAATAATCAAACCTACGTGGTGAATGTATTGGTTATGTGATAATGACTAACTATGTCACAATGACATATGTTTAGGGTATTGAAATTCAAGTGGTAAGGGTGTAGCTTGTGCTAAAGGCAAGTTTTCTAACTCTATTTTATAATTGAGCAAGTTTTCTAATCCTTTGTCTTATTGAACTATTTGATGTTGAACAAGTTATTCTTGTAATTCAATTTTTGGTTAGCATGCATAACTAGATTTCTATGCATGTTTAATATTCAGTTCTGATTAACCTTGGCTTAGTATTGTTCAAGCAAGGTATGCTATAATATTCAAATTGTATGCTATTAGATTATTCCTAAAGCATGATTTTAGTTCTATGATTAATTCAATTATGATTATTCTATAAGTATAATGTCATGGACTTTATTCAACTACTCCGTAGTTGATGTTCGTTGAATTCCAAATTACCTTGAAAGCTTATCCAAACCAAACTTACATTGGTGTGGGCTTGTATTCTAAATACTGAGATGAACAACTCTTTTAATAGAGGTTTACGCTTAGCGTTAAAATGGTTGTGCACAATACATTGTACGAAGGGTTGATCCCCCTAAGTACGTGGAGTCCTTATAGTCTTATGACTGTTAAAGTTAAAGTTGAAAGATTACTTATAACTGTGGACATGATTCGTGGTCATTAGACCCTCAGTGAATGTTATAACTTTCAGAAAGTTAATATAATATATTGTTCATTTCTATTGATACTAATATTGTCAATTGATGTAAAAGTTTAAAGATTTACTTATTGTTATTTCAAGTGGGCCTTGTTTGCTCACTCTTGCCTATAAAATTTCTTACAGCTAAAGTTGAAACTGGTGACGTACCAAGCACCAGTAAGGGAAAAGGAAAGATGAATAAGTGCTGAAGACTTGTAATAGTTTGATAGTTTATTTTCAGACTTTGGTTTAATGATTGTAATGAAGTTAGATAATTATCCGCATTTGAATGATTGTTGTTAAAGGTTAGATAACCTGGGAGATTTTATTTAAGTTTAATCCTGTATGGGTAGGTTTTCTTTTATTATTCAAGTCTATTATGAATGGGTAGTTAGTAAATGAATGTTTTGATTACGTGAGCACCAAATCTTGAGGAAATGAAGTACCAGGATTTGGGGGTGTCACAACAAATGCATTATGTGATAACTTAGTTATACAATGAATGTTAGATAGGTGTTGTGATGTTAACACTTGGGAATTCTAAAATATATATGGTAGCATAAGACTTGTGCTAAGATGATAAGTTTAGCTAGAAATGTACATGTTGTGGTATGTTAGCATATCTAATAGATAATGTTGTTCTAAACTAATGTGTAGGTAAACGTGAGTTTAATATTGTAGCTTACGCTCGAGGCAAGTTTCTAAACTCTCTTTTCACATTGAGCAAGTATTCTAACTCTATTATCACATTGTGTAACTTTATTCATTTACATTGAGCAAGTTTCTTACTTTAATCTTTCATTAATCGAATCTTTGTATTCTTAATCATTATTTGAGCAAGCTAGCTTTGATGGTAACTTTGCTCGATCAAGTTTTGAATTCCAGTATTTATTGATGTATTCTAACTTGTTTATTGTCAAACAAGTTCCTGTATTGTTCTTCATGTATTATGAATGCAATTTTCTTGAATTCTAGCTTCTAATGTTGAATTATCTTAGTTCATTTTCATATTGAGCAAGCTTTATTTTCATCTTGCTATTACTTAATGTATATTTAATAATACCTAGTCCTAGCTTAAATTTTATTCAAGCAAGGTTTATTGTCATCCAATACTTATACTTTGTGGTTGTTCTTAAGCATGAGTTCAATATATAGTTAATTCGCTTACACTTATTCATTGTTCCATATTATGTACTATTGATAAACTGTTGTGTTATCAAACACTATTGATTCAACTAGTCCTTGTAACGAGTCGAAATTATTGAGTCGTGATTCTGGGGATAGAATCCTTTTAAGGGGGATAGATGTAACAACCGACATTGTAATTTAATTTTGATATTTATTGGATTGAATAAATATTTCTCGATGAATTAATTATTAGATTAAATAATTAATTGATGAAGTTGTGTTAGATTAATTTAATTATATGTGTCATATTTATTAAATTAATGTGGAGAATTATTATTATTCAAGTATGTATTTATGTGAGCTTATTGAATTAAATGAAATATTTAATAAGCCTAATGTTATTTTAATTAATGTAATAATTAATTCGAGATTTAATAATTGGACATAATTAATAAATGAGAAATTAATTATTTGACTATGTGAAATAATGAGAAATTATTATATTTTAGTTAAATTAAACTAAAATAAGATATTTGATTTATTGTGCAATTGGGTGTGACATGATTTAAACTATAGTATAGGAAATTAATTAAAATAAATTAGAAGGGTTATTTTTGTTCAAGCCAAACAAGGCCTTAAAGGGAATTATAGCAGTTTATCCATGATGGGTAACTGACCTCCACAATGCGTCAGTTCTTATTCTTTTTATACGTCTTCTTCCTCCTGTTATTTCTAAGTCTAGCAAAGCTTCACAGAGAGAAATTTAGAAAATTGTCAAAGGAGATTATGAGTGGGTGAGTGACTGAAGAAGCACCTAAGGAATCCTTACTAATCTACAGTCTACGCTCTGGGTAATTCCTTTAAACTCAATTTTTATTACGTCGTATAAGTTTTTTTAGAAAATGGCTTATATTTTCTGTAAAGTCTCTATAAATGGGAAATTGTGTTGTTATATGGATATATGTAATAATATGATTAGCATAACATATTTTATTATATATTATATAGGTTTCCATATTATCAGTTTCATAATATTAGCGTATGTTATGGCTTCGAAAGTTACAGAGAGTTGAATTACGGCCATATGGCCCTTACGCACAAATTTAATGTGTCAATCATATATTATCCCTAAATTTTACACTTGTATGTTATTATACATGTTGATACGAAGAGACAAAACTTTAAATGAACGGATTCGGTGTTATAACGAACCCGTAATACTAATTTACATGTTTTATTTTCAAAACCTTCAAGAACATCAAGAACAGTAAATTACTTGTGTTGATTTTTGTTAATTATGTGTTTTAACATGTTAAAATCATGCTAGAAGGGTTAATTAATGATTATATATGAATTCTAGTATATGGGTATGTTTAAATTGATGAATTTAGTGTCCATGAATGATAAATTCGTCTGATTCTGTGTTCTTCGCGAACTGGAAATTAGAAACTGGAGTTTCGCCCCGCGGCGCCAACTCCATGTATAATTTTCGCGCCGAGAAACAGTATAACTGTGGCGCCGCAGCGCCACTTAGCAGAATGTCCAGAAATACAAATTTTTTAGTGTTCAAGTATAGAAATGTAATAGTAACTCAACCTAATGAATATAAAATTTGGTTAAACATATAATGAGATGTTAAAGTAAATTCTTAACACGTCCATAACACAATTATGTGTGAATTGAATGATTGAATACATGGTTACCTTAATGTTCGTGAGATGTAATTTATGTGACAATGAATGTAGTAATTTGACTAAGTATGGTCATAATCAAAGTTACACAAAGAGAATGAACTTGTGATGACTAGCACGTTATAATTGACTGGTATTATGAATGTAAATGATATGTAGGATTTAAATCAAGGAACGAGTTTAATTAAAGTGTAATCTACGCACGAGGCAAGTATCCTAACCCTACTTGTTATCATTATTCAAGTTTGTAAATTACTTCAAGCAATTCTTGTTATTATTAAATCAAGTTTGATTTGTTATATTAAAGATTAATTATCTTTTCAAAGTATGAATCTGTTATACAATACTTGTTCTATTGTATACCTCTTGAGATTGTTGTTCAATTTAAATACCATTTATTGTTGAACCTTGTTAGACTAGCGAACCCTTATTGATTTGACTAGTCCATAGTTGATGAACGTTCTAAATTTTAGAACCCTTATTGATTTATCGAAACCAAACTTCCTTTGGTGCGGACTCTAATGTCAAACTGAGATGAACAACCATGTAAAGGGATTACATATGCATTAGCGTTATGATATTGTGCACAGTATGGTACTAAGGGCTGATCCCCCTAAGTACGAGAAGAAGAGTCCATAGTCCTATGACTGTTAAAGGTTACAAGTATAACCCTTGATAACCTAGGACATAGTTCAAGGTCTTATGACCCTCAGAAGTTCTTTTGTTTCTTGTTATTCATTCTTGATTCAAAAGTTGAGTTTTCATGTTTCAGGAGCCTTTGATTTATTTGCATGTTATTATTTCCTTGTTATATTGTTATACTTGTGGGCCATCGTGCTTACTCTTGCGTAACAATAACATTGCAGTTAAGAACGAAAGATCAGACGAACCTTCTACTAGCAAAGGTAAGGGCAAGAATAACAAGTAATGAAGACTTGTTGTTTATGTGATGTTGAATTTATGTGTTAAGACTTATGTTAATGTTGTTTAAGACTTATTATTTGTTTAAGGTTAGTATGACCTGGGATTGTATTTATTATTCAGATGTTGTAACCCCATAAGGGGAGGATTTATTTCTATCTATTGCATGGTTTGCATTTATTATGGGTGTATAGATATATGATGTTATATCGTGAACACCAAATCATGTGGGAATGGAAGTACCCGGATTTGGGGGTGTCACAGGTTGGTATCAGAGCTGTAGGTTATGAACCTTAGGTGGGGGAACAACCTTAGGTAATAGCCTTATAGGAAGAACATAGTGAAGGAAAACTCTTATCGAGTTCTAAGAGATGAATTTCTTAATTCATTGAAGATAATAAAAGACTTTATGTGTTTATGTGCTAAATTACGTGCTCACTAGTACGACTTAGTAACTAAAACTTAAAACTATGTTGTCAGGATGTCAGATGTTGGAGGAGCTAGTCCAGCTGGGGAGGAGGAACCCCGAGGGCCTATTGAGGAGGAGCCTCGAGACATTCATGTTGTCAGGGAGCAGCTGATACAGAGGGAGCCATCTCCGTTGATCACTGTTGTTGGTCAGGAGCATGAGCCTGAGACTGATCCAGAGGAGGATCCTGAGGAGGAAGAGGAAGAAGTGGAGTTCCCACCGAACTCCATTGATGCTGAGATGTACGATGAGCTATATGACTGTAACGTAGAGTTAAGTGACACTGTCCAGGATTTGACTGAGCGGACGATTATTCAGCAGATTACCATCGAGAGGAAGGATAGGGAGACTTTGACTCTTCAAACACGTGTGGGAAACTTGGAGTGGGATTTGGTTCACGAGAAGGGTCAAACCGAGGAGAAGTCTGAAGAAATAGAGAAGTTAAAGAAAGAACTGCAAGAAAGCTCAGAGAGGCTGATCATAGCAGAGGAGGGCTGGGTAAGAGAATCACGTCGTGCTGATTTTGCAGAAAGGGATTGTCGTGTAAAGAAGGCTAAGCTTGGGGAGACATACTCTACACTTAATAATGCAATGGATGAAGCCCAGGATCGAGTTTTTAGGTACCCAATCCAGTTTGAAGGTCTACCATCGTACATGCTGGATCGCAGAACGATGTCTCGCATCATAGAAGAGGAACGTAGCAAGGCTATTCGGCGCCTTAACAGGCAGTGATAGTATTTGTTTAATTATGTGAAAAGCTTATCTGGTTTTTAGATGTAAATTCGGACGTGTTTATGAACGAATAAATATTTTAATGTTTTAAATCTTGTAGATTCTTTATCTCAGGATAGTTGATGTAAATAGTAGTGATGCTATCGTTTGATATTAAAACTTTTGACTTGAATAAATATATCAAGTTGTTTGAGATAATGTGTTAAGTGATAATGTTAAATTGTTGAGTTAAGCCTTAACTATTTAGAGAATTTAATAAAGATCTAATAAGCGTATATTTTAACAGAAATATACCGCTGAGAAGAAGACAAAACTGTCAACCAGCTCAGGAAGAGTCAACGAATAACAACAATAACGCCAATGTTAATCCCGTCCAATAATTAGTGAACTTACTAGCTAGAGCAATGAATAATCAACCTCAAGCTCTACCGAATACAACGTTTAAAGATTTCAAGGCGGTGGGATCGCCATAGTTTAAAGGCTCCATGAACCCGATCAAAGCTCAGACTTGGGTTATGGAGATGGAGAAGGTTTTTGAGGTTGCAAGAGTCAGAGAGGACCAGAAGACTGCTTTTGCAACGTGTATGCTGAAATCTGAAGCCAGTCTTTGGTGGCAAGCAAACAAGGTCCGTGGAGGAGAAGGTATGATTACCTGGGAGAGGTTCAAGGAGATGTTTTTCGAGATGTATTTCCCGACTACCTCGCAGAACCAATTGGAGGTTCAGTTTTTGGAATTGAAGCAGGGAAATATGTCCGTACCAGATTATGCAGCTAGATTCAACGAATTGGCAAGGTTCGCCACATATCAAGTGCACACGGATGAGAGAAAAGCAAGAAGGTTCGAACAAGGACTGAAGTCGTGTTTGTATAGTAAGGTGTCGATGTTTCAGTTGAAGACATTCGCCGGGGTACTAGAGAAAGCCATACTCACTGAAGGTGGAAGCGATGCGGTAACCAAATACAATCAGGATCAGAAGAAGAAGAAGAATGAAAGTGAAGGAAATAACAAGGCTAGTGAAAGTAATACGGGAGGAGGTAATAATAATCAGATGAGAAGGTGGTCTGACAACACATCAACCGGAAACAAGCAAGGAGGTCAGAAGAAAAGGTTTGAAGCGTGCCCGACCTGCGGGAAAGCTCATTTGGAAGTGTGTATGAAGGGTAAACGTGTGTGCTACAATTGTGGTTAGGAAGGCCACATAGCACCTAACTGTCCTAACCCAAAGAAAGGTGCCTGCTTCACTTGTGGTTCAAAGGATCATTTGGCAAGAGACTATCCTAAGAAAGGATCTGGAGGGGCAGGATCAGAAGGAAACCGGGGAAACAGCAGTAGAAGCGCTCTGACCATCACAAGACCAACCGTAACCAATCGACCGATCGCCAGGACCTTCAATATGACGGTGCAGGATGCAGTGCAGTCGCGGGATATGGTGTCAGGTATCATTCCGATCAATAGAGTTAATGCTTACTTATTATTTGATTCGGGTGCTACTTGTTCATTTATATCCGATGACTTTGCTAAGAATTTAGAATTGCCTAAGGATGAGTTAGAATACCCCATGAACATAGAAATCACGAATAGAGAAATAATCCCTGTTAAGTACGTGCATAAGAACTGTAGAGTGGATATTAAGGGTAATATCATGAACGTAGATCTTATCCCTATTCGACTTGGGGAATTTGACGTTATCTTGGGAATGGACTGGTTATTCAATTACGGGGCGGTAATTGATTGCCAAAAGAAGCGTATTAACCTTATGACTCCGTCAAAGGTTG
This sequence comes from Panax notoginseng, assembly GCA_016801055.1. Lineage (NCBI taxonomy): Eukaryota > Viridiplantae > Streptophyta > Magnoliopsida > Apiales > Araliaceae > Panax > Panax notoginseng. The sequence continues at coordinate 57,183,228 of CM029016.1, forward strand.
TGTCTTATGGTAGCAAGTTGCCTAGACAAGCAAGTTGTCTGACGATGATGCAGGCCAGGAAGTTGTTACGACAAGGATGTGTAGGATATTTAGCTTACATAGTCGACAGTCGTAAAGAGAATTCGAAAGTAGAGGAAATACCAGTAGTGAGAGACTTCGCCGACGTATTTCCAGATGATTTGTCAGGACTTCCGCCAGATAGAGAGGTCAAATTTGTGATCGATTTGGCTCCAGAAATGACTCCAATATCGAAGGCACCATACCGAATGGCGCCGGTAGAAATGAAAGAATTGATGGTACAACTACAAGAATTACTAGATAAGAAGTACATTCAACCGACTGTATCACCGTGGGGAGCGCCGGTGTTATTTGTAAAGAAGAAGGACAGAACGATGCCGCTTTGCATTGATTACAGAAAATTGAATAAAGTCACGATTAAGAATAGATATCCATTACCGAGGATCGATGATCTGTTCGATCAATTGAAGGGAGCAAAATATTTTTCCAAGATAGATTTGAGGAGTGGTTATCATCAACTAAAGGTTAGACCAGAGGATGTACCGAAGACAGTGTTCAGAACATGATATGGTCACTACGAATTTTTAGTAATGTCGTTTGGTTTAACGAATGCTCCTGCAGCATTTATGGGACTAATGAATGGTGTGTTCAAATCATTTTTGGACAAGTTCGTAGTGGTATTTATAGATGATATTTTGGTATATTCAAAAACCAAGGAAGAACATGAAGAGCATTTGAGATTAACGTTGGAAGTGTTGAGAAAAGAGAAGTTGTATGCTAATTTTCGAAATGTGAATTTTGGATTAAAAAAGTACAATTTCTTGGACATGTGATCGATAGGGACGGAATTTCGGTGGGTCCCTCTAAGGTTGAAGCTGTGATTAACTGGGATCAGCCAAAGACACCGTCAAAAGTAAGAAGTTTTCTAGGATTGACAGGTTATTACAGAAGATTCATTTAAGATTTTTCCAAGATCGCAACTCCGTTAACGAATTTGGCTCGAAAAGCTGTGAAGTTTGTTTGGACGGAGAAGTGTGTGGAAAGCTTTCAAGAATTAAAGAAGAGGTTGAGTACAACACATATGTTGTCTCTTCCGGATAATACATAAAATTTTATGGTTTATAGTGATGCGTCGCATAAGGGACTTGGCTGTGTGCTTATGCAGAATGGTAGAGTCATTGCGTATGCGTCATGACAACTGAAAGGCTATGAGAAGGGGTATCCGACCCATGACTTGGAGTTAGCTGCAGTGGTTTTCGCTTTGAAAATCTGGAGGCACTATCTCTACGGGGAGAAGTGTGAAATATATACATACCACAAGAGTCTGAAATATATTTTTACACAGAAAGAATTGAATATGCGCCAAAGAAGGTGGTTGGAATTAATTAAGGACTACGATTGTGAGATTTTATACCATCCGGGTAAGGCAAACGTGGTTGCCAACGCCTTAAGTAGAAAGGGTCGGGAGAAGTTGATGATGTTGATCGCTCAGAAGGAATTGATTTCAGCAATGGAGAAGTTGGAGTTAGAAGTTAATTATCCTATGGAAATAGATGAGAAACTATTTCAGATGCAATCTGGTACAACCCTACTGGATAAAGTTAAGGAGGCTCAACTTTCAGGACGATGAATGCAAAAAGGTGATAAGGAAGATATCTGAAGGAACTGAATCGAGATTTAAGATGGACAAGGAAGGAATACTGAGATTTGAAAGTAAAATTTGGGTACGGCCAGTACCAGAGATTAAGGAAGACATTTTGAGTGAGGCTCATAGCTCGCGATATTCGATTCACCCTGGTAGTACCAAGATGTATCAAGATCTTCGACAACACTTCTGGTGGCCGAATTTGAAACGTGATGTTGCAGAATGTGTTGCCAAGTGTCTGACCTGTCAGAAAGTGAAAGCAGAACATCAGAGACCAAGTGGGTTGCTACAACCGTTGGAGATCCCAGAATGGAAATGGGAACATATTACAATGGACTTCGTGGTTGGCCTTCTGACGACTCAGAAAGGCTACGATGCAATATGGGTTATCGTTGACCGACTGACGAAATCTGCACATTTCCTTTCGATAAAAATCAGATTCAACTTAGATCAGTTAGCGAGGTTATATGTGAAAGAGATTGTTTCGCGACACGGAGTTCCGGTGTCAATTATTTTTGATAGGGATCCGCGCTTTACATCGAACTTCTAGAAACATTTACAGGAATGCATGGGTACGCAATTGCGAATGAGTATGGCATATCACCCTCAAACAGATGGACAGAGTGAGAGAAAGATTCAGACATTAGAAGATATGTTAAGAGCTTGTGTAATGGACTTCAAAGTTAATTGGGACGATCACCTACCGCTTGTAGAGTTCGGCTACAACAACAGTTACCACGCTAGTATTGGCATGCCGCCATATGAAGCGTTATACGGCAGAAAGTGCAGAACTCCGCTTTACTAGGATGAAGTTGGCGAAAGACAGTTGCTAGGGCCAGAATTGGTACAACAGACAGCAGAAATAGTCAAAGTAATCCAAACACGATTGGTAGCAGCTCAAGATAGGCAGAAGAAATACGTCGATCCACACCATAAGAATGTTGAGTTTGAATCGGGTAGTTATCTGTTCTTAAAGGTCTCTCCCTAGAAGGGAAAGATCAGGTTCGGAAAGAAAGGAAAATTAAGCTCAAGATTCATTGGACCCTTTGAAGTTCTGAGAAGAATCGGAGAGGTTGCGTATGAGGTAGCCTTACCTCCAGTACTTGAGAATGTCCACAACGTCATCCATATTTCTGTTTTACGACCCTACAAACCCGATTACAAGCACGTAATTGAATACGAATCCCTACATTTTGAAAAAGACTTATCTTACGAAGAAATTCCTGTTCAAATTGTCGACCGAAAAGAGCAAGTTCTAATAAATAAAGTAATATCTTCTGTTAAGGTAATTTGGAGGAACCACAATGCTGAAGAAGCTACGTGAGAACTCGAAGAGAATATGATGAAGAATTACCCTCATTTATTAACTTAATGTTGTGCAAGCGATTCTAGGGACAGAATCTTTGTAAGGGGGGGAGAATGTAACGAGTCAAAATTATTGAGTCGTGATTCTGGGGACAGAATCCTTTTAAGGGGGAAAAGATGTGACAACTGATATTTTGTAATTTAATTTTAATATTTATTGGATTGAATAAATATTTCTCGATGAATTAATTATTAGATTAAATAATTAATTGATGAAGTTGTGTTAGATTAATTTAATTATATGTGTCATATTTATTAAATTAATGTGGAGAATTATTATTATTCAAGTATGTATTTATGTGAGCTTATTGAATTAAATGAAATATTTAATAAGCCTAATGTTATTTTAATTAATGTAATAATTAATTCGAGATTTAATAATTGGACATAATTAATAAATGAGAAATTAATTATTTGACTATGTGAATTAATGAGAAATTATTATATTTTAGTTAAATTAAACTAAAATAAGATATTTGATTTATTGTGCAATTGGGTGTGACATGATTTAAACTATAGTATAGGAAATTAATTAAAATAAATTAGAAGGGTTATTTTTGTTCAAGCCAAACAAGGCCTTAAAGGGAGTTATAGCAGTTTACGCATGATGGGTAACTGACCTCCACAATGCCTCAGTTCTTATTCTTTTTATACGTCTTCTTCCTCTTGTTATTTCTAAGTCTAGCAAAGCTTCACAGAGAGAAATTTAGAAAATTGTTAAAGGAGATTGTGAGTGGGTGAGTGATTGAAGAAGCACCTGAGGAATCCTTACTAATCTACACTCTACGCTCTGGGTAATTCCTTTAAACCCAATTTTTATTACGTCGTATAAGTTTTTTTAGAAAATGGCTTGTATTTTCTGTAAAGTCTCTTAAAATGGGAAATTATGTTGTTATATGGATATATGTAATAATATGATTAGTATAACATATTTTATTATATATTATATAGGTTTCCATATCATCAGTTTCATAATATTAGCATATGTTATGGCTTCTAAAGTTACAGAGAGTTGAATTATGGCCATACGGCCCTTACACACAAATTTAATGCGTCAATCATATATTATCCCTAAATTGTACACTTGTATGTTATTATGCATGTTGATACGAAGAGACCAAACATTAAATGAACGGATTCGGTGTTATAACGAACCCGTAGTACTAATTTACATGTTTTGATTTCAAAACCTTCAAGAACATCAAGAACAGTAAATTACTTGTGTTGATTTTTGTTAATTATGTGTTTTAACATGTTAAAATCATGTTAGAAGGGTTAATTAATGATTATGTACAAATTCTTGTATATGGGTATGTTTAAATTGATGAATTTAGTGACCATGTATGATAAATTCGTCTGATTCTGTGTTCTTCGTGAACTGGAAATCAGAAACTGGAGTTTCGCGCCGCAGCGCCACCGCGTCGCAGTGCCGAGAAATAATATAATTGTGGCGCTGCAGTGCCACTTAGCAGAATGTCCAGAAATGCAAATTTTTTAGTGTTCAAGTATTAAAATGTAATAGTAACTCAACCAAATGAATATAAAATTAGGTTAAACATATAATGAGATGTTAAAGTAAATTCTTAACACGTCCATAACACAATTACGTGTGAATTGAATGATTGAATGCATGGTTACCTTAATGTTCGTGAGATGTAAATTATGTGACAATGAATGTAGTAATTTGACTAAGTATTATCATAATCAAAGTTAGACAAAGTGAATGAACTTGTGATGACTAGCACGTTATAATTGACTGGTATTATGAATGTAAATGATATGTAGAATTTAAATCAAGGAACGAGTTTAATTAAAGTGTAATCTACGCACGAGGCAAGTATCCTAACCCTACTTGTTATCATTATTCAAGTGTGTAAATTACTTCAAGCAATTCTTGTTATTATTAAATCAAGTTTGATTTGTTATATTAAAGATTAATTATCTTTTCAAAGTATGAATTTGTTATACAATACTTGTTCTATTGTATACCTCTTGAGATTGTTGTTCAATTTAAATACCATTTATTGTTGAACCTTGTTAGACTAGCGAACCCTTATTGATTCGACTATTCCATAGTTGATGAACGTTCTAAATTTTAGAACCCTTATTGATTTATCGAAACTAAACTTCCTTTGGTGCGGACTCTAATGTCAAACTGAGATGAACAACCATGTAAAGGGATTACTTATGCGTTAGCATTATGATATTGTGCACAGTATGGTACTAAGGGCTGATCCCCCTAAGTACGAGAAGAAGAGTCCATAGTCTTATGACTGTTAAAGGTTTCAAGTATAACCCTTGATAACCTAGGACATAGTTCAAGGTCTTATGACCCTCAGAAGTTCTTTTGTTTCTTGTTATTCATTCTTGATTCAAAAGCTGAGTTTTCATGTTTCAGAAGCCTTTGATTTATTCGCATGTTATTATTTCCTTGTTATATTGTTATACTTGTGGGCAATTGTGCTTACTCTTGCGTAATAATAACATTGCAGTTAAGAACGAAAGATCAGACGAACCTTCTACTAGCAAATGCAAGGGCAAGATTAATAAGTGATGAAGACTTGTTGTTTATGTGATGTTGAATTTATGTGTTAAGACTTATGTTAATGTTGTTTTTAAGACTTATTATTTGTTTATGTTTCCGCACAGATGTTTAAGGTTAGTATGACCTGGGATTGTATTTATTATTCAGATGTTGTAACCCCATAAAGGGAGGATTTATTTCTATCTATTGCATGGTTTGCATTTTTTATGGGTAGATAGATATATGATGTTATATCGTGAACACCAAATCATGTGAGAATGGAAGTACCCAAATTTGGGGGTGTCACTGTCCCCTAGTTGATAATCGTTAAACTTCAAATTACCCTTAAAAGCTTATCCAAATCAAACTTTCTTTGGTGCGGACTTGTACTATAAATACTGAGATGAACAACCCTATTAATAGGAAAAAAGTTACGCTTAGCATTGAAATGTTTGTGCATAATACATTGTACGAAGGGCTGATTCCCCTAAGTACGAGGAGTCCTTATAGTCTTATGACTGTTAAAGTTGGAGTTGAAAGATTACTCGCAACTGTGGACATAGTTCATGGTCTTATGACTCTTAGTTAGATATATTCCATATTTTGGATTCGAGTTTTTGATTATCATTATTAGAGTACTATTCAGTTTTGATGAGCCTATTGGTGGCAATTATTATTATTATTATTCTATTGATCTGTTGTTATATCCAGTGAGCAATTGTTTTGCTCACCCTTGCATATTTATATACTCATTGCAGCTAAAGTTGAGAAGGCAGATGAGCCTTCAACTAGCAAAGGAAAGGGAAAAATGTATAAGTGATTCAAACTTGTAATTTTGTTACTGTGATGGCCATAAACTTTTTAATAATGATGTAATGTAATAATTTTATTTTCGCACTTGAATGATGTTTAAAGGTTAGACAACCTGGGATGTTTTTTTTATTTAATGATGTAACCCTATTTAAAGGGAGGATTATGGTTTAAATATTAATCTATTTGGGTAGATAGTATGAATGTATGGATAGTGAGCACCAAATCTTGTTGAAATAAGTACCTAGATTTGGGGGTGTCACACATATATCAGTGTTTACAACCTATATAAACACTTATCAAGTCTAACTAGTTTGGTCTAGTTGGACTTCGGTCTATTCTCGGTGTTCTGGTCACCCTATCCGACAATTAACACTGTTATTGTCAAGAAAATTCGGTTTTAAAACTTCAATATTGCATTAGGTAAGTCAATCATCGTTTATAATATTTTTTGAAAACTTTTAATAATTTATAAATAATTATTATTATTTATAATAATTTTTCAAACATTGAAATAATTTTTAAATGATTTAATTATCAAATAATCTTATCATCATTAATATTTAATAATATAAAAAATATTAATGACATACTTGTCAAAAAACTAAAGTTATTATTAATAACTTAAAATATTTATAAATCATCAATATTCTACTTAAATAATTTTTAAAATAATTAAAATTATTTTAAAATCATCATCATTAATATTTAAATATTAATAAAATTATCATTCAAATATGAAAAGTCATTAATTATAACTTAAAATATTTTTAAATTATTTTTCTCATTACTAAATGATTTTTAAATTAATAAAATCATTTTTAATTTATTTATTTAATATAATAATTAAATAAATCTAATATCATTAAAATTAATTTATTAAGGAGAATTCTCCAAAAATATTGAAAATTATATTTTATAATTCAAAATATTTTCTAACACTTTATTCTCATTTAAAATAATTTTTAAATCAATAAAATCATTTTTAACTTATTTATTTAATACAATAATTAAATAAAACTAATATCATTATTATTAAATTATTAATGAAAATTCTCTAAAAATATTAAAAGTTATATTTTATAACTCAAAATATTTTTAATACATTATTCTTATTTAAAATAATTTTTCATAATATTAAATTATTTTTCTCTAATTTATTTAATATACTAATTAAATAAATTAAATATTATTAATATTCAAATAATTATAAATATTAATGAAAAATATCCCAATTAGTCAAAAATTATTTTTCAGAATTTAAAATAATTTTAAAAACCATTTTTGTAATTTTTAGAATTTATTTTCTATTTTTAATTAATTTCTGAAAATTCAGAAATTAAAAATTAATTAAACCGTCGCTAATGGCCTAGAGCGACACTTTCTGTCGTCTTAGGTGTTCTTGAGCTCATGAACACTGTCAGACCCGAGTTCAAGGGTCATGGTCTGACCGGCTATAAATCAGAATCTGATCATGATCTGGGCTATCTCAAGCATTGATATTGTAGTCAGTATGTAGTACTACAAGTATCAACAACTATTTAGGTCATACATCAACATAACAAAAAGATCTGGACTAGCAAACCTACTGTCAGAGCATTCCTGGGTTTTCCAGAAACCTAGGTAGTCGACCAGTCACTTTCATGCTCCATTACATCTAGGTTCCAGTCATGATTCAAGTGATATAATGGTTCAAATATGGAGTCCTTATGTCAAGGAACAATAATATAACAATAGATCAGTCAAAACATAACACAATCACAAGTTATAAATGTTACGCCCCCAAAATAGGTATACATCACCCATCTTGAGTCGCCAAATACATGGTACAAAATTCAAATACAACTTAATAATACAACTGTCGTGTAAAATACGACAAAACATAAAACTGAGAGTTTTCATACGAATATTGTCTTCTAGACAGTATTCAACTCAAATGGAGTCCTCAATACATTTATTATCACACTATTTCATAGAATAGTGAGGACTACTAATGCTATCATCTGAACCGTCACTCTGTTCCCCGACTAGTCCCGGCTACGTTCTCATTTCCTAAAGAGAATAATGAAAGTAAAAGGGTGAGCTCAACTAGCCCAATAAGAAATATTATGACTAAGATAATGCAGAATAATTTATCGTTAGCCATCAACCGTGTTAAACTGATAAAATATAACAAACATCAAGTTTAACTGCAGCGGAACAAGCAATCCATTAGAAGAGTCAAGTAGAGAATAAAATCTACTATCTTCTATGATTTAAAAGGTTTTTTATCACTTTTATCACTGAGACTCAGCTTAATAAATAATCCACATCATCCCTGTACTACGGCCAAGGATATTCATTAGTATCACGACCACAAATTATCCATGCACTACGGGCCAAGGATATTCGTGTATTTATCAATAGTCATGATCATGCCAACAACTGTCCACCAATGCACTACGGGCCAATGAGTACTTTTACCACATCATTTGTAACATTACGGTCATGATTGACCAAATAATCCCTGGTCATAATCATACCAAGTCCATCTATGCACTACAGGCCACAGATGACCTTCAACAGAATATAAACATGAGGATGATGACAATGATATAAAAATTCAATAAAAAAAGTTCAAGGATACATTTTTAAAGATTTATAATTTAATTTATCTAGAAATCAACAACGTCCAAATTGTCAACATGATACTGCTTTGTGGAGTAAAATTCAAGAATAATATTGTACCAAAAATAATTTGGACCGAAAACGAATCAATTTTTATTATGAATAGTACATCGGGTGAATAGTACTCGAGTGAATAGTATACCGTGAATAGTACTTTGGGAATAGGAACCCCGTGAATAATACTTTAGCATGAAAAAGTTAAAAATTTATCAAGAATGCTCAGAATAATATTTTCATGAAAAGATACTGGATGAAGCACAAATATCAAGGATATTTAACTAATTTCATGGAGCATAGAAGCCAAAATTTTAACAAAATGAGTATAGAATTCAAAATCTGAAACGAAATAATATTACTTACATACTACAGAGTATGGAAAAAAAATTATTTCAAGCGAATATTAAACAAAAATAACATCCCTTACCTTGAAAAGAAGAGTATTCTAACTGGTATAGTGGGGATATTCTTGAAGAAAACTTTTATTTTTTTTTTTATGCTCAAAGCTTTCTAAAACTCTAAAGAAATACGCTCAAGATTATAGAAGAAGAATTCTCTGATTCTGGTGTGATTTTCAATTCTAACTAAGCACCCTATTTATAGAAAAATACTAAAACGCCAAAGGAGACTAAATAATAAAATAATAATATTTGGTTTCTTCATTCTACGCCCACCTCCTTTGAAACATCAAAGCCAACCATCTTGGAAAATTTTTCAGCAGCCCGCATGTTTAAAAAAAATAAAAGTGGGTCCCACCCAATTTTAATAAAAGCATTTTATTTTCAAAACTTCAGTAATTCATAATAAATAGCCCTTTTATCAGAAAAATACAAATTTTATTTCCATTCCTCACGAAATCGAATTCTCTACAACTTTGTAGCTTTAAGTTTTTCCAAATTCCAAACAGAAAATATCCGAAATCCATAAACGGATGATTTTCAATACCTCATAAAATTCAAAACAAATCATACGTTAATTTTTAACGGTTCAAATTTTTTTGACATATACTCAAATTATATATGCATAACATATCCAAAAATCACAACGATCCAACGGCCGGATTAAAATTATAACTCACGCAATAGAGCTTTAAGTATACTGATTTGATTTTTAATACCTCCATTTTGACAAAAATACTGATAAAACACCTCAATATTAATTCCTTCATTTATAACCACATAAAATAAATATTTTCCTATCCATCATTTATGTCCACATAAAATAAATATTTTCTTATCATATAAATCAATAATTAATTATTCACAAATAATATTACAGAATCACAATAATGACAACTAGGTCGTTCTCAGGAAAGAGAGGGCTTTTCAATAAGGATTTTTCTTTACTGGTGCGCAATTAGGTGACCAAACCTCTCCTTGACAGAACTTTCTAGACATTGCCAATAATACTATCTAATAATATTATTCAAATAATATGAATTATTGATCTGATAATGGGAAATACTGTGAAGTGACAATTATTGAAATAACAATAGTATAAAATATCAACGCAGCAATTATTGAACCAATAAAATAAAATATTGAACAGTAATTACTGTAACAATTATTGAGTAGTGCCTTCTTACACAAGAATCAATAATTCAACAATACTGTGCAATACCGTGTGCTACTATGCAACAACGCGTATTACTGTATTTTAACCACCAGGTATTCCAACAGTGCTAACAGTAACGATTACGCCTTTATTTATAAAAACTCAAATTTGTCATTTTCTTCATCCGACAGTTATTCTGTTATGGGGCCCACAAATTACTGCGCCGTCGTAGGAATATTCCCCGGCAGAAAGAATATTTCATGACAAAATGAATATTCCCCAACAACATGAATATTTTATAACCACTTGCTTATTTTATAAAATTTATAAATATTACCCATAACTATAACATTATATCAAATTTACTCCTTAATATTCAAAAATGATATTTATAAAAAATTCATCTTTATTCGTAAAAGTTGGGATCTTACAAGAAACTGGTCAAAGTCTGTTAGAGGGCTGTTCATCCGGTTTTCTGGATTTTCCAGAAAACATCTATCATGGTCGAGTAGGCTACTTTGACCACTTGCTACATTCGATTTATTTACTGTTTGAATGTTCTAAAAGCACTAATCTATAGTCCAGTCAACAAGCTACAAATTGGTTACAAATACATCATCAAACAACATCAAATCTGTTAGATCTGGGTCGTTCAAAAGGTTGTCAGACACGGTTTTATACTTTCTAGGTTGCCCAGATTTTGACTGGTCATGCCCGGTCAACGGGTTTTGACCGATTATATCTTATAATCTGGACATCCAATGACCCTCTTTTCACTTGCAGAACAAAGACCACATAACAAGCTACATATTCCAACTTTAAAACAACAAAAAGCATAAACGAACAAGAATCTGTGGCTCTTGACATTTCGTTGTCAGACCACAATTCAAGCTCAAGAATAGTTTTGAAAAATCATCATTTTAAGGGACTTTGATGCTATGGATCCATGATGGATCAACATAGATCATCTAAAAACATCATATAACACATGATTAAACAGTTAAACAAAATTTTTTTTACAAGCATACAAGATCAAAGGGCTATCTTGGGTTTATACCTTCTTGCAAAATCTTTGATCTTAGATCTCCTTATCTGATATTGGTGTTTCTAGAGGTGATTTAGTGATTGATATACTTGCTATATTCGGAGGTTTGGTTGAGAGAAAAAGTTGGTGAGAGCTTGTATGAAAAATGGGCAAGTTATGTGATTTTCTCTCTCCCAAATCTATATATATGATAATAGGTTGCTTAGATCTGATATAAGAAACTGATATTGCTGGAGATTTATGTCACAAAGTCAAGATAGTGGTTCACCAACTAAAGGTCTTGGCAAATATTGCAAGTTACATAATAAAGAATATAAAAAGGGCATTTTTGTCATTTGCAAAAATGATTTTAATGGCATACTTGACATTTTCCAAACTCTTAGGGTTTAACCCTTAGGATTTAACCCTAAGGTTCTAACCCTTAGGTTTTACAACTTTAGTTTTCAAGATTTTTAATTTAGGGTTTTGAAAATAGGAAATTAAGATTTCAAAAATATATTTAGGGTTTTAAATAGAAATTAATATTTCTAAAGTATAATTAGGGTTTCCTAATTATATTAACGTTTACTAATTACTTTAGGGCTTACTAATTAGGATTAGGGTTTCTTAATTAGGATTTAGGATTCCTGAATTTAAAATTAGGGTTTACCGACTTTCGATTAAGGTTCCTAATTACGCGTTATGGTTTCTAACTTTGTTAAGCACAACTCTACTATTATTTTCTCAGTCATTACACAAATTGACTACTTCTCGAAACTCGTATCACAGATATACAGAACAATATTGATAATTAATATTAATATTAATTAAAAAAAATTTATTCAAAAAATTTGGATTATTCGAAATCCCGGGTTTTCACAGTCACACCCTTGAAGATTGAACTCTATATATGATTGTTCCTTATTGTGATATTACTTGCTGGGAAAAATTATTGCTCATCCTTGCTTTCCTTAAAACTTTCAGTTGAGGCAGAACGTGGTGAACCCTTTAGCAAGGACAAGGGTAAAGAGAAGGCTTTGGAATAGTTAGTTTCATAATACTAGGAATGTACTATTATTATGTTGTAGGAAGGCTTATTTATTATGATATATTAAGCTATGTTTAATTTAAGCTGTCATGTATTAGTAACGATTGCGAGACCTTGGGATGAGAATAATTATGTTATAACAATGTAATTTATTCTATTATTTCATTGTGATGATTTTTGTATGATATTAGAGTTAGCACGTGACGAACCAAATTCGAGATATGAGTGTCTGAATTTGGGGGCGTCACAACCATCCCAGCTGGACTTGACTTCGCTGCATGATAAAATTGAGCTAAATGACCTTCCTTTCCATAATTGAAACATACTTTGGGTTGCTGCGTACATTTTGGACTGATGTGTCCCTCCTGTCCGCATTTGTAGCATACGATCGATGGTCATTCTCCTTCCTTAAAAATGGGTGCTGGTGCTGTTGTCTTTCTATCATTGTTGAATCTTCTCTTTTTAAAATTTTCACTTGACTCATTTCTTCTATTATCTTGGCAAGGATTACCACCAAAGTGGTTACCATTTCTGGCATGATAAAATCCTCCACGTTTGTTATCACCGCTTCGATGACTGTTGCCACTTGTATGACCATTATCGTTTTGTCGGCTGTTATCTTTTGGTTGGGCTGACTCATTATCACGCTCCAATAACTGAGCCCTATTCACAACATCTGAATATAAACAAAGTTGTGAGATATAAGGTATTGACGAATTTTGGGCTTCAAACCTCGTAGAAACATTCGCGTCATATGCTCCTCATTATCTACCTAATGGGATGCAAACCGGAATAACTCCACAAACTTTGCCTCGTATTGCGATACGATCATATTGTTTTGTTCCAGCTTAATGAATTCTACCTCCTTTATGTGACGAATACTTTTTGAAAAGTACTTGTCGTTGAACAATTCCTAGAACTTCTCCTAAGACATCTTCAGTGCGGAAATATGAGTACGTTTAATAGATTTCCACTAGTAATATGCCTCTCTTCGCAATATAAAGGTGGTGAAGGAACCTTTAGCTCTTCTGAGCATCCCAGGACATCAAATATCTTAGTGATCTGCTTATTCTATGCCTCTGCTTTAAGTGGCTTTGGCTTTCCCAAAAACTTCGGCTGTCCCAGCTCGTTCAATTGCTTAGCAGTGACTAGCCGTGAGTTGCCATTGCTTCCACCTATATTTTGAATAGAAATCTCTCTCGTTTGGTGTTGCATGAATGGTAGAAAGCTTCTAAACATCCCATCGTTCATCATTTGGTCGGTGTTGTTGTTTACATGAGGATTATTACCTTCCAGATGCACAGTATCCAATACAAATATTGTCTCGTAGACAATATCCAAACTCAAAAAAAGTCCTCATTATAATTATTATCACACTATTTTATAGAATAGTGAGGACTACTATAGCCACCATCTTGGACCATCACTCCATTTCCCGACTAGTCCAAGTTATATTCTCATTTCCTGAAGAGAAAAATGAAAGAAAAGGGTGAGCTCAACTAGCCTAGTAAAGAATATTATGACTAAGATAATATAGAATAAATTATCCTTAGTCTTCAACAGTGTAAAATCTGATAGAATACAATAGACAACAAGTTTAGATCAATAAATGCAGCGGAACAAGCAATCCATTAGCAGAGTAAAGTAGAGCATGATGTCTACTATCTTCTATGATTTAAAAGTTCATTATCAATATTTTATCTTTGTAACATAACTCAATAAATATTTCACATCCACGAATTATCCATGCACTGTGGGCCAAGGATATTCATTAGTATCACCAGTGGACATGATTATGCCAAACAACTGTCCATCTATGCACTATGGGCCAAAGAGGTTTTCCACCACATCATTTGTCTGTAACATTACAGGTCATGATTATACCAATACACAATTTTTGGTTATAATCATACCAATCAACAGCCCATTTATGCACTACGGGCGAAAGATGACTTTCACCATAATATAAGTATGAGGATGATGCTAATGATATAAGAAATCAATCAAGTGAGATCAAGGATAAATATTAAAGATTTATAATTCAATTTATCTAGAGTTTAAGAATGCCCAAATTGTCAACATGATAATTAATTGTGAAGTAAAATTTAAGAATGATATTCATGTATCAAAAATAATTCAGACAGAAAAGAAACCAATTTTGTCGTCAATAGTACCCCGGGTGAATAGTACCCGAGTGAATAGTACCCCGTAAATAGTACTTGAGTGAATAGTACCTCGTGAATAGTATCCTGACATAAAAAGATTAAAATTTAATAAGAAATTTCAGAAAAATATTTTAGTGAAACGATACTAGATGACGCGCAAAATTCAAGGATATTCTACTAATTTCAGGAAGTATAGAAGCAATACTTATCAAAATAAGTGTAGATTTATTAATACGAAACGAAATAATATTACTTACATACTATAGAGTATGAAAGAAAATAATATCCCTTACCTTAGTAGGAGAGTAATTTTGACTGGTATAGCGGAGATATTTTTGAAGAAAACTTGCACTATTTGCTACACTCAAAGTATCCTTATGCTCAAAAGAAATACACAAAATATTATAGAAGAAGAATTCTCTAATTCTGGTGTGATTTTTATTTCTTAACTAAGCATCTTATTTATAGAAGAATGGCATGGTACTATTTAAAAGAAAATCACGGGTGAACAGAAAGAAATTTCACGGGCGTAGAATTGGCAAAAATCTAATTTTTACTATTCATCACTGTGCAATAAAATATTCTAATAAAATAAAAACTTTATATAATATATAATATATTCTATTTATAATCTAATAAAATGACTAACTTTATATATAATATAAAAAGTATTCTGTTTTATATAAAAAAATTTTGTTTTATTACTAGTATAGTAATAATAAAACAAAACTGGGATAACTTTCTACCGACGATTTTGAAAAATGAGTAAGTGGAGGTCCATGTAATAAGCCGAACTTATAACAAATACTTTATTAAAACCCCATCTATTTATATCAAAAATTGAATAAATATTTACCACAAATCACTTATCTTCAATAAACACATTTTTAATCTTTCAACAATTATTCATCATTAATATTATAACTCACAATATTGATAACCAGATCATTCCTAAGAAAGAAGGGGCTTTCCGATAAGGACTTCTCCTTATTGGCGCGGAATTAAATAACATATCCCCTTTCCTCGACAGAACTTTATAGACATTGTCAATAATACAAATAATAATATGAATAACTCTGTTGTTTCAATTATTGATTTAATAATATAAAATATTGTGCAGATGATATTGTGACAATAATTGAATTAATAATATGAGATACTATGTAGCAACTACTGTGGCAATTATTAAATGAACTGAGTGACTTCTTACGTAAGAATCAATAAACAGAGATACTGTGTAATACCATGTGCTACTGTGCAACCATACATATTACTGTACTTTTATCACCGATATTTTAACAGTTAACGGTAAAAGTTTTACCGTTATTTTTATAAAAAAGTTATTTCTATCACTTTCTATATCCGATAATCATTTTGTTGTGGGGTCCACCAATGATTCCACGATAAAAAAAATATTCTCCGACCAAACGAATATTTTATGACAACTTTCTTACTTGCAAAATTTGGACATATCACCCATAACTATAGTATTTATCAAATCACACATTATAATTCAAAATAATATTTAGAGAAAATTAAATCTTTATTCATAAAATGTTGGGGTCTCACAATACTAACTTAAATTCACAATTGATAGAATTAAGCTAAACACCCTAATTAACTAATCCACTATATCTTAATGTGAATTAAAATCAAATAAGGTTTAAATTCCAAGTTCTTAACCGATTACATGCGATGTTAGGTATATCTCTATCCTAAACATACATCCAGAATTCCATCAAAATGCATAAATTATGAACATATGCTATTATGACTAAGTCTAGATTCATATATCATCTCCCGAATCCATATAAATCCACATAAAATTGGTGATCAAATAATTCATAAGTTAAGCACAAATCATAATAGATGAACTGAAAAGATAGATTTATTAAACTGAAATTAAAGCATGATAATCATTGTTCCACATTAAAGATCCATTGCAAGCTTAATAAGAAATTTAGTTCATAACTAATGAATTAAAAACTGAATAAATAAAAGAATTCATCATCCCAATTTATAGAAACTAGAATAAAGAATACGAATAGTATAGAACCACTCTTATCCTCACACAATTCTGTAATCTTTGTGATTTGACTTTCTTACTCCACTCGTCCAATGATCTTATGTAAATTAGGGCTCAAAAGTTGTAATTGCTAAGTGATAGATTGAATGATTAATTACTTGGCTTATGTCTCTGTAATAGATGATAGAAAAACGACCACACACAGTCCCAATCGAAGCCTAAGTAGCTCAGTCCACACCTCCATAGTGTTAGAATTACATCCAAATTCTTTCCTTCTGTCCGCGCACCCCCGCCCCAGCAGGGGTTTCTCTTTGTAATAGTCCCGCCCCGACGGGGGTTTGCTATTGAAATTGTTATTTTCTTTGCTTTGTCCTGCCGAGTCCCTTAACATTGTCACCACATATCTAAGCTAACACGTAATAGAAACCTACACACAAAACAAACACAAAACACATAAAACTGTACAAAAATAGACAGAATAAACACCGTTTAAGTCCAAATAGGAACCCGATTTGTAGGTATGAAACCCACTCATCAATTTTTCT
Source organism: Panax notoginseng (assembly GCA_016801055.1). Taxonomy (NCBI): domain Eukaryota; kingdom Viridiplantae; phylum Streptophyta; class Magnoliopsida; order Apiales; family Araliaceae; genus Panax; species Panax notoginseng. Next base: position 57,200,616 of record CM029016.1, read on the forward strand.
TTTTAGGATAGCTGATAAATGGCCCAATGTTGAGTTGTTGAGGTCTCCGACATTGACCCAATTTTGTTTATTTTTTGCAATTGCCTCAGTCTTGCTTGTCATCTAGGGTTGTATGTTGGACCAACGGGCTAATAAGATGTCGAGATTGTAAGAGTCTTTTACCTCCTGACCCACATGGTGAACATGTATTAGAATTGGGCTTTGATGTTTGGGGTGCCCTAATCATCATTTTTGATTAGTAGGCACAATTGGCTTGGATGGTTTTCTTCTGATGTGATGAAGGTTTCAGATTGAGGGTGTTAACTCTTTGAAAGTCCTTGCTAATGTTCATGTTTGATATATCGTTGTGTTATTGTTTCAACTTTGATTATTGATGTCGAGATGCCTTCGAACTCCACTGAATTGGACCTAAGAGCTCAACTTGGTTTGTGATGTGATGGCTTCAACCGGGTTTGGTTTGATATATAAGGTTTGATTTGTGGCCTTGATCTCGGGGAACATGTCATTGGGTATAAGATAGACTTTACCACGACGGTAGCCCATGTACTTCTGTAGGTCAAAAGAGATCAATTCTTCACGCACTTCAGGAGTGATGAGTTGCTAAAGGGTTGCATCTTAGGATGATTGCTATTTCATCACTGTGACTGGCTGTCTTTGTAGCAAACAAGGTTTTTGTAATTTTATTTGAATATCTATTGAATTAAATAAATATTTTTCGATGATTTAATTATTGGATTAAATAATTAATTGATGAAATTGTGGTAGATTAATTTAATTATATGTGTTATATTTATTAAATTAATGTGTAGAATTTTGATTATTCAAAGTATGTAATTATGCGAGCTTATTGAATTAAAAAAAAATATTTAATAAGCCTAATATTATTTTAATTAATGAGAAAATTCATAATTTGACATAATTAATAAATGAGAAAATTAATTATGTGACTATGTGAATTAATGAGAAAATATTATATTTTATTTAAATTAAATTAAATAAGATATTTGATTTATTGTATAATTAGGTGTGACATTATTAAACTATACTATAAAGGATTAATGAAATTAAATGGTTTTGAGCCTTTTAAGGCTAGCCAAACGGAGCCCTATTGGGAGTTGGGGTAGCTAACCACGAATTGGGTTAACTGACCACAACTGCGCTCAATTTTATAAATTAAATATGCCTTATTCTTTCATTTTTAGTGTGGAAAAGAAATTCAGAGAGAATTTAGAATCAATAAGAGTAAAAGAGAAGGATTGTGAGAAATTGAAAGTTGTTATCACCCTTGTGTAATCCAAGCAGAGCAATCAAGGGTAAACCCTTAAACATAAGTTTTTATTTACGTCATTTGAAGTTTTTATGGAAAAATTGTGTAAGTCTCTATAATTGAAAATTTAGAGTCTCTATAGTTGAAAAGGGTAACGATTATGTGTATATATATGTTAATATGTTATCATAACATGTTTAACTATATCTTGTATGTTTTCATAACATCAAATTCATAGAAATCTGTCGTATATAGTTTCTTGAAATTACAGAGTATAAAATACGGTCATATGGCCCTTACACACGAATTTTATGTGTTAAATCATATGTTGTATCATAAATTTATATTGTATATAATTATGTATATTAATATGAAGGAATCAAACTTCGAATGGACAGATTTGGTGTTATAACAAACCTGTAGTGTTAAATTTTATGTTTTGTGTTCAAGACTTTCAAGAACATCAAGAACAGTAAAATTATATAAATTGATTCAAGAAATTGTAAGTTTTAACGTGTTAAAAACATGCCAGAAGGGTTGGGTAGTAGTTATGTGTATATTATAATGTCTGGATATGTCTAATTTCATGTATAAAATATGAAATTTGTAGAAATGGGCATGTTCTGCAATTTTTCGCGAACTGCAATTTCTGTAACTGGTACGCTGCGCCGCAGCATTGGCTACAGGCAGAAGAACCGCGTCGCAGCGCGAGCCACGCCGCAGCGCCTTTGACCAGGCCGCAGCACCGAGAATAGGCGTGTTGGTGGTGCCGTAACGCCACTCTGCAGATTTTTCAGAAATGAATTTTTTTGTAAATTTTTATGTCTAGGAATGTGATAGTAACCTAACCTAATGAACATTGTAAGACCCCGAATTTTATGAAATAAAAGTATTCAATTTTTCTTATAATTACTATTCAGTAAATGGTTAAATTGATAAAAGTTTAAATTTATGGGTGGAATGTGAATTTTTTTGTAAATAAGCAAGTGGTTATAAAATAATCATTGTTGTCGGGGAATATTCGTTTGGTCGTGGAATATTCTTTCTATCGGGGAATATTCGTACGACGGTGCAGCTATTTGTGGGCCCCATAACGAATAACTGTCGGATGAAGAAAACGACAAATTTGAATTTTTACAAATAACGGCGTAGTTGTTACCGTTAACACTATTGGAATACCCGGTGGTTAAAATACAGTAATACGCGTTATTGCACAGTAGCACACGATACTGCACCAATTATTGATTCTTACGTAAGAAGGCACTACTCAATAATTGTTACAGTAATTACTGTTCAATATTTTATTTTATTGATTCAATAATTGCTACGTTGAAATTTTATATTATTGTTGTTCAATAATTGTCACTGCACAGTATTTCCCATTATCAGATCAATAATTCATATTATTTGAATAATATTATTAGATAACATTATTGGCAATGTCTAGAAAGTTCTGTCTAAGGAGAGGTTTGGTCACCTAATTGCGCGCCAGTAAGGAAAAATTCTTATTGGAAAGCCCCCTCTTTCCTGGGAACGGCCTGGTTGTCATAAATGTGATTCTGTAATATTATTTGTGAATAGTTAATTATTGACTCATATGATAAGGAAATATTTATTTTATGTGGATATAAACGAGGGATATATTTTTGTGGTTAAAAATGAAGGAGTTAATGTTGAGGTTTTTATCCGTATTTTTGTCGGAATGGAGATATTAAAAATTAGGGTTTTTGAGATATTTTGCGAGGGTTATAATTTTTAATCCGACCGTTGGATCGTGATAATTTTTGGATATGTTATACATATATAAGTTGAGTATATGCCCACAAATTTTGAACCGTTAAAAATGAACGTATGATTTATTATGAATTTTACTAGATGACTGGTTCAGAAATTGTTGAATTTTCGGAGTTTATCATTTTGATGGAAAATTCTAGAATTGGTGGGCCCCACTTGTGGTTGGTGAAGAAATGTGCTGAATTATATTTCAAATGTGGTGGGTGGGAATAGTAGCAGGTAAAGCCATCAGGTTGCAGGTCAAGCCTACTAAAATTTTCCTATAAATAGAGGGCTAAGTTAGAATTGAAAATCACACCAGAAACATAAGCTTTCTCTTTTTCTCTCTCTATATTATGAAGCATATTTTGTGAGTATTTAGATACTTTGAGAGTTGTTATTCAGTGCAAGTTTCCTTCGGCTTTGCATACCGATCAGAAGTACTGCTCTTTTGAGGTAAGGGATAGTAAGGAATTTTAAGGGTTGTTATGTTTTTCAGTTTTGTATTTTTTTGACCTTCAAAAATTCTGGAAAAATTTGAAATGATATTTTGATGAGTTTTCTTGATTGTGTCCAAAAATGGTGATTTTTGGATGTATAGATTGAGAGTTTTGAATTTTATGAGAAAAAACTATTTTAAAAGTAACCGCTTATAACTCCTTGTGGTTAACTCCAAAATTGATAAAAATTTTATTGGGAGTACATGTAAATGATAGGAGTATACTCTGTGAATTTCAGAATTTTTAGATAAAAGTATAATTTTTGATAAATGTCTAAATATTCGACTATTTTGGCCATATGAAAAATAGTAAATGACTTTTAAAAATTCTGAGAAAAATATATGTTCACTATGGGACTATATTATGCTAAATCCCAGAAAAGAAATATTTTTGAAACTAATTTGATATTTTTCATGAAAATGGTCTAGTTATGAGTAAATGAATTAAGTATGTTATGTGAAGTAAGAAAATTAGAAAATAGGATTTTATGGCTTGAGAATCCTATATGAGGTATATACAGATTTTTGATGAGGGTTTTTAGTTATTGGTGATGAAATCTTATGAGTTTGGCATTTTAGGATGATTAAATGCATTATTTAGTAAAGTATAAACAATTAAAATAAATTGTTTATAAGCTTAAGAAATATTATTCTTTCAATATCATTATACCGAAATATTGATATGCATTTTATTATGGAATTTCTACCTTTTTGTGTCGAGTTTACTATTCATGAGTTACTATTCATGAGTTACTATTCACGAGTTACTATTCATGAGTTACTATTCACGAGTTACTATTCACGACAAAATTGGTTTCTTTTTCTGACCAAATTATAGTTGATTTATGAATATTACTCTTGAGATTAAATCTATATGTTGATTATATTAATTTTATTATTATATATAACATTTTTATAGCCCTGGTGTTGAATTTCTCTTTTACTTGAGTGTAAAGATGGGTAGATTATTGGTATGATCATGACTATGGGTTCTCTTTGGCCAGTAGTGCAAAGTTGAATTGTTGACTGGTATGATCATGACCATTGAATTTATAACTGAATATCTTTAGCTTAAGTGTAAAGGTGAATTGATCAACATGGTTATAATTATTGTTTATATAATTCTGAAATGATTATATATTTCTTTGAGATATTAATATCTTTGGCCTGTAGTGCAAAGATGAACTGTTGATGAATATCTTTGGCCTGTAGTGCAAAGATGAATTATTGATGAATATCTTTGGCCTGTAGTGCGAAGATGAACTGTTGTTGAATATATTTGGCCAGTAGTGCAAAGATGGTTTGTTGATGAATATCTTTGGCCGTAGTGCAAAGATGGATTTATTAGCATGATTATGAACAGGAACTGTGATTTGGTATAACCATGATCTTTGATGTTTCAGGTAAAGACAGGTGATGAAAATATTCTTCGTCTTGGGTGCGAAGAAAAATTTAGAATCACAATTATGATTATGAGTTATTCATATGATTGTGGAAAGGAACTGTTGAGTGATGTTACATGGATAAAACATTGTTGGTGAATTTTTAACATGGAGAAGATAATAGACTTTATAGTCTATTTGACTCTTCTAATGGATTGCTCGTTCCGCTGCAACTATGGTTGAAATTTTTATCATTTACCATATGTTCTAAATCTCTGATTTATTATTGATGAAGGCTATTGATAATTTAATTATCTTTAGTCATGATATACTTTACTGAGCTAGTTGTGCTCACCCTTTTGCTTCACAATTCCTTTCAGGTAATAAGAGTGTAGCTGGGTCGAGCGAGGGTAACGGGGAAATAGAACGGTGGTCTCTAGCTGTGGATGTTCTCCTGAAGCAGTATAGAAAAGTTCATTTAGTAGTTTTATTTGGTGAATCCAATAGGGTAAGGTGTACCCAACGTTGGAAGGGTGGTTTGCCACTATTATACAAGATGTCTAACAACATACAACCTCGTGCCATCAAAAGACAGGGATGTGCTCATCCACTTGCTGAGTATATATACGAGCAATACCTATATAATCTTGGTGTTTGTTTGAAGTATAATTCTCAATTAGAGACAGTAGAGATAATGATATGTCAAGAGAAGACTCACCATTGGGAAGAATATGATAGTAATCTTCTCGTTTTTCTTTGGGGTCTATTGGGTCAACCAAGGATAATTCTGTGGCCATATGATATATATCATAACCTAGATGCATGGCCTCCCATATACCAAGGTTTCCTTGAGCACTTCTCAAAGATTCTAGTTTCTAAAATAGTTTTTGACTGTACCTTTATGTAAGGTACCTTTGTGAGGTGCTGACACATGATGGTGTCCAATGTCACATTTGGTATATATTTGTATCCAAACTCACGGCATGTGTTGTTGTATTTTGCACGATAATTGTTATAATAAAGTTGTAGTTATTTTCTGTATCATGTATTTGGCGACTCAGAATGGGTTGGATGGAATGGACCTATTTTGGGGACGTCACAAACATAAAGATATGTTAGACGTATAATGGGACGTTAAAATAGATTCTTAGCATGTCAATAACGCATTTATGTTTGGATATAATTAATTGAATGCATAGTTAGCTTATTGTTCATATAGTGTAATATTATGTAACAATAAGAGTGGTAGGTTGACTAAGTATAGTCATAACCAGAATTTAGACAAAAGAATGAACTTGTGATGACTAGTTATATTATAATTGACTGGTATTGTGAATGTAAATGGTATGTAGGAGTAAATCAAGGAACGTGTATAATTAACGTGTAATCTACGCACGAGGTAAGTTTCCTAACCCTACTTGCTATTATTATTCAAGTTTATAAACTTACATCGAGCAAATTCTCCTTATTATTAATCAAGTTCAATTTGTTATATTAATATTATTAACCTTTTCAAAGTATGATTATGTTATACAATACTTATTCTATTATATATCTCTTGAGATTATTATTCGATTTAAATATCAATTATTGTGGAACCTTGTTAGACTAGCGAACCCTTATTGATTCGACTAGTCCAGAGTAACGAACGTTCTAAATTTTAGAACCCTTGTTAAATTATCCAAACCAAACTTCCTTTGGTACGGATGTCAAATTGAGATGAACAACCCTATATAGGGGATTACTTATGCGTTAGCATTAAGATATTGTGCACAGTATGGTACAAAGGGATGATCCCCCTAAGTACGAGTAGAAGAGTCCATAGTCTTATAACTGTTAAAGGTTTTAAGTTTAGCCCTTGATAACCTAGGACACAGTTCAAGGTCTTATGACCCTCAAAAGTTCTTTTGATTCTTGTTATTCATTCTTGATTTAAAAGTTGAGTTTCTTATCCCAGAAGTCTTTGATTCACTCGCATGTTATTATATTGTTGTTTCATTATTTTACTTGTGGGCAATTGTGCTCACTCTTGTGTAATAATAACATTGCAGTTAAGAACGAAAGGTCTGACGAGCCTTCTACTAGCAAAGACAAGGGCAAGATTAACAAGTGATGAAGACTTGTTGTTTAATGTGATGATGTATTTATGTTTTAGACTTATGTTAGTGTTGTGTAAGGCGATTAATTGTTTATATTTCCACAGTTAAGATTTAAGGTTAGTATGACCTGGGATTGATGTACTTATTTCAGATGATGTAACTCCTTAAGGAAAAGATTTATTTCTATCTATTTATGTTTTCATTTATTATGGGTAGATTGACATATGATGTTTGTATAGTGAACACCAAATCATGTGGGAATTAAAGTACCCGAATTTGGGGGTGTCACAGGTTGGTATAAAAGCTGTAGGTTATGAACCTTAGGTGGGGGAACAACCTTAGGTAGTAACCTTATAAGAAGAACATAGTGACGGAAAACTCTTATCGAGTTCTAAGAAATGAATTTCTTAATTCATTGAAGATAATAAAAGACTTTATGTGTTAACGTGTTAAATTATATGCTCGCTAGTACGACTTAGTAACTAAAATTTGAAACTGTGTTGTCAGGATGTCGGATGTTGGAGGACCTAGTTGAGCTGGGGAGGAGGAACCCCGAGTACCTACGGAGGAGGAGTCCCGAGACATTCATGTCGTCAAGGAGCAGTTGGTACAAAGAGAGCCATCTCCGTTGATCACTGTTGTTGGTCAGGAGCATGAGCCTGAGACTGATCCAGAGGAGGTTCCTGAGGAGGAAGAGGAAGAAGATGAGTTCCCACCGAACTCTATCGATGCAGAGATTTACAATGAGCTGTATGACCGTAACGTAGAGTTACGTGACACTGTTCAAGAGCTGAACGAGCTGACGATTATTCAGCAGATTACCATCGAGTAGAGGGATAGGAAGGTTGTGACTCTTCACACACGTCTAGGAAACGTGGAGTGGGATTTTGTTTACGAGAAGGGTCAAACCGAGGAGAAGTCCGAGAAAATAGAGAAGTTAAAGAATGAACTGAAAGAGAGTTCAGCAAGGTTGACCATAGCAGAGGAGGCCTGGGTAAGGGAATCACGTCGTGCTGATCTTGCAGAAGAGGATTGGCGTGCGAAGAAGGCTAATCTTGGGGAGACGTACTCTACACTTCAAAATGCAATGGATGAGGCCCAGGATCTAGTTATGAGGTACCCAATCCAGTTGAAGGACTACCATCGTATATGCTAGATCGTCGGACAATGTCCCGCATCATGGAAGAAGAACGTAGTAAGGCTATACAGCGCCTTAACAGGCAGTGATAGGATTTGTTTAATTATGTGAAAACTTATCTGGTATTTAGATGTAAATTCTGATGTGTTCATAAACAAAGAAAAATTTTAATGTTTTAAATCATGTAGATTCTTTATCTCAGGATAGTTGATGTAAATAGCAGTGATGCTATCGTTTGATGTTAAAACTTTCGATTTGAATAAATATATCAAGTTGTTTGAGATAATGTGTTAAGTGTTTATGTTAAATTGTTAAGTTAAGCCTTAACTATTTAGAGAATTGGATAAAGATCTAATAAGCATATATTTTAACAGAAATATGCTGTCGAGAAGAAGACAAAACCGTCAACCAGCTCAAGAAGAATCGATGAACAACAATAACAACGCCAATGCTAACCCCGTTCAGCAATTGGTGAGCTTATTAGCTGGAGCGATTATTAATCAACCTCAAGCTCCATTGAATACTACGTTCAAGGATTTCAAGGCAGTGGGACTGCCAGAGTTTAAAGGCTCCATGAACCCGATAGAAGCTCAAACTTGGGTTATGGAGATGGAGAAAGTTTTTGATGTCGCCAGAGTCAGAGAGGACCAGAAAACTACCTACACGACGTTCATGCTAAAATTCGAAGCCAGTTATTAGTGGCAAGCAAATAAGGTCCGTGGAGGAGAAGGTATGATTACCTGGGAAAGGTTCAAGGAGATGTTTTTTGAGATGTATTTTCCAACCAGCTCGCAGAACCAAATGGAGGTCCAATTTTTGGAGTTGAAACATGGGAATATATCTGTACCAGACTATGAGACAAGATTCAATGAGTTGGCGAGGTTCGCCACATATCAAGTGCACACGGATGAGAGAAAAGTAAGAAGGTTCGAACATGGACTAAAGCCCTGGTTGTATAGTAAAGTGTCGATGTTTCAGTTGAAGACATATGTTGGAGTATTGGAGAAAGCCATACTCGCTGAAGGTGGAAGCGATGCGGTAACCAAGTACAATTAGGATTAGAAGAAGAAGAAGAATGAAAATGAAGGACTTAACAAGGCTAGTGGAAGTAACACGGTAGGTAGTAATAATCATAAGAGAAGGTGGTCTGATAACTCGTCAACTGGAAATTAGCAAGGAGAGCAGAAGAAGAGGATCGAAGCGTGCCCGACCTGGGAAAATGCTAATTTGGGAGTGTGTGTGAAGGGTAAACGAGTGTGCTACAATTGTGGTTAGGAAGGCCACATAGCACCTAACTGTCCTAACCCAAAGAAGGGTGCTTAATTCACTTGTGGCTCAAAGGATCATCTTGCAAGAGACTGTCCTAAGAAGGGATCTGGAGGGGCAGGATCAGGAGGAAATAGGGGAAGCAACGGTGGAAGCGCTCTGACTATCACAGGACCAACTGCAACCAACCGACCGACCGCCAGGACATTCAACATGACAGTACAGGGTGCAGTGCAGTCTCATGATGTGGTGTCAGGTATCATTCTGATCAATAAAGTTAATACTTATGTATTATTTAATTCGGGTGCTATTTGTTCATTTATATCCGATGACTGTGCTAAGAACTTAGAATTGCCTAAGGACGAGTTAGAATGCCCCATGAACATAGAAATTGCGAATAGAGAAATAATCCCTGTTAAGTACGTACATAAGAACTGTAGAGTGGATATTAAGGGTAATATCATGAACGTAGATCTTATCCCTATTCGACTTGGAGAATTTTACATTATCTTGGGAATGGACTGGTTATTTAATTACAGAGCTGTAATTGATTGCCAGAAGAAGCGTATTAATCTTATGACTTTGTCAAAGGTTGTGTTTTATGGTAGCAAGTCGCCTAGACAAGCGAGTTGTCTAATGATGATGCAGGCCAGGAAGTTGGATATTTAGCTTACATAGTCGACAGTCTTCAAGAGAATCCAAATGTAGAGGAGATATCAGTAGTGAGGGACTTCGCAGACGTATTTTTGGACGATTTGCCAGGACTTTTGCCAGATAGAGAGGTTGAGTTCGTGATCGATTTGGCACCAGAACGGCTCCAATATCAAAGGCGCCATACTGAATGGCACCGGTAGAGACAAAAGAGTTAATGGTACAACTACAAGAATTACTGCACAAGAAGTACATTCAACCGAGCGTATTGCCATGGGGAGGCCGGTGTTATTTGTGGAGAAGAAGGACGGGACGATGCGACTCTGCATTGACTATAGAGAACTGAATAATGTCATGATTAAGAATAGATATCCATTACCGAGTATCGACGACCTGTTTGATCAATTTAAGGGAGCGAGATACTTTTCAAAGATAGACTTGAGGAGTGGTTATCATCAACTAAAGGTGAGGCCAGAGGATCTGCCGAAGACAACATTCAGAACACGATATGGTCACCATGAATTTTTGGTAATGTTATTTGGCCTAACGAATGCTCCTGCAGTATTTATGGGCTTAATGAATGGAGTTTTCAAGCTGTTTTTGGGCATATTCGTTGTGGTATTTATAGATGACATTTTGGTATATTCAAAAACCAAGGAAGAACATGAACAAAATTTGAAGTTAACGTTAGAGGCTTTAAGAAGGGAGAAGTTGTATGCCAAGTTTTTGAAATGCGAATTTTAGATCGAGCGGGTACAATTTCTTGGACATATGATTGATAAAGATGGAATTTCGATAGATCCATCCAAAGTTGAAGCTGTGATAAACTGAGATCAGTCGAGAACGTCGTCGGAAGTATGAAGTTTTCTTGGACTGACAAGATATTACAGAAGATTCATTCAAGACTTTTCCAAGATCGCAACTCCGTTAACGAATTTGACTTGAAAAGCTATGAAATTTGTTTGGACGGAGAAGTGTGAGGAAAGTTTTCAAGAACTTAAGAAGAAATTGAGTACGGCACCTGTGTTATCTCTTCCGGATGATACAGGAAATTTTGTTGTTTACAGTGATGCATCGCATAAAGGACTTGGCTGTGTGCTTATGCAAAATGGCAGAGTCATTGCGTATGCGTCATGATAATTGAAAGATTATGAGAAGGGGTATCCGACCCACTAGTTGGAATTAGCTGCAGTGGTTTTTGCTTTAAAAATCTGGAGGCAATATCTTTATGGGGAGAAGTGTTAAATATATACAGACCACAAGAGCTTGAAATATATTTTTGCATAGAAGGACTTGAATATGCGCCAAAGAAGGTGGTTGAAATTAATTAAGGACTATGACTGTGAGATTTTACACCATCCGGGTAAGGCAAATGTGGTTGCCAACGCCTTAAGTAGAAAGGGTCTGGAGAAATTGATGATGTTGACCGCTTAGAAGGAGCTAATTTCAGCTATGGAGAAGTTAGAATTGGAAGTGAATTATCCTATGGAAATTGATGAGAAGTTGTTCCAGATGCAATCTGGTATAACCCTACTGGATAAAGTTAAGGATGCTCAACTTCAGGGTGAATAATGTCAAAAGGTAAAAAAGAAGATATACGAAGGAACCGAACCGAGATTCAAGATGGACAAGGAAGGAATACTGAGATTTAAGAGTAGAATTTGGGTACCGCCAGTACCAGAGATTAAGGAAGACATTTTGAGAGAGGCTCATAGTTCACGATATTTGATTCACCTGGTAGTACCAAGATGTACCAAGATCTTTGACAACATTTTTGGTGGCCAAATTTGAAGCGAGATGTTGTAGAGTGTGTTGCCAAATGTCTAACATGTCAGAAAGTGAAAGCAGAACATCAGAGGCCGGGTGGGTTGCTACTACCGTGGGAGATCCCAGAATGGAAATGGGAACATATTACGATGGATTTCATGGTTGGCCTTCCGATAACTCAAAAAGGCTACGACGCAATATGGGTTATCGTTGACCGATTGACAAAATTCGCACACTTCCTTCCGATCAGAATCAAATTTAACTTAGACTAGTTGGCAAAATTATATGTAAAAGAGATTGTTTCGAGACACGGAGTTCCGATGTCAATTATTTCTGATAGGGACCCACACTTTACATCAAACTTCTGGAAACGTCTGCAGGAATACATGGGTACACAGTTGAGAATGAGTACAACTTATCACCCTCAGACAGAAGGACATAGTGAAAAAATGATTCAGACATTGAAAGATATGTTAAGAGCTTATATAATGGACTTTAAAGGAAATTAGGATGATCATCTAACGCTCGTAGAGTTCGGTTACAACAACAGTTACCACGCTAGTATCGGCATGCCGCCTTATAAAACGCTATACGACAGAAAGTGCAGAACTCCGCCATACTAGGATGAAGTTGGCGAAAGACAATTACTAGGCCCAGAATTGGTACAACAGACAACAAAAATTGTAAAAGTGATTCGAACAAGACTGGTAGCAGCTCAAGATAGGCAGAAAAAATACGCCGATCCACACCATAAAAATGTTGAGTTTTAATTGGGTAGTTATGTGTTCTTTAAGGTCTCTCTATGGAAGGGAAAGATCAAGTTCGGAAGGAAAGAGAAATTAAGCCCAAGATTCATTGGATCCTTCGAAGTACTGTGAAGAATCGGAGAAGTTGCTTATGAGGTAGCCTTACCTCCAGCACTCGAGAATGTCCACAACGTTTTTCATGTTTCGATTTTACGACCCTACAAACCCGATTACAAGCACGTGTTAGAATATGAATCCCTTCATTTTGAGAAAGACTTATCCTATGAAGAAATTCCTGTTCAGATTGTCGACAGGAAAGAACAAGTTCTCAAAAATAAAGTAATACCTTTCGTTAAGGTAATTTGGAGGAACCACAATGCTGAAGAAGCAACGTGAGAACTCGAAGAGCATATGATGAAGAATTACCCTCATTTATTTAATTAATTTATGTGTAAGCGATTCTGGGGACATAATCTTTGTAAGGGGGGAGAGAGAATGTAACGAGACGAATTGATTGAGTCGTGATTCTGAGGACAGAATCCTTTTAAGGGGGGAAAGATGTGACAAACAAGATTTTTGTAATTTTATTTGAATATTTATTGAATTAAATAAATATTTTTTGATGATTTAATTATTGCATTAAATAATTAATTGGTAAAATTGTGGTAGACTAATTTAATTATATGTGTCATATTTATTAAATTTATGTGGAGAATTTTGATTATTCAAAGTATGTAATTATGTGAGCTTATTGAATTAAAAGAAATATTTAATAAGCCTGATATTATTTTAATTAATGAGAAAATTAATAATTTGACATAATTAATAAATGAGAAAATTAATTATGCGACTATGTGAATTAATAAGAAATTATTATATTTTATTTAAATTAAATTAAATATGATATTTGATTTATTGTATAATTGGGTGTGACATTATTAAACTATACTATAAAGGATTAATGAAATTAAATGGTTTTGAGCCATTTAAGGCTAGCCAAATGGAGCCCTATTGGGAGTTGGGGCAGTTAACCACGAATTGGGTTAACTGACCACAACTGCGCTTAGTTTTATAAATTAAATAGGCCTTGTTCTTTCATTTTTAGTCTGGCAAAGAAATTTAGAGAGAATTTAGAATCAGTGAGAGTAAAAGAGAAGGATTATGAGAAATTAGAAGTTGTTATCACACTTGTGTAATCCAAGCAAAGCAATCAAGGGTAAACCCTTAAACTTAAGTTTTTATTTACGTCATTTGAAGTTTTTATGGAAAAATTGTATAAGTCTCTGTAACTGAAAATTTAGTCTCTGTAGTTGAAAAGGGTAACGATTATGTGTATATATATGTTAATATATTATCATAACATGTTTAACTAAATCTTGTATGTTTTCATAGCATCAAATTCATAGAAATCTGTCGTATATAGTTTCTTGAAATTACAGAGTATAAAATATGGACATATGGCCCTTACGCATTAGTTTTATGTGTTAAATCATATGTTGTATCATAAATTTACATTGTATATAATTATGTATGTTAATATGAAGGAATCAAACTTCGAATGGACAGATTTTGTGTTATAACAAACCTGTAGTGTTAAATTTTATGTTTTGTGTTCAAGACTTTCAAGAACATCAAGAACAGTGAAATTATATAAATTGATTCAAGAAATTGTATGTTTTAACGTGTTAAAAACATGCCAGAAGGGTTGGGTAGTAGTTATGTGTATATTAATGTCTGGATATGTCTAATTTCATGTATGAAAAAAGAAATTGGTAGAAATTGGAATGTTCTGCAATTTTTTGCGAACTTCAATTTTTGTAACTGGTACGCCGTGCCGCAGCGCTGGCTGCAGGCTGAAGAACCGCACCGCAGCTCGAACCATGCCACAGTGCGAGCCATGTTGCAGCGCTATTGACCAGGCCGCAGTACTGGCCGCGCCGAGAATAAGCATGTTGGTGGCGCGGCAGCGCCACTCTGCAGATTTTCCAGAAATAAATTTTTTTGTAAATTTTTATGTCTAGGAATCTGATAGTAATTTAACCTAATGAACATAAAGATATGTTAGACGTATAATGGGACATTAAAATAGATTCTTAGCATGTCAATAACGCATTTATGTGTGGATATAATTAATTGAACGCATAGTTAGCTTATTGTTCGTGTAGTGTAATATTATGTAATAATAAGTGTGGTAGGTTGACTAAGTATAGTCATAACCAGAATTTAGATAAAATAATGAACTTGTGATGACTAGTTACATTATAATTTACTGGTATTATGATTGTAAATGGTATGTAGAAGTAAATCAAGGAACGTGTATAATTAACATATAATCTACGAACGAGGTAAGTTTCCTAACCCTACATGCTATTGTTATTCAAGTTTATAGACTTACATCGAGCAAATTCTCCTTATTATTAATCAAGTTCAATTTGTTATATTAAATATTATTAACCTTTTCAAAGTATGATTCTGTTATACAATACTTATTATATTGTATACCTCTTAAGATTAGTATTCGATTTAAATATCAGTTATTGTGGAACCTTATTAGACTAGCGAACCCTTATTGATTCGACTAGTCCAGAGTAACGAACGTTCTAAATTTTAGAACCCTTGTTGAATTATCCAAACCAAACTTCCTTTGGTACGGATATCAAATTGAGATGAACAACCCTATATAGGGGATTACTTATGCATTAGCATTAAGATATTGTACACAGTATGGTACTAAAGGCTGATCCCCCTAAGTACGAGTAGAAGAATCCATAGTCTTATAACTGTTAAAGGTTTAAAGTTTAACCCTTGATAACCTAGTACATAGTTTAAGGTCTTATGACCCTTAGAAGTTCTTTTGATTCTTGTTATTCATTCTTTATTCAAAAGTTGAGTTTCGTATCCTAGAAGTCTTTGATTCACTCGCATGTTATTATATTGTTGTTTCATTATTTTACTTGTGGGCAATCGTGCTCACTCTTGCGTAATAATAACATTGCAGTTAAGAACAAAAGGTCTGACTAGCAAAGGCAAGGACAAGATTAACAAGTGATGAAGACTTGTTGTTTGATGTGATGATGTATTTATGTTTTAGACTTATGTTAATGTTATGTAAGGCGATTAATTGTTTATGTTTCCCCAGTTAAGATGACCTGGGATTGATGTACTTATTTCAGATGATGTAACTCCTTAAGGAGAGGATTTATTTCTATCTATTTATGTTTTCATTTATTATGGGTAGATAGACATATGATGTTTGTATAGTGAACACCAAATCATGTGGGAATTGAAGTTCCCAAATTTGGGGGTGTCACGGTCTTAACGTATCGCTTCCTCTTCCTTTCGAGACTTACTCTGGATTTGATGGAATAACATTGAGGTGTTGTTGGGTCTTCTCAACATGGGTCGTTGACTTTGAGGGTTTTTAATATGGGTAGACATTGGTGTCTTGGTGTTTAAGTTTATATTTGGGTTGATGTTTTGGTTTAGATGTTTCTTTTGAGGGTTAGACCGCACCATAGATGGTTGCATACGTACTCGCATGGCTGGAGGGAGATCATGTCTTTCGTAGTTCAGACTTGGCCTGAATGATTGAGAAGTGTTTATTTGGTTTGATTGGGTTTTTGGTTTTTTATTTGGTTTGACCGCACCATATGGCTGCCTACATACTCCCCTTGATGGAGGGAGATCAGGTCTTTCGTAGTTCAGGCTTAAACTGACTAGACCTGATTGATTTTTTGATTTTTGATTTTTATATATATACATAACACTAAGAAAGTGATACCGTCCCAACATCTCCTAGAATTCACAACTTTATCCTCTAGATCTACTTCTTCTTAGCTAGTTGAGGCCTGATAGTTCAGTTATCAGTGGTTATGTTGCCTTTGAGGCTTCCGATAGAGGTTACCTCCTGATTTAGCACATCCCTCAAGGATGCTTAAACTGGACCCACCACAAAAAGGGATGAACTCTTGATTCTTCGACGGGTTGACTTCCTCGACAACCTCACCACCTTTTTCTTCATCTGTTCCTTTATCTTTTTCATGGACTCGAGAGGATTTCACCATGGAATCTCTCTCAAATTGTTGTTGTATTTCTCCCAAGGAACTTCTGTTTTTGGCTCTTTATATACTGGGAAGGATCAGTATTTCCTCCTCATCATCTAGGAGGGTAAAATCAGGAATGTGGTTGTTGACTTTTGGCAACAGAATATTTGACAGTTGCGGAGAGGGGACTTTCTTATTTCCTCTGCCCTTCCCCTCAATAGAATCGGTTCACCTCGTGTTCTACCAGGATTAGTGTTGATAACCGTTACTTCCTTTGAACTATATGTCTCGAGTGGACCACTTAAAATCTTCATTTCTCTTTCGCCTTTTTCGATCATGGGGATTTCTACCTCCAGCTCTCCATTTTCAATGAGAGTTTGGATTTTATATCGAAGAGACCAGCATTCCTCAGTCACATATCCTGGTGAGTTAGAATGGTAGAGACATATCTTGGTGGAATCATAACTCTTTATCTTGGGATTTGTAGGAGGCAGCAACTCAGTAATTTTTCCTTCGCTTATCAGAAAGTGTAGCATCTCTTCATTTGATTTGTTTAGAGGGGTAAATTTTCGATCTCTTAATCGATCTTCCTTTTTTGAGAATTAACATTCTTCTGATCGATTTTTTTATGAGCGAGATCTTCTAAGAATTTTATCATTCCACTTCTCTTGCTCTTTCAGTCTTCTTTGATCTTCTTCATTTATCTGGCTTATCTTGGAGGGATATAGACTTGAATTCAGCTTAACCTCTTTTTTTCTTAACTTTTTGATAGTTGAGTGAATAGCTGCCTTGTAACCTGATGTTGGCGTACTGTCAGATTAGCCAACAGAGTTAGTTGATGTTGGATCATCTCCAATTTTTGGATCACTGTCATACACTCCTTCGAATTTTCCAACTCGAGGACATTTGTTCTGCTCCTTTGGGGGTATTCCTCCATCCTTCGCATGTACTTACGATTTGGATCCATTTCGGCACTTCCTATCCTGATCATGTTCACTCCCTCTGTATCATGTTGCAATAGAAGGTTGGTGTTGACATTTGGATGGTCAGGTCATTAGACCATAATATCGCCACTTTCAATAAGATTTTGGATTTTATGCTTTAAGGACCAACAATCTTGTGTATCGTGTCCCGGAGACCCCGAATGGTAAGCACATCTCTGGCTTGGATTATATCTTTTGCTTCTTGGATCCAGAGGTGGAGCTAATTCAGTAATTTTCTTGTGATCCATTAACTTCACCAATACATTTTCAAGGGAATCGCCCAATGGAGTGAACACCCGATTTTCCATTCTTTCAAATTTTCTCTTTCTGTCCTCATATTGTTTAAATGCTACATGTTTTTGTAATGATAGATTGCCTTTCTTTTTCCAAATGGGAGGGGGACTATGGTTGGGTCTCCTAGCTTGCCCTTGTAAAATGAGGGATAAATCTTCATTTCCCTTCATGGGTACCATATTGGGAATGCTCGCATAGTCGCCAGACTGTATATGCTCAACGACTGCTTACAAGGTCGTGATGTCTTTAATCTTGTCTGTTTTCAGGCCCATCTCTGCCATTTCACCATTTTTGATCATTTCTGATAATGGCTTGCCTATTCCTGCTAGGATCCTCTCATAGTAAGGTGCCTCTTGGATGTCTATGAAAGTCATCACCATTTTAGTTTTTAACATAGGCGGGCTGACTTATGCTGCCAGATGTCTCCATCTTTGAGCGTATTCTTAGAAAGACTCAATATTCTGCTTCTTAACTTTAGTCACCTGATATCGATCTGGTGCCATTTATGATGGGAAGATAAATTGATTCAGGAAGGCATGAGCCAACTCTTCCCAGCTATGGATTTTGGAGTTGTCTAGTTGAGCGTACCAAACTTTGGCTTCTTCAGTTAGACTTTTCTGGAACAGTTGCATTCTAAGTTTCTCGTCCTCTACATATGATCCGAGTTCCCCAATACATACTTTCAGATGGGTATAAAGTTCGCCTGCTCCATTGTACTTTTCACAATTCAGGACCTAGAATTAATGAGGATAATGAGCCCCTTGGAATATGTAGAGATCTGTATAGTTAACACTTCCAAATGATCCCGTTCCTTTTATAGACTGAATGGCTTCTTCCATTTGTTGAACTTTCTCTTTTATATCACCAGTCTCCCGGTCCTCCCTGAGGTTTATGATTTCAGGGGTTTTTTTGGTTCTTTCACTGGATCACGGTTTAGGTATCTGTACTTCCCCCTTTTTGTCAGCAATTTGATTGGCACCTTGTGAGGAGGACTCTGGTTGAGTGGGGTTTGTCTGGCCCTGAGAGATTTTCCTTTTTTCTTTCAGGAGGATAGTTAACTATGCTATTTGATTCTTAAGTCCCTCAAACGTTTTTCGAGATACTGAACTTGATTCGTGATTTGTGACCCCCCCAAATTCGGACCGCCACTTGGTCACTCGAATTTGGTTCGTCACGTGCTCATAGTAATTCAATAATAACTAAAATCACACATTCACAGCGGAAGATCTAATTTAGAATAATATACAATGATTTATTATAATTATTGTCCCAAGTGTCGCAACCTACAGTACTTAATAGATTACATAATAATATCGAATAAAGACTTATTACATAATCCTACTTAAGCTTAAACATAGTCTGAAAACAGTCTTAATACAGCATAATAGTTTTAAACATAAAGGAACAAGCAAGTCGGTAGCCTTTCCCTTGCCCTTGTCTTTACCAGAGACACTTCCCTGTTCCGCATTAACTGAAAGGTTTTAAATAAGCAAGAATGAGCACAAATTGCCCAGAAAGTAATATACAACAAGGGTAAAGAGTTTTATAACACGAGTTTGAAATATAGAAGTATCATTTATAAGATAGTTCAAGGTTTTAGAATAATATCACGAATAATTAATATCAATAATTCTTGAATCAAATCCTTGTAATAACAACGATAATTCAATATAAATCAACACACACACACACACACACACACACATATATATATATATATATATATATATATATATGACTTTAAAGGCTATCAATGTATCTAACTGGATAAAAATTTATACTGAGCAGTCACTAAGAACTATTGAACATCTACTAGAATTACCAATATTAAATTGATAACCCAAAAGAATCAAGTACTATAGATGATCAGTCTACAATACTCATGCATAACTACACAATAATATTCACGCGTGTGTTGAGGCTTACAACAATAAATACTCCCCTTGCCATAAGGGTTGTTCAGCTTAGTTTTCAAGATTTATGCACCATTCAATTGGTTTGGATAGTTTTATAAACATGCATATAATTTAGCTGAATCAAATGGCATAGACACTTTCACAATATTCAAAAGTAATACCAAGTTCAACTTGAATAAAGAGTTTTCTCAAAAGTTTAACATACTAGCTCAATTGAATGAGAAAGTACGATAGCTTATATTCAAAGAGATAAGGTTTGCTTACGAAATCCATCGAATAAAGTAGTGCAAGAGTTTAGGATACTTGCATTCAATATATGAATCACATGAAATTCAAGAACTTGCACAAAATCCAAAGCTGTGTAAGTAGGAAATTTACAAAATAAAAGTAGGGTTCGGATACTTGCCTTAAGCATAGTTTATCCACGTAATTTAACCAATACTTTTGAATGCTATTACAATGTATTATATGTATAGGATGCACATTAGTTATATAAACTCATATAGGTAAGTTTAAATGTACACATAGACGTATAACTTAGTCGTAACTCTTTACATATACATGCGTACACATAACATACTTCAGTTTGCAAGACGTAATGAAGTCAAACATTATAGCTTCTAATCATTATTTTATCATTCACATTCATCTTTTGAACTTATTACTTTGAAAGTTTATAATTGCTCATTAAACATTCAACTCTACCATTTATCACATTGGAAAGTATACTAGTCATATAATACAAGTTTAAAGTAACCATATAAGCATGCTTCAAACATCAGATCAAAAATAAAAACTGTTCTAAACTGCAGACTGGCGCAGCTGCGCCCTGTCTAGGCTTAGGGACGGCGTAGCTGCGCTGTCCCCTGGCCAGACCAAGGTTGAGCTTTGCACTTTTTGTTTATGTCCAATTCCTACACACCTATGTACTAATACTCTATCATATATACATGTTAGAGGTGCTCACATTATCATATGACCGTTCTTGAGTTCACTTGTACAAGTTTAAACTTACAACTTACATGGTATTAAAGCATAACAATATCAAGTAGTTACCATATCTTATAACTTGGCTATATGTCCACATATAGATTTCAAAATCTGTTAATACATATGCTTATAGTATTCATATTGCTTGTTCACAACTATCATTGTTTAACACTTCGAATCATGCTTAAAACTCATGTTTAGTTTTGAAATCATCATGTTCAAAACATATGGATCAAGTCTAGGGATATTATAGACATAAAATGATATATTAACCCTATAGAATCTAGATATCCATGTGATGCAACTAGATTTTGAAAATATGTTCAAGTTTCCTTTTGAAACTATTTTAAACTTGAACTATGCAATTTAACGCATACAAGACAACTTTAAGGCTCTAATCATATGTAGTCAAGTCATGTTAACATGCTCGTAAGATCAGAATGTAACTCATATAGTAGTCATGCATGTTAGCTTATTATACTAAGCTTTTTCTTGAAAACTTCTCTAACACAAAGCCTAACAAGTTTGGTCATGAATATAGTACTAAGAATCATACATCATGCTTATTTAGGTTCTAGATCATTCATGCATATGGCTACCAAGTTCAGAATCTGTAAAACATGAATTTACTTCAAAATTTGTCTTTAACACTTTAAGTCTTTAGTACAATTCTCTCATTAAATAACTTTAATCACCTCATACTACATAGGAAGACCTTATACCTCATGTTATACCCCTTTTTAGGTGTATATATATATATATATATATATATATATATATATATATATATAGTTATAGTACCAAGTTCACAACATGTAGCATAATAGAAATCAAAAACTGATCCTGAGGTACGGCGCAGCTGCGCTGCACCCTAGTATAAATAGGGTGCAGCAGCGCCACGTAGAGTTCAAAAGCAGTAAGCAGACTCTGTTTTGCAGAATATTACCCAACTTGATTTCCTACGATTTAAACATGTTCCAAACCATTATTAAAGAGTACATACATGTTAGTAAACTTCTTAAACACATTATAAAATGTTAATTCATATCAATTGACATACGAGTTCAAGAAATTTCAAGAACTAAACTAGACACATTTCAAGAACATAGTTAGAATTTATACCTTCTTGAGCTTGAATTGGACCTCCTACACTCTGAGTATGTTTCTATAGTAGCTCAACAACTTATACTCTCCAATTAGACTATCAAACAACTTCAAGCAATCACAAAATCTAAATTTAAGCTTGTATTTATGGAAGGAACTTGGACTGAATTTAGGGTTTGCATGAAGGGTAGTATCCATGGTGTTTTGGAAGGAAACAATGGTCATTCAAGGGTTGGCCAACCACCTAAATGCTCAGCCATCATCACCTAAGTCTAGCCATTTAGAAAATATGTGTTTTAGCTTCAAGTCACTATTCATGTACTTTGTGACACTCAATTTGGGACAAGAGAGAGAAATCTCAACATTTGGTCATGTAAAGCTTGGTTTGGTTCTTTTAATTCCCATAATGTAATATTAAGGTACAATTGTTACCATATTAGGAATTTAAAGATAATTTTATACTCATATCATATAATCCATGTACATTAACTACACGCAATAAAATATCACAGTTAAGCATTATTGTTCAGGTATCCCCCATAATTATTTTTACTACTCTCATAACCATATTATAACAATTTTTAATATTAATGTTTATTTAAACATTTAATTTCCTTCACAGTTTCTAGAATACACAGATATTTAATTATTTCTATATTACAACTACATGGGATTTCATTGTGCTACTAGGTACCACATGCCATTGCAATATACTCCTATCGCATAGTTTTATTAATGTCACACCTAATGCATAAGTGTCCCATTACATTTTTATAGAAGAAAACCAAGTTTCTCCAACTGACCACTGGCGCAGCTGCACCAGTTTGTACTGCTTGGAGGGCGCAGCTGCGCCGTATCCTGATAGTGCCAAACTGGTTTAGCTTTAAGCCAGTTCTAACTTTTATCGCCATATTGGTTTTACATGACATGTATTACTGTCCACATGAGTGACATTGCTAATCTAAGAGTGTATTCACTTCTTATATGAAATCACATAATCATACCCGATTAATCTTCCTAATTCTCTTTTAACTCACTTAGTGAATTTCCTCATTTCACATTATGACACACAAGGCATATCACATTTCTCATCACAGTCCACACTCACATAAATTCAATTTAACTTAGTTGAATTATTCATTTCACAGCACATCAATATTTATATTCAAATAAATATTCATTTCCAATAGTATTTTCATTTAATAAGATGTCGAAATTCTCGGGTATTACATCCTCCCCCCTTATAAAAATTTAGTCCCGGAATTGCTACAAGGTTATACAAACAGATGGGGATAATCCATCATCATCCTATCTTCTAACTCCCACGTTGCCTCCTCGACATCGTGGTTACGCCAAAGTACTTTTACAGAAGAAATGACTTTGTTCCTTAAAGTTTGCTCCTTCCTATCTAGAATTTGGACAGGAATTTCTTCATACGCTAAGTTCTTCTCCACTTGAATGGGTTCATAAGAAATCATGTGTTTGTAGTTAGGCTTGTACGGACGCAACATGGATATATGAAACACGTTATGGATGTGTTCCAACACTGGTGGTAATGCAACTTTGTATTCCATCTCACCCACTCGCTTTAGTATTTTGAATGGTCCTATGAATCTCGGACCCAATTTTCCTTTCTTGCTGAAACGGATCTTTCCGTTCCATGGAGATACCTTCAAGAATACGAAACTTTCGACTTTAAAATCTCAGTCCTGCCGATGCAAATCTGCGTACTTCTTATGGCAATCATGAGCTGCTACTAGTCTGGCTCTTATTACTGTCACCACATCTGCGGTTTGTTGTATTAACTCTGGTCCGAGTATTCGTCACTCTCCAACTTCGTCCCAACATAATGGCATTCTACACTTTATTCCGTAAAGAGCTTCGTACGGTGGCTTACCGATACTCGCATGGTAACTATTATTATACGCAAATTTGACTAGGGGTAGGTTGTCGTCCCAATTTCCCTTGAAGTCCATCATGCAAGTCCTAAGCATGTCCTCTAGCGTTTGTATAGTTCTCTCACTTTGTCCGTTTGTCTGAGGGTGATAAGCGATACTCAACCTCAACTGTGTTCCCATTCTCTCTTGCAACCTTTTCCAAAATTTTGACGTGAAGCACGGGTCTCGATCAGAGACAATTGACACCTGGACTCCATGTCGTGAAATAATCTCCTATACGTACAAACTCGCTAACTGATTTAAACTATAGCAGATCTTAATTGGTAGAAAATGTGCGGTCTTCATAAGTCGATCCACGATAACCCAAATGGCATCATAACCTCTCTACGTAACTGGAAGTCCTACCACGAACTCCATCGTAATATGCTCCCATTTCCACTTCGGTATTTCCAATGGTTGTAGTAAACCACTCAGTCATTGATACTTTGCTTTTACGCGTTGATAAGCCAAACATCTACTAATGCACTCTGCGACTTCCCGTTTCAAATTGGGCCACCAAAAATGTTGCCTCAAGTCTCGGTACATCTTAGTGCCTTTCGGATGAACGGAATACGTCGTATTGTGTGTCTCGTGCAAAATCTCTTCTCTTAACTTGGTTACTGCTGGTACCCACACTCTCCCTTCGAATCTTAAGATATCGTCTTTACTTATTCGAAATTTCCCTTCCTCGTTTTCTGAAATCCTTTTCTTGATTTTCTCACATTCTCCATCTTTCTTCTGTGCTTCTTTTACTCTATCCAATAATGTCGGACAAGCTTCCATTACAAATAACTTCTCTTCAGACCTCTCTGGTCCCTTACCTGTATTTCCAATTTTTCCATTTCAATTATTAACTCTTCCTGAGTAGTCAATTGAATCAATTTCTCTCTTCCCTTCTTACTTAGTGCGTCAGCCACTACATTCGCTTTCCCCGGGTGATAAAGAATATCGCAATCATAATCTTTGAATAATTCTAACGACCTCCTCTGACACATATTCAACTCCTTATGTGTGAAGATATATTTCAGACTATTGTGGTCCTTGTATATCTCACATTTTTCTCCATACAAATAATGTATCCAAATTTTCAACGAAAAAACTATTGCCGCTAACTCTAAGTCATGAGTAGGGTATCGTTTTTCGTAATCCTTTAACTGTCGTGACGCATACACAATGACTTTTTCATGCTGCATTAGCACATAGCCCAGTCCTCTATGCGACGCATCACTATACACCACAAATCCTCCCGTATCATCTGGTAATGATAACACATGCACCTCGCTTAATCTCTTCTTCAACTCTTGAAAACTCTCTTCGTATTTGTCAGTCCATACAAATTTCACCATCTTCCTCGTCAGATTAGTCAACGGGGTTATTATCTTAGAAAAATTCTTGATAAATCTTCGATAGTACCCAGCTAACCCTAAGAAACTTCTCACCTCCGTCGGTGTTCTTGGTTGTTCCCAATTACTTACTGCTTCGACCTTTTCGGGGTCTACTGAGATTCCATTCTCATCCACCACGTGGCTGAAGAATTGAACCTTCTTCATCCAAAATTCACACTTTGAAAATTTCGCATACATCTTCTTCTTCCGTAGTGCCTCCAAAATAATCTTCAGATGTTCGGCGTGTTCTTCCTTTGTCTTCGAGTAGATCAAAATATCGTCGATGAAAACAACCACAAATTTATCCAAGTATGGCTTGAAAACTCGATTCATCAAGTCCATGAATGTTGCCGGAGCATTAGTCAACCCAAATGACATTACAAAAAACTCGTAATGTCCATAACGGGTTCGAAACACAGTCTTTGGTATGTTCTCATCCCGCACTTTCAGTTGGTGATATCCTGTCCGTAGGTTAATCTTCGAGAAACATTTCGCTCCCTTCAGTTGATCAAATAAATCGTCTATCCTTGGTAGCGGATATCTATTCTTGATCGTTACTCTGTTCAATTCTCGATAATCGATATAGAGCCTCATCGATCCATCCTTTTTCTTCACGAATAACACTGGTGCTCCCCAAGGAGACACACTCGGTCGAGTGTACCCCTTATCTAATAACTCTTGAAGTTGTATCATCAATTCCTTCATTTCTACTGGCGCCATACGATATGGAGCTTTCAAAATCGGTGTTGTTCCCAGTGCTAAGTCTATTACGAATTTGATTTCTCTGTCTGGCGAAAGACCAAGCAGATCATCTGGAAACACATCTTGAAATTCATTTACTACGGATATATCCTTAATTTCTACTCCCTTTTTTCGAGTATCTACGATGTAAGCTAAATAACCCACACATCCTTTCCTTAACAATTTCGTGGCCTGCATCTTCGTAACGCAACACGATTGCTTAAGCGATGAGCTACTATAAAACACTACCTTAGACTTACTCAAAGTCTGAAGGTTCACACACTTGTTCTGACAGTCAATTATCGCCGCATGGTTATACAACCAATCCATTCCCAATATTACGTCAAATTCTCCCAGTCTAATAGGAATCAAGTCTATGCTTAGTTCATGCTCTCTAATGTTTGCGCGATAATTTCGATAAATATATTCTACAGGGATTATTTCCTTATTTGCAATTTCTACATTCAAAGAATCTTCTAAACATTCTCGGGGTGTACTAAGTTTACTAGCAAATTCTTCAGATATAAAGGAACAGGTCGCACCCGAATCAAATAATACATAAGGATTTATATTATTGATTGGGATTATACCTGACACCACGTCCTTCGCAGCTATTGCGTCCTTCGCATCTGTTTTAACCTTGTTGTTACATGTTTATTACACTAACACATCATTAGACCAAGGTATGTTGCTATCCCAGAACTGTAGCAGCAAGAGTCTCTGCCTCAGTTCAGTGTATGGTGCAGTTGCGCCATACACAGGCTTGGAACCGGCGCAGCTGCGTTGGCACCAGCGCAGCTGCATTGGCACCAGCGCAGCTGCGCTGGTGCACAGACAGAAACAGAAACGGCATGAACAATAGGCGTTTTTAGCCCAACTAACACGAATTTCACCCACAAAATAGTGAAATTAACATATACAATTGGTACAGAACTATCATAAACATGATTGCTAACATATTCAACCACTTAGAACAATTTAACAACACTTTTAACTATTTTAATTCCTCAATTTCCATGTTTTCATATGAAAACTCCATTTTTTGAGTTTCTTCACAAAATCATCACTGTAATCTCAGTTCTATACCAAATCACTTCGTTCAAACTACGTTCTCTTCATTTTTTAACGAACTCGCATAAACAAGACTAAATTTTCAATTTCACATACAAATTGACCACTAAAATTGGTACTTACACAAGCCATATGAAAATTACAACACTATAATTCACTTCTTCCTTTATAAACAAAATTTGCATACCATTCATGTTTAAACATAAACTCTAGCATTACAATTACATACAAATGCGATAATACAGTCATATAGCAATAATTCGAAAAGTATGGAGTTCACAGAGTTTGAATTATTAATTTTTGTCGTAAACTCATCTATACACATACATACATATATATATATATATATATATATATATATATATATATATATATATATATATATAATATTGACACTATGTAAAATTACCTTCAATTAGCTTGCACAACCTTGCTAAACACAGGATTCTGCTTTGGAAAACTCAAGAATTCTCTCTAAATTTTCTCTCAACTTCTCAAGCTTCTCTGAACTTCTCAGTATAGCCAATATAGACTAACTAATGCGTAAAAACCAAACTGATACTAATAATAATACGCATACTTATTGTTGTATCAGCTACAGAATAAACGTATATATTATATTTATTATTTTAATTTATTTTATTTATATTATTATAATTCAAAATTTAAAAATCCAAAAGCCATAAGGTTCCGTTCGGCAAAACTTTTTAAAAATTAAAGACTTAATATATTTAAGCCTTGTTTGGATTAAATTAATTTAAAACTACTTTAATTATTTTAATAAACCATTGAATTTATAATTTATAATCACATAGTATTTTATTTGAATGTCCATATCCAACATTAACCAAATAAATTAATTACGCATTGTGACGCCCCCAAAATACGTATGCAACACCCATTCTGAGTCGCCAAATACATGGCACAAAAAGTAAACTACAACTTCAATAATACAATTGTCATGCAAAATACGACAACACATATTGTGAGTTTAAATACAAATATTGTCTTCTAGACAATATCCATACTCAAATAAGTCCTCATTACAATTATTCAAATACTATTTTACAGAAATAGTGAGAAGAAAAATAGATCCTGCTAGATCCTGCTATGTTCTCACATCCTGAGAAGAAAAATAGAACAAAAAGGAAAAGGGTGAGCTCAACTAGCCCATTAAAGAATATTATGACTAAGATAATATACAACAAATTATAATTAGTATTCAACAGGGAAAAATCTGATAGAATATAATCGACAACAAGTTTTAGATCAACAACTGCAGCGGAAACAGCAAACCATTAGAAGAGTCAAGTAGAGAATGAATTCTACTATCTTCTAAGATTTAAAAGTCCATCATCAATATTTTATCCTTGTAACATCAATTAATAATCATCTTTAACCAAATATTCATCTTTGCACTACAGGCCAAAGATATTCATTTGTATCACCAGTCGGTCATGTTCATGTCAACACCTGTTCATCTTTGCACTACGGGCCAAAGATATTCATCAGTTAATCATTCATCTTTGCACTACAAGCCAAAGATATTCAGTAATATCATCATTTAGGACTGAGGATGATGAAAAATATCTTAAAAAAAATGAATCCAGTGAGACAGAAGGACAAATAGTAGGGATTCGTATAACAGTTTATCCAAGATCAATAATACTTCATAATAATCAATTGTGAAGCAGAATTTAAAAATAAAGATCAAAACATGGATACAATCAAAGATAGTAACCATAATAGATATCTTGGACAAAAAGGAAAAATTTTATTTTTCGGTGAATAGTGTTGTATTCGTGAATAGTGTCGTATACGTGAATAGTAATATATACGTGAATAGTAACTCCAATACAAAAAGTTTCAAATTTGATAAAAAGTTCATGTCAATATTTCAGCATAATGATATTGAAGAAAATAATATCATTTAAGAAGAAAATAATATCCCTTACCTCAAAATATCAGTACTTCTGGTCGGAATACCGGTATAAGGCTGAAAGAAACTTGCTCTGATGAATAGAAACTCTCAAAGTATCTAAATACTCACAAAATACACTCAATAATCTAGAGAGAGAAAGAGAAAAAACTTGTTTCTGGTGTGATTTTCAATTCTAACTTAG
This sequence comes from Panax notoginseng, assembly GCA_016801055.1. Classification (NCBI taxonomy): domain Eukaryota; kingdom Viridiplantae; phylum Streptophyta; class Magnoliopsida; order Apiales; family Araliaceae; genus Panax; species Panax notoginseng. Next base: position 57,229,791 of record CM029016.1, read on the forward strand.
CCCTCTATTTATAGGAAAAGGTTAGCACGCCGAAGCAGACTTAACCTGCAACCTGATGGCTTTACCTGCTACTATTCAAGCCTACCACATTTGAATAAAAATCTCAGCACATTTCTTCATCAACCAAGAGTGGGGCCCACCAATTCTAGAATTTTCCACCAAAATGATAAACTCCGAAAATTCAACAATTTCTAAACCAGTCATCTCGTAAAATTCATAACAAATCATACGTTCATTTTTAACGGGTCAAAATTTGTGGACATATACTCAACTTATATATGTATAACATATCCAAATATTACCACGATCCAACGGTCGGATTAAAAATTATAACCCCCGCAAAATATCTCAAAACCCCTAATTTTTAATACCCCCATTCCGACAAATATACTGGTAAAAACCTCAACATTAACTCCTTTATTTTTAACCACAAAAATATATCCCTCATTTATATCCACATAAAATAAATATTTTCTTATCATATGAATCAATAATTAATTATTCACAAATAATATTACAGAATCACATTTATGACAACCAGGCCGTTCCTATGAAAGAGTGGGCTTTCCAATAAGAATTTCTCCTTACTGACGCGCAATTAGATGACCAAACCTCTCCTTAGACAGAACTTTCTAGACATTGTCAATAATGTTATCTAATAATATTATTCAAATAATATGAATTATTGATCTGATAATGGAAAATACTGTGCAGTGACAATTATTGAAACAACAATAATATAAAATATCAATGCAGCAATTATTGAATCAATAAAATAAAATATTGAACATTAACTACTGTAACAATTATTCAGTAGTGCCTTCCTTCGTAATAATCAATAATTTAAAAATACTGTACAATCCGTGTGCTACTGTGCAACCACGCGTATTATTGTATTTTAACCACCGGGTATTCCAACAGTGTTAACGGTAACAACTACGCCGTTATTTATGAAAACTCAATTTTTGTCGTTATCTTCATCCGATCATTTTCCGTTATGGGGCCTACAAATAGCTTCGCCGTCGTACGAATATTCCCCGACAGAAAGAATATTCCACGACCACACGAATATTCACCGACCAAAAATGAATATTTTATAACCACTTACTTATTTGAAATATTTGCGCATTTACCCATAACAAACCATATTAATCAAATCAACCCTTTCTATTCCAAAATAATAAATAGAGGAAATTTAATTTCATTTATTAATAAGTTGGGGTCTTACAACCTCCCCTCCTTATAAAATTTCGTCCTCGAAATTGACGTACGTACCTGGTGTTTCGAAAAGATGAGGATACCCCGCTTTCATTTCTGATTCCAACTCCCAGGTCATTTCTTCAATAGCATGGTTTCTCCACAAAACCTTAACTTGTGGTATAACCTTCGTGCGTAGAACATGCTCTTTCCTATCCAAGATCTTAACAGGTACCTCCTCGTACGTTAAATCTTCTGCTATCTCGTCTAGTTCTAACTCAATTATGTGGTTCGGGTCTTTCACATATTTACGAAGCACAGATATGTGAAAAATATTATGAACACGAGACATGCTTGGAGGTAATGCGAGTCTATAGGCCACATTTCCTATTCGGTCAAGAATCTCAAATGGACCGACAAATCGTGGATTGAGCTTTCCTCTCTTCCCAAATCTTGTAACTCCCTTCCATGGTGCAACACATAATAATACATGATCCCCAATATTGAATTCTACATCCTTTTGATGAAGATCCGCATAACTCTTTTGTCGATCTTGTGCCGTTTGTATACGTTATCGAATTGTTTGGATCTTCTCTGTAGTTATGCGTACCAATTCTGGTCCCAACAATGTTATTTCACCCACCTCGTTCCAGCATACTGGAGAACGACACTTTCGTCCATATAAGGCTTCAAATGGAGCCATACCAATACTTGCCTGATAACTATTGTTGTAGGAGAATTCCACCAGTGGCAAGTACTTATCCCAACTTCCTTTGAAATCTAGAACACAGAGTCTTAATAGATCATCAAGGGTTTGAATAGTCCTCTCTGATTTCTCGTCTGTTTGAGGATGATATGCTGAACTAAATCGTAAATTCGTGCTCATAGCTTTCTGCAAGCTAACCCAAAATCGTGAAGTGAATCTTGGGTCACGATCCGAAACTATGGATACTGGCATGTCATGCAATCTCACAATCTCATTCACGTACATACTAGCAAGACATTCAAGGGAATAAGTCTCACGTATAGGCAAGAAATCGGCATACTTGGTTAATCTATCAACAATGACCCAAATCGCATCTATGCCTTGAGAAACCTTGGGAAGACCTGTAACGAAATCCATGGTAATGTGTTCCCACTTCCATTTCGGGATCTCAAGTGGTTGCAATGGACCCTTTGGAACTTGATGCTCCGCCTTTACATGTTGAAAAGTTAAACACCTCGAGATAAACTCCGCGATCCCTCTTTTCATATTGCTCCACCAAAATGTATGTCAAAGATCGTGATACACTTTGGTACTCCCAGAATGGATTGCAAACGGTGTGTTGTGTGCCTCCATCATTATTCTATGCTTCAAGTCAAAATCGTTAGGAACACAAAGTCTGGAGTTGACTCGAAGTATTCCTTCTTCATCGATTCTTGCTTCTGGAATAGCACCTTCTTGCACTTTCTTCTTCATACGCATCAGCTCTATGTCCATAGCTTGAGCGACTTTAACTTTATCAATTAAAGTCAGTTATACTCGTATATTTGATATCATCATGTGGGTACTTGGAGCCTTCATCTTTATCTCCATCCTTTGCAAATTATACAAAATAGGTCTTTGTGTTAACACCATTGCACTCGTACCAGCGTATGATCTTCTACTCAATGCGTCAGCTACTACGTTCGCTTTTCTAGGATGATATTGGATGGTATGATCGTAATCTTTCAACAGCTCAAGCCAACGTCGTTGCCGCGTGTTGAGTTCCTTTTGGGTGAAGAAATATTTGAGGCTTTTATGATCCGTATGGATCTCCACTTTCTCCCCGTACAGGTAGTGTCTCCAAATCTTCAACACAAAAACGACTGCTGTCAACTCCAAATCATGAGTAGGATAATTCCTCTCATATTCTTTGAGTTGTCGCGAGGCATAGACTATGACTTTCCCATGTTGCATAAGAACACATCCTAACCCTTTGCCTGAAACATCACTGTAGATAACAAATCCATCCGAACCAGATGGTATTGTTAGAACAGGTGCCGAAATGAGTTTCCTCTTGAGTTCTTGAAAACTATTCTCACAATCCTCGCTCCAACCGAATTTTGTATCCTTCCGAGTCAGCTGAGTTAACGGAGTAGCGATTCTAGAAAATCCTTCCACGAATCTCCGATAATACCCAGCTAAGCCCAGAAAGCTACGTACTTTGGTCACCGACTTCGGTTACTCCCAACTTTGTATGGCTTCAATCTTTGCTGGGTCGATAGATACTCCGTGTTTTGACACCACGTGCCTAAGGAATGCTACTTCCTCAAGCCAGAACTCGCATTTCTTCAATTTGGTATATAGCTTGTTTTCACGAAGCCTTTGCAGTACCAGTTTCAAATGGCGCTCATGATCTTCACGGCTTTTGGATTCGATGAGGATGTCATCAATAAAGACAACAACGAACTGATCTAAATATTCTTTGAATACACAGTTCATCATATCCATGAAAGCAGCAGGAGCATTAGTCAATCCAAAAGACATGACTAAGAATTCATAATGCTCGTACCGAGTTCTGAAGGCAGTCTTTGGAATATTCTCAGTTTTAATCTTCAGCTGATGATATCCAGAACGAAGATCGATCTTTGAAAAGAATTGTGCTCTTTGAAACTGGTCAAACAGGTCATCAATGCGAGGTAGCGGATACATATTCTTGATGGTGACATGGTTCAATTCCCTATAGTCGATACAAAGTCGCATACTCCCGTCTTTCTTCTTTACGAATAAAACAGGAGCACCCCAAGGAGATGTACTAGGACGAATAAAACCGATGTCTAATAACTCCTGTAATTGGACTTTTAACTCCTGAAGTTCAATAGGAGCCATTCGATATGGGGTTTTAGAAATGGGCTTTGTACCGGGTTCAAGGTCAATAAAGAATTCAAGTTCAAGTTCTGGGGTAGACCAGGAAGTTCTTCAGGAAATACATCGGGAAATTCTCTAACAATAGAAATATTATTCAAATCTTACTTGTCTTTGTTCAAATCCATAACATGGGCTAAGAAAGCTTGACATCCGTTTTTCAATAAACGAATAGCTTTTTGGCTTGATATGACAGTGACTGATTTTAGTGGTTTAGTAGTTTGAATTCGTATGACAGGTTGGTTAGTGTAACGACCCCAAAATCCATACAATTAAAATCCTGACTTCGGTCATTAACCATACATTCAACCTCTAAATAATACATCATTATTCTATGTTAAACTTAATAAAATTGCGGAATATTTAAAACTTTTATACATTTCCTTCTTTCTTGCCCTGAATCGCAACCATTACATTACATCTCTTTGATTCAATCTTATGTCATGAATCGTTACAACAAAATGACTATACAAAGTCTTACATCATAACTAAATATCCATATACATTAGATAGCTCAACTTACATTTCAACAACATGTTACGTTCAAAATATGAAATACATTTCTCATAAAACATAAGTAATCTTCGTGAATATAGATCTCTATAACTCACATAGCACGTATCTTTACCTTAAAATCTTGACCTGCAAAAGTGGTTATTTGCAAGAGTGAGCTCGACAGCCCAGCAAAGTCTAACAGTTTTCATGCATCACATAGCACATAATAACATGCTCGATATACATCTCATTAAAGTAACATGGCATACATGCTTTTAATTCACATAACAAATATAAAGATTGAGTTCCTTACTCAATCATCATTACTTAGCCAAAACAATGCAGTCATATATTGACTTTAACATTTCATGATTTCAACATGCATAACATATCATGCAATTTAAAATAATTCATCAAGTCCACGTAAAAAAATAGGAACCGAAAGACTTGCCTTGATCGTTGTTTACCAATAATAGCTTAACAGCTTACAGTTATCTGCACTTCACGTGCCCTACACAATTATATAATCATACACATCAACTATTAGTCACATAACAACGCATAGCAATTGTAATGTAAACTCTACTCCACATCTCATAATCTTTCTTATTAATAAATACACAATGGTCAATTAGATTGTGCTAACTTTTCAACTTATGACTCACTATATTTCTTCTTAGTCAAACTCGAAGTTCAAGTGCTTAAGTCTTGCTAGGACTACTTATTGGTTTTATATTAAACTCATTCCATATCTTATAATATCCATTTCAATGGAATTGAAACACTTTTTAAGTTCATTAACACTTGGCACGGCGTTTCGATGTTCAATCGTCACACGCCCGATTTGTCTCTCTTGTGTATGCTTACTATGCTTCTATAACTTATGTAATACATTATTTATTAATGTTAAGCATCATTATATTTACTAAGATTCATGTTTTATAACTTAGGACATCATCTTTTACGGTCTGGAGCACTACACATGCATATGTGCATGCCCGACACCCTCCGATTGCCTCTGAAAACACAATAGTCCTAAAGATGACCATTTTGACCCATCCTAATGACCTCAAATTTAAAAACATAAAGAACGAAAGTTGTAGGTCTACTCGTTCTCGTTCCGGATCATCTTGAATCACCTCAATCGGAGTTCGTATGAGGAAGTTATGGCTATTTTACTACAAGAGGTCAAAACTGTCCAAGTCAGACTTCTGTCCCCGCGCTGGGGTGCGAGGACTAAGCCAACAAGTGGCGCTGGGGCGCGAGATTGGCGCTGGGGCGTGAATTTCAGCGCTGGGGTGCCAACTTCTGGCGCTGGGGCGCGAATTTTGGCGCCGGGGCGCGATTTTTGGCGCTGGGCGTGAATTTTGACGCTGGGGCGCCGAAACTCGCAGAACCCAACCACGAAGAACAGAACAACTGATTTGTTTGTCTATTACTTCAATTCTAACACTAATTAACAACCATAACTTCATCACAACTACACATAAACGTTTAACAATCATCTATATAACAATTACCGACAATTAAACAACTACTTTAGAAAACTTCATTATTTGAAAACACTATTTTTAAGAAAAACTCCATTGTTAACGTTGTCTAACACTGTAATATCAATAATAACCCAAACTTGATTACTTTAAAGTACGATTCTCTAAAATTCATACCCAATTAACATAATCACACTTCAATTTTACATTTAGCGTACAATTGTATCTATAACCTTTGATTTTGTACAACTCAATTTTTTACACGTTTTCACTGTAAAACCAATTCTTTTCTCTCTGTGAATGCTAGTATACTTCTCATATATACATACATGTGCTAATATAACAATTACAGTTACAAATACACATAATATCATACATAATTATAAAAACATGATTTCTATACAATTTTTGTAAAACTTTATAACATACACAGTGATATTAAATAAAATTATACCGTAATATGTTTTAGGTTTTATATAACATACCTGCACTTGCTTTTAGAAAAACCATTCACTGAGAATCGCTACTCTGGACTAACTTTTGAAATCACAGTCCTTTGTCAAATGCTCTCTCTGAAATTTCTCAGACTTTTTTCTTTCCTTAAACACTTCCCTTTTTCCTTTCTCAGACTTAACCAAATACAATATACGTAACACAACATAAAACTAATGCAGACGTTTCTTTTTTTTAAAAAAAAATTGGCGTTATAATAATTGACCCTAATCAATTATCAGTTATAAAATTATTATATATATTATTTATATTTTATTTATTTAATTTATATTTAATAAATCAAATTTAAAAATTCAAAAGCCATAAGGCTCCGTTTGACAAAACTCTTTAAAATTAAAGACTTAATATATTTAAGCCTTGTTTGGCAAAATAAATTAAAACTACTTTAATTTATTTTAATAACCACTTATAATATAGTTATTTGTCACACTTCTAATTAATTAAGTTTTCATACTTAATTTAATTAATTCTAATAACAATTCATTGCATAATATAATAATCTATTTAATCATTATAAACTCTCTAGCTTAATTATTAAATTAAATTAGATTACTATTTCAAAATAATTACTTTCCTTAACTCATTAATTATTTATTAAACAAATAAGTAATCAAATCACATCAAATCAATTAAACGAATACTTATTCAACGATAAACACAACCATTAAATATTTATATAATTCAATAAATATTTAAATATTTAATTAAAAATCTGGATTGTTACAGTTAGGAATATGAAAACTAACAACCTTACGAAAACAATCAATTTTAGCATGATGAGTGGTTAACCAATCAATTCCTAAAATCACATCAAAAGTAAGTATCTTTAAAGAGATAAGATCAACAGGTAATGTGATAGTGCCAACTTGGATCATGCAAGATTTATAAACTATAGATGTAACGAAGGTTTCACCCAACGGAGTTTCAACAGATAAGTCAAAGTCCAATTTCTCCGGAGTCAAGTTTAAACGTTGAGCACAAGCAGGAGAGATAAAAGAATGGGTAGAACCAGTATCTAATAAGGTATAAACTTCGCAAGAGTTTATGATTAGCTTACCCGTGATCACCTCGTTCGGGTTCCTCACATTTTGGCCAGTCACGACAAACGCTCTTCCAGGAACAGCTGATTTCGACTTATCCGGGACAGCCCTTGGAGTCACCATCCCCGTTGAACTTGGTTTTGCTATAGAACAATCCCGAGCTATGTGGCCTTCCTTTCCACAGTTGTAACATACCTTGGATTGTTGTGGACAGTTTGGGCTGATATGCCCCTCTTTCCCGTATTTGTAACATCTAACTGGCGGTCGTTCTCTTCCCCTAGAATTTGTTGTTGATGCTGGTGTAGCTGCTGATGTCTTCCCATCATTGTTGAATCTCCTCTTTCTAAAATTTCCACTTGACTCACCTCTCCTATTATCATGGCCACGATGACCACCCAAGTGGTTACCGCCTTTGTTCGTATTTTTCCCTCCTTGTTGGTTATCATCGCTCTGATGACTGCTGTCACCGGTATGACCTTGGCTGTGGTCCCTCGGTTGCACATACTCATTATCTCGCTCTAATAATTGATCCCTGTTTATAATATCTGAATATAAAGAAAATTTATGAGAGATAAGATATTGCCGAATCTCGGGTTTTAGACCTCTTAGAAACATCCTTGTCATTCGTTCCTCATTTTCGACCAAATGAGGTACAAACCTGGATAACTCTGCAAATTTCGCCTCGTACTGGGATACAGTCATATTGTTTTGTTCCAGTCTGATAAACTCCGTCTCCTTCATATGACGAATACTTTCAGGAAAGTACTTGTCATTGAATAGTTTCTGAAATGTTTCCCAGGACATGTTGAGTGCGTCAGGCTGGGTACGCTTCACAGACTCCCACCAGTAGTTTGCCTCACCGCGGAACATAAAGGTGGCGAATGGAACCTTCTGTTCCTCTGTGCATCCCAAGACATCGAATATCTTGGTAATTTGCTTGACCCACGTTTCCACCATGATCGGATCCGGCTTTCCCTTAAATTCTGGTGGTCCCAATTCTTTGAACTGCTTGGTTGTGACAAACCGCGCATTGTTATCATTTCCACCCGTATTCTGCACACGAGTCTCCCTCGTCTGATTTTGCATGAACTGCAAAAAGCTCCTAAACATTCTATCATTCATAGTTTGCTCGGTAACGTTGTTTACAGGAGGAATTGTAATAACCCGATATTTTTTATATAAATAGATAAGAAATTTTGCATATAAATTTTTTTTTACAATGAGAATAAGTGTCAAGTATTGTGATGTTAAATGCGAATATATTTATTACTTGAAAAAATAGAAATAATTTTAGAATTATTAATTACTACAAATTATATTCTTATGGTAATTAATTTCTTTAAGCAGAAATGTTTTTATTATTTATTTTTCATGAAAATATAATTTATATATTATTTAAATAATACATGAAGTGACAATTAGAATTATAATAATAAATATGTTATTATATGAATTTGTTCAGAATATTTAAATTAATTATTTTAACTTGATTATTGATGTTGTGTACGAAGGATAAGTCAGATATGGAATCCAAACCCTAAACTTAAATTTTTATTCAGGAATGAGAATAATAATGTAATATTAATTATATTTTAATTTTCAGTGCTTAAATATATACCGTATATCTGTAGACTGTTAATGTTGGTCAATTGTGATAAATTGGGTCATAACCTAATATTGTGTTGTGAAACCCTAATTGTTAAACTCAATTATGAGTTAAGAGTGAGTAGTAATTGTGTTATATGAATTCTTCTGCGTATAAAAATTTCTGTAATTAGAAGAAACCCTAATTATTGTTTTATGCTGATAATTAGGAAAAACCCTAATTATTTATTTGAAAACCCTAATTGCAAATTTTAGAAACCCTAATTATTATTTTGTGAATTATAAAGATAATTAGGAAAACCTAATTAATTTGGGAACCCTAATAATATTTAGGAACCCTAATTTAAAAACCCTAATTTCTATTAAAAACCCTAATTTAATTAGTATGTTTTAAATTGTATTACACTTTAGTGTATTATTAGTGAATTATTGTGCATTATTGCTATCAAAGCATGGCAAACATTCTACACTACCAATTTAGCATCCAAGACTCAGTTATATTCAGATTTAATCAACCATTTTGAGCATTCAATGCATCTAATTTGGTTTATATATAGATTGGAGAGAGAATTAAGGCATTTTGTACACTAAAAATTGCCCAACTCTCATCCTTGAGCTTCTCTCTCTAAAACATACGAATTATTGTAGTATTTCAGTCTCAAAACAAAGCCCTACTACCAATCATAACAAATCATAAGCCAAAAATCAAGAATCAAAGCTTAGAAAATGTATAAACTCTAGCTTGATTTTTTTAAAAAAATTTTGGTGTTAGATGTTATGTTTAAATGTTAGAACATGTTTATTGTAGTGTCTAAGGATGATCTGGATTGCTAGATGTTGGATCCATAATATTTAGAAGCTCGGATTTGAAGATTTCCAAAATCTAGAAATTTCATTTTCTGTGATTTTTTGGCAAATGTCAAGCCTTATATCTCTGTGATCTATAATGTGTTTTGTATTCTAAAAGTTGATATGTGTAGCTTGTTATGTGGTCTTTAATCTCCAAAACAAATCAGGTCCATATCTATTTTGGATCAAAAGTTATTTAAGGTCAAAGTGGGTTGACCGGCATTGACCGGCTGTTCTTCAAACCCAAAAAATATTCAAAGTGTCCAGAAAATATTTTTTTGGCAAATGTCAGAGCTTATAAATCTTTGCTCGATCATGATTTTTGTTGTTTAAAAGTTGTTATATGTAGTCGGATATGTGATCTTTAATATGCAAAAAGAATCAAGTTCATAGCTTTTGTAGATCGGGAGTTATTCATGGTCAAACCCGTTGACCGAAAACGCTGAAGAACACAAACCCAGAATTTTTTTGAGCAAATTCCGTGTTGAAGTTTGACCAGATAGATCTTGCTCATGTTATGATATTAATGTGTTATGATGCTTTGTAGTTGTAGTCATACATGTTGTCTACACACTCCAATTGATAGATCACACAAACAATACACAGATTGGAAGTTATAAGGATCCAAAGTAGGCACCTTGACTGTTCTTCAATTGAAGAACAGCCTTGTCAGACTTTTTAATGGCTAATAACTCTTAGATCTGATAATTTTTAGTCATGATGTTTGTTGGTAATTGTAGTATTACATAAGCACTACAAGATCCAAGTGTTAGATTTCCTAGAAACGTAATGAATTGAGAATTATAATCGGTCAAACTAGGCACCTTGATAACTGCTTTGTCAGTGTTCTTGAGGCTCAAGAACACCTAAGGCAACAGATAAGCGTCGCTAAAGCCTTTAGGGACGGTTTTGATATATTTTAAAATTTTCAATTTCTGAAAATTCCGAAAATGATTTAAAAATTAAAAAAATTAGATTTTAATTATTAACAATACTTAATAAATTCTGAAAAATTAATTTAAAGTCTGAAAAATAGTTTTTAACTATTTTGAGTATATTTCAAAAATATTTAGTATTTTTGGAATATGAAAAAATATTTATTTATTTAATTATAATATTAAATAAATTATTTAAAAATGATTTTAATTCATAAAAAATCATGAAAAATTATATTATTGTGTTAGAAAATATTTTAAGTTATTTTAATGAATTTTAATATTTTGTGATGAAATTTTATTAATTAATTAATATTAATGATGTTTAAGTTATTTAATAAATATATGAAATAATTATGGAAAATAGAATTAATAATTTTAAAAATCATTTATAGTATCATAAAAATATTTTGAGTTATAAAATATGACTTTGGATATTTTGTCATGAAAAATATTATTAATTTAATATTAATGATATTAATCTAATATTGATGATATTTAGTTTATTTAATAATTATATTAAATAAATATTTTAAAAATGGTTTTATTTATTTAAAAATCATTTAAAAAGGATATAAATGAATTAAAAATATTTTAAGTTATAATAAATGACTTTTAATATTTGGATAAATAGTGCATTAATATTTTAATATTAATGGTAATTATTTAAAAATGATTTTAAATGTTTTAAAAATCATTTAAGAGTATATAAATGTTTTAAAAGCATTTTGAGTTATTATACATAACTTTAATATTTTGGCAACAGTTTCATTAATAATTTAATATTGATTAAATGTTAATGATAATAGAATTATTTGATGTTTAAATCATTTAATTATGATTTCGATGTTTGAAATATCTCGATAAATTATAACAAGTGTTTAAAAATTATTTTAAGTCAATTAAAAATAATATGACTGATACTTATGAATATTGAGATACAGAATAGAGTCTTAGACTCAATAATTATCCAATAAAGCTGTCGGTACACCGACATGTTTCAGAAATTCATCTAAACTGAGATATTTTAACTGTATTAATGATTAATTATGATTCAATGACTGTTGGATATGTGTGATAATGTGATTAGGTTATGTGCTGGCTGTGAAATGTAGTACTATGTGTTATAGTATATTATTCTAATCGAACGAATGATCTTATTACTGATAGGTCACTGTATAAAAGATTAATCTAAGTTGCATTATTGTAAGCAGCAGCTCAGGCAAGTATCCTACCTTTGCATTTCCTTTATGCAAATGGACATGAGTAAGAAGTTTCAGAATTAAATTATTATTATGCTATATTATCAACTCTACTGCGACATATTCTATATCCGCTCATTATTTATCAACATGTTAGTATATGGTAATTCAGATATATATTAGGTTCGTTAATTTCTATAAAATGGTTATATAAGTGTCCCCACTTGGATAATCATTGTATTTAATCACATGTTCATATACCTTTGTCAATTACCCTTATATATATATATATATATATATATATATATATATATATATATATAGGTTGAATTATAGATTATTGTTGAATAAGATAAAACATTTGCTTTAGAACCCAGACAAGTATGAACATCCCTTACATAGGGAAAACTTTTATGCGCCCAAGACGGAGAGAGTTCTTAAAATGTAGTATTGATCAATGCAGGACACAACGGGCTGATCACCCCCGTGTCCGTAAGTTATGAAGGTTTGCAGATGAATTTCTGTTTAACCTTTTTGAAAAAGAAAACAATGTTCATGATATGTCACTTAACCCTACTTATAGTCAATACGTAGTTTTAAAAATGTGAAAGAGAGTTGTTATGTTATTATTATTCTTGGTACAACTTACTTCAGAACTGTTGATTCGTTGTAGAAGTGTCTTTCAAAGAAAATATTTAATTCTTTCAGCTAATATATATTATTGTTATTACTTGCTGGGCACTCAAATGTTCATTCTTGCTTAATTTAAATGTTTTCAGTTAAGTTTGAAGAACCAAAAAGCTCGTGCAGAAACAAAGGAAAAGGAAAGCTAACTGAATAAGATTTGTGGTAGTTGCTGTAATAGTTTATATTATTAAGACAATGATATATATATAAATAATATCATGTATTATATGGAATATACTTTAAGGTCTCGTACCTGGGGAGATAAACTCTGATAATTATGTAAATTAAGTTGTTATTCATATTATTGTTATTATTATTCGTAGAATTCCGCTCATAGAAATGGTATCGTGAAGCACCGAGTTCGGGTTTCAAGTACCCAGATTTGGGGGCGTCACAGGTTGGTATCAAAGCTTTAGGGTTAGAAACCTTAGGTGGGATTGACCTTAGGCTATAACCTTTGGACAGGAGGAAACGTTGAAAATACAAATAACTCATATAGAGTTTTAAAAGGAGATAAATTGAATAAATTCATCGTTGAACAAAATAAAAGATAACTCTTATAAAACTATTGTTTGCTGTGTGTATATACTATATGCTAATCAGGATAATTTATGTGTGTAGATGTTTGGTGGAAAAGGATTGTTATGGGCTTATAACTTGAAGAAGAATCAGATCCATACACCCGAGCTAATATCGAAGCCAATAGCTGAAATAAAGGCTCACAATGAAACCAACTCGGACGAGGTGGTTATTGTGGAAAATGTAGTACCAGATCCGGAAATGGTGGAACTGACAGATAGTGATACGGACACTAAAGTTGAAGCTGATCAAGCATCAATGGAGGTGCAGGATTTGAGGAACAAGGTTTTTTCTTTGAAAAAGTTGTGGGAAATAGAAAAGCTGTTGAATATTCAACTGCGTCAGGCGTTAATAGAAACAATGGAAGAGCTGGATAAGCTTAAAATCCAAATTGATCAGATAAGAGCCTCAAGCAACACATCGTGTGCAGCTCCGAGAGATAAGGGAAAAAAAGATAGAAGACCATGATTTAGGAAAACCTGATAAGAAGAAAGGGAAAAAGATATGTTACAATTGCAGACATGAGGGACATACCTCTCATCATTGTCCCGACTTTAATCTAGGCGAATGTTTTGTTTGTGGGATGGAAGGTCATCGATCAAAAGATTGTCCGAGAGAGAGACTTAATAAATAGGTAGTATAGGTTCTGTTGTGTAGGTATGTTTAAGGTAATATGTGTGATAAGTATGTTTGTGTAATAAAATATTTTCAACTTTTGTGTTGGTCAATGTTGTAAATCCCGACTTTTATAGTCACAAAGGGATAGCTGGTGTGTAAAGTAGTATGTGCTATGCTATGTAAAATATTCAATGAATGAATATGAATCTAAGTTTGAGAAATGAAACAAGTTTAATATATTAATCTTATGCAATAAGGTTTAGAATGCAAGTTAATAAAGTATAATTTATGGTTTTACTTAACCAGATAATGCCGCCAAGACGTCAAACTCGAAACCAAAGGGTAGAAGAATCTCTCAACAACACTGAGGAACAACAACAAAACACGATGCAAAACTTTGCAAACATGGTAGCTCAGGCTATGCAACAGGGAATACCAGCCGCAGGAAACCAGCCAGATAATCGCTTGGCAAAATTTAAAGACTTCAAAGCAGTAGAACCACCAGAATTCAGAGGATCAGCTGACCCTATAGAAGCCCAGACATGGGTTAATGAAATAGAAAAGTCGTTCGTAATTGGTAGGGTAGATGAGGGGCAAAAGACTGCTTTTGCAACTTATATGATGAAAGAGGAAGCCAACTTTTGGTGGGAGGCAAATAAAACTAGGGCAGGAGAAGAGTAGTTACTTGGGATAGGTTTAAGACTTTATTTTTCGAAAACTATCTCTCAGCTAGTATGCAAGCTAGGATGGAGGTGAAATTTTTGGAGTTAAAGCAGGAGAACATGACTGTTGCGGAGTATGTCGCAAATTTTAATGAGTTGGCTAGGTTTGCTCCACATCAAGTTGATACGGAGGCTAGAAAGGCAAGGAGGTTTCAGCTGGGCTTAAAACCCTGGCTCTACAATAAGGTGGCAATATTGCAAATCAATACTTTTACAGCACTCATGGAGAAGGCTATCATAGCTGAGGAGGGGAGTGAGGCCATGAGCCTCTACAACAAGGAGAAGAAGAACAGAAGTAAGGCAGAAGGATCTTTGAAGGTGGAAGGAAATAATTGAAATAGGGGTGAGAAAAGAAAGAGGAATTTTTCTGGGAATGTTTAGGTGAAACAGGAAGGTGTGAAGAAGCAGGTAGTGCAGTGCAAGAATTGCGGGAAGAATCACTCTGGTGAGTGCCTGAATGGTAAGTTTGTATGTTACAAGTGCGGGTAGGAGGGTCATATCTCTCCCAACTGCCCCAACCCAAGGATGAACAATGGGTGTTTTATATGTAGATCGACTGAACATAAGGTGAAGGATTGTCCAAAGAGGAGAATGGAGGCAGAAAATGTAACCACGGGGAAAGGCAGTGGGACTTTAGCAATCACAGGACCGACCTCAACCAATAACCCAACAAAAGCAACTCCGAGGGTCTTCAACATGACGGTCCAGGATACTGTGGCAGCTGGAAATGGAACTCCAGGTGTTATTCGAATAACTTATATATCTTATATTATTTTCTTATATATATAGTAAATTAATTTATAAAGAAATTTTGAATGAAGAATTTGAGTCCTTTTAGAAATCAAACTTCTGTTTAATCAGGTAGACAAGCGTTATGCTGAATAGTAAAAGATCAGTTCGATCAATTATGATCGAGGTCTACTTGCAATGATTATATATGCTATGTACCCTTGTATATATAAGTTTTAAAACGGTGATTCCGGGGACGGAATCCTTGTAAGGGAAGGTGAATGTAATAACCCGATATTTTTTATATAAATAGATAAGAAATTTTGCATATAAACATTTTTTTTTACAATGAGAATAAGTGTCAAGTATTGTGATGTTAAATGCGAATATATTTATTACTTGAAAAATTAGAAATAATTTTAGAATTATTAATTACTACAAATTATATTCTTATGGTAATTAATTTCTGTAAGCAGAAATGTTTTTATTATTTATTTTTCATGAAAATATAATTTATATATTATTTAAATAATACATGAAGTGACAATTAGAATTATAATAATAAATATGTTATTATATGAATTTGTTCAGAACATTTAAGTTAATTATTTTAACTTGATTATTGATGTTGTGTACGAAGGATAAGTCAGATATGGAATCCAAACCCTAAACTTGGATTTTTATTCAGGAATGAGAATAATAATGTAATATTAATTATATTTTAATTTTTAGTGCTTAAATATATACTGTATATCTGTAGACTGTTAATGTTGGTCAATTATGGTAAATTGGGTCATAACCTAATATTGTGTTGTGAAACCCTAATTGTTAAACTCAATTATGAGTTAAGACTGAGTAGTAATTGTGTTATATGAATTCTTCTGCGTATTAGAATTTCTGTAATTAGAAGAAACCCTAATTATTGTTTTATGCTGATAATTAGGAAAAACTCTAATTATTTATTTGAAAACCCTAATTACAAATTTTAGAAACCCTAATTATTATTTTGTGAATTATAAAGATAATTAGGAAAACCTAATTAATTTGGGAACCCTAATAAAATTTAGGAACCCTAATTTAAAAACCGTAATTTCTATTAAAAACCCTAATTTAATTATTATGTTTTAAATTAAAATTGTATTACACTTTAAATTTTAAATTGTCCAAACCCTATAAATTATTTGAGAAATTGTAAGATTTTCAATCTAGTGAATAAACCCTAGATTTAATCACCTTGTACAAGAATGCCCTTGAGATTTTAAGTGAAATTACTAAAATGCCCTTTTTATCTCTTTAGTGTATTATTAGTGAATTATTGTGCATTATTGCTATCAAAGCATGGCAAACATCCTACCCTACCAATTTAGCATCCAAGACTCAATTATATTCATATTCAATCAACCATTTTGAGCATTCAATGCATCTAATTTGGTTTATATATAGATTGGAGAGAGAATTAAGGCATTTTGTACACTAAAAATTGCACAACTCTCATCCTTGAGCTTCTCTCTCTAAAACCTACGAATTATTGTAGTATTTCAGTCCCAAAACAAAGCCCTACTACCAATCATAACAAATCATAAGCCAAAAATCAAGAATCAAAGCTTAGAAAAGGTATAAACTCTAGCTTGATTTTTTTTAAAATTTTTGGTGTTAGATGTTATGTTTAAATGTTAGAACATGCTTATTATAGTGTCTAAGGATGATCTGGATTGCTAGATGTTGGATCCATAACATTTAGAAGCTCGGATTTGAAGATTTCCAAAATCTAGAAATTTCATTTTCTGTGATTTTTTGGCAAATGTCAAGCCTTATATCTCTGTGATCTTTAATGTGTTTTGTATTCTAAAAGTTGATATGTGTAGCTTGTTATGTGGTCTTTAATCTCCAAAACGAATCAGGTCCATAGCTATTTTGGATCAAAAGTTATTTAAGGTCATAGCGGGTTGACCGGCATTGACCGGCTGTTCTTCAAACCCAGAAAATATTCTAAGTGTCTAGAAAATATTTTTTTGGCAAATGTTAGAGCTTATAAATCTTTGCTCGATTTGTCCAGAAAATATTCTAAGTGTCTGAAAAATAGTTTTTAACTATTTTGAGTATATTTCAAAAATATTTAGTATTTTTGGAATATAAAAAAATATTTAATTATTTAATTATAATATTAAATAAATTATTTAAAAATGATTTTAATTCATGAAAAAATCATGCAAAATTTTATTATTGTGTTAGAAAATATTTTAAGTTATTTTTAATGAATTTTAATATTTTGTGATGAAATTTCATTAATTAATTAATATTAATGATGTTTAAGTTATTTAATAAATATATGAAATAATTATGGAAAATAGAATTAATGATTTTAAAAATCATTTATAGTATAATAAAAATATTTTGAGTTATAAAATATGACTTTGGATATTTTGTCATGAAAAATATTATTAATTTAATATTAATGATATTAATCTAATATTGATGATATTTAGTTTATTTAATAATTATATTAAATAAATAGTTTAAAAATGGTTTTATTTATTTAAAAATTATTTAAAAAGGATATAAATGAATTAAAAATATTTTAAGTTATAATAAATGACTTTTAATATTTGGATAAATAGTGCATTAATATTTTAATATTAATGGTAATTATTTAAAAATGATTTTAAATGTTTTAAAAATCATTTAAGAGTATCATAAATGTTTTAAAAGCATTTTGAGTTATTATACATAATTTTAATATTTTGGCAACAGTTTCATTAATAATTTAATATTGATTAAATGTTAATGATAATAGAATTATTTGATGTTTAAATCATTTAATTATGATTCCGATGTTTGAAAATTCTCGATAAATTATAATAAGTGTTTAAAAATTATTTTAAGTCAATTAAAAATAATATGACTGATACTTATGAATATTGAGATACAGAATAGAGTCTTAGACTCAATAATTATCCAATAAAGCTGTCGGTACACCGACATGTTTCAGAAATTCATCTAAACTGAGATATTTTGACTGTATTAATGATTAATTATGATTCAATGACTGTTGGATATATGTGATAATGTGATTAGGTTATGTGATGACTGCGAAATGTAGTACTATGTGTTATAGTATATTATTCTAATCGAACGAATGATTTTATTACTGATAGGTCGCTGTATAAAAGATTAATCTAAGTTACGCTATTATAAGCAGCAGCTCAGGCAAGTATCCTACCTTTGCATTTCCTTTATGCAATGGACATGAGTAAGAAGTTTCAGAATTAAATTATTATTATGCTATATTATCAACTCTACTGCGACATATTCTATATCCACTCATTGTTTATCAACATGTTAGTATATGGTAATTCAGATATATATTAGGTTCGTCAGTTTCTATAAAATGGTTATATAAGTGTCTCCACTTGGATAATCATTGTATTTAATCACATGTTCATATACCTTTGTCAATTACCCTTATATATATATATATATATATATATATATATATATATATATATATATATATATATATATATATATATAGGTTGAATTATAGATTATTGTTGAATAAGATAAAACATTTGCTTTAGAACCCAGACAAGTATGAACATCCCTTACATAGGGAAAACTTTTATGCGCCCAAGACGGAGAGAGTTCTTAAAATGTAGTATTGATCAATGTAGGACACAACGGGCTGATCACCCCCGTGTCCGTAAGTTATGAAGGTTTGCAGATGAATTTATGTTTAACCTTTTTGAAAAAGAAAACAATGTTCATGATATGTCACTTAACCCTACTTATAGTCAATACGTAATTTTAAAAATGTGAAAGAGAGTTGTAATGTTATTATTATTCTTGGTACAACTTACTTCAGAACTGTTGATTCGTTGTAGAAGTGTCTTTCAAAGAAAATATTTAATTCTTTCAGATAATATATATTATTGTTATTACTTGCTGGGCACTCAAATGTTCATTCTTGCTTAATTTAAATGTTTTCAGTTAAGTTTGAAGAACCAAAAAGCTCGTGCAGAAACAAAGGAAAAGGAAAGCTAACTGAATAAGATTTGTGGTAGTTGCTGTAATAGTTTATATTATTAAGACAGTGATATATATATAAATAATATCATGTATTATATGGAATATACTTTAAGGTCTCGTACCTGGGGAGATAAACTCTGATAATTATGTAAATTAAGTTGTTATTCATATTATTGTTATTATTATTCGCAGAATTCCGCTCATAGAAATGGTATCGTGAAGCACCGAGTTCGGGTTTCAAGTACCCGGATTTGGGGGCGTCACAGGAATATTGCCTTCCTGTTGCACGTTCCCCTGGGTGGTGATCAAAGGTGTCTCCACGGTCTGATTTACTCCATTATTAACGTTCTCAGCTGCCATTCTTAAATACCGCCATAAAACAAGGGTTAATAGTCATGTCATATATTATCCCTATACTCTGACTGACCAAATAAACGCCAAATAAACTTAGTCAGGTCATGCTAGCGAATGAATTCCCCGTCTCTCCCCTCCTAGTTCCTGTCTCACATCTCAGCCATGGATCATATCCCTAAGCTCTAATACTAACTATGATGCCCCCAAAATAGGTATACAACACCCATTCTGAGTCGCCAAATATATGGTATAAAAAGCAAACTACAACTTCAATAATACAATTGTCGTGCAAAATACGACAACACATAGTGTGAGTTTAAATACAAATATTATCTTCTAGACAATATCCACACTCAAATAAGTCCTCATTATAATTATTCAAACATTATTTTATAGAAATAGTGAGGACTGCTAAAACATCTTTCTAGAACCATCACTCCATACCCCGACTAGATCCTGCTATGTTCTCACCTCCTAAGAAGAAAAATGGAACAAAAAGGAAAAGGGTGAGCTCAACTAGCCCAGTAAAGAATATTATGACTAAGATAATATACAACAAATTATCATTAGTATTCAACAGGGAAAAATCTGATAGAATATAATCGACAACAAGTTTTAGATCAACAACTGTAGCGGAAACAACAAACCATTAGAAGAGTCAAGTAGAGAATGAATTCTACTATCTTCTAAGATTTAGAAGTCCATCATCAATATTTTATCCCTGTAACATCAATTAATAATCATCTTTAACCAAATATTCATCTTTGCACAACAGGCCAAAGATATTCATTTGTATCACTAGTCGGTCATGTTCATCTCAACACCTGTTCATCTTTGCACTACGGGCCAAAGATATTCACCAGTTAATCATTCATCTTTGCACTACAGGCCAAATATATTCAGTAATATCATTATTTAGGACTGAGGATGATGAAAAATATCTTAAAGAAGATGAATCCAGTGAGACAGAAGGACAAATAGTAGGGATTTGTATAACAGTTTATCCAAGATCAATAATACTTCATAATAATCAGTTGTGAAGCAGAATTTAAAAATAAAGATCAAAACATGGATACAATCAAAGATAGTAACCATAATAGATATCTTGGACAAAAAGAGAAAATTTTATTTTTCGGTGAATAGTGTCGTATTCGTGAATAGTATCGTATACGTGAATAGTAACGTATGCGTAAATAATAACCCCGACACAAAAAGTTTCAAATTTGATAAAAATTTCATATCAATATTTCAGCATACTGATATTGAAGAAAATAATATCATTTAAGAAGAAAATAATATCCCTTACCTCAAAATATCAGTACTTCTGGTTGGAATACCGGTATAAGGCTGAAAGAAACTTGCTCTGATGAATAGAAACTCTCAAAGTATCTAAATAAACACAAAATACACTCAATAATCTAGAGAGAGAAAGAGAGAAAACTTGTTTCTGGTGTGATTTTCAATTCTAACTTGGCCCTCTATTTATAGGAAAATGTTAGCACGCCGAAGCAGACTTAACCTGCAACCTGATGGCTTTACCTGCTACTATTTAAGCCTACCACATTTGAATAAAAATCTCAGCACATTTCTTCACCAACCAAGAGTGGGGCCCACCAATTCTAGAATTTTCTACCAAAATGATGAACTCCGAAAATTCAACAATTTCTGAACCAGTCATCTCGTAAAATTCATAACAAATCATACGATCATTTTTAACGGTTCAAAATTTATGGACATATACTCAACTTATATATGTATAACATATCCAAATATTACCACGATTCAACGGTCGGATTAAAAATTATAACCCCCGCAAAATATCTCAAAACCCCTAATTTTTAATACCCCCATTCCGACAAATATACTGGTAAAAACCTCAACATTAACTCCTTCATTTTTAACCACAAAAATATATCCCTCATTTATATCCACATAAAATAAATATTTTCTTATCATATGAATCAATAATTAATTATTCACAAATAATATTACAGAATCACATTTATGACAACCAGGCCGTTCCTATGAAAGAGTGGGCTTTGCAATAAGAATTTCTCCTTACTGGCGCGCAATTAGATGACCAAACCTCTCCTTAGACAGAACTTTCTAGACATTGTCAATAATGTTATCTAATAATATTATTCAAATAATATGAATTATTGATCTGATAATGGGAAATACTGTGCAGTGACAATTATTGAAACAACAATAATATAAAATATCAATGCAGCAATTATTGAATCAATAAAATAAAATATTGAACATTAACTACGGTAACAATTATTCAGTAGTGCCTTCCTTCGTAATAATCAATAATTTAAAAATACTGTACAATCCGTGTGCTACTGTGCAACCACGCGTATTATTGTATTTTAACCACCGGGTATTCCAACAGTGTTAACGGTAACAACTACGTCGTTATTTATGAAAACTTTATTTTTGTCGTTATTTTCATCCAATCATTTTCCGTTATAGGGCCTACAAATAGCTGCGCCGTCGTACGAATATTCCCCGACAGAAAGAATATTTTACGACCACACGAATATTCACTGACCAAAAATGAATATTTTATAACCACTTGCTTATTTGAAATATTTGCGCATTTTACCCATAACTAACCACATTAATCAAATCAACCATTTCTATTCCAGAATAATAAATAGAGGAAATTTAATTTCATTTATTAATAAGTTGAGGTCTTACACGCATACTATATTTTAAATAAATATTCCACTTCAACAAATATCACAAAATTATAATTTCATTATAATTTTATTTAATAATTTAACATACCACTTTAAATTATTAAAACAACAATATAACATCTCATGTTATATTACAAGTCTCTACATTATAAATTAATTTAATTTAGAACATTATCTAATAAATTTAAATTCATAAATATTTATTAACAACTATCACATTAATAAAATATTTATTCAACAATAAACACATTAAATAAATATTTATATAATTCAATAAATATTTAAAATTACAATTTAAAATTCTGGATTGTTACATCCTTCCCTCCTTACAAGGATTTTGTCCCCATAATCACAACTCAAACAATCAAATCGTCACATTCTTCCCTTCTTATAAAGATTATGTCCTCAAAATCAAAGACACATACTAAATAAATAACTCAGGGTAATTCTTCATCATTTCAGATTCGAGTTCCCACGTAGCCTCTTCGACGTTGTGGTTTCTCCATATCACCTTTACAGAAGGTATCACTTTATTCCTGAGCACTTCTTCTTTCTTGTCGACTATCTGGATAGGAATCTATTTGTAAGATAAATCTTTACTGAACTGCAACGGTTCATACTTGATTACATGCTTGTAATTAGGTTTATACGGTCATAACACCGACACATGAAAAACGTTGTGAACATGTTCTAATTGTGGAGGTAAAGCTACCTCGTAAGCCACCTCCCCAGCTTTTCGTAATATCTCGAAAGGTCCAGTAAACCTTGGGCTTAGCTTTCCTTTCTTGTAAAAACAAATTTTCCCCTTCCAAGGAGAAACTTTTAGGATCACAAAATTTCCTGCTTTAAATTCACGATTTTGCCTGTGCTGATTAGCATACTTCTTCTGTTGATCTTGAACAACTACCAATCTTGCTCTAATGAGTTTTATAACTTCAGCAGTTTGCTGTACCAGTTCGGGACATAACAGTTGGCATTCACCGACTTTATCCCAGCACAGTGGAGTTCTACACTTTTTACCATATAATGCTTCATAAGGCGGCATTCCTATGCTTGCATGGTAGCTGTTATTATAGGCGAATTCTACCAACGGTAAATGATCGTCCCAGTTTCCTTTGAATCCATGATGCACGTTCTAAGCATGTGACACCCCCAAATCCGGGTTACCTGACCCCCGAGTTTGGTGCTCACGATCCACAATATAAATAACATTTAACTACCCATTTAAATATGAATAGTAATACATAAGTCATTAACATATATTGTTAATACATAAGTCCCAGGTCCACTAACTTTAACATTACAGAAATAACCCTTTAGATATACAAAAAGGGTTTACAATACAATATAACATAATAATATTGTTCATTATAACTAATTTATAACTATGCTTTTTCTCTTGTTCTTCTTAGCAGCACCTTCTGCAACTTCGTCCCTAGCTGAAAAGTTTTATTTATAGCAAGGGTGAGCAACAAGTTTGCCCCGCAAGTTAAGACATACAATAAATGTATACAAATCAATAAGAACAGACTATCTATTTTCATAGAATGAAACCAAAGTTCGGTGAACTTTGAAATAGCTGAACAAATCGTTATTCAATAACAAGTCTTCTCGTATTCTAGGCAACGTAATAATCTGATAATGAAAGAGTACCACGCTTTCAAAGTTTCTACAATATTCTATTGAATAATCGAGAATTAATTCTACGCAATAGCAAAGTGGAATGTTTTCCAGATTTATGCTGAGTGATCACACTAGATCTAGAACTTCTCTTCTCGAGTAACTATCAAAGATTGGACTTTGATATACCCAGGTGTATCAGATAACCATAAAGATTAAATCACACCACTCTGCAAGTACTTAGAGCCGGCCAACTCCTTGTACCCTATATTATGCATAATACTTAACAGCGCACAATGGTCGAATATACGACCCAAAATGTTTCCTTTATATAAAAGGTTGTTCTTCTCAGTCTCAAAATCAAGATTTTTGATTTAACAACGAAATACTGTGATTTCAAATTCTATCTACTTATTGATCTAGCAAAAATAATTGGCATCGATCTATCAATAACAATTGATTTCTCTTCTCGTATTTATCAAGTTCTAACAAATGTTCGTCTAGCCAGAATAAGTAGCTAAGACATTTCTCAATATAATTTGACAATAAATAGGAATTATCTGTACTGTCAATATTAGTTTTTACAGATATAAATATCCAACAACAGTAATTCAACGAATATATATTTTCCGAATCAGTAATTTAATTTGAATTTTAATCATGCACTAACTGCGAATAATCAACAATAAATTCCTTGGACATGGTATAATTATCAATAATTAACCATTAAAATAATTGAATGAATATAACTCAAGGTTGAGTTAGGAAACTTGCCTTTCGCGTTGATTACAGCTACACAATATAATTAACTACGTTCGTAAGACCTATAATCAATAATGTCGATCTCATAATTAGCACAATCATTTATAACACGTAACACTGTATTCTACAGTCAAACTTCTCCTAGGCACACTACCACATAGCCACATTAGTGTTTATAACCTATATAAACACTTATCCAGTCTAACTACTTCGGCCTAGGTGGACTTCGGTTTATTCTCGGTGTTCTGGTCACCCTATCCGACGATTAACACATTGATTGTCAATTAAACTTAGTCTCTAAGCTTCAATATTATTTTAGATAAATCAAATATCGTTTATAATATTTTCTGGAAGCTTTTAATAATTTATAAACAATTATTATAATTTATAATAATTTTTCAAACACTTAAATTATTTTTAAATGATTTAATTATCAAATAATCTTATTATCATTAATATTTAATAATATAAAAATATTAATGTTATATTTGTCAAAATATTAAAGTTATTGTTAATAACTTAAAATAATTTTAAATCATCAATATTCTTCTTAAATAAATTTTAAAGTATTTAAAATTATTTTTAAATCATCACCATTAATATTTAAATATTAATGTAATTATTATCAAAATATTAAAAGTCATTAATTATAACTTAAAATAATTTTAAAATATTTTTCTCACTTTTAAATGATTTTCAAATCAATAAAATCATTTTTAATTCATTTATTTAATATCATAATTAAATAAATCTAATATCATTTATTAATGAGAATTCTCCAAAAATATTGAAAATTATATTTTATAATTTAAAATATTTTCTAACATTTTATTCTTATTTAAAATAATTTTTAAATAATTTTTATCTTATTTATTTTATTTAATAATTAAATAAATCTAATATCATTAATATTAATTTATTAATGAAAATTCTCTAAAAATATTAAAAGTCACATTTTATAACTCAAAATATTTTTAAATACATTATTCTTATTTAAAAGGATTTTTTATAATATTAAATCATTTTTCTCTAATTTATTTAATACACTAATTAAATAAATTAAATACTTTTAATATTTAAATTATTATAAATATTAAAGAAAAATATTCCAATTGGTCAATTTAAAATAATTTTTAAAACCATTTTTGGTAATTTTTAGAATTTATTTCTATTTTTTATTCATTTTTCGAAAATTCAAAAATTAAAATAATTAAAACCGTCGCTAATAGCCTTTAGCGACACTTGCCTGTTGCCTTTTGTGTTCTTGGTTCAAGAACACTGTCAGATAATGTTTCAAGGGTGCACATTTGACCGAGTGTAATTTCCAGCATGATCATGTTTTGAACTAACTTATGGCTCAATCATGTAGTACATATGTAGTACTACAATTACCAAGTATTATCTCGGTCAAACACTAACAATCCTGAATGATCCAGAGCTTTAAAGAAGCTGTCAGACCAATTCTGGGGTTTCTAGGTAACCCAGAAACCCAGACAGTGTCGACCCGGCACTTTTCAGCTCATTTTAATATAGGTTCGGTTCATTAACAGGTCGATATTATGGTTCAAATATGTAGTACAAGTGTCAGAGAACATATAGGAATCAACAGATAAGTTAATCAACAACACATTCGCCAGATTAAGTTCGGTCAAATCCTGTCAGAAATTAGGTTCTTCTGGATTCTGGGTTTTCCAGAAACGGCAACCATGATCGACAGGCCTAGTTTGACCATTCCCTTTGTTCGATATGATGATGGTTTAAAGTATATTAAGGCATGGATCTATACTTCAGAAAACAGGATACAAGTATATTACAACAACATTAACAAATAACATTATAACGACCAGATCTGGGCCTTCCAAAAACTTGTCAGACACGATTTTTAACTTTCTGGGTTGCCCAGATTTTCAGCCGGTCAAGCTCGGTCAACGGTGTTTGACCGATTATAACTCACGATCTAGACATCTGATGGTTGTACTACCACTTGCAGAATAACGAGAACATACCAGGCTACCAATACAAAACATAAAACAACACAAATAACAAACGAACAAGAATTTGTGGCGCCTGACCTTAGCTTATCAGACCACAATTTCTGTTCTTTGGCAGTTTTGAAAAAAATCGAATTTAAAGCATTTGATGCTATGGATCTATGGTATATCACCATAGATCATCATAAAACACCTTCTAGCAAACATCTAAACAGAAAAACATAAACTTTGTCTTAGCATACAAGATCAAAATGATTTTAGGGTTTATACCTCTTTTCCTCAAATCTTGATCTTGATCTTCCAAACTGTTATTGGATGATCTAAAGGTTGATTTTAGGATTGATCTACTTATGTATTTCGTTGGTTTAGGAGAGAGAGAGAGAGTTGGTGAGAACAAGAGACTAAATGAGCAAAATTTTGAGACTTTCTCTCTCTTTAATCTATATATAATACTTAGATTTGTTGCTAGCTGATATTTTAGGCTGAGTTAGGCTGATTTGCTGGTAAGATAAGTCACCTTGGTCAAAATAGTTAGTGAACAACTCTTGATTTGGCAAGATTTACAAGTAATCTAATAAAATATCCATAAAGGGCATTTTTGACATTTACAAAATAATTTTAATGGCAATCTTGTCCAATGCACAAACCTTTAGGGTTTAGGATTTGGGTTAGGGTTTAGGGTTTAGATCCTTTGGGGTTTAGGGTTTAAACCTTTTAGATTTGCAATTTAATTTTCAAAATTTTCAAATTTCGGTTTCCAAAATAGAAAATTAATAATTCCAAATTACAATTAGGATTCAATAGTTATATTTATATTTCCTAATCATAAAATTCAATCTTGCTAATTAGGATTTATATTCCTAATTAAAATTGCTTAAATTAGCAATTAGGGTCAAAATGGTCATAAGGGTTTACAACCCACGAATTAAGGTTTTAATTAGAAAAATAAATTTTCTAAATTACAATTAAGGTTTGTAAAATAGAAATTAAAATAAATAAAATATAATTAGGGTTTTCTAATCATATTAAAGTTTAATACACACAATAGGCTTGCCAATTAGGATTAGGGTTTCTTAATTTAGGGTTTAGGATTCCCGAATATAAAATTAGGGTTTTTCGGCGTACGATTAGGATTTCCAACGGTACGTTAGGGTTTCTAATCCTGAGATTAGGGTTTCTAATCTCTTATTAGGTTTTATTAATTTCAAACCTTATCCGATTAATCATTGATCAATAGATTTCTTCGGTACAAACACAAACTCATTAAAATAATTAATTTAATTATATTTTCTATCGAATCCCTATCTAGAAATTAGGGTTAGGATTTCTAAAGCTTGTTAAGCACAACTTTACTCTAAATTTATTAGTCAATACACAAATTGACTTTCTCGATACACGTATCACCGATACTTGTCACATAAATTATAATTAATATTAATATTAATAAAAAAAAATTATTCGCAAATTTTTGATTATTCGAAATCACGGGTTATCACATTCACCCCTCCTTAAAAGGATTTCGTCCTCGGAATCACTGCTTTTTTATTATCTACAATCTTTTAAAGTTGTATCATCAATTCATTTTTATCTACCCAATATTCATTTGTGTCTCAAATTCTAACCTGTGACTCGAATCTATAATAGGAAACAGTTCACAGTAATATCTGACTTATAGTTCTAGCGTAATTTAAATTTCTAAAGCGAAATTATTACCTACTGCCACCTCATGAGTAGCCACAGTGTCCTGCGCCGTCATGTTGAATGTACGGGCTGTTGGTCTTCCTGGCTGTGTAGGTCCTCAAATTGCAAAGGTTCCACCACCGGGTCCCTTGCTGACACTTTTCTTTTCTGCATTCTTCCTCGGACAGTTTCGAACGATATGATCAGTCGATCCGCATCCAAAGCAACCTTGAATTTTCTTCAGACTGGGGAAATTGGGTGACATATGCCCCTCTTGTCCGCAGTTATAGCAAACGCCTTTCTTCTTTAGACAAATGCCTGGATGATTCTTCCCACAGCTCGCACAAGGCTCTCCTTCTTTCTTATTCCCTTTAGTCTTATTACCCGACTAGGTATTCTCATTCCATTTTCTTTTGTTAGGGTTACTTCCACCACTGCTTCCACCATCATTTGTCTTCTTCTTCTTCTCTTGATGAAATCGAGACGCAGCCTCACTCCCTCCTTCCGTAATTAACGCTTTTTCCATCAAGGCCGCGAACGTGTTGATCTGCAATACCGCTACCTTATTAAATATTCCCGGCTTCAGTCCGTTCTCAAATCTTCTCGCCTTCCTTGCTTCTGTGTTCACCTGATGAGGTGCAAATCTTGCTAATTCGTTGAATTTAGCAGCGTATTCAGATACCGACATGTTCTCCTACTTTAGTTCTAGAAACTTGACTTCCATTCTGGATTGCATACTCGACGAGAAGTAGTTCTCAAAGAACAGTTCCTTAAATCTTGTCCACAACACCACCTCTGTACCCGCTCTCGCTTGGTTCGTCTCCCACCAGTAATTATCAATAGTCTTCAACAGTGAAAAATCTGATAGAATATAATGGACAACAACTTTAGATCAACAACTGCAGCAGAAACAATAATTCATTAGAAGAGTTAAGTAGAGACTAAAATCTACTATCATCTATGAATTTAAAAGTCCATCATCAATATTTTTTCCCTGTAACATCAATCAATATACATCTTGAATTAAATATTCATCTTTGCACTACAGGCCAAAGATATTCATTTGTATCACCAGTTGGTCATGTTCATCTCAACACCTGTTCATCTTTGCACTACGAGCCAAAGATATTCATCAGTTAATCATTCATCTTTGCACTACAAACCAAAGATATTCATCAAGTATCATCATTAAGGATGGAGGATGATGAAAAACATTTTAGAGAACGAATCCAGTAAGATAAAAGGACAAAGATTAGAGATTCGTACTTTAGATAATTCAAGTTTAAAAATACTCCATAATAACCAATTGTGAAGCATAATTCAAAAATAAAGATCAAAACATGGATACAATCAAAGATAGGAATCATAATAGACATTTTGGATAAAAAGTAGAAAATTTTATTTTTTGGTGAATAGTGCCGTATACGTGAATAGTAACCCCGACACAAAAAGGTAGAAATTTCACAATAAAATTCATATCAATCTTTCGACATAATGATATTGAAGAAAATAATATCATTTACGAATAAAATAACATCCATTACCTCAAAATAACAATATTTCTGATCGGAATATCGGATGTAAAGCCGAAGGAAATTTGCACTGAATAGCAACTCTCAAAGTATCTAAATAATCACAAAATACGCTCGATAATATAAAGAGAGAAAAAACTTGTTTCTTGTGTGATTTTCAATTCTAAGTAAGCACCCTATTTATAGGAAAATGCTGGAACGCCAAATGTGACTAAATTAATAAAATAATATATTAAAATTTCTTCATTCTATGCACGCTAGCCATCTAAGAACAACATGCCATCTTGGAAAAAAAATTAGCAGTCCACATGTTTTAAAAATAAATGTGGGTCCCACCCATAATTTTAATAAAAATATTTTATATTCCGAAACTTCAATAATTCATAATAAATAGGTCTTTTATAAGAAAATTTCAAATCTCATGTCCTTTTCATAGAAAATTTAATTCTCTACAACTTTGTAGAAGAAAACTTTTCCAAATTCTAAACAGAAAATGTCTGAAATCCATATACGGACGATTTTTAATACCTCCATTCCGATAAAATACTGATAAAATACCTCAACATTAATTCCTTCATTTATATCCACACAAAATAAATATTTTCCTATCCATCCACATAAAATAAATATTTTTTTATCATATAAATCAATAATTAATTATTCACAATTAATATCACAGAATCACAATTATGACAACCAAGTTGTTCCCAGGAAAGAGGGGGCTTTCCGATAAGGATTTCTCCTTACTGGCGCGCAATTAGTTTACCAAACCTCTCCTTAGATAGAACTTCCTTAGACATTGCCAATAATGCTATCTAGTAATATTATTCAAATAATATGAATTATTGATCTGATAATGGAAAATACTGTGCAGCGACAATTGTTGAAACAACAACAATATAAAATATCAACGTAGCAATTATTGAATCAACAAAATAAAATATTGAACAGTAATTACTGTAACAATTATTGAGTAGTGCCTTCTTACGTAAGGATCAATAATTCAACAATACTGTGCAATACCGTGTGCTACTGTGCAACCACGCATATTACTATATTTTAACCACCGGGTATTCCAACAGTGTTAACGGTAACTACTACGCCGTTATTTGTAAAAACTCAAACTTATCATTTTCTTCATCCGACCATTTTCCGTTATGGGCCCACAAATGGCTGCACCATCGTACGAATATTCTCCGACAACAAGAATATTCGACAACCAAATGAATATTCCTCAACAAAAATTAATATTTTATAACCACTTGCTTATTTTAAAAAATTTACACATTTCACCCATAATCAAAGCATTATATCAAATTAACACCTTATTATTCAAAATAATGAATAGAGGAAATTTGATTTTATTTATAAAAAGTTGGGGTCTTACAACCTCCCCTCCTTATGAAATTTCGTCCTCAAAATTGACGTACGTACCTGGTGTTTCGAAAAGGTGAGGGTACCTCATTTTCATTTTCGATTCTAACTCCCAAGTCATTTCCTCAATAGCATGGTTCCTCCATAAAACCTTAACTTGTGGTATAACCTTGGTGCGTAGGACATGTTCTTTCATATCCAAGATCTTAACAGGTACCTCCTTGTACGTTAAATCTTTGGCTATCTCGTCTGGTTCTAACTTAATTATGTGATTCGGGTCTTTCACATATTTACGAAGCATAGATATGTGAAAAACATTATGAACGCGAGACATGCTTGGAGGTAATGCGAGTCTATAGGCCAAATTTCCTATTCGGTCAAGAATCTCAAATGGACCAACAAATCGTGGATTGAGCTTTCCTCTCTTCCCAAATCTTGTAACTCCTTTCCATGGTGCAACACGTAACAATACATGATCCCCAATAATAAATTTCACGTCCTTTGGATGAAGATCCGCATAACTCCTTTGTCGATCATGTGTCGTTTGTATACGTTGTTGAATTATTTAGATCTTTTTCGTAGTCATACGTACCAATTCTGGTCCCAACAACGTTGCTTAACCTACCTCGTCCCAGCATACTGGAGAACGACATTTTTTTCATACAACGCCTCGAATGGAGCCATGCCTATACTTGCTTGATAACTATTGTTGTAGGAGAATTCCACCAATGGTAAATACTTATCCTAACTCCCTTTGAAATCTAGGACACAGAGTCTTAATAAATCTTCAAGAGTTTGAATAGTCCTTTCTGATTGCCCATCCATTTGAGGATGGTATGCCGAACTGAATCGTAAATTCGTGCCCATAGCTTTCTATAAGTTAACCCAAAATTGTGAAGTGAATCTTGGGTCACTATCTGAAACTATGGATACTGGCATGCCATGCAATCTTACAATCTCATTTACGTATATACGAGCAAGACGTTCAAGGGAATAAGTCTCGCGTATAGGCAAAAAATGAGCAGACTTGGTTAATCTATCAACAATAACCCAAATCGCATCTATACCTTGAGAAACCTTTGGAAGACCCGTAACGAAATCTATAGTATTGTGTTCCCAATTCTATTTTAGAATCTCAAGTGGTTGCAATGGACCCTTTGGCACTTGATGCCCCACCTTTACACGTTGACATGTTAAACACCTTGAGATAAACTCTGCGATCTCTTCATATTGCTCCACCAAAATGTATGTCAAAGATCATGATACATTTTGGTACTCCTAGGATGGTTTGCAAATGGTGTGTTGTGTGTCTCCATCATGATTCTATGATTCAAGTCAGAATCATTAGGAACGCAAAGTCTGGAGTTGACTCGAAGTATTCCTTCTTCATCGATTCCTGCTTCTGGAATAACACCTTTTTGCACTTTCTTCTTCATACGCATCAGCCCTAGGTTCGTAGCTTGAGCAGCTTTAACTTTATTGATTAAAGTAGGTTCTACTCGTATATTTGATATCCTCACGTGGGTACTTGGAGCCTTTACCTCTATCTCCATCATTTGGAAGTCATACAAAATGGGCCTTTGTTGTAACAACATCGCACTCATACCCGCATATGATCTTATACTCAATGCGTCAGCTACCATGTTTGCTTTTCCAGGATGGTATTGGATAGTATGATCGTAATCTTTTAACAGCTCAAGCCAACGTCATTGCCGCATGTTGAGTTCCTTTTGGGTGAACAAATATTTAGGTCTCTTATGATCCGTAGAAATTTCCACTTTCTCCCCATACAAGTAGTGTCTCCAGATCTTCAATGCGAAAATAACTGCGGCCAACTCCAGATCATGAGTAGGATAATTCCTCTCATACTCTTTGAGTTGTCGCGAGGCATAGGCTATGACTTTCCCATGTTGCATGAGAACACATCCTAACCCTTTGCCTGAAGCATCGATGTAGATAACAAATCCATCCGAACCAGATGGTATTATCAGAACAGGTGCCGAAATGAGTCTCCTCTTGAGCTCTTGGAAACTCTTCTCGCATTCCTCGTTCCAACCGAATTTTGTATCTTTTCGAGTCAGCTGAGTTAACGGAGTAGCGATTCGAGAAAATCCTTTCACGAATTTCCGATAATAACCAGCTAAGCCCAGAAAGCTTCGTACTTCGGTCACCGACTTCGGTTGCTCCCAACTTTGTATGGCTTCAATCTTCGCCGTGTCTACAGATACTCCATGCTTTGACACCACGTGCCCAAGGAATGCTACTTCCTCAAGCCAGAACTCGCATTTCTTCAGCTTGGCATATAGCTTGTTATCGCGAAGCCTTTGGAGTACTAGCTTCAAATGGTGCTCATGATCTTCACGACTTTTGGAATAGATGAGGATGTCATCAATAAAGATAACAAGGAACTGATCCAAATATTCCTTGAACACATGGTTCATCATATCCATGAAAGCAGTAGGAGCATTAGTCAATCCAAAAGACATGACTAAGAATTCATAATGCTCGTATCGAGTTCTAAAGGAAGTCTTTGGAATATCCTCAGTTTTAATCTTCAGGTGATGATATCCAGAACGAAGATCGATCTTTGAAAAGAATTGTGCTCCTTGCAACTGGTCAAACAGGTCATCAATGCGAGGTAGCAGATACCTATTCTTGATGGTGACATGTTTTAATTTTCGGTAGTCAATACAAAGTCACATACTCCCGTCTTTCTTCTTTACGAATAAAACAGGAGCACCCAAAGGAGATGTACTAGGACAAATGAAATCGATGTCTAACAACTCCTGTAGTTGGACCTTTAACTCCTTAAGTTCAATATGAGCTATTCGATATGGGGTCCTAGAAATGGGCTTTGTACCAGGTTCAAGGTCAATAAAGAATTCAACTTCACATTCTGGAGGTAGACCGGGAAGTTTTTCAGGAAATACGTCAGGAAATTCACTAACAACAGAAATATTATTCAAATCTGACGTGTTTTTATTCAAGTCCATAACATGGGCTAAGAAAGCTTGACATCCATTTTTCAATAAACGAATGACTTTATGGCTTGATATGACAGTGATTGACTTTAGTGGCTTGGTCGCTTGAATTCGCATGACAGGTTGGTTAGGAATATGAAAACTAACAACCTTACAAAAATAATCAATTTTGGCATGATGAGTAGTTAACCAATCAATCCCTAAAATCACATCAAAAGCAAGTATCTTTAAAGAGATAAGATCAATAGGTAATGTGATGGTGCCAACTTGGATCAAATAGGATTTATAAACAGTGGATGTAATGAAAGTTTCTCCTAACGGAGTCTCCACAGATAAGTCAAAGTCTACTTTCTCCGGAGTCAAGCTCAAGCATTGAGCACAAGTAGGAGAGATAAAAGAATGGGTAGAACCGGTATCTAATAAAGTATAGACTTCACAAGAGTTTATGATTAGCTTACCCGTGATCACCTCGTTCGGGTTTCTCACATTTTGGCCAGTCATGACAAACGCCCTCCCTTGAACCACCGACCTTATTTTGTTCGTAGTCGCCTTTGGTGCCGCCATCCCAGTTGGACTTGACTTTGCTACCAGATAAAATCGGGCTATATGATAGTCTTTTCCACAATTGAAACGCACCTTGGAAGGCTGTGAACAGTTTGGACTTATGTGTCCCTCCTCTCCGTATTTGTAGCATCTAACTGGCGGTCGTTCTCCTTGTGACACCCCCAAATCCAGGTACTTTGATTCCACGGAATTTGGTGTTCACAGTACAAATATCATCTATCTATCTACCCATAATAAATGCAAACCATGCAATAGATAGAAATAAAATCTTCCCTTAAGGGTTACAACATCTGAATAATAATAATACAATCCCAGGTTAAACTAACCTTAAACATCTGTGCGGAATCATAAACAAATAAGTCTTAAACAATAACATTAACTCAAGTCTTAAATAAATACATCATCATATAAAACAACAGGTCTTCGTCACTTGCTAACTTTGCCATTGCCTTTACTAGTGGAAGGTTCATCAGTTCTTTTGTTCTTAACTGCAATGTTATTATTAAGCAAGAGTGAGCACAAATGCCCACAAGCATAATAATGAAATAACAGTATAATAACTTGTGAATAAATCAAAGGCATCTGAATAAAAGCTCAACTTTTGAATCAAGAATAAATAGCAAGAATCAAAAGAATTCTGAGGGTTAAAAGACCTTGAACTATGTCCAAGGTTATCAAGGGTTATACTTGAACCTTTAACAGTCATAAGACTATGGACCTTTAGCCGCGTAATCAGGTACGCTCATGTTTCCCTGCTTCAGTTCCAGAAATTGAATCTCCAACTGATTCTAAGAACTAGTTAGGAAGTACATTTCGAAAAATATTTCTGTAAATCTCTCCCACATAATTACACCTTCACCTCCTCGCACTTTGTTTGCTTGCCACCAGTAGCTAGCCTCAGACTTCAACATAAACGTTGCGAAAGCGGTCTTCTGGTCTTCTCTAACCCTAGCAACATCGAATACTTTCTCCATTTCCATGACCCACGTTTGAGCCTCGATTGGGTTCCTGGAACCTTTGAACTCTGGCGGTCCCACCGCGTTAAAATCTTTAAACGTTGTGTTTGGTGGAGCTTGAGGTTGATTGTTCATTGCTCCTGTCAGTAAGTTCACCAGCTGCTGAACAGGATTAACGTTGGCGTTATTGTTATTATTGGTTGACTCTTCCTGAGCCGGTTGACGTTGTTGTCTTCTCCTTGACGACATTTTCTGTTAAATACACGCTTATTAGAACTTTATTTATTTCTCTAAATAGTTAAGGCATTACTCAACAATTTAACACATCATCTCAAATAACTTAATATATTTAATTCAACTCAAAGTTTTAACATCAAACTATAGCATAACTGCTATTTACATCAACTATCCTGGAATAAAGAATCCACAGGATTTAAAATATTAACATATTCCTTCGTTCATAAACACATCGAAATTTACATATAAAAACTAATTAAGTCTTTCACATAATTAAACGGATTCTAATCCTATCTATCAAGGTGCTGAATAGCCTTGCCACGCTCCTCATCCATGATACGAGACATCGTCCTGCGATCCAGCATATACGACGGAAGTCCTTTGAACTGGATGGGATATCTCAAAACTCGTTCTTGAGCCTCATCTATTGCATGATTAAGTGTGGAGTATGTCTCTTCAAGCTTTGCCTTCTTTGCACGACTATCATCTTCTGCACGATCAGCTCAACGTGATTCTCTTACCCATCCTTCCTCTGCTATTTTCAGTTTTACGGAGGTTTCCTTCAGCTCCTTCTTTAGCTTCTCAATCTCCTCGGTCTTATCTTTGGTTTGACCCTTCTCATGGACCAAATCCCATTCTACATTTCCCAATCGTGTGTGAAGAGTCGAAATCTCCCTCTTCTTCTCCTCTAAAGTAGACTGCTGAATAGTCGCTCGCTCAGTCAATTCCTGAACCTCGTCCTGTAACTCAACGTTACGGTCGTATAATGTGTCATACATCTCCGCATCAACGGTGTACCGTGGTAACTCCTCTTCTTCCTCTTCCTCAACAAACTCCTCCTCAGGATCCTCCTCAGGATCAGTCTCGGGCTCATGCTCCTGACCAACAACGGTGATCAATGGAGATGACTCCCTCTGAACTAACTGTTCCCTAACAACATGTATGTCTCGGGGCTCCTCCTCTGTAGGTACTATAGGTAATCGGGGTTCTTCCTCCCCAGTTTGACTAGCTTCTCCAACATTCGTCATCCTGATAACAAAATTTTAAGTTTTAGTTACAAAGTTGTACTAACGAGCACATAAATTAACACATAAACACATAATGTATTTTATTATCTTCAATGAATTACCAAAAATTCATTTCTTAAAACTCGATAAAAGTTTTCCTTTACTATCTTCTTTCTATAAGGCTACTACCTAAGGTTGTTCCCCCACCTAAGGTTCATAACCTACAGCTCTGATACCAACCTGTGACGCCCCCAAATCTAGGTACTTCGATTCCACGGAATTTGGTGTTCACTGTACAAATATCATCTATCTATCTACCCATAATAAATGCAAACCATGCAATAGATAGAAATAAAATCTTCCCTTAAGGGTTACAACATCTGAATAATAATAATACAATCCCAGGTTAAACTAACCTTAAACATCTGTGCGGAATCATAAACAAATAAGTCTTAAACAATAACATTAACTCAAGTCTTAAATAAATACATCATCATATAAAACAACAGGTCTTCGTCACTTGCTAACGTTTCCCTTGCCTTTACTAGTGGAAGGTTCATCAGTTCTTTCGTTCTTAACTGCAACGTTATTATTAAGCAAGAGTGAGCATAAATGCCCACAAGTATAATAATGAAATAACAGTATAATAACATGCGAATAAAAGCTCAACTTTTGAATCAAGAATAAATAGCAAGAATCAAAAGAATTCTGAGGGTCAAAAGACCTTGAACTATGTCCTAGGTTATCAAGGGTTATACTTGAATCTTTAACAGTCATAAGATTATGAACCTTTCTTCTCGTACTTAGGGGGATCAGCCCTTAGTACCATACTGTGCACAATATCTTAACGCTAAAGCGTAATAATCCCCTATACAGGGTTGTTCATCTCAGTTTGACATTCGAGTCTGCACCAAAGGAAGTTTGGTTATGATAATTCATCAAGGGTTCTGAAATTTAGAATGCTCATCAACTATGGACTAGTTGAATCATTAAGGTTTCAATTGTCTAGTAAGGTTCAACAATAATGATATTCAACTTGAATAATAATCTCAAGAAGTATACAATAGAACAATTATTGTATAACTAAATCATACTTTGAAAAGATAATCAATCTTTAATATAACATTTGAACTTGAATAATAGTAACGATAACTTATTCAAGGTAAATAATAAACTTGAACAATAATAACAAGTAGGGTTAGAGAACTTGCTCAAATTTAAGAGTTTAAGTTTAGGAAACTTCCCTCGTGCGTAGATTACACTTTAACTAAGTACGTTCTTTGAATTAAATCCTACATACCATTCATATACACAATACCAGTTAATTATAAATTAACTAATCAACATAAACTCATTCTCGTTGTCTACTTTAATTATCGACGATACTTAGTCAATTTATCTCATTATCACATAATTTGCACTTCATGAATAATAATCTAATTATGTATTCAATAATTTAAATCACATGTAATTATGTTATTTACATGTTTAAACAACTATTTTTATCATCACATTATACCTCTAACATGTTTACATGTTCATTATATTAATCCACTTAACACATTGTTAGACTTAAACATTTTTAATATCTCATTTCTGAATTTTCTGGGGAGTGGCGCTGTGGCGCCACGTTTGTACTGGCTCTTGGCGCTACGGCATGACACTTGGCGCTGTGGCGCCATGGCGCTGCGGCTCGAGTCTTGGCGCTGTGGCGCTGCGGCGCGGGACTTCAGTTCTGGAGTTGGCGCTGCGACGCGAGACCCCAGATTTTGTTTCCCAGTTCGCGAAGAACACAGAGTTCGGCGAATTACACATTTCATGGTCATTAAACTCACTAATTTAACATACCCACATGTTAATATCCACATATAATCATTACCCAACCTCTATAGTGTGATTTTAACCCATCTAAACACTTACTAACAGATTTAAATCATGTAAAATGGGACTGTTCTTGATGTTCTTGAAGTTAATGAACAAAATCATATAATTTAATACTACGGATTCGTTATAACACCGAATCCGTTCGTTTAAGGCTTGGTCTCTTCATATCAACATGCATAATAATACAGGAGTGTAAAATTTAGGGATAATATACGATCACTACATAAAATATCACGTATAAGGCCATAAGGCCAAAACCCATACTCTGTAATTTTATAGAAATCACATACGACATATTTTCATGAATTTGATGTTATGGTTTACAACATATATATAATTAAATACGATTTGATAAATCATAACACATATACAACCCATAATCATTACTCCTACCCCAATTACAGAGGTTTAAACCAAAAACTATGAAAGCCATATTCATGAAACTTGAATACGTGAAAATAAGAATTTGGGAAGGAGAATTACCTAGAGTATAATTAATGAAAAGTGATTCCAAATTACCCTTTTTATAATAACCTGATGATTACACACTCAAACTTTCTCTTTAACAGATATGATTTTCTCTCAATTCTCTCTGGTTAGTTTTATCAGACTTAGAAAATAATAAGAGAAAAAAAAAGAATACGTATCATATAGTCGAGTACAGACGCGCATCATGGCCAGTTAGCCCAGTCATGGGTAACTGGTGGTAACTCCTTCTAAGGCCACGTTTGGCTAGTTTAATATTTACAAAACCCATTATTTTACTAAGACTTTTACAATATAGTTTGAAAATATCACTCTTTATAAAATAAATCCCATATTTTATTTAATTTACTTTAAATAAAATATAATAATTTCTCATAAATTCACATAGTCACATAATTAAATATCTCATTAATAAATAATGACAATTTATTAAATCTCTAATTAATAATTACATTAATTAAATAACATCATGCTTAATTAAATATTTTATTTAATTCAATAAGCTCACATAATCACATACTTGAATAATAAAAATTCTCTACATTAATTTAATAATTGCAACACATATAATTAAATTAATCTACCACAATTGCATCAATTAATTATTTAATCCAATAATTAAATCATCTAAAAATATTTATTTAATTCAATAAATATTAAAATTAAATTATAAAATTCTCGTTCGTCACATCTTTCCCCCCTTAAAAGGATTCTGTCCCCAGAATCACGACTCAATAAATTCGACCCGTTACATTCTCCCCCCTTACAAAGATTTTGTCCCTAGAATCGCATACACATAATAAAGTAAATAAATGAGGATAATTCTTTAACATATTCTCTTCGAGTTCCCACGTAGCTTCTTCAGCGTTGTGGTTCCTCCAAATTACCTTAACAGAATGTATTACTTTATTTATGAGAACTTGTTTTTTTCAGTCGACAATTTGGACAGGAATTTTTTCGTAAGATAAGTCTTTCTCAAAATGTAGGGGTTCATATTCAATTACATGCTTGTAATCAGGCTGGTAGGGTTGCAACACATAAACGTGGAAGACGTTATGGATATTCTCGAGTGCTGGAGGTAAGGCTACCTCATACACAACTTCTCCGATTCTTCTCAGTGCTTCAAAGGGTCCAATGAATCTTGGGCTCAATTTCCCTTTCTTTTCGAACCTGATCTTCCCTTTCCAGGGAGAGACCTTCAAGAAAACATAACTACCTGATTCAAACTCGATAGTTTTACGATGTGGATCAGCGTATTTCTTCTGTCGATCTTGAGCCGTCACCAGTCGTGCTCGGATTACTTTAACTATTTCTGTTGTCTGCTGTACCAATTCTGGCCCTAGCAATTGTCTTTCACCAACTTCATCCCAGTAAAGCGGAGTTCTGCACTTCCTGCCGTATAAAGCTTCATAAGGCAGCATGCCAATACTAGCGTTGTAACGACCCCCAAAATTCATACCATTTAAATCCCGACTTCGGTCGTTAACCATACATTCAACCTCTAAATAATACATCATTATTCGATGTTAAACTTAATAAAATTGCGGAATATTTAAAACTTTTATACATTTCCTTCTTTCTTGTCCTGAATCGCAACCATTACATTACATCTCTTTGATTCAATCTTATGTCATGAATCGTTACAACAAAATAACTATACAAAGTCTTACATCATAACTAAATATCCATATACATTAGATAGCTCAACTTACATTTAACAACATCTTACGTTCAAAATAGGAAATATATTTCGCATAAAACATAAGTAATCTTCGTGAATATAGATCTCTATAACTCACATAGCACGTATCTTTACCTTAAAATCTTGATCTGCAAAAGTGGTTATTTGCAAGAGTGAGCTCGACAGCCCAGCAAAGTCTAACAGTTTTCATGCATCATATATCACATAATAACATGCTCGACATACGTCTCATTAAAGTAACATGGCATACATGCTTTTAATTCATATAACAAATATAAAGATTGAGTTCCTTACTCAATCATCATTACTTAGCCAAAATAATGCAGTCATATATTGACTTTAACATTTCATGATTTCAACATGCATAACATATCATGCAATTTAAAACAGTTCATCAAGTCCACATAGAAAATAGGAACCGAAAGACTTGCCTTGATCGTTGTTTACCAATAATAGCTTAACAGCTTATAGTTATCTGCACTTCACGTGCCCTACACAATTATATAATCATACACATCAACTATTAGTCACATAACAACACATAGCAATTGTAATGTAAACTCTACTCCACATCTCATAATCTTTCCTATTAATAAATACACAATGGTCAATTAGATTGTGTTAACTTTTCGACTTATGACTCACTATATTTCTTCTTAGTCAAACTCGAAGTTCAAGTGCTTAAGTCTGCTAGGACTACTTATTGGTTTTATATTAAACCCATTCCATATCTTATAATATCTATTTCAATGGAATTGAAACACTTTTTAAGTTCATTAACACTTGGCACGGCGTTTCGACGCTCAATCGTCACACGCCCGATTTGCCTCTCTTGTGTATGCTTACTATGCTTCTATAACTTATCTAATACATTATTTATTAATGTTAAGCATCATTATATTTACTAAGATTCATGTTTTATAACTTAGGACATCATCTTTTACGGTCTGGAGCACTACACATGCATATGTGCATGCCCGACACCCTCCGATTGCCTCTGAAAACACAACAGTCCTAAAGATGACCATTTTGACCCATCCTAATGATCTCAAATTGAAAATTTTAAAGAACGAAAGTTGTAGGTCTACTCGTCCTCGTTCCGGATCATCTTGAATCACCTCAATCGGAGTTCATATGAGGAAGTTATGGCCATTTTACTACAGGAGGTCAAAACTGTCCAAGTCAGACTTCTGTCCCCGCGCTGGGGCGCGAATACTAAGCCAACTAGTGGCGCTGGGGCACGAGATTGGCGCTGGGGCGTCAATTTCAGCGCTGGGGTGCCAGCTTCTGGCGCTGGGGCGCGAATTTTGGCGCCGGGGCTCGATTTTTGGCGCTGGGGCGTGAATTTTGACGCTGGGGCGCCGAAACTCGCAGAACCCAACCACGAAGAACAGAACAACTCAATTTTCTGTCTATAACTTCAATTCCAACACTATTTAACATGAATAACTAATGCAAATTACACATAAACTTTCACCAAGCATACAAATACTAAATTAACACAACTTAAACCATAATTTTAGAAAAATTAAATACTAGAATAACATATTTTAAAACCTAAAAACTCCATTTTTGATATTTCTTGACACGGTGCATACTGTAATCATAATGATACACCAATTTGATTCTTTTGAACTAAGTTCTCTGTAATTCTTAACAAACTAACTAATATAGTCACAGTTCAATTTCACACACATAATTGATCATCATAATTGTTATTTACATAAGCTACATAAGAAATACATATACTGACATTATTTCTTCCTACTGTCAAACGAATTTATCATACAATTCTCGTTTAAGCACTACCTCTAATCATCATAAACTCATATAATAACTATATAATCAAGTACCATACCAAGTTATACATGTATATCAACAATTCATCCCATAAAATATTTTACAGAGAACTTTTTGGGAAGAAGAAAAAATATGAAACTTTTAGAGAAAGAGATTGAGCTCCTACCTTGGATTAGGAAGATGATTATTATTATTTTCTCCAAATTCTTTTCTACAACACCTGTTAAAATCACTCTCAAATTCTCTCTAGTTTTCCTCTTTTCTTCTTTTTCTCTCTGTAAACTTCAACTGAGTCTTTCTTCTCCCTAACTCTAACATACGTATAATATTATAACGTATAATAATAATATTGATATTAAGTATAGGATTTAACTGACATCAGTTATAATTTTTTTTTTTGAAAATCAAAAGCCATAAGGCTTGTTTGGCTAAGCTTAATAAAATAACCCATTAAATCCTTACACCTTGTTTGGCAAATCTAACTAAAACAAA
Organism: Panax notoginseng; assembly: GCA_016801055.1. Taxonomy (NCBI): domain Eukaryota; kingdom Viridiplantae; phylum Streptophyta; class Magnoliopsida; order Apiales; family Araliaceae; genus Panax; species Panax notoginseng. The sequence continues at coordinate 57,273,492 of CM029016.1, forward strand.
TAGATTAATCCTTATACCTTGTTTGATAAAACATCATTAAATTAAAGACTTATTATGCAATAAGACATGTTTAGAAAAACCAAATTAAACTCTTTTTATTTATTTTAATAACTCCTTTATAGCAAGGTTATTAGTCACACTTTTATTAAATTAATAAATCAATTAAAACATTAATCTATTAAATTACTTTAACACATAAATCATTATCACATAATTATAATTTCTTTTATAATTATAATTTTATTTAACCAACAAATATTTTAAATTAATTTCCCATTTAAAATATTATAACTTATTTAAATCACCATAAGCTCTCTAGCTTACTTATTAAATTATATTATTATATAATCTCATAACAATTAATTTACTTAGCTCCTTAATTATTTACTCAACAAATAATTAAATCACATCAACTCAAATTGCCATATAATTCAATAAATATTTAATATTTAATATTTAATTATTTATTCAACAAATAATTAAATAAACCACATCACTCAAATTGAACAATTATTTATTCAACAATAACATATCCATTAAATACTTAAATAAATCAATAAATATTTAATATCACGCTTTAAAATTATGGAATGTTACATCATTCACTCCTTACAAGGATTCTGTCCTCAGAATCACAATTCAAATAAATCATTCGCTACACTCTTCCCTACTTACAAATATTCTGACCCCAGAATCACCGAAACCCTACCTTACTCGGGTTTTCCTCAAATCTATTCATTGAATAACTTCAACACATTATCTTTATATAGGTTTTATATTTTCTACTCTCACCATTCTTGATAATAAATTCTTATAAGTTTTATTTTATAACATTTACTTAGACTCAATTATATTTGAGTATTATATATTCTTTGACCCGTTCATTATCTTTCTCTAAGGATCATTATCATATATTATATGATCAAACTCTCGGGACATTACATTCACCCTTTCTTCTAAGAATTACATCCTCAAAATTTTTATTAATTAATCTTTATTCATTCAATCTATCAGAATAGATTTTACGTTAATACCTTATTCATTCATTGGATTCTATAACCACTTCTTTTCCACAAAGATCATTCTACAATTATTAAACTTTTCTATTAAAAATTTCACATTATTCTTTGATAACTCACATCCTTCTCACTTCAAAATCTCTTTTCTCACTTATTCAACATATTCATCATTCAGAGTCGTATTCTATGACTCACTTCTTTCTAAAGAATATCATCCTTACCACATTCACCTTTTAGAATACCAAGAATCTTCCACAATTGCTCAATAATTGGGAAGCGATATGAATAACAGGAATTTAATAGATTCCAAATCATGCTGAGAGTCATAAGACCACGAACTATGTCCACAGTTGCAAGTAATCTTTCAACTTCAACTTTAACAGTCATAAGACTATAAGGACCCCCGTACTTAGGGTGTTAAGCCCTTCGTACGATGTATTGTGCACAAACATTTAAACGTTATGCATATGTCCATAGTTATAAGTAATCTTTTAACTTAAACTTTAACAGTCATAAGACTATAGGGACTCCTCGTACTTAGGGTGATCAGCCCTTCGTACAATGTATTGTGCACAAACATCTCAACGCCTCCGCGTAATCCCCTATAAAAGGGTTGTTCATCTCAGCTTTTCAACATCTGAATCCGCACCAAAACAATTTGGGTTGGCATAACTTCTCAAGAAACTCTTGAATTTCATGAACATCTTTTAATATTTGTCTAGCTGAATCAAATAGCATACACCTCTACAATAACTCGGACATTAACCGAAATATACATATACATACATACATATGTATTCTCATATATTAAAGAAATCTCAAAAATCTTTTTATGACGTTATGATACCGCACTGTATTTACAGTTCGTTGAGGATTCCGTCATTTGGTGACTTTATCATACTACATCATACCATAGTGGGCTGACGATCCTTATATCACATCCAACACTAGGTAATACTGCATTGATGACTCCATCGTTTTTATCATCTTTGCACCAGGTTACATGATGCATTAATGATATAAAATACATTTTGATATATTGCAAATCATTTTTGTCTAGCCGAAGTAATTTGCATAGACATACGAATAATAGTATTTGTTGTTAAAACTCATTGGTTCCATCATTTGATCCAATGTTTTTTAAGAAAATAAAAGTGTAAACATCCGCACGAAGTCAATAAATTTCGAAAGTCTAGCATAGTTAGTAGATTTAGAATACCTATGCTTCCACCATCAACTCCACTTTCTATAATGATCCATTGCTTAATAGGTCTATCTATTCCTATCATCCTCAATACTCCATTCACACTTAATTATACCCTAGTTCATCAAACTTACCACACGTTATGAGTTCAGGAACTTTCCACAATCATATGAGTTTAAGAACTTATCCTAGCCAGACCATAGGCGTCCATTCGCTGAGGGGTTCAAAAACATACCATATAACTATGAGTCACGAACCTACCATAAGTATGAGTTTTAAGAACTCGCACTTACCATATAATATTCTCTAACTATACTCTACCTATTTGTTATACACATGAGAAAAGAATCACCTTCTCAACATGCATATAGCAAATAGCGCGACACAAACATTCCAATGATTATCATTGTGATAAACTGAGTGCAAGCACAAAACCCTCGCCCATACAAAGGTTTGTACAACTCAGCCATCACATGGGTTCTCAATTGAAATCCCACCTAACTCTATCTTTCTTTTAACTTGCTCTTTGCTCGATACGAATTCCTCGTATCACATCATCTATAACTCCTCATGAGTTATCTCGTACTATTTCATAGTACATTATCTTCATAGCATCAAGCTATAATCATTCAAACATTACAGACCATCTTTCTTTTATAACTTAAACAGATCACGTCGTGACCTTATTCTATAATCATCTTTCTTAAAATTCTTTTGTTAACTCGTGATCGTTTTGTTTTACGATCCTCATTCTTTCTCTTTTTCATCATTTATTACATTATTCGTTATCTTGGTTATTGGAGTTAGGAAACTCCCATTTCTTATCTTTATATCTTTTCAAGATTCTTCTTTGAATCTTCTTGTTTATATAACAATTCTTCCTTTAAGAATTTCTAACTTTCTAACTTCATTTACATCGCTCAAAATTTCATTCGAGTTATACACTTGGTACACATCGAGTCTCTAACAGTTTCAATATGGTACGCTGAGTGGTTTCCCACAAACAACCAACAAACTAGGTTCCGAGTTGCTAGTTCGTATATACCTCCGCTCCATGAAGGAATCGTTTAGCCCAGATACCATACATCAATTATTAAAGAGTACAATTGTACCACACTTAGACATAACTCTCTATTCATAACTTCTTTATCACTCTTCTTATAGACACTGTCTATTTATTATCACATTACATCCTTATTATTGGAGTTAGGTAATCCCACATTCATATTCCTTATAACTCTGCGAGATTCTTCTTTGAATCCTTTCACGCAAGTTTTAATCCCTTATTGTTCAAACTCTATTTGAGCTTATTTGTTCTTTATCTTCACCTCTCTTCTCTAAGGTTATTGCCTACGGTACTCCTACCTAAGGTTTATAACCTACAGCTCTGATACCAACTGTAGCGACCCCTAAAATTCATACCATTTAAATCCCGACTTCGGTCGTTAACCATACATTCAACCTCTAAATAATACATCATTATTCGATGTTAAACTTAATAAAATTGCGGAATATTTAAAACTTTTATACATTTCCTTCTTTCTTGTCCTGAATCGCAACCATTACATTACATCTCTTTGATTCAATCTTATGTCATGAATCGTTACAACAAAATAACTATACAAAGTCTTACATCATAACTAAATATCCATATACATTAGATAGCTCAACTTACATTTAACAACATCTTACGTTCAAAATAGGAAATACATTTCGCATAAAACATAAGTAATCTTCGTGAATATAGATCTCTATAACTCACATAACACGTATCTTTACCTTAAAATCTTGACCTACAAAAGTGGTTATTTGCAAGAGTGAGCTCGACAGCCCAGCAAAGTCTAACAGTTTTCATGCATCATATATCACATAATAACATGCTCGACATACATCTCATTAAAGTAACATGGCATACATGCTTTTAATTCACATAACAAATATAAAGATTGAGTTCCTTACTCAATCATCATTACTTAGCCAAAATAATGCAGTCATATATTGACTTTAACATTTCATGATTTCAACATGCATAACATATCATGCAATTTAAAACAGTTCATCAAGTCCACGTAGAAAATAGGAACCGAAAGACTTGCCTTGATCGTTGTTTACCAATAATAGCTTAACAGCTTACAGTTATCTGCACTTCACGTGCCCTACACAATTTTATAATCATACACATCAACTATTAGTCACATAACAACACATAGCAATTGTAATGTAAACTCTACTCCACATCTCATAATCTTTCCTATTAATAAATACACAATGGTCAATTAGATTGTGTTAACTTTTCGACTTATGACTCACTATATTTCTTCTTAGTTAAACTCGAAGTTCAAGTGCTTAAGTCTTGCTAGGACTACTTATTGGTTTTATATTAAACCCATTCCATATCTTATAATATCCATTTCAATGGAATTGAAACACTTTTTAAGTTCATTAACACTTGGCACGGTGTTTCGACGTTCAATCGTCACACGCCCGATTTGCCTCTCTTGTGTATGCTTACTATGCTTCTATAACTTATCTAATACATTATTTATTAATGTTAAGCATCATTATATTTACTAAGATTCATGTTTTATAACTTAGGACATCATCTTTTACGGTCTGGAGCACTACACATGCATATGTGCATGCCCGACACCCTCCGATTGCCCCCGAAAACACAACAGTCCTAAAGATGACCATTTTGACCCATCCTAATGACCTCAACATGAACAATTTAAAGAACGAAAGTTGTAGGTCTACTCGTCCTCGTTCCGGATCATCTTGAATCACCTCAATCAGAGTTCGTATGAGGAAGTTATGACCATTTTACTACAGGAGGTCAAAACTGTCCAAGTCAGACTTCTGTCCCCGCGCTGGGGCGCGAGTACTAAGCCAACTAGTGGCGCTGGGGCGCGAGATTGGCGCTGGGGCGTCAATTTCAGCGCTGGGGCGCGAATTTTGGCGCCGGGGCGCGATTTTTGGCGTTGGGGCGTGAATTTTGACGCTGGGGCGCCGAAACTCGCAGAACCCAACCACGAAGAACAGAACAACTCAATTTTCTGTCTATAACTTCAATTCCAACACTAATTAACATGAATAACTAATGCAAATTACACATAAACTTTCACCAAGCATACAAATACTAAATTAACACAACTTAAACCATAATTTTAGAAAAATTAAATACTAGAATAACATATTTTAAAACCCAAAAACTCCATTTTTGATATTTCTTGACACAGTGCATACTGTAATCATAATGATACACCAATTTGATTCTTTTGAACTAAGTTCTCTGTAATTCTTAACAAACTAACTAATATAGTCACAGTTCAATTTCACACACATAATTGATCATCATAATTGTTATTTACATAAGCTACATAAGAAATACATATACTGACATTATTTCTTCCTACTGTCAAACGAATTTATCATACAATTCTCGTTTAAGCACTACCTCTAATCATCATAAACTCATATAATAACTATATAATCAAGTACCATACCAAGTTATACATGTATATCAACAATTCATCCCATAAAATATTTTACAGAGAACTTTTTGGGAAGAAGAAAAAATATGAAACTTTTAGAGAAAGAGATTGAGCTCCTACCTTGGATTAGGAAGATGATTATTATTATTTTCTCCAAATTCTTTTCTACAACACCTGTTAAAATCACTCTCAAATTCTCTCTAGTTTTCCTCTTTTCTTCTTTTTCTCTCTGTAAACTTCAACTGAGTCTTTCTTCTCCCTAACTCTAACATACGTATAATATTATAACGTATAATAATAATATAGATATTAAGTATAGGATTTAACTGACATCAGTTATAATTTTTTTTTTGAAAATCAAAAGCCATAAGGCTTGTTTGGCTAAGCTTAATAAAATAACTCATTAAATCCTTACACCTTGTTTGGCAAATCTAACTAAAACAAATAGATTAATCCTTATACCTTGTTTGATAAAACATCATTAAATTAAAGACTTATTATGCAATAAGACATGTTTAGAAAAACCAAATTAAGCTCTTTTTATTTATTTTAATAACTCCTTTATAGCAAGGTTATTATTCACACTTTTATTAAATTAATAAATCAATTAAAACATTAATCTATTAAATTACTTTAACACATAAATCATTATCACATAATTATAATTTCTTTTATAATTATAATTTTATTTAACCAACGAATATTTTAAATTAATTTCCCATTTAAAATATTATAACTTATTTAAATCACCATAAGCTCTCTAGCTTACTTATTAAATTATATTATTATATAATCTCATAACAATTAATTTACTTAGCTCCTTAATTATTTACTCAACAAATAATTAAATCACATCAACTCAAATTGCCATATAATTCAATAAATATTTAATATTGCCAATAAATATTTAATATTGCCAATAAATATTTAATATTTAATATTTAATTATTTATTCAACAAATAATTAAATAAACCACATCACTCAAATTGAATAATTATTTATTCAACAATAACATATCCATTAAATACTTAAATAAATCAATAAATATTTAATATCACGCTTTAAAATTATGGAATGTTACAAGCGTGGTAACTGTTGTTGTAGCCAAACTCTACTAATGGTAGGTGATCATCCCAAATTCCTTTAAAGTCCATCACACAGGCTCTTAGCATATCTTCTAATGTCTGAATTGTTTTTTCACTCTGTCCGTCTGTTTGAGGGTGGTAAGCTGTACTCATTCGCAGTTGCGTACCCATGCATTCCTGAAGACGTTTCTAGAAATTTGATGTGAAGCGCGGATCCCTATATGAAACAATTGATACCGGAACTCCGTGCCTCGAAATAATCTCTTTTACGTATAACCTGGCCAACTGATCTAAGTTGAATCTTATTTTGATGGGAAGGAAGTGTGTAGATTTCGTCAGTCGATCAACGATAACCCATACTGCGTCGTAGCCTTTCTGAGTCGTCGGAAGGCCAACCACGAAGTCCATTGTAATATATTCCTATTTCCACTTTGGGATCTCTAACGGTTGTAGCAATCAACTCGGTCTCTAATGTTTCGCTTTCACTTTCTGACAAGTCAGACACTTGGCAACACATTCTGCAACATCACGCTTCAAATTCGGCCACCAGAAATATTATCTAAGATCTTGGTACATCTTGGTACTACCAGGATGAATCGAATATCGTGAACTATGAGCCTCGCTTAAAATATCTTCCTTAATCTTTTGTACTGGCGGTACCCAAATTCTACTCTCAAATCTCAGTATTCCTTCCTTATCCATCTTAAATCTCGGTTCCTTCAGATATCTTCTTTGTCACCTTTTTGCATTCATCGTCCTGAAGCTGAGCCTCCTTCACTTTATCTAGTAGAGTTGTACCAGATTGCATCTGAAATAGCTTCTCATCAATCTCCATTGGATATTTCACTTCCAGTTCCAATTTCTCCATTTCCACAATTAGCTTCTCCTGAGCAGTTAACATCATCAATTTCTCACGACCCTTTCTACTTAAGGCATCGGCAACTACATTCGCCTTACCCGGATGGTATAAAATCTCACAGTCGTAATCCTTGATTAATTCCAACCATCTTCTTTGATGCATATTTAAGTCCTTCTGTGTGAAAATATATTTCAGAATCTTGTGGTCTGTATATATTTCACACTTCTCCCCGTAAAGATAGTGTCTCCAAATTTTTAAAGCAAAAACAACAGCAGCTAACTACAAATCAAGGGTCGGGTATCCCTTCTCGTAATCCTTCAACTGTCGTGATGCATACGCGATGACCTTACCGTTTTGCATTAGCACACAGCCAAGTCCTTTATGCGACGCATCACTAAAAACAATAAAATTGCCTGTATCATCCGGAAGAGATAACACAGGTGCCGTACTCAACCTCTTCTTTAATTCCTGAAAGCTCTCCTCACACTTCTCCGTCCAAACAAATTTCACAGCTTTTCGAGTTAAATTCGTTAACGGAGTTGCGATCTTGGAAAAATCTTGAATGAATCTTCTATAATATCCCGCCAATCCAAAAAAACTTCTTACTTCTGACGGCGTTCTCGGCTGATCCCAGTTAATCACGGCTTCGACTTTAGATTGATCTATCGAAATTTTGTTTTTATCGATCACGTGACCAAGAAATTGTACTCGCTCGATCCAGAATTCACATTTCGAAAATTTAGCGTACAACTTCTCCCTTCTCAATACTTCCAACGTTAACCTCAAATGTTCTTCGTGTTCTTCTTTGGTTTTGGAATATACTAGAATGTCGTCTATAAATATCACCACGAATTTGTCCAAAAATGGTTTGAACACACCATTCATTAGTCCCATAAATGCTGCAGGAGCATTCGTAAGACCAAACAACATTACTAAAAATTCGTAGTGAGCGTATCGCGTTCTGAACGCTGTCTTCGGTACATCCTCTGGCCTCACCTTCAGTTGGTGATAACCACTCCTCAAGTGTATCTTGGAAAAGTATCTTGCTCCCTTTAATTGATTAAACAGATCGTCGATTCTTGGTAATGGATATCTATTCTTAATCGTGACCTTGTTCAGTTCTCTGTAGTCAATGCAGAGCCGCATCGATCCGTCCTTTTTTTCACGAATAACACCGGCGCTCCCCATGACGATACGCTCGGTTGAATGTACTTCTTGTCCAACAATTCTTGTAGTTGGACCATCAGTTCTTTCATCTCTACTGGTGCCATTTGGTATGGTGCCTTCGATATTGGAGCGATTTCGGGTGCCAAATCGATCACGAAATCTACCTCTCTATCTGGTGGAAGTCCTGGCAAATCATCTAGAATTACATCGACGAAGTCCCTCACAATCGGTATTTCTTCTATCTTCATATTCTCTTTTCGATTGTCGACTATGTAAGCTAAGTATCCTATACAACCTTGTCTTAATAACTTCCTGGCCTGCATCATCGTCAGACAACTCGCTTATTTAGGCGACTTGCTACCATAAAATACAACCTTTGACGGAGTCACAAGGTTAATACACTTCTTCTAGCAGTCAATTACAGCCCTATAATTGGATAACCAATCCATACCCAAAATAACGTCAAATTCCCCAAGCCGAATAGGGATAAGATCTACGTTCATGAAATTACCCTTAATATCCACCCTACAGTTCTTAAACACGTACTTAACAGGAATTATCTCTGTATTCGCAATTTCTATATTCATGGGATATTCCAACTCATCCATAAGCAAATCTAAACTATTAGCAAAGTTTTCGGATATAAAGGAACAAGTAGCACCCAAATCAAATAAAACATAAGCACTAATTTTATTGATCGGAATGATACCTGACACCACATCACGAGATTGGATTGCGTCCTGCACTGTCATATTGAAAGTTCTAGCAGTCGGTCGGTTTGTTGCAGGTGGTCCGGTAATGGTTAAGGTATTTCCACTGCTATTTCTACGGTTACTTCCTTGCACTGCTCCTCCTGATCCCTTCTCGGGGTAGTCTCTTGCTAGATGATCCTTAGAACCACAGTTGAAACAAGCACCTTTCTTTGGGTTTGGACAATTTTGTGCTATGTGGCCTTCCTGACCACAATTGTAGCTCACTCGCTTCCCTTTCATGCAAACTCCCAGATGAGCTTTTCCGCAGTTTGAGCACGCTTCAATTTTCTTCTTCTGCCCTCCTTGTTAACTTCCAGCTGACGAGTTATCCGTCCACTTTCTCTTCTGATTATGACTACCCTTAGTGTTACTCCCACCAGTCTTGTTATTTTCTTCACCTTCACTCTTCTTCTTCTTCTGCTCTTGATTGTACTTGGTCACCACATCGCTCCTACCTTCAGCGAGGATGGCCTTTTCCAGTACTCCGGCAAATGTGTTTATCTGAAACATTGACACCTTACTGTAAACCCAAGGCTTTAGTTCTTGTTCAAATCTTCTGGCCTTTCTTTCGTCAGTGTGTACTTGGTACAGGGCAAACCTTGCCAACTCATCGAATTTAGCCGCGTAATCAGGTACGCTCATGTTTCCCTGCTTCAGTTCCAGAAATTGAATCTCCATCTGATTCTGCAAACTAGTTGGGAAATACATTTCGAAAAACATTTCTTTAAATCTCTCCCATGTAATTATACCTTCACCTCCTCGCACTTTGTTTGCTTGCCACCAGTAGCTAGCCTCAGACTTCAACATAAACGTTGCGAAAGCGGTCTTCTGGTCTTCTCTAACCCTACCAACGTCGAATACTTTCTCCATTTCCATGACCCACATTTGAGCCTCGATTGGGTTCCTGGAACCTTATAACTCTGGCGGTCCCACCGCCTTGAAGTCTTTAAACGTTGTGTTTTGTGGAGCTTGAGGTTCATTATTCATTGCTCCCGTCAGTAAGTTCACCAACTGCTGAACATGATTAGCGTTGGCGTTATTGTTATTATTGGTTGACTCTTCCTGAGCCGGTTGACGTTGTTGTCTTCTCCTTGGCGGCATTTTCTGTTAAATACACGCTTATTAGAACTTTATTTATTTCTCTAAATAGTTAAGGCATTACTCAACAATTTAACACATCATCTCAAACAACTTAATATATTTAATTCAACTCAAAGTTTTAACATCAAACTATAGCATAATTGCTATTTACATCAACTATCCTGGAATAAAGAATCCACAAGATTTAAAATATTAACATATTCCTTCGTTCATAAACACATCGAAATTTACATATAAAAACTAATTAAGTCTTTCACATAATTAAACGGATTCTAATCCTATCTATCAAGGTGCTGAATAGCCTTGCCATGCTCCTCATCCATGATACGAGAGATCGTCCTGCGATCCAGCATATACGACGGAAGTCCTTTGAACTGGATGGGGTATCTCAAAACTCGTTCCTGAGCCTCATCTATTGCATGATTAAGTGTGGAGTATGTCTCTTCAAGCTTTGCCTTCTTTGCACGACTATCATCTTCTGCACGATCAGCTCGACGTGATTCTCTTACCCATCCTTCCTCTGATATTTTCAGTCTTCCGGAGGTTTCCTTCAGTTCCTTCTTCAGCTTCTCAATCTCCTCGGTCTTATCTTCGATTTGACCTTTCTCATGGACCAAACCCCATTCTACATTTCCCAATCGTGTGTGAAGAGTCGAAATCTCCCTCTCCTTCTCCTCTAAAGTAGACTGCTGAATAGTCGCTCGCTCAGTCAATTCTTGAACCTCGTCCTGTAACTCAACGTTACGGTCGTATAATGTGTCATACGTCTCCGCATCAACGGTGTACCGTGGTAACTCCTCTTCTTCCTCTTCCTCAACAAACTCCTCCTCAGGATCAGTCTCAGGCTCATGCTCCTGACCAACAACGGTGATCAATGGAGATGACTCCCTCTGAACTAACTGTTCCCTAACAATATGTATGTCTCGGGGCTCCTCCTCTGTAGTTACTATAGGTAATCGGGGTTCTTCCTCCCCAGTTTGACTAGCTTCTCCAACATTCGTCATCCTGACAACAAAATTTTAAGTTTTAGTTACTAAATTGTACTAACGAGCACATAAATTAACACATAAACACGTAATGTATTTTATTATCTTCAATGAATTACCAAAAATTCATTTCTTAAAACTCGATAAAAGTTTTCCTTTACTATCTTCTTTCAATAAAGCTACTACCTAAGGTTGTTCCCCCACCTAAGATTCATAACCTACAGCTGTGATACCAACATGTGACACCCCCAAATCCAGGTACTTCGATTCCACAAATTTTGGTGTTCACTGTACAAATATCATCTATCTATCTACCCATAATAAATGCAAACCATGCAATAGATAGAAATAAAATCTTCCCTTAAGGGTTACAACATCTGAATAATAATAATACAATCCCAGGTTAAACTAACCATAAACATTTGTGCGGAATCATAAACAAATAAGTCTTAAACAATAACATTAACTCAAGTCTTAAACAAATACATCATCATATAAAACAACAGGTCTTCGTCACTTGCTAACTTTTCCCTTGCCTTTACTAGTGGAAGGTTCATCAGTTCTTTCGTTCTTAACTGCAATGTTATTATTAAGCAAGAGTGAGCACAAATGCCCACAAGTATAATAATGAAATAACAGTATAATAACATGTGAATACATAAAAGACATCTGAATGAAAGCTCAACTTTTGAATCAAGAATAAATAGCAAGAATCAAAAGAATATTGAGGGTCAAAAGACCTTGAACTATGTCCTAGGTTATCAAGGGTTATACTTGAACCTTTAACAGTTATAAGACTATGGACCTTTCTTCTCGTACTTAGGGGGATCAGCCCTTAGTACCATACTGTGCAAAATATCTTAACGCTAAAGAGTAATAATCCCCTATACAAGGTTGTTCATCTCAGTTTGACATTCGAGTCCGCACCAAAGGAAGTTTGGTTTGGATAATTCGTCAAGGATTCTGAAATTTAGAACGCTCATCAACTATGGACTAGTTGAATCATTAAGGTTTCAATAGTCTAATAAGGTTCAACAATAATGATATTCAATTTGAATAATAATCTCAAGAAGTATACAATAGAACAATTATTGTATAACTAAATCATACTTTAAAAAGATAATGAATCTTTAATATAACATTTGAACTTGAATAATAGTAACGATAACTTATTCAAGGTAAATAATAAACTTGAACAATAATAACAAGTAGGGTTAGGGAACTTGCTCAAATTTAAGAGTTTAAGTTTAGGAAACTTGCCTCGTGCGTAGATTACACTTTAACTAAGCACGTTCTTTGAATTAAATCCTACATACCATTCATATACACAATACCAGTTAATTATAAATTAACTAATCAACATAAACTCATTCTCGTTGTCTACTTTAATTATCGACGATACTTAGTCAATTTATCTCATTATCACATAATTTGCACGTCATGAATTATGTATTATAAATTAACTAATTATCTCATATCTAATTATGTATTCAATAATTTAAATCACATGTAATTATGTTATTTACATGTTTAAACAACTATTTTTATCATCACATTATACCTCTAACATATTTACATGTTCATTACATTAATCCACTAACACATTGTTAGACTTAAATATTTTTAATATCTTATTTCTAAATTTTCTGGGGAGTGGCGCTGCGGCGCCACGTTTGTACTGGCTCTTGGCGCTGCGGCGCCGTGGCGTTACGGCCTAACACTTGGCGCTGTGGCGCCGTGGCGCTGCGGCTCGAGTCTTGGCGCTGTGGCGCTGCGGCGCGGGACTTCAGTTCTGGAGTTGGCACCGCGACGCGAGACCCCAGATTCTGTTTCCCAGTTCGCGAAGAACACAGAGTTCGGCGAGTTACACATTTCATGGTCATTAAACTCACTAATTTAACATACCCACATGTTAATATTCACATATAATCATTACCCAACCTCTATAGTGTGATTTTAACCCATCTAAACACTTAATAACAGATTTAAATCATGTAAAATGGGACTGTTCTTGATGTTCTTGAAGTTAATGAACAAAATCATATAATTTAATACTACGGATTCGTTATAACACCGAATCCGTTCGTTTAAGGCTTGGTCTCTTCATATCAACATGCATAATAATATAGGAGTGTAAAATTTAGGAATAATATACGATCACTGCATAAAATATCACGTATAAGGCCATAAAACCCATACTCTGTAATTTTGTAGAAATCATATACGACATGTTTTCATGAATTTGATGTTATGGTTTACAACATATATATAATTAAATACGATTTGATAAATCATAACACATATACAACCCATAATCATTACTCCTACCCCAATTACAGAGGTTTAAACCAAAAACTATGAAAGCCATATTCATGAAACTTGAATACGTGAAAATAAGAATTTGGGAAGGAGAATTACCCAAAGTATAATTAATGAAGAGTGATTCCAAATGACCCTTTTTACAATAACATGTTGATTACACACTCAAACTTTCTCTTTAACAGATATGATTTTCTCTCAATTCTCTCTGGTTAGTTTTATCAGACTTAGAAAATAATAAGAGAAAAAAAGAGAATACGTATCATATAGTCGAGTACAGACGCGCATCATGGCCAGTTAGCCCAGTCATGGGTAACTGGTGGTAACTCCTTCTAAGGCCACGTTTGGCTAGTTTAATATTTACAAAACCCATTAATTTAATAAAACTTTTACAATATAGTTTGAAAATATCACACTCTTTATAAAATAAATCCCATATTTTATTTAATTTACTTTAAATAAAATATAATAATTTCTCATAAATTCACATAGTCACATAATTAAATATCTCATTAATAAATAATGACAATTTATTAAATCTCTAATTAATAATTACATTAATTAAATAACATCATGCTTAATTAAATATTTCATTTAATTCAATAAGCTCACATAATCACATACTTGAATAATAAAAATTCTCTACATTAATTTAATAATTGCAACACGTATAATTAAATTAATCTACCACAATTGCATCAATTAATTATTTAATCCAATAATTAAATCATCGAAAAATATTTATTTAATTCAATAAATATTAAAATTAAATTACAAAATTCTCGTTTGTCACACTCCTCCACTAGAATTTGTTGTTAGTGCTGCTGCTGATGTCTTCACGTCATTGTTGAATCTCCTCATTTTAAAATTTTCACTTGGTTCACCTCTCCTATTATTATGGCCACGATTACCACCAGAGTGGTTACCGCTTTTGTCCGTATTTTTCCCTTCGCGCTGGTTATCATCACTCCGATGACTGCTGTCACCGGTATGACCCTGGTTGTGGTCCCTCGGTTGAACATACTCATTATCTCGCTCTAATAATTGAGCTATATTTACAACACTGAATATAAAGAAAATTTATGAGAGATAAGATATTGTCGAATCTCGGGTTTTAGACCTCTAAGAAACATCCGTGTCATTCGTTCCTCATTCTCTGCCAAATGAGGTACAAATCTGGATAACTCTGCGAACTTCGTCTCGTACTGGGACACCGTCATGTTGTTTTGTTACAGTATAATAAACTCTACCTCCTTCATATGACGAATACTTTCAGGGAAGTACTTATCATTGAACAGTTTCTGAAATCTTTTCCAAGACATGTTGAGTGCGCCTGGCTGGGTACGCTTCACAGATTCCCACCAGTAATCTGCCTCATCACGGAACATAAAGGTAGCGAATGGAACCTTCTGTTCTTCCGTGCATCACAAGACATCGAATATCTTGGTAATTTGCTTGACCCACATTTCCGCCTTAATCGGATCTGGCTTTCCCCAGAATTCTGGTGGTCCCAACTCCTTCAACTGCTTGGCTATGACAAACTGCGCGTTGCTATCATTTCCACCTGTATTTTGTACACGACTCTCCCTCGTTTGATTCTGCATGAACTACAAAAAAGTTTCTAAACATCTCATCATTCATCGTTGGTTCGGAAATGTTGTTTACAGGAGGAATATTGTCTTTCTGTTGCACGTTCTCTTGATTGGTGACTACAGGTGTATCCACAGTCTCATACGCTCCATTGTTAACGTTCTCCGCTGCCATTCTTAAAAACTGCCATAAAATAAGGGTTAATTAAACAAATTAACATATCACATAATATCCCAATATTATGACCGACCAACAAATAAGCTTAGATAGGACACACTAGCGAATGATTTACTCATATCTCTCCTCCTAGTTCTATTCCCCAATCTCCGCCAGAGATCATATCCCTAAGCTCTGATACCAACTGTGATGCTCCTAATTCTGAGTCGCCAAATACATGGTACAGAAACAACTATAACATCATTACAACAATTGTCGTGCAAAATACGACAAAACATAAACTGCGAGTTTAAATACAAATATTGTCTAATAGACAGTATTAAAACTCAAAAGGAGTCCTCATTTTAATTATTGATACACTATTTTACAAAAATAGTGAGGACTGTTAAAATAACTTTCTAGAACCATCACTCCATACCCCGGCTAGTTCCTGCTATATTCTCACCCCCTAAGAAGAAAAATGGAACAAAAAGGAAAAGGGTGAGCTCAACTAGCCCAGTAAAGAATATTATGACTAAGATAATATACAACAATTATCAATAGTCTTCAACAGGGAAAAATATGATAGAATATAATAGACAACAACTTTAGATCAACAACTGCAGCAGAAACAACAATTCATTAGAAGAGTTAAGTAGAGACTGAAATCTACTATCATCTATGAATTTAAAAGTCCATCATCAACATTTTATCCCTATAACATCAATCAATATACATCTTGAATCAAATATTCATTTTTGAATTACATGCCAAAGATATTAATTTGTATCACCAGTTGGTCATGTTCATCTCAACACCTGTTCATCTTTGCACTGCGGGCCAAAGATATTCATCAGTTAATCATTCATCTTTGCACTACAGGCCAAAGATATTCATCAAGTATCATCATTAAGGACTGAGGATGATGAAAAATATTTTAGAGAACGAATCCAATAAGATAAAAGGACAAAGATTAGAGATTCGTACTTTAGATAATTCAAGTTTAAAAATACTCCATAATAACCAATTGTGAAGCAGAATTCAAAAATAAAGATCAAAACATAGATACAATCAAAGATAGTAACCATAATAGACATCTTGGACAAAAAGGAGAAAATTTTATTTTTTGATGAATAGTGTCGTATTCGTGAATAGTGTTGTATACGTGAATAGTGTCGTATACGTGAATAGTAACCCCAACACAAAAAGGTTGAAATTTCACAATAAAATTTATATCAATCTTCCGGCATAATGATATTGAAGAAAATAATATCATTTACGAAGAAAATAACATCCCTTACCTCAAAATAATTGTACTTCTGATTGGAATATCGGATGTAAAGCCGAAGAAAACTTGTACTGAATTGCAACTTTCAAAGTATCTGAATACTCAGAAAATACGTTCGATAATATAGAGAGAGAAAAAACTTGTTTCTGGTATGATTTTCAATTCTAACTAAGCAGCCTATTTATAGAAAAATATTAGAACGTCAAAGGAGACTAAATTAATAAAATAATATATTAAATTTTCTTCATTCAACGCATGCTAGCCATCCAAGACCAGCATGCCATCTTGGAAAAAAATTAGCAGTCCGCGTGTTTTAAAAACAAAAGTGGGTCCCACCCATAATTTTAATAAAAATATTTTATTTTTTGAAACTTTAATAATTCATAATAAATAGCTCTTTTATCAGAAAAATTCAAATTTCATGTCCTTTCTATAGGAAATTTAATTCTCTACAACTTTGTAGAAGAAAACTTTTCAAAATTCTAAACAGAAAATGTCTGAAATCCACATACGGACGATTTTTATTACCTCCATTCCGACAAAATACAGATAAAACATCTCAACATTAATTCTTTCATTTATATCCACTCAAAATAAATATTTTCTTATCCATCCACATAAAATAAATACTTTCTTATCATATAAATCAAAAATTAATTATTCACAAATAATATCACAGAATCACAATTGTGACAACCAGGTTGTTCACAAAAAAGAGGGAGCTTTCCGATAAGGATTTCTCCCTACTGGCGCGTAATTAGGTGACCAAACCTCTCCTTAGACAGAATTTCCTTAGACATTACCAATAATGTTATCTAGTAATATTATTCAAATAATATGAATTATTGATCTGATAATGGAAAATACTATGCAGTGACAATTACGGAAACAACAATAATATAAAATATCAACGTAACAATTATTGAATCAATAAAATAAAATATTGAACAGTAATTAGTGTCACAATTATTGAGTAGTGCCTTCTTACGTAAGGATCAATAATTCAAAAATACTGTGCAATACCATGTGCTACTGTGCAACCACGTATATTACTGTATTTTAACCACCGGGTATTCCAATAGTGTTAACAGTAACTACTACGTCGTTATTTGTAAAAACTCAAACTTGTCATTTTTTTCAGCCGACCGTTTTCCGTTATGGGGCCCATAAATGGCTCCGCCATCATACGAATATTCACCGACAACAAGAATTTTTCACGACCAAACGAATATTCCCCGACAAAAATGAATATTTTATAACCACTTGCTTATTTTGAAAAATTTGCACATTTCACCCATAACCAAAGCATTATATCAAATTAACACCTTATTATTCAAAATAATGAATAGAGGAAATTTGATTTTATTTATAAATAGTTGGGATCTTACATTACATACCTAGTATTTCGAAGAGTTGAGAATACCTTGCTTTCACTTCAGATTCCATCTTCCTTGTCATCATGATTTCTCCATTGCTCATTCTAGAATACAACTTTAAAACAAAGGTTAATTAACATATCACAATTTGTCAATTTATCATGTAAAAATTTTAACTTAGGTAAGTCACACACTAGCGAAGTATATTACTCGTCTCTCCCCTCCTAGTTATAGACTCAGATCTTTGCTGTGACAACCTGAGAATTTTGATTTTTTTTAAAATTTTTATTTATTGATTTAAGGTTCAAAATTAGAACCTAGACAGAAAATAAGTGTATGCGTTTGATATTTTTAAGATGAAATTTTGAAGATTTCAAAATTCTGTGAATAATTTAGGTAAATTATTCAGGATTAAGAAATACGTAAATATGTTATGTGTATATGTATACAGTATGTGGTTAAGGGTCAAGGGTTGACCAGATAATCGATATCTGTAACAAACCCTAAGTATATATTAAGAACGTCAACGTTCGGTTAGAAAACCCTAGTGTTTAATAAGAAACCCTAAAACTGGTTCTGAAAAACCCTAATTTCAGTTTCGGGAATCCGAAACCCTAATTCGGTGCATGAAACCCTAAATCGGGAACTTAATGGCGTAAGTGGAAATAATTAAAAGATTAATTAGGGTGGTTAAAAACCCTAATTCCTAATTTGAAACCCTAATTTCGGTATTAAAAACCCTAATTTTATAATTAGGGAAAACTAAGTGTTAATTTAGTAATTTCATGTTAATTAGGAAACCTTAATCCTAATTTTCAAGTTATAGTAATTAGAAAGCCCTAATCTAATTACGAAAATCTAATTTCTATTTTAGAAAAATTAATTTTCTATTAGAAACCCTAATTCGTGGGTTATAAACCCTAATGACCGATTTGACCTTAATTATCGAATTAGTGATTTTAATTAGGAAATACTAATCCTAATTACCAAGATTTAATTTGTGATTAAGAAATTTTAATATAATTAGAAAATACTAATTATAATTTAGAAATATTAATTTTCTATTTTTGAAAATCTAAATTTGGAAATTTTAGAAAATTAAATTGCAAAGTTAAGGGTTAAACCCTAAACCCTAACCAAACCCTAAACCCTAAGGCTTTGGCAAATGTCCAAAATGCCATTAAAAATAAATGCCAAATAACCAAAATAGCCTTCTAGCATTATTTATAAGGCTACTTGTAAGTTATGTCCTATGTGGGTTGTTCACTAACCCTAAGCCTAGGCATGTGACTTATGTCTCACAAATCAGCAGCAATCAGTCACCAAAGGCCAACTATATACATTAACTTGTAAGATATAGATTAAAGAGAAAAGAAATATCACTTTACTTCTCATACATGCCAATTTTTTTCTCACTAGCCCAAATCTGAAATTTTAGAGTGGTAAAGTGAGAAAAGTTAAACTAAGATCAGGTGTTAGATCTCCAAGAACAAACATCAAGGATCAGAAATCAGAATCAAAGCTAGAAATGGTAAGAACCCTAAAATTTAGAAATCCTATGATCTTGTGTTAGATGTTATAATTTGTTGGTTAAAGTTGTGTATTAGGGTGTTAGTAAGTGATCTGGGTTGTTAGATCAAGGATCTATAACATCTAGATGCACGATTTTGATGATTTTTGAAATCTGGAAAAAATTTAAAAGTTTGGTCTGACGGTCATATGTCAGGACCTTTAGATTCGTGTGTGTTACGTGTTTTATGTGTTTTATGTTATGAATCTATAGTATGCCATGTGGTCTTTGTTCTGAAACTTGAATCAAGGTCATAGCAAGTCTAGATTGTATGATACAAACGGTCAAAAGGCATTGACCGACCACTGCTATGCTTTCTGGGCAGCCCAGAAAATTTCCAGAAATCTGACAGTGATTTTCTAGGCCCTTGATCTTGCTTCTGGTAATGGTTTATGATATGATGTTAGTTTGATGTTGTGGTCTGGTATGTGATGTACACATATAAGTCATTAGAACACCTAGAACCATTACAGAATTAAAATTAATCGCGGTCAAATATGCGTTGACCAACTGCCTTGGACAAATTCTGGAAAACCCAGAATTAGTTGAAGAACAGTCTTTGATCCCTTGTTTGACCGGCCTAGATCTTGCGTATCGGATGTTGTTATGTTGTCATGATGTTATGAGGTTGTACTCTGACATCAAGACTATAATTTTGAACCTTTATATTACATAAAGCTGGCTTTAACAACAAAGATTCAAAGGCCCTAAAGTAGCACATCGACTGTTCTTCAATTTCTGGGAAACCCATAATTGAAGAACAGTGTCTGACAACGACTTCTGTAGCTTAGATCTCACGATTGTGTTATGATTTGGCCAGGAAACTTGTTTAATGTTGTAGTACTACATTAGTGCTACAAGATTAACTCAATTACAAGCCCAGAATACATTAGGAACTTAGATAACATCATGGTCAAACTTGCTAGCCGGTGAACTGACATGAAGTTCAAGAACATGCTCAAGAACACCTATAGCGACGGGTCTGTCGCTATAGGGCCCTTTAGCGACAGTTTATTATTATTATTTTCCGGAAATTATTTAAAAATTGATAAAAAATGGTTTTTAATTATTAAAAATACATAATAAATTCCGAAAAATTATTTTAAAGTCTGAAAAATAGTTTTTAATTATTTTGAGTATATTTCATAAATATTTAATATTTTTGGAATATAATTGATATTTAATTTATTTAATTATAATATTAAATAAATTATATAAAAATGATTTTAATTCATGAAAAATCATGAAAAATTATATTATGGTATTAGAAAATATTTTAAGTGACTTTTAATATTTTGTGATGAAATTCATTAATAAATTATTATTAATGATAATTAGTTTATTTAATAGATATATTAATTAAATTATGGAAAAATAGAATTAATGGTTTATAAATCATATAAAAATGATTTAAAAGTTAGAAAAATATTTTAAGTTATAAAATATAACTTTTGATATTTTGTCATGAAAATATTAATATTTTAATATTAATAGCAATTATCCGGTAATGCATTTAAGTGTTTAAAAATTATATTTAAATGATTTTTAAGATATTAAAAATACTTTGATATATTATAAATATACTATAATATTATGACACGTATTTCATTAATATTTGATAAAAATAAATATTAATGATAAAAGAATTATGTGGTATTTAATTTATTTAAATACAGTTTTAATGATTGAAAAATCAAGAAAAATGGTAATAATTATTTAAAAATTATTACGAGCTTACGAAAAATATGTCGACTGTTAATAAAATTATCTGAGATAATTGTTAGGTGTTAAAGCAGAGTTTAATTGAACTTAGACTCGATAAAAGTCCAACTAGACCGTCGGGACGTTAGAATTTTGTCGGAATCAAGATAGACTGTAATAGTTTGACTTGATACCGAGTCTTATGTGTGTTATAGACTGATAGGGTTATGTGTTATGTGTTTAGGTTATTCTATGTTTATATATATAATAGTATTATATTGTGATGATATTATTCTAATATTGGAGATCTATATTACTAATATTAGGTCTTCGGATAAAGCGTTATAAATTGCAATTGCGGTAATTAACGGTTCAGGCAAGTTTGTTTTACTTAACTCTATTAAGAGTTGTATTTCATTGGATAAGCTTATGGTTAATCATTGCTGATTGCCATGTATAATTGTACTCTATACATATTGTATGTATAAGTCAGGTATGAACGGCTGATCACCTTCATTACCCTTCGGTTCAGAAATATTTGTTCATGTTATATACTTGTTCAGTCATAAACTTGTTCCTGCTAGTTCACAATTATATTATTGAATTATAGCCAGCTTATGATTCAAACTCTTCAATCATGATATATCGTTATATTGTTGTACTTAAACTTGTTGGGCAATCCTTATGCTCACCCTTGCTATATCATGATAAAACATTGCAGATTAAGGTGAATGCGCCAGATACAAGAAAAAGTTAAAGACAGCTCCAGCGTTAGGATATGTGTGCAGCTAAATTGAATAAGTATTGTATGTTAATAATGTTATATGTTAGAAAAGTTATGAAATGTGTATTAACTTAAGGTTACTCGACCTTGGGGAATAGTGTGTAAGTTTAATGTATAAACAATTTATGTTTATATCTTCCGCAAATATAGTAATAGTGTTAGAATGATCGAACCGGATCCGAGGTAATTTGGGACCTAGATTCGGGGCCCTCACATTTGCCAGCGACCATATCCCTAAGCTCTGATACCAAATGTAACGCCCCCAAAATAGGTCCATTCCACCCAACTTATTTTGAGTCGCCACGAAATACACTCATTGAAATTTCCAAATACAAACTTCATTATTACAATTGTGGTGCAAAATACAACGACATATAAGTTGTGAGTTTTGATACAATTATATATCAACTGTGACTCTCATCCCAACCCTGGATAGCACGTTACAAAGGTATCTTACATAAAGGTACAGTCAATAACTATTTTAGAAATTAAAATCTTTAGAAAATTCTCAAGGAAATCTTCGTACATGGGAGGCCATACATCTAAGTTATAATAGATATCATATGACTCGAGAATTATCATTGGTTGACCTAATAGACCCCAAAAAAAAAGAGAAGATTGCTATCATGTTCTTTCTAATGGTGAGTCTTCTCTTGACATATAATTATCTCCAATTGAGAATTATATTTAAACCAAACTCCAGGATTATATAGGCGCTCGTAGATATACTTAGCAAGTGGATGTGCACAACCCTGTCTTATGATAACACGAAGTCGCATGTCATTATACATCTTGTATGATAGTGGCAAAACACCCTTCTAACGTTGGGTTCGCCTAACCCTATTTGATTCACCAAATATAACTACTAAATGATGTATAAAATACAACCCACTATTCTAAAGTTCTCAATAAAATTATTTCCATACTGTTTAGAGAGAACCTCGATAGCTAGAGACCACCATTCTATTCACCTGTTACACCAGCTCGACCCAGCTACACTCTTATTACCTGAAATGAATTGTGAAGCAAAAGGGTGATCACAACTATTCCAGTAAAGAATATCATGACTAAAGATAATTAAATTATCAATAGCCTTCGTCAGTAATGAATCAAAGATTTATAACATATGGTAGATGATAAAACTTTTCAACCATAGTTGCAGCGAAACGAACAATCCATTAGAAGAGTCAAATAGACTATAAAGTCTATTATCTCCTCCATGTTAAAAGTTCACCAATAATGTTTTATCCCCCTATAACATCAATCAACAGTTCTGGTCCACAATCATATGAATAACTCACAATCATAATTGTGGTTCTAAATTCCTTTTATCATTCAAGGCGAAGATAATTTTTATCACCTGTCTTTACCTGAAATATCAAAGATCATGGTTATACCAAATCACAGTTCCTGTTCATAATCATACTAATAAATTCATCTTTGCACTATGGGCCAAAGATATTCGTCAAGAGTTCATCTTTGCACTACTGGCCAAAGATATTCAATAACATGTCATCTTTACACTACAGACCAAAGATATTCAACAACATATCATCTTTGCACTACATGACAAAGATATTAATATCTCAAAGAAATATATAATCATTTCAAAATTTATATAAACAATAATTATAACCATGTTGATCAATTCACCTTTGCAATTAAGATAAAGATAGTCAATTATAAATTCAATGGTCATGATCATACCAGTCAACAATTCAACTTTGCACTACTGGCCAAAGAGAACCCATAGTCACGATCATACCCAATAATCTACCCATCTTTACACTCAAGTCAAAGAGAAATTTCATCACCGGGATTATAAAAATGTTATATTTGATAATAAAAATAATATGATCAACAACTACATTTAATTTCAAGAGTAAGATTCACAAATCAACGATAATTTGGTCAGAAAAAAAAACCAATTTTGCCGTGAATAGTACCCATGAATAGTAACTCATGAATAATAACTCATATTCGTATATAGTACCGTATACGTTGATAATGTCATATACATAAATAGTGTCATATACATGAATAGTGCCGCATACGTGAATAGTGTCGTATACGTGAATAGTCTCCGTCATGAAAAAAGTAGAAATTCCACAATAAAATCTATACCAATATTTCGGTATAATGATATTGAAAGAATAACATCATTATAAAGAAAATAACATCCCTTACTATCCTTTACCTCAAAAGAATAGTACTTCTGGTTGGAATTTCGGATGTAATGTCGAACGAAACTTGCACTGAATAGCAACTCTCAAAGTATCTAAATACTCACAAAATACGCTCGATAATATATATAGAGAGAAAACTTATTTATAGTGTGGTTTTTAATTCTAACTAAGCACCTTATTTATAGAAAAATGCTAGAACGCTAAAGGAGACTAAAATAACAAAATAATATTATTTCTCTCTTTCTTCTTACGCATGCCAAGACCAAATTAGCCCTCCACCTTTGAAATTTAATTTAGAACATGTTTTCTAAAAAAACAACAGTGGGTCCCACCCACAATTTTAATAAAATATTTAATTTCCAAAACTTCAATATTTCATAATAAATAGCCCTTTTATCATAAAAATACGAATTTTTTGTCAATTCTATAGGAAATTAAATTCTCTACAACTTTATAAGTTTAAGTTTTTCCAATTGTCAAACAAAAAATGACCAAAATCCAAATACGGACGATTTTCAACACTTCTTAAAATTCATAACAAATCATACGTTAATTTTTAACGGTTCAAAATTTGTGGACATATACTCAACATATATATGTATAACATATCCAAAAATCACAACGATCCAACGGTCGGATTAAAATTATAACTCACGCAATAGAGCTTTAAGAACACTGATTTGATTTTCATACTATATGTCCCTCGTGCCAGTTTCACTCAAACAGTCACCACGAAAAATCCACAAAAAATATTTGGGTGATTCAAATTTATATGATTAGCTTAGTTCCAGGGCTTTCTTTTGATATATGGCTCATCTCCTAACTCATTATACACAAAGAGTTATGAATTTTACAAAATCAAGTAATAAACTAATTTTTCTGAAAATTCCATATTTTGTTCTTCATTTGATTTCTAGATTTCTCTCATTTGATTCATGCACTGTGAATTTAGTGTGAAAATATCACCATTATTATATTATTATATTATCATACTATACATTTATAATGTAGTATAATAATATATTTGAATGAATTATTTTATCAGAAACGATAAAATATCAATTTTCAACAATTGACACTTTTCTAAGATTTCCTCCATTCCGACAAAATACTGATAAAATTCCTCAGCATTAATTCATTCATTTGTCTCCACACAAAATAAATATTTCCCTATCCATCCACATAGAATAAATATTTTCTTATCATATAAATTAATAATTAATTATTCACAAATAATTTTACAGAATCACAATTATGACAACCAGGTTGTTCCTATAAAAGAGGGGACTTTCCGATAAGTATTTTTCCTTATTGACGTGCAATTAGGTGACCAAACCACTCCTTAGACAGAACTTTCTTAGACATTATCAATAATGCTATCTAATAATATTATTCAAATAATATGAATTATTGATCTGATAATGGAGATACTGTGTAATGACAATTATTGAAACAATAATAATAAATAATATCAACATAGCAATTATTGAATCAATAAAATAACATATTAAACAGTAATTACTGTAACAATTATTGAGTAGTGCCTTCTTACGTAAGGATCAATAATTCAACAATACTATGCAATACCGTGTGTATTGTGCAATCACGCGTATTACTGTACTTTAACCACCGAGTATTCCAACAGTGTTAACGGTAACGATTATGCCGTTATTTAAAAACTCAAATTTGTTGTTTTCTTCATCCGACAGTTATTCTGTTTTGGGGACCACAAATGGCTGCGCCGTCGTACGAATATTCTCCGACAGTAAGAATATTCCACGACCAAACGAATATTCCTCGACAACAATGAGTATTTTATAACCACTTGCTCATTTTGAAAAAAATTCATATATCACCCTTAACTTTAACGTTTTTATCAATTTAACAATTTACTTAATAGAAAAATTGAATACTTTTATTTTATAAAATTCTGGGTCTTACATGTAAGCTCATATATAACTACTTTTTACCGGCGGGAGCCGAGTGTTCATCCCTTTCAAGTTATATAAGTCTTCTTTGGCAGCCCACTGTAAGCCTTCTTATACACTTTAAAGCCTTTTTCTTCATCTTTGCACACATTATTCTTCACGTTGAGAGTCGTGTTGCGTGTGTAGGTCCGGACTTCGGTCTGTGGTTTCATTTCAGTTTGTATATATATACATACTGTCGACGTCGGAATTTTTTAATTGTCCCTTTCCGTTACTTGTCCTTTGGTGTTCTCATTTTAGGTGAGAGTTGTTTGAAAAAACAAGTGAAAAAGGTCCGACATGTATAATGTCGACGATGGACTGTTAAGAGTCGCCAGTTGGTTTTTTAAATAGTTGTACCAACACAACCGAGAAAAGATTTGCACATTGATCCAGTGATGTGACACTGCTAAACGGGTCAGTGAAACCGAGATTCATTAGGGTCCGGGGACTTGGTTATGCGGAGGGAAGGTGTTAGGCATCCCCCGACATCCGTGTTACCACGGTGACCGCCTCTTTTCAAGAAACTACTATCTGAATATGTGTGTGTGTGGGTCAATGTGCTGTTATTTGGAAGTAGTGCGAGGCCTCTTTCGCACCTATATATATAGGGTTTGAATTTTATGTAAAAATTTAATTTTAAGCAAGATATGGCAGTGATGTTTTATAAAAGAGGTTTTTTCAAACCCTGATGCTTAGTAGTAATTGAGACCTTTTACACTCCCCTTTTATTCCGTATTCGGCTGGACTGATTTTATTTGACAGATGCGAGGTGCTGAATTCCTTGTGGGTATGTAAACCATCTGAGGAAATCCAGACACCGCAGAATAATTTACAAGGTGCTCACAGCTGAAAATGCCCATCACGGGAATCAAATCTAGATCCAATGGGATGAATCTGTGATCACATGATTCCTAGGCGCACAGAATACTGCAATTTATATGAAAGTAGTAAGTAGGTATATATATAAAAGCTATAAATAAATAAATAAATATATATATATATATATATATGTATATATATATATATACGTGATCACCAACCACGAAGTACCTCCATGGGGGATCAGAAATGTAAATAAAGCTGTAAAAGCTATCAACCGCCACGGAGGAAACTCCAGGCGGGGCGAAATGTACAGAAAGCTGTAAAAAACGGTCAACCACCACGAAATAAACTCCAGGTAGGACGAAATGTATATATATATATATATATAAGCATGTAAACGCACCGGATATAAAATCCAGGCTCATCGAACAAAGTCCAACAACAATTAATATATATAAGTATATATATATTAAAGCAGTAAACGCACCGGATGTGAAATCTGGGCTCACCGAACAAAGTTCGATAGCAGTTCATATATATAATTATATATATAAGAAAGCCATTAAACGCACCAGACATAAGTCTAGGCTCATCGAATAAAGTTTGACATGTAGTTCATATATATAAGTGTATATATATACAAAAGCAATTAAACGCTCCAGACCGAAGTCTAGGCTCAATCGAGGCATAACTCGATAATGTTAGTCCATATATATAAATATATATGTATATACAAACTAAAAATAAACCACGGACCGAAGTCTGGGTAAAATGTGCAACACGACTCTCAACGTGTAGAAGGGTGTGTGCAAAGATGAAGAGAAAAACTTTAAAGTGTGAAAGAAGGCTTACAGTGGGCTGCCAAAGAAGACTTCAATATCTTTAAAGTGGGTAAACACTGGCTTTTGTAGGTACAAAATAAGCTATATATGAGCTCACAAGTGTTTAAAATGAGAAAGCACTAAGTCTGGGGTGAGTACAGAGCAAATTGGGCAGGGCTTCCTCGCCGTTTTCTCTTACAAAATGGCCACCACAAGCCCTCTATTTATAGAGGGTGGAGCCGCAGGTGTACCAGAGGCAACCCGGGTGGGCCCGAGTTTTTTGACTCGGGTCGTCTCGAAGTACGTGTACTCAGGCACTATAATGTCCACTCAAACTTTCAGAAGTGCAATCCGGGCATCCGTTTGAGGTATACAGGACCTATTTCGGACCGCCGTTATCGAGAGTTGTACGATGGCATGGGATTAGAGTTTGTGCGAAGTCATTAAAGATGGTACGCTGCCCTCTGGTCTTCAAGCTTCAACTTTCATCCGTTACCCCGCACAATAGTCACTCGGGGTTGATTAGTCTTGTGGGACATTATTGCGTAGATATGTTGAGGCGACGTGGCGTGACATCATGTTGGTCAGATGACGATATTACCCCTCACCGGTGTTATCGCCGGATTGGGCTGATAAAGCAGACGTTGCTCAGCTTCGCAGAGATTGGACTGTTGTAATTTGTTGAAGGTCCTCATTGTCATCTTTGAGGTGTGTCTGTCTTCCCGATGTTATCGTCGGGCTGGTACAGTGAATCTCGTTGTGAGCGCCAAGATTGAAGCTGGCTGCATTTGTAACAAGCATTTTTGGGGTTATCACCGAAATTTCCTTGCTTGGGGTTATCACCAAGGTTGGTGGCTATTCCCATGGTTGGGACTGAGACTGGATACCTCGGGGATATCTCCGAGATTAATCGGTCTTCTCCGGTGTGTGTTCTGGGATTGTATCTGCATGCCTCGAGGTTATCTCCGAGATTGGAATTGTTACTTCCAAATTGCGATCCAGGGTTGATGCTGAACTTCCGTTAGTATCTGGCATGGATATGGATCGTCTTTCAGGGTTCCCTCTTAAAAGACGGATATACTCTCCTGCAATGTTAGTGACAGGTGTACAAAAAATTTTGAGTGTCTACAGATGCCCCTCTTTATCATACTCATGCATGGCGATGCATGGGTAGGATAAAGAATCCTAGACACTTGAAATGCAACAAGATAATCATGATACTATGGATAGCAACATGATGCAAATGTATGATGCATCTGTACGAGGTTGTAGCCCAACATGCTGGGGATGATTGCTGGCTCCCTGTTACTTCAACTGGGGGTTGGCAACGATGACCAGATTTGATGTGTAATCCAAATCTGTTAGGACGTTGATGTTGGAGTTATCACCAATTTCCTGGATAATAACTTGATTCTGCAGATGTACCTCTTTTGTGTAAGAGATCTCTGGGGATAAAGCTTGATCTGTTTGAGGATGTGTATAGCATATTACATCATCTATCCTCCTTGATGATATTGACCTCTCCTGGTTAGTATCGCCAGAATATGCCAAGATTCTGTTGGGTTTACTGCCAACAGCAAATACTGTCAGGGATGCCTGACCTTTGTTGACGTGTACTTCACCAACATGTGAATCAACGGCTAAAAAATCCTGTTGGATATACTGTCAAGGCTACTTGACCTCCGCTGACGTGTGAATCAAAGGAACATTGCATTGTGACCCCCGCCGGGGATCTGAGCGATCGGGTGTTAAAACCACGAATAGCTCCAGAACTCTGATAGGTTTAACTTGCTATCGGCTATAATAATGTCAAGGCTGCTTGACCTTCGTTGATTTGTGTGTCAACGGTTGAGCATGTGTTGTAACCCCCGCCGGGGATTTCACGTTGTAACCCCGTCGGGGATTTCATGTGTGAAAGGATTGGGGTGACAACCTTACGTTAGCGGCATCGGACCTCTGTACGGTATTGTCGAATGTGATATGCAAAGACTTGAATCATCGGTATAGTAAACCCTGTGTTCGGGCGAATACCAACGGATGAAAAGAAAGCCACAGTAGGATCCAAATAAACCAAGGTTTCAGGCTATTCTGCTCAATCGTATTGCGTTTTTATCCCGGGTTTGGCCTTTTCAGCTTGTAAGAACTCCTTTGTAACTCAAACTGGACCGAGCCAGAGTGATGGGACCCACATGGGAGTGCCGCAGGTGCACCTGCTACAGCCGCAGATGCGCCTGCGGCCAACCGTGGATGATAAATTCCAGCTGGTTGGTCTCACAAGTCACTTTCAACTTGTTACGCGAACGAAAATATGTGAGCCTCTTTCAGATCTGCTGAGTTCGGGCTGTTTTCTGTAAATTCTATTACCGTACGAGTGTTCTACACTATCTTGGTAACATATGCATGCATTTTCTCTCATTTCTGTCGGTTAGATTTTGAGTTATCGCATAAAATGCATCTAAACACATAGTAGTGATTATGTATGCACAAACGACTAGATAAAAAATATTCAACATAGTAAATGTTAGTATTAAACCATGTTGAACATAATGATGTGAAAAAATTTAACTTTTGAGACAGTCAAATTGGCACCTTTTCTGCTATTTTTTTGTCCTATTTGAGGTCCAATGAGCATAAGGTAGCAAGGCAAAATACTCATGATATTGAGGTTGGCCTGATGCATGATGATTTTAATTTTTAATGCATATATTATGTATATGACTTTGGGACAGGTGTGCTAATGAATAGCCACCTAGACATGCATGTATGCATGTGGATAGTCCTATTTTCAGAGAGGACTATGGCAAAAAATTTCCAAATGTAGGCATTGGATAGTCATGCATTTTAACTATACTATATATGTTAAAGTAAATGCATGCATGCATATAGTCATAAAATGCATTCGAGAAAGCTCCAGGTAAGGAAATACCACACTCTTTCTGAGGTGATTTGGAGACTTGTTGTCCAGATACTATGGATCCGGATCAGCCGAACAGTTCCTATAGGACCACTTCTGGTGTACAGCGGAGGGCTTCTGAAGTACCTCATCCCCGTTCTGTCAGACAGCCTCGACGGTTGGTGAAGGCTATGATACGTCTTGTCTAGGTAGGTGTTCCAGACGTTGAGGATGAGGAGGCGGATATTCTGATAGAGGATCCCGCTCCTGCTGCATATGTCCCTCGTAGGGAGCTTCCAAGCATTCAGGTGGTGAACCCAGAGTTGCTGGGTGATTTGGGCAAATATCCATCGATGTATTTACATGCTAACGAGGTATGGCGTTAGACTTTGATCTTCCTTCTTTCCTATTGATGAGGATTAAAGGGTTTTGATGTTGATCTGCATTTCATGCAGGTCCTTGGTTTTACACAGCCTCGGGGGAACTGGTTTAGCATTCACTCTATGTACCAGGCGCTTCATCTTGACTATAGAGCGGTAGTGCATGAGTGGGGATTTGGGGCATTTTTCTCCATCCTTCCCCATCGTTGTTCCTGGGGTTATCTCAGGGAATTGTCTGAGTGATGGTTTCATCAGACTCAGTCACTCTATCTGCTGGATTGCGAGGTGATGATGACGCCTATAGATTGGCTATTTATCACATGTGTGGAGTTTGGAGGGGAGCCAGTGCCTTGCATGGCAAATATTACCCCTACTGACGTTAGATCCTTATTAGGAGTTCCGGCGGCCGTGCTCAAAGGCAGGACTGTCCATTCAGGTCCTTTGAGCGTAGATGCTATGAGCGGGCTATTGAGTGAGCCCATGTCTGATGATGTCAGGATCAGGGATCGCACGGCGATTGTTCCTGATGATCATTCGAGGCTTCTTCATAACAATTAACTCTTTCACAGTATCTTTCGCTTTGATCAGCGCTACACGTGGTGTGGACCATATTGGAGAGTATAATTAGGGCGCCTATACCTTTGCCTATTTCCTCCGGGGCATGCTACACGCTCATAGGGTTTGACTGAGGCTTGGCTAGGATTTTACCCGTTTCTGCTCGTGAGTATTTCTCTTATCGTTTTCTCTTTATAGGTTAAGAGTGTTAACTGATAGCAGATATACTTTTTTTATTGTATTGCTAGTTTTGGGCCTATGAGAGGTTTCCATGCTTGCGTCCCGTGAGTGTGTTAGGTTTAGACACCTATCCACGAGGACGACGATGGCATCATTCGATTATGCCAGAGGTCCCTGTAGCTGAGGGATTCACTCATTGCCGTATGCAGCTGGAGTTGCCATCACATGGCTTCCCTATTCTGGGGAACACCTGACCGTGGGTTTTGAGGATGGATACCCAACAGGAGCCGAGTATGCGATTTCCACCATGAGAGTTCCTCTCTCCACGGATGAAGGTTGGGAGCTCTATTTAGGAGAGCGTGCTATCAGGAGCACCACAGGAGAGATCCGTATACCGATCTTACCTCCTGCTAGGCATTCTTGGCCCGTATCACAGTCACCCGCCATTGATATCCCGTTGTTGGGGGCTGACGGATTTGCATTGTCAGAGGGTCCATGTACTTAGGAGATATTCCAACGTTGGTGATTCCTTCGTACTATTGGAGCCCAGTCCCGTGCCACACAGTTTATGGGGGACATGGTTCCAGGATCCTTGATGATGACGGATTGGGTAGCTTGTGTCCGAGCTCCGACTCATATGACCCAGATTGATGGCTTGACCCGATAGTTAGATCGGGCACATATATTTATCCGGTATTTGGGCAGAGATCCAGCAGAGGCGGCTTCATTTGATCCTTCCAGCTCCGGCGCTGGCCCCTCAGGTGACCCATTCAGTTTTACCGACGCAGATCCTCCTCTGTATAGGACTGACATCCCTGTTAATAGAGATCCAGTGACTCAGGAGGAGTTACATCAGGTGGACAGGATTGATGATGTGGACATCGACACCATTATCTTCTTCTGATGTATATTCTCGTTATATCTTTTGATAGGCCTTTGTTAGATATTGGGTGGTTGTGCCCCATTCTCGCTATATCTTTCGATAGGCCTTTGTTAGATATTGGGTGGTTGCGCCCCATTTCCATGTATTTGTAACTGTACAGAGATGATGTATTAGATGATGATATACTTAGGAATGTATGCACTATTTTTTTCTTCCCTATATCATATTGCCATCTATTATCTGTTATGCATGTATCATGTTATGCATATGTATGTATGTCTAGAGATATTTGGTATTGACCCCTGTATGGTCTTATGACACGGCCCGCACAGATGTCTTATTTGACAATTAGCCGCATAGATCATACCCCACCGTCAGTGGTGGCATCGGGTATGAGATCGTGGTATGATAGCATGTCACCACCAGACAGGGTGACTGTAGATCATTTATTACAGCATACCATGACCTTTTTGACTTTTCAGGTTCCCGCAGGATTTGTGGACAGGATGATAGAGCCTTGACTACCAGATAGGAAGGTATTCCGATTCGGCACCCATGAGTTGACTCCTACTCTGGAGGAGTATGCATGATTGACGATGCTGCCTCTAGACAGACCTTGCGTGCATCTAGCTTTGGGAGACATGAGCAGACGATTCATGACTCTCACAGGATTGAGGCGCAGAGTGGTACAGAATGAGTTGACATCTGGCCACGTGATAGCTATTCACGACATTCTGGGGATTTCCCCACACCGGAGGCTCATTGGTCCATGGCCAGAGTTGACGTATTGATGCCATGTGTATTTTCATATGTGTATATGTCGCAGTATATGGATGAGATAGATATAGGCGTTATCATGGCCGTGAGAGCTCTCAGGGAGGGTCATACCATTGTACCTATGATTGTAGCAGAGACCCTGCGATCGACATCATATTATTGCACGTATCCTATAGGAGTGTTCACAGGTAGCTCAATCATGCTATATGTGTGGTTCATGTCACACTTGAGACCGATTGGCACTTTTAGACGGCATAGGTACTGCTTCACCCATGATGTAGCTATGTCATACTCTTTTCAGCCATCAGAGTGTATATATGCTCTGTTCTGGTCCACATTCTTGGCAGATATCAGAGATCCATTCGGCATATTGCTGTGTTCGGGGCTTAGCTAACCATACAGCTTCATTACTCATGTTCTGGGCATGGACTATCTCCCTCTGGCTGGTTTGAGGGGAGTGACCACTTATCACCCATTGGCCGTGATGTCGCAATTCGACCAGTTCCAGGATTTTCATCCTTTTGAGGGGTTAACAGGTCAGCGTTCAGCTTCTCGGTACCTCTCAGCAAAGGACCGATCTCGGGTATACGCCTGCTGGGATCAGCATGAGATAGCGGCTTTTTCTGTCAGTCATCCTGGTTATTCCGCAGAGTATTCCGCGTGGATGGAGACAGAGATTTTATCGGCTGCAGCAGTATTTGTAGTACCGGAGCGTGAGTTAGATGATGTAGAGCCCATGGAGGATATTGATACCTACATCGAGGAGGAGCCCACTACTGGGTTGCCAGCATTTCTTTTGGATTCTCCTAGTATCAGTACTGTTGCGATTCAGCACTCGGCACAGTACTTAGAGCAGAGTCTTCATCTGATAACCTTTGAGAGAGATCAGATTCGATCTATGATGTCGACTGCTCTTGATGGGAGGGAGGCCGCTCTATTGGAGAGAGACGAGGCATTGGCTCGTAGAGATGCCGTCGTCGTTGAGCGGGATGAGGCTATATCAGCCAGAGATGCAGTGATAGTTGAGCGAGATATCGCCATATCTGCCCGAGATGTAGCCGTCACAGATAGTACTGTAGTGAGGTCCCTTACCACTGGCATGATCGCAGAGATGAGCGTATATATTGATGATCATATGGTCACCATGCATATGGCTGCAGATCTGTTGGGTCGTGTGGATATTCTCATACAGGAGACCACAGCTTCACCTCCATCTTCTGAGAGGGACGCCATATTAGGATTGTTAGCTCGCATATACCCTGACTTGTAGATGATCTTGTATTTTCCTGCACAGACTAGCTTAGCCATTTTGTCATGTACAGTTTACATTGTGTATATCAAACAACATTATATATATGATAGGGAATTATATTTTTGATCACTAACGTTTTAGATATGCTTTGCTACTTGCTTGATATTTTGCATGCTGCTTCAAGGCTTGTGATCTTGATGTATTCTGAATTTCTCCTGGGTGGATGGACATTGAGTTATCTCTGGATAGTTCAGAATGGATCATCGATCTGTATGTATCCCTACCATCTTTAGTGTCTTGGGACTGGTTTCTGTATGGAAATGAGGAGAGGAGTATGGCTTTCCTCTCTGAGATTAACCGCACCACAGATGGTCGCCAGTACTTCTATTTAGGAGAAGCCTAGTTAATTCCAACTCTTATGGATTGGTGTTGCTCTTCAAGGTATGACCGCAACTTAGATGGTCGCCGAATCTCCTAGTTGGGAGGAGTTCAGGTAATTCCATCCCTTTGGTCTGAAGCCAATGAAGTTTGGTGGATTGAAGTTTGATCCCAGTACCGTTGATAAGTATTTGTGTATTGATAAGGGGTTAGACCGAACGATGAATGGCTGCCTACGTACTCCTATTGAAGAGGAGATCAGGTCTGCGTAGTTCGAACCTAGTGTAAGAGGTTCAACGCTATATGTGGCAGGAATGGTGTGGGAATGTTTTTGTTGTTTTTTTTTTATTGCGACCGGGCCATATGAAATGGTTGCCTACGTACTCCTATTGAAGAGGAGATCAGGTCGACGTAGTTCACCCCTCAGGGCGAGATGAAAAGCGTAATCCCATGTGCAGGTTAGAGTGCGGGGAGGAGAGAGTTTAATCCTAGGTTGAGGATAAACTGTAGGTGAAAAGTTTGATCCCATGTATGGGTAGCCAAACTATATACGCAAGAGGTTTAATCCACAGTGGGATGGCCTAATTGTAGTAACGCAAAGGATAAAGCCAGGCTGCTGGCTTGAAAGGTATGTTTCCCTGAGGGGCAAAGTGTATAAAAGTTGTTTGTGGTAAAGGTTTAAAGAATCGGAATGACTGGTGACCTGATGGTTTACCACCAGGATGTTTACTTGATGGTAACTTCAGACATAGTACCGTTTCACGGCGTCTGAGTTGATAAGTTGCGAAAATTCATCGCCGTCCATTTCTTGCAATCTAAGAGCGCCTCCTGTCAATACTTCCTTGACAATAAACGGGCCTTCCCAGTTAGGAGCGAATTTTCCCTTGGATTGATCTTGGTTGTCTAGTATTTTCTTCAAAACCAAGTCATGTTGTCTGAATTGCCGTAGCCGGACTTTTTTGTTATAGGATCGGGCGATCCTTTGCCGATATAACTGACCATGGAAGATAGTCGCGGTTCGCCTTTCGTCTATTATAGACAATTGGTGATACCTATCTTGTACCCATTGGTCTTCATCCAACTGAGCGTCTATCAATACTTTGAGGGATTCCATCTCAACTTCTATGGGGAGCACTGTTTCCATCCCATAGGTTAATGCGTAAAGGGTTGCCCCAGTGGAAGTGCACATTGAGGTTCTGTAGGCTAATAGAGTCAGAGGCAATAGGT
Source organism: Panax notoginseng (assembly GCA_016801055.1). Classification (NCBI taxonomy): domain Eukaryota; kingdom Viridiplantae; phylum Streptophyta; class Magnoliopsida; order Apiales; family Araliaceae; genus Panax; species Panax notoginseng. Next base: position 57,310,265 of record CM029016.1, read on the forward strand.
CAGGCCAATTTTTATGATTGGTGGACATCTTTTACATAATCTTCTTGATGTTCTTATTAGTCGCTTCAACAGCACATTGAGGTGTTTGATGTGGAATTTACTGCATAATTCCCCCATCATTTTGTTATTGAGGTTCTTGGCATTGTCGGACACAATCAGCTCTAGTTGTCCATATCGACAAATAACATTGTTTCTGATGAAAGCAATGATGACTTCTTTAGTAACCCTGGGAAAGGAGGCTGCTTCTACCCACTTGATGAAGTAGTCGATCATGGTAAAGATAAATCGATGACCATTACTGGCTTTAGGCTGAATGGGCCCGATAATGTCCATTCCCCACATTGAGAAGGGCCAAGGTGAACTCATATTGTGAAGTTCCCGTGGAGGGGCGTGTATAGCATTCCCATGAATCTGGCACTGATAGCGTCTCCTGACATGGTCATTGCAATAAGCTTTGAGAGATAGCCAATAATGTCCCGTCCTGAGGACTTTCTTAACAAGGAGGGGGCCACAGACTCCGCCATGGATTTCATCCATAAGCCTTTGGGCTTGATCTTTGTCTAAACATCTGAGGAGACCCAATCCTGCATCTCTTTTGTAGAGCGCATCTCCACTCAGGTAGAATTTCATAGCAAATCGATGGATCCGCCTTTTCTCAGTCGGGCTCACCTTAGCGGGTGTAGATCCATCTCACAGATATTCCTTGATATGCTAACACCAAGGATGTCGGATGGGAGGTAGCTCATCCGATACTTCTCCAACGTAATTCCCGTAGGCTAGGGCCTTGTGCAGGGAAATTGTGACGCTTGGCAAGTGTTCTTTGTCTGATATTTGAATCAAGGAGGCCAAAGTTGCTAACGCGTCTGTGAAATCATTCCTATTACGAGGAAGGTGTAGAAAGGATATTTCTTCGAATCCCAAAGCCATCTTTAAAGCCTGCCGATGGTAAGGTAGCAAATGTAGTTCCTTGGTTTGATAGATTCCGGTGGATTGTCTGATTACCAACTCCGAATCTCCAAGGACAGTTAACCGCCTGATGCCCATTGAATGGGCAAGTTCTAACCCCATAAGATAGCTTTCATACTCAGTAGTATTGTTGGTGCTGACAAACTATAATTTGACGGCGACGGGATACTGCTCCCCCCGTATCAGATACTAGAACTGCTCCAGCTCCAGAACCTTCCATATTAGCAGCTCCATCGAAATACATTTTCCACGTTTGGCGTGTATCGTACTGATGGTGTTGCTGAATTGTCATTACTCCTTCATCAGGAAAATATGTCTCCAAGGGTTTGAAATCCCCTGATGGTGCGACAGCTAATTGATCCGCAATTCCTTGACCTTTGATGGACTTTTGAGTCACATATACGATGTCAAATTGTTGTAGGATCAACTGCCATCTGGACAGCCGATAATTCAGTATAGGTTTACTGAATACGTACTTGAGAGGATCCACGCGGGATATGAGATGGGTTGTGTGACCATGGAGGTAATGTTGTAACCTCATGGCAGCCCATGCTAAAGCACAACACATCTTTTCGAACAGAGTGTACTTGTGTTCACTGCTATTGAATCTTTTGCTAAGGTATTAGATAGCTCGTTCTAGGCCTCTATCGTCCTTCTGTCCCAGCAGGAAGCCCATGGCATTGTCACTTACGGACAGATACATATACAGAGGAACATCATCCCTGGGTGGTACCAAGATGGGAGCTTTAATTAGCTGTTTCTTGATTGTAAGGAAGGTAGTCTGGCACTCCTCATTACATTTCATGGAGGAGTTCTTCCTTAATAGCTTGAAGATTGGCTCACAGGTTGCTGTGAGCTGAGAGATAAATCTGCTAATGATGTTGATTCTTCCCAAAAATCCCTGTATTTCCTTTTTTGCCTGAGGAATGGGCATTTCAGTGATGACTTGGATTTTGGTAGGATCTAGCTCTATCCCTTTATGGCTGACTAGAAATCCTAGCAACTTGCCTGATTTAACGCCAAAGGCGCACTTAGCTGGATTCAACTTCAAGTTGTACTTACACAACCTGTTGAACAATTTCCTGAGATGGTCTATATGATCATCCTCCTTCCGGGATTTGACAATAATGTCATCCACGTAGATCTCGATCTCTTTATGCATTAAGTTATGGAAAAGAGCCATCATAGCTCGTTGATAGGTAGCTCCAGCGTTGATGAGGCCGAATGACAACCGTCTATAGCAAAAAGTTCCCCAAGGAGTGAGAAAAGCAATTTTTTCACGATCTTCCTCGGCAACCATGATCTGATGATGTGACACCCCCAAATCCAGGTACTTCGATTCCACGGGATTTGGTGTTCACTGTACAAATATCATCTATCTATCTACCCAAAATAATTGCAACCATTCAATAAATAGAATTAAAATCCTCCCTTTATAGGGTTACAACATCTGAATAATAATACAATCCCAGGTTAAACTAACCTTAAACATCTGTGCGGAATAATAAATAAATAAGTCTTAAACAACATCTTTAACTTAAGTCTTAAACAAATACATCATATAAAATAACAAGTCTCCATCATTTGCTAACTTTGCCCTTGCCCTTACTAGTGGAAGGTTCGTCAGCTCTTTCGTTCTTAACTGCAATGTTATTATTAAGCATTAGTGAGCACAAATGCCCACAAGTATAAAAAAGAAATAACAGTATAATAACATGTGAATAAATCAAAGACATCTGAATAAAAGCTCAACTATTGAATCAAGAGTGAATAACAAGAATCAAAAGAATTCTGAGGGTCATAAGACATTGAACTATGTCCTAGGTTAACAAGGGTTATACTTGAAACCTTTAACAGTTATAAGACTATGGACCTTCTTCTCGTACTTACGGGGATCAGCCCTTAGTACCATACTGTGCAAAATATCTTAACGCTAAAGAGTAATAATCCCCTATACAAGGTTGTTCATCTCAGTTTGACATTCGAGTCCGCACCAAAGGAAGTTTGGTTTGGATAATTCATCAAGGGTTTTGAAATTTAGAACACTCATCAACTATGGACTAGTTGAATCATTAAGGTTTCACTAGTCTAATAATGTTCAACAATAATGATATTCAATTTGAATAATAATCTCAAGAAGTATACAATAGAACAATTATTGTATAACTAAATCATACTTTGAAAAGATAATAAATCTTTAATATAACATTTGAACTTGAATAATAGTAACGATAATTTATTCAAGGTAAATAATAAACTCGAACAATAATGACAAGTAGGGTCAGGGAACTTGCCTCGTGCGTAGATTACACTTTAATTAAACTCGTTTTTTGAATTTAATCCTACATACCATTCACATTCACAATGCCAGTTAATTATACTTAACTAGTCATCATAAACTCTTTCTTTTTGTCTACTTTAATTATTGACTATACTTAATCAATTTATCACATTAGCTGTCACATAATATCACTTCATAAATAATAATCTAATCATGTATTTATTAATTCAATCCACATGTAATTATGTTATTTACATGTTAAACATCTATTTTATCATCACATTATACTTCTAACATGTTTACATGTTAATTACATAAATTTACTAACACTTTGTTAGACTTAGACATTATAAAAATTTACATTTATGAAATTTCTGGAGAGTGGCGCTGCGGCGCCACTGTTGTACATGATATTGGCACTGCGGCGCAATGGCGCTGCGGCCGGACACCTGGCGCTGCGGCCGGACACCTGGCGCTGCGGCGCCGTAGCGTTGCGACTCGAGACTTGGCGCTGCGGCGCGATGGCGCTGCGGTGCGCGACTTCAGGCGCTGGACTGGCGCCGCGGCGCGACGGGCCAGAAACTGTTCTGCAATTCGCGAAAATTGCAGAACACAGCCCAAAAATTCCAATTAAATTACAACTACAAGAATTTAATCATATACACATGTTATAATTCATGCATAAACATAACCCAACATTTATAACTTAATTTTAACATTTTAGAACACATAATCACAGAATTAAATTATGTAAATTGTACTGTTCTTGATGTTCTTGAAGATTTTGAACAAAAACATATAATTTAACGCTACAGATTCGTTATAACACCGAATCCGTTCGTTTAAGGCTTAGTCTCTTCGTATCAACATGCATAATCAAATAAGAGTGTAAATTTTACGAAAATATTTATGTTTGACACCTTAAAGTTACGTATAAGGCCATATGGCCAAAACCCAAACTCTGTAATTTTTTTGAAATAGCAAGTCATCAGATTACGAAACTTAGGTTATGAAATCATGCAATATATATACATATATATATATATATGTATATATATATAACACGTTATGCTACTCTTATTATTACATATATCCATATAATAGCACAATTTCTCAATTACAGAAACATAATAGAGGTTTTGAAAGACAAAAACTATGAAACCCATTTTATGAAAACTAAGTACGTAAAGTAGAATTTGGGAATGAGGAGATTACCATGTAGAATATAATTAGTAGGATTATTTTCCTCACTCTCAATTCTCTTCCACAGTATCTTAATTCTCCTTGGAAATTCTCAGACTCTCTCTGAATATTTCTCAGACTTAGGCACAAATGAAAAAGAAAAAAGAAAAGACGTCGTATATAATGATCAGATAACTGAGCGAAGAGTAGTCAGTTGGCCCAATCATGGGTTAACTGCACCAACTCCTCTTAGGGTCTTGTTTGGCTAGCTTCAAAAGACTTAATCTCATTTAATTAAATAAAACCTTTATCATATAGTTTGAAAATGTCACACTCTTTATAGAATAAATCCCATATTTTATTTAATTTACTTTAAATAAAATATAATAATTTCTCATAGTCACATAATTAAATTTTTCATTAATAAATAATGTCAACTTATTAAATCTCTAATTAATAATTAAATTAATTAAAATACCAATATGCTTATTAAATATTTCTTTTAATACAATAAGCTCGCATAATCACATACTTTGACAATAAAAATTCTTTACATTAATTTAGTAAATGTAACACATATAATTAAATTAATCTACCACAATTGCATCAAATAATTATTTAATCCAATAATTAAATCAAGGTAAATAATAAACTCGAACAATAATGACAAGTAGGGTTAGGGAACTTGCCTCGTGCGTAGAACACAGCCCAAAAATTCCAATAATTTACTACTACAAGAATTTAATCATATACACATGTTATAATTCATGCATAAACATAACCCAACATTTATAACTTGATTTTAACCATTTAGAACACATAATCACAGAATTAAATTATGCAAATTATACTGTTCTTGATATTCTTGAAGATTTTGAACAAAAACATATAATTTAACGCTACGGATTCGTTATAACACCGAATCCGTTCGTTTAAGGCTTAGTCTCTTCGTATCAACATGCATATTCAAATAAGAGTGTAAATTTTACGAAAATATTTATGTTTGACACCTTAAAGTTACGTATAAGGCCATATGGCCAAAACCCAAACTCTGTAATTTTTTTGAAATAGCAAGTCATCAGATTACGAAACTTAGGATATGGAATCATGCAATATATATATATATATAAAACATGTTATGCTACTCTTATTATTACATATATCCTTATAATAGCACAATTTCTCAATTACAGAAACATAACAGAGGTTTTGAAAGACAAAAACTATGAAACCCATAAAGTAGAATTTGGGAAAACTAAGTACGTAAAGTAGAATTTGGGAAGGAGAAGATTACCCTGTAGAATATAATTAGTAGGCTTAGTTTCCTCACTCTCAATTCTCTTCCACAGTATCTTAATTCTCCTTGGAAATTCTCAGACTCTCTCTGAATATTTCTTAGACTTAGGAAAAAATGAAAAAGAAAAAAAAAGACGTCGTATATAATGATCAGATAACTGAGCGCAGAGTGGTCAGTTGGCCCAATCATGGGTTAACTGCACCAACTCCTCTTAGGGTCTTGTTTGGCTAGCTTCAAAAGACTTAATCTCATTTAATTAAATAAAACCTTTATCATATAGTTTGAAAATGTCACACTCTTTATAGAATAAATCCCATATTTTATTTAATTTACTTTAAAAAAAATATAATAATTTCTTATAGTCACATAATTAAATTTCTCATTAATAAATAATGTCAACTTATTAAATCTCTAATTAATAATTAAATTAATTAAAATACCAATATGCTTATTAAATATTTCTTTTAATATAATAAGCTCACATAATCACATACTTTGACAATAAAAATTTATTTACATTAATTTAGTAAATGTAACACATATAATTAAATTAATCTACCACAATTGCATCAAATAATTATTTAATCCAATAATTAAATCAAGGTAAATAATAAACTCGAATAATAATGACAAGTAGGGTTAGGGAACTTGCCTCGTGCGTAGAACACAGCTCAAAAATTCCAATTAAATTACTACTACAAGAATTTAATCATATACACATGTTATAATTCATGCATAAACATAACCCAACATTTATAACTTGATTTTAACCATTTAGAACACATAATCACATAATTAAATTATGCAAATTGTACTGTTCTTGATGTTCTTGAAGATTTTGAACAAAAACATATAATTTAACGCTACAGATTCGTTATAACACCGAATTCGTTCGTTTAAGGCTTAGTCTCTTCGTATCAACATGCATAATCAAATAAGAGTGTAAATTTTACGAAAATATTTATGTTTGACACCTTAAAGTTACGTATAAGGCCATATGGCCAAAACCCAAACTCTGTAATTTTTTTGAAATAGCAAGTCATCAGATTACGAAACTTAGGATATGGAATCATGCAATATATATATATATATATATATATATATATATATATATATATATATATATATATATATATATATATATATAAAAACATGTTATGCTACTCTTATTGTTACATATATCCTTATAATAGCACAATTTCTCAATTACAGAAAAATAACAGAGGTTTTGAAAGACAAAAACTATGAAACCCATTTTATGAAAACTAACTACGTAAAGTAGAATTTGGGAAGGAGAAGATTACCCTGTAGAATATAATTGGTAGGCTTAGTTTCCTCACTCTCAATTCTCTTCCACAGTATCTTAATTCTCCTTGGAAATTCTCAGACTCTCTCCGAATATTTCTTAGACTTAGGCAAAAATGAAAAAGAAAAAAAAAGACGTCGTATATAATGATCAGATAACTGAGCGCAGAGTGGTCAGTTGGCCCAATCATGGGTTAACTGCACCAACTCATCTTAGGGTCTTGTTTGGCTAGCTTCAAAAGACTTAATCTCATTTAATTAAAAAAAACCTTTATCATATAGTTTGAAAATGTCACACTCTTTATAGAATAAATCCCATATTTCATTTAATTTACTTTAAATAATATATAATAATTTCTCATAGTCACATAATTAAATTTCTCATTAATAAATAATGTCAACTTATTAAATCTCTAATTAATAATTAAATTAATTAAAATACCAATATGCTTATTAAATATTTCTTTTAATACAATAAGCTCACATAATCACATACTTTGACAATAAAAATTCTTTACATTAATTTAGTAAATGTAACACATATAATTAAATTAATCTACCACAATTGCATCAAATAATTATTTAATCCAATAATTAAATCAAGGTAAATAATAAACTCGAACAATAATGACAAGTAGGGTTAGGGAACTTGCCTCGTGCGTAGAACACAGCCCAAAAATTCCAATAATTTACTACTACAAGAATTTAATCACATACACATGTTATAATTCATGCATAAACATAACCCAACATTTATAACTTGATTTTAACCATTTAGAACACATAATCACAGAATTAAATTATGCAAATTGTACTGTTCTTGATATTCTTGAAGATTTTGAACAAAAACATATAATTTAACGCTACGGATTCGTTATAACACCGAATCCGTTCGTTTAAGGCTTAGTCTCTTCGTATCAACATGCATAATCAAATAAGAGTGTAAATTTTACGAAAATATTTATGTTTGACACCTTAAAGTTACGTATAAGGCCATATGGCCAAAACCCAAACTCTATAATTTTTTTGAAATAGCAAGTCATCAGATTACGAAACTTAGGATACGGAATCATGCAATATATATATAAAACATGTTATGCTACTCTTATTATTACATATATCCTTATAATAGCACAATTTCTCAATTACAGAAACATAACAGAGGTTTTGAAAGACAAAAACTATGAAACCCATAAAGTAGAATTTGGGAAAACTAAGTACGTAAAGTAGAATTTGGGAATGAGAAGATTACCCTGTAGAATATAATTAGTAGGCTTAGTTTCCTCACTCTCAATTCTCTTCCACAGTATCTTAATTCTCCTTGGAAATTCTCAGACTCTCTCTGAATATTTCTTAGACTTAGGAAAAAATGAAAAAGAAAAAAAAAGACGTCGTATATAATGATCAGATAACTGAGCGCAGAGTGGTCAGTTGGCCCAATCATGGGTTAACTGCACCAACTCCTCTTAGGGTCTTGTTTGGCTAGCTTCAAAAGACTTAATCTCATTTAATTAAATAAAACCTTTATCATATAGTTTGAAAATGTCACACTCTTTATAGAATAAATCCCATATTTTATTTAATTTACTTTAAATAAAATATAATAATTTCTTATAGTCACATAATTAAATTTCTCATTAATAAATAATGTCAACTTATTAAATCTGTAATTAATAATTAAATTAATTAAAATACCAATATGCTTATTAAATATTTCTTTTAATACAATAAGCTCACATAATCACATACTTTGACAATAAAAATTTATTTACATTAATTTAGTAAATGTAACACATATAATTAAATTAATCTACCACAATTGCATCAAATAATTATTTAATCCAATAATTTAATCAAGGTAAATAATAAACTTGAATAATAATGACAAGTAGGGTTAGGGAACTTGCCTCGTGCGTAGAACACAGCTCAAAAATTCTAATTAAATTACTACTACAAGAATTTAATCATATACACATGTTATAATTCATGCATAAACATAACCCAACATTTATAACTTGATTTTAACCATTTAGAACACATAATCACAGAATTAAATTATGCAAATTGTACTGTTCTTGATGTTCTTGAAGATTTTGAACAAAAACATATAATTTAACGCTACAGATTCGTTATAACACCGAATTCGTTCGTTTAAGGCTTAGTCTCTTCGTATCAACATGCATAATCAAATAAGAGTGTAAATTTTACGAAAATATTTATGTTTGACACCTTAAAGTTACGTATAAGGCCATATGGCCAAAACCCAAACTCTGTAATTTTTTTGAAATAGCAAGTCATCAGATTACGAAACTTAGGATATGGAATCATGCAATATATATATAAAACATGTTATGCTACTCTTATTGTTACATATATCCTTATAATAGCACAATTTCTCAATTACAGAAAAATAACAGAGGTTTTGAAAGACAAAAACTATGAAACCCATTTTATGAAAACTAACTACGTAAAGTAGAATTTTGGAAGGAGAAGATTACCCTGTAGAATATAATTAGTAGGCTTAGTTTCCTCACTCTCAATTCTCTTCCACAGTATCTTAATTCTCCTTGGAAATTCTCAGACTCTCTCCGAATATTTCTTAGAGTTAGGCAAAAATGAAAAAGAAAAAAAAAGACGTCGTATATAATGATCAGATAACTGAGCGCAGAGTGGTCAGTTGGCCCAATCATGGGTTAACTGCACCAACTCATCTTAGGGTCTTGTTTGGCTAGCTTCAAAAGACTTAATCTCATTTAATTAAATAAAACCTTTATCATATAGTTTGAAAATGTCACACTCTTTATAGAATAAATCCCATATTTCATTTAATTTACTTTAAATAAAATATAATAATTTCTCATAGTCACATAATTAAATTTCTCATTAATAAATAATGTCAACTTATTAAATCTCTAATTAATAATTAAATTAATTAAAATACCAATATGCTTATTAAATATTTCTTTTAATACAATAAGCTCACATAATCACATACTTTGACAATAAAAATTCTTTACATTAATTTAGTAAATGTAACACATATAATTAAATTAATCTACCACAATTGCATCAAATAATTATTTAATCCAATAATTAAATCATCGAAAAATAATTTTTTAATTCAATAAATATTAGAAATTAATTACAAAATCTCGTTCGTCACATCTTTCTCCCTTAAAAGGATTATGTCCCCAGAATCACGACTCAATAAATTTTGACCCGTTACATTCTCCCCCCCTACAAAGATTCTGACCCCAGAATCGTTTACAAATAATTAAGTAAATAAATGAGGGTAATTCTTCAACATATTCTCTTTTAGTACCCACGTAGCTTCTTCAGCGTTGTGGTTTCTCCAAATTACCTTAACTGATGGTATAACTTTATTACTCAGAACTTGTTTCTTTTCGGTCGACAATTTGGACAGAAATTTCTTCGTAAGATAATTTTTCTCAAAATGTAGGGGTTCATATTCAATTATATGTTTGTAATCAGGCTTGTAAGGTCGTAACACAGAAATATGGAAGACGTTATGGATATTCTCGAGTGCTTGAGGTAAGGCTACCTCATACGCAACTTCTCTGATTCTTCTCAGTACTTCAAAGGGTCCAATGAATCTTGGGCTCAATTTTCCTTTCTTTCCGAATCTGATCATTCCTTTCCAGGGAGAGACCTTCAAGAAAACATAACTACCTGATTCAAACTCGATATTTTTACGATATGGATCAGCGTATTTCTTCTGTCAATCTTGAGCCGCTACCAGTCGTGCTCGGATCACTTTGACTCTTTCTGCTGTCTGCTGTACCAATTTTGGCCCTAGCAATTGTCTCTGACCAACTTCATCCCAGTAAAGCGGAGTTCTGCACTTTCTGCCGTATAACGCTTCGTAAGGCGACATGCCAATACTAGCGTGATAACTGTTATTGTAGCAGAACTCTACTAATGGTAGGTGATCATCCCAATTTCCTTTAAAATCCATCACACAGGCTCTTAGCATGTCTTCTAATGTCTGAATCATTCTTTCACTTTGTCCGTCTGTTTGAGGGTGGTAAGCTGTACTCATTCGTAATTGCGTACCCATGCATTCTTGAAGACGTTTCCAGAAATTTGATGAGAAGCGCAGATCCCTGTCTAAAACAATTGGTACCAGTACTCTGTGCCTCGAAACAATCTCTTTTACGTATAGCCTGGCCAACTGATCTAAGTTGAATCTTATTTTGATTGGAAGGAAGTGTGCAGATTTCATCAGTCGGTCAACGATAACCCATACTGCGTCGTAGCCTTTCTGAGTCGTCGGAAGGCCAGCCACGAAGACCATTGTAATATGTTCTCATTTTTATTCTGGGATTTCCAACGGTTGAAGTAATCTACTTGGTCTCTGATGTTCTGTTTTTACTTTCTGACAGGTCAGACACTTGGCAACACATTCTGCAACATCACGTTTCAAATTCGGCCACCAAAAATATTGTCGAAGATCTTGGTACATTTTGGTACTACCAGGGTGAATCGAATATCGTGAACTATGAGCCTCGCTTAAAATATCTTCCTTAATCTCTTGTACTGGCGGTACCCAAATTCTACTCTCAAATCTCAGTATTCCTTCCTTATCCATCTTAAATCTTGGTTCGGTCCCTTCGGATATTTTCCTTGCCACCTTTTTGTATTCATCATCCTGAAGCTGAGCCTCCTTCACTTTATCTAGTAAAGTTGTACCAGATTGCATCTGAAATAGCTTCTCATCAATCTACATTGGATACTTCACTTCCAACTCCAGTTTCTCTATTTCTGTGATTACCTCCTCCTGAGCAGTTAACATCATCAATTTCTCACGACCCTTTCTACTTAAGGCATCGGCAACTACATTCGCTTTACCCGGATGGTATAAAATCTCACAGTCGTAATCCTTAATTAATTATAACCATCTTCTTTGACGCATATTCAAATCCTTTTGTGTGAAAATATATTTCAGACTCTTGTGGTCCGTATATATCTCACACTTCTCCCCGTAGAGATAGTGTCTCCAAATTTTTAAAGCAAAAACAACTGCAGCTAACTCCAAATCATGGGTCGGGTATCCCTTCTCGTAATCCTTCAACTGTCGTGATGCATACGCGATGACTTTACCGTTTTGCATTAGCACACAGCCAAGTCCTTTATACGACGCATCACTAAAAATAATAAAATTACATGTATCATCCGGAAGAGATAACACATGTGTCGTACTCAACCTCTTCTTTAATTCTTGAAAGCTCTCCTCACACTTCTCCATCCAAACAAATTTCACAGCTTTTCGAGTTAAATTCGTTAACCGAGTTTCGATATTGGAAAAATCTTGAATGAATCTTCTATAATATCCCGCCAATCCAAGAAAACTTCTTACATCTGACGGCGTTCTTAGCTGATCCCAGTTAATCACGGTTTCTACTTTGGATGGATCTACCGAAATTCCGTTTTTATCGATCACGTGACCAAGAAATTGTACTCGCTCGATCCAGAATTCGCATTTCAAAAATTTAGCGTATAACTTCTCCCTTCTCAATACTTCCAACATTAACCTCAAATATTCTTCGTGTTCTTCTTTGGTTTTGGAATATACCAGAATGTCGTCTATAAATACCACCACGAATTTGTCCAAAAATGACTTGAACACACCATTCATTAGTCCCATAAATGCTGCAGGAGCATTCGTTAGACCAAACGACATTACTAAAAATTCGTAGTGACCGTATCACGTTCTGAACGCTGTCTTCGGTACATCCTCTGGCCTCACCTTCAGTTGGTGATAACCACTCCTCAAGTCTATCTTGGAAAAGTATCTTGCTCCCTTTAATTGATCAAACAGATCGTCGATTCTTGGTAATGGATATCTATTCTTAATCGTGACCTTGTTCAGTTCTCTGTAGTCAATGCAGAGCCGCATCTATTCGTCCTTCTTTTTCACAAACAACACCGGCGCTCCCCACGGCGATACGCTCGGTTGAATGAACTTTTTGTCCAGCAATTCTTGTAGTTGGACCATCAGTTCTTTCATCTCTACTGGTGCCATTTGGTATGGTGCCTTTGATATTGGAGCGGTTCCGGGTGCCAAATTGATCACGAAATCAACCTCTCTATCTGGTGGAAGTCCTGGCAAATCGTTTAGAAATACGTCGATGAATTCCCTCAGAATCGGTATCTTTTCTACCTTCAGATTCTCTTTTCGACTGTCGACTATGTAAGCTAGATATCCTACACAGCCTTGTCTTAACAACCTCCTGGCATGCATCATCGTCAGACAACTCGCTTGTGTAGGCGACTTGCTACCATAAAGCACAACCTTTGGCGGAGTCATAAGGTTAATACACTTCTTCTGGCAGTCAATTACAGCCCTATAATTGGAACCACGCGTTTTACTGTACTTTTACTACCGAGTAGTTCAACAGTATTAACGGTAAAACTTCCGACGTTATTCTCATAAAAATATTTTAGTCGTTTTCTCAATCCGACAATAATTCTGTTGTGGGGTCCACCAATGATTGTGTCGTCGTACGGATATTTCCTGAAAAAAAGAATATTTTCCGACCAATCGAATATTATATAATAACTTGCGTATTTTTCAAAATTTATAAATACTACCCACAATTATAACATTATCTCAAATCCATACCATAATATTCAAAAAAAATTATTTTGAGAAAATTAAATATTTATTCATAGAATCTGGGGTCTCACAATCTCCTCTCCTTATGAAATTTCGCCCTCGAAATTTATGTACGTGCCTGGTATGCCGAACAGGTGAGGATACATTGACTTTACTTCAAATTCTGACTCTTGAGGTATAACCTTTGAGCGTCGAATATGACCTTCTTATCCAAGATTTAACACGTATCTCCTCAAACGTTAAATCATCCACTATCTCTTTCGGTTCTAAATTAATAATGTGGTTCGGGCCGTCCACATATTTGCGTATCATCGATACGTTAAAAACGTTATGAACACGCGATATACTTGGCGGTAAAACGAGTTTATAAGCCACAGTTCCTACTCTAGGGGTAGGCTAAGAAGTCTTCAGGAATACGTCAAGAAATTTATTAATGATAAAACTGTGACCCTCATCCAAGACTTGGATAGCACGTAACATTGATACCTATCAACTTGCCATCTTCATTCACAACGTCACTTACGGAAAGTCTAGCTTCGATGCATTCCACATAAGGAAGTCATCAGCGAAAGGCTCGGGGCTCTTTACTTATGGCTTGATATGACAATGATTGACTTTAATGGTTTGGTTACTTTGAATTCGCATAACAGGTTGGTTAGGAGTATGAAAGCTAACAACCTTACGAAAAACACGATGAGTAGTTAACCAATCGTTTCCAAAAATCACATCAAAGGCAAGTATTTTCAAAGAGATAAGATCGACATGTAACGTGAAAGTGTTGATTTGAATCAACAAGATTTATAAATAGTGGAGGTAACGAAGGTTTCACCCAACTGAGTTTAAACAGATATATCAAAGTCTAACTTCTCCGGAGTTAACTTTAAACATTGAACACAACTAGGTGCAATAAAAGAGTGAGTAAAATCGGTATCTAACACGGTATAGACTTTGCAAGAGTTTATGACTAACATATCCGTGACAATTTTATTCAGGTTCCTCGTCACAAAAAAAAATGCTCTCTCTTAAACTACTGGCTTTGGCTTGCCTGGGACATCCTTTGGTGCCTCCATCCTAGCTGAACTTGACTTCGGTGAACGACAAAATCGGGCTAAGTGACCTTCTCTTCCACAATTATAGCATGCTTTGGACGGCATCGCGCAGTTTGGACTGATGTGTTCCTCCCCTCCGCATTTGAAGCATATGATAGGTGGTCGTTCTCCTTCCTTAACAACGGGTGCTGATGCTGATATCTTTCCATCATTGTTGAATTTTCTCTTCTTGAAATGTCCATTCTTATTATTTTGACCATGATTACCACCGAAGTGGTTACCATTTCTGGCATTTTGATTTCCTCCATGCTTATTGTCACCGCTTTGATGACTGTTATCACCGTTATTATCATTTTTCCGGCTGCTCTCATTTGGTTGCGTTGACTCGTTATCGCGCTCCACTAACTGAGCCCTATTTACAACATCTGAATACAAACACAGTTTATGAGAAAATAAGATATTGACGTATCTCCGGCTTCAAACCTCTTAAAAATATCCGCGTCATTCTCTCTTCATTATCCACCAAGTGGGACACAAATCGGGACAACTAGGCAAACTTGGCTTCGTACTGCGACACGGTCATGTTGTTTTGCTCCAACTTGATAAATTCCACCTCCTTCGTGTGACGAATGCTTTTAGGAAAGTACTTGTCATTGAACAGCTCTTGGAACTTCTCCCAAGACATCTTGAGTGCGTCAGGATGGGTACGTTTTACAGATTCCCACAAGTAATCTGCCTCTTCACACAACATAAAGGTGGCAAAGGGAACCTTTTTCTCCTCGGAGCATCCCAAGACATCAAATATCTTTGTGATCTACTTTAACCACGTCTCCGCCTTAAGTGGTTCTGGCTTTCCCAAAAACTCCGGTGGTCCCAGCTCCTTGAATTGCTTAGCGGTGACCAACCGTGAGTTATTTTGTTGTTGCATGAATTGCATAAAGCCTCTGACCATCCCATCATTCACCATTTCGTCGGTGTTATTATTTACAGGAGGATTATCGCCATCCTGTTGCACATTGTCCTGATTATTGATCTATAGAGAATCAACGATCTCCTGTGATCCATTGCTATTCTCAACATTCTCGGATGTCATTTTCAGATACTGCCACAAAACAAAGGTTAATTGACATGTAACATATTATCCCTATATTCTGACAGACCAATTTAATACCAAATAAACTTAGGTAGGTCATACTAGCGATGGAATTCCCCGTCTCTCCCCTCCTAGTTCTATTCTCACATCCTAGCCAGGGATCATATACATCACCCATCTTGGGTCGCCAGATACATGGTACAGAATTCAAATACAACTTAATTATACAACAGTCGTGTACAATACGGCAAAATATATGCTGTGAGTTTGAATACAAATATTGTCATCTAGAAATTATACAAACTGAATGAAGTCCTCATTACAATTATTATCACACTATTTCACAGAATAGTGAGGACTACTAATGCACCATCTAGGACCATCACTCCGTTCCCCGACTAGTCCCAGCTACGTTCTGATTTCCTGAAGAGAACAATGAAAGAAAGGGTGAGCTCAACTAGCCCAGTAAGAAATATTATGACTAAGATAATGCAGAATAAATTATCATTAGTCTCCAACAATGTTAAACTGATAAAATATAATAGACATCAAGTTTAACTGCAGCGGATCAAGCAATCCATTAAAAGAGTCAAGTAGAGAATAATATCTACTATCTTTTATGATTTAAAAAGTTTTTCATCACTTTTATCGCTGAGACTCAGCTTAATAAATAATCCACATCATTCCTGCACTACGACCAAGGATATTCATTAGGGTCACGACCACAAATTCTATGCACTACGAGCCAAGAATATTTGTGTATTCATCAATGGTCATGATCATGCCAACAACTGTCCATCAATGCACTACGGGCCAATGAGGACTTTTATCACATCATTTGTAACATTACGGTCATGATTACGCCGAATAATTTCTTGTCATAATCATACCAAGTCCATCTATGCACTACAGACCACATATGACTTTCAACATTTTATAAACATGAGGATGATGACAATGATATAAGAATTCAATAAAACAAGTTCAAGAATTAATTTGTCCAAGAACTAATAACGTCCAAATTGTCAACGTGACACTGCTTTGTAGAGTAAAATTCAAGAATGATCAGAAAAATATTTCCATGAAAAATACTGGATGAAGCGCAAATATCAAGGATATTCCACTAATTTTATGGAGTATAGAAGTCAAAATTTTAACCAACTGAGAATAATAAGGAATGGAATAACAACATAAATCACCATGCATGCGGTACTTCGCATAGACATGTTATTCCAATATAATAATAATAATGGAATCAGGTCAGGTGAATATTAATCATACCAAGTCCATCTATGCACTACAGGCCACAGATGACTTTCAACATTTTATAAACATGAGGATGATGACAATGATATAAGAATTCAATAAAACAAGTTCAATAATTAATTTGTCCAGAAACTAATAACGTCCAAATTGTCAACGTGACACTACTTTGTAGAGTAAAATTCAAGAAAGATCAGAAGAATATTTCCATGAAAAATACTGGATGAAGCGCAAATATCAAGGATATTCCACTAATTTCATGGAGTATAGAAGTCAAAATTTTAACCAACTGAGAATAATAAAGAATGGAATAACAACAAAAATCACCATGAATGCGGTACTTCGCATAGACAGGTTATTCCAACAGAATAATAATAATGGAACCAGGTCAGGTGAAAATCACACCGACAAGATGTTCCAACAGAATGATAAATACAGAATAATGAAGACGGAACCAGGTCTGGTGTAAAACACGCAGACAGGATATTCCAACAGAATAATAAAGACGAAATAATAAAGACGGAATCAGGTCAGGCGTAAAGCACAGACAGGATGTTCCAACTAAAAATAAAGACATAATAATAAAGACGGAACCAGGTCCGGCGTATAGCACAGACAGGATGTTCCAACGGAATAACAAAGATAGAATAATAGAAGAATATCACCAAGTATAGGGTATTCCGCATATACAGGTTATTCCAACAGAATAATAAAGAAATAGAATAACAAAAGTTCTCTTCTTGAATACAAAAGAATAATATCCCTTACCGTAAAAGAAACTGAATATAAGAGTATGGAAGTAGCAGAATGCTTTTCTATAACTTCTCTATAATTTTCTCTCTCTCTAGAGTTTCAGTGAATTTGTAAGAAATAATGAAGGAATTAGCTTCTATTTATAGGAGAATTGAAGGGGTATTGTTAAGAAACGGACGCAACATTTATTTTTTAAAAAATCACAGACGAAACATCACAGCTTCACGGTTCCAACATATCAGTATTCATTTTCAAAGAGTTGCCCAATCAGAAAAATGAACACATGCCAATATAACAGCTCGATCTATTAGGAAGCACCCCACTTTACAAACTAATACTGCATGTTTGAAAAAGTTGGCAATAATTTCTAAGCTTTGAAAAATCCTCCCATAACCTGCCAAATTCATCCATTAATCTTACCACCACCCACCCACATGATAATACAAATATATATATAATATTAATACCACATCATTAACACTACGTTTTCTCCCTCCCATATCATACACCCACCTATAATCTCCCACACACTTTATATAATACTAAAACTCATTCTACTACTTTTCCATCAAAACCCACTAACACATATAATATATATATATACCCCATTTCTTTCAAGATATTTCTTCCCAAATCCCACCCGTGATGACCAAACTTTCTTCCACCTATAAGTCATTTTTAGCATGTGGGCCCCACCATAATATATATATATATATATATATATATATATATATATATATATATATATATATATATATATATACTGAATCATCTTTTACCGAATATTTTGAAAAATGGGTAAATGGAGGTCCAACTAATAAGCAAAATTGAGTGACTTCTCACGTAAGCCTCAATAATCAATACCGTGTGCTACTATGCAACCACACGAATTACTGTACTTTTACTATCGAGTAGTTCAACAGTATTAACGGTAAAACTTCTGCCGTTATTCTCATAAAAATATTTTTGTCGTTTTCTCAATCCGACAGTAATTCTGGTGTGGGGTCCACCAATGATTGTGCCGTCGTACGGATATTCCCTGACCAATCAAATATTATATAACAACTTGCGTATTTTTCAAAATTTATAAATACTACCCACAATTATAACATTATCTCAAATCCACACCATAATATTCAAAAAAAATTATTTTGAGAAAATTAAATATTTATTCATAAAATCTGGGGTCTCACAGCCACGCTCCTCATCCATGATACGAGACATCGTCCTGCGATCAAACATATACGACGGAAGTCCTTCGAACTAGATGGGGTATCTCAAAACTCGTTCATGAGCCTCATCCATTGCATGATTAAGTGTGGAGTATGTCTCTTCAAGCTTTGCCTTCTTTGCACGACTATCATCTTCTGCACGATCAGCTCGATGTGATTCTCTTACCCATCCTTCCTCTGCTATTTTCAGTCTTCCGGATGTTTCTTTGAGTTCCTTCTTCGGTTTCCCTATCTCCTCAGTCTTATTTTCGGTTTGACCCTTCTCATGGACCAAATCTCATTCTACATTTCCCAATCGTGAGTGAAGAGTCGAAATCTCCCTCTCCTTCTCCTCTAAAGTAGACTGCTGAACAGTTGCTCGCTCAGTCAATTCCTGAACCTCGTCTTGTAATTCCACGTTACGGTCGTATAACGTGGCATACATCTCCACATCAACGGTGTACCGTGGTAACTCCTCTTCTTCCTCTTCCTCATCAAACTCCTCCTCAGGATCCTCCTTAGGATCAGTCTCAGGCTCATGCTCCTGACCAACAACGGTGATCAATGGAGATGACTCCCTCTAAACTAAATGTTCCCTAACAACATGTATGTCTCGGGGCTCCTCCTCTATAGGTACTATAGGTAACCGGGGTTCTTCCTCCCCAGCTTGACTAGCTTCTCCAATATTCGTCATCCTGACAACAAAATTTTAAGTTTTAGTTACTAAGTTGTACTAACGAGCACATAAATTAACACATAAACACATAATGTATTTTATTATCTTCAATGAATTACCAAAAATTCATTTCTTAAAACTCGATAAGAGTTTTCCTTTACTATCTTCTTTATATAAGGCTACTACCTAAGGTTGTTCCCCCACCTAAGGTTCATAACCTACGACTCTGATACCAACTTGTAACACCCCCAAATCCAGGTACTTCGATTCCACGGGATTTGGTGTTCACTAGACAAATATCATCTATCTATCTACCCATAATAATTGCAACCATTCAATAAATAAAATTAAAATCATCCCTTTATAGGGTTACAACATCTGAATAATAATACAATCCCAGGTTAAACTAACCTTAAACATCTGTGCGGAATTATAAATAAATAAGTCTTAAACAACATCTTTAACTTAAGTCTTAAACAAATACATCATATAAAATAACAAGTCTCCATCATTTGCTAACTTTGCCCTTGCCCTTACTAGTGGAAGGTTCGTCAGCTCTTTCGTTCTTAACTGCAATGTTATTATTAAGCAATAGTGAGCACAAATGCCCACAAGTATAAAAAAGAAATAACAGTATAATAACATGTGAATAAATCAAAGACATCTGAATAAAAGCTCAACTATTGAATCAAGAGTGAATAACAAGAATCAAAAGAATTCTGAGGGTCATAAGACATTGAACTATGTCCTAGGTTAACAAGGGTTATACTTGAAACCTTTAACAGTTATAAGACTATGTACCTTCTTCTCGTACTTACGGGGATCAGCCCTTAGTACCATACTGTGCACAATATCTTAACGCTAAAGCGTAAATAATCCCCTATACAGGGTTGTTCATCTCAGTTTGACATTCGAGTCCGCACCAAAGGAAGTTTGGTTTGGATAATTCATCAAGGGTTCTGAAATTTAGAACACTCATCAACTATGGACTAGTTGAATCATTAAGGTTTCACTAGTCTAATAATGTTCAACAATAATGATATTCAATTTGAATAATAATCTCAAGAAGTATACAATAGAACAATTATTGTATAACTAAATCATACTTTGAAAAGATAATCAATCTTTAATATAACATTTGAACTTGAATAATAGTAACGATAATTTATTCAAGGTAAATAATAAACTCGAACAATAATGATAAGTAGGGTTAGGGAACTTGCCTCGTGCGTAGATTACACTTTAATTAAACTCGTTTTTTGAATTTAATCCTACATACCATTCACATTCACAATGCCAGTTAATTATACTTAACTAGTCATCATAAACTCTTTCTTTTTGTCTACTTTAATTATTGACTATACTTAATCAATTTATCACATTAACTGTCACATAATATCACTTCATAAATAATAATCTAATCATGTATTTATTAATTCAATCCACATGTAATTATGTTATTTACATGTTAAACATCTATTTTATCATCACATTATACTTCTAACATGTTTACATGTTCATTACATAAATTTACTAACACTTTGTCAGACTTAGACATTATAAAAATTTACATTTATGAAATTTCTGGAGAGTGGCGCTGCGGCGCCACTGTTGTACATGATATTCGCGCTGCGGCGCGATGGCGCTGCGGCGGACACCTGGCGCTGCGGCGCCATGTCGTTGCGACTCGAGACTTGGCGCTGCGGCGAGATGGCGCTGCGGCGCGGGACTTCAGGCGCTGGACTGGCGCCGCGACGTAACGGGCCCGAAATTGTTCTGCAATTCGCGAAAATTGTAGAACACAACCCAAAAATTCCAATTAAATTATAACTACAAGAATTTAATCATATACATATGTTATAATTCATGCATAAACATAACCCAACATTTATAACTTGATTTTAACAATTTAGAACACATAATCTGAGAATTAAATTATGTAAATTGTACTGTTCTTGATGTTCTTGAAGATTTTGAACAAAAACATATAATTTAACGCTATGGATTCGTTATAACACCGAATCCGTTCGTTTAAGGCTTAGTCTCTTCGTATCAACATACATAATCAAATAAGAGTGTAAATTTTACAAAAATATTTATGTTTGACACCTTAAAGTTACGTATAAGGCCATATGGCCAAAACCCAAACTCTGTAATTTTTTTGAAATAGCAAGTCATCAGATTACGAAACTTAGGATATGGAATCATGCAATATATATATAAAACATGTTATGCTACTCTTATTATTACATATATCCTTATAATAGCATAATTTCTCAATTACAGAAACATAACAGAGGTTTTAAAAACCAAAAACTATGAAACCCATTTTATGAAAACTAAATACGTAAAGTAGAATTTGGGAAGGAGGAGATTACCCTATAGAATATAATTAGAAGGCTTAGTTTTATCACTCTCAATTCTCTTCCACAGTATCTTAATTCTCCTTGGAAATTCTCAGACTCTCTCTGAATATTTCTTAGACTTAGGCAAAAATGAATATTTCTTAGACTTAGGCAAAAATGAATATTTCTTAGACTTAGGCAAAAAAAAACTTAATGATCAGATAACTGAGCGCAGAGTGGTCAGTTGGCCCAATCATGGGTTAACTGCACCAACTCCTCTTAGGGTCTTATTTGGCTAGCTTCAAAAGACTTAATCTCATTTAATTAAATAAAACCTTTATCATACAGTTTGAAAATGTCACACTCTTTATAGAATAAATCCCATATTTTATTTAATTTACTTTAAATAAAATATAATAATTTCTCATAGTCACATAATTAAATTTCTCATTAATAAATAATGTCAACTTATTAAATCTCTAATTAATAATTAAATTAATTAAAATACCAATATGCTTATTAAATATTTTTTTAATACAATAAGCTCACATAATCACATACTTTGACAATAATTTTTTTTACATTAATTTAATAAATGTAACACATAATTAAATTAATCTACCACAATTGCATCAAATAATTATTTAATCCAATAATTAAATCATCGAAAAATATTTATTTAATTCAATAATTATTAGAAATTAATTATAAAATCTCGTTCGCCACAGATGATACCCCGCAAATCAATCTGCAAAGGAGTACATGTCGTATTGCGCAGTATTGTCAATGAGAATGTGGATAAATGGCACGGAAAAGCTATCTTTTACGCAAGCTTTGTTCAAGTCCCGGTAGTCCACGCAAACTCGCACCTTTCCTCCAGGTTTAGGTATGGGCACGATGTTGGATATCCACTCAGGATATGTAGACACCATTATGATGCCAGCTTGAAATTGTTTCATAATTTCTTCTTTCACCTTTAAACTCCATTCAGGTTTCAATCGTCGGAGCTTTTGCTTGACTGGTTTGAATCCCTCTTTGATGGGAATGCGATGAAGGACAATGTCACTGGACAAACCCACCATATCTTTATGAGACCATGCAAACACATCCTGGAACTGGGTTAGTAGCATAACCATGTCATTCCGTTGGTTTGGGGTAAGGTCTGAACCAATCTAGATTAACTTAGGGTTTTCTAAGGTTCCGAGATTGAAAGGAGTGGTTTGATCAAGGTTGGGTTTAGGTTTGTCTTTGATCCATTCTTGAATTTCTGGAGGCACCTCAATGTCATCCGATATATCCACCAAGGCTGAATTCATCTCTACATCAAAGGTACAATCCTTGTGGAGAAGAGGCACCGTATCAGCAAGTACAGGCACATCTGAATCCAGAGTCCTGAAACAAAATATGCTTTCACTTAGTATATATAAAATATGTTGATCATACTCAGTGTTAGCATATACTGGCAAAATAAACCGCTAATACTGTACAAAAAAGTAAGCAGTTATTATATTAACAGGGTAGAAAGAGTTTCCGCCCGCTTTACCCTTTACGACCAATGCAAGGAATGATGTTCCAATTGGTAAGAGCAAATTTCGGGTGAACCACAGTGATAGAGGGATTATCATCATCTTCCCTGTCCCGAATGATAGCCATTATATCTGGGCAATCATCGTTTGGGGTGTATTTGTTGGTATGCTCATCATGAACAATGATGCATATGCCAGACATCATTCAGATGACATCTTGCTTAATTCTTCGTTCCTCTTCCTCCACTGCGGGATCTGGAATAAAGATTTCTTTCTCTTTCACTGGTACCGGCTTGGGAAATAATATTGCCATTATATTGGCTGGCACCTTTACAGGAGGTTGTGCAGACTCAGAGCTTGAAATCGAAGCTAAACGCCGCATAGTCGAAGCTAAAGGAATCTGCTGATGCTTATGAGGATTCCGGTGACTAGAGCTAGCAGAATAGCCTAGTCCAGCTGTCCAAATTTGTTGGGTTAAGCGAATATGACCCAACGACATCATTTCTTGCGTGGCTGACATTACCTCGACAGAAATTTGGGGTTCGGGCAGTGGTGTTCCAATAGCATGGTATTGGGTATTGCTTATTTCTTAAGCATGAAAACTAATTGGCTCAACATCCTTATTGGCATTGATGAGCGGCATGTCCCCATGCTGACGAATCTTCAGTTCAGCGTTGACTGTGACCAGACTATTGTTGATGATGTATTTCAACTGTTGGTGAAGAGTGGAGGGGACTGTCCCTGCCATATGAATCCATGGTTGTCCCAAGAGCAGGTTGTATCCCGAATCTATCTTGAGCACATGGAAGGATATGCAGAATGTATGAGGACCAATCTCAATTGGCAGCTCAACTACTCCGACCAAGTTACGGCAGGCTCCATCAAAAGCTTTGATGATGGTATGGCTACTCTGAATTTGATTGGGATTGATATTCATCTTCACCAAGGTAGCATATGGGCAGATATTCAGAGAGGAACCTCCATCTATTAAAACTCCCGCCACCATATATCCGAAGGACAAGACCGCAATGTGTAACGGTTTGCAATGACCGGTCTCTTCGGGCGGTATGTCATCATCAGTGAAGGATATCACATTATTGATGAAAATGTGATCAACCAGATGTTGAAACTTTTCCGTATCAACTGATGTCGGTAGATATGCTTCTTCTAAAACCTTTAACAAGACCTTCCGGTGATTCTCGGAGGTCAGGACCAAGTCCAAGATTGATATCTGTTGTGGAGCATCTTTCAAGCTTAAAACCACCTTGGTTTCGTTATGACCCATAGTGCGGAGAAAATTTTCAATCTTCTCAATGGGTACTTTCCCCTTAGACTTGATGACAGGCTTCATTACCCGTTGGGAAAGATACAGTGGATTTTCCTTTGACACTGCAGCAGTTGTATGCTAGGTGGATCCTTCACCTTCTTTATAATTCCACAGAACTGTGCGCAAGCTAACAATAGGATATTATGCTCTGCACGGTAAGTTGATTGGCTCGGGAGCGACCACTTTCAAAGGATTGTTGATTCCCTTGAGTTGAATTACTGGCATGATAAGTGATTTGTTAACCCCATCACTTTCAGTGGATATGACTGCTACTACACTCTTCCACTTAGTAGGACACGAATCCTCACTGGCCCGTAACACAGTGTCGTTATCTGCCAGACGCAGTACACCACTGTCAATTAAATTTTGAATAAGGTGGCGGAGTGCCCAACATTCTTCTGTGTTGTGACCGCGAGATTGAGAATGATATTGACATACTCCCTCAGAGTTGTATCGTCCTGAACGGGGGATGATTGGAGGTAGAAGGGAACTAATCCTTCCTTCATTGATTAACATATGAAGGATTTCCTCCATAGGTTGGCCCAAATATGTGAATTCCCTTTTGTTGGCAAAATCCCGACAGGCCTTAGCATTTGCTCTCTTCGTCACTTTGTCTTCCAGCATTTCATTTTCTGAAAGTGAAGAGGGAATATTCATGATAATAGGTAGGAGACTGGTATGCTCTTGGCTGATTAGCTGACGAGTCACTTGATGATGATAAGTCACCAGTTTCGCCATTTGCTCAATTTGTTTACAGAGAGCTTTCATCTTTCGTTCCATTGTGAATTGGAACTTGGCATAATCCCATCTGTCATCACCATCTTTGGGGGTCTGGGAGGATTTACAGCTGAAATTGGAACTTTGTCCACTGCTCCAATTGATCATGTTGACCTCTTCTTCCTTGTGTTGAGGAAGAGGGTTGTCTTGAACGTGAGGCTGATCGGGTTTGGTGACCATGATTTCCCTGTTGTCCATCAAGTCTTGAATTTTGTGTTTCAAGGCCCAACAATCCTAAGTATCATGTCCAGGTGCCCCGACATGATAAGCACATTTCTGAGCAGCATTAAAACCCCGACCATTAGGGCTGACTGGTGGAAGAAGATGCGTGATTTTCTTCTGTGTTGTTAGAAGATTGAGAATGTTCTCGAGGGTGTCCCCTAAGGGTGTGAATACTCGAGGCCGTTTGACTTCTCCACCTTTTGGTACTGGAGGGTTTGAAGATTGTGCTTGAAAGAGAGTGTAATTTCTCCTCTAGATAGACATGTTTTGATTGCCTTTTTGACCCTGTAGTATCAGGGAAACATCCTCTTCTTTCTTTTTATGGACCCTCTAGGGGTTGTTCTCATAATTTCCAGATTGGATGTGATCAGCAACAGCTTTGAGTGCAACTAGGTCTTCAATCTCTCCGAATTTCAATCCCATTTCAGCCATCTCCCCATGTTTGACCATTTCAGAAAATTGTTTGCCGATGCCGGCTAAAACTCTTTCATAGAAAGGTGCTTCTTGTATGTCTATGAAAGTCATGACCATCTCTGATTCTGTCATGGAAGGACTAACTTGGGCAGCCAGGCGTCTCCACCTCTGAGCATACTCTCTAAAAGACTCATTAGACTGTTTCTTGATCTTGGTAATTTGATACCGATCAGGAGCCATTTGAGATTGAAAGTTGTATTGGGTGAGGAAAGCGTATGCTAGCTCTTCCCAGCTATATATCTTTGAATTGTCTAATCTTGTGTACCACGAACGGGCTTCTCCAGTTAGACTATTTTGGAACAGTTGCATTATGAGTTTTTCATCCTCTGCATAAGATCCCAGTTCTCCAATAAACACCTTTAGATGTATGTAAGGATCTCCTAATCTGTCATATTTTTCAAAGTCAGGAGTCTTAAACTTTTCTGGATAATGAATATCAGGGAAAATACACAAATCAACATATGAAACACTCCCGTGTGTTCCAATTCCTTTAATAGTGCGAAGAGTCTCTTCCATTTGGAGGACTTTCTTTTTGATGTCACCAGTGTCTGGATCTCCAGTGGGATGGGCAGCATCATAAGTTTTGTTAGTCGGATCCAACTACAGTTCAGGTATTGTAACGACCTGGGTTCCTCCTTGTGTGGAGGATTCAGTATGTACGGGTATTTTCTGACCCTGTGTAGACTGGTGTAATTCTTTTAGTAGAACATCCAAATCTATAATTTATTTACTTAATCCGTTGAATTCTTTACGAGAAACTGGATTAAGTTCAGTCTGGTCGGATGACGACATGATTGACTGTAGGCCTGTTTCCTTTTTGGACTTTGAACAGGTGGTAGGTCCGATTGATTCCCTGCAAAAAACTTGCATAGTTTAGTCTTTAGGGTGGATAATAACATGCTATGCGATGTGTCCAGTTTAGGAATTTTATCTTACAAAACGGATGTCAGCTGTTTATAGCATATATGTGTACACATTTCTTCATATTTCTTATTACATGGAGATATATATGGAAGATAATTACAAGTAATTGTACTTTACAAGTAATTTGAAATGAGAGCATGAAGATACTTTCCTCTGTTTTGGGTTTATCAAAGGCTGACCTATCTTAGGTTACTCTCGCGGCTTTTTGGCATGAAGGTTCCTAAATCATCGCAATCTACTTGACAGAAAGTTAATCCGGTCTTTCAACTGGAGCGAATTTGGGTGGTGGCTTCCCTGAGCCTCGAAGAATTAGTCTTCTAACGAGTCCAGTAATCAAACACCAACGGGATAGCCTCTTGGTGGAGGGACCACACAACATACATTCACATACATCGTGTCTCACCGTATGACATGATGACATGTGCGAAGCACTAATATCACAAGCAGATATGGTGCAAAGCATTAACATCACATGCAGTTTATAGTGCGAAGCACTAATATCACAGGTAGTTTATAGTGTGAAGCACTAAGTAAGGAAATGCATTCGTACACATTCATTACAAAATGTAAATGCAATATCCACACACAAGCAGATAACAATTCTGAAAAAATTGTAATAGCAGCTTAAGTCTTCTTACTGGAGTCCCCAGCTGAGTCGCCACCTGTCGACGTCGGGATTTTTTAATTGTCCCTTTCCGTTACTTGTCCTTTGGTGTTCTCATTTTAGGTGAGATTTGTTTGAAAAAATAAGTGAAAAAGGTCTGACATGTATAATGTCGACGATGGACTGTTAAGAGTCGCCAGTTGGTTTTTTAAATGGTTGTACCAACACAACCGAGAAAAGGTTTGCACATTGACCCAGTGATGTGACACTGCTAAACGGGTCGGTGAAACCGAGATTCATTAGGGTCCGGGGACTTGGTTATGCGGAGGGAAGGTGTTAGGCACCCCCCGACATCCGTGTTACCACGGTGACCGCCTCTTTTTAATAAACTACTATCTGAATGTGTGTGTGTGTGGGTCAATGTGCTGTTATTTAGAAGTAGTGCGAGGCCTCGTTCGCACCTATATACACAGGGTTTGAATTTTATGTAAAAATTCAATTTTAAGCAAGATATGGCAGTGATGTTTTATAAAAGAGGTTTTTTCAAACCCTGATGCTCAATAGTAATTGAGACCTTTTACAATCCCATTTTATTCCATATTCGGCTGGATTAATTTTATTTGACAGATGCGAGGCATCCGTACGAAAATAATGTATAAAAAGGTGCTGAATTCCTCGTGGGTATGTAAACCATCTGAGAAAATCCAGACATCGCAGAATAATTTACAAGCTGCTCACAGCTGAAAATGTCCATCTCGGGAACCGAATCTAGATCCAATGGGATGATTGTGTGATCACATGATTCCTAGGCGAACAGAATACTGCAATTTATATGAAAGCAATAAGCAGATATATATATAAAAGCTGTAAATATATATATATATATATATATATATATATATATATATATATATATATATATATATATATATATATATATATATACAGACATGATCACCAACCACGAAGTACCTCCATGGGGGATCAGAAATGTAAATAAAGCTGTAAAAGCTATCAACCGCCACGGAGGAAACTCCTAGCGAGACGAAATGTATAGAAAGCAGTAAAAAATGGTCAACCACCACGAAGTAAACTCTAGGTGGGACGAAATATAAATATATATATATATATATATATATATATATATATATATATATATATATATAGCATGTAAATGCACCGGATATAAAATCCAGGCTCATCGGACAAAGTCCAACAACAATAAATATATATAAGTATATATATATATATATATATATATATATATATATATATATATATATAGCAGTAAACGCACCGGATATGAAATCCAAACGCACCAGACATAAGTCTAGGCTCATCGAACAGAGTTCGACACGCAGTTCATATATATAAGTGTATATATATACAAAAGCAATTAAACGCTCCAGACCGAAGTCTAGGCTCAATCGAGGCATAACTCGATAATGTTAGTCCATATATATATATATATATATATATATATATATATATATATATATATATATATATATATGTATATACAAACTAAAAATAAACCACGAACCAAAGTCCGGGCAAAATGTGCAACACGACTCTCAACTTGTAGAAGGGTGTGTGCAAAGATGAAGAGAAAAACTTTAAAGTGTGAAAGAAGGCTTACAGTGAGCTACAAAAGAAGACTTCAATATCTTTAAAGTGTGTAAACACTGACTTTTGTAGGTACAAAATAAGCTATATATGAACTCACAAGTGTTTAAAATGGGAAAGCACTCAGTCTGGGGTGAGTACAGAGCAAATTGGGCAGGGCTTCCTCGCCATTTTCTCTTACGAAATGGCCACCCCAAGCCCTCTATTTATAGAGGGTGGAGCCGCAGGTGTATCTGCGGCTGAGCAGCAGGTGTACCAGAGGCAACTCGGGTGGGCCCGAGTTTTTCGGCTCGGGTCGTCTCGAAGTACGTGCACTCAGGCACTGTAATGTCCACTCGAACTTTCAGAAGTGCAATTCGGGCATCCGTTTGAGGTATACAGGACCTATTTCGGATCGCCGTTGTTGAGAGTTATACGATGGCATGGGATTAGAGTTTGTGCGAAGTCATTGAAGATGGGACGGTGCCCTCTGGCCTTCAAGCTTCAACTTTCATCCGTTACCCCGCACAATAGTCACTCGAGATTGTTTAGTCTTGTGGGACATTGTTGCGTAGATATGTTGAGGCGACGTGGCATGACATCGTGTTGGTCAGATGACGATGTTGCCCCTCACTGGTGTTATCGCCGGATTGGGCTGATAAAGCAGACATTGCTCAACTTCGCTGAGATTGGACTGCTGCAATTTATTGAAGGTCCTCATTGTCATCTTTGAGGTGTGTCTGTCTTCTCGATGTTATTGCTGAGCTGGTACAATGGATCTCGTTGTGAGCGCCGAGATTGAAGCTGGTTGCATTTGTAACAAGCATTTTCGGGGTTATCGCCGAAATTGCCTTCCTTGGGGTTATCACCAAGGTTGGTGGCTATTCCCATGGTTGGGACTGAGACTGGATACCTCGGGGTTATCTCCGAGATTAATCGGTCTTCTCCGGTGTGTTCTGGTATTGTATCTACATGCCTCAGGGTTATCTCCGAGATTGGAATTGTTACTCCCAGATTACGATCCGGGGTTGATACTGAACTTCCGGTAGTATCCGGCATGGATATGGATTGTAAGACCCCGAATTTTATGAAATAAAAGTATTCAATTTTTCTTATAATTACTATTCAGTAAATGGTTAAATTGATAAATGTTAAAGTTAAGGGTGATATATGAATTTTTTTCGAAATACACAAGTGGTTATAAAATATTCATTGTTGTCGGGGAATATTCGTTTGATCGTGGAATATTCTTACTGTCGGGGAATATTCATACGACGGCGTAGCCTTTTGTGGGTCCCATAACGGAAAGCGATTGGATGAAGAAAACGACAAGAGTAAGTTGTTTATAAATAACGGCGTAGTTGTTACCGTTAACACTGTTGGAATACCCGGTGGTTAAAACACAGTAATACGCATTGTTACACAGTAGCACACGGTGTTGCACCAATTATTAATTTTTACGTAAGAAGGCATTACTCAATAATTGTTACAGTAATTACTGTTCAGTATTTTATTTTATTGATTCAATAATTGCTGCGTTAATATTTTATATTACTATTGTTTTAATAATTGTCACTACACAGTATTTTCTATTATCGGAGCAATAATTCATATTATCTGAATAATATTATTAGATAACGTTATTGGCAATGTCTAGAAAGTTCTGTCTAAGGAGAGGTTTGGTCACCTAATTACGCGCCAATAAGGAGAAATTCTTATTGGAAAGCCCCCTCTTTCCTGGGAACTGCCTGTTAGTCAGTAATGTAATTCTGTAATATTATTTGTGAATAATTAATTATTGATTTATATGATGAGAAAAATATTAATTTTATGTGGATATAGATGGAGAAAAATTTTAATGTGACAATTGTTGAAAATTAATATTTTATTTTTTCTGATAAAATAATTCATTTAAATATATTATTTTAATAATATATTAATGGTGATATTTTTACAATGAATGTGAGATATATGAATAAATGAGGAGGAAGAGTATTTTTGTTGGATTAAATGTTTAACACATGTTTTGTGTGTTGGTGGACACAATTCTTGACCGAAAATTTATTATAGACTGTAAAATCGTCCGTTTGTGGATTTCGGTCAATTTTTGTTTGGAATTTGAAAAAACTTTCTTCTGTAAAGTTGTAGAGAATTGAATTTCCTATAAAAAATCGCGAGATTCGAATTTTCTAATAAAATGGCTATTTATTATGAATTATTGAAGTTCCGAAATAATTAATTTTTGGAAGTTTTATTTATTTTTATTAACAAAAACATTTTTTACACTTTGGTGGGCCCCACTTGCACAAGTTGATGGCTGAATCCAGATTTTCAAAGGTGGGCTAAGGAAAATTTATAATTATATTATTATTTTATTAAATTTTCTACTTTGGTGTTCTAAGCAATTTCTTATAAATAGGGTGCTTAGGTTAGAATTGAAAACCACACCAGAAATAAGTTTTCTCTCTTTCTCTCTCTAGATTATTGAGTATATTTTGTGAGTATTTAGATACTTGGTGAGTTGCTATTCATCAGTGCAAGTTTCCTTCAATATTATATCCGATATCCGGTCAGAAGTGCTGCTCTTTTGAGGTACGGGATTGTAAGGGATTGTAAGGGATAGTAAGGGATGTTATTTTATTCGAAAATGATATTATTTCTTCATATCATTATGCCGAAATATTGGTTAGAAATTTTATCAAATTTAGAACTTTTTCATGTCGGGGTTACTATTCATGAATTACTATTCATGAGTTACTATTCACGAGTTACTATTCATGAGTTACTATTCACGAGTTACTATTCACGGGTACTATTCACTACAAAAATTGGTTTCTTTTTCTAACCAAATTATAGTTGATTTATGAATATTACTCTGGAGATTAAAACTATGTATTGATTATATTGATTTTATTATCATATATACATTTTTATAACCCTAGTGATGATATTTCTCTTTGACTTGAGTGTAAAGATGGGTAAATTTTTGGTACGATCATGACTATGGGTTCTCTTTGGCCAGTAGTGCAAAGTTGAATTGTTGACTAGTATGATCATGACCATTGAATTTATAATTGAATATCTTTAGCTTAAGTGCAAAGGTGAAATGATCAACATGATTATAATTATTGTTTATATAAATTCTGAAATGATTATATATTTCTTTGAGATATGAATATCTTTGGCTCATAGTACCAAGATGATTTATTGATGAATATATTTGGCCCGTAGTGCAAAGTTGAATTATTGATGAATATCTTTGGCATGTAGTGCAAAGATGAACTGTTGATTAATATCTTTGGCCCATAATGCAACGATGAATTTATTGGTATGATTATGAATAGGAACTGTGATTTGGTATAACCATGATCTTTGATATTTCAGGTAAAGACAGGTGATAAAAATTATCTTCGTCCTGGATGAGAAAATGAATTTACAACTACAATTATGATTATGAGTTATTCACATGATTGTGGACATGAATTGTTGATTGATGTTACATTATAAAATATTGTTGGTAGATTTTTAACATGGAGAAGATAATAGACTTTATAGTCTATTTGACTCTTCTAATAGATTGCTCGTTCCGCTACAACTATGGTTGAAATTTTTTATCTACCATATGTTCTAAATCTCTGATTTAATTCTGTTGAAGGCTATTGATAATTTATTTATCTTTAGTCATAATATTTTTTATTGGGCTAGTTGTGCTCACCCTTCTGTTTCACAATTCCTTTCAGGTAATAAGAGTGTAGCTGGGTCGACCGGGGGTAACAGGGGAATAGAACGGTTCTCATCATTTAGTAGTTATATTTGGTGAATCATCTAGGGTGAAGCAAACCCAACGTTAGAAGGGTGTTTTGCCACTATCATACAAGATGTCTAACGACACACAACCTTGTGTCATCATAAGACAGTGATGTACTCATCCACTTGCTGAGTATATTTACAAGCATTACCTATATAATCTTGGTGTTTGTTTGAAGTATAATTCTCAATTAGAGACAGTGGAGATAATGATATGTCAAGAGAAGACTCACCATTGAGAAGAATATGATAGTAATCTTCTCATTTTTCTTTGGGGTCTATTGGGTCAACCAAGGATAATTATGTGGTCATATGATATCTATCATAATCTAAAAGCATGACCTCCCATGTACGAAGGTTTCCTTGAGCACTTTCTAAAGATTCTAATTTCTAAAATAGTTTTTGACTATACCTTTATGTAAGGTGTCATTGTGACGTTCTATCCAAGGTTGGGACATGAGTCACAGTTGGTATATATTTGTATCCAAACTCACATCATATGTGTTGTTGTATTTTGCACGACAATTGTTGTAATAAAATTGTAGTTGTTATCTGTACCATGTATTTGGCGACTCAAAATAGGTTGGGTGGAATGGACCTATTTTGGGGGCGTCACATAGATCGTCTTTCAGGGTTCCCTCTTAAAAGACGAATCTGCTCTCCTGCAATGTTAGTGACATGTGTAAAGAAAATTTCGAGTGTCTACATATACTTATATATATATATATATATATATATATATATATATATATATATATACGGACTAACATTATCGAGTTATGCCTCGATTGAGCCTAGACTTATGTCTGGAGCGTTTAAATGCTTTCGTATATATATATATATATATATATATATATATATATATTATATATATACTTATATATATAAACTGTGTGTCGAACTTTGTTCGATGAGCCTGGATTTTATATCCGGTGCGTTTACATGTTTATATATATATATATATATATATATATATATATATATATATATATATATATATATATATATTTCGTCCCGCCTAGAGTTTCCTCTGTGGCGGTTGATCGCTTTACAGCTTTATTTATATTTTTGATCCCTATATGCTATATATATATATATATATTTATATATTTATATATATATATATATATATATACACCTGCTTATTGCGTTTATATCAATTTCTTGATCATGTGAGCCTATGAATCATGTGATCACAGATTCAGTCCATTAAATCTAGATTCGGTTCCCGTGATGGATCTTTTCAGATGTAAGCAGCTTGTAAACTTCTTCATGGTGTTGGGATTTCCTTCGATGGTTTCCATACCCATGAGAACTTCGGCACTGCTTTGTACATTATTTTCTCGAAGATGCTTCGCATCTCAAAAATAAAAAGCACTCAAGCCGAACATTTAATAAAATAGAAGTATCAAAGGTCTCAATTACTATTGAGCACAAGGTTTGAAAAACTTCTTTTTAAAAAACATGTAACGCCCCCGAATCCAGGTACTAGAAACCCGAATTCAGTGCTTTACGATACCATTTGTATGAGCGGAAGTATTACTAATAATAATAACAATAATATAAATTTCAAACTTAACTTACATTAATCAGAGTCTAATCCCAAGTACGCAACCTTTACTACATTCTTTGCATGATATATAATACATATCATAACTTAGTACAGTCTAACTATTACAAAAGATACAAAGAAACAAATTCGGTTTGTTTTCCTTTACCTGATCTTGGCCGATCCCTTCTAGCTATTCACACTTAGCTGAAAATATTTAAATTAAGCAAGGATGAGCATTTGAGTGCCCAGCAAGTATTATATATATATATAGGCTGAAAGAATTTAAATGTTTTCTTTATAATACCCTTCTACGGCAATTCAAAAGTTGTGAAGTAATTCTGTACCAATAATAATAACATAACAACCCACTTTCAAATTTTAGAAATTACGTATTGACTATATATAGGGTTATACTGACATACTATGAACATTATTTTCTTTTTCGAAAGGGTTAAACAAAAATTTATCTGTAAACCGTCATAACTTACGGGCCTGAGGGTGTACAGTCCATAGACCCTGTATTGATCAATACTACATTGCTAGAACGATATCATCGTTCATCCTTTGTCCGCCGTAGCGCATAAAAATTTTTCCATGTTCGGGATGTTCATACTTGTCAGGGTTCCAAACAAAAGGTTTTATCTTATCCAACAATAATCTATAATTCAGCATATATGTATATCAAAGGTGTATCAACATGTGATTAAATACAACGATTATCCAAGTGGGGACACTTGTATAATCATTTATAGAAATTAACGAACAGAATATATATATCTGAATTACCATATACTAACATGTTGATAAACAATGTGCGTATATAATATAGGTTTAACAATCTGTACAGTAATAGTATAATTCTAAAATATTCTTACACTTGTCCAATTGCATAAAGAAAATGCAAAGGTAGGATACTTGTCTGGTCTGCTGCTTACAATACGCAGCTTAGTTTTATCTTTTATACCGAAACCTATCATTAATAAGATCATTTTATCGATTAGAATCACATATCATAACAAACAGTACTGCTAATTGTAATCAGCACATAACCTAATCACATTGTCATGCATGTTTCACAGTCATAGAATCATAAACAAACCTTTATACAGTCAAAATATCTAAGTTCAGATCAATTTCTGAAACATGTCAGTCTACCGACGACTTTATCGGGTAATTATCGAGTCTAAGACTCTATCCCATATCTCAATATCTACCAGTATCAGTCATATTATTTTTAAATGACTTATAATATTTTTTAAATAATTATTACCATTTATCACTATTTTTGAAATATCAGAATCATTATTAAATGATTTAAATACTAATCAATTCTATTATCATTAATATTTAATCAATACTAAACTATTAATGAAACCATTGCCAAAATATTAAAGTTATGTATAATAACTCAAAATATTCATAACGTATTTATATTACCCTTAAATAATTTTTAAAATATTTAAAATCATTATTAAATAATTACCATTAATATTTAAATATTAATGTACCATTATCCAAATATTAAAAGTCATTAATTATAACTTAAAATATTTTTAATTCATTTATATCTCTTTTTAAATGATTTTTAAATTAATAAAACCATTTTTAAACTATTTATTTAATATAAATATAAATATAAAATAAATTTAATATCATTAATCTTAAATTAATATCATTAATATTGAATTATTAATGAAATTATTCATTAAATATTAAAAGTTACCTTTTATAACTTAAAATATCATTAAACACTTTATTTTAATTTAAAATGATTTTTATAATAATAAAATCATTTTTAAACTAAATTATTTAAGATAATCATTAAGTAAATCTAATATCATTAATTTTAAATTATTACAAATTTTCATGACAAAATATCAAAAGTTATATATTATAACTTAAAATATTTTTAAAATCATATAAATTATTTTTATATAATTTTTAAATCATTAATTCTATTTTTCGTAAATTATTTAATACAGTGATTAAATAACTAAAATATCATTAATATTAATTAGTTAATAAAATTTATCACAAAATATTAAAAGTTATCAAAAATAACTCAAAAATATTTTTAAACACTTTATTCATATTTAAAATGATTTTTATATAATTAAAATCATTTTTTTCTAATTTATTTAATACACTAATTAAATAAATTAAATATCATTAATATTCAAATAATTACAAATATTAATGAAAAATATCCCAAATAATTAAAAGTTATTTTTCATAATTTAAAATAATTTTTAAAACTAATTTTGTAATTTTTATAATTTATTTTCTATTTTTAATCAATTTCTGGAAATTCATAAATTAAATTAATTAAAAACCGCCGCTAAAGGCTTTTGGCGACAGTAACCGTCGCTGTTGGTGTTCTTGAGCTCAAGAACACAGACAGCTTCGGTTACCAACATACCACGTTTGACCGGCTATAAATTCATTTCTAGATCGCTTCTGTTCAAACTAAAACTTAGAACATGTAGTGTTTATGTAACTCTACAAGTTTCATATCTTATTTTAAGCAAATAACAACATAACAAATCGATCTATGCCAGGAAAGTAGCTGTCAGATAGTTTCTGGGTTTTCCCAGAAACCCAGGTGTCGACTGAGCACTTTCATGCTCAAATTAATAGTAGTTCTGATCATGGTTCATGCGATTTGAAGGTTTAAATCTGTAGTACTCGTGTCAAGGAACAACACTACAACAACAGATAAGCTTAACATTAACAGATTTACAAGATCTAACTCGGTCAAACCCTGTCAGAAATAAGGCCAACAATTTTCTGGAAATTTCCCAGAAACAGAAATCGTGATCGAGGAACTAGGTTTGACCACATGCTACGTTCGATTTATTGAAGCATTAAGACATTTAGAGGCACTTAGCTATAGTCCAGATAACAGCCTACAACATTAATACAATAAAAACATCAAACAATCATTAAATCTGTCAGATCAAAGCCGTTCAACATGCTGTCAGACGCTAAAAATTTTCTAGGTTTACCCAGATTTCTTCCCGGTCATGGTCGGTCAACGACCTTTGACCATCAATATCTTTTGATCTAGACATCCAATGGCAGTGAATCCAATTTCAGATTAAAGATCTCATACAAGGCTACAAATGTAAACACTTAAACAACAAAAACAATAAACACACAACGATCTGCAACCCCTGACATTTGATGTCAGACAATAGAAAACCAGTTTCCCAGATTTTTGAAAAAATCTGATTTCGAGCATTAGATGTTATGGATATAGTAAACAACAACCCAGATCATCATTTAACACTTTAATCAACATGTTTAAACATAAAAATCACAAATTTATTATAGCATACAAGATCAAATCTTGATTTAGGTTTTTATACCTTTAAGAACCAAATGTTGATCTATAGTTTCTGATTTGTTGTTGATGATCGTGGGGCTGAATTTTGGGACTGACCTACTACATAATTTCGAAGCTTTTAGAGAGAGAGGGTCTAGGATGAGCTTGGTGAATAATTGAGCCAAAAATACAACATTTTCTCTCTCTAATCTTTATATATATTAAGTAGATTCATGTATGGTTGCTAGGTGGCTGATGTGTTGTCATTTATGTGTCACAAGGAGTTGGTGTAGTTGGTCACCAACTCAAAATATGGTAAGATTCTCAAGCAACCAAGTAAAGAATGCAATAAGGGCAATAATGTCATTTGTTAATTGATTTAAATGGAAAAATTGAATCTTGACAATTCTTTAGGATTTGACCCTTAGGGTTTGACCCTAAGATTTAACATATAACACAAATGAGATTTGGCAACTAGGGCTTATAAAAGTAAACTAAAATTTTAGTTTATAAAATTTATAAATTAGGGTTTTAAAATAATTAGGGTTTCTTAACTAAATAAAAGGTTTTAATTTACTTATCACCTTGCTAATTAGGATTTTAAAAAAAATACTAATTAACATTATATTGCCCAAATTAGCGCTTAGGGTTTACAATTATAAATTAGGGTTACTAATTTAGAAATTAGGGTTTATAATATAGAAAAATAATAAGGATTTTGAATAATTACGATTCTCCCTAATTAGGGTTAATACATATAACACCGATCATAAATCACATTATCGTGATTACATAACGGCTTAACAAATTCTCAAAGTCGTGAATGACTTTCGCATTAGGGTTTCAAATCAATTAGGGTTTAACAGTTTGAAACTACGATTTTTATTTTAAATTATGGTTTCTAAATATTAAATAGGGTTTAATAACAAAATTATATAATGCTTAACATATATCATATAACACAGTCTTGAACTCACAGCTGAGTTTCAAATTAGGGTTTTATCAAGTCATAAGGGAATTGATTTCCAGATTAACCTTACAAGCATAACATACATATTTATAGCACTGAATGATCAACAATATAATTAATATTATTATGTTATCATCATTCCTTATTCCAGAACCAGAAATAGAGTTTATCAAAATATTATTAGGGTTTGATCGTAATATAATAAAATTGTCCCGCACATTAATATTACACACATAACCATACATATCTATAATACTGACAAATAATAATATAATATTATTATTTTCATTCCTTGATCAAAACCCAGAATTAGGGTTTGGATTCCATATCTGATTTATCTTTCACATATAACTTTATTAATTAAGTTAAATAATTAACTTAACTATTCTGAAATAATTTCGTATAATAAAATAAGTATTATAAAAATTCTAATAATTATTACATATATTAATTAAATAATATATATGTGACGCCCCCAAAATAGGTATACAACACCCATTCTAAGTCGTCAATAACATGGTACAGAAACAACTACAACTTTATTAATACAACATAAAAACTGTGAGTGTAAATACAAATATTGTCATCTAGACAATATCCACACTCAAATAAGTCCTCATTGCAATTATTGGTACAATATTTTACAAAAAAAAAATGGTGAGGACTACTAAAACAACTTCCTAGAACCTTCATTCCATACCCCGACTAGTACTTGCTACATTCTCGCCTCCTGAGAAGAAAATGGAACAACAAGGAAAAGGGTGAGCTCAACTAGCCCAGTAAAGAATATTATGACTAAGATAATATACAACAAATTATCGTTAGTCTTCAACAGGAAAAAAAATTTAATAGAATACAATAGACAACAAGTTTTAAATCAATATTCGCAGCGGAAAATCATAATTCATAGAAAAGTTACGTAGAGAATGAAATCTACGATTATCTATGAATTTAAAAGCCCATCATCAACATTTTATCCCTGTAATATCAATCAATAAATATCTTGAATCAAATAGTCATCTTTGCACTACAGGCCAAAGATATTCATCAGTTGGTCATGTTCACCTCAACACCTGTTCATCTTTGCACTACGGGCCAAAGATATTCATCAGAAACCATTAATCTTTGCACTACAGGCCAAAGATATTCATTTATATCATCATTTAGGACTGAGGATGATGAAAAATATTTTTAAGGAAACGAATCCAGTGAAACAAAATAATAAATATTAAGGATTCGTATTTCGATTTATCCATGTCCAAAAATACCTTTTAAATAATCATAGTGAAGTAAAATTCAAGAATGATCAAAACATGGATACAATCAAAGCTATTATCCAGAATAGATATTTGGACAAAAAGAAGAAAATTTCATTTTTCTGTGAATAGTAACTCATGAATAGTAACTCGTGAATAGTAACTCATGAATAGTAACTCGTGAATAGTAATCCCGACATGAAAAGTTCTAAATTTGATAAAAAGTTCAGATCAATACTTCGCCATAATGATATTGAAGAAAATAATATCATTTAAGAAGAAATAACATCCCTTACCTCAAAAGGATAGTACTTCTGCCTGGATATAGTGCTGATAGAACTTGCACCGTATAGAAATACTCAAAGTACTAAAATACTCACAAGAATACGCTCAATATATCGAGAGAGAAAGAGAGAGAAATCTGAAGTTTCTGGTGTGATTTTTAATTCTAACCTAAGCACCCTATTTATAGGAAAATGCTTAGAACACCAAAGTAGAAAATTTAATAAATTAATAATATTATTTTTTCAAATTTCTTACACCCACTAATTTGGTCCAAGACATCAGCCACCATGTGACAAAACATTAAAAACGTTTTTCTTAATTTAAATAATTAAAACTTCCAAAATCAATTATTTCGGAACTACGGAACTTTAATAATTCATAATAAATAGCCCTTTTATCCGAAAATTTAAATCTCGCGAGTTTTTATAGGAAATTCAATTCTGTACAACTTTGCAGAAGGAAGTTTTTCCAAATTCCAAACAAAAACTGACCGAAATCTACAAACGGGTGATTTTACAAGCTATAATCAAATTTCAGTCAAGAAATGGGGTCCACCGACACACAAAACATGTGTTAAACAACTTTTGCAACAAAAATACTCTTCCTCCTCATATACTCATATATCCCACATTCATTGTAAAAAAATATCACCATTAATATATTATTAAAATAATATATTTAATTGAATTATTTTATCAGAAAAGATAAAATATTAATTTTCAACAATTGTCACATTTAAAAATTTTCTCCATCTATATCCACATAAAATCAATATTTTTCTCATCATATAAATCAATAATTAATTATTCACAAATAATATTACAGAATCACAGTACTGGCAACCAGGCCGTTCCCAGGAAAGAGGGGGCTTTCCAATAAGGATATCTTCTTACTGGCGCGCAATTAGATATCCAAACCTCTCCTTAGACAGAACTTTCTAGACATTACCAATAATGTTATCTAATAATATTATTCAGATAATATGAATTATTGCTTCGATAATAGAAAATACTGTGTAGTGACAATTATTAAAACAACTGTAATATAAAATATCAACGCAGCAATTATTGAATCAATAAAATACAATATTGAACAGTAATTACTGTAACAATTATTGAGTAGTGCCTTCTTACGTAAGAATCAATAATTGGTGCAATACCGTGTGCTACTATGCAACAACGCGTATTACCGTGTTTTAACCTCCGGATATTCCAACAGTATTAACGGTAACAACTACGCCGTTATTTATAAACAACTTGTTTTTGTCGTTTTCTTCATCCAATCACTTTCTGTTATGGGGCCCACACAAGGCTGCGCCGTCGTACGAATATTCCCCGACAACAAGAATATTCCACGACCAAACAAATATTCCCCGACAACAATGAATATTTTAGGACCACTTGCTTATTTGAAATATTTGCGCATTTTACCCATAACTAACCACATTAATCAAATCAACCCTTACTATTTCAGAATAATAAATAGAGGAAATTAAATTTCATTTATTAATAATTTGGGGTCTTACAACCTCCCCTCCTTATGAAATTTCGTCCCCGAAATTGACATACGTACCTGGTGTTTCGAAAAGATGAGGATACCTCGCTTTCATTTCCGTTTCCAACTCCCAGGTCATTTCCTCAATAGCATGGTTTCTCCACAAAACTTTAACTTGTGGTATGACCTTCGTGCGTAGGACATGCTCCTTCCTATCCAGAATCTTGACAGGTACCTCCTCGTACGTTAAGTCTTCGGCTATCTCGTCCGGTTCTAACTCAATAACGTGGTTCGGGTCTTTCACATATTTACGAAGCACAGATATATGAAAAACATTATGAACACGAGACATACTTGGAGGTAACGCGAGTCTATAGGCCACATTTCCTACTCGGTCAAGAATCTGAAATGGACCAATAAATCGTGGATTGAGCTTTCCTCTCTTCCCAAATCTTGTAACTCCTTTCCATGGAGCTACACGTAATAATACATGATCCCCAATGTCAAATTTCACGTCCTTTCGATGAAGATCCACATAACTCTTTTGTCGATCCTGTGCCGTTTGTATACGTTGTCGAATCGTTTGGATCTTCTCTGTAGTCATTCGTACCAACTCTGGTCCCAACAACGTTGCTTCTCCCACCTCATCCCAACATACTGGAGAGCGACACTTTCGTCCATACAATGCTTCAAAGGGAGCCACACCTATACTTGCCTGATAACTGTTGTTGTAGGAGAATTCCACCAATGGTAGGTACTTATCCCAACTTTCTTTGAAATCTAGGACACAAAATCTTAATAGGTCTTCAAAAGTTTGAATAGTCCTCTCTGATTGCCCGTCCATTTGAGGATGGTATGCCGAACTGAACCGTAAATCCGTGCCCATAGCTTTTTGCAAGCTAACCCAAAATCTTGAAGTGAATCTTGGGTCACGATCCGAAACTATGGATACTGGCATGCCATGCAACCTTACAATCTCATTCACGTACATATTAGCAAGACGTTTAAGGGAATAAGTATCTCGTATCGACAAGAAATCAGTAGACTTGGTTAATCTATCAACTATAACCCAAATAGCATTTATGCCTTGACAAACCGTGGGAAGACCCGTAACGAAATCCATGGTAATGTGTTCCCACTTCCATTTCAGAATCTCAAGTGGTTGTAATGGACCCTTTGGTACTTGATGCTCCGCCTTTACACGTTGACAAGTTAAACACCTCAAGATAAACTTTGCAATCTCTCTCTTCATATTGTTCCACCAAAATATATGTCGAAGATCACGATACATTTTAGTACTTCCAGAATTTGGTTTGCAAATGGTGTATTGTGTGCCTCCATCATGATCTTGTACTTCAAATCAGAATCGTTAGGAACACAAAGTCTGGAGTGGACTCAAAGTATTACATCTTCATCGATTCTTGCTTATAGAATAGCACCTTCTTGCACTTTCTTCTTCATACGCATCAGCTCCGGGTCTGTAGCTTGAGCAACTTTAACTTTATCGATTAAAGTTGGTTCTACGCGTATACTTGACATCATCGCACTCGTTCCTGCATATGATCTTCTACTCAACGCGTCAGCTACCACGTTTGCTTTTCCAGGATGGTATTGAATAGTGTGGTAGTAATCTTTCAACAGCTCGAGCCAACGTCGTTGTCGCATGTTGAGTTATTTTTGAGTGAAGAAATATTTGAGGCTTTTATGGTCTGAATATATCTCCACCTTCTCCCCATATAGATAGTGCCTCCAGATCTTTAGCGCGAAAACGACTGCTGCCAACTCTAGATCATGAGTAGGATAATTCCTCTCATATTCTTTAAGTTGTCGCGAGGCATAGGCTATGACTTTCCCACGTTGCATGAGAACACATCCTAACCCTTTGCCTGAAGCATCGCTGTAGATAACAAATCCATCCGAACCAGATGGTATTGTCAGAACAGGTGCCGAAATGAGTCTCCTCTTAAGCTCTTGGAAACTTTTCTCGCATTCTTCGCTCCATACGAATTTGATATCCTTTCGAGTCAGCTGAGTTAACGGGGTAGCAATTCGAGAAAACCCTTCTACGAATCTCCGATAATAACCAGCTAAGCCTAGAAAGCTACGTACATCGGTCACCGTCTTCGGTTGCTCCCAGCTTTGTATTGCTTCAATCTTCGTCGGGTCCACAGATACTCTATGTTTCGACACCACGTGCCCTAGGAATGCTACTTCCTCAAGCCAGAACTCGCATTTCTTCAACTTAGCATATAACTTGTTTTCACGCAGCCTTTGGAGTACCAGCTTCAAATGGTGCTCATGATCTTCTCGGCTTTTGGAATATATGAGGATGTCATCAATAAAGACAACAACGAACTGATCTAAATAATCCTTGAATACTCGGTTCATCATATCCATGAAAGCCGTAGGAGCATTAGTCAATCCAAAAGACATGACTAAGAATTCATAATGCCCGTACCGAGTTCTAAAGGCAGTCTTTGGAATATCCTCAGTTTTAACCTTCAGCTGATGATATCCAGAACGAAGATCGATTTTTGAAAAGAATTGTGCTCCTTGTAACTGGTCAAACAGGTCATCAATACGAGGTAGCGGATACCTATTCTTGATGGTGACATGGTTTAATTCCCGGTAATCGATACAAAGTCGCATACTCCCGTCTTTCTTCTTTACAAATAAAACAGGAGCACCCCAAGGAGATGTACTAGGACGAATGAAACCGATGTCCAAGAAATCTTGTAGTTGGAC
This sequence comes from Panax notoginseng, assembly GCA_016801055.1. Classification (NCBI taxonomy): domain Eukaryota; kingdom Viridiplantae; phylum Streptophyta; class Magnoliopsida; order Apiales; family Araliaceae; genus Panax; species Panax notoginseng. The sequence goes on from CM029016.1 coordinate 57,355,216, forward strand.
TTTTAACTCCTGAAGTTCAATAGGAGCCATTCGATATGGGGTTTTAGAAATGGGCTTTGTACCAGGTTCAAGATCAATAAAGAATTCAACTTCACGTTCTGGGGGTAGACCGGGAAGTTCTTCAGGAAATACGTCAGGAAAGTTATTAACAACAGGAATATTATTCAAATTTGACGTGTCTTTATTTAAATCCATAACTTGGGCTAAGAAAGCTTGACATCCGTTTTTCAATAAACGAATGGCTTTATGACTTGATATGACAGTGATTGATTTTAATGGCTCTGTTGCTTGAATTCGAACAACAGGTTGATTAGGAATATGAAAACTAATCACCTTACGAAAACAATCAATTTTGGCATATTGAGTAGTTAACCAATCAATTCCTAAAATCACGTCAAATGCAAGTATCTTTAAAGAGATAAGGTCAACAGGTAAGGTGATGGTACCAACTTGGATCAAACAAGATTTATAAACAGTGGATGTGATGAAAGTTTTCCGTAACGGAGTCTCCACAGATAAATCAAGGTCTAATTTCTCCGGAGTCAAGTTTAAACGTTGAGCACAAGTAGGAAAAATAAATGAATGGGTAGCACCGGTATCTAGTAAGGTATAAACTTCACATGAATTTATAATTAGCTTACCCGTGATCACCTCGTTTGGGTTCCTCGCATGTTGACCAGTCACGACAAACGCTCTTCCAGGAACCGTTGACTTTGACTTTTCTGGGACAGCCTTTTGAGTCACCGTCCCCGCTGAACTTGGTTTCGCTACCGTACAATCTCGAGCGATATGTCCTTCCTTTCCACAATTATAGCATACCTTGAACTGTTGTGGACAGTTTGGGCTGATATGTCCCTCTTTTCCACATTTATAGCATATGACCGGTGGTCGTTCTCCTCCCTTAGAACCAGTTGCTGCTGGTGCTGACGTCTTCGTATTGTCATTGTTGAATCTCCTCTTTTTAAAATCTCCTCCTGACTCGCTTCTTCTATTTTCATAGCCACGATTACCACCAGAGTGGTTACCGCTCTTGTCCGTATTCTTCTTTCTCCGCTGGTTATCATTGTTCTGATGACTGTTGTCACCGATATGATCCTGGTTGTGGTCCCTCGGTTGACCGTACTCGTTATCTCGCTCTAATAATTGAGCCCTGTTGACAACATCTGAATAGAGAGAAAATTTATGAGAAATGAGATATTGACGTATGCCGGGTTTCAAACCTCTCAGAAACATCCGCGTCATATGTTCCTCATTCTCCACCAAATGAGGTGCAAACCTGGACAACTCTGCAAACTTCACCTCGTACTGGGACACCGTCATGTTATTCTGCTCCAGTCTAATAAACTCTACCTCCTTCATATGACGAATACTTTCAGGAAAGTACTTGTCATTGAATAGTTTCTGAAATGTCTCCCAAGACATGCTGAGTGCGGCTGGATGGGTACGCTTTACAGACTCCCACCAATAGTCTGCCTCGCCACGGAACATAAAGGTGGCGAATGGAACCTTATGTTCCTCCGTGCATCCCAAGACATCAAATATCTTGGTAATTTGCTTGACCCATGTCTCCGCCTTAATCGGATCCGGCTTTCCCCAGAATTCGGGTGGTCCCAACTCTTTGAACTGCTTGGCTGTGACCAGCTGTGCGTTGCCATTGTTTCTTCCTATATTTTGAACAGGAATCTCCTTCGTCTGGTTTTGCATGAATCGCAAAAAGCTTCTAAACATCTCATCGTTCACCGTCTGCTCAGTGGTGTTGTTCACAGGAGGAACATTGCCAGCCTGTTGCACGTTCTCCTCGTTGGTGAGTACAGGTGTCTCCACGGTTTCATTTACTCCACTGTTAACATTCTCAGTCGACATTCTCAAATACTGCCATAAAACAAGGGTTAATTTAACAAATTAACAAATCACATAATATCCTTATATTATGACCGACCAACAATAAGCTTAGGTAGGACACACTAGCGAAGGATTTACTCGTCTCTCCCCTCCTAGTTCTATTCCCCGATCTCCGCCAGAGATCATATCCCTAAGCTCTGATACCAACTGTGACGCCCCCAAAACAGGTATACAACACCCATTCTGAGTCGTCAATAACATGGTACAGAAACAACTACAACTTTATTAATACAACATAAAAACTGTGAGTGTAAATACAAATATTGTCATCTAGACAATATCCACACTCAAATAAGTCCTCATTGCAATTATTGGTACAATATTTTACAAAAAAAAATGGTGAGGACTACTAAAACAACTTCCTAGAACCTTCATTCCATACCCCGACTAGTACTTGCTACATTCTCGCCTCCTGAGAAGAAAATGGAACAACAAGGAAAAGGGTGAGCTCAACTAGCCCAGTAAAGAATATTATGACTAAGATAATATACAACAAATTATCGTTAGTCTTCAACAGGAAAAAAATTTTAATAGAATACAATAGACAACAAGTTTTAAATCAATATTCGCAGCGGAAAATCATAATTCATAGAAAAGTTACGTAGAGAATGAAATCTACGATTATCTATGAATTTAAAAGCCCATCATCAACATTTTATCCCTGTAATATCAATCAATAAATATCTTGAATCAAATAGTCATCTTTGCACTACAGGCCAAAGATATTCATCAGTTGGTCATGTTCACCTCAACACCTGTTCATCTTTGCACTACGGGCCAAAGATATTCATCAGAAATCATTAATCTTTGCACTACAGGCCAAAGATATTCATTTATATCATCATTTAGGACTGAGGATGATGAAAAATATTTTTAAGGAAACGAATCCAGTGAAACAAAATAATAAATATTAAGGATTCGTATTTCGATTTATCCATGTCCAAAAATACCTTTTAAATAATCATAGTGAAGTAAAATTCAAGAATGATCAAAATATGGATACAATCAAAGCTATTATCCAGAATAGATATTTGGACAAAAAGAAGAAAATTTTATTTTTCTGTGAATAGTAACTCATGAATAGTAACTCGTGAATAGTAACTCATGAATAGTAACTCGTGAATAGTAATCCCGACATGAAAAGTTCTAAATTTGATAAAAAGTTCAGATCAATACTTCGCCATAATGATATTGAAGAAAATAATATCATTTAAGAAGAAATAACATCCCTTACCTCAAAAGGATAGTACTTCTGCCTGGATATAGTGCTGAAAGAACTTGCACCGTATAGAAATACTCAAAGTACTAAAATACTCACAAGAATACGCTCAATATATCGAGAGAGAAAGAGAGAGAAATCTGAAGTTTCTGGTGTGATTTTCAATTCTAACCTAAGCACCCTATTTATAGGAAAATGCTTAGAACACCAAAGTAGAAAATTTAATAAATTAATAATATTATTTTTTCAAATTTCCTACGCCCACTAATTTGGTCCAAGACATCAGCCACCATGTGACAAAACATTAAAAACGTTTTTCTTAATTTAAATAATTAAAACTTCCAAAATCAATTATTTCGGAACTACGGAACTTTAATAATTCATAATAAATAGCCCATTTTATCCGAAAATTCAAATCTCGCGAGTTTTTATAGGAAATTCAATTCTGTACAACTTTACAGAAGGATGTTTTTCCAAATTCTAAACAGAAACTGACCGAAATCTATAAACGGGTGATTTTACAGGCTATAATCAAATTTCAGTCAAGAAATGGGGTCCACCGACACACAAAACATGTGTTAAACAACTTTTGCAACAAAAATACTCTTCCTCCTCATATACTCATATATCCCACATTCATTGTAAAAAAATATCACAATTAATATATTATTAAAATAATATATTTAATTGAATTATTTTATCAGAAAAGATAAAATATTAATTTTCAACAATTGTCACATTTAAAAATTTTCTCCATCTATATCCACATAAAATCAATATTTTCCTCATCATATAAATTAATAATTAATTATTCACAAATAATATTACAGAATCACAGTACTGGCAACCAGGCCGTTCCCAGGAAAGAGGGGGCTTTCCAATAAGGATATCTCCTTACTGGCGTGCAATTAGATATCCAAATCTCTCCTTAGACAGAACTTTCTAGACATTGCCAATAATGTTATCTACTAATATTATTCAGATAATATGAATTATTGCTCCGATAATAGAAAATACTGTGTAGTGACAATTATTAAAACAACAGTAATATAAAATATCAACGCAGCAATTATTGAATCAATAAAATACAATATTGAACAGTAATTACTGTAACAATTATTGAGTAGTGCCTTCTTACGTAAGAATCAATAATTGGTGCAATACCGTGTGCTACTATGCAACAACGCGTATTACCGTGTTTTAACCTCCGGGTATTCCAACAGTATTAACGGTAACAACTACGCCGTTATTTATAAACAACTTGTTTTTGTCGTTTTCTTCATCCAATCACTTTCTGTTATGGGGCCCACACAAGGCTGCGCCGTCGTACGAATATTCCCCGACAACAAGAATATTCCACGACCAAACAAATATTCCCCGACAACAATGAATATTTTAGGACCACTTGCTTATTTGAAATATTTGCGTATTTTACCCATAACTAACCACATTAATCAAATCAACCCTTACTATTTCAGAATAATAAATAGAGGAAATTAAATTTTATTTATTAATAATTTGGGGTCTTACAATATATACTTATTTTCAGGGAAAAAAATTAATAAAAACATTTTTACTGTAAAATTACATATTATAAGAATATAATTTATAGAGATCAATAATTTTAAAATAAAATTATTCGTAATCATTTATGTAATAAATATATTTTATATCCATCACATAATTACATACTTAATACCTTGCACACATTCTTACCTTTGAAATAAATAATTAATAATAATAAAAAATTATACGCAAAAATTCTGATTTTAATTATATAGAAAATATCGGGTTATTACATTCACCCTCCCTTATAAAGATTCGTCCCCGGAATCACCTTTTAAAACCTATACTTACCCGGGTACATAACATAGACAACCTTTATAAATAGATCTCGATCATAATTGATCTATTCGATCTTTAACTATTCATCACAAAGCTTATCTATCTTCTTAAACAGAAATTTGATTCCTAAGAGAACTCAAATTCCTCCTTCAAAATAATTTATAAAAATAATTTACTATATAAAAGAAAATAATATTTAAGAAAATAACATTGGTTTAAGTAATACCTGGAGTTGTATCCCCGGCTGTAACCGAATCCTGAACAGTCACGTTGAAGACGCTTGCGGTTGGTTTCGTTGGTTTATTTGTTGAATTTGGTCTCGTTGTTGCCAATGTACTGCTACCTTGTTCCGTATTCGCATTCCTTGTTTCCCTTTTTCCTTCTTGAACAGTCTTTCACCTTATGCTCCATTGATTCACACATAACACACTTACTATACATTCCTAGATTGGAACAGTTAGGAGAAATATATCCCTCCTTTCCTCACTTGCCACACATAAACTTTCCTTTTAATCATATTCCCGGCTTATTGTCGGCATTATCAAAATTATCTTCCTTTATCGTATAAGGCTGTCTGTTGCCCTGCCATTATCCTAGTTATCACATACACTTTAACAGGGTCATTTGATCCTCTAAATCTTGGCAATAGGACCGCTTTGAAGTCTTTGACGTTCGACATTCGATTATCTGGTTGATCTTCCGCGACTAGTATTCTGTTCTTCATAGCTGGAGTTCCCACTTTCGCAAAATTTTGTATCGAGTCTAGGTGTCTTCCAGCTTTGTTGACAGGTTCTTCTATCCTTGGGTTTCGTTTTTGTCTTGACGGCATTATCATAAATTATTCTTACATTCTAAGCCTTATCGTAAACGCTTATCATATCACGCAAAATTTTCTATTCACATAATCATGTACTCAAAATATTAGATTTTGAAAACTCGGTCGACTGTAATAACAAGTGACCAGATAAATATTTACTATCTTTGTACCAACTTATCCCATTAGTCCAACATAGATCCATATTCATAACATTGGACATACCTTAGCACATATTGCTTTAAACATTCGTTATCCCTTTGTGACTCGAAAGTCGGGAATCGCTGCCATAACTTATACAAAAGTTGAGAATATTCTATTATACAGATATACTTATCATTTACACCACATAGAATCATATATATTTCAGTAACACTTAACACTATCTATTTCTTACGCCTTCCCTAATAATCAATTGCTTAGCATTCTATATATTCCCATTATTCTCCATAATCCATTCACACCTACTATACCTAATTCGTTCAACATACAACACATTATGAGTTTAAGAACTCACCACAAATATACGAGTTTAAGAACTCACCATAAATATATGAGTTTAAGAACTCAACATTGACCACATATTCTTTAACTATATTCTACCTATCCGCTATACCTATCATTTCTGGGTCTGGTACTGTACTTTCCAAAATAACCACCTCTTTGAGGTAGCTTTCAATGTGAGCCTCTGTTTCAACTATTGGCTTTGATATTAGCTCGGTCATGGAGGTTGACTTATTCTTTACGACTTAAGGGTATCCTAATTCTTTCTATCTAACAGCTATGCACGTAATTTATCTTGACTAACATACAATATATACACACAGCACATAATAGTTTTATAAATTATCTTTTATTTTGTTTCACGATGAATTTATTCAATTCATCTCCTTGTAAACTCTAAATGAGTTATTTATATTTTCAATGTTTCCCTCTGTTCTAAGGTTATAGCCTAAGGTCTAACCAACATAAGGTTTCTAACTTTATAGCTCTGATACCAAATGTAACACCCCCGAATCCAGGTACTTGAAACCCGAATTCAGTGCTTTATGATACCATTTCTATGAGCGGAAATATTACTAATAATAATAACAATAATATAAATTTCAAACTTAACTTACATTTATCAGAGTCTAATCCCAAGTACGCAACCTTTACTACATTCTTTGCATGATATATAATACATATCATAACTTAGTACAGTCTAACTATTACAAAAGATACAAAGAAACAAATTCTGTTTGCTTTCCTTTACTTGATCATGGCCGATCCCTTCTAGCTGTACACACTTAGCTGAAAACATTTAAATTAAGCAATGATGAGCATTTTAGTGCCCAGCAAGTATTATATATATATATATATATATATATATATATATATATATATATATATATATATATATATATATATATATAGGCTGAAAGAATTTAAATGTTTTCTTTATAATACCCTTCTACAACAATTCAAAAGTTGTGAAGTAATTCTGTACCAATAATAATAACATAACAACCCACTTTCAAATTTTAGAAATTACGTATTGACTATATATAGGGTTATATTGACATACTATGAACATTATTTTCTTTTTCGAAAGGGTTAAACAAAAATTCATCTGTAAACCGTCATAACTTACGGGCCTAAGGGTGTACAGTCCATAGACCCTGTATTGATCAATACTACATTGTTAGAACGATATCATCGTTCATCCTTTGTCCGCCGTAGCGCATAAAAATTTACATGTTCGGGATGTTCATATTTGCCAGGGTTCCAAACAAAAGGTTTTATCATATCCAATAATAATCTATAATTCAACATATATGTATATCAAAGGTGTATCAAAATGTGATTAAATACAATGATTATCCAAGTGGGGACACTTGTTTAATCATTTATAGAAATTAACGAACAGAATATATATCTGAATTACCATATACTAACATGTTGATAAACAATGGGCGTATATAATATAGGTTTAACAATCTGTACAGTAATAGTATAATTCTGAAACATTCTTACACTTGTCCAATTGCATAAAGAAAATGCAATGGTAGGATACTTACCTGGTCTGCTGCTTACAATACGCAACTTAGTTATATCTTTTATACCGAGACCTATCATTAATTAGATCATTTTATCGATTAGAATCACATATCATAACACATAGTACTGCTAATTACAGTCAGCACATAACCTAATCACATTGTCATGCATGTTTCACAGTCATAAAATCATAAACAAACCTTTATATAGTCAAAATATCTAAGTTTAGATCAATTTCTGAAATATGTCGGCCTACCGACGACTTTATCGGGTAATTATCGAGTCTAAGACTCTATCCCATATCTCAATATCTACCAGTATCGGTCATATTATTTTTAAATGACTTATAATAATTTTTAAATAATTATTACCATTTATCACTATTTTTGAAATATCAGAATCATTATTAAATGATTTAAATACTAATCAATTCTATTATCATTAATATTTAATCAATACTAAACTATTAATGAAACCATTGCCAAAATATTAAAGTTTTGTATAATAACTCAAAATATTCATAACGTATTTATATTACCCTTAAATGATTTTTAAAACATTTAAAATCATTATTAAATAATTACCATTAATATTTAAATATTAATGTACCATTATCCAAATATTAAAAGTCATTAATTATAACTTAAAATATTTTTAATTCATTTATATCCTTTTTAAATGATTTTTAAATTAATAAAACTATTTTTAAACTATTTATTTAATATAAATATATATATATATATAATAAATTTAATATTATTAATCTTAAATTAATATCATTAATATTGAGTTATTAATGAAATTATTCATTAAATATTAAAAGTAACCTTTTATAACTTAAAATATCATTAAACACTTTATTTTCATTTAAAATGATTTTTATAATAATAAAATTATTTTTAAACTAAATTATTTAAGATAATCATTAAGTAAATCTAATATCATTAATATTAAATTATTACAAATTTTCATGACAAAATATCAAAAGTTATATATTATAACTTAAAATATTTTTAAAATCATATAAATTATTTTTATATGATTTTTAAATCATTAATTCTATTTTTCGTAAATTATTTAATACATTGATTAAATAACTAAAATATCATTAATATTAATTAGTTAATGAAATTTATCACAAAATATTAAAAGTTATCAAAAATAACTCAAAAATATTTTTAAACACTTTATTCATATTTAAAATGATTTTTATATAATTAAAATCATTTTTTTCTAATTTATTTAATACACTAATTAAATAAATTAAATATCATTAATATTCAAATAATTACAAATATTAATGAAAAATATCCCAAATAATTAAAAGTTATTTTTCATAATTTAAAATAATTTTTAAAACTAATTTTGTAATTTTTATAATTTATTTTCTATTTTTAATCAATTTTCGGAAATTCGTAAATTAAATTAATTAAAAGCCGTCGCTAAAGGCTTTTGGCGACAGTAACCGTCGCTGTTGGTGTTTTTGAGTTCAAGAACACTGATAGCTTCGGTTACCAACATAGCACGTTTGACCGGCTATAAATTCATTTCTAGATCGCTTCTGTTCAAACTAAAACTTAGAACATGTAGTGTTTATGTAACTCTACAAGTTTCATATCTTATTTTAAGCAAACAACAACATAACAAATCGATCTATGCCAGCAAAGTAGCTGTCAGACGGTTTCTGGGTTTTCCCAGAAACCCAGGTGTCGACTGAGCACTTTCATGCTCAAATTAATAGTAGTTCTGATCATGGTTCATGCGATTTGAAGGTTTAAATCTGTAGTACTCGTGTCAAGGAACAACACTACAACAACAGATAAGCTTAACATTAACAGATTTACAAGATCTAACTCGGTCAAACCCTATCAGAAATAAGGCCAACAATTTTCTGGAAATTTCCCAAAAACAGAAATCGTGATCGAGGAACTAGGTTTGACCACATGCTACGTTCGATTTATTGAAGCATTAAGACATTTAGAGGCACTTATCTATAGTCCAGATAACAGGCTACAACTTTAATACAATAAAAACATCAAACAATCATTAAATCTGTCAGATCAAAGCCGTTCAACATGCTGTCAGACGCTAAAAATTTTCTGGGTTTACCCAGATTTCTTCCCGGTCATGGTCGGTCAACGACCTTTGACCATCAATATCTTTTGATCTGGACATCCAATGACAGTGAATTCACTTTCAGATTAAAGATCTCATACAAGGTTACAAATGTAAACACTTAAACAACAAAAACAATAAACACACAACGATCTACAACAATGTTTTATCCCTGTAACATCAATCAACAATTCTGGTCCACAATCATATGAATAACTCATAATCATAATTGTAGTTCTAAATTTCTCTTCTCATACAGGACGAAGATAATTCTCATCACCTATCTTTACCTGAAACATCAAAGATCATGGTTACACTAAATCATATTTCCTGCTCATAATCATACTAATAACTTCATCTTTGCACTACGACCAAAGATATTCAACAATATGTCATCTTTGCACTACGGCCAAAGATATTCATCAACAGACCATCTTTGCACTACAGGCCAATGATATTCATCTACAATTCATCTTTGCACTACAAGCCAAAGATATTCCTCAACAATTCATCTTTGCACTACAGGCCAAATATATTCATATCTCAAAGAATATATAATCATTTCAAAATTTATATAAACAATAATTATACCCGTGTTGATCATTTCACCTTTGCACTTAAGCTAAAGATATTCAATTATAAATTCAATGGTTATGATCATACCAGTCAACAATTCAACTTTGCACTACTGGCCAAAGAGAACCCATAGTCATGATCATACCAATAATCTACCCATCTTTACACTCAAATGAAAGAGAAATTCAACATCATTAGGGTTATAAAAATGTTATATATGATAATAAAAATAATATGACCAACATATAATTTTAATCTTAAGAGTAATATTTATAAATCAACTATAATTTGGTTTGAAAAAGAAACCAATTTTGCCGTGAATAGTACCCGTGAATAGTAACTCGTGAATAGTAACTCATGAATAGTAACTCGTGAATAATAACTAGTGAATAGTAACTCATAAATAGTAACTCATGAATAGTAATTCCGTCACAAAAAGGTAGAAATTCTACAATAAAATACATACCAATATTTCGGTATAATGATATTGAAAGAATAATATTTCTTAAGCTTATAAATAATTTATTTTAATTGTTTACACTTTACTAAATAATGTATTTAATCATCCTAAAATATCAAACTCATAAGATTTCATCACCAATAACCAAAAACCCTCATAAAAAATTTGTATATACCTCATATATGATTCTCAAGCCATAAAATCATATTTTTCAATTTTCTTACTTCACATAACATATTTAATTCATTTACTTATAACTATTCTATTTTCATGAAAAATACCAAATCAGTTCTAAAAATATTTCTTTTCTGGGATTTAGCAGAATATAGTCCCATATTGAACATATATTTTTCTCAGAATTTTTAAAATTCATTTACTATTTTTCATATGGCCAAAACCGCTGAATATTTAGACATTTATCATAAATTGTACTTCTATCCAAAAATTCTGAAATTCACATAGTACATTGATATTATATAGAAGTACTCCCAATAAAAATTTCATCATTTTTGGAGTTAACCACAAGGAGTTATAAGCGGTTACTTTTATAATAGTCTTTTCTCATAAAATTCATAACTCTTATTCTATACATCCAAAAATCACCATTTTTGGACACAATCAATAAAACTCATCAAAATATCATTTTAAATTTTTTTAGAATTTTCATAAGCTCTGAAAAATTACGAAACTGAAAAACATAACAACCCTTAAAATCTTAGTATCCCTTACATCAAAAGAGCAGTATTTCTGACCGGAATGTAAAGCCAAAGGAACCTTGCACTAAATGGCAACTCTCAAAGTATCTAAAAACTCACAAAATAAGCTTCATAATATAGAGAGAGAAAGAGAGAAAACTTGTTTCTGGTGCGATTTTTAATTCTAACTTAGCCCTCTATTTATAGGAAAATGTTAGCACGCCGAAGCAGACTTAACCTGCAACCTGATGGCTTTACCTGCTACTATTTCCACCCATCACATTTGAATAAAAATCTTAGCACATTTTCACCAACTAAAAGTGGGGCCCACCAATTCTAGAATTTTTCACCAAAATGATTAACTCCGAAAATTCAACAATTTCTGAACTAGTCATCTCGTAAAATTCATAACAAATCATACGTTAATTTTTAACGGTTCAAAATTTGTGGACATATACTTAACTTATATATGTATAACATATCCAAATATTACCACGATCCAACGGTTGGATTAAAAATTATAACCCTCGCAAAATATCTCAAAAACCCTAATTTGATTTTCAATACCTCCGTTCCGACAAAAATATAGATAAAATACCTCAACATTAACTCCTTCATTTTTAACCATAAAAATATATCCCTCATTTATATCCACATAAAATAAATATTTCCTTATCATATGAATCAATAATTAATTATTCACAAATAATATTACAGAATCACATTTATGACAAACAGGCCGTTCCTAGGAAAGAGGGGGCTTTCCAATAAGGATTTCTCCTTACTGTCGTGCAATTAGATGATCAAACCTCTTCCTAAACAGAACTTTCTAGACATTGCCAATAATGTTATTTAATAATATTATTCAAATAATATGAATTATTGATCTGATAATGGGAAATACTGTGCAGTAACAATTATTGAACAACAATAATATAAAATTTCAACGTAGCAATTATTGAATCAATAAAATAAAATATTGAACAGTAATTACTATAACAATTAATGAGTAGTGTCTTCTTACGTAAGAATCAATAATTTCAAAAATATTGTGCAATACCGTGTGCTACTGTGCAATAACGCGTATTACTGTATTTTAACCACCAGATATTCCAACAGTGTTAACGGTAACAACTACGCCGTTATTTGTAAAAACTCAAATTTGTCATTTTCTTCATCCAACAGTTATTCTGTTATGGGGCCCACAAATGGCTGCGCCGTCGTACGAATATTCTTTGATAGAAAAAATATTCCACGACCAAACGAATATTCCCCGACAACAATGAATATTTTATAACCATTGCTTATTTTGAAAAATAAATTCATATATCATCCTTAACTTTAACTTTTATCAATTTAACCAATTACAGAATAGTAATTATAAGAAAAATTGAATACTTTTATTTCATAAAATTCAGGATCTTACAGAAGACCTCAATGAGAGATAGATAATGATGTTAATCCTACCCAACAGTTAGTAGAAATTTTGTTATGTGCTATGACCCATAACCCAAAACACTCCATTTAAGGATTTTAAATTAGTTGGTCCACCCGAGTTCAAAGGTACATCCGAACCTGTCGATGCACAAATCTGGATTATTGAAATAGAAATTTTTTTCTTAGTAACCAATGTCAATAACAATCAAAAGACAGTTTTTGCAACCTTTTTCTTGAAGGGTGAGGCAAATTACCGCTGGAATCAACTAAGGGTCGGGTAGAAACTGAAGTTGTGCCTTGGGATAGATTGAGAGAATTGTTCTTTGAAAATTATTTTTTCCAATCTCTTAAGGATTGCATGGAAGTACGATTCCTAGAATTGAAACAAGGAGACCTGACTGTATCTCAGTATACGGCCAAGTTTAACGAACTGTCCAAGTTTGCTTCACATCAAGTTAATACTGAACTTAGGAAGACTCGGGGGTATCAGGAAGGTTTGAAACCTCAGATACTTAGTAAATTATCTATATTCAAACTAAATACTTTTTTTGAAATACTCGAGAAAGCTTCCACAACTGAGAGTGAAAACGAGAATCTCATCAAATTTTATCAAGAAAAGAAGAATCAAAAGGAGAAGGGGAAACCTAAGACAGAACCCTGTTCAGGTGGGTTTAATAATAAAAGGAAATAATATACTACTTTTTCTAACAACCTGGGGAAAAAGGTATGTAATAATAATAATAACTTTAATAATAATTAGAGGGAACCTTGTCCTACATGTGGGGGAAAACATAAAGGATTATGTCTTAAAAATAAAAATAAATGTTACAATTGTAGACAAGAGGGACATTTTTCTCCTTAATGTCCTCTCCTTAATAAGAATAAATGTTTTAACTGTGGTTCTTCGGAACACTTAGCAAGGAACTGTACCAAACCTAGGAACCAGATAGGAGGGGGAAACAGATTACCAGAGAATAACAATAATCGGCCAACAATAGCTACAGTTGGATCTCAGAGTCGACAAACCGCAAGAACATATCAGTGAGGGATGTTGTTGCTTCACAGGACGTGGTGATAGGTATCATGCCTATCAACACTTTAAATGCATATGTGTTATTCGACTCTGTTGCTACTTGTTCCTTTATGTCTAATAGTTTTTCTATAAACTTGAATATACCATGTGAAAATTTAGACATACTATTCTGTGTAGAAATTGCAAACAATGAAAAGATTCCTGTTAAGACTATATATAGGAACTGTAGTGTAGATATAAAAGGACACAATTTTTTGGTAAATCTTATTCCAATTCAATTGGGAGAATTCGATTTAATCTTAGGAATTGATTGGTTAGTTAACCATAATGCGATGATCGATTGTCATCAAAAACGTATAAACCTTTTGACTTCGTCGAAGTTAAAGGTAGTGCTCAACGGAGGTTGTTCACCTAAGTAATCTCAATGTTTGACCATAACTTAGACAGAAAGGTTACTTAGAAAAAGTTATTCAGGATATTTGGCTTATATAGTTGATACTCAACAGGAAGGAGTAAAACTAGATCAAATACCTATAGTTAAGAAATTTCCCGATGTATCCCCAGATGACTTACCAGGTCTACCTCCAGATAGGGAAATCGAGTTTGTCATTGATCTTGCACCAGGAACGGCACCAGTTTCTAAGGCACCATAAAGAATGGCACATGTAGAACTGAAAGAGTTACTAGTACAACTACAGGAACTCTTAGATAAAAAGTACATACAACCGAGTGTTTCATTTTGGAGAGCACCAGTATTGTTTGTAAAGAAGAAGGATGGAACTATGAGATTATGTATATACTATAGAGAATTAAATAAATTAACTATAAAGAATAAATATTATTTACCAAGAATTGATAATTTATTTAACCAATTAAAGGGGGCCGAACACTTTTAAAAAATCGACCTTAGGATAGGTTATCAACAGTTAAAGGTAAGAAAGGAAGACGTGTCGAAGACAGCGTTTAGGACACACTATGGACATTATGAGTTTCTTGTGATGTCCTTTGGTTGGACAAATGCACTGGCAGCATTTATGGATTTGATGAATCGAGTGTTTAAACCATGCTTAGACAAATTCGTTGTAGTGTTTATCGACGATATTCTGGTATACTCGAAAACACGGGAAGAGCATGTTGAACACTTAAAAGTCGTTTTGGAGATATTACGAAAGGAACAAATTTACGCAAAGTTTTCCAAGTGTGAATTTTGGTTGAATAGAGTTCAGTTTTTAGGTCATGTAATTGACAAAAATGGAATATCAGTGGATCCAACTAAGATCAAAACGGTTGTGAATTGGGAACAACCAACAACTGCAACAGAAGTAAGAAGTTTTCACGGTTTAGCGGGTTATTATCGACGTTTTATAAAAGATTTTTCAAAAATAGCAACCACACTAAGAAATTTAACTCGAAAGATGGTGAAATATGTCTGGACAAATAAATGTGAAGAAAGCTTCCAAGATTTAAAGAAGCAACTGAGCATGGCTCTAGTGTTGTCCTTACCAGATGATACATGAGGCCTTGTAGTATTTAGTGAGGCATCACACAGAGGTTTAAGGTGTATGTTAATGCAACATGGGAAAGTGATTGCTTATGCATCACGATAACTCAAAGATTATGAGAAGAGGTATCCTACTCATAACTTAGAGTTAGCCGCGGTAGTTTTTGCCCAAAAAATTTTGAGGCATTACTTGTACGGGGAGAAGGGCGAGATATATACAGATCATAAGAGTTTGAAATATATTTTTACACAAAATGAGTTAAAACTTAAGGCAAACGAGATGGTTAGAACTGATAAAAGATTTTGATTGTGAAATCTTATATCATTCCGGTAAAGCCAATGTCGTAGCTGATGCGTTAAGTAGAAAGAATTAAGAAAAGTTGAACGCAATAACCACCAATGAAAGGTTAGTAAAAGATTTCGAAAGACTCAAAATTGAGGTGGGATGTCCAACTACCTCTACCCAAAAGTTATTCATTCTAGAGGGAGTTTCATTTCTACTAGATAGAATCATAGTGATGCAGGAGAGAAAGATGAAGAATATCGAAAATGTAAGTCTAATATAACTTATGTCAATAATATCAAATTTAGAATAGACAAGGATGGAATATTAAGATATGAAGATAGAATTTGGGTTCCGTTAAATCAAGCATTAAAAGACGAAATCTTAAACGAAGCTCATAATTCAAAATTTGTCGTACATCAGGGCAGTACTAAAATGTACAAAGAATTAGGTCGACACTTTTGGTGGTTGAATATGAAAAGATAAATAGCTGAATGGGTAAGCAAATGTCTCACGTGTCAAAGGGTTAAGGCCGAACACCAAAAGCCGAGTGGTTTGCTTCAACCCTTGCCAATTCCTGAGTTTAAGTGGGAACATATAACCATATACTTCGTGGTAGATCTTCTAGCAACACAGAAGGGCCACAATGCCATTTGGGTAATAGTTGACCGTCTTACTAAATCAACTCATTTCCTACATATTAAAGTTACTTATAACTTATACCAACTTGCAAAGCTATACATTAATGAAATCATCTCTAGGCATGGAGTACCTATTTCTATAGTGTCAGATTGAGATCCACGTTTCACCTCTAATTTTTGGGGAAGTCTTAAAAAACACTTAGGAACACAATTGAGATTAAGTACAGCCTTATCACCCTCAAACTGATGGGCAAAGTGAGAGAACCATTCAAATATTAGAGGATATGTTAAGAACATATATCATCAACTTCAAAGGAAGTTTGGAAGATCAATTACCTTTGGTAGAATTTGCCTACAACAATAGTTACCATGCTAGCATAGGTATGCCACCTTATGAAGCCTTATATGGGAGGAAATGTAGAACACCTTTGTGTTGGGAAGAGGGTGGGGAATGACAAATGTTAGGACCTGAAATAATCAAACAAACTACTGAGACCATCAAAATTATACGTGAACAATTACAAGCGTCTCAAGATCGACAAAAGAAATACACAAATCAACATCGTCAACAACGAAACTTTAGCGTAGGAAGCCACATATTCTTGAAAGTGTCCCCTTGGAAGGGCAAGATACATTTTGGCAAGAAAGGAAAATTGAGTCCGAGATTTATTGGACCCTTCGAAATTTTGAGGAGGGTAGGTGAAGTTGCTTATGAAATAGCACTACCCCCTAAGTTAAATCATATTCATAATGTGTTTCGTGTGTCTGTATTACGACATACAAACCTGATTATAAACACATTATAAAATATGAGCCGATCCAAATCGAAGAAGATCTTTCTTATGTAGAAGAACCTATGCAGATCATCGACCGTAAAGATCAAGTCCAGAGAAATAAAGTGATAGCATCGGTCAAAGTGATCTGGAGGAATTAGAACACTGAAGAGGCTACATAGGAGCTCGAGTATAAAATGCGAGAGAACTATCCCCAACTATTTACTTAACGTATACTATAATTTCGAGGACGAAATTCTTATTAGTGGGGGTGAAATTCTTATTAGTGGGGGTGAATGTGAAACCCAAAACCCTAATAAGATTCGGTTATGTAAATTCAGTTATATTAATAAAATCTTTTCGTTCTAAAAGCGTTTTGTGTTATTATATATTCTATTTAACAAGTTAGGTCACATATATTTTCGTCCAAAAATTGACGTGCTTGACACGTCGTGCTTAAAATTTTTCTTATCTGAAAACGGACTTTTCGGTATATGTATTTTGACAAGCTGTTTTGCCGTGCTTACATTGACAAAATGTTTTGTCGTGTTTTTTAGGATTTGTGAAAAATCTAAGTTAAGAACCCTAGATTACAAACCCTAACCCTAGATTACAAACCCTAACCCTAATTTATAAACCCTAACCCCTAATAAACTAGACTAAACCCTAACTAGGTTATCCTAACACCTAATCATGATTGTTAAACTTCAATTAGGTACTAATAAACATCATTAAGTAACCCTAATCATAAAAACCAAAACCCTAATCAAGATTAAAGAGGATTATGGCATAATTACGTTACTAATCTAATCAAACTAGCTCACATGTAGGTTAGAAGTCACCAAACCAAGTCCCAAGAGTGCACATGGTCTGGCAACCTTCCCCAAGTAGCACAAGTAACTTAACAACAAATATTTATGGAGGCAAATTGGTGAAAAAGACCAAAAACCATAAGTTGCTTAAGTCTATAAATAGCAGCCCATCCTCTGACCAAACTCACGAATTCTCTAAGCCTATACACTCTTATAAACATACCAAAACAAACCCTAATTTTAACTTATATCTTTGATGCTTTGTTTAATTTGTTGTTTAGATGTTTAGATATATGTAATAACATATTAGAAAGTATGGTAAGTTGATAGAACATGTTTTCATAACATCTAGATGCATCAAAATAGTGTTTTAAGCAAACTGGAAATTCTGGAAAAACTGGTCTGACAATCGAATGTAAGAGCCTGTAGATCCGTGTATGTTAATAGTTAGGTCTGTTAATTGTATGTTAGTTGTAGTATGACATTAGGTCTTTAATCTAGACAAGAAAACAGGTTCATTGGAATCATATATTGCAAGATATAGGTGGTCAAAAGTGGTTGACCGATCACAAAGTTTTGTTTTTTGGGTTACCCAGAAAACTCAAGAACAGGTTGAACCGACTACTTTGACCAACCTTTTAATCGCTTTCTGGTTGTTGTTATGATGTCTAAATATAATGAATTGATACCATGATATACATACTACATATCTATGACACTTAAATGCTTAATCAATTCATAGGATTACTAGAATTAATGGTCAAAAGTCGTTGACCAAGCATGACTATATTTTCTGGGTTACCTAGAAAACTGAAGAACATGAAGAACAACCTTTGGTTGTACTTTGACCAACATAGATTTATACCTTAGAATCATACTCTGTCCAAATCAGTGTTACATATATGTACCTTGATATATAGACTACATATTATAACAAACAAAACACAAATCTATCACACGAATTGAAAGATCTAAAAGCCACAAAACCGTTGACCGACCATGACCACTGTTCTGGGTTACCCAGAAACTCAAGAACAGCTCTGACAATGACTTTGAGCCTCTATAACTTCTTGTTATATGTAGGTTAAAGCATGAAATTGGTATGTTGTTATACTACTACATGAGTACTATAACACTCATACACTTCCAAACCCAGAATCATTAACAGTAGAGAATTAGATTAAGGTCAAAGTGACCTCTAGGCAATGACCAACTGATTCTCAGAAATTCAAGAACACCTATAGCGACACTTTCTGTCACTATAGAGCTTTAGCGATAGACAGAAAATAATTTTTAATAAATAAATTAATAAAAATTAGAAATAATTAATAAATAAATATAAATAATTATAAAAATAGTTTTAAAAATTATTTGAAGTTATAATAATTAACTTTTAATATTTTTACATAAATTCAATAAATATTTTATTTAATTAGATATTATTAATAATTAAGTTAATACTAAATTATTTAGAATAATTATTTATAAATAATAAATAATTATTTGTAAATAATATTAATAGTTTAAAAATAATAATAAATGATTATAAATTATTTAAAAATAATAAACAAGATTTTTATAATATTCTAAGTAAATATTAATTATTTAGAAATAAAAATAAATGATTTAAAAATTATTTAAGGGATAAATAAATACTTAAAAATTGTTATAAGCTTCTATAAATTATTATAAAAGATATATAAATTATCTAAAAATATAATAAAGCTTATAAATAAAATTTAACCGAGTTATTAACTTATTAATTACCTGGTTAAGTTTTTGGACACCGAAACCATATTGAAGTTAACTCGAACATAAATTGTTTATGTATTTGAGTATTGTTATCAATACTAATGTATTAGATTTATATGAATGAACATCTTAGGTGTTTATTAAAGAATCGAATAGCGTTGCTTGATTGATCTTCACTCAGGCAAGTTCCCTAACCATAATTACTTTCGTAAGTTTACTAAAACCATGTTTTAATTCGTTGAACAAGATTCATATCTTGAATTGCTTTCAATATGTATTACTAAACCTAAACTTGAATTGCCAATTATTGTAAAGTTATTACTATAGCTTCAGCATAACTAAGAAATGAATGATTTATTCATATGATATTGTTTATTGAGCATAAACTGTTATGTCAAACCAAAATTATTTTGGTAAAACATCCTATACTGAGTTGTATGTCTCAAGAGGGATAGATGTGTGTAAATTGAATCTGACACTTGGTGCAAGTGGGCACGATTATGATGAAATGCATACTCATAGGATGTTGAATAGGTTGATCCCCTATCTCACATTTGAATAAAATTTCTAAGTCTTTGTGACTAACAGAAATAAAAAGTCCAAAAATGGTTGAAATATAAAAATTCTAGAAATGGTAACAACAATCAGTTGATTTTTAAACTGTTATACTTCTTCAAATCATATATTGTTATAAATATAAACCTGCTGAGCATGTCATAGCTCACTCTTTCAAATCATTCCCTTTGCAGTATTAGATGGTAACCCTGGCACATGTGGAGTAAATAAAGGGAAGCGTCCCTGCTTAAATTAGTTTATATTACAGTCTAGCTTAATGTAATACTTTGTAATAAGAAATTACTTATGACGAATCATGTAATCGAACCTTAATATATATATATATATATATATATATATATATATATATATATATATATATATATATATATATATATATATACCATCTTTTTATTTCCGCAATGTTTTCTTTACATATATAGATGTAATTAGAATTTTCAATTTAGTTTGAGATCATTAGGAATTATTTATCTGAGTCAGGGTATTGACACCATGGACTGTTCATGTTGTTGTTCATACTCTAGATTTCAGATAGATAGGTACTATCGATACGATAGTGTAATTCACATGATATAGATTATACATATGAGTGAGGATATTGGTAATATGGATTGTTCATATTATTACTGGTACTTTGAATTTTGAATAGATAGATACTATTCATAGAAACAGTTTATACATCCAAGTGAGGGTATCCAAACACAATAATAGTTCTCCAAGGAATTGTTATCTGTTATGGGATATAGTGAATCTTGGATCTATGGGAATTGTATCTTGTAATAATTGTATAGTCGCTCAATTAGATATAAGCATAGAATCGGATACCATGGGCGTATAGATTTGAATGTGTTATATTAATTGACTAGTAGTAAGCACCATATCAGATACCATGGGAGTATAGATATGGGGGTGTTACATAAGTATTCTTTCAACTGAAACCTAAACAGTCATAAGACTACAGGGACTTCCCGTACTTAGGGGGATCAGCCCTTCGTACCATGTATTGTGCACAAAATATTTAAACGCTTCGCGTAAATTATCCCGTATAATAGGGTTGTTTATCTCAGTATTTAGAATACAAGTCCACAATAAAGTAAGTTTGGTTTGGATAAGCTTCAAGGGAAATTTAGAGTTCTACGAACATCAACTAAGGATTAGTTGAATCAAAAGTGTAATAACTATTCAAGAATTTGATAAACAACGAAGTATGAAATAACAATGGGTTATAAGTGATTAAACATCACACATCAAGATCATGCATTAGGAATACTGGAAAGTATTGAAATATAAAATAAACCTTGCTTGAACAATAATAATAAGCTAAGCTTACATTCGTTGACAATAAGGAAATAATTTAGGAACTTTATTTAATGGTTTGCATCATACAACATAAATAGGATTCAAGAGCTTAAAAAAGATTAAGTGACTTGTGAAATCTTAAAAGTATAGCATGATAGCGAAAGTAAACTTTGTTGAATAATAAAATATCAAAGGTTTAGTAACTTGCATGAATGTATTCAAGTTATGATACATAAGAGTAAGATTAAGACTTGTTCAATTGTAAGTAAGATAGGACAACTCAAATAAAGATTGTGGTCTTAAAACTTGCCTTGCGTGTAAGCTAAACTGTATACTTGATTCTCGATATCCTATACACATGTCATCGTGACATAATTAGTTACTACATGTACTCAGTACATAATTAAGTATGTATTTTTTGTACGACTTGTAGTCTTAGGTTCAATTATTTGGTTAAGCCATAACTCTTCAATTTATCATATAATTCATTAATTGCTAATAATATTTTCATACTTGGTACTATAACACCACAATATGATAAAAATCACATTTTAACAGTCATAACATTACTCTTTATCAACAATTTACAGAATTGAATAATTAAAATAAATTATATGGCCAATACTGCTAACTGGCGTTGTAGCGCCCCAGTTTGTACTGGGAATAGTGCTGTGGCGCTGACCTGGAGCTGCCGCACAAGACAAAGGCCTATAACTGGCGTTGCAGCGTTGACCTGGCGCTGCAGCACTCCTATTTACTCGTATAACCGGCGCTGCAGCTCCGGTACACGCCAACAGAAGCTAAAGTGGCGTTGCAGCACTGAAAATGTACTACGGAATGGCGCTGCAACACCGAAGTACAGTTCCATGCAGATAATGTTCGCAAAGAACACATAACAAAGCCAAATTGGCCTACAAGCTACTTTCTAACAACCAATTCCACACATATAATTTACATAAACTTCATAGAAACATTACTTAAGGTTTCTAACATGATGTTAACAATATAAACAATATAAACATAAAATTTAAAACATCTAATTTCATTGTTCTTGTTAATACTTCACTTTTAGACAGTCTTATCGAAACAATTCACTGTAAATTCATTTTTCAAGCAAAACAGTTAATTTAAATTGCTTTGTTTTCGTTTCTTCATGTATTTTCACAATCAATAGTCAATTTATGATTTATCATACCAATTAAACATCAATTTTAATATCACATAAGCCATATATATATATATATATTTCACTTTAATTCAATTTCTTCATAATTACCATGTTTTCATGGATTAGTTAACACTAAAGCACATAAAAAACAATTTCTATACATAATCTAATATATACAAATTATATATTCTATCAATTATCAACAAAATCCAATTTATAGAGAACTTTTGATAAAAACAAAAACTCTTAAAAATAAGAATTATACCTTTCTACTTTCTTGTTTAGATGATGAAGGCTACTTTGTTAATTCTCTTTTGGCTCTCAAAACCACACTCCTTTTCTTCTTCCTTCTCTCATTTATCTGTTTTGGCCTTGTTTTGCCAAAACAAGATTAAATAGGAATTTCAAACGGTCTAAGGCTTTGTTTGGTAAAACCAAATTAAAACTTTTTTAATTTATTTTCATAATTCATTTATAATATAGTGTAATTGTTACACTTTATTCAATTAAATTCCTATATTCAAATTTAATTAAACTAAAGCCAATAACAACTTATTAAATCCATTTGTCACATAATCATATTATCACAAAATTATAATTTTTATTTTAACTTTATTTAATAAGTTAATACATCACTTTAATTACTAAATTAAATTAAAATAACATTATAATAATTCATTTAATCCCTATCAACTCTCTAATTTAATTATTAAATTAATGTCGAATATTATTTCATAATAATTAATTCATCACTCTTTTATTTTAATTAGCTTCAAAATAGCAAATTATCAACTTAATTAAAATCTTTCCTTAACTAAGTTAATTCTCACAACTCATAAATTATTTATTTACCAAAAATAATCAAATTAAAAAAATATTTATTCAACAATAATGCATTAATTAAAATATTTATTTACTTCAATAAATATTTAAATTTACAATTAAAATTCTGAATTGTTACAAAATTTGTGTCTTATATTTAATTGAGACATTGTATGGTTGAAAGATTGAATTGTACGGTAACTACTTTTGTGATTAATGTTGAAATATATATTATCTAAAAAGTCATTGATCGCTAAGGGGAGCCTTCATTGTTGAATAAATATTATTTATTTAAATTAATTAAATAGTTTAATTTATTTATTTCAATAAGATTAGAATTGTTCTAATCAATTTATTCACAACCAATTTATATAGAGAACCTAAAAGGTCACACTTCAAAAGAAAAATATTTATTTAAGAAGTAAATAGCATAATCGTAATAATGAGTTAAGTATATTTAATTTAATCTACGGTGATAGAATAATTTAAATAGATTAAAATTTATTATTTAATTTTTTAAAAATATTAAATATAAATTAATAAGAGGAGTCTTATTATTATTACTATTATTATTCTTTTAATTCCTAAAAGGGTTTAGGAATTAATTAATATCATAAGTTTCTAACTGGATTAATAGCTTAGTTAATTAAAATAAAACTTTATTCCTAAATAGTTAAATAAGGTTGCCTATATTTATAAATAAGAGGAGTCTTTTTATGGGTAAAGAAGAGACACACTTCCAATAATTGGGAGAGTACTTACAATTTCTATAGAGATAGAAAATAGGGGTTTGTTAACACCTATCTTCTTGAATTGATAATATTCCTTAGTGGATCACCTCTAGAGGTCAAACACTTCAGTGACTAACATTGACACCTAAAAAAGGAATCTCATCGGTGGAATTCAAGGAGAACGCGGGAGGATTTGGAGTTGAACTAGTACTCGAGGAAGCATGGTTCTAACATAGTATGATTTTGATTCTCCATCTCTTTTGTTAATTGATAATTGAGCATAATGGATGATCTTGGTTATGGTTTGTAAAATTTTAAATTCTTATTTACCATACTTTTGATGTTTATATGCAACATGATTGTATGCTTATGGATTCTACAAACCTAACAGTGGCATCATAGCTAAACTTTATGTAAATTACTAATTGTTTTGATTCCGTATGTCTTAGTATGTGTTTAGAACAATTTATTGGGCATAATTTGTTATATAGAATCATATTTTTTTTGAAGAAAAGATCAAAAATGTGATTTGCAAAAAACTGAAAATTCAGATTTTTGCCATAGCGCGTGGCGCGTCGATCTAGCAAAAAGTTTAATTTTTTTATTTTGTGCAATTTTCAAAAATAAAATAAACTTGAAATTGGATTTCATGCAAATTTATATTGTCCATTTAATGATATCAACGCATGTATGAAATGGTTTTAATTTCATGAGATGAATATTATTTATTGATGTATATGGTGATATGTATGATAATAAATGAGATTGATTATGGACTATTGTTGTATGATTTAACGATCAAATAAACACGCGCAAGTATACGCGGTCAAACAAGTAATATAGTAATAAGTTGAGTGCCGAACTCATAGGGAAGTAGTACTAAGGCTATTCAAATACTAAAATTATATCAATTTGGTCTTATCTAAACAAGTAAGTAATGATGGTGTATATAAAGCAATATGATTAAAACAACAAAAGGCGAGCAAGAGTTGTATCAAATATGACAAGCTAAGATTGCAACTCCCCTAATGCTTCGTATAATCTCCTAACTCTCCAATTATCTAACAAATCACAAGAATGGTCAACCGACAATACTGTGCACACATAAGCCTCTTTCGATGGTCAAATGCAAATCCCCTAGCTAAATAAATCATAATATTCCTATGGTAAAAATAATTTGACTAAGAGTCATTAAGCTTTAATTCTCAATGGTCACACAAGGTAAATAGATATATTCCTATTCTATTATGCAAGATATGCCCTAATTTCAATTGGAATGATATAACAAATGATATTATATTTAGGGTTAAGAATTAAAATCCTTTTTTCAATATCAATTAATACTCATATTAATTACTTAGCCAATTAATCAATAAATAAAGCATGAAATATAAGTAACCCATTCAAACATGATTCATTATAATAAATAAGAGAGAAATTTGATTACACTAATCAGTAGGTTACATTTAATCCTAGAAATAGAGTTAGTTCATAACTATAGAACCAAAAAACATTATCAATGTATTCAACATACTCAAATTACACAAATAAATGAAAGATTTAGAATAAAAAAACCCATGTGTAGAAGTATTCAAACTCCAACTCTTCTCTTCACGGTGTAGAATCCAAGATAAAGGATGCACTTGATCTTTTCTCCTTGAAAACCAACTTCTTTCTCTTCTAAGTTCTCTCTGATATATTATTTCATGATGCCCAAAACAAAGAAGGAGGCTCCCTTATATTATTCAACACTTAGGTCATTTAAAATTATTATTTTCCTGAAGACCAGAGGTGGTGCTGCAATGCTAAGATTAAGCGTTGGATAGGCACTGCAGCGCTGGGTCAATAAGTCTAGTCAATAAGTAGCACTATAGTGCCAGTGTGTGTGGAGAAAGGAGCACTGTAGCGCTTGGGCTAGGACTCAGAATTTGCAGAGAGGCGCTGTAGTGCCTGATTTAAGCTGGGAACTGGCGATGTAGTGCTAGCTATAGTAAATTGACTCTTTTACCCTTTTCAGCATGAAGAGACCTAGTAAACCACCTGTGAAGCACTTTAGCGCAAAATAACATAATATATTATAAAAGTAATACAAATAAAGATGAACATGCAACATCTTAAGTATTAAGAGGCTAGATTTGTGGGTATAAATCTCACTCATCAAATACCCCCAAAGTTAAGCCTTTGCCTGTCCTTAAGTAAAAATATATAAATAATAGCATCTAAATATTATTTACAAAATAAGATTCACACAATGAATCGATATTTACCCTCATTATGGCCTCTAACCTTATAACAACTACCCGTAGAGAATAAGAAAAACATAAATATGAGTAAGGATTCAATCAAATCTCTAGATTAAGACTGCGTCTGATCCATTCTATGTTTGTGAATACCAACTATTCTAACTAGTCATAGCCTATAATAATACGCAGAATCAATTTCATAATGAAAACGCTAAACTCTTTAAACTCAAACCACAATAAGCATCTAGAATAAGACAACCTATGCAAGATAAGATCAGAAGGCGATAACATGATAACAGTAAAAATTGACTTACGCAATGCTTAACTATATTAGGCTTTACAAATTTACCCATGTAACAAGCTTTCAATCAATGACTTCCAAGCCAGACGGCTTTAGGGCACTAGGCGCAGAACACCCCTAAGGATCTATTAACTCGAGTAACAAAGGCCACGTAATGAAACATAAGCCAAATTAAACTTTTATTCTTTAAACCATAACAAACACAACCTTAAGCATGGATGTGCAATGCCTAATTACATTAGGCTATTCTAAGTTACCCATGTAACAAGCTTTCAATCAATGACTCCCAAGTCATACAGCTTTATGGCACTAGGCGTAGAACACCCCTAAGGATCTATAACTCGAGCAACAAGAGCCACGTAATTAGGCTTAGTCAACTAAGGTTACTATTTTTTTATGCCAAAAACCCAAGATCTACCATTACATAAGCGTCTAAATCTTATCACCCTTACTTCACTTAAGTTAAATAGAGTTAACACATTTTTAAAGCAATAAACATGCAAACTATATCTGAAGAATAACTAGGTACAACAGTTGGCAAGTGCTCACTAAGGGGAACAAATCAATAACAACCTCAAACTATTAATTAACTAAACCCTTATCCACACATGCTTGACATATACCCT
Organism: Panax notoginseng; assembly: GCA_016801055.1. NCBI lineage: Eukaryota > Viridiplantae > Streptophyta > Magnoliopsida > Apiales > Araliaceae > Panax > Panax notoginseng. The sequence goes on from CM029016.1 coordinate 57,382,880, forward strand.
TATGAAATAGCCATAAACCAACCTACTTATCATCAGCCATAATAAAAAATATAAAGCCTATACCACCCATATCGTGGTACCAAAGACAAAAGATAAACCCTTGCAGTAATAACAACTCAAGATAGGGTTTAGTAAAGTCGAAGCATGGCATATAAAGATAGAACACACATCATGGCAAACAAAATAGATAATCATCCTTATAAAAAGATCTACTAATTAATGAATTCAAATACATAATAATATCTATTAATTTATAGTAATATAATACACATACATCCCAAAACATAAAGATAACCATGGCTGCAATTAAAAATTATTCCTTGAAGCCGAAAATACTAACAAAAATTAAACGATATTATACTAGTAGTTCATAATAGTTCATAGATAATGATATATATAAAAAACTGAGAAAATTGATAACTCCCCCCAAACTCGAATCTGACAATGTCCGCATTGGCTGGGAATGAAGAAATCCATATCAGTCTGCGCCATCACCCTCTAAATCCTCATCGCTGCCTGCTTCATTTCCCTCATCATTGCCCTCATCGTGGCCATCGACAGTAGGAGATGGTGGTGGATATGGAGGAAATACCAGAGGCTGAGGAAACTTATAAGGCATAGACTCTGCCTTATCTCCACCATATGATGCGTAAATGCTCATAATAGTGTTAGTAAACTCAGTTTGATATTGCATGATGATGAATTACCTTAAAGTTATGGCGTCAATCCATCGAGTCTGCCTTTATGAATTAACCTATGTAGTTTGATGCGAGAGGCTCAGAGATGTAAGAATATCAGCCAGTGCCCCCTGAGAAGAAGATCCTATCATTGGCGGCTGTGTCGATGGCCAAGCCTTTGAAGAAGTCAGCGGTTGAGTGGCCAGCAAAAACCCCTCACCCTGATCATGAGACCGCGCCCCATCCCAAACACTAAACCTTGAGATAACATTGTTTTCGGTGATGGCCATATGCGACTGAGTTATGTCAGCTGGCTCCCATTGCACTTTCGCCCATTTATACAGTCAGGTGATAAGCGATGGATATGGTAGTCCCTTAGAAGTTGTGCTCTTGATAGCCTTCTTAATAGAAACTTGAATGAGAAATCCAATGTCCACCTTTTTGGTCATTTTACCGATCAATATATGCGTGCAAGTATACACGGTCAACAAGTAATAAAGAGTAAGTAAAGTATCGTTCCCACGGAGAATTAACTAATAAAGTTCACCAAGCACTAGCCCATAACCATTTCAATCTTATTTAAACGAATGATATTATATTTTATATTAAAACTATGAAATTAAATAATACTAACTACCTCTAGAATAATACTAGATAATGAAGACCTGAGATCTCAATTTCATCTATTGACTCACTTAAACCAACACACTCCTTGTCAAGCCAAACTAATTTTACCTGATTGTTAGTCAAGAACACGAAAGTAAAGTATAGCCATCTCTCAATGTACCATACCCATATCACATATAATCCAAAGATGATAGAATACACATGAACACCCACATTACCTAAACCACTATCTGTCTATGTGATTTACAAATAATTAGGGTTTAAGCCCAAGTTCTCATTTGACTACGAATGGCACTTCGGTATATGTCTATCCTAAGCACAAATCATATATCCCAACACAATGTAGAACATACAATCATAAGCTAATAAGATCAGATCTAAACCCATACTTCGTATCTCGAATCCATATGGGTTATCACAATAATCGACGGCCAATCAACTAAGAAAATAAGCACGATCTTAATAGACAATCTCATAATAATCAATAAAGCTAACAATGTAATATATCAGAAATAACTAGTCCATAGGATCCATTGCAATCTCAGAATAGAGTTTAGTTCATCATAAAATCAAAATCCATAATTAAGTATACATTGAGAAATAAAGATAGAAGTAAAGAGAAGTTAGGGAATTTGGAATGCAAATATGATCTCTCTTGCTCCAATTTTGAATTTCCTATGCTCTCCAATTGCTTCAATCATTAACTCTAATCTAATCTAGGATTCTAATCTTGAAAGTAAACAGAAGACAGTAATAATAGCTACGCGATCCCCCAAGGGGTGGAATCCTGTTACATAATAAAAATACGTCTAATATATAAGCTGTGACGCCCCCAAAATAGGTATACAACACCCATTCTGAGTCGTCAATAACATGGTACAGAAACAACTACAACTTTATTAATACAACATAAAAATTATGAGTGTAAATACAAATATTGTCATCGAGACAATATACACACTCAAATAAGTCCTCATTGCAATTATTGGTACAATATTTTACAAAAAAAATGGTGAGGACTACTAAAACAACTTCTTAGAATCTGCATTCCATACCCCGACTAGTACTTGCTACATTCTAGCCTCCTGAGAAGAAAATGGAACAACAAGGAAAAGGGTGAGCTCAACTAGCCCAGTAAAGAATATTATGACTAAGATAATATACAACAAATTATCGTTAGTCTTCAACAGGAAAAAAATTTAATAGAATACAATAGACAACAAGTTTTAAATCAATATTCGCAGCGGAAAATCATAATTCATAGAAAAGTTACGTAGAGAATGAAATCTACGATTATCTATGAATTTAAAAGCCCATCATCAACATTTTATCCCTGTAATATCAATCAATAAATATCTTGAATCAAATAGTCATCTTTGCACTACAGGCCAAAGATATTCATCAGTTGGTCATGTTCACCTCAACACCTGTTCATCTTTGCACTACGGGCCAAAGATATTCATCAGAAATCATTAATCTTTGCACTACAGGCCAAAGATATTCATTTATATCATCATTTAGGACTGAGGATGATGAAAAATATTTTTAAGGAAACGAATCAAGTGAAACAAAATAATAAATATTAAGGATTCGTATTTCGATTTATCCTTGTCCAAAAATACCTTTTAAATAATCATAGTGAAGTAAAATTCAAGAATGATCAAAACATGAATACAATCAAAGCTATTATCCAGAATAGATATTTGGACAAAAAGAAAAAAATTTCATTTTTCGGTGAATAGTAACTCATGAATAGTAACTCGTGAATAGTAACTCATGAATAGTAACTCGTGAATAGTAACCCCGACATGAAAAGTTCCAAATTTGATAAAAAGTTCAGATCAATACTTCGGCATAATGATATTGAAGAAAATAATATCATTTAAGAAGAAATAACATCCCTTACCTCAAAAGGATAGTACTTCTGCCTGGATATAGTGCTGAAAGAACTTGCACCGTATAGAAATACTCAAAGTACTAAAATACTCACAAGAATACGCTCAATATATCGAGAGAGAAAGAGAGAGAAATCTGAAGTTTCTGGTGTGATTTTCAATTCTAACCTATGCACCCTATTTATAGGAAAATACTTAGAACACCAAAGCAGAAAATTTAATAAATTAATAATATTATTTTTTCAAATTTCCTACGCCCACTAATTTGGTCCAAGACATCAGCCACCATTAAAAACGTTTTTCTTAATTTAAATAATTAAAACTTCCAAAATCAATTATTTCGGAACTACGGAACTTTAATAATTCATAATAAATAGCCCTTTTTATCCGAAAATTCAAATCTCGCGATTTTTTATAGGAAATTCAATTCTGTACAACTTTGCAGAAGGAAGTTTTTCCAAATTCCAAATAAAAACTGACCGAAATCTACAAACGGGTGATTTTACAGGCTATAAACAAATTTCAGTCAAGAAATGGGGTCCACCGACACACAAAACATGTGTTAAACAACTTTTGCAACAAAAGTACTCTTCCTCCTCATATACTCATATATCCCACATTCATTGTAAAAAAATATCACCATTAATATATTTTTAAAATAATATATTTAATTGAATTATTTTATCAGAAAAGATAAAATATTAATTTTCAACAATTGTCACATTTTAAAATTTTCTCCATCTATATCCACATAAAATCAATATTTTCCTCATCATATAAATCAATAATTAATTATTCATAAATAATATTACAGAATCACAGTACTGGCAACCAGGCCGTTTCCAGGAAAGAGGGGGCTTTCTAATAAGGATATCTCCTTACTGGCGCGCAATTAGATAACCAAACCTCTCCTTAGACAGAACTTTTTAGACATTGCCAATAATGTTATCTAATAATATTATTCAGATAATATGAATTATTGCTCAAATAATAGAAAATACTGTGTAGTGACAATTATTAAAACAACAGTAATATAAAATATCAACGCAGCAATTATTGAATCAATAAAATATAATATTGAACAGTAATTACTGTAACAATTATTGAGTAGTGCCTTCTTACGTAAGAATCAATAATTGGTGCAATACCGTGTGCTACTATGCAACAACGCGTATTACCGTGTTTTAACCTCCGGGTATTCCAACAGTATTAACGGTAACAACTACGCCGTTATTTATAAACAACTTGTTTTTGTCGTTTTTTTCATCCAATCACTTTCTGTTATGGGGCCCACACAAGGCTGCGCCGTCGTACGAATATTCGCCGACAACAAGAATATTCCACGACCAAACAAATATTCCCCGACAACAATGAATATTTTAGGACCACTTGCTTATTTAAAATATTTGCGCATTTTACCCATAACTAACCACATTAATCAAATCAACCCTTACTATTTCAGAATAATAAATAGAGGAAATTAAATTTCATTTATTAATAATTTGGGGTCTTACAACCTCCCCTCCTTATGAAATTTCGTCCCCGAAATTGACATACGTACCTGGTGTTTCGAAAAGATGAGGATACCTCGCTTTCATTTCCGTTTCCAACTCCCAGGTCATTTCCTCAATAGCATGGTTTCTCCACAAAACTTTAACTTGTGGTATGACCTTCGTGCGTAGGACATGCTCCTTCCTATCCAGAATCTTGACAGGTACCTCCTCGTACGTTAAGTCTTCGTCTATCTCGTCCGGTTCTAACTCAATAACGTGGTTCGGGTCTTTCACATATTTACGAAGCACAGATATATGAAAAACATTATGAACACGAGACATACTTGGAGGTAACGCGAGTCTATAGGCCACATTTCCTACTCGGTCAAGAATCTGAAATGGACCAATAAATCGTGGATTGAGCTTTCCTCTCTTCCCAAATCTTGTAACTCCTTTCCATGGAGCTACATGTAATAATACAAGATCCCCAATGTCAAATTCCACGTCCTTTCGATGAAGATCCACATAACTCTTTTGTCGATCCTGTGCCGTTTGTATACGTTGTCGAATCGTTTGGATCTTCTCTGTAGTCATTCGTACCAACTCTGGTCCCAACAACGTTGCTTCTCCCACCTCATCCCAATATACTGGAGAGCGACACTTTCGTCCATATAATGCTTCAAAGGGAGCCACACCTATACTTGCCTGATAACTGTTGTTGTAGGAGAATTCCACCAATGGTAGGTACTTATCCCATCTTCCTTTGAAATCTAGGACACAAAGTCTTAATAGGTCTTCAAGAGTTTGAATAGTCCTCTCTGATTGCCCGTCCGTTTGAGGATGGTATGCCGAACTGAACCGTAAATCCGTGCCCATAGCTTTTTGCAAGCTAACCCAAAATCTTGAAGTGAATCGTGGGTCACGATCCGAAACTATGGATACTGGCATGCCATGCAACCTTACAATCTCATTCACGTACATATTAGCAAGACGTTCAAGGGAATAAGTCTCCCGTATCGGCAAGAAATGAGCAGACTTGGTTAATCTATCAACTATAACCCAAATAACATTTATGCCTTGAGAAACCGTGGGAAGACCCGTAACGAAATCCATGGTAATGTGTTCCCACTTCCATTTCGGAATCTCAAGTGGTTGCAATGGACCCTTTGGTACTTGATGCTCCGCCTTTACACGTTGACAAGTTAAACACCTCGAGATAAACTTTTCAATCTCTCTCTTCATATTGTTCCACCAAAATATATGTCGAAGATCACGATACATTTTAGTACTTCCAGATGGATTGCAAATGGTGTATTGTGTGCCTCCATCATGATCTTGTACTTCAAATCAGAATCGTTAGGAACACAAAGTCTGGAGTGGACTCGAAGTATTCCATCTTCATCGATTCTTGCTTCTGGAATAGCACCTTCTTGCACTTTCTTCTTCATACGCATCAGCTCCGGGTCTGTAGCTTGAGCAACTTTAACTTTATCGATTAAAGTTGGTTCTACGCGTATACTTAACATCATCGCACTCGTTCCTGCATATGATCTTCTACTCAACGCGTCAGCTACCACGTTTGCTTTTTCAGGATGGTATTGAATAGTGTGGTCGTAATCTTTCAACAGCTCGAGCCAACGTCGTTGCCGCATGTTGAGTTCTTTTTGAGTGAAGAAATATTTGAGGCTTTTATGGTCTGAATATATCTCCACCTTCTCCCCATATAGATAGTGCCTCCAGATCTTTAGCACGAAAACGACTGCTGCCAACTCTAGATCATGAGTAGGATAATTCCTCTCATATTCTTTAAGTTATCGCGAGGCATAGGCTATGACTTTCCCACGTTGCATGAGAACACATCCTAACCCTTTGCCTGAAGCATCGCTGTAGATAACAAATCCATCCGAACCAAATGGTATTGTCAGAACAGGTGCCGAAATGAGTCTCCTCTTAAGCTCTTGGAAACTTTTCTCGCATTCTTCGCTCCATACGAATTTGATATCCTTCCGAGTCAGCTGAGTTAACAGGGTAGCGATTCGAGAAAACCCTTCTACGAATCTCCGATAATAACCAGCTAAGCCTAGAAAGCTACGTACATCGGTCACCATCTTGGGTTGCTCCCAGCTTTGTATTGCTTCAATCTTCACCGGGTCCACAGATACTCCATGTTTCGACACCACGTGCCCTAGGAATGCTACTTCCTCAAGCCAGAACTCGCATTTCTTCAACTTAGCATATAACTTGTTTTCACGCAGCCTTTGGAGTACCAGCTTCAAATGGTGCTCATGATTTTCTCGACTTTTGGAATATATGAGGATGTCATCAATAAAGACAACAACGAGCTGATCCAAATAATCCTTGAATACTCGGTTCATCATATCCATGAAAGTCGTAGGAGCATTAGTCAATCCAAAAGACATGACTAAGAATTCATAATGCCCGTACCGAGTTCTAAAGGCAGTCTTTGGAATATCCTCAGTTTTAACCTTCAGTTGATGATATCCAGAACGAAGATCGATTTTTGAAAAGAATTATGCTCCTTGTAACTGGTCAAACAGGTCATCAATACGAGGTAGCGGATACCTATTCTTGATGGTGACATGGTTTAATTCCCGGTAATCGATACAAAGTCGCATACTCCCGTCTTTCTTCTTTACAAATAAAATAGGAGCACCCCAAGGAGATGTACTAGGACGAATGAAACCGATGTCCAACAATTCTTGTAGTTGGACTTTTAACTCCTGAAGTTCAATAGGAGCCATTCGATATGGGGATTTAGAAATGGGCTTTGTACCAGGTTCAAGATCAATAAAGAATTCAACTTCACGTTCTGGGGGTAGACCGGGAAGTTCTTCAGGAAATACGTCAGGAAAGTTATTAACAACAGGAATATTATTCAAATTTGACGTGTCTTTATTTAAATCCATAACATGGGCTAAGAAAGCTTGACATCCGTTTTTCAATAAACGAATGGCTTTATGACTTGATATGACAGTGATTGATTTTAATGGCTTTGTTGCTTGAATTCGAACAACAGGTTGATTAGGAATATGAAAACTAATCACCTTACGAAAATAATCAATTTTGGCATGATGAGTAGTTAACCAATCAATTCCTAAAATCACGTCAAATGCAAGTATCTTTAAAGAGATAAGGTCAACAGGTAAGGTGATGGTACCAACTTGGATCAAACAAGATTTATAAACAGTGGATGTGATGAAAGTTTCCCCTAACGGAGTCTCCACAGATAAATCAAGGTCTAATTTCTCCGGAGTCAAGTTTAAACGTTGAGCACAAGTAGGAGAAATAAATGAATGGGTAGCACCGGTATCTAGTAAGGTATAAACTTCACATGAATTTATAATTAGCTTACCCGTGATCACCTCGTTTGGGTTCCTCGCATGTTGACCAGTCACGACAAACGCTCTTCTAGGAACCGTTGACTTTGACTTTTCTGGGACAGCCTTTTGAGTCACCGTCCCCGCTGAACTTGGTTTTGCTACCGTACAATCTCGAGCGATATGTCCTTCCTTTCCACAATTATAGCATACCTTGAACTGTTGTGGACAGTTTTGGCTGATATGTCCCTCTTTTCCACATTTATAGCATATGACCGGTGGTCGTTCTCCTCCCTTGGAACCAGTTGCTGCTGGTGCTGACGTCTTCGTATTGTCATTGTTGAATCTCCTCTTTTTAAAATCTCCTCCTGACTCGCTTCTTCTATTTTCATAGTCACGATTACCACCAGAGTGGTTACCGTTCTTGTCCGTATTCTTCTTTCTCCGCTGGTTATCATTGTTCTGATGACTGTTGTCACCGATATGATCCTGGTTGTGGTCCCTCGGTTGACCGTACTCGTTATCTCGCTCTAATAATTGAGCCCTGTTGACAACATCTGAATAGAGAGAAAATTTATGAGAAATGAGATATTGACGTATGCCGGGTTTCAAACCTCTCAGAAACATCCGCGTCATACGTTCCTCATTCTCCACCAAATGAGGTGCAAACCTGGATAACTCTGCAAACTTTGCCTCGTACTGGGACACCGTCATGTTATTCTGCTCCAGTCTAATAAACTCTACCTCCTTCATATGACGAATACTTTCAAGAAAGTACTTGTCATTGAATAGTTTCTGAAATGTCTCCCAAGACATGCTGAGTGCGGCTGGATGGGTACGCTTTACAGACTCCCACCAATAGTCTGCCTCGCCACGGAACATAAAGGTGGCGAATGGAACCTTCTGTTCCTCCGTGCATCCCAAGACATCAAATATCTTGGTAATTTGCTTGACCCATGTCTCCGCCTTAATCGGATCCGGCTTTCCCCAGAATTCTGGTGGTCCCAACTCTTTGAACTGCTTGGCTGTGACCAGCTGTGCGTTGCCATTGTTTCTTCCTATATTTTGAACAGGAATCTCCTTCGTCTGGTTTTGCATGAATCGCAAAAAGCTTCTAAACATCTCATCGTTCACCGTCTGCTCAGTGGTGTTGTTCACAGGAGGAACATTGCCAGCCTGTTGCACGTTCTCCTCGTTGGTGAGTACAGGTGTCCCCACGGTTTCATTTACTCCACTGTTAACATTCTCAGTCGACATTCTCAAATACTGCCATAAAACAAAGGTTAATTTAACAAATTAACAAATCACATAATATCCCTATATTATGACCGACCAACAATAAGCTTAGGTAGGCACACTAGCGAAGGATTTACTCGTCTCTCCCCTCCAAGTTCTATTCCCCGATCTCCGCCAGAGATCATATCCCTAAGCTCTGATACCAACTGTGACGCCCCCAAAACAGGTATACAACACCCATTCTGAGTCGTCAATAACATGGTACAGAAACAACTACAACTTTATTAATACAACATAAAAACTGTGAGTGTAAATACAAATATTGTCATCTAGACAATATCCACACTCAAATAAGTCCTCATTACAATTATTGGTACAATATTTTACAAAAAAAAAATGGTGAGGACTACTAAAACAACTTCCTAGAACCTTCATTCCATACCCCGACTAGTACTTGCTACATTCTCGCCTCCTGAGAAGAAAATGGAACAACAAGGAAAAGGGTGAGCTCAACTAGCCCAGTAAAAAATATTATGACTAAGATAATATACAACAAATTATCGTTAGTCTTCAACAGGAAAAAAAATTTAATAGAATACAATAGACAACAAGTTTTAAATCAATATTCGTAGCGGAAAATCATAATTCATAGAAAAGTTACGTAGAGAATGAAATCTACGATTATCTATGAATTTAAAAGCCCATCATCAACATTTTATCCCTGTAATATCAATCAATAAATATCTTGAATCAAATAGTCATCTTTGCACTACAGGCCAAAGATATTCATCAGTTGGTCATGTTCACCTCAACACCTGTTCATCTTTGCACTACGGGCCAAAGATATTCATCAGAAATCATTAATCTTTGCACTACAGGCCAAAGATATTCATTTATATCATCATTTAGGACTGAGGATGATGAAAAATATTTTTAAGGAAACGAATCCAGTGAAACAAAATAATAAATATTAAGGATTCGTATTTCGATTTATCCTTGTCCAAAAATACCTTTTAAATAATCATAGTGAAGTAAAATTCAAGAATGATCAAAACATGAATACAATCAAAGCTATTATCCAGAATAGATATTTGGACAAAAAGAAGAAAATTTCATTTTTCGGTGAATAGTAACTCATGAATAGTAACTCGTGAATAGTAACTCATGAATAGTAACTCGTGAATAGTAACCCCGACATGAAAAGTTCCAAATTTGATAAAAAATTCATATCAATACTTCGGCATAATGATATTGAAGAAAATAATATCATTTAAGAAGAAATAACATCCCTTACCTCAAAAGGATAGTACTTCTGCCTGGATATAGTGCTGAAAGAACTTGCACCGTATAGAAATACTCAAAGTACTAAAATACTCACAAGAATACGCTCAATATATCGAGAGAGAAAGAGAGAGAAATCTGAAGTTTCTGGTGTGATTTTCAATTCTAACCTAAGCACCCTATTTATAGGAAAATGCTTAGAACACCAAAGCAGAAAATTTAATAAATTAATAATATTATTTTTTCAAATTTCCTACGCCCACTAATTTGGTCCAAGACATCAGCCACCATTAAAAACGTTTTTCTTAATTTAAATAATTAAAACTTCCAAAATCAATTATTTCGGAACTACGGAACTTTAATAATTCATAATAAATAGCCCTTTTTATCCGAAAATTCAAATCTCGCGTGTTTTTATAGGAAATTCAATTCTCTACAACTTTGCAGAAGGAAGTGTTTCCAAATTCCAAACAGAAACTGACCGAAATCTACAAACGAGTGATTTTACAGGCTATAATCAAATTTCAGTCAAGAAATGGGGTCCACCGACACACAAAACATGTGTTAAACAACTTTTGCAACAAAAATACTCTTCCTCCTCATATACTCATATATCCCACATTCATTGTAAAAAAATATCACCATTAATATATTATTAAAATAATATATTTAATTGAATTATTTTATCAGAAAAGATAAAATATTAATTTTCAACAATTGTTACATTTAAAAATTTTCTCCATCTATATCCACATAAAATCAATATTTTCCTCATCATATAAAAAAATAATTAATTATTCACAAATAATATTACAGAATCACAGTACTGGCAACCAGGCCGTTCCCAAAAAAGAGGGGGCTTTCCCATAAGGATATCTCCTTACTGGCGCGCAATTAGATAACCAAACCTCTCCTTAGACAGAACTTTCTAGACATTGACAATAATGTTATCTAATAATATTATTCAGATAATATGAATTATTGCTCCGATAATAGAAAATACTGTGTAGTGACAATTATTAAAACAACAGTAATATAAAATATCAACGCAGTAATTATTGAATCAATAAAATACAATATTGAACAGTAATTATTATAACAATTATTGAGTAGTGCCTTCTTACGTAAGAATCAATAATTGGTTCAATACCGTGTGCTACTATGCAACAACGCGTATTACCGTGTTTTAACCTTCGGGTATTCTAACAGTATTAACGGTAACAACTACGCCGTTATTTATAAACAACTTGTTTTTGTCGTTTTCTTCATCCAATCACTTTCTGTTATGGGACCCACACAAGGCTGCGCCGTCGTACGAATATTCCCCGACAACAAGAATATTCCACGACCAAACAAATATTCCCCGACAACAATGAATATTTTAGGACCACTTGCTTATTTGAAATATTTGCGCATTTTACCCATAACTAACCACATTAATCAAATCAACCCTTACTATTTCAGAATAATAAATAGAGGAAATTAAATTTCATTTATTAATAATTTGGGGTCTTACATAAGCCCTAGTTCCATCCCCCCTCTCAGTTACGCAAATTAAAATAAAGTCAACAGCTTCAGTCAACGCCGCGCGCGGCCGCGCGCGGTCCCTTCGTTATCATGGCGCGGGCGCACGTGTGTAAAGTAGGCTCTGTCCGGTTGCCTGCACGGGCGCGCGTTTTGAAGCCTGTATAGCCACGCGGCGACGCGACTTCTGCAGTTTGAATTCTCAAGTTTTGCTGCTACTTCTGCTTCTGTGTCATGTTGCTACTGATGCTTTAACATGAAACTTTTGCTCTTTTGTTCACCACTGCATAGCTCTTTTGTTCACTCGATCCTCACGTGGTGCCTTCATTGATCACATGCCATCTACCAATGCCGAGCTCGTGCCATTTCCTGCACTTTTGCACCAAAGGAGTTCTCAATATATGCAATGCAAAATATTATGAAATGCAACTAGAAACACACTAAAATGTACTTGAGATGGGCATAGTTCTCGTGAATTGATATTTAATAAGTTATCAAATACCCCCAAACTTGAACTATTGTTTGCCCTCAAGCAATGCATACTATATAAAACACTGAAAATACAACTACATGCTATGCTACTAAATCATGATGCAAACGAGTCTCACATTGTTCCAGCTATAACATAATTTCAGTCCAGAATGCCTCAACGAATTATCCATATTCGAGAATATAAGTTCAAACCAAACTATAGGCATAATATCATACACTCAGATAATTCATATATGCTATAAAGATGTTGTGTGTGTGTTGTGTTCACCAAAACTTGATTTAAGCAAAGAATACACATGCTAAACCGCTCAAAATAGAAAATTATAGTCTAAATCAAGATTCATGTATACTTATGCAACAAAGTCTGTTCCAACATATCAAAACAAACTAAGGTTCAACAACGGGCTTAACTGTTTTATTGCTACTCACGAGGGCGACTTTCGCTCTTTCCCGCAGTGTTTATTGCTGTTATTTTTTCTTTTTCTTTCTTTTTCTTTTTTTTTTCACATGACTGTGCAATGCCTCATTCCATTAGGCTACACTGTTACCCCTTAGCGAGCTTTGAACCAACGACTCCCAAACCATAAAAGACCTTAGGTCGCTAAGTGTTAAGACACCCCTACGAGCGTACTTACACAAGTAACCAGGGCCCCGAAATAAGACTAGTCACGTTATCAACTTTTTTTTATTTTTATTTTTATTATATTTTTTATTTTTATTTTTTTATTTTTACATAGCATACCCATGTGTTCCCAAAGTTTATTTATCAATGTTTTTCATAGTCTAAGTCCATTTTCCATATAGTTCTCTTTTTAAAACCACATTTCCTATCAAGCAATGCAACACATAATTCTTATGTCTACAAGTAATTGTGAACATTGCAGTGCAAACCTAAAGTATCTAAACAACATCATGAATTACATCGTGTAAAACATTATATCTAAGCTCATGTTATCCAAAATACTCCACAATCCTTCAAACTTCACTTTCATCATCAGCTAGATAAAATTTCCATAAAGCTAGAATTTGTGAGACATGCACGACACATAAAATGCAACGAAACATCTACTAACACAAGTAATAATGACTAAAAACCAAAAATTTTCTGCAAACTAAACATACACATATACTAACACATAAACATGCCAATTTTAAACTAATCATGCAAAAACTATATGTAACTAAGATGCAACTAACTACCCCAATACCCCCAAATTTATAATATTCATTGCCCCAATGAATGAAGGTATAGGGTTACAGAAAACTCCCCTAGTGCTCAGTTGCACCACCCTCTTTGGGTGGTCAATCCGGTGGTGGATATGGCATGGCAGTCCCGAACTGTGGCCACTCAACCAAGGTTTTCAGTTGTGCAAATGCCTCCGCCAATGACCTCGTGAGATCCGTAGCAAACGCTACAAAATTATCATACATCGCTTGGCCTTCCGCTCCAACCTTCGGAGCTGTTGATCCCCAGTAACAACATTGGCTTGGGTTGATGTTCCTTCTTTTTCAAAATTCGGTGTCGGGCATGGCCGCACGTTCAATGGAGACATTGCGCGGGCGCGGGAGAGCTATTTCTGCACAGACTTGCAGCGCGGGCGCGCGTGTTTTCAAGGTATACATCGCGCGGCCGCGCGGCCGCACGACCTTGCTTCTTGTAACTCCAATTTGCATCTTCCAATACATAACACAGTGATGACTGCTTTACAATTCTCCTGCAGAACAATTGAAACTATCATAATTAAAAAAGAAAATGAACTAACAAAAATAATCTAAACAGAATAATTAAAAGGTAGAGATAGAAACAATGGGTTGCCTCCCATCAAGCGCTAAGTTATAGTGAATTAGCTTGACTCTTTTCTTGACACCGCTATCCAATTCCTCTACGATAATCTAGGAACCCTCCATCCATTAGAACTGTAATGTGCATTGGGAGGTTCCCCATCATAAGAGTCTTCAGATTGAAGCCACCTAGCATATTTCCTATACACGATGTCTCCATTTCTATTGCATCGCCAGGTGCTTCTCCCGTTGCATCTTTGAATAGATTTTTGCATTGAGGCATGAAAGATTCAACGGGATTTTCTTCTTCTTTTATCTCTTCCTCTGCCCACCATGGTTTGTAAGAGGACTCATGCTCGCATAAATTCTTACTTTGGATATGACTACCAAGGGGACATGGGTGTGCAAAGTTCACTAAATTTTTTAACTCTAACTGAGAAGGAACTTGGGGTATTATACAAGTCAGATCATGATCTTCATTTTCCATACCCCCAATTGTTTTCTCAGTGTCTACTCCTTTCAGTTCATCCAATGGCATGTACACTTCTGGCTCTCCATTAGTTTCATCATCCATGTCATAGTACCAATTGTCTTGAGGGCGATTGTTCAAGGCTTCGAGTATTTGATCCTTTTGATTCTGTAGATTCTGAATTGACCTCTCTTGCTCAATCATCTTCTCCTCAGTTGATGCTACAAACCTGAACCACAAATCCTGAACTCTTGAATTATCTTGTTCAGTTTCGAAATCCATGTATTGTGGACCATTCATTGAGAAGTTAATGAGTTGTTCCATCTGTCTATTAAGATTTTGGCTTGATAACTCCAGACTCATCATCATCTCTTCATGGTTTGCTATGCTTTTTGACATGAATTTCTTCAACTCTAAATTTTCCTCTTATTGCATTGGAGGTAGATACGAGAAATCTGATGGATATGTTGGACTTGGAACACAGTCTTGGTCTTGATAATTATAACTCCATTCATAATCTGGGTGATACCCCCAACCTTGATGATAACTAGGATAAACATAGTTGTTGGGGTAATCACCCCCAAACTGTACTTGTCCAACACTGATGTTGCACTAATAACTTGAATGCTCGCCAGCACAATATTCACATGTAACTGCTATGTCTCGAGTACATTGGGCTGCAAGAACATCCAACCTCTCCGAAAGTGTTGCAATTTATGCTGGCAATGTAGAAAATACATTGAGTCCCTCAGTGCTTATGTCTCTTTGTTGAGGTATATTTTCATAAGGCCATTGATAAGTAAAGCCACCCATGATACCTGAAAAGAGAGAAATAAAAGAAAATACTTGAAACAAAATAAAAATTTTTAAAATAAGACAAATTTGATTGAAATCAATGTTGGAAAAAAAAATTATTAAGCTAATTCCCCGACAACGACGCCAAAAACTTGTTGGTCATTTTACCGATCAATATATGCGTGTAAGTATACACGGTCAACAAGTAATAAAGAGTAAGTAAAGTATCGTTCCCACGGAGAATTAACTAATAAAGTTCACCAAGCACTAGCCCATAACCATTTCAGTCTTATTTAAACGAATGATATTATATTTTATATTAAAACTATGAAATTAAATAATATTAACTACCTCTAGAATAAGACTAGATAATGAAGACCTGAGATCACAATTTTATCTATTGACTCATTTAAACCAACACACTCCCTGTCAAGCCAAACTATTTTTACCTGATTGTTAGTCAAGAACACGAAAATAAAGTATAGCCATCTCTCAATGTACCATACCTATATTACATATAATCCACAGATGATAGAATACACATGAACACCCACATTACCTAAACAACTATATGTCTATGTGATTTATAAATAATTAAGGTTTAAGCCCAAGTTCTCATTTGACTACGAATGGTGCTTCGGTATATGTTTATCCTAAGCACAAATCATATATCCCAACACAATGTAGAACATACAATCATAAGCTAATAAGATTAGATCTAAACCCATACTTCGTCTCTCAAATCTATATGGGTTATCACAATAATCGACGACCAATCAACTAAGAAAATAAGCACGATCTTAATAGACAATCTCATAATAATCAATAAAGCTAACAATGCAATATATCAGAAATAACTAGTCCATAGAATCCATTGCAATCTCAGAATAGAGTTTAGCTAATCATAAAATCAAAATCAATAATCCATAATTGAGTATACATTGAGAAATAAAGATAAAAGTAAAGAGAAGTTAGGGAATTGGGAATGAAAATCTGATCTCTCTTGCTCCAACTCTGAATTTCCTATGCTTTCCAATTGCTTCAATCTTCAACTTTAATATAATCTAGGGTTCTAATCTTGAAAGTAAAGAGAAGACAGTAATATTAGCTACGTGATCCCCCAAGGGGTGGAATCCTTTTACATAGTGAAAATACGTCTAATATATAAGCCCTAGTTCCATCCTCCCTCTCAGTTACGCAAATTAAAATAAAGTCAGCTGCTTCAGTCAATGCCGCGTGCGGCCGCGCGCGGTCACTTAGTTATCATGGCGTGGACGCGCTGGTGTAAAGTAGGCTATGTCCAGTTGCTTGCGCGGGCAAACGTTTTGAAGCCTGTATAGCCGCGCGGCCGCGCAGCTTCTGCAGTTTGAATTCTTAGGTTTTGCTGCTGCTTCTGCTTCTGTGTCATGCTGCTACTGATGCTTTAACATGCAACTTTTGCTCTTTTGTTCACCACTGCTTAGCTCTTTTATTCACTCGATCCTCATGTGGTGCCTTCATTGATCACATGCCATCTACCAATGCCGAGCTCATGCCATTTCTTGCACTTTTGCACCAAAGGAGTTCTCAATACATCCAATACAAAATATTATAAAATACAACTAAAAACACACTAAAATGTACTTGAGATGGACATAGTTCTCGTGAATTAATATTCAATAAGTAGGTATAAAATCCACTTATCAAACCTTCAATCTCGTGACCATAGCAAATAGCAGGATGGCACGCTTTTTTGTAACATCACTATTGTGGCGGGTAGGCATCATATTGGAACAGATGAAACTGTACCATGCCTTGCCATAGCGACTGAGCACCTGGTGTGGGAAACTAGTCTTCTCCTTAGTATACTCATTGGTCACCCAGACTATCTTGGGCTTGCAAAGCCGCTTGACGATATCATCCAGATCATAACTGCGAAGCCCAAGCTCCGAGTATTCCTTGCCATCATAATTAGGTGTGGTGAAAAGCTCGTTTACTGTCTTACTGTGAAAAGCCACCTCATATCCCCGAACACGAGTTGTAACATGACCCTCAGCATTGGTTTGCATAAAATTCACGTACCACTGAAATAATAGTCGCTTCAGGCTACTTTATAAAATGGACCCACTTTTTCTCAAGAATAATGGCCATTATTTGGCCTTCTTTCCTGTCAGCAGGCCTTAACCCACGTTCATACACCAAACTTCACTTGGCAAAAGTTTGATTGAATCTTTTCGATGCCTCTTCGCTGATAAACCTGGTATTATCCCATTTAGGCGGAATAGAAGAGGAACCAATTATGATAATTCTTTGACGCTTGGATGTCATGCCAAAATTTTCAGTCAATACAAAATCCACAAGCCAAAACTGAACCAAAACTATAAAATCAAGAATGAACACTAATTGCAAAGCCAAAGCGAAAGCCAAAGCGAATTCAAATATGAAACAATGCCAAACAGCTAAACTAATCTCAAATTATGAGCCAAACAATTCTAATTAGTGTTTATCTAAAATGAATTTCCTATCCGAACTTGCTTGGGGAGATCGGGACAAAAACAAACCCAATTTTTCACTAGGGCAATTAATCGAGCACCTGGTCTGCAGTCCTTTAAACTAATTTCTCTAGCCCTAGCTTTAGCAATCACAATCCCAAAACTTTCTCAAAAATTTCTCAAGATAGCCCAAATAGTAGCTAAATATAATTAAGAGGAACTCCATGTAAGCTATTTCCCATACCCACAATAAATGAACACTTTAAATATCTTAAGAAAAAACTCAATCCCAATTACCTGGCAATAGAACCCTAGAATTTGAAGTTAAAGTGAGAATCCTTGTGATGCCATGAACTTAGGTTGAGAAGTGGATTAGGATGAGAAATGGTCGTGTGGCTTGAATTGGGGGAAGCGTTTGGGCCTACTTGGCTTTGCTATTGAGAAAATGGGGGATTTGTGTTGTGTTTACTGTGTGAAAGATCACTTAAACAACAAAAATTCGCTACTGGTGCTGCAGCGCCAGTAATCCTTCAGTATGTTACGCTGCAGCGCTTGACAAGAAAATATGATTTTGAAGTGGGTGTTGTAGCACTTGGCGAAGGCCAAATAGTGGCATTGCAACGTAGGTTTCCAATGAATTGAGGAAAAATAGGTGCTGCAGCATAGGCGCTGCTACGTAGCCTGTTGATTATTTCCAGGCACTGCAATACTTCCTTAGAAATTTGGAATTTACATTGGGCGCTGCAGTGCTGATTAAAGGCCAAATATCAGGAGCTGCAGCGCTTGGCCTACATCAGGAATTTTTTTTACAAATATCAGCTTAGCAGGCAAAACCAATACATATCAGCTAGCAGATAGCATTCAAGACCTTTTCCAAATTTTAAATATATACTAAAACTTCATCAAGCTAAACCGAAAACTAAAAGTCAAAAACTACTTTATTTGGAACTTAGATTTCACTATGAACCACAATCATATCAAAAATGAAAATCTAGCCGAACCTAAATAATTAACAAAAACTAAACAAAAATTTGCAAGCATAAAACTGTAACAAAGCTATCAATTTGGCCAAAAACTAACATTATACCAAAACGGACTATATTACTATAATTCTATAATGCAACCAACACATAATGCGTACATACAAAAACCTATCAATACGCTACACTTAACATACTATTATACCCCCGCTACCATACTACAATGCAAATATACTACGATCATACCCAACTACTATAATTGATGAAAAAATGCGACTTGGATACAGAAAGCAAAAGGATAGAAGAATGATATAGAGATAGGGTTGGCTCCATATCGAGCGCTTGTTTTAAAGTCGTTAGGTTGACTATTTCTCCCTGGATTATACCAGGTCCCCAAGGGTAATGGACGTCTTTTGATGATTGACGTCGCCTCCCCAGTAATGCTTAAGACATTGTCTATTTACTGTGAATGTTCTGGAAGAATATAGGTCTTCAACCTCAATAGCACCATGCGGATAAGCTTTAGCAATTTTGAAGGGCCCCGACCATCCGAACTTCAGTTTCATGGGGAAGAGCTTCAGTCTCGAGTTGTAAAGAAGCACATCTTGCCCCTCTTTAAATCCTCGCTCGATTATTTTTTTATCATGCCATCTTTTAGTATGTTCTTTGTATAGTTTGGCATTTTCATAAGATTGGAGTCGAAACTCATCCATCTTATTTAGCTGAAGGAGTCTCTTCTCACCGACAACACGTAATTCAAAATTTAGCTATTTGATAGCCCAATAGCCTCTATATTCATGTTCCACCAGTAGAGGGCAAGCCTTTCCATAGATGAGGCGATACGACAACATTTCAATTGGCATTTTGTACACCGTTCGGTACGCCCATAGCACATCATCTAGTCTTGTTGTCCTATCCTTTCTGCTAGGATTAACGGTCTTTTACAAGATGCACTTTACTTCTCTATTTGATACATCCGCTTAGCTGCTTGTCTGTGGATGGTATGTCATGGTAGTCTTATGAGTGACTCCATATTTAGCTAGAAGGGTTACAAAATATTTGTTGTAGAAATGCGACCCTTCATCGCTAATAATTGCATGTGGAGTCCCAAATCGTGTGAAAATGTTCTTTTGCAGGAATCGAAGGACTACTTTTGCATTATTAGTTGGCAGCGCAACAACTTCAACCCATTTGGACACATAATCCACTGCCAATATAATATACAAATTGCTAAATGATAATGGGAATGGGCCTATGAAGTTATTACTCCAAACGTCGAAGAGTTTGACTTCCAAAATGTTGTTAAGGGACATTTCATTCCTTCTAGAGATATTTCTAACTCATTGGCATCTGTCATATTTTAGCACAAAATCATAAGCATCCTTAAAACATAGTGGGCCAATAAAAACCTGACTGTAGCACCTTTGTTGTCGTTCTCTATCTGCCAAAATGACCCCCATACTGAGATGAGTGGCAATGATGAAGAACACTATCCAGTTCTTCCTTAGGCAGACACCTTCTCAAAATCTGATCAACACATTTCCTAAACAAATACGGCTCATCCCACACATAGAATTTCACATCCTTTATAAACTTTCTCCTCTGTTGATAGCTTAAGTCCTGAGGGTACTCACGACTCACAAAAAAATTGGCATAATTAGCATACCAAGGCATTTCAATCTGAATAGCAAGAAGTTGCTCGTCAAGGATGAATCCATTAATCATAGTTTTAGCTTGATCAGTATTCTCCAACCTCGAGCGATGATCTTCCACTTGATTCCAAGTCCCTTTCTTATCACGGATCTCTAAGTTAAATTCATACAGAAGAAGGACCCATTTGATCAAACGCGGTTTAGCATCCTTCTTAGAAATAAGATACTTGACGACTGAATGATCTGTGTATACTATAACTTTTGTGCCGATGAGATAGGACCTAAATTTGTCGAAGGCATATACTACTGCCAACAGCTCTTTCTCAGTGGTGGTGTAATTGAGTTTTGCTGGTGTATTATATTGTGTGAAAAACCTTATCCTTCCGTTGTCCCAAAACTACTCCAATAGCATAATCACTGACATCACACATTAGTATAAATGATAATTCCCAATCATGGGCAACCACAATGGGTGTTGTAATGAGTCTATGCTTGAGCAATTCATATGCCTCTAGACATGCCTTGTCAAGTTTGACAAGGCACGTCTTTCTCTAGAAGCTACATAGGGGCTTGGTGATTTTTAAGAAATCCTTTATAAATCGTTGATAGAAGCTGGCATGCCCCAAGAAACTCCGGAGTCCTTTCATAGTAGAATGAGGTGGAAGTTTTTCAATAACATCAATTTTTGCCTTATCCACCTCGATTCCATCGATAGATATTTGGTGTCCCCAAGATAATGCCTTCCTGAACCATGAAGTGGCAATTTTCCCAGTTCAACACTAAGTTAGTGTCTACACATCTCTTGAGCACAAGATCCAAAATTTTTAAACATGAGGCATAAGAATCCCCAAATACTAGAAAGTCATCCATGAACACTTCAAGTGTATGTTAGACCATTTCAGAGAAAATGAACATCATACACATATGGTTGAACATACACCATTGAAATGTAGCTGGTGCGTTACACAACCTGAATGACATCCGTCGAAAGGCAAAAGTTCCATAATGGCATGTTAATGTTATTTTATCCTGATCTTTGAGGGCAATAGCTATCTGGTTATACCCGGAGTATCCATCTAAAAGATTGTAAAATTTATGCCCTACGAGTCTATCTAACATCTGATTAACGAAAGGTAGAGAAAAATGATCCTTTCGAGTAGCTTTGTTAAGTTTTCTGTAGTCCAAACATACTCGCCACCCTATCACTGTTCTTGTACGAATTAACTCGTTGTTATCATTAGTGACAACAGTCATGCCCCCCTTTTTTGGGACACATTGGACAGGGCTTACCCATGCACTATCAGAAATTGGGTAAATTATGTCGACATCAAGCCATTCGAGTATCTCATTTTCACTACCTCTTTCATGATAAGATTCAGTCTGCGTTGATGTTTTGGCTTTGCATCATCCTCCATGAGGATTTTGTGCATGCAGATGGATGGACTGATTCCTTTAATGTCGGGCAGTGTCCAACCTAAAGCAATTTTATTATTCTTCAAAACCTGCAATATTTCACCTTCCTAAACTTCACTCAATAATGTAAAAATAATTATAGGCAGAGTTGATGATTCTCCCAGATAAGCATAACGCAGATGGCTTGGTAAGGGTTTCAACTCCAAAACAGGCGATTGCTCCTCGAATGTAGATTTCGGTCTAGTCAACGGTTAAACATATTGTTTTGAGTTAGTGAACCGTGGGTATTCATTTAATAATTTCATATACTCGAGATGAGTAAGATCTTCCACGTCACTATCACCATTTAGAGTGGCCTCAATCGAATCAGAAATGTAATTTTTAGAGAATACTTCATCCATCGCTTTGTCAATCATATCAACCCGAAAGCAATCTTCAGAGGCACTGAGGAACTTTATAGACCTGAAGACATTAAAAGTTACGTCCTGGTCTTGAACTCTCATTGTGACTTCCTGTGACGAACGAGAATTCTGTAATTTATTTTAATATTTATTGAATTAAATAAATACTTTTCGACGATTTAATCATTAGATTTAATAATTAATTGATGCAATTGTGGTAGATTAATTTAATTTAATTTTATGTGTTACATTTATTAAATTAATGTAGAGAAATTTTATTATTCGAAGTATGTGATTATGTGAGCTTATTGTATTAAAAGAAATATTTAATAAGCTATGTTATTTTAATTAATGTAATAATTAATTAGAGATTTAATAAATTGACATTATTAGTTAATGAGAAAATTTATTTTATGATTATGTGAATTTATGATAGATTATTATATGTTATTTAATTAATTTAAATAAGATATTTGAATTGAGTGTGACATTTATTCAACTATATGATATAACTTTATTAAATTAAATAGTATTTGGAAACTTTTCAAACTAGACAAACATGGCTTTAAAAGGAGGTATGGCCAGTTAACCCATGATGGGTAACTGACCATAATGCGCATCGGTCTATTTGAATACGACGTCTTATGTTTTTCTTTCATTTTCTAAGTCTGATAAAACTAGTTAGAGAGAATCTGATCATTGTTGAGGAGAATTGTGAGTCAGTGATTGAGAAGGAATTCATCTCTTACTAAAATCCACACTACGCGTTGGGTAATCTTCTCCTTCTGAAATTCTGTTTTTACGTTGTAAGACCCCGAATTTTATGAAATAAAAGTTTTCAATTTTTCTTATAATTAAAATTCAGTAAATGGTTAATTTGATAAAAAGTTTAAATTATGGGTGAAATGTGAAAATTTTTCAAAATAAACAAGTGGTTATAAAATAATCATTGTTGTCGGAGAATATTCGTTGGTCGTGAAATATTCTTTCTGTCGGAAAATATTCGTACGACGGCGCAGCTATTTGTGGGCCCCATAACGAAAAACGGTCGGATGAAGATAACGACAAAAATAAGTTATTTATAAATAACGACGTAGTTGTTACCGTTAATACTGTTGGAATACCCGGTGGTTAAAATACAGTAATACACATTGTTGCACAGTAGCACACGGTATTACACCAATTATTGATTTTTACGTAAGAAGGCATTACTCAATAATTATTACAGTAATTACTGTTCAGTATTTTATTTTATTGATTCAATAATTGTTGCGTTGATATTTTATATTTCTGTTGTTTTAATAATTGTCACTCCACAGTATTTTCTATTATCGGAGCAATAATTCATATTATCTGAATAATATTATTAGATAACATTATTGGCAATGTCTAGAAAGTTCTGTCTAAGGAGAGGTTTGGTCATCTAATTACGCGCCAGTAAGGAAGAGATCGTTATTGGAAAGCCCCCTCTTTCCTGGGAACGGCCTGGTTGCTAGTACTGTGATTCTGTAATATTATTTGTGTATAATTAATTATTGATTTATATGATGAGGAAAATATTGATATTATGCAGATATAGATGGAGAAATTTTTTAATGTGACAATTGTTGAAAATTAATATTTTATCTTTTTCTGATAAAATAATTCATTTAAATATATTATTTTAATAATATATTGATGGTGATATTTATGAGTATATGAGGAGGAAGAGTATTTTTGTGACATTAAATGATTAACACATGTTTTGTGTGTTGGTGGACACAATTCTTGACCGAAAATTTATTATTGACTGTAAAATCGTCCGTTTGTGGATTTCGGTCAATTTCTGTTTGGAATTTAGAAAAACTTTCTTCTACAAAGTTATAGAGAATTGAATTTTCTATAAAAACTCGCGAGATTTGAATTTTCTGATAAAAGAGCTATTTATTATGAATTATTGAAGTTCTGAAGTTCTGAAATAATTGATTTTTGGATGTTTTAATTATTTTTGTTTAGAAAAACGTTTTTTTTTGTATTTTGTGGACATCATTAACATGTGTTATGGCTGAATTCAGATGGTCAAGGTGGGCTAAGGAAAATTTGTTAAATATATTATTATTATATTAAATTTTCTGTTTTGGTGTTCTAAGCATTTTCCTATAAATAGGGTGCTTAGGTTAGAATTGAAAATCACACCAGACACTAAAGTTTTCTCTCTATTTCTCTCTCTATATTATCGAGTGTATTCTTGTGAGTTTTTTTGATATCTTGAGTGTTGATATACGGTGCAAGTTCGTTCAGCGTTATTCCAGTCAGAAGTACTGCTCTTTTGAGGTACGGGATAGTAAGGGATAGTAAGGGATGTTATTTCTTCTTAAATGATATTATTTTCTTCAATATCATTATGCCGAAGTATTGATCTGAACTTTTTATCAAATTTGGAACTTTTCATGTCGGGGTTACTATTCATGAGTTACTATTCACGAGTTACTATTCATGAGTTACTATTCACGAGTTATTATTCATGAGTTACTATTCACGAGTTACTATTCATGAGTTACTATTCACGAGTTACTATTCATGAGTTACTATTCATGAGTTACTATTCATGGGTTACTATTCACGAGTTACTATTAATGACAAAATTGGTTTCTTTTTCTAACCAAATTATAGTTGATTTATGAATATTACTCTTGAGATTAAAACTATATGTTGATCATATTATTTTTTTATCATATATAACATTTTTATAACCCTAATGATGATATTTCTCTTTGACTTGGGTGTAAAGATGGGTAGATTATTGGTATGATCATGACTAGGGTTCTCTTTGTCCAGTAGTGAAAAGTTGAATTGTGACTGGTATGATCATGACCATTGAATTTATAATTGAATATCTTTAGCTTAAGTGCAAAGGTGAAATGATCAACATGGTTATAATTATTGGTTATATAAATTCTGAAATGATTATATATTTCTTTGAGATAATAATATATTTGGCCTGTAGTGCAAATATGAACTATTGAGGAATATCTTTGGCCTGTAGTGCAAAGATGAGTTGTTGATGAATATCTTTGGCCCGTAGTGCAAAGATGACTTGTTGTTGAATATCTTTGGCATGTAGTGTAAAGATGAACTGTTGATGAATATCTTTGGCCCGTGAAGATGAATTTATTAGTATGATTATGAACAGGAACTGTGATTTGGTATAACCATGATCTTTGATGTTTCAGGTAAAGACAGGTGATGAAAATTATCTTCGTCTTGGATGCGAAATTTAGAATCACAATTATGATTATGAATTATTCGTATGATTGTGGAAAGGAACTATTGATTGATGTTACAGGGATAAAACATTGTTGGTGGACTTTTAACGTGGAGAAGATAATAGACTTTATAGTCTATTTGACTCTTCTAATGGATTGCTCGTTCCACTGCAACTATGGTTGAAAAGTTTTATCATCTACCATATGTTCTAAATCTCTGATTTATTACTGTTGAAGACTATTTATAATTTATCTTTAGTCATGATATTCTTTACTGAGCTAGTTGTGCTCACCCTTTTGCTTCACAATTCCTTTCAGGTAATAAAAGTGTAGCTGGGTCGAGCGAGGGTAACGGGGAAATAGAACGGTGGTCTCTAGCTGTGGATGTTCTCCCGAAGCAGTATAGAAAAGTTCATTTAGTAGTTTTATTTGGTGAATCCAATAGGGTAAGGTGTACCCAACGTTGGAAGGGTGATTTGCCACTATCATATAAGATGTCTAACGATATACAACCTCGTGTCATCATAAGACAGGGATGTGCTCATCCACTTGCTGAGTATATTTACGAGCACTACCTATATAAACTTGGTATTTGTTTGAAGTATAATTCTCAATTAGAGACAGTAGAGATAATGATATGTCAAGAGAAGACTCACCATTGGGAAGAATATGATAGTAATCTTCTCGTTTTTCTTTGGGGTCTATTGGGTCAACCAAGAATAATTCTGTGGCCATATGATATCTATCATAACCTAGACGCATGGCCTCCCATGTACGAAGGTTTCCTTGAGCACTTCCCAAAGATTCTAATTTCTAAAACAGTTTTTGACTATACCTTTATGTAAGGTGTCATTGTGAGGTGATGTCCACGGTTGGAACATGAGTCACATTTGGTATATATTTGTATCCAAACTCACAGCATATGTGTTGTTGTATTTTGCACGACAATTGTTGTAATAAAGTTGTAATTGTTTTCTGTACCATGTATTTGACGACTCAGAATAGGTTGGATGGAATGTACCTATTTTGGGGGCGTTACATTTGGTATCAGAGCTTAGGGATATGGTCTCTGGCGGAGATCGGGGAATATAACTAGGAGGGGAGAGATGAGTAAATCCTTCGCTAGTGTGTCCTACCTAAGCTTATTTGTTGGTCAGTCATAATATCGGGATATTATGTGATATGTTAATTTGTTAAATTAACCTTTGTTTTTAAAGCTGTATTCTAGAATGATATCTAAAATACAGGAGATGAGCAATGGAGAAATCATGATGACAAGAAAGATAGAATCTGAAATGAAAGCAAGGTATTCTCAACTCTTCGAAATACCAGGTACGTAAATTTCGGGGACGAAATTTTATAAGGAAGGGAGATTGTAAGACCCCGAATTTTATGAAATAAAAGTTTTCAATTTTTCTTATAATTAAAATTCAGTAAATGGTTAATTTGATAAAAAGTTTAAATTATGGGTGAAATGTGAAAATTTTTCAAAATAAACAAGTGGTTATAAAATAATCATTATTGTCGGAGAATATTCGTTGGTCGTGAAATATTCTTTCTGTCGGGAAATATTCGTACGACGGCGCAGCTATTTGTGGGCCCCATAACGGAAAACGGTCGGATGAAGATAACGACAAAAATAAGTTATTTATAAATAACGACGTAGTTGTTACCGTTAATACTGTTGGAATACCCGGTGGTTAAAATACAGTAATACGCATTGTTGCACAGTAGCACACAGTATTACACCAATTATTGATTTTTACGTAAGAAGGCATTACTCAATAATTATTACAGTAATTACTGTTCAGTATTTTATTTTATTGATTCAATAATTGTTGCGTTGATATTTTATATTTCTGTTGTTTTAATAATTGTCACTACACAGTATTTTCTATTATCGGAGCAATAATTCATATTATCTGAATAATATTATTAGATAACATTATTGGCAATGTCTAGAAAGTTCTGTCTAAGGAGAGGTTTGGTCATCTAATTGCGCGCCAGTAAGGAAGAGATCGTTATTGGAAAGCCCCCTCTTTCCTGGGAACGGTCTGGTTGTCAGTACTGTGATTCTGTAATATTATTTGTGTATAATTAATTATTGATTTATATGATGAGGAAAATATTGATTTTATGTGGATATAGATGGAGAAAATTTTTAATGTGACAATTGTGAAAATTAATATTTTATCTTTTTCTGATAAAATAATTCATTTAAATATATTATTTTAATAATATATTGATGGTGATATTTATGAGTATATGAGGAGGAAGAGTATTTTTGTGGCATTAAATGATTAACACATGTTTTGTGTGTTGGTGGACACAATTCTTGACCGAAAATTTATTATTGACTGTAAAATCGTCCGTTAGTGGATTTCGGTCAATTTCTGTTTGGAATTTAGAAAAATTTTCTTCTACAAAGTTGTAGAGAATTGAATTTCCTATAAAAACTCGCGAGATTTGAATTTTCTGATAAAAGAGCTATTTATTATGAATTATTGAAGTTCTGAAGTTCTGAAATAATTGATTTTTGGATGTTTTAATTATTTTTGTTTAGAAAAATGTTTTTTTTTTCTATTTTGTGGACATCATTAACATGTGTTATGGCTGAATTCAGATGGTCAAGGTGGGCTAAGGAAAATTTGTTAAATATATTATTATTATATTAAATTTTCTGCTTTGGTGTTCTAAGCATTTTCCTATAAATAGGGTGCTTAGGTTAGAATTGAAAATCACACCAGAAACTAAAGTTTTCTCTCTATTTCTCTCTCTATATTATCGAGTGTATTCTTGTGAGTTTTTTTGATATCTTGAGTGTTGATATACGGTGCAAGTTCGTTCGGCGTTATTCCAGTCAGAAGTACTGCTCTTTTGAGGTAAGGGATAGTAAAGGATAGTAAGGGATGTTATTTCTTCTTAAATGATATTACTTTCTTCAATATCATTATGCCGAAGTATTGATCTGAACTTTTTATGAAATTTGGAACTTTTCATGTCGGGGTTACTATTCATGAGTACTATTCACGAGTTACTATTCATGAGTTACTATTCATGAGTTACTATTCACGAGTTATTATTCACGTGTTACTATTCACGAGTTACTATTCATGAGTTACTATTCACGAGCTACTATTCATGAGTTACTATTCATGAGTTACTATTCATGGGTTACTATTCACGAGTAACTACTCATGACAAAATTGGTTTCTTTTTCTAACCAAATTATAGTTGATTTATGAATATTACTCTTGAGATTAAAACTATATGTTGATCATATTATTTTTTTATCATATATAACATTTTTATAACCCTAATGATGATATTTCTCTTTGACTTGAGTGTAAAGATGGGTAGATTATTGGTATGATCATGACTAGGGTTCTCTTTGTCCAGTAGTAAAAAGTTGAATTGTGACTGGTATGATCATGACCATTGAATTTATAATTGAATATCTTTAGCTTAAGTGCAAAGGTGAAATGATCAACATGGTTATAATTATTGGTTATATAAATTCTGAAATGATTATATATTTCTTTGAGATAATAATATATTTGGCCTGTAGTGCAAATATAAACTATTGAGGAATATCTTTGGCCTGTAGTGCAAAGATGAGTTGTTGATGAATATCTTTGGCCCGTAGTGCAAAGATGACTTGTTGTTGAATATCTTTGGCATGTAGTGTAAAGATGAACTGTTGATGAATATCTTTGGCCCGTGAAGATGAATTTATTAGTATGATTACGAACAGGAACTGTGATTTGGTATAACCATGATCTTTGATGTTTCAGGTAAAGACAGGTGATGAAAATTATCTTCGTCTTGGATGCGAAATTTAGAATCACAATTATGATTATGAATTATTCATATGATTGTGGAAAGGAACTATTGATTGATGTTACAGGGATAAAACATTGTTGGTGGACTTTTAACGTGGAGAAGATAATAGACTTTATAGTCTATTTGACTCTTCTAATGGATTGCTCGTTCCACTGCAACTATGGTTGAAAAGTTTTATCATCTACCATATGTTCTAAATCTCTGATTTATTACTGTTGAAGACTATTGATAATTTATCTTTAGTCATGATATTCTTTACTGAGCTAGTTGTGCTCACCCTTTTGCTTCACAATTCCTTTCAGGTAATAAAAGTGTAGCTGGGTCGAGCGAGGGTAACGGGGAAATAGAACGGTGGTCTCTAGCTGTGGATGTTCTCCCGAAGCAGTATAGAAAAGTTCATTTAGTAGTTTTATTTGGTGAATCCAATAGGGTAAGGTGTACCCAACGTTGGAAGGGTGATTTGCCACTATCATATAAGATGTCTAACGACATACAACCTCGTGTCATCATAAGACAGGGATGTGCTCATCCACTTGCTGAGTATATTTACGAGCACTACCTATATAAACTTGGTATTTGTTTGAAGTATAATTCTCAATTAGAGACAGTAGAGATAATGATATGTCAAGAGAAGACTCACCATTGGGAAGAATATGATAGTAATCTTCTCGTTTTTCTCTGGGGTCTATTGGGTCAACCAAGAATAATTCTGTGGCCATATGATATCTATCATAACCTAGACGCATGGCCTCCCATGTACGAAGGTTTCCTTGAGCACTTCCCAAAGATTCTAATTTCTAAAACAGTTTTTGACTATACCTTTATGTAAGGTGTCATTGTGAGGTGATGTCCACGGTTGGAACATGAGTCACATTTGGTATATATTTGTATCCAAACTCACAACATATGTGTTGTTGTATTTTGCACGACAATTGTTGTAATAAAGTTGTAGTTGTTTTCTGTACCATGTATTTGACGACTCAGAATAGGTTGGATGGAATGTACCTATTTTGGGGGCGTTACATTTGGTATCAGAGCTTAGGGATATGGTCTCTGGCGGAGATCGGGGAATATAACTAGGAGGGGAGAGATGAGTAAATCCTTCGCTAGTGTGTCCTACCTAAGCTTATTTGTTGGTCAGTCATAATATCGGGATATTATGTGATATGTTAACTTGTTAAATTAACCTTTGTTTTTAAAGCTATATTCTAGAATGATATCTAAAATACAGGAGATGAGCAATGGAGAAATCATGATGACAGGAAAGATGGAATCTGAAATGAAAGCAAGATATTCTCAACTCTTCGAAATATCAGGTACGTAAATTTCGGGGACGAAATTTTATAAGGAGGGGAGATTGTAAGACCCCGAATTTTATGAAATAAAAGTTTTCAATTTTTCTTATAATTAAAATTCAGTAAATGGTTAATTTGATAAAAAGTTTAAATTATGGGTGAAATGTGAAAATTTTTCAAAATAAACAAGTGGTTATAAAATAATCATTGTTGTCGGAGAATATTCGTTGGTCGTGAAATATTCTTTCTGTCGGGAAATATTCGTACGACGGCGCAACTATTTGTGGGCCCCATAACGGAAAACGGTCGGATGAAGATAACGACAAAAATAAGTTATTTATAAATAACGACGTAGTTGTTACCGTTAATACTGTTGGAATACCCGGTGGTTAAAATACAGTAATACGCATTGTTGCACAGTAGCACACGGTATTACACCAATTATTGATTTTTACGTAAGAAGGCATTACTCAATAATTATTACAGTAATTACTGTTCAGTATTTTATTTTATTGATTCAATAATTGTTGCGTTGATATTTTATATTTCTGTTGTTTTAATAATTGTCACTACACAGTATTTTCTATTATCGGAGCAATAATTCATATTATCTGAATAATATTATTAGATAACATTATTGGCAATGTCTAGAAAGTTCTGTCTAAGGAGAGGTTTGGTCATCTAATTGCGCGCCAGTAAGGAAGAGATCGTTATTGGAAAGCCCCCTCTTTCCTGGGAACGGCCTGGTTGTCAGTACTGTGATTCTGTAATATTATTTGTGTATAATTAATTATTAATTTATATGATGAGGAAAATATTGATTTTATGTGGATATAGATGGAGAAAATTTTTAATGTGACAATTGTTGAAAATTAATATTTTATCTTTTTCTGATAAAATAATTCATTTAAATATATTATTTTAATAATATATTGATGGTGATATTTATGAGTATATGAGGAGGAAGAGTATTTTTGTGGCATTAAATGATTAACACATGTTTTGTGTGTTGGTGGACACAATTCTTGACCGAAAATTTATTATTGACTGTAAAATCGTCCGTTAGTGGATTTCGGTCAATTTCTGTTTGGAATTTAGAAAAACTTTCTTCTACAAAGTTGTAGAGAATTGAATTTCCTATAAAAACACGCGAGATTTGAATTTTCTGATAAAAGAGCTATTTATTATGAATTATTGAAGTTCTGAAATAATTGATTTTTGGATGTTTTATTTATTTTTGTTTAGAAAAACGTTTTTTTTTCTATTTTGTGGACATCATTAATATGTGTTATGGCTGAATTCAAATGGTCAAGGTGGGCTAAGGAAAATTTGTTAAATATATTATTATTATATTAAATTTTCTGTTTTGGTGTTCTAAGCATTTTCCTATAAATAGGGTGCTTAGGTTAGAATTGAAAATCACACCAGAAACTAAAGTTTTCTCTCTATTTCTCTCTCTATATTATCGAGTGTATTCTTGTGAGTTTTTTTGATATCTTGAGTGTTGATATACGGTGCAAGTTCGTTCGGCGTTATTCCAGTCAGAAGTACTGCTCTTTTAAGGTAAGGGATAGTAAGGGATGTTATTTCTTCTTAAATGATATTATTTTCTTCAATATTATTATGCCGAAGTATTGATCTGAACTTTTTATGAAATTTGGAACTTTTCATGTCGGGGTTACTATTCATGAGTTACTATTCACGAGTTACTATTCACGAGTTACTATTCACGAGTTACTATTCACGAGTTACTATTTACGAGTTACTATTCATGAGTTACTATTCACGAGTTACTATTCATGAGTTACTATTCATGGGTTACTATTCACGAGTTACTATTCATGACAAAATTGGGTTCTTTTTCTAACCAAGTTATAGTTGATTTATGAATATTACTCTTGAGATTAAAACTATATGTTGATCATATTATTTTTTTATCATATATAACATTTTTATAACCCTAATGGTGATATTTCTCTTTGACTTGAGTGTAAAAATGGGTAGATTATTGGTATGATCATGACTAGGGTTCTCTTTGTCCAGTAGTGAAAAGTTGAATTGTGACTGGTATGATCATGACCATTGAATTTATAATTGAATATCTTTAGCTTAAGTGCAAAGGTGAAATGATCAACATGGTTATAATTATTGGTTATATAAATTCTGAAATGATTATATATTTCTTTGAGATAATAATATATTTGGCCTGTAGTGCAAATATGAACTATTAAGGAATATCTTTGGCCTGTAGTGCAAAGATGAGTTGTTGATGAATATCTTTGGCCCGTAGTACAAAGATGACTTGTTGTTGAATATCTTTGGCATGCAGTGTAAAGATGAACTGTTGATGAATATCTTTGGCCCGTGAAGATGAATTTATTAGTATGATTATGAACAGGAACTGTGATTTGGTATAACCATGATCTTTAATGTTTCAGGTAAAGACAGGTGATGAAAATTATCTTCGTCTTGGATGCGAAATTTAGAATCACAATTATGATTATGAATTATTCATATGATTGTGGAAAGGAACTATTGATTGATGTTACAGGGATAAAACATTGTTGGTGGACTTTTAACGTGGAGAAAATAATAGACTTTATAGTCTATTTGACTCTTCTAATGGATTGCTCGTTCCACTGCAACTATGGTTGAAAAGTTTTATCATCTACCATATGTTCTAAATCTCTGATTTATTACTGTTGAAGACTATTTATTATTTATCTTTAGTCATGATATTCTTTACTGAGCTAGTTGTGCTCACCCTTTTGCTTCACAATTCCTTTCAGGTAATAAAAGTGTAGCTGGGTCGAGCGAGGGTAACGGGGAAATAGAACGGTGGTCTCTAGCTGTGGATGTTCTCCCGAAGCAGTATAGAAAAGTTCATTTAGTAGTTTTATTTGGTGAATCCAATAGGGTAAGGTGTACCCAACGTTGGAAGGGTGATTTGCCACTATCATATAAGATGTCTAACGATATACAACCTCGTGTCATCATAAGACAGGGATGTGCTCATCCACTTGCTGAGTATATTTACGAGCACTACCTATATAAACTTGGTATTTGTTTGAAGTATAATTCTCAATTAGAGACAGTAGAGATAATGATATGTCAAGAGAAGACTCACCATTGGGAAGAATATGATAGTAATCTTCTCGTTTTTCTTTGGGGTCTATTGGGTCAACCAAGAATAATTCTGTGGCCATATGATATCTATCATAACCTAGACGCATGGCCTCCCATGTACGAAGGTTTCCTTGAGCACTTCCCAAAGATTCTAATTTCTAAAACAGTTTTTGACTATACCTTTATGTAAGGTGTCATTGTGAGGTGATGTCCACGGTTGGAACATGAGTCACATTTGGTATATATTTGTATCCAAACTCACAGCATATGTGTTGTTGTATTTTGCACGACAATTGTTGTAATAAAGTTGTAGTTGTTTTCTGTACCATGTATTTGACGACTCAGAATAGGTTGGATGGAATGTACCTATTTTGGGGGCGTTACATTTGGTATCAGAGCTTAGGAATATGGTCTCTGGCGGAGATCGGGGAATATAACTAGGAGGGGAGAGATGAGTAAATCCTTCGCTAGTGTGTCCTACCTAAGCTTATTTGTTGGTCAGTCATAATATCGGGATATTATGTGATATGTTAACTTGTTAAATTAACCTTTGTTTTTAAAGCTATATTCTAGAATGATATCTAAAATACAGGAGATGAGCAATGGAGAAATCATGATGACAGGAAAGATGGAATCTGAAATGAAAGCAAGATATTCTCAACTCTTCGAAATATCAGGTACGTAAATTTCGGGGACGAAATTTTATAAGGAGGGGAGATTGTAAGACCCCGAATTTTATGAAATAAAAGTTTTCAATTTTTCTTATAATTAAAATTCAGTAAATGGTTAATTTGATAAAAAGTTTAAATTATGGGTGAAATGTGAAAATTTTTCAAAATAAACAAGTGGTTATAAAATAATCATTGTTGTCGGAGAATATTCGTTGGTCGTGAAATATTCTTTCTGTCGGGAAATATTCGTACGACGGCGCAACTATTTGTGGGCCCCATAACGGAAAACGGTCGGATGAAGATAACGACAAAAATAAGTTATTTATAAATAACGACGTAGTTGTTACCGTTAATACTGTTGGAATACCCGGTGGTTAAAATACAGTAATACGCATTGTTACACAGTAGCACACGGTATTACACCAATTATTGATTTTTACGTAAGAAGGCATTACTCAATAATTATTACAGTAATTACTGTTCAGTATTTTATTTTATTGATTCAATAATTGTTGCGTTGATATTTTATATTTCTGTTGTTTTAATAATTGTCACTACACAGTATTTTCTATTATCGGAGCAATAATTCATATTATCTGAATAATATTATTAGATAACATTATTGGCAATGTCTAGAAAGTTCTGTCTAAGGAGAGGTTTGGTCATCTAATTGCGCGCCAGTAAGGAAGAGATCGTTATTGGAAAGCCCCCTCTTTCCTGGGAACGGCCTGGTTGTCAGTACTGTGATTCTGTAATATTATTTGTGTATAATTAATTATTGATTTATATGATGAGGAAAATATTGATTTTATGTGGATATAGATGGAGAAAATTTTTAATGTGACAATTGTGAAAATTAATATTTTATCTTTTTCTGATAAAATAATTCTTTTAAATATATTATTTTAATAATATATTGATGGTGATATTTATGAGTATATGAGGAGGAATAGTATTTTTGTGGCATTAAATGATTAACACATGTTTTGTGTGTTGGTGGACACAATTCTTGACCAAAAATTTATTATTGACTGTAAAATCGTCCGTTAGTGGATTTCGGTCAATTTCTGTTTGGAATTTAGAAAAACTTTCTTCTACAAAGTTGTAGAGAATTGAATTTCATATAAAAACGCGCGAGATTTGAATTTTCTGATAAAAGAGCTATTTATTATGAATTATTGAAGTTCTGAAGTTCTGAAATAATTGATTTTTGGATGTTTTAATTATTTTTGTTTAGAAAAATGTTTTTTTTTCTATTTTGTGGACATCATTAACATGTGTTATGGCTGAATTCAGATGGTCAAGGTGGGCTAAGGAAAATTTGTTAAATATATTATTATTATATTAAATTTTCTGCTTTGGTGTTCTAAGCATTTTCCTATAAATAGGGTGCTTAGGTTAGAATTGAAAATCACACCAGAAACTAAAGTTTTCTCTCTATTTCTCTCTCTATATTATCGAGTGTATTCTTGTGAGTTTTTTTGATATCTTGAGTGTTGATATACGGTGCAAGTTCGTTCGGCGTTATTCCAGTCAGAAGTACTGCTCTTTTGAGGTAAGGGATAGTAAGGAATAGTAAGGGATGTTATTTCTTCTTAAATGATATTATTTTCTTCAATATCATTATGCCGAAGTATTGATCTGAACTTTTTATGAAATTTGGAACTTTTCATGTCGGGGTTACTATTCATGAGTACTATTCACGAGTTACTATTCATGAGTTACTATTCATGAGTTACTATTCACGAGTTATTATTCACGAGTTACTATTCACGAGTTATTATTCATGAGTTACTATTCACGAGCTACTATTCATGAGTTACTATTCATGAGTTACTATTCATGGGTTACTATTCACGAGTAACTACTCATGACAAAATTGGTTTCTTTTTCTAACCAAATTATAGTTGATTTATGAATATTACTCTTGAGATTAAAACTATATGTTGATCATATTATTTTTTTATCATATATAACATTTTTATAACCCTAATGATGATATTTCTCTTTGACTTGAGTGTAAAGATGGGTAGATTATTGGTATGATCGTGACTAGGGTTCTCTTTGTCCAGTAGTAAAAAGTTGAATTGTGACTGGTATGATCATGACCATTGAATTTATAATTGAATATCTTTAGCTTAAGTGCAAAGGTGAAATGATCAACATGGTTATAATTATTGGTTATATAAATTCTGAAATGATTATATATTTCTTTGAGATAATAATATATTTGGCCTGTAGTGCAAATATAAACTATTGAGGAATATCTTTGGCCTGTAGTGCAAAGATGAGTTGTTGATGAATATCTTTGGCCCGTAGTGCAAAGATGACTTGTTGTTGAATATCTTTGGCATGTAGTGTAAAGTTGAACTGTTGATGAATATCTTTAGCCCGTGAAGATGAATTTATTAGTATGATTACGAACAGGAACTGTGATTTGGTATAACCATGATCTTTGATGTTTCAGGTAAAGACAGGTGATGAAAATTATCTTCGTCTTGGATGCGAAATTTAGAATCACAATTATGATTATGAATTATTCATATGATTGTGGAAAGGAACTATTGATTGATGTTACAGGGATAAAACATTGTTGGTGGACTTTTAACGTGGAGAAGATAATAGACTTTATAGTCTATTTGACTCTTCTAATGGATTGCTCGTTCCACTGCAACTATGGTTGAAAAGTTTTATCATCTACCATATGTTCTAAATCTCTGATTTATTACTGTTGAAGACTATTTATTATTTATCTTTAGTCATGATATTCTTTACTGAGCTAGTTGTGCTCACCCTTTTGCTTCACAATTCCTTTCAGGTAATAAAAGTGTAGCTGGGTCGAGCGAGGGTAACGGGGAAATAGAACGGTGGTCTCTAGCTGTGGATGTTCTCCCGAAGCAGTATAGAAAAGTTCATTTAGTAGTTTTATTTGGTGAATCCAATAGGGTAAGGTGTACCCAACGTTGGAAGGGTGATTTGCCACTATCATATAAGATGTCTAACGACATACAACCTCGTGTCATCATAAGACAGGGATGTGCTCATCCACTTGCTGAGTATATTTACGAGCACTACCTATATAAACTTGGTATTTGTTTGAAGTATAATTCTCAATTAGAGACAGTAGAGATAATGATATGTCAAGAGAAGACTCACCATTGGGAAGAATATGATAGTAATCTTCTCGTTTTTCTCTAGGGTCTATTGGGTCAACCAAGAATAATTCTGTGGCCATATGATATCTATCATAACCTAGACGCATGGCCTCCCATGTACGAAGCTTTCCTTGAGCACTTCCCAAAGATTCTAATTTCTAAAACAGTTTTTGACTATACCTTTATGTAAGGTGTCATTGTGAGGTGATGTCCACGATTGGAACATGTGTCACATTTGGTATATATTTGTATCCAAACTCACAGCATATGTGTTGTTGTATTTTGCACGACAATTGTTGTAATAAAGTTGTAGTTGTTTTCTGTACCATGTATTTGACGACTCAGAATAGGTTGGATGGAATGTACCTATTTTGGGGGCGTTACATTTGGTATCAGAGCTTAGGGATATGGTCTCTGGCGGAGATCGGGGAATATAACTAGGAAGGGAGAGATGAGTAAATCCTTCGCTAGTGTGTCCTACCTAAGCTTATTTGTTGGTCAGTCATAATATCGGGATATTATGTGATATGTTAATTTGTTAAATTAACCTTTGTTTTTAAAGCTGTATTCTAGAATGATATCTAAAATACAGGAGATGAGCAATGGAGAAATCATGATGACAGGAAAGATGGGATCTGAAATGAAAGCAAGATATTCTCAACTCTTCGAAATACCAGGTACGTAAATTTCGGGGACGAAATTTTATAAGGAGGGGAGATTGTAAGACCCCGAATTTTATGAAATAAAAGTTTTCAATTTTTCTTATAATTAAAATTCAGTAAATGGTTAATTTGATAAAAAGTTTAAATTATGGGTGAAATGTGAAAATTTTTCAAAATAAACAAGTGGTTATAAAATAATCATTGTTGTCGGAGAATATTCGTTGGTCGTGAAATATTCTTTCTGTCGGGAAATATTCGTACGACGGCGCAGCTATTTGTGGGCCCCATAACGGAAAACGGTCGGATGAAGATAACGACAAAAATAAGTTATTTATAAATAACGACGTAGTTGTTACCGTTAATACTGTTGGAATACTCGGTGGTTAAAATACAGTAATACACATTGTTGCACAGTAGCACACGGTATTACACCAATTATTGATTTTTACGTAAGAAGGCATTACTCAATAATTATTACAGTAATTACTGTTCAGTATTTTATTTTATTGATTCAATAATTGTTGCGTTGATATTTTATATTTCTGTTGTTTTAATAATTGTCACTACACAGTATTTTCTATTATCGGAGCAATAATTCATATTATCTGAATAATATTATTAGATAACATTATTGGCAATGTCTAGAAAGTTCTGTCTAAGGAGAGGTTTGGTCATCTAATTGCGCGCCAGTAAGGAAGAGATCGTTATTGGAAAGCCCCCTCTTTCCTGGGAACGGCCTGGTTGTCAGTACTGTGATTCTGTAATATTATTTGTGTATAATTAATTATTAATTTATATGATGAGAAAAATATTGATTTTATGTGGATATAGATGGAGAAAATTTTTAATGTGACAATTGTTGAAAATTAATATTTTATCTTTTTCTGATAAAATAATTCATTTAAATATATTATTTTAATAATATATTGATGGTGATATTTATGAGTATATGAGGAGGAAGAGTATTTTTGTGGCATTAAATGATTAACACATGTTTTGTGTGTTGGTGGACACAATTCTTGACCGAAAATTTATTATTGACTGTAAAATCGTCCGTTAGTGGATTTCGGTCAATTTTTGTTTGGAATTTAGAAAAACTTTCTTCTACAAAGTTGTAGAGAATTGAATTTCCTATAAAAACTCGCGAGATTTGAATTTTCTGATAAAAGAGCTATTTATTATGAATTATTGAAGTTCTGAAGTTCTGAAATAATTGATTTTTGGATGTTTTATTTATTTTTGTTTAGAAAAACGTTTTTTTTTCTATTTTGTGGACATCATTAATATGTGTTATGGCTGAATTCAGATGGTCAAGGTGGGCTAAGGAAAATTTGTTAAATATATTATTATTATTATATTAAATTTTCTGTTTTGGTGTTCTAAGCATTTTCCTATAAATAGGGTGCTTAGGTTAGAATTGAAAATCACACCAGAAACTAAAGTTTTCTCTCTATTTCTCTCTCTATATTATCGAGTGTATTCTTGTGAGTTTTTTTGATATCTTGAGTGTTGATATACGGTGCAAGTTCGTTCGGCGTTATTCCAGTCAGAAGTACTGCTCTTTTGAGGTACGGGATAGTAAGGGATAGTAAGGGATGTTATTTCTTCTTAAATGATATTATTTTCTTCAATATCATTATGCCGAAGTATTGATCTGAACTTTTTATGAAATTTGGAACTTTTCATGTCGGGGTTACTATTCATGAGTTACTATTCACGAGTTACTATTCATGAGTTACTATTCATGAGTTACTATTCATGAGTTATTATTCATGCGTTACTATTCACGAGTTACTATTCATGAGTTACTATTCATGAGTTACTATTCATGAGTTACTATTCATGGGTTACTATTCACGAGTTACTATTCATGACAAAATTGGTTTCTTTTTCTAACCAAGTTATAGTTGATTTATGAATATTACTCTTGAGATTAAAACTATATGTTGATCATATTATTTTTTTATCATATATAACATTTTTATAACCCTAATGATGATATTTCTCTTTGACTTGAGTGTAAAGATGGGTAGATTATTGGTATGATCATGACTAGGGTTCTCTTTGTCCAGTAGTGAAAAGTTGAATTGTGACTGGTATGATCATGACCATTGAATTTATAATTGAATATCTTTAGCTTAAGTGCAAATGTGAAATGATCAACATGGTTATAATTATTGGTTATATAAATTCTGAAATGATTATATATTTCTTTGAGATAATAATATATTTGGCCTGTAGTGCAAATATGAACTATTGAGGAATATCTTTGGCCTGTAGTGCAAAGATGAGTTGTTGATGAATATCTTTGGCCCGTAGTGCAAAGATGACTTGTTGTTGAATATCTTTGGCATGTAGTGTAAAGATGAACTGTTGATAAATATCTTTGGCCCGTGAAGATGAATTTATTAGTATGATTATGAACAGGAACTGTGATTTGGTATAACCATGATCTTTGATGTTTCAGGTAAAGACAGGTGATGAAAATTATCTTCGTCTTGGATGCGAAATTTAGAATCACAATTATGATTATGAATTATTCATATGATTGTGGAAAGGAACTATTGATTGATGTTACAGGGATAAAACATTATTGGTGGACTTTTAACGTGGAGAAGATAATAAACTTTATAGTCTATTTGACTCTTCTAATGGATTGCTCGTTCCACTGCAACTATGGTTGAAAAGTTTTATCATCTACCATATGTTCTAAATCTCTGATTTATTACTGTTGAAGACTATTGATAATTTATCTTTAGTCATGATATTCTTTACTGAGCTAGTTGTGCTCACCCTTTTGCTTCACAATTCCTTTCAGGTAATAAAAGTGTAGCTGGGTCGAGCGAGGGTAACGGAGAAATAGAACGGTGGTCTCTAGCTGTGGATGTTCTCCTGAAGCAGTATAGAAAAGTTCATTTAGTAGTTTTATTTGGTGAATCCAATAGGGTAAGGTGTACCCAACGTTGGAAGGGTGATTTGCCACTATCATATAAGATGTCTAACGACATACAACCTCGTGTCATCATAAGACAGGGATGTGCTCATTCACTTGCTGAGTATATTTACGAGCACTACCTATATAAACTTAGTATTTGTTTGAAGTATAATTCTCAATTAGAGACAGTAGAGATAATGATATGTCAAGAGAAGACTCACCATTGGGAAGAATATGATAGTAATCTTCTCGTTTTTCTTTGGGGTCTATTGGGTCAACCAAGAATAATTCTGTGGCCGTATGATATCTATCATAACCTAGACGCATGGCCTCCCATGTACGAAGATTTCCTTGAGCACTTCCCAAAGATTCTAATTTCTAAAACAGTTTTTGACTATACCTTTATGTAAGGTGTCATTGTGAGGTGATGTCCACGGTTGGAACATGAGTCACATTTGGTATATATTTGTATCCAAACTCACAGCATATGTATTGTTGTATTTTGCACGACAATTGTTGTAATAAAGTTGTAGTTATTTTCTGTACCATGTATTTGACGACTCAGAATAGGTTGGATGGAATGGACCTATTTTGGGGGCGTTACATACGTCATTAAGTTTTTATAAGAAAATGGCTTTCAAAGTTTTGGTTTAACCTCTGTAATTGGGTTAGGAGTATTGATTATGAGTTGTATGTGTGTTATGTTATACCAAATAGTGTTTAATTATATATACCATGTAAGCCATGTGATCAGTTTCATGAAAGCATGTCGTACGTATATTTTTCAAAATAAACAGAGTACGTGATATGACCATATGGCCTTGTATGTGATAATTGATGTATTGATTATATATTATCCCTAAAATTTACACTCTTATATTATTGAGCATGTTAATACGAAGAGATCAAGCCTTAAACGAACGAATTCGATGTTATAACGAATTCGTAGGGAGAATTTTCATATAAAGTTTTCTAAAACTTCATGAACATCAAAGTCAGTGAATTGTTAGGCTTTAAATCTGTTATTAAGTGTTTAAAATTAGTTTTGTCAGTATATAAATGTTGGGTATTGATTATACATGAATTATAA
Organism: Panax notoginseng; assembly: GCA_016801055.1. Lineage (NCBI taxonomy): Eukaryota > Viridiplantae > Streptophyta > Magnoliopsida > Apiales > Araliaceae > Panax > Panax notoginseng. The sequence continues at coordinate 57,425,428 of CM029016.1, forward strand.
CATATGGGTATGTCTGAATTCGTGTTGTAATATTTAAAATTGAAATTTTTGGCTGTGTTCTGCAATTTTTGCGAATTGCAGAACTGTTTCTGGCTTGCCGCGCCGCGGCGCCAGTCCAATGCTTTAAGCCCCACGCCGCAGCGCCACCACGCCGCAGCGCCCGAAGTCCAGCCGCAGCGCCACGGCGCCGCAGCGCGAATCCTTAGTTCAATAGTGGAGCCGCAGCGCCACTCCCCAGAAAATTCAGAAATGTATTTTTAAAATGTTTAAGTCTAACAATGTGTTAGTGGATTAATGTAATGAACATGTAAACATGTTAGAGGTATAATGTAATATTAAAATTGATGTTTAATATGTAAATAACATAATTACATGTGGATTTAATTGTTGAATATATATTAGATTGTCATTCATGAAGTAATATTATGTGACAGTAAATGTGATAAATTGACTAAGTATAGTCAATAATTAAAGTAGACAACGATAATAAGTTTATATTGATTAGTTACTTTATAATTAACTTGTATTGTGTATATGAATGGTATGTAGGATTTAATTCAAAGAGCGTGCTTAGTTAAAGTGTAATCTACGCACGAGGCAAGTATCCTATCCCTAACTCCATTCTATTGAGCAAGTTTCCTAAACTTAAACTCTTAAATTTGAGCAAGTTTCCTAACCCTACTTGTCATTATTATTCAAGTTTATTATTTACCTCGAGTAAATTATCATTGCCATTATTCAAGTTCAAATGTTATATTAAAAAAATTTATTATCTTTTCAAAGTATGATTTAGTTATACAATAATTGTTCTATTGTATACTTCTTGAGATTATTATTCAAATTGAATATCATTGTTGTTGAACCTTATTAGACTAGTGAACCCTTAATGATTCAACTAGTCCATAGTTGATGAACGTTCTAAATTTCAAAACCCTTATTGAATTATCCAAACCAAACTTCCTTTGGTGCGGACTCGAATGTCAAACTGAGATGAACAACCCTGAAAAGGGATTCACTTATGCGTTAGCGTTAAGATATTGTGCACAGTATGGTACTAAGGGCTGATCCCCCTAAGTACGAGAAGAAGGTCCATAGTCTTATGACTGTTAAAGGTTTCAAGTATAACCCTTGTTAACCTAGGACATAGTTCAAGGTCTTATGACCCTCAGTATTCTTTTGATTCATGTTATTTATTCTTGATTCAAAAGTTGAGCTTTATTCAGATGTCTTTGATTATTCACATGTTATTATACTGTTGTTTCATTTTTTTATACTTGTGGGCATTTGTTCTCACTCTTGCTTAATAATAACATTGCAGTTAAGAATGAAAGAAGCGATGAACCCTCCACTAGTAAGGGCAAGGGCAAAGTTAGCAAATGATGAAGACCTGTTATTTATTAACTGTTGTATTTGTTTAAGACTTGAGTTATGTTGATGTTAAGACTTATTTGTTTAAAATTCCGCACAGATGTTTTAAGGTTAGAGTAACCTGGGATTTATTTATGAATCAGTTGATGTAACCCTTAAGGGAAGAGATTTTATTATGATTTCTATCTATTGTATGGTTTGATATTATTTATGGGTAGATAGATAGATGATGCTTGTACAGTGAACACCAAATCCCATGGAATCGAAGTACCCGGATTTGGGGGTGTCACAAGTTGGTATCAAAGCTGTAGGTTATGAACCTTAGGTGGGGAAAACAACCTTAGGTAGTAACCTTATAGAAAGAAGATAGTAAAGGAAAACTCTTATCGAGTTTTAAGAAATGAATTTTTGGTAATTCATTGAAGATAATAAAATACATTATGTGTCTATGTGTTAATTTATGTGCTCGTTAGTACAACTTAGTAACTAAAACTTAAAATTTTGTTGTTAGGATGATGAATGTTGGAGAAGCTAGTCAAGCTAGGGAGGAAGAACCCCGATTACCTATAGTACCTACAGAGGAGGAGACCCGAGACATACATGTTGTTAGGGAACAGTTAGTTCAAGGGGTTTCATCTCCATTGATCACCGTTGTTGGTCAGGAGCATGAACCTGAGATTGATTATGAGGAGGAGTTTGATGAGGAGGAAGAAGAAGAGGAGCTTCCACGGTACACTGTTGATGCTAAGATGTATGACACACTATATGATCGTAACGTGGAGTTACAAGATGAGGTTCAGGAATTGACTGAGCGAGCGACTGTTCAGCAGTCTACTTTAGAGGAGAAGGATAGAGAGATTGTGACCCTTCATACACGTTTAGGAAACGTGGAGTGGGATCTGGTTCATGAGAAGGGTCAAACCAAAGATAAGACCGAGGAGATAGAGAAGCTGAAGAAGGAACTGAAGGAAACCTCCGGAAGACTGAAAATAGCAGAGGAAGGATGGGTAAGAGAATCACATCGAGCTGATCATGCAGAAAATGATAGTCGTGCAAAGAAGGCAAAGCTTGAAGACACGTACGCCACACTTAATCTTGCGATGGATGAGGTTCAAGAGCGAGAGTTAAGGTACCCCATCCAGTTTGAAGGACTTCCATCGTATATGTTGGATCGCAGGACGATGTCTCGTATCATGAATGAGGAGCGTGGCAAGGCTATTGAGCACCTTGGAAGACATGAATAGAATCTGTTTATCTATGTGAAAGACTTATATAGTTTTATGTAAATTCCGATGTGTTTATGAATTAAGGAATATGTTAATATTTGAATGTTTTAAATCTTGTGGATTCTTTATTCCAGGATAGATGATGTAAATAGCAGTATGCTATAGTTTAATGTTAAAACTTTTTATTTGAATGAAAAGATATCAAGTTGTTTGAGATGATGTGTTAAGTGATATGTTAAATTGTTGAGTAATATCTTAACTATGTAGAGAAATAAATAAAGTTCTAATAAACGTTTATTTAACAGAAAAATGCCGCCAAGGAGAAGACAACAACGTCAACCGACTCAGGAAGAGTCAACCAATAATAACAATAATGCCAACGTTAATCCAGTTCAACAGCTAGTTAATTTACTAACTGGAGTCATGAATAACCAACCGCAAGCTCCACCTAGCACAACGTTTAAAGATTTTAAGGCGGTGGGACCGCCAGAGTTCAAAGGTTCTAGAAACGCAATCGAGGCTCAAACGTGAGTGATGGAAATGGAGAAGGTTTTCGACGTTGCTAGGGTTCGAGAAGATCAGAAGACCATTTTTGTGACATTTATGCTGAAGTCTGAGGCTAGCTACCGGTGGCAGGCAAACAAGATGCGAGCAGGTGAAGGTGTAATTACGTGAGAGAGATTCAAAGAGATGTTTTTCGAAATGTATTTCCCAGCTAGTTTGCAGAATCAGATGGAGGTGCAATTTCTGGAACTGAAACAGGGAAACATGAGCGTGCCTGAATACGCGGCTAAATTCGATGAGTTGGCAATGTTTGCCCCGTATCAAGTACACAGTGACGAGAGGAAAGCCAGACGATTCGAACAAGGACTGAAGCCTTGGGTATACAGCAAGGTATCAATGTTTCAACTTAACACGTTTGCGGGAGTTTTGGAAAAGGCCATTCTCGCGGAAGGAGGAAGTGATGCAGTGACTAAGTACAACCAAGATCAGAAAAAGAAAAAGAGTAAGAATGAAGGTAATAACAAGACTGGTGGAAGTAATACTGGGAATAATAATAATCAGAAGAGGAAGTGGACGGATAACTCGACAGCTGGAAGTCAACACAGAGGGCAGAAAAAGAAGATAGAAGCATGTCCGACTTGCGGCAAGGCACATCTAGGAGTTTGTTTGAAGGGAAAGAAAGTGTGCTACAATTGTGGTTAGAAAGGCCACATAGCACCAAATTGTCCAAACCCAAAGAATGGTGCTTGTTTCAACTGTGGTTCGAAAGATCATTTAGCAAGAGACTGTCCCAAGAAGGGATCGGGAGGATCAGGACAAGGAGGAAACCGGGGAAATAGCAGTGGAAATACCTTAACCATCACCAGACCACCTGCAACAAACCGACCAACCGCCAGAACTTTCAATATGACGGTGCAGGATGCAATCCAGTCTCGTGAGGTGGTGTCAGGTATTATTCCGATCAATAAAATTAATGTTTACGTTTTATTTGATTCGGGTGCTACTTGTTCCTTTATATCCGATGACTTTGCTAATAGTTTAGATTTGCTTAAGGATGAATTGGAATATCCCATGAACATAGAAATTGCGAATAGAGAGATAATTCCTGTTAAGCATGTGTATAAAAATTGTAGAGTGGAAATTAAGGGTAATGTCATGAATGTAGATCTTATCCCTATTCTATTGGGGGATTTCGACGTTATATTGGGTATGGATTGGCTATCCAATTATGGGGCTGTAATTGACTGCCAAAAGAAGCGTATTAACCTTATGACTCCGTCAAAGGTTGTGTTTTATGGTAGCAAGTCGCCTAGACAAGCGAGTTGTCTGACGATGTTGCAGGCCAGGAAGTTATTAAGACATGGCTATGTAGGATATTTAGCTTACATAGTCGACAGTCGAAAAGAGAACCTGAAGGTAGAGGAGATACCAATTGTGAGGGACTTCGTCGATGTATTTCCAGATGATTTGCCAGGACTTCCACCAGATAGAGGAGTATACTTTGTGATTGATTTAGTGCCCGGAACTGCTCCAATATCGAAGGCACCATACCGAATGGCGCCAGTAGAGATGAAGGAACTAATGGTACAACTACAAGAATTGTTGGACAAAAAGTATATTCAACCGAGCGTATCGCCGTGGGGAGCGCCGGTGTTGTTCGTGAAAAATAAGGACGGATCGATGAGGCTCTGCATTGACTACAGAGAATTAAATAAGGTCACGATTAAGAACAGATATCCATTACCAAGGATCGATGATCTGTTTGATCAATTGAAGGGAGCAAAATACTTTTCCAAGATTGACTTGAGGAGTGGTTATCACCAACTGAAGGTGAGGCCAGAGGATGTACCGAAGACAGCGTTCCGAACGCGATATGGTCATTATGAGTTTTTAGTAATGTCGTTTGGTCTTACGAATGCTCCTGCAGCATTTATGGGACTAATGAATGGTGTATTCAAGCCGTTTTTGGACAAATTCGTGGTGGTATTTATAGACGACATTTTGGTATATTCCAAAACCAAAGAGGAACATGAAGAACACTTGAGGTTAACGTTGGAAGTATTGAGAAGGGAGAAGTTGTATGCTAAATTTTCGAAATGCGAATTCTGGATCGAGAGAGTACAATTTCTTGGTCACGTAATCGATAAAGATGGAATTTCGGTAGATCCATCCAAAGTAGAAGCTGTGATTAACTGGGATCAGCCGAGAACGCCGTCAGAAGTAAGAAGTTTTTTTGGATTAGCAGGATATTATAGAAGATTCATACAAGATTTTTCTAAGATCGCAACTCCGTTAACGAATTTAACTCGAAAAGCTGTGAAATTTGTTTGGACGGAGAAGTGTGAGGAGAGTTTTCAAGAATTAAAGAAGAGGTTGAGTACAACGCCTATGTTATCTCATCCGGATGATACAGGAAATTTTGTTGTTTTTAGCGATGCGTCGCATAAAGGACTTGGCTGTGTGCTGATGCAAAACGGCAAAGTCATTGCGTATGCATCACGGCAGTTGAAGGATTACGAGAAGGGTTACCCAACCCATGATTTGGAGTTAGCTGCAGTTGTTTTTGCTTTGAAAATTTGGAGGCACTATCTATACGGGGAGAAGTGTGAAATATATACGGACCACAAGAGTCTGAAATATATTTTTACACAAAAAGATTTGAATATGCGTCAAAAAAGATGGTTGGAATTAATCAAGGATTATGACTGTGAGATTTTATACCATCCGGGTAAGGCTAATGTGGTTACCGACGCCTTAAGTAGAAAGGGTCGTGAGAAATTGATGATGTCGACTGCTCAGCAGGAGCTAATTGCAGATATGGAGAAACTGGAGTTAGAAGTGAAGTATTGTGACACCCCCAAATCCGGGTACTTCGATTCCACGGGATTTGGTGTTCACTGTACAAGCATCATCTATCTATCTACCCATAAATAATATCAAACCATACAATAGATAGAAAATCATAAATAAATCTCTTCCCTTAAGGGTTACATCAACTGAATCATAAATAAATCCCAGGTTACTCTAACCTTAAAACATCTATGCGGAATTCTAAACAAATAAGTCTTAAACATAAATACATCATCAATTAAAATATCAAGTCTTCATCACTTGCTAACTTTGCCCTTGCCTTTACTAGTGGAGGGTTCATCGCTTCTTTCATTCTTAACTGCAATGTTATTATTAAGCAAGAGTGAGCACAAATGCCCATAAGTATAAAAATGAAATAACAGTATAATAACATGCGAATAATCAAAGACATCTGAATAAAAGCTCAACTTTTGAATCAAGAATAAATAACAAGAATCAAAAGAATTCTGAGGGTCATAAGACCTTGAACTATGTCCTAGGTTATCAAGGATTATACTTGAAACCTTTAACAGTCATAAGACTATGGACCTTTTTCTCGTACTTAGGGGGATCAGCCCTTAGTACCATACTGTGCACAATATCTTAACGCTAAAACGTAAATAATCCCCTATACAGGGTTGTTCATCTCAGTTTGTCATTCGAGTCCGCACCAAAGGAAGTTTGGTTTGGATAATTTCATCAAGGGTTCTGAAATTTAGAACGCTCATCAACTATGGACTAGTTGAATCAATAAGGTTCACTAGTCTAATAAGGTTCAACAAATATTGATATTTGATTAGAATAATAATCTCAAAAGTATACAATAGGACAATTATTGTATAACTGAATCATGCTTTGGAAAGATAATTAATCTTTAATATCATGCTTGAACTTGAATAATAACAAAGATAATTTATTCAAGGTAAATAATAAACTTGAACAATAATGACAAGTAGGGTTAGGGAAACTTGCTCGACATAAAAGTAACGTTTAAGTTTAAATAAACTTGCTCAATAGAATGGAGTTAGGGATAGGATACTTGCTCAATGTAAAAGTAAAGTTGAGAAACTTGCCTCGTGCGTAGATTACACTTTAACTAAGCACGTTCTTTGATTTAAATCCTACATACCATTCACATTTACAATACTAGTTAATTACAACTTAACTAATCAACATAAACCCATTCTCTTTGTTTACTTGATTTATTGACTATACTTAATCACTTTATCACATTTACTGCCACATAAAACCACTTCATGAATAATAATCTAATTATGAAATCAATAATTTAATCCACATGTAATTATGTTATTTACATGTTATACAACTATCTTATCATCACATTATTCTTCTAACATGTTTACATGTTCATTACAATAATCCACTAACACATTGTTATACTTAAACATTTTTTAAAAATCTCATTTCTGAGTTTTTTGGGGAGTGGCGCTGCGGCGCCACTATTGGACTAAGGATTCGCGCTGCGGCGCCGTGGCGCTGTGGCCGGGCCCTTGGCGCTGCAGCGCTGTGGCGCCGTGGCTCAAGACATGGCGCTATGGCACGGTGGCGTTGCGGCGCGGGAAATGAACTGGTAGTCGGCGCTGCGGCGCGGCATACCAGACACAGAAATGGCAGTTCGCGAAAATCGCAGAACTTGCCAATTTCTCCCAATTTCTTAAAGTTCTACTCGAAATTAAACATACCCATACGCTATAATTTATATATAATCATTACCCAACATTTATATACTGACAAAACCAATTTTAAACACTTATTAACAGATTTAAAGCCTAACAAAATTACTGACTTTGATGTTCGTGAAGTTTAGAAAATTTTATATGAAAATTCTCCCTACGGATTCGTTATAACACCGAATCCGTTCATTTAAACTCCGATCTCTCCGTATCGACATGCTCAATAATGTAAGGGTGTAAATTTTAGGGATAATATATAATCCATACGTCAATTATCACATATATGGCCATATGGCCATATCACGTACTCTATTTATTTTGAAAAACATACGTACGACATGTTTTCACAACACTGATGTTATGGTTTGCAACATATACATAATTAAACATGATTTGATACAATGTAACACACATATAAACTTATAATCATATCATATTCCAATCTACAAGGATTTACAGAAAACTGTGAAGCCATTTTATGAAAACTAAAAAGACATAACTTGAAATTGGGTTGGAGAGAATTTCCCAGAGTTATAAATAATGGAAGAAATGATCAGATGATCCTTTCTCAACAACCTGTTAATCACACACTCAAATTTCTCTCAGACTTCTAAATTTTCTCTCTGTGCTTTATCAGACTTAGGAAAAAAAATGAAGAAGGAGAAGACGTCGACTAGTTAATAAACTGAGCGTCGAGAGGTCAGTTGGCCCAATCATGGGCAACTGCTAGAAACCACTACTAAGGCCATGTTTGGCTAGCAATTAAGTTCAAAGCTCATTATTTTAATAAAAATTTTTATCATATAGTTTAATTCATGTCACACCCAATTCAAATATCTTATTTAATTTAATATAAATAAAATATGATAATTCCTCATAAATTCACATAGTGACATAATTAAATATCTCATTAATAAATAATATCAATTTATTAAATTTCTAATTAATTATTACATTAATTAAAATAACATAGCTTATTAAATATTTCTTTTAATACAATAAGCTCACATAATCACAACTTTGATCATAAAAATTCTCTACATTAATTTAATAAATGTAACACATATAATTAAATTAATCTACCACAATTGCATCAATTAATTATTAAATCTAATAATTAAATCATCGAAAAATATTTATTTAACTCAATAAATATTTAAAATAATTTACAAAATTCTCGTTCGTCACATCTTTCCCCCCTTAAAAGGATTCTGTCCCCAGAATCACGACTCAATAAATTCGACCCGTTACATTCTCACCCCCTTACAAAGATTTTGTCCCCAGAATCGCTTACACATAATTAAGTAAATAAATGAGGGTAATTCTTCATCATATTCTCTTCGAGTTCCCACGTAGCTTCTTCAGTGTTGTGGTTCCTCCAAATTACCTAACAGAAGGTATAACTTTATTTCTGAGAACTTATTCTTTTCGGTCGACAATTTGGACAGGAATTTCTTCATAAGATAAGTCTTTCTCAAAATGCAGGGGTTCGTATTCAATTACATGCTTGTAATCAGGTTTGTAAGGTCGTAACACAGAAACATGGAAGACGTTGTGAATATTCTCGAGTGCTGGAGGTAAGGCTACCTCGTACGCAACTTCTCCAATTCTTCGCAGTACCTCAAAGGGTCTAATAAATCTTGGGCTCAATTTTCCTTTCTTCCCAAACCTGATCTTTCCCTTCCAGGGAGAGACCTTCAAGAAAACATAGCTACCTGGTTCAAACTCGATATTTTTACGATGTGGATCAGCGTATTTCTTCTGTCGATCTTGAGCTGCTATCAGTCGTGCTCGGATCACTTTGACTATTTCTGCCGTCTGCTGTACCAATTATGGCCCTAGCAATTGTCTTTCACCAACTTCATCCCAATAAAGCGGAGTTCTGCACTTTCTGCCGTATAACGCTTCGTAAGGCGGCATACCAATACTAGCGTGGTAACTGTTGTTGTAGCCGAACTCTACCAACGGTAGGTGATCATCCCAATTTCCTTTGAAGTCCATTACACAGGCTCGTAACATATCTTCTAGTGTTTGAATCGTTCGTTCTCTCTGTCCGTCTGTTTGAGGGTGGTAAGCTGTACTCATTCGCAGTTGTGTACCCATGCATTCCTGAAGACGTTTCTAGAAATTTGATGTGAAGCGCGGATCCCTATCGGAAATAATAGGCACCGGCACTCCGTGCCTCGAAACAATCTCTTTCACATATAATCTTGCCAACTGATCTAAGTTAAATCTGATTTTGATAGGAAGGAAGTGTGCGGATTTCGTCAGTCGGTAAACGATAACCCATACTGCGTCGTAGCCTCTCTGGGTCGTCGGAAGGCCAACCACGAAGTCCATCATAATATGTTTCCATTTCCATTCTGGGATCTCCAACGGTTGCAGCAATCCACTTGGTCTCTGATGTTCTGCTTTAACTTTCTGACAAGTCAGGCATTTGGCAACACATTCTGCAACCTCACGTTTCAAATTTGGCCACCAGAAATGTTGTCGAAGATCTTGGTACATTTTTGTACTACCAGGGTGAATCGAATATCTTGAACTATGAGCCTCACTCAAAATTTCTTCCTTAATTTCTTGTACCGGCGAAACCCAAATTCTGCTTTCAAATCTCAATATTCCTTCCTTATCCATCTTAAATCTTGGTTCGGTTCCTTAAGATATCTTCTTTGTCACCTTTTTACATTCTTCATTCTGAAGCTGAGCCTCCTTCACTCTATCCAGTAGAGTTGTACCAGATTGCATTTGAAATAGCTTCTCATCAATCTCAATAGGATACTTCACTTCTAACTCCAGTTTTTCCATATCTGCAATTAGCTCCTGCTGAGCAGTCAACATCATCAATTTCTCACGACCCTTTCTACTTAAGGCGTCAGCAACCACATTAGCCTTACCCGGATGGTATAAAATCTCACAGTCATAATCCTTGATTAATTCCAACCATCTTCTTTGACGCATATTCAAATCTTTCTGTGTAAAAATATATTTCAGACTCTTGTGGTCCGTATATATTTCACACTTCTCCCCGTATAGATAGTGCCTCCAAATTTTCAAAGCAAAAACAACTGCAGCTAACTCCAAATCATGGGTTGGGTAACCCTTCTCGTAATCCTTCAACTGCCGTGATGCATACTTAATGACTTTGCCGTTTTGCATCAGCACACAGCCAAGTCATTTATGCGACGCATCGCTAAAAATAACAAAATTTCCTGTATCATCCGGAAGAGATAACACAGGCGCTGTACTCAACCTCTTCTTTAATTCTTGAAAACTCTCCTCACACTTCTCCGTCCAAACAAATTTCACAGCTTTTCGAGTTAAATTCGTTAACGGAGTTGCGATCTTAGAAAAATCTTGTATGAATCTTCTATAATATCCTGCTAATCCAAGAAAACTTCTTACTTCTGACGGCGTTCTCGGCTGATCCCAGTTAATCACAGCTTCTACTTTGGATGGATCTACCGAAATTCCATCTTTATCGATTACGTGACCAAGAAATTGTACTCTCTCGATCCAGAATTCGTATTTCAAAAATTTAGCATACAACTTCTCCCTTCTCAATACTTCCAATGTTAACCTCAAGTGTTCTTCATGTTCCTCTTTGGTTTTGGAATATACCAAAATGTCGTCTATAAATACCACCACGAATTTGTCCAAAAACGGCTTGAATACACCATTCATTAGTCCCATAAATGCTGCAGGAGCATTTGTAAGACCAAACGACATTACTAAAAATTCATAATGACCATATCGTGTTCGAAACGCTGTCTTCGGTACATCCTCTGGCCTCACCTTCAGTTGGTGATAATCACTCCTCAAGTCAATCTTGGAAAAGTATTTTGCTCCGTTCAATTGATCAAACAGATCATCGATCCTCGGTAATGGATATCTGTTCTTAATCGTGACCTTATTTAATTCTCTGTAGTCAATGCAGAGCCTCATCGATCCGTCCTTCTTTTTCATGAACAACACCGGCGCTCCCCACGGCGATACGCTCGGTTGAATGTACTTTTTGTCCAACAATTCTTGTAGTTGTGCCATTAATTCCTTCATCTCTACTGGCGCCATTCGGTATGGTACCTTCGATATTGGAGCAGTTCCGGGCGCCAAATCAATCACAAAGTCTACTTCTCTATCTGGTGGAAGTCCTGGCAAATCGTCTGGAAATACATCGATGAAGTCCCTCACAATCGGTATCTCCTCTACCTTCGGGTTCTCTTTTCGACTGTCAACTATGTAAGCTAAATATCATACACAGCCTTGTCTTAATAACTTCCTGGCCTGCAACATCGTCAGATAACTCGCTTGTCTAGGCGACTTGCTACCATAAAACACAACCTTTGACGGAGTTATAAGGTTAATACGCTTCTTTTGGCAGTCAATTACAGCCCCATAATTGGATAGCCAATCCATACCCAATATAACGTCGAATTCCCCCAATCGAATAGGGATAAGATCTACATTCATGATATTACCCTTAATATCCACCCTATAGTTCTTAAACACGTACTTAACAGGGATTATTTCTCTATTCGAAATTTCTATGTTCATGGGGTAATCCAATTCATCCATAAGCAAATCTAAACTATTAGCAAAGTCTTCGGATATAAAGGAACAAGTAGCACCCGAATCAAATAAAACGTAAGCATTAATTTCATTGATCGGAATGATACCTGACACCACCTCACGAGACTGGATTGCATCCTGCACCGTCATATTGAAAGTTCTGGCGGTTGGTCGGTTTGTTGCAGGTGGTCCGGTGATGGTTAAGGTATTTCCACTACTATTTCCCCGATTTCCTCCTTGTCCTGATCCTCCCGATCCCTTCTTGGGACAGTCTCTTGCTAAATGATCTTTCAAACCACAGTTGAAACAAGCACCCTTCTTTGGGTTTGGACAATTTGGTGCTATGTGGCCTTCCTGACCACAATTGTAGCACACTCTCTTTCCCTTCAAACAAACTCCTAGATGTGCCTTGCTGCAAGTCGGACATGCTTCTATCTTCTTTTTCTGCCTTCCATGTTGACTTCCAGCTGACGAGTTATTCGTCCACTTCCTCTTCTAATTATTATTATTCCCAGTATTACTTCCACCAGTCTTGTTATTTCCTTCATTCTCACTCTTTTTCTTTTTCTGTTCTTGGTTGTACTTAGTCACTGCATCACTTCCTCCTTCCGCGAGAATGGCCTTTTCCAAAACTCCCGCAAACGTGTTAAGTTGAAACATTGATACCTTGCTGTATACCCAAGGCTTCAGTCCTTGTTCGAATCGTCTGGCTTTCCTCTCGTCAGTGTGTACTTGATACGGGGCAAACCTTGCCAACTCATCGAACCTTGCCAACTGCGGCGCCGTGGCATTGTGGCCGGGCCCTTGGCGCTGCGGCGCTGTGATGCCGTGGCTCAAGACATGGCGCTACGGCACGGTGGCGCTGCGGCGCGGGAAATGAACTGGTAGCCGGCGCTGCGGCGCGGCATACCAGATACAGAAATGGCAGTTCGCGAAAATCGCAGAACTTGCCAATTTCTCTCAATTTCTTAAAGTTCTACTCGAAATTAAACATACCCATACGCTATAATTTATATATAATCATTACCCAATATTTATATACTGACAAAACCAATTTTAAACACTTATTAACAGATTTAAAGCCTAACAAAATTACTGACTTTGATGTTCGTGAAGTTTAGAAAACTTTATATGAAAATTCTCCCTACGGATTCGTTATAACACCGAATCCGTTCATTTAAACTCTGATCTCTCCGTATCGACATGCTCAATAATGTAAGGGTGTAAATTTTAGGGATAATATATAATCCATACGTCAATTATCACATATATGGCCATATGGCCATATCACGTACTCTGTTTATTTTGAAAAACATACGTACGACATGTTTTCACAACACTGATGTTATGGTTTGCAACATATACATAATTAAACATGATTTGATACAACGTAACACACATATAAACTTATAATCATATCATATTCTAATCTACAAGGATTTACAGAAAACTGTGAAGCCATTTTATGAAAACTAAAAAGACGTAACTTAAAATTGGGTTGGAGAGAATTACCCAGAGTTATAAATAATGGAAGAAATGATCAGATGATCCTTTCTCAACAACTTGTTAATCACACACTCAAATTTCTCTCAGACTTCTAAATTTTCTCTCTGTGCTTTATCAGACTTAGGAAAAAAAATGAAGAAGGAGAAGACGTCGACTAGTTAATAAACTGAGCGTCGAGAGGTCAGTTGGCCCAATCATGGGCAACTGCTAGAAACCACTACTAAGGCCATGTTTGGCTAGCAATTAAGTTCAAAGCTCATTATTTTAATAAAATTTTTTATCATATAGTTTAATTCATGTCACACCCAATTCAAATATCTTATTTAATTTAATATAAATAAAATATGATAATTCCTCATAAATTAACATAGTGACATAATTAAATATATCATTAATAAATAATATCAATTTATTAAATTTCTAATTAATTATTACATTAATTAAAATAACATAGCTTATTAAATATTTCTTTTACTACAATAAGCTCACATAATCACAACTTTGATCATAAAAATTCTCTACATTAATTTAATAAATGTAACACATATAATTAAATTAATCTACCACAATTGCATCAATTAAATATTAAATCTAATAATTAAATCATCGAAAAATATTTATTTAACTCAATAAATATTTAAAATAATTTACAAAATTCTCGTTCGTCACAAGTATCCTATGGAGATTGATGATAAGCTATTTCAGATGCAATCTGGTACAACTCTACTAGATAGAGTGAAGGAGGCTCAGCTTCAGGATGATGAATGCAAAAAGGTAACATCGAAGATATCTGAAGGAACCGAACCAAGATTTAAGATGGATAAGGAAGGAATATTGAGATTTGAAAGTAGAATTTGGGTTCCGCCAGTACAAGAAATTAAGGAAGAAATTTTGAGTGAGGCTCATAGTTCAAGATATTCGATTCACCCTGGTAGTACAAAAATGTACCAAAATCTTTGACAACATTTCTGGTGGCCGAATTTGAAACGTGATGTTGCAGAATGTGTTGCCAAATGCCTGACATGTCAGAAAGTTAAAGCAGAACATCAGAGACCGAGTGGATTGCTACAACCGTTGGAGATCCCAGAATGGAAATGGGAACATATTACGATGGACTTCGTGGTTGGCCTTCCGACGACTCAGAAAGGCTACGACGCAGTATAGGTTATCGTTAACCGACTGACGAAATCCGCGCACTTCCTTCCTATCAAAATCAGATTTAACTTAGATCAGTTGGCAATATTATATGTGAAAGAGATTGTTTCGAGGCACGGAGTGCCGGTGTCTATTGTTTCCGATAGGGATCCGCGCTTCACATCAAATTTCTGGAAACGTCTTCAGGAATGCATGGGTACACAACTGCGAATGAATACAGCTTACCACCCTCAAACAGACAGACAGAGCGAACGAACGATTCAAACACTGGAAGATATGTTACGAGCCTGTGTAATGGACTTCAAAGAAAATTGGGATGATCACCTACCGTTGGTAGAGTTCAGCTACAACAACAGTTACTAAGCTAGTATTGGTATGCCGCCTTACGAAGCGTTATACGGCAGAAAGTGCAGAACTTCGCTTTATTGGGATGAAGTTGGTGAAAGACAATTGCTAGGGCCAGAATTGGTACAGCAGACGGCAGAAATAGTCAAAGTGATCCGAGCACGACTGGTAGCAGCTCAAGATCGACAGAAGAAATACGCTGACCCACATTGTAAAAATATCGAGTTTGAACCAGGTAGTTATATTTTCTTGAAGGTCTCTCCCTTGAAGGGAAAGATCAGGTTCGAAAAGAAAGGAAAATTGAGCCCAAGATTTATTGGACCACTTGAGGTACTGCGAAGAATTGGAGAAGTTGCGTACGAGGTAGCTTTACCTCCAGCACTCGAAAATATCCACAACGTCTTCCATGTTTCTGTGTTGCGACCTTACAAACCTGATTACAAGCATATAATTGAATACGAACCCCTGCATTTTGAGAAAGACTTATCTTATGAAGAAATTCCTGTCTAAATTGTCGACCGAAAAGAACAAGTTCTCAGAAATAAAGTTATACCTTCTGTTAAGGTAATTTGGAGGAACCACAACGCTGAAGAAGCTACGAGGGAACTCGAAGAGAATATGATGAAGAATTACCCTCATTTATTTACTTAATTATTTGTAAGCGATTCGGGGGACAGAATCTTTGTAAGGGGGGAGAATGTAACGGGTCAAAATATAGTCGTGATTCTGGGGACAGAATCCTTTTAAGGGGGGAAAGATGTGACGAACGAGAATTCTGTAATTTATTTTAATATTTATTGAATTAAATAAATATTTTTTGACGATTTAATTATTAGATTTAATAATTAATTGATGCAATTGTGGTAGATTAATTTAATTTAATTTTATGTGTTGCATTTATTAAATTAATGTAGAGAAATTTTATTATTCGAAGTATGTGATTATGTGAGCTTATTGTATTAAAAGAAATATTTAATAAGCTATGTTATTTTAATTAATGTAATAATTAATTAGAGATTTAATAAATTGACATTATTAGTTAATGAGGAAATTTATTTTATGATTATGTGAATTTATGATAGATTATTATATGTTATTTAATTAATTTAAATAAGATATTTGAATTGAGTGTGACATTTATTCAAGTATATGATATAACTTTATTAAATTAAATAGTATTTGGAAACTTTTCAAACTAGACAAACATGGCTTTAAAAGGAGTTATGGCTAGTTAACCCATGATGGGTAACTGACCATAATGCGCATCGGTCTATTTGAATACGACGTCTTATGTTTTTCTTTCATTTTCTAAGTCTGATAAAACTAGTTAGAGAGAATCTGATAATTATTGAGGAGAATTGTGAGTCAGTGATTGAGAAGGAATTCATCTCTTACTAAAATCCACACTACGCGTTGGGTAATCTTCTCCTTCTGAAATTCTGTTTTTACGTCATTAAGTTTTTATAAGAAAATGGCTTTCAAAGTTTTGGTTTAACCTCTGTAATTGGGTTAGGAGTATTGATTATGAGTTGTATGTGTGTTATGTTATACCAAATAGTGTTTAATTATATATACCATGTAAGCCATGTGATCAGTTTCATGAAAGCATGTCGTACGTATATTTTTCAAAATAAACAGAGTACGTGATATGACCATATGGCCTTGTATGTGATAATTGATGTATTGATTATATATTATCCCTAAAATTTACACTCTTATATTATTGAGCATGTTAATACGAAGAGATCAAGCCTTAAACGAACGAATTCGATGTTATAACGAATTCGTAGGGAGAATTTTCATATAAAGTTTTCTAAAACTTCATGAACATCAAAGTCAGTGAATTGTTAGGCTTTAAATCTATTATTAAGTGTTTAAAATTAGTTTTGTTAGTATATAAATGTTGGGTATTGATTATACATGAATTATAACATATGGGTATGTCTGAATTCGTGTTGTAATATTTAAAATTGAAATTTTTGGCTGTGTTCTACAATTTTCGCGAATTGCAGAACTGTTTTTGGCTTGCCGCGCCGCGGCGCCAGTCCAATGCTTTAAGCCCCGCGCCGCAGCGCCACCACGCCGCAGCGCCCGAAGTCCAGCCGCAGCGCGAATCCTTAGTTCAATAGTGGAGCCGCAGCGCCACTCCCTAGAAAATTCAGAAATGTATTTTTAAAATGTTTAAGTCTAACAATGTGTTAGTGGATTAATGTAATGAACATGTAAACATGTTAGAGGTATAATGTAATATTAAAATTGATGTTTAACATGTAAATAACATAATTACATGTGGATTTAATTGTTGAATATATATTAGATTGTCATTCACGAAGTAATATTATGTGACAGTAAATGTGATAAATTGACTAAGTATAGTCAATAATTAAAGTAGACAACGAGAATGAGTTTATATTGATTAGTTAATTTATAATTAACTGGTATTGTGTATATGAATGGTATGTAGGATTTAATTCAAAGATCATGCTTAGTTAAAGTGTAATCTACGCACGAGGCAAGTATCCTATCCCTAACTCTATTCTATTGAGCAAGTTTCCTAAACTTAAACTCTTAAATTTGAGCAAGTTTCCTAACCCTACTTGTCATTATTATTCAAGTTTATTATTTACCTCGAGTAAATTATCATTGCCATTATTCAAGTTCAAATGTTATATTAAAAAAATTTATTATCTTTTCAAAGTATGATTTAGTTATACAATAATTGTTCTATTGTATACTTCTTGAGATTATTATTCAAATTGAATATCATTGTTGTTGAACTTTATTAGACTAGTGAACCCTTAATGATTCAACTAGTCCATAGTTGATGAACGTTCTAAATTTCAGAACCCTTATTGAATTATCCAAACCAAACTTCCTTTGGTGCGGACTCGAATGTCAAACTGAGATGAACAACCCTGAAAAGGGATTCACTTATGCGTTAGCATTAAGATATTGTGCACAGTATGGTACTAAGGGCTGATCCCCCTAAGTACGAGAAGAAGGTCCATAGTCTTATGACTGTTAAAGGTTTCAAGTATAACCCTTGTTAATCTAGGACATAGTTCAAGGTCTTATGTCCCTCAGTATTCTTTTGATTCATGTTATTTATTCTTGATTCAAAAGTTGAGCTTTATTCAGATGTCTTTGATTATTCGCATGTTATTATACTACTGTTTTATTTTTTTATACTTGTGGGCATTTGTGCTCACTCTTGCTTAATAATAACATTACAGTTAAGAATGAAAGAAGCGATGAACCTTCCACTAGTAAGGGCAAGGGCAAAGTTAGCAAATGATGAAGACATGTTATTTATTAACTGTTGTATTTGTTTAAGACTTGAGTTATGTTGATGTTAAGACTTATTTGTTTAGAATTCCGCACAGATGTTTTAAGGTTAGAGTAACCTGGGATTTATTTATGAATCAGTTGATGTAACCCTTAAGGGAAGAGATTTTATTATGATTTCTATCTATTGTATGGTTTGATATTATTTATGGGTAGATAGATAGATGATGCTTGTACAGTGAACACCAAATCCCGTGGAATTGAAGTACCCGGATTTGGGGGTGTCACAGTTCCCCCTTCTGCACATCTATAAGTGTTATGCGTATAGCTAGAAATGGTCTGCCCAAAATAATAGGGACTTCCCTGTCCTCCTCGAAGTCTAGAACAATGAAATCAGCGAGGAAGATGAACTTGTCTACCTTGACAAGCACGTCTTCCACTATTCCTTTTGGATAAGTTAGGGATCTGTCATCTAACTGTAGTGTGACACTGGTAAGCTTTTAACCCCAACTTCTTGTAGATAGACAACGACATTAGATTAATGCTAGCTCCTAAATCACATAGGGCTTTTCCGATGAATTGGTCTCCGATAGTGTATAGAATACTAAAACTTCCAGGGTCTTAAAGCTTAGGTGAAAGCTTTTTCTGTAGAATAGCACTACACTCCTCTGTCAGTGCTACAGTCTTATTATAAGATCCGTGAATGTTGTGAATAATATTAATAATGATATTAAAATGAAAATGAATATTTATTTAAATATAAATATTGATGTGTTGTGAGATGAGTACTTCAATTAATTCAAATTGAATTTATAAGAATTGAGAAAAATGTGGAGTTTATAGTGGGAATTGTGAAATGCCTTGTGTGGCATGAGAATGGAAATTTGGATGGTTTAATTTAATCAAGGAATGATTGAATTAAGAACTGAATGATTAATTAATACTATATTATTAATTAATTGTCATTGTGAATAATAGAATACTAATGAGTGAAGTAACTTACATAATTATAATTATATTTAGTCATTTAATTGATGTGTGCAAGATATGTGATAATATATAGTACCTACATTAAAAAGAAAGTGTAGTGTGACACTTTAAGGTAACTATATAATATATAAAACTATATAGTAAAATGGAAGGAATTATAACTAACATAAATAATGCTTATGTGACAACAAGTATGTGTGAGAATATTAAAGATGTACTACATCAAAGAATTACAAATTATTTAAATAAGTGAGTCTAATTGAAATAATAAAATTTTAAGGAGATTAAATTATGAGTAACCAATTAAATTGAGTCCATACATGTTAATTATACTAGACAAATATACATGGATTATATGATGTGAGTACATAAATAATCCCTAACTTTCCATTATGCAATAGCATTAACACATTAAAATTATATTTTGGAAATTCAAGAGAACAAATTAAACATTTTATAACCAAGTTGCTGAGATTTAAAACTCATCAATGACCCAAACAGTAGCCTAACTGTAAGACCCCAACTTTTATGAATAAGATTTAATTTTCACTAATTATTATTTTTGAATAATAAGGTGTGGATTTAATATTATGTTATAGTTGTGGGTAATATTTATAAATTTTGTAAAGTAAGCAATTTGTCATAAAATATTCGTTTAGTCGGAGAATATTTATTTTATCAGAGAATATTCGTATGATGACGCAATCATTGGTGGCCCCCATAACAAAATTACTATCGGAGTTAGAAAACGACAGAAATAACTTTTTATAAAAATAACGGCAAAAATTTTACTGTTAACTGTTGAAATACCCAGTGATAAAAGTACATAATATACGTGGTTGCATAGTAGCATACGATATTGTACAATATCTTTGATTATTAATGCTTACATGAGAAGTTACTCAATTTTGTTCAATTATTACAACAGTAATTGCTGCATAGTATCTCATATTATTGATTCAATTATTGTCAAAATATTTTATATTACTAAATTAATAATTGAGATGACAAAGTTATTCATATTATTATTTACATTATTGATGATGTCTAGAAAAATCTGTCAAGGATAGGGGTTTGGTCACCTAATTGCGCGCCAATAAGGAGAAAGTCTTATCGGAAAGCTCCCTCTTTCTTGGGAATGATCTGGTTATAACGAGTTATAATATTAATGATGAATAAATATTATTAAAAATATATTTTGAGAAGCCAAGTGATTTGAGATAAATAAGGAATTTTTTATGAAGTATATGTTGTAAATTTGGCTTATTATATGGACCCCCCACTTGCCCATTTTTCAAAACTGTCGGTAGAAAGTTATCTCAGTTTTGTTATATATATATATATATATATATATATATATATATATATATATATATATACATACATAAGTTTTGTTTTTTATGTAAAATAAAATATATTACATTTTATTATGCATAAGTACTAAGAGTGTTGTTTAGTTTAAAAAATTTCGTTGAATCAGCCATCTGCGCCCGTGAATTTTTTTACCTGTGCGTCCGTGATATTTTTTTCTTCTAAATAGTGTCTTGCCATTCTCCTATAAATATGATGTTTAGTTTAGAAATGAGTATCACACCAGAATCAGAGAATTCTTCTTCTATAATATTGAGTATATTTCTTTAGAGTTTAGGGAAGCTTTAAGTGTAGAAAATAGTGCAAGTTTTCTTCAAGGATATCCCCGCTATACCAGTCAAAAATACACTCTTTTAAGGTAAGTGATATTATTTTTGTTCAATATTCGTAAGAAATAATATTTTCTTCCATACTCTGTAGAATGTAATTAATATTATTTCGTTTCAGATTCCGAATTCTACACTCTTTTTGTCAAATATTGCTTGTATATTCCTTAAAATTAGTAGAATATCCTTGAAATTTGTGCTTCATTTTGTATCGTTTCACAAGAATACTTTTCTGAACATTCTTGTTAAATTTTGATCTTTTCATGCTGGAGTACTATTCACTCAGGTACTATTCACCCGGGGTACCATTTTTGATAAATGAATATTATTCTTGAATTTTACTCCACAAATCAGTTGTCATGTTGACAATTTGGACAATTTTAAACTCTAGATAAATTAAAAATCTTTAATATTTATCCTAGATTTCGTTTAATTGATGCTTATATCATTGTCATCATCCTCATGCTTATATTGTGATAAAAGTCATCTTTGGCCCGTAGTGCATAGATGGACTGTTGATTGGTATGATTATGACTATGTATCGGTATAATCATGACCTGTAATGTAACAAATGATGTGGTAAAAGTCCTCATTGGCCCGTAGTGCATTGATGGACAGTTGTTGGCATGATCATGACCACTGGTGATAATAATGAATATCCTTGGCCCATATTGCGTGGATATTTCATGGATGTGAGACTAACGAATATCCTTGGCCCGTAGTGCATGGATAATTCGATGATGTGGATTATTTATTGAGCTGTGTTACAACGATAAAATATTGATGATGAACTTTTAAATCATAGAAGATAGTAGATTTTATGCTCTACTTGACTCTTCTAATGGATTGTTTATTCCGCTGCAGTTAACTTGTTGTATAGTGTATTCTATCAGTTTAACACTATTGAAGGCTAACGATAATTTATTCTGTCTTATCTTAGTCATAATATTCTTTACTGGGCTAGTTGAGCTCACCCTTCACTTTCATTGTTCTCTTCAGGAAATGAGAATATAGCTGGGACTAATCGGGGAATGAAGTGATGGTCCAAGATGGTGGCTATAGTAGTCCTCATAATTCTATGAAATTGTGTGATAATAATTGTAATGAGGACTCCATTTGAGTTTGGATATTGTCTACGAGACAGTATTCATGTTAAAACTCCCAGCTATGTTTTGTCGTATTGTATAAATGAAGTTTGTATTTGAGTTTTGTACCATGTATTTGTCGACTCAGAATGGGTGATGTATACCTATTTTGGGGGCATCACAGTTGGTATCAAAGCTTAGGGATATGATCCACGACTGAGATGTGAGGCTAGAACTAGGAGGGGAGAGATGGGTAAATCCTTCGCTAGTATGACCTACCTAAGGTTATTGGTTATTTAATTGGTCGGTCAGAATATAGGGATAATATGTGGCATGTCAATTAACCCTTGTTTTGTGGCAGTTTTTGAAAATGACATCTGAAAATGTTGAGGAAAACAGTGGAACACATGAGACCGTTGAGTCACCGACGATTAATAACCAGAATAATGTGCATCAGGAAGGCAATAATCCTCAGGTAAACAACAACACTGACCAAATGATGAACGATGAGATGTTCAGAGGCTTTCTATAATTCATGCAACATCAAGCGAGAGAAACTCCTGTGCAAAATACAGGTGGAAACACTGGCAACTCACAGTTGGTCACCACTAAGCAATTCGAGGAGCTGGGACCACCAGAGTTTTTGGGAAAGCTAGAACCACTTAAGGTAGAGACGTGGATTAAGCTTATCACCAAGATATTTGATGTCTTGGGATGGTTCGAGGAGCAAAAGGTTCCCTTTGCCGCCTTCATGTTACGAGGAGAGGTAGTTCATTAGTGGGAATCTGTAAAATATACTCAGCTTGCCGTACTAAAGATGTCTTGGGAGAAGTTCCAAGAATTATTCAATGACAAGTACTTTCCCGAAAGTATTCGTCACATGAAGGAGGTAGAATTTATCAAGCTAGAACAAAATAATATAATTGTATCGCAGTACGAGGCTAAGTTTGTAGAGTTATCTCGATTTGCGTCCCATTTGCTAGACAATAAAGAGCGTATGACGTGAATGTTTCTAAGAGGTTTGAAACCCAAAATACGTCAATACCTCATTTCTCACAAACTTTGCTTATATTCAGATGTTGTGAATAAGACTCAGTTATTGGAGCGCGATAATGAGTCAGCCTAACCAAAAGATAGCGACTGACAAAATGATAATACCAGTGGTAGCAGTCATCGAAGCGGTGACAACAAACTTAGAGAAAATCAACATGCCAGAAATGGTAACCATTTCGGTGGTAATCATGACCAATATAATAGAAGTGAAAATTTCAAGAAGAGAAGGTTCAATAATGATGGAAAGACAACAACACTAACACCCATTTTCAAGGAAGGAGAACGACCACCGGTCGTATACTACAAATGCGGAGGGGAAGGACACATCAGTCCAAACTATATGCAGCAATCCAAAGAGTGTTATAATTACGGAAGAGAAGGTCATCTAGCCCAATTTTATCATGTGGTGAAGTCAAGTCCAGCTACGATGGAGGCACCGAAGGCCGTCCCAGATAAGTCAAAGCTGTTAGTTCAAGAGAAAGCATTTGTCGTGACCTCCTATAAAGCGAGGAACCAGAACGAGGTTATCACATTTAAGCTAATCATAAACTCTTGCGAAGTTTATACCTTATTTGATACCGGTTCTACCCATTCTTTTATTTCTCATACTTGCGCTCAACGTTTAAATTTAACTTTGGAGAAATTAGACTTTAACTTATCTGTTGAAACTCCGTTGGGAGAAACCTTCATTACATCATCTGTTTATAAATCTTGTTTGATTCAAATTGGCACCCTCACGTTATCTATCGATCTTATCTCTTTGAAAATACTTGCATTTGATGTAATTTTAGGGATTGAATGATTAACTACTCATCATGCTAAAATTAATTAATTTCGTAAGGTTGTTAGCTTTCATATTCCTAACCAACCTATTATGCAAATTCAAGCAACCAAACCACTAAAGTCAATCACTATCATACCAATCCATAAAGCCATTCATTTATTGAAAAATGGATGTCAAACTTTCTTAGCCCGTGTCATGGATTTAAAGAAAAATACATCAGATTTGAATGATATTTCTATTGTTAATAAATTTCCTGACGTATTCCCTGAAGAATTTCCTGGTCTACCCCTAGAGAGTGAAATTGAGTTTTATATTGACCTTGAACGCAGTACAAAATCCATTTCTAAAACCCTATATCGAATGGCTCCTATTGAACTTTAGGAGTTAAAAACCCAATTGCAGGAATTGTTAGATATCGGTTTCATTCATCCTAGTACGTTTCCTTGGGGTGCTCCAGTTCTGTTCGTAAAGAAGAAAGATGGGAGTATGCAACTTTGTATTGATTATCGGGAGTTGAATCATGTCACATTCAAAAATAAGTATGTGTTGCCTCGAATTGATGACATGTTTGACCAGTTGCAAGGCGCTAAATTCCTTTTAAAGATCGATCTTCATTTCGGATATCATCAGTTAAAGATTAAAACTTATAGCATTCCAAAGACTGCTTTCAGAACTCGGTACGGGCATTACGAATTTCTATTCATGTCTTTTGGATTGACTAATGCTCCTCCTGCCTTCGTGGATATGATGAACCGAGTATTCAAGGAATATTTGGATCATTTTGTGGTTGTCTTTATTTATGACATCCTAATATACTCCAAAAGCCGTGAAGATTATGAGCATCACTTGAGGTTAATACTCTAAAAGCTTCGTGAAAACAAGTTATATGCCAAGTTAAAGAAATGTTAGTTCTGGCTTGAGGAAGTAACATTCCTTGGGCACGTGATATCAAATCACGAAATATCTGTTGACCCAGCGAAGATTGAAGCAATTCAAAGCTGGGAGCAACCTAAGTCAGTAACCGAAGTACGTAGCTTTTTGGGCTTAGCTGGTTATTATCGGAGATTCGTGGAAGTATTTTTTCGAATCGCTACTTTATTAATTCAGCTGACTCAAAAAGACACAAAATTTAGTTAGAGCGAGGAATGTGAAAAGAGTTTTCAAGAACTCAAGAAGAGACTCATTTCAGCATTTGTTCTGACAATACCATCTGGTTTAGAGGGATTTGTCATATACAGTGATGCTTTAGGCAAAGGTTTAGGATGCGTTCTTATGCAACATGGAAAAGTCATAGCCTATGCCTCACGACAACTCAAAGAATATGAGAGAAATTATCCTACTCATGATCTAGAGTTGGCAGTAGTCATTTTCATACTAAAGATCTGGAGACATTACCTGTATAGGGAGAAAGTGGAGATCTATACAGATCATAAAAGCCTCAAATATTTCTTTAGCCAAAACGAACTCAACATGCGTTAGCAACGTTTGCTCGAGCTGTTGAAAGATTACGATCATACCATTCAATACCATCCTGGAAAAGCGAACGTGGTAGCTGATGTGTTAAGTAGAAGATCGTATGCGGGTACGAGTGTAATATTATCAACGCAAATGCCCATTTGATATGATTTATAAAGGATGGAGATAAAGTTAAAGACTCTAGGGACCCATGTGATGATGGCAATTATACGAGTAGAACCAACTTTAATTGATAAAGTTAAAGATGCTCAAACTACGGACCTGGAGTTGATGCGTATAAAGAAGAAAGTGCAATAAGGTGCTATTCCAGAGGCAAGAATCGATGAAGAAGGAATACTTCGAGTCAACTCCAAACTTTATGTTCCTAACGACTCTAATTTGACGTATAAAATCATGATAGAGGCGCACAACACATCGTTTGTAATCCGTCCTGGGAGTACCAAAATGTATCGTAATCTTTTACATATATTTTGGTGGAGCAATATAAAGAGAGAGATAGCAGACTTTATCTCAAGGTGTTTAACTTGTCAACGTGTCAAGGAAAAGCATCAAGTGGTAAAAGGTCCATTGCAACCACTTGAAATTCCATAATGGAAGTGGGAGCACATTACCATGGATTTTGTTACTGGTCTTCCCAATGTTTCTCAAGGCATACATGTAATTTGGGTTATTATTGATAGATTAACCAAGTCTGCTCACTTTTTACCTATACGAGAAACTTATTCACTTGAACGTCTTACTCGTATATACATAAGTGAGATTGTAAGACTGCATGGTATGCCACTATCCATAGTTTCTGATCGAGACCCAAGATTCACTTCATGATTTTGGGTTAGTTTGCAGAAAGCTATAGGCACATATTTGCGATTCAGTTCGGCATATCATCCTCAGACGGACAGGCAGTCGGAGAGGACTATTCAAACTCATGAGAATCTATTAAGACTCTGTGTCCTTGACTTCAAAGGAAGTTAGGACAAGTTCTTGCCATTAGTGAAATTCTCCTACAATAACAGTTATCAAGCAAGTATAGGCATGACTCCATTCGAGGCGTTGTATGGACGCAAGTGTTGTTCTCCAGTATATTGGGACGAGGTGGGTGAAGCAACGTTGTTGGGTCCAGAATTGGTACGTATAACTACAAAAATAGATTCAAATGATCCGGTAACGTATAAAAACTTCACAAGATCGATAAAAGAGTTATGCTGATCTTCATCGAAGGGACGTGGAATTCAATGTTGGAGATCATGTGCAACATATTTCTCCATGGAAGGGAGTTACGAGATTTTGAAAGAGAGAAAAGCTCAATTCTCGATGCATTAGCCCATTTGAAATCCTAGATCGAGTAGGAATTGTGGCCTATAGACATGCCTTACCGCCAAGTATATCACGTGTTCATAACATTTTTCACATATCTATGTTACGTAAATATGTGGAAGACCCGAACCACATTATTGAGTTAGAACTAGACGAGTTAACAAAAGATTTAACGTATGAAGAGGTATATGTTAAAATCTTGGATAATAAGGAACATATTCTACACTCGAAGATTATACCTCAAGTCAAAGTTTTATGGAGAAACCACAATGTTGAGAAAATGGCCTGGGAGTTAGAATCTGAAATGAAATCTAGGTATCCTCACCTCTTCGAAATACCATGTATGTACACCAATTTTGAGGACAAAATTTTATAAGAAGGGGAGGTTGTAAGACCCCAACTTTCATGAATAAAGATTTAATTTTCTTTAATTATTATTTTTGAATAATAAGGTGTGAATTTGAAATAATGTTATAGTTGTTGTTAAAATTTAGAAATTTTGCAAATTAAGCAAGTTGTCATAAAATATTTGTTTGGTCGGGAAACATTCGTTTTATTAGAAAATATTCGTACGACGGCGCAATCATTAGTGGACCCCTTAACATAATTACTGTCGGAGTTAGAAAACGACAGAAATAACTTTTTATAAAAATAATGGCAAAAGTTTTGCCGTTAATTGTTGAAATACCCGGTGATAAAAGAATAGTAATACGCGTGGTTGCATAGTAGCACACGGTATTGTACAGTATCTTTGATTATTGATGCTTACGTGAGAAGTCACTTAGTTTTATTTAATTATTACAACAGTAATTGCTGCATATTATCTCATATTATTGATTTAATTATTGTCACAATATTTTATATTATTAAATAAATAATTGAGATGACAAAGTTATTCATATTATTATTTGTATTATTGATGATGTCTAGAAAGTTCTGTCAAGAAAAGGGTTTGGTCACTTAATTACGCACCAATAAGGAGAAATCCTTATTGGAAAGCCCCCTCTTTCTTGGGAATGATATGGTTGTTAATATTGCGAGTTATAATATTAATGATGAATAAATGTTATTAAAAATGTGTTTTGAGAAGCCAAGTGATTTGAGATAAATAGAGGGATTTTTTTTATGAAGTATTTTTTGTAAATTTGGCTTACTATATGGACCCCCCACTTACCCATTTTTCAGAACTATCGGTAGAAAGTTATCTCAGTTTTATTATATATATATATATATATATATATATAATTAATAATGTCACGGGGGGGGGGAATATGTATCACAGGGGGTACTATTATATATATATATAGTTTTATTTTTTATGTAATATAGAATATATTATATTTTATTATGCATAGTACTACATAGTGTTGTATAGTTTAAAACTTTTCGTTGAATCAGCCGTCTGCACCCGTGAATTTTTTTCCCTGTGTGTCCATGATATTTGTTTTTCTAAATAGTGCCCTGCCATTCTCCTATAAATAGGATGCTTAATTTAGAAATAAAAATCAGACCAGAATCAAAGAATTCTTCTTCTATAATATTGACCGTTTTTCTTTAGAGTATAAGGAAGCTTTGAGTGTAGAAAATAGTGCAAATTTTCTTCAAGAATATTACCGCTATACTAGTCAGAAATACTCTCTTTTTAAGGTAAGAGATATTAGTTTTATTCAATATTCGTAAGAAATAATATTTTCTTCCATACTCTGTAGTATGTAAGTAATATTATTTCGTTTCACATTTCGAATTCTGCACTTATTTTGTTAAGTATTACTTCTATATTCCTTAAAATTAGTAGAATATATTTGAAATTTGCTCTTCATCTAGTATCGTTTCACAAGAATATGTTTCAGAACATTCTTGTTAAATTTTGATTTTTTTATGTCGGGGTACTATTCACGAAGTATTATTCACGAGATACTATTCACTCGAGTACTATTCACCCGGGGTACCATTCACGATAAAAAGTTGATTTCTTTTCTGTTCAAATCTTGAATTTTACTACACAAAACAGTTGTCATGTTGACAATTTCGACATTTTTAAACTCTGGATAAATTAAAAATCTTTAATATTTATCCTTGATTTCGTTTGATTGATGCTTATATCATTGTCATCATCCTCATGCTTATATTGTGATAAAAGTTATCTTTTGCCCGTAGTGCATAGATGGGCTGTTGATTAATATGATTATGACTATGAATCGGTATAATCATGACCTGTAATGTTACAAATGATGTGGTAAACGTCCTCATTGGCCCATAGTGCATTGGTACACAGTTGTTGGCATGATCATGACCACTGGTGATAATAATGAATATCCTTGGCCCGTAGTGCATGTATAATTCGATGATGTGGATTATTTATTGAGCTGTGTTATAGCGATAAAATATTGATGATAAACTTTTAAATAATAAAAGATCGTAGATTTCATGATATACTTGACTCTTCAAATGGATTGTTTATTTCGTTGCAGTTAAACTTGTTGTCTATTGTATTCTATTAGTTTAACACTATTGAAGGCTAACGATAATTTATTCTGCATTATCTTAGTCATAATATTCTTTACTGGGCTAGTTGAGCTCACCCTTCACTTTCATTGTTCTCTTTAGGAAATGAGAATATCGATGGGACTAGTCGGGGAATGGAGTGATGGTCCAAGATGGTGGCTATAGTAGTTCTCACTATTCTATGAAATACTGTGATAATATTTGTAATGAGAACTCCATTTGAGTTTGGATATTGTCTACGAGACAATATTTGTGTTAAAACTCTCAGCTGCGTTTTGTCGTATTGTATAAATGAAGTTTGTATGTAAGTTCTGTACCATGTATTTAGCGACTCAGAATGGGTGAAGTATACCTATTTTGGGGGTGTCACACTAACTCTATTTGCATATAAACAAGTCGACAGTTGATGGCTATATAGCTGTGATCATGACCTGAGATATGGGGGAGAAGGAGTTAGTGATCTCTTTTCACCAAACTCTCTCAATCCAGTGAATTCTTCTTCCATCCCATTGTTTAATTTCTTGGACAATGGCTTGGCATTGTCAGTAAGTTTTCTATAAATTGAGCACTTCCCTTCATTTTCTATGTTGCTGAGATTTCTTACTTAGTAGCTATAGAGAGTGTGAGGGAGTAGTTTGAATTTGAGAAGAAGTTATGTCCAATTCAAAGCAAAGGTATAACATGATATTACATTCTTAATTCAATTTTGAGTAATGTTTGAATATACATGAATTCTTGCTAATTGGGTTGGTAACTGTCATTCATGTGTTATATTAGCTTGTATGCATGTTTAGGAGCAAAACAGTTGGTCTAGTTGTAGGAATTAAACATGTTGTGTTGAGGCTCTGCAAAAGCATAGCCAAAAATTTTGCTTCTGCTCGAAGTGGCGCGGCCGCGCCGACTGCCTGTCCTAGATACTGATGTAAAGGCCCCAAATCCGGGTACTAATCACCAAGGATTTGGTATACTAATTCTATACTATTGCGCAGGATATAAACATAAATTCTTTATACATTAAACTTTACACATTAATCCCCAAGGTCGAGTAACCTTAACTTATAACACAAGGCATAACCTAATCGACATACAATGTCAATATCATACAAATCTATTACAATTTTTATCTGTACAACGAACAAATGTTGGAACTGTCTTTGACTTTTCCTGTATCCGACGTATTCATCTTAATCTGCAATGTTTATCATGATATAGCAAGTGTGACGCCCCCAAAATAGGTATATCATACCCATTCTGAGTCGCCAAATACATGGTACAGAAACAACAACAACTTCATTAATACAATTATCGTGCAAAATACGACAACACATAAATTGTGAGTTTAAATATAAATATTGTCTAATAGACAGTATTAAAACTCAAGAGGAGTCCTCATTACAATTATTGATACACTATTTTACAAAAAATAGTGAGGACTACTAAAACAACTTTCTAGAACCATCACTCCATACCCCGGCTAGTTCCTGCTATATTCTTACCTCCTGAGAAGAGAAATAGAACAAAAAGGAAAAAGGGTGAGCTCAACTAGACCGATAAAGAATATTATGACTAAGATAATATACAACAAATTATCCTTAGTATTTAACAGGGAAAAATCTGATAGAATATAATAGACAACAAGTTTTAGATCAACAACTGCAACGGAAACCACAATTCATTAGAAGAGTAAAGTAGAGAATGAAATCTACTATCACCTATGAATTTAAAAGTTCATCATCAATATTTTATCCCTGTAACATCAATCAATATACATCTTGAATCAAATATTCATCTTTGCAATACGGGTCAAAGATATTCATTTTTATCACCAGTTGGTCAGGTTCATCTCAACACCTGTTCATCTTTGCACTACGAGCCAAAGATATTCATCAGGTAATCATTCATCTTTGCACTACAGGCCAAAGATATTTATCAAGTATCACCATTAAGGACTGAGGATGATGAAAAGCATTTTAGAGAACGAATCTAGTAAGATAAAAGGACAAAGTTTAGAGATTCGTACTTTAAATAGTTCAAGTTTAAAAATACTCCATAATGAACCATAATGGAGTAAAATACAATAATGACGATCAAAACATGGATACAATCAAAGATAGTAACCATACTAAACATCTGGTACGAAAAAGAGAAAATTTCATTTTTCGATGAATAGTGTCGTATTTATGAATAGTGGCGTATACGTGAATAGTAACCCCGACATAAAAAGGTAGAAATTTCATAATAAAATTCATATCAATATTTCGACATAATGATATTGAAAGAAATAATATCATTTACGAAGAAAATAACATCCCTTACCTCAAAAGAATATTATTTCTGAATGGAATATTGGATATGATGCTGAAGGAAACTTGCACGGAATAGCAACTCTCAAAGTATCTAAATAGTCACAAAATACGCTCAGTAATATATATATATATATATATATATATATATATATATAGAGAGAGAGAGAGAGAGAAAAAAAAAACTTGTTTCTGGTGTGATTTTCAATTCTAACTAAACACCCTATTTATAGGAAAATGTTAGAACGTCGAAGCAGACTTAACCTACTACCTGATGGCTTTGCCTATTACTATTCATACCCACCACATTTGAAATAAAATTTTTGCACATTTCTCACCAACTAAAATTGGGGCCCACCAATTCTAGAAATTTTTGAAATGTTTTATCATTTAAACAATAATCAGAAACTTTAATAATTCATAATAAATAGCCCTTTATTCGAAAATATGAATTTTATGTCCGTTCCATAGGAAATTAAATTTTCTATAACTTTGTAGCTTTAAGTTTTTCCAAATTCCAAACGAAAAATGCCCGAAATCCACATACGGACGATTTTTAATACCTCCATTCCGACAAAATACTGATAAAACACCTCAGCATTAATTCCTTCATTTATAAACACATAAAATAGATATTTCTTTATCCTTCATTTATATCCACATAAAATAAATATTTCTTATCATATAAATCAATAATTAATTATTCACAAATAATATTATAGAATCATAATTATGACAACCAGGCCGTTCCTAGGAAAGAGGTGGCTTTCCGGTAAGGATTTCTCCTTATTGGCGCGCAATTAGGTGACCAAACCTCTCCTTAGATAGAACATTCTAGACATTGCCAATAATGTTATCTAATAATATTATTCAAATAATATAAATTATTGACATGATAATGGGAAATATTGTGCAGTGACAATTATTGAAACAACAATAATATAAAATATCAACGCAACAATTATAGAATCAATAAAATAAAATATTAAACAGTAATTACTGTAACAATTATTGAGTAGTGCCTTCTTACGTAAGAATCAATAATTTAGAAATATTATGCAATAATGTGTGCTACTGTGCAATCACGCGTATTACTGTATTTTAACCACTGGGTATTCTAACAGTGTTAACGGTAACGATTACGCCGTTATTTATAAAAACTCAAACTTGTCATTTTCTTCATCCGACAGTTATTCTGTTATGGGGCCCACAAATGGCTGCGCCGTCGTACGAATATTCTTCGGCAGCAAAAATATTCCACGACTAAAAGAATATTCCCCGATAAAAATGAATATTTTATAACCACTTGCTTATTTTATAAAATTTGCACATTTCACCCATAACAAAAGTATTATATCAAATTAACTCCTTATTATTTCAAGATAATGAATAGAGGAAATTTAATTTTATTTATAAAAAGTTGGGGTCTTACAATCTCCTCTCCTTATGAAATTTTGTCCTCGAAATTGACGTACGTACCTAGTGTTTTGAAAAGTTGAGGGTACCTCACTTTCATTTTCGATTCCAACTCCCAAGTCATTTTCTCAATAGCGTGGTTCCAACACAAAACTTTGACTTGTTGTATAATCTTTGTTCGTAGGATATGCTCTTTCCTATCCAATATCTTGATAGGTACCTACTCATACGTTAAATCTTCTGCTATCTCGTCTGGTTCTAATGCAATAATGTGGTTCGGGTCTTTCATATATTTACGAAGCATAGATATGTAAAAAATATTATGAACACGAGACATGCTTAGAGGTAATGCGAGTCTATAGGCCACATTTCCTATTCGGTCAAGAATCTCAAATGGACCAACAAATCGTGGATTGAGCTTTCCTTTCTTCCTGAATCTTGTAACTCCCTTCCGTGGACAATTACGTAATAGTACATGATCTCCAATATTGAATTTTACATCCTTTTGATGAAGATCAACATAACTCTTTTGTTAATCTTGTGAGATCTTTATACGTTGTCGAATCGTTTGGATCTTTTCTATAGTCATGCGTACCAATTCTTGTCCCAACAACGTTGCTTCACCCACCTCGTCCCACCATACTGGAGAACGACACTTTTTTCCATATAACGCCTCAAATGGAGGCATGCCTATACTTTCTTGATAACTGTTGTTGTGTGAGAATTCCACCAATGGCAAGTACTTATCCCAACTTCCTTTGAAATCTAGGACACAGAGTCTTAATAGATCTTCAAGGGTTTGAATAGTCCTTTCTGATTACCCGTCCGTTTGAGGAAGGTATGCCGAACTGAATCTTAAATCTGTGCTCATAGCTTTCTACAAGCTAACCCAAAATCTTGAAGTGAATCTTAGGTCACGATCCGAAACTATGGATATTGGCATGCCATGCAATCTCATAATCTCACTTACGTACATACGAGCAAGACGTTCAAGGGAATAAGTCTCACTTATAGGCAAGAAATGAGCAGACTTAGTTAATCTATCAACAATAACCCAAATCGCATCTATGCCTTGAGAAACTTTGGGAAGACCCGTAACGAAATCCTTGGTAATGTGTTCCCACTTCCATTTTAGAATCTCAAGTGGTTGTAATGGACCCTTTGGCACTTGATGCTCGGCCTTTACTCGTTGACAAGTTAAACACCTCGAGATAAACTTCGCGATCTCTCTCTTTATATTATTCCACCAAAATGTATGTCGAAGATCATGATACATTTTGGTACTCCCAAGATGGATTGCAAATGGTGTGTTATGTGCCTCCATCATGATTCTATGCTTCAAGTCAGAATCGTTAGGAACGCAAAGTCTGGAGTTGACTCAAAGTATTTCTTCTTCATCGATTCTTGCTTCTAGAATAGCACCTTCTTGCACTTTCTTCTTCATACCCATCAACTCCATGTTTGTAGCTTGAGCAGCTTTAACTTTATCGATTAAAGTTGGTTCTACTCGTATGTTTGATATTATCACGTGGGTACTTGGAGCCTTTAACTCTATCTCTATCCTTCGTAAGTCGTACAAAATGGGTCTTTGTGTTAACAACATCGCACTCGTACCCGCATACGATCTTCTACTCAATGCGTCAGCTACAACGTTTGCTTTTCCAGGATGATATTGAATGCTATGGTCGTAATCTTTCAACAGCTCGAGCCAACGTCGTTGCCGCATGTTGAGTTCCTTTTGGGTGAAGAAATATTTAAGGCTTTTATGATCCGTATAAATCTCCACTTTCTCCCCATACAGGTAGTGCCTCTAGATTTTCAACGTAAAAACTACTGCTGCCAACTCCAGATCATGAGTAGGATATTTCCTCTCATATTCTTTGAGTTGTCGCAAGGCATACGCTATGACTTTCCCATGTTGCATGAGAACACATCCTAACCCTTTGCCTAAAGCATCGCTGTAGATAACAAATTCATCTGAACCAGATGGTATTGTCAGAACATGTGCCGAAATGAGTCTCCTCTTAAGCTCTTGGAAACTCTTATCACATTCCCCGCTCCATACGAATTTTGTATCCTTCCGAGTCAGCTGAGTTAACGGAGTAGCGATTCGAGAAAATCCTTCCACGAATCTCTGATAATAACCAACTAAGCCCAGAAAGCTACGTACTTCAGTCACTGATTTAGGTTGCTCCCAACTTTGAATAGCCTCAATCTTTGTTGAGTCAACAGATATTTCATGACTTAATAGTATGTGCCCATGGAATGCTACTTCCTCAAGCCAGAACTCGTATTTCTTCAACTTGGCATAAAGCTTATTTTTACGAAGCTTTTGGAGTATCAGCCTCAAGTGTTGCTCATAATCTTCACGGCTTTTGGAATATACGAGGATGTCATCAATAAAGACGACCACAAAGTGATCCAAATATTCTTTGAATACTCTGTTTATCATATCCATGAATGCAGCAGGAGCATCAGTCAATCCAAAAGACATGACTAGGAATTCAAAATGCATGTACCTAGTTCTGAAAGCCGTCTTTAGAATGTTATCGATTCTAATCTTTAACTGATGATATCTGAAACGAAGATTGATTTTTGAAAAAAATTTGGCGCCTTACAACTAGTTAAACAGGTCATCAATACGTGGCAGTGGGTATATATTCGTGATGGTGACATGATTCAACTCCCGATAATCAATACAAAGTCGCATACTCCCATCTTTCTCCTTCACGAATAGAACAGGAGCACCCCAACGAGACGCACTAGAACGAATAAAACCGATGTCTAACAATTCCTGTAATTGGGTCTTTAACTCTTGAAGTTCAATAGGAGCCATTCGATATGGGGTTTTAGAAATGGGCTTTGTACCCAGTTCAAGATCAATAAATAATTCAACTTCACGTTCTGGGGGTAGACCAGGAAGTTCTTCAGAAAATACGTCAGGAAATTCACTAACAACAGAAAGATTATTCAAATCTGACGTGATTTTGTTCAAGTACATAACATGGGCTAAGAAAGCTTGACATCTATTTTTTAATAAACGAATGACTTTATGGCTTGATATGATAGTGATTGACTTTAGTGGTTTGGTTGCTTGAATTCGCATAACAAGTTGGTTAGGAATATAAAAACTAACAACCTTACGAAAATAATCAATTTTAGCATGATGAGTAGTTAACCAATCAATCCCTAAAATCATATCAAATGCAAGTATCTTTAAAGAGATAAGATCAACAGGTAATGCGATGGTGCAAACTTGGATCAAGCAAGATTTATACACAGTGGATGTAATAAAAGTTTCTCCTAACAGAGTCTCTACAGATAAGTCAAAGTCTAATTTCTTCATAGTCAATTTTAAACATTAAGCACAAGCAGGAGAGATAAAAGAATGGGTAGAACCGGTATCTAACAAAGTATAAACTTCGTAAGAGTTTATGATTAGCTTAACCGTGATCACCTCGTTCGGATTTCTCGCGTTTTGGCCAGTCACGACAAACGCCCTCCCTTGAACCACCGACTTTATTTTGTCCGTAGTCGCCTTTGGTGCCGCTGTCCCAGCTGGACTTGACTTCGCTACTGGACAAAATTGGGCTATATGACCGTCTTTTCCATAACTGAAACACACCTTGGAAGGCTGTGAATAGTTTGGACTTCTGTGTCCCTCCTCTCCGTATCTGTAGCATCTAACTGGCGGTCGTTCTCTTCCCCTAGAATTTGTTGTTGGTGCTGGTGCTGCTGCTGATGTTTTCCTGTCATTGTTGAATCTTTTTTTTTTTTGAAATTTCCACTTGACTCACCTCTCCTATTATCATGGCCACGATTACCGCCCGAGTGGTCAGCATTTTTGTCCGTATTTTTCCTTCCTCGCTGGTTATCATCGCTCCGATGACTGCTGTCACCGGTATGTCCCTGGTTGTGGTCCCTCGGTTAAACATACTCATTATCTCGCTCTAATAATTGAGCCATGTTTACAACATCTGAATATAAAGAAAATTTATGAGAGAAAAGATATTGCCGAATCTCGGGTTTTAGAACTCTCAGAAACATCCGTGTCATTCGTTCCTCATTCTCTACCAATTGAGGTGCAAACCTGGATAACTCTGTGAACTTCGCCTCGTACTGGAACACCGTCATGTTGTTTTGTTCCAGTCTAATAAACTCTACCTCCTTCATATGACGAATACTTTCAAGAAAGTACTTATCAATGAACAGTTTCTAAAATCTTTCCCAAGACATGTTGAGTGCAGCTGGCTGGGTACGCTTCACAAATTCCCAACAGTAATTTGCCTCACCACGGAACATAAAGGTGTCGAATAGAACCTTCTGTTCTTCGGTGCATCCCAAGACATCGAATATCTTGGTAATTTGCTTGACCCACGTTTCCGCCTTAATCGGACCCGGCTTTTCCCATAATTCTGGTGGTCCCAACTCCTTGAACTGCTTGGCTGTGGTAAATCGCGCGTTGCTATCATTTCCATCCATATTATATATGCGAGTCTCCCTCGTCTGATTTTGCATGAACTGCAAAAAGCTTCTAAACATCTCATCATTCATCGTTTGTTCGATAGTGTTGTTTACAGGAGGAATATTTTCTTCTTGTTGTACGTTCTCTTGATTGGTGAATAAAGGTGTTTCCACAGTCTCATATGCTCTATTGTTAATGTTCTCAGTTGCCTTTCTTAAATACTGCCATAAAACAAAGGTTAATTAAACAAATTAACATATCACATAATATCCCTATATTATGACCAACCAACAAATAAGCTTAGGTAGGACACACTAGAAAAGGATTTACTCATCTCTCCCCTCCTAGTTATATTCCCCGATCTCCTCCAGAGATCATATGCCTAAGCTCCGATACCAACTGGACGCCCCCAAAATAAGTATACACCACCCATTCTGAGTCGTCAAATACATGGTACAGAAGTAATAACTTCATTAATACAATTATCGTGCAAAATACGATAACACATAAACTGTGAGTTTAAATACAAATATTGTCTAATAGACAGGATTAAAACTCAAGAGGAGTGCTCATTACAATTATTGATACACTATTTTACAAAAATAGTGAGCACTGCTAAAACAACTTTCTAGAACTATCACTCCATACCCCGGCTAATTACTGCTATATTCTCACCTCTTGAGAAGAAAAATAAAACAAAAAGAAAAATGGTGAGCTCAACTAGCCCAGTAAAGAATATAAATTATCCTTAGTCTTCAACAGGGAAAAATCTGATAGAATATAATAGACAACAAGTTTTAGATCAACAACTGCAGCAAAAACAACAATTCATTAGAAGTGTTAAGTAGAGAATGAAATCTACTATCATCTATGAATTTAAAAGTCCATCATCAATATTTTATCCCTGTAACATCAGTTAATATACATCTTGAATCAAATATTCATCTTTATACTACGTGCCAAAGATATTCATTTATATCACCAGTTGGTCATGTTCACCTCAACACCTGTTCATCTTTGCACTACGGGCCAAAGATATTCATCAGGTAATCATTCATCTTTGCACTACAGGCCAAATATATTAATCAAGTATCACCATTAAGGACTGAGGATGATAAAAAATATTTTAGAGAACGAATCTAGTAAGATAAAAGGACGAAGTGTAGAGATTCATACTTTAGATAATTCAAGTTTAAAAATACTCCATAATAAATCATAATGGAGTAAAATTCTAGAATGACGATCAAAATATGGATACAATCAAAGATAGTAACCATACTAAACATTTGGGACGAAAAAGAGAAAATTTTATTTTTCGGTGAATAATGTCGTATTTGTGAATAGTGTAGTATACATGAATAGTGCCATATACGTGAATATTAACCCCTATATAAAAAGGTAAAAATTTCACAATAAAATTCATATCAATATTTCGACATAATGCTATTAAACGAAATAATATCATTTAAGAAGAAAATAACATCTCTTACCTCAAAAGAATAGTATTTCTGAATAGAATATCGGATATGATACTGAAGGAAATTTGTACTGAATAACAACTCTCAAAGTATCTGAATACTCACAAAATACGCTCGCTAATATATAGAGAAAAAAAACTTGCTTCTGGTGTGATTTTTAATTCTAAATAAGCATCCTATTTATAGGAAAATGTTAGAACGCCGAAGCAGACTTAACCTGCTACCTGATGGCTTTGCATGTTACTATTCATGCCCGCCAAATTTAAAATAAAATTTCAGCACTTTTCTCACCAACCAAAAGTGGGGCCACCAATTCTAGAAATTTCCAAAATATTTTATCATTTAAACAATAATTAGAAACTATAATAATTCATAAAAAATAGCTCTTTTATCCGAAAAATACGAATTTTATGTCCATTTCATAGGAAATTAAATTCTCTACAACTTTGTAGTTTTAATTTTTTCCAAATTCTAAACGAAAAATGCCTGAAATCCACATACGGATGATTTTTAATACCTCCATTCCGATAAAATACTGATAAAACACCCCAGCATTAATTCCTTCATTTATAATCACATAAAATAGATATTTCCCTATCCTTCATTTATATCCACATAAAATAAATATTTCTTATCATATAAATTAATAATTAATTATTCATAAATAATATTATAGAATCACAATTATGACAACTAGGTCGTTCCCAGGAAAGAGGGGGCTTTTCGATAAGGATTTCTCCTTACTGGCGCGCAATTAGGTGACCAAACCTCTCCTTAGATAGAACTTTCTAGACATTGCCAATAATGCTATCTAATAGTATTATTAAAATAATATGAATTATTGATCTGATAATGGGAAATATTGTGCAGTGACAATTATTGAAACAACAATAATATAAAACATCAACGCAACAATTATTGAATCAATAAAATAAAATATTAAACAGTAATTACTGTAACAATTATTGAGTAGTGTCTTCTTACGTAAGAATCAATAATTCAAAAACACTATGCAATACCGTGTGCTACTGTGCAATCACGCGTATTACTGTATTTTAACCACCGAAC
This sequence comes from Panax notoginseng, assembly GCA_016801055.1. Classification (NCBI taxonomy): domain Eukaryota; kingdom Viridiplantae; phylum Streptophyta; class Magnoliopsida; order Apiales; family Araliaceae; genus Panax; species Panax notoginseng. The sequence goes on from CM029016.1 coordinate 57,465,561, forward strand.
ATTTCAACAGTGTTAACGGTAACGATTACGCCGTTATTTATAAAAACTCAAACTTTTTGTTTTCTTCATCCGACAGTTATTCTGTTATGGTGCCCACAAATGGCTGCGTCGTCGTACGAATAGTCCCCGACATAAAGAATATTCTACGACCAAATGAATATTCCCCAATAAAAATAAATATTTTATAACCACTTACTTATTTTGCAAAATTTGCACATTTCACCCATAATCAAAGCATTATATCAAATTAACTCCTTATTATTTCAAGATAACAAATAGAGAAAATTTAATTTTATTTATAATAAGTTGGGGTCTTACAGCAAGGGTGAGCAACAAGTTTGCCCAACAAGTTTAATTTCAATAAATTAACTAAATATCATGATGGAAAGAATTTGGAAAATAGCTGGCTAACATTCAACAATATAATTATGAATTAGCAAGAACAAAATATCATAGTTCTACGAATATTGAAAGTGAACATATCAATTATATATGGACCGAATGGTAATGAAGGTGATCAGCCTTTCATACCTGATGAATACATGCAATATGCACTGAGAACGATTCAATAATTCATAGACATGGCAATCAGTAATGATTAACCACAAATATGTTTGAATGAAACAACTCGAGGTCGAGTTAAGGAAAACTTACATGTTCTGATGTTTACCGTTACGCATTCTATTTAGCTTTGTCTGAAAACCTAATATAGATAATATCGATCTACAAATTAGAATACTATCATCACAGTATAATACTATTATATATGACCATAGAATAACCTAAACACATAACACATAACCCTATCAGTCTATACAGCACATAAGACCTACTATCAATTCAAACTATTACAGTTTGAGTTGAAGTCGGCACAATTCTGACATCCCGATGGCCTAATAGAATAAGTATCAAGTTTAAGATCAATTATGCTCTGCCTAAACATTTAACGATTATCTTAGATAATTTTATTATCAGTCAAAATAATTTTCCAAGTCTCATAATAATTTTCAGATAATTATTACCATTTAAAATAATTTTTCAATCATTAATATCCTATTCATATGAATTAAATACCATAATATTCTATTATCATTAATATGTATTTAATACCAAATATTAATGAAATACAAACCATAATATTATAATATATTTATAATATATCAAAGTATTTTTAATACCATAAAATTATATTTATATGATTTTTAAACCATTAAATCCATTATCCGATAATTGCCATTAATATTAAATATTAATGTTTTTTATTACAAAATATCAAAAGTTATATTTTATAACTTAAAATATTTTTATAACCTTTAAATTATTTTTATATAATTTTTAAATCAATAATTCTATTTTTTTCATAATTTATTTAATAATTTTATTAAATAAATTAATTATTATTAATATTAATTTATTAATGAAATTTATCACAAAATATCAAAAGTCATTAAAAATAATTTAAAACATTTTCTTATACCATAATATAATTTTTTATGATTTTTCAAGTATTAAAACTATTTTTAAGTAATTTATTTAATATTATAATTAAATAAATTAAATACAATTAATATTCTAAAAATATTAAATAATAATGAAATATATTCTAAATAATTAAAAACCAATTTTTAGGATTTAAAATAATTTTTAGGAATTTATTATATATTTTTAATAATTAAAAACAAATTTTCTCTAATTATTTAATAAAAATATTAATTTTCCGAAATTAATTATCGCTAAAGGGCCCTATAGAGATAGAACCGTCGCTATAGGTGTTCTTGAGTGTTCTTGGTCAAACCTAAAAACTCATAGCTAGTTAACGAGGTGCCTTGTTTGACTAGAATTTGATCTATGATCTAAGTGTTTTTCCGGGCTTGCAAAAGTGTTATAATTGTAAGTGTAACACTACAACTAGAATCAAGTTTCATGGCACTTCTTATATAAAATCAAAGAGATCTGGGTTCTCAAAAACATTGTCAGACATGTTCTTCATTTTTTGGGTTTCCTAGAAATGAAGAACAGCCAATGTACCTACTTTGCAAGCCTTGAATCCAGAGTTCTGGCCTTTCCTAGTGTAATATTAAGGTTCAATCATGTAGTATTCATGACAGGGTACAATAATATATCACCAAATTAGTCTAACAACGACAAATCTAAGAGATCATGGTCGGTCGAAGTATTGGTCAGGAACTGCTTATGAAGATTTCTAGGTTACCCAGAATCTTCATCCGGCAGTTTCATTTTGTTGGGGTTTCGATACAGAAACGCACAGCGGAAATTAAAATTTAAAGCAATTTCGAAACCCTAAAATAGGATCCATGCGAAAAACAATTAATTCAGTGGTAAGAAATTATACGGATTGTAAAAGCTAGAATCGATGCGGTCGAATCTCCAACGCAATTCAAACGGACTGCGTCTCTACGATATCCACACGAACGCTCCACACGAATCGTCCTACGATTTGCAAAAGAAGGAAACGTGGTACTAGCCACCAAGGATGAGAATTTTCTGTACTGTTTTCTCTAGTCTCTCTCTAAGAGCGGCTAGGGTTTTTTTTTATTTTGACGTAAAACCTAAAGTGACTGATATATATCATATATATAGCAGTTAGGAGGAATTAATCAAAACTTAATGTTATTAAAATCTGAATTTATATATATCTTAATTAAGTCTTACTTAATTAATATACCTATATATAAATTATCCTATTAATTTAAATTCGTAATTTAAAATTATATCAATCATATTGACATATTTAAATCTTTACAATTTAAATTAATTTCCTTTTAATTACGTTCTTTGTGTGTGACCCTGTAGGTTATTATTACGTTGGCAATAACTTTAAAATCATATTATAATGTTATAAACGGTGAGCGGCATCTAGTAGTGCATCACTGCTACCCATGTAATAATAAGATCGATGATTCGATGCAACCTTTTCGTGACTAATGTTTCAATGTAATTTAATCCTTTTAACCTTAATATCCTAGATTAAACTCGGGTCAGGGAATGTGTCATACTCTTCATAATTTAATCTGAGTTTTCTTGATCAATGAGTAGACTATATGAAACAAATCACTATTTGAGCATGGCCATGCATTTCATAATCCTACTCAATCAAGAGGCCTATGGATATCACCTATAAAATATAGGATGGTTAAATTCCATCTAGATCACTCGTATTTCTCACACGATTCACAATGAACCCAATAATCACCTTTATAGTCCATCCTATTAAAAGTGACATTTGATGATATCAAAGTACATAAATTCTCGTGTAGTAATATAACGGTTTCAGGTCGGAGGACCATTACATCATTGTCACTATGAGAATTGCCAATGACACTTCGCATAATGCTCCATATAGAATTCTCATGGTGGGTCTGTCCAGTACATCGTTCTCTAACATGTACCTATGCATTGACTTAATATCTCATATATTTCTGACCAATGAGATTTGGTCATCAGTCAATCCACATACTAGTCTCAATGCATCATTGTTGTCCCATCAACAATGATACTCGACTAGGGACATTTAAGAACAATGATACTAATTGTAATTATATAATTTCATGTTCAAGTCACATACTTGAAACTATATAATTTGTATCACTATTCTAAGGAATTTTATTATGTTAACAATATAATAAAATCATTTATTTATTCAATCAACAATAATATCAAATGTTAAGAAATTATATCAAATAATTGGCCTCTAGGGCATAAACTCTAACACATTTACCCTACTTTGACCATCCTTATTTTCAATCCTAAACATGATATGGGTAACCTAATGGTTGTAGATACTCGAAATTTTATGTACACCTGTCACTAACATTTTAGGAGGACAAATTCGTATTTTAAGAGGGAACCCTGAAAGACAATCCATATCCATGCTGGATACTACCGGATGTTCAACATCAACCCCGGATCGCAATCTGGGAGTAACAATTCCAATCTCGGAGATAACCCCGAGGCATGCAGATCAATACCGGAACACACACCGGAGAAGACCGAGTAATCTCGGAGATAACCCCAAGGTATCCAGTCTCAGTCCCAACAATGGGAATAGCCACCAACCTTGGTGATAACCCCAAAGAACGCAATTTCAGCAATAACCCCGAAAATGCTTGTTACAAATGCGAGGACCTTCAACAAATTGCAGCAGTCCAATCTCAGCGAAGCTGAGCAACGTCTTCTTTATCAGCCCAATCCGGCGATAACACCGGTGAGGAGCAACATCGTCATCTGACCAACATGATGCCACGCCACGTCGCTTCAACATATCTACACAACAATGTCCCACAAGACTAATCAATCCTGAGTGACTATTGTACGGGGTAATGGATGAAAGTTGAAGCTAGAAGACCGGAGGGCACCGTCCCATCTTCAATGACTTCACACAAACTCTAATCCCATTCCATCGTACAACTCTCAACAACGGCAGTCCGAAATAGGTCCTGTATATTCCAAACGGATGCCCGGATTGCACTTCTGAGAGTTCAAGTGGACATTACAGTGCCCGAGTGCACGCACTTCGAGGCGACCCAACCCGAAAAACCCGGGCCCACCCGGGTTACCTCTGGTACACCTGCGGGTCAGCCGCAGGTTCACCTGCGGCTCTACCCTCTATAAATAGAGGGCGTGGGGTGGCCATTTTGTAAGAGAAAACGGCGAGGAAGCCCTGCCCAATTTACTCTGCACTCATCCCAGGCAGTAGCTCATATATAGCCCTTTTGTACCTACAAAAGTCTGTGTTTACTCACTCTAAAGATATAGAAGTCTTCTTTGGCAGCCCACTGTAAGCCTTCTTACACACTTTAGGGTCCTTCTCTTCATCTTTGCACTCACCCTTCTTCACGTTGAGAGTCGTGTTGCACACTTTTGCCCGGACTTCGGTCCGTGGTTTATTTTTAGTTTGTATATACACACACACACACACGCACACATATATATATATATATATATATATATATATATGTATATATGGACTAACATTATCGAGTTATGCCTCGACTGAGCCTAGACTTTGGTCTGGAGCGTTTATTTGCTTTAATATATATATACATTTATATATATTAACTGTGTGTCGAACTTTGTTCGATGAGCCTAGACCTCGGTCTGGATCGTTTACATGCTTTAATATATATATACTTATATATATTATCTGTGGTCGAACTCTGTTCGATGAGCCTGGATTTTACATCCAGAGCGTTTACGTTCTTTAATATATATATATATATATATATATATATATATATATATATATATATATATATACATTTCGTCCTGCCTGGAGTTCACTTCGTGGCAGTTGATTGCTTTGTACAGCTTTCTTTACATTTCGTCCCGCCTGGAGTTTCCTCCGTGGCGGTTGATAGCTTTTATAGCTTTATTTATATTTCTGATCCCCCATGGAGGTGTTTCGTGGTTGGTGATCATGTATGTATATATATATATATATATATATATATATATATATATATATATATATATATATACTACTTTTATATATATACCTGCTTACTACGTTTATATCAATTGCGGCATCATGTGAGCCTAGGAATCATGTGATCACAGATTCAGTTCCCTGAATCTAGATTCGGTTCCTGTGATGGACCTTTTCAGCTGTAAGCAGCTTGTAAATATATCTGTGATATTTGGATTTCCTCAGATGGTTTTCATACCCACGAGGAATTCAGCACCTTTTTGTAAAGTATTTTCGTACGGATGCTTCGCATCTGTCAAATAAAATCAATCCAGTCGAATACGGAATAAAATGGGAGTGTAAAAGGTGTCAATTACTACTGAGCATCAGGGTTTGAAAAACCTCTTTTATAAAACATCACTGCCATATCTTGCTTAAAATTGTATTTTTACATAAAATTCAAACCCTGTGTATATAGGTGCGAACGAGGCCTCGCACTACTTCTAAATAACAGCATATTGACCCACACACACACATTCAGATAACAGTTTCTTGAAAAGAGGCTGTCACCTTGGTAACACGGATGTCGGGGGGTGCCTAACACCTTCCCTCCGCATAACCAAGTCCCCGGACCCTAATGAATCTCGGTTTCACCGACCCGTTTAGCAGTGTCACATCACAGGGTCAATGTGCAAACCTTTTCTCGATTGTGTTGGTACAACCATTTAAAAAACCAACTGGCGACTCTTATAGTCCAATCGTCGACATTATACATGTCGGACATTTTTCACTTGTTTTTTCAAATAAATCTCACCTAAAATGAGAACACCAAAAAACAAGTAATGGAAATGGACAATTAAAAGTCCCAACGACGACAGGTGGCGACTCTACTGGGGACTCCAGTAAGAGGACTAAAGCCGCTATTACAATTTTTTCAAAATTGTTATCTGCTTGTGTGTGGATGTTGCATTTACATTTTGTGATGAATGTGTACGAATGCATTTCCTTACTTAGTGCTTCGCACTATAAACTGCTTGGGATATTAGTGTTTCACACTATAAACTACCTGTGACATTAGTGCTTCGCACTATAAAACTGCTTGTGATATTAGTGCTTTGCACCATATCTGTTTGTGATATTAGTGCTTCGCACATGTCATCATTTTCATACGGTAAGACGCGATGTATGTGAATATATGTTGTGTCCCTCCACTAGGAGGCTATCCCATCGGTGTTTGATTACTGGACTCGTGAGAAGACTAATTCTCCGAGGCTCAGGAAAGGCACCACCCAAATTCGCTCCAGTTAAAAGACCGGATTAACTTCCCGTCAAGTGGATTGCGATGATTTGGGAACCTTCATGCCAAAAAGCCGCGAGAGTAACCTAAGATAGGTCAGCCTCTAATAAACCCAAAATGGAGGAAAGTCTCTTCATGCTCTCATTTCAAATTACTTGTAATTATCTTCCATATCTATCTCCATGTAATGAGAAATATGAAGAAATGTGTACGCATACATGCTACAAATAGCTGACATCCGTTTTGCAGGATAAAATTCCTAAACTGGATGCATCGTATAGCATGTTATTATCCACCTTCCCTAAAGATTAAACTATGCAAGTATTTTGCAGGGAATCAATCGGACCTACCACCCGTTCAAAGTCCAAAAAGGCAACAGGCCTATAGTCAATCATGTCGTCATCCGACCAGACTGAACTTAATCCAGTTTCTCGCAAAGAATTCGATGGATTAAGCAAACAGATTACAGATTTGGCTGTTCTATTAAAAGAATTACACCAATCTACACAAGGTCAGAAAATACTCGTACATTCTGAATCCTCCACATAAGGAGGAACCCAGGTCGTTACAATACCTGAATTGCAGTTGGATCTGATCAACAAATCTCATGATGTTGCCCATCCCACTGGAGATCCAGACACTGGTGACATCAAAAAGAAAGTCCTCTAAATAGAAGAGACTCCTCGCACTATCAAAGGATTTTTGGAACACACGAGAGTGTTTCATATGCCAATTTGTGTATTTTCCTTGGTATTCATTATCCATAAAAATTTAAGACTCCTGACTTTGAAAAATATGATGGGTTAGGAGATCCTTACACACATCTAAAGGTGTTTATTGGAGAACTGGGATCTTATGCAGAGGATGAAAAACTCAGAATGCAACTGTTCCAAAAAAGTCTAACTTGAGAAGCCAGTTCGTGGTACACAAGATTAGACAATTCAAATATCCATAATTTGGAAGAGCTAGCACACACTTTCCTTACCCAATATAACTTTCAATTTCAAATAGCTCCTGATCGGTATCAAATTACCAAGATCAAGAAACAGTCTAATGAGTCTTCCAGAGAGTATGCTTAGAGATGGAGACGCCTGGCTGCCCAAGTTAGTCCTTCCATGACAGAATCAGAGATGGTCATGATTTTCATAGACATACAAGAAGCACCTTTCTATGAAAGAGTTTTAGCCGGCATTGGCAAACCATTTTCTGAAATGGTCAAACATGGGGAGATGGCTGAAATGGGATTAAAATCCGGAAAGGTTTAAGATCTAGCTACACTCAAAGCTGTTGCTGATCACATCCAATCTGGAAATTATGGGAACAACCCCCGGAGGGTCCATAAAAAGAAAGAAGAGGATGTTTCCCTGATACTACAAGGTCAAAAAGGCCGTCAAAACATGCCTATTAAACGGAGAAATTACACTCCCTTTCAATCACAGTCTACGAACCCTCCAGTACCAAAAGGTGGAGAAGTCAAACGACCTCAAGTATTCACACCCTTAGGGGACACCCTCGAGAACATTCTCAATCTTCTAACAACACAGAAGAAAATCACGCATCTGCTTCCACCAGCCAGCCCTAATGGTTGGGGTTTTAATGCTGCTCGGAAATGTGCTTATCATGCCGGGGCACCTGGACATGATACTTAAGATTGTTGGGCCTTGAAACACAAAAGCCAAGACCTGATAGACAACGGTGAAATCGTGGTCACCAAACCCGATCAACCTCACGTTCAAGACAACCCTCTTCCTCAACACAAGGAAGAAGAGGTCAACATGATCAATTGGAGCAGTTGACAAAGTTCCAATTTCAGCTGTGAATCCTCCCAGACCCCCAAAGATGGTGATGACAGATGGTATTATGCCAAGTTCCAATTCACAATGGATCGAAAAATGAAAGCTCTATGTAAACAAATTGAGCAATTGGCGGAACTGGTGACTTATCAGCATCAAGTGACTCGTCAGCTAATTAGCCAGGAGTATGCCAGTCTCCAACCTATTGTCATGAATATTGCCCCTTCGCTTTCAGAAAATGAAATGCTGGAAGACAAAGTGATGAAGAGAGCGAATGCTAAGGCCAGTCGGGATTTTGCCAACAAAAGGGAATTCACACATTTGGGCCAACCTATGGAGGAAATCCTTCATATGTTAATCAATGAAGGAATGATTCGTTCCCTTCTACCTCCAATCAACCCCCATTCAGGATGATACAACTCTTAGGGAGCATGTCAATATCATTCTCAATCTCGCGGTCACAGCACAGAAGAATGCTGGGCACTCCGCCACCTTATTCAAAATTTAATCGACAGTGGCATACTGCGCCTGGCAGATAACGACACTGTGTTACGGACAAGTGAGGATTCATGTCCTACTAAGTGGAAGAGTCTAGTAGCAGTCATATCCGCTGAAAATGATGGGGTTAACAAATCACTTGTCATGCCAGTAATTCAACTCAAGGGAATCAACAATCCTTTTAAAGTGGCCGCTCCCGAGCCAATCAACATGTCGTGCAGAGCACAATATCCTATTGTTAGCTTACGCATAGTTCCATGGAATTATGGAGAAGGTAAAGGATCCACCTCGCATATAACTGCTGCAGTGTCGAAGGAGAATCTACTATATCTTCCCCAACGGGTAATGAAGCCTGTCATTAAGTCTAAGGGAAAAGTACCCATTAAGAAGATTGAAAATTTCCTCCGCACTATGGGTCATAACGAAGCCAAGGTGGTTTTAAGCTTGAAAGAAGCTCCACAACATATATCAATCTTGGACTTGGTCCTGACTTCTGAGAATCACCGGAAGGTCTTGTTAAAGGTTTTAGAAGAAGCCTATCTACCGACATCAGTTGATACGAAAAGGTTTCAACATCTGGTTGATCACATTTTTAACAACAATGTGATATCCTTCACTGATGATGACATACCGCCCGAAGGGACCGGTCATTACAAACCGTTGCACATTGCGGTCTTGTCCTCGAGATATATGGTGGCTGAAGTTTTAATAGATGGAGGTTCCTCTATGAATATTTGCCCATACGCTACCTTGGTGAAGATGAATATCAATCCCAATCGAATTCGGAGTAGCCATACCATTATCAAAGCTTTTGATGGAGCCCGCCGTAACTCGGTCGGAGTAGTTGAGCTACTAATTGAGATTGGTCCTCATACATTCTGCGTATCCTTCCATGTGCTCAAGATAGATTCGGGATACAACCTGCTCTTGGGACGACCATGGATTCATATGGCAGGGGCAATCCCCTCCACTCTTCACCAACAGTTGAAATACATCATCAATAATAGCCTGGTCACAGTCAACGCTGAACCGGAGATTCCTCAGCACGGGGACATGCCGCTCATCAATGCCAATAAGGATGTTGACCCAATTAGTTTTCATGCATTTGAAATAAGCAATACCCAATACCATGCTATTTGAACGCCACTGCCCGAACCCCAGATTTCTGCCGAGGTAATGTCGGCCACGCAAGAAATGATGTCGTTGGGTCATAAACCGGGACAAGGGTTGGGTAATGATTGCCAGGGTGTCAAGTATCCTATTCACTTAGCCTAGCAAATTGGGACAGCTGGACTAGGCTATTCTGCCAGCTCGAGTCACAGGAATCCTCATAAGCATCAGCAGATTCCTGCAGCTTCAACCATGCGGCGTTTAGCTTCGCCTTCAAGCTCTGAGTTCGCACAACCTCCCGTAAAGGTGTCAGCCAATATAATGGCGAAGTTATTTCCCAAGCCGGTACCGGTGAAGGAGAAAGAAATCTTTTTCCCGCAGTGGAGGAAGAGGAACGAATAATCAAGCAAGACGTCATCAGAATGATGTCCGGCATACGCATCATCGTTTATGATGAGCATACCAACAGATACACCCCAGACGATGACTTCCAGACGTAATGGCTATCATTCGGGACATGGAAGATGATGATAATCCCTCTATCACTGTGGTTCACCCGGAATTTGCTCTTGCCAATTGGAACAACATTCCTAGCATTGGTCGTCAAGGGTAAAGCGGGCGAAAAATCTTTTTGCCCTGTAGATATAATAACTGCTTACTTTTCAGTACAGTATTAGTGATTTATTTTGCCAGTATATGCTAACACTGTGCATGATAAACACATTTTATATATACTAAGTGAAAGCATATTTTGTTTTAAGACTCTGAATTTAGATGTGCCGGTACTTGTTGATACGGTGCCTCTTCTCCACAAGGATTGTACCTTTGATGTAGAGATGAATTCAGCCTTGGTGGATATACCGGATGACATTGAGGTGCCTCCAGAAATTCAAGAATGGATCAAAGACAAACCCATACCAAACCTTGATCAAACCACTCCTTTCAATCTCGTAACCATAGAAAATCCTAAGTTAATCCAGATTGGTTCAGACCTTACCCCAAACCAACGGAATGACATGGTTACGCTACTAACCCAGTTCCAGGATGTGTTTGCATGGTCTCATGAGGATATGGTGGGTTTGTCCACTGACATTGTCCTTCATCGCCTTCCCATTAAAGAGGGATTTAAGCCAGTCAAGCAAAAGCTTCGACTATTGAAACCTGAATGGAGTTTAAAGGTGAAAGAAGAAATTGTGAAACAGTTTCAAGCCGGCATCATAATGGTGTCTACATATCCTGAGTGGATATCCAACATCGTGCACGTACCTAAACTTGGAAGGAAGGTATGAGTTTGCGTGGATTACTAGGACTTGAACAAAGCTTGCTTAAAAGATAGCTTTCCCGTGCCATTTATCCACATTCTCATTGACAATACTGCGCAATACGACATGTACTCCTTTGCAAATTGCTTTACGGGGTATCATCAGATCATGGTTGCCAAGGAAGATCGTAAAAAAACTGCTTTCATTACTCCTTGGGGAACTTTTTGCTATAAACGGTTGTCATTCGGCCTTATCAATTCTGGAGCTACCTATCAACGAGCTATGATGGATCTTTTCCACGACTTAATGCATAAAGAGATCGAGATCTACGTGGATGACATTATTGTCAAGTCCCGGAAGGAGGATGACCATATAGACCATCTCAGGAAGTTGTTCAACAAGTTGCGTAAGTACATCTTGAAGTTGAATCCAGCTAAATGCGCCTTTGGCGTTAAATCAGGCAAGTTGCAAGGATTTCTAGTCAGCCACAAAGGGATAGAGCTGGATCCTGCCAAAATCCAAGCCATCACTGAAATGCCCATTCCTCAGACAGAAAAGGAAATACGGGGATTTTTGGGAAGAATCAACTTCATTAGCAGATTTATCTCTCATCTCACAGCAACCTGTGAGCCAATCTTCAAGCTATTAAGGAAGAACAACTATATAAAATGGAATGAGGAGTGCCAGAATGCCTTCCTTACAATCACGAAACAGCTAATTAAAGCTCCCATCTTGGTACCACCGAGGGATGATGTTCCCCTGTTTATGTATCTGTCCGCAAGTGACAATGCCTTGGGCTGCATGCTGGGACAGAAGGGTGATAGAGGCCTAGAACGACCTATCTATTACCTCAGCAAAATATTCAGCAGCAGTGAACACAAGTACACTCTGATCAAAAAGACGTGTTGTGCTTTAGCATGGGCTGCCATGAGGTTACAACATTATCGTCATGGTCACACAACCCATCTCATATTCCGCGTGGATCCTCTCAAGTACGTGTTCCACAAACCTATACTGAATTGTCGGCTGTCCAGATGGCAGTTGATCCTACAACAATTTGACATCGTATATGTGACTCAAAAGTCCATCAAAGGTTAAGGAATTGCGGATCAATTGGCTGTCGCACCATCAGGGGATTACAAACCCTTGGAGACATGTATGATACACGCCAAACGTGGAAGATGTATTTCGATGGAGCTGTTAATATGGAAGGTTCTGGAGCTGGAGCAGTTCTAGTATCTGATACGGGGGAGTAGTATTCCGTCGCCGTGAAATTACAGTTTGTCAGCACCAATAATACGGCTGAGTATGAAGGCTGTCTTATGGGGCTAAAACTTGCCCATTCAATGGGTATCAGGCGATTAACTGTCCTTGGAGATTCGAAGTTGGTAATCAGACAATCCACCGGAATCTTTCAAACCAAGGAACTACATTTGATGCCTTACCATCGGCAGGTTTTAAAGATGGCTTTGGGATTCGAAGAAATATCATTTCTACACATTCCTCGTAATAGGAATGATTTCGCAGACGCGTTAGCAACTTTGGCCTCCTTGATTCGCATATCAGACAAGGAACACTTGCCAAGCGTTACAATTTCCCTGCACAAGGCCCCAGCCTATGGGAATTATGTTGGAGAAGTATCGGATGAGCTACCTCCCATCCAACATCCTTGGTATCGGCATATCAAGGAATATTTGCGAGATGGATCTACACCCACTGAGGCGAGCCCGACTGAACAAAGGCGGATCCACCGACTAGCTATGAAATTCTACCTGAGTGGAGATGCGCTCTACAAAAGAGATGCAGGATTAGGTCTCCTCAGATGTTTAGAAAAAGATCAAGTCTGAAGGCTTATGGATGAAATCCATGGCGGAGTCTGTGGCCCCCACATGAGTGGCCCCTCCTTGTCAAGAAAGTCCTCAGGACAGGACATTATTGGCTATCTCTCAAAGCTGATTGCAATGACCACGTCAGGAGATGCTATCAGTGCCAGATTCATGGGAATGCTATACACGCCCCTCCATGGGAACTTCACAATATGAGTTCACCTTGGCCCTTCTCAATGTGGGGAATGGACGTTATCGGGCCCATTGAGCCTAAAGCTAGTAATGGTCATCGATTTAACTTTACCATGATCGACTACTTCACCAAGTGGGTAGAAGCAACCTCCTTCCCCAGGGTTACTAAAGAAGTGTTCATTGTTTTCATCAGAAACAATGTTATTTGTCGATATGGAAAACCAGAGCTGATTGTGTCCGACAATGCCAAGAACCTCAATGACAAAATGATGGGGGAATTATGCAGTAAATTCCACATCAAACACCTTAACTCAATCATCTACCGTCCGAATATGAATGGTGCTATTGAAGCAGCTAACAAGAACATCAAGAAGATTATGCAAAAGATGTCCACCAATCACAAAAATTGGCCTGACCTATTGCCTCTGACTCTATTAGCCTATAGAACCTCTATGCGCACTTCCACTGGGGCAACCCCCTACGAATTAACCTATGGGATAGAAGCAGTGCTCCCCATAGAAGTTGAGATGGAATCCCTCAGAGTATTGATAGACGCTCAGCTAGATGAAGACCAATGGGTACAAGATAGGTATCCCCAATTGTCTCTAATAGACGAAAGACGAACCGCGGCTATCTTCCATGGTCAGTTATATCAGCAAAGGATCGGCCGATCCTACAACAAAAAAGTCCAGCTATAGCAATTCAAACAACATGACTTGGTTTTGAAGAAAATACTGGACAACCAAGATCAGTCTAAGGGAAAATTCGCTCCTAACTGGGAAGGCCCGTTTATTGTCAAGGAAGTACTGACAGGAGGCGCTCTCAGGTCGCAAGAAATGGGCAGCAATGAATTTCCACTACTCATCAACTCAGACGCTGTGAAACGATACTATGTCTGAAGTTACCATCAAATAAACATCCTGGTGGTAGACCATCAGGTCACCAGTCATTCCGGTTCTTTAAACCTTTACCACAAACAACTTTGCTACACTTTGCCCCTCAGGAAAACATACCTTTCAAGCCAGCAGCCTGGCTTTCTCCTTTACGTTCCTACAACTTAGGTCATCCCACCGTGGATTGAACCTCTTGCGTATACAGTTTGGCTACCCATACATAGGACAAAACTTTTCACCTACAGTTTATCCTCAACCTAGGATTAAACTTTCTCCTCCCCGCACTCTGACATGCATATGGGATTACGCTTTTCATCTCGCCTTGAGGGGAGAACTACGTCGACATGATCTCCTCCTCAATAGGAATACGTAGGCAACCATTTCATATGGCGACGTCGCAATAAAAAAAAACAATAAAAACATTCCTACACCATTCTTGCCACATACAGCGTTGAACCTCTTACACCATGTTCGAACTACGCAGACCTGATCTCCTCTTCAATAGGAGTACGTAGGCAGCCATTCATGGTGCAGTCTAACCCCCTACCAAAACATAAACCCTTGTCAGTTGGTACTGGGATCATCCTTCAATCCACTACATTTCATTTGGCTTCAGACCAAAGGGATGGAATTACCTGAACTCCTCCCAAATAGGAGATTCGGCGACCATCTAAGCTGCGGTCATACCTTGAAGAGCAACACCAATCTATAAGAGATGGAATTAACTAGGCTTCTCCTAAATAGAAGTACTGGCAACCATCTGTGGTGCGGTCAATCTCAGATAGGAAAGCCACACTCCTCTCCTCATTTCCATATAGAAACCAGTCCCAAGACACCAAAAGATGGTAGGGATACATACAGATCGATGATCCATTCTGAACTATCCAGAGACAACTTAATGTCCATCCACCCAGGAATAATTCAGAATACATTAAGATCACAAGCCCTGAAGCAGCAAGAAAAATATCAAGAAAGTAGCAAAGCGATCTAAAAGGGAAGTGATCCAAAAATATATTTCCCTGTCATATATATAATGTTGTTTGATATACACAATGTAAACTGTACAGAAAAAAATGGCTAAGCTAGTCTGTGTAGGAAAATACAAGATCACCTACAAGTCAAGGTATATGCGAGATAACAAGCCCAACATGGCGTCCCTCTCAGAAGATGGAGGTAAAGTTGTGGTCTCTTGTGTGAGAATATCCACACGACCCAACAGATCTGCAGCCATCTGTATGGTGACCATATGATCATAAATATATGTGCTCATCTCTGCGATCATGCCAGTGGTAAGGGACCTCACTGCAGTGCTATCTGTGACGGCTACATCCCGAGCAGATATGGCGATATCCCGCTCAGTAATCACGGCATCTCTGGCGGATATAGCCTTATCCAGCTCAACGATGGCGGCATCCCTACGAGCCAATGCATTGTCTCTCTCCAATAGAGCGGCCTCCCTCCCATCAAGAGCAGTAGACATCATAGATCAAATCTGATCTCTCTCAAAGGTCATCAAATGAAGACTCTGCTCTATGTACTGTGCCGAGTGCTGAATCATAATAGTACTGGTACTAGGATAATTTGAAAGAAATGCTGGCAACCCAGCAGTGGACTCCTCTTCGATGTAGGTATCAATGTCCTCCATGGGCTCTACAACATCAAACTCGCGCTCCGGTACTGCAAACACTGCTGCAACCGATAAAATCTCTGTCTCCATCCAAGCGAAATACTCTGTAGAATAACCAGGATGACTGACAGAAAAAGCTACTATCTCGTGCCGATCCCAGCAGGTGTATACCCAAGATCGGTCCTCTACCGAGAGGTACCGAGAAGCTGAACGCTGACCTGTCGCCCCCTCAAAATGATGAAAATCCTGAAACTGGTCGAACTGCGACATCATGACCAAAGGGTGATAAGTGGTCACTCCCCTCAAACTAGCCAGATGGAGATTGTCCATGCCCGGAGCATGAGTAATGAAGCTGTACGGTGAGCTAAACCCCGAACACGGCAATATGCTGAATGGATCTCTGATATCTGCCAAGATTGTGGACCAGGACAGAGCATCTATACACTCTGATGGCTGAAAAGAGTATGACATAGCTACATCATGGGTAAAGCAGTACCCATGCCGTCTAAGAGTGTCAATCGGTCGCAAGTGTGACATAAACCACACATATAGCATGACTGAACTCCCAGTGAACACTCTAGTAGGATATGTGCAACAATATGATGCCGACCGCAGGGTCTCTGCTACAAGCATAGGTACAATGGTACGACCCTCCCTGAGAGCTCTCACGGCCATGACAACTCCTATATCTATCTCATCTATATATCGCGGCATATACACATATGTCAATACACATAGCATCAGTACGTCAACTCTGGCCAAACGCCAATAATCCTCCGATGCGGTGAAATCCCCGGAATGTCATGAATAGCTATCCTCCGAGCCAAATCTGTCGTACAAAAAATGTTGGGATATCACGTGGCCAGATGTCAACTCATCCTGTACCACTCTGTGTCTCAATCCTATGAGAGTCATGAATCATCTACTCATGTCTCCCAAAGCCAGAAGCACGCAAGGTTTGTCTAAACGCAGCATCGTCAAATGTACATACTCCTCCAGAGTATGAGTCAACTCATGGGTGCCGAATCAGAATACCTGCCTATCCGGTAGCCAATGCTCTATCATCCTGTCCACAAATCATGCGGGAACCTGAAAAGTCAAAAAGGTCATTGTATGCTGTAATAAATGATCAACAGTCACCCTGTCTGGTGGTGACATATTATCATACCACAATCGCATACCCGATGCCACCACTGACGGTGGGGTATGATCTATACGGCTAACTGTCAAAGAAGACATCTGTGCGGACCATGTCATAAGACCATCCAGGGGTCAATGCCGAATATCTCTAGACATACAGACATATGCATAACATGATATATGCATAATAGATAATAGATGGCAATATGATATAGGGAATGAAAAAAAAAGTGCATACATTACTAAATATATCGTCATCTAATACATCATCTCTGTATAGCTACAAATACAGGGAAATGGGGCACAGACGCCCGACTACTGACAGAGGCCTATCAAAAGATATAGCGAGAATGGGGCACAACCACCCAATATCTAACAGAGACCTATCAAAAGATATAACAAGAATACACATCAGAAGAAGACAATGGTGTCGATGTCCACATCATCAATCCTGTCCACCTGATGTAACTTCTCCTTAGTCACTGGATCTATATCAACATGGAAGTCAGGCCTATATAAAGGAGGATCTGTGCTGGCAAAACTGAATGGGTCACCTGAGGGGCCAGCGCCTGAGCTCGAAGGATCAAATGAAGCCGCCTCTGCCGGATCTCTGCCAAATACCGGATAAATATGTGTGCCTGGTCCAACTGCCAGTCGGGTATCCATCCTCAAAACCCACAGTCAAGTGTTCCCCTGAATAGGGAAGCCATGTAATGGTGTCGGCCGTCAGCAACTCCAGCTATATACGGCAATGAGTGAATCCCTCAGCTATAGGGACATCTGGCAGAATCGAATGATGCCATCGTCGTCCTCGTGGATAGGTGTCTAAACCTAACACACTCACGGGACGCAAGCATGGAAGCCTCTCATAGGCCCAGAACTACCAACACAAAGGCAAACATCTGCTGTCAGTTAACACTCTTAACCTATACATGGTAAATGATAAGAGAAATACTCACCAGCAGAAATGGATAAAATCCTAGCCAAGCCTCGGTCAAACCCTGTGAGCGCATACGCATGCCCCGGAGGAAATAGACAAAGGTGTATGAGCCCCAATCATACTCTCCAATATGGTCCACATCACGCGTGGCGCTGATCAAAGCGAAAGATACCGTAGAAGAGTTATTTGCAGAAAGCAGCCCGAACTCAGCAGATCTGAAAGGGGCTCACGTATTTTCCTTCACGCAACAAGTTGAGATTGACTTGTGAGACCAACCAGCTGGAATTTATCATCCACGGTTGGCCGTAGGGCCATCTACGGCTGCAGCAAGTGCACCTGCGGCACTCCCATGCGGGTCCCATCACTCCGGGTCGGTCCAGTGTGAGTTGCAAAGGAGTTTCTACAAGCTGAAAAGGCCAAACCCGAGATAAAAACGCTACGCGATTGAGCAGAATAGCCTAAAACCTTGGTTTTTCTGGATCCAACTGTGGCTTCCTTTTCATCCACTGGTATTCGCCCGAACACTGGTTTTACTATACCAATGATTCAAGTCTGTGCATACCACATTCGACAATACCGTACAGAGGTCTGATGCCGTCAGCGTAAGGTTGTCAGCCCAATATTTTCACACAAGCTAGTCCCCGATAGGGGTTACAACGTGAGATCCTCGGCGGAGGTTACAATGTATGCTCATCCGTTGACACACAAATTAACGAAGGTCAAGCAGCCTTGACATTATTACACCCGATAGCGATTTAAATCTATCAGAGCTCTGAAGCTATGCGAGGTTTTCACACCCGATCGCTCAGATCCCCGGCGGGGGTCACAACGCAATGTTCCGTTGATTCACACGTCGGCGAAGGTCAAGCAGCCTTGACAGTATATCCCATAGGATTTTTTAACCGTTGATTCACATGTTGGTGAAGTACACGTCAACGAAGGTCAGGCATCCCTGACAGCATTTGCTGTTGGAAGTAAACCCAACAGAATCTAGGCATCTTCTATCAATACTAACCAGGAGAGGTCAATGTCATCAAAGAGGATAGATGATGTAATATGTTATACACATCCTCAAACAGATCAAGCTTTATCCCCACAGATCTCTTACACATAAGAGGTACATCTGTAGAATCAAGTCATTATCTAGGAAGGTGGTGATAACTCCAACATCAACATCCTACCAAATTCTGATTACACATCAAATATGGTCATCATTGCCAATCCCCAGTTGAAGCAACAGGGAGCCAGTAATCATCCTTAGCGTGTTGGGCTACAGCCTCGTACACATGCATCGTACATTTGCATCATGTTGCTATTCATAGTACCATGTTCGTCTTGTTACATTTCAAGTGTCTAGGATTCTTTATCCTACCCATGCATGAGTATGATAAAGAGGAGCATCTGTAGACACTCGAAATTTTCTGTACACCTGTCACTAACATTGCGGGAGGGCAGATTCGTCTTTTAAGAGGGAACCCTGAAAGACAATCCATATCCATGTCGGATACTATTGGAAGTTCAACATCAACCCCGAGGTATCCAGTCGCAGTCCCAACCATGGGAATAGCCACCAACCTTGGTGATAACCCCAAGGAACGCAATTTTGGAAATAACTCTGAAAATGCTTGTTACAAATGCAACCAGCTTCAATCTCGACGCTCACAACGAGATACACTGTACCAGCCCGACGATAACATCGGGAAGACAGGCACACCTCAAGGATGACAATGAGGACCTTCAACAAATTGCAGCAGTCCAATCTCAGCGAAGCTGAGCAACGTCTGCTTTATCAGCCCAATCCTGCGATAACACCGGTGAGGAGCAACATCGTCATCTGACCAACACGATGCCACACCACATCGTTTCAACATATCTACGCAATAATGTCCCATAAGACTAATCAATCCCGAGTGACTATTGTACGGGGTAACGGATGAAAGTTGAAGCTTGAAGACCGGAGGGCACCGTCCCATCTTCAATAACTTTGCACAAACTCTAATCACATGCCATCGTACAACTCTCGACAACGGCGGTCCAAAATAGGTCCTGTATACCTCAAACGGATGCTCAGATTACACTTCTGAAAGTTCGAGTGGATATTACAGTGCCTGAGTGCACGTACTTCGAGAAGACGTGAGCCAAAAAACTCGGGCCCACCTAGGTTGCCTCTGGTACACCTGCGGCTGCACCCTCTATAAATAGAGGGCTTGGGGTGGCCATTTTGTAAGAGAAAACGGCGAGGAAGCCCTGTCCAATTTGCTCTGCACTCATCCCAAGCAGTATACTTTCCACTTTTAAACACCTGTGACATCATATATAGCCCTTTTATACCTACAAAAGTCTGTGTTTACTCATTCTAAAGATATAGAAGTCTTCTTTGGCAGCCCACTATAAGCCTTCTTACACACTTTAGGGTCCTTCTCTTCATCTTTGCACACACCCTTCTACACGTTGAGAGTCGTGTTGCACACTTTTGCCCGGACTTCGGTCCGTGGTTTATTTTTAGTTTGTATATACATATATATATATATATATATATATATATATATATATATATATATAGACTAACATTATCGAGTTATGCCTCTCGATTGAGCCTAGACTTTGTTCGATGATATATATATATATATATATATATATATATATATATATATATATATATATATATATATATATATATATATATATATATATATATATATATACTGTGGTCGAACTCTGTTCGATGAGCCTGAATTTTACATCAGGTACGTTTATTCACTTTTATATAAATATATATATTTATATTTCGTCCTGCCTGGAGTTCACTTCGTGGCAGTTGATTGCTTTGTACAACTTTCTTTACATTTCGTCCCGCCTGGAGTTTCCTCCGTGGCAGTTGATAGTTTTTACAGTTTTATTTATATTTCTGATTCCCCATGGAGGTGCTTCGTGGTTGGTGATCATGTATGTATATATACTTACAGCTTTTTTATATATACCTACTTACTGCGTTTATATCAATTGTGGCATCATGTGAGCCTAGGAATCACGTGATCACAGATTCAGTCCCCTGAATCTAGATTCGGTTCTCGTGATGGACCTTTTCAGCTGTAAGCAGCTTGTAAATATATCTGTGATGTTTGGATTTCCTCAGATGGTTTTCATACCCACGAGGAATTCAGCACCTTTTTGAAAAGTATTTTCGTATGGATGCTTCGCATCTGTCAAATAAAATCAATCCAGCCGAATACGAAATAAAATGGGAGTGTAAACGGTCTCAATTACTATTGAACATCAGGGTTTGAAAAACCTCTTTTATAAAACATCACTGCCATATCTTGCTTAAAATTGAATTTTTACATAAAATTCAAACCCTGTGTATATAGGTGCGAACGAGGCCTCGTACTACTTCCAAATAACAGCACATTGACCCACACACACACATTCAGATAACGGTTTCTTGAAAAGAGGCGGTCACCGTGGTAACACGAATGTTGGGGGGTGCCTAACACCTTCCCTCGGCATAACCAAGTCCCCGGACCCTAATGAATCTCGGTTTCACCGACCCGTTTAGCAGTGTCACATCACTGGGTTAATGTGCAAACCTTTTCTCGGTTGTGTTGGTACAACCATTTAAAAAACCAACTGGCGACTCTTATAGTCCAATCGTCCACATTATACATGTCGGACCTTTTTCACTTGTTTTTTCAAACAAATCTCACTTAAAATGAGAACAACAAAAAATAAGTAATGGAAAGGGACAATTAAAAATCCCGATGTCGATAATAGTACTAATTTGTAGCCCATACATCAGACTACATATCCTAAGCAACAACATAACCAAAATATCAAACAACAGCCAGATTAGAAGCCACGAAAATGTTGTCAGACCCTTTCTGGGTTTCTAGGCTGCCCATAAACCAGATGGTCATGGTTGGTCAACGACCTTTGACTCTTAATAACGTACAATCTATACATGATCTGGGCTTGATTCAAGTTCCAGATCAAAGCCCTTATAACAAAGAACAAATCTATAACATAAAACACACTAAACATCAAACATACAAAGATCTACGAGCCCTAACATTAGCTTGTCAGAACAAATTTACAACTTTTCCAGATTTTAAAAATCTTTAAATTCGTGCATAAAGATGTTAAGGATCTATGTTATTACAACCCAGATCACTCAATAACATCTTATTATACAACTTTAAACAATAAACAACAACATCTAACACTAGATCATAAGATTTTGAAGATTAGAGTTTTATACCATTTTGAGCCTTGATCTTGAATCTGGGGTTCCTGATTTGTTATGGAAGTAGTAAGGACCTGATTGGGGATTGATTTACTAATATAATTCGTGGGTCTAGAGAGAGAGTCTTGGTGATGTGTTTGTGAGCAAATGAGGCCAAATAATGAACTATCTCTTTCTTGAATCTATATATATGTTGGATGTAATGTAGTGGCTGAGACATAATGGTTGAGTTGTGTTATTCTCAGTCACAAGGCTGATCTATTATGTTACCAACTCCAAGATATGGCAAGATCCACATGTTATGTCAAATAATGCAACGAGGGTAAATTGGTCTTTTTATTTGTAATTTTAATGGCTAAATTGTCTTTTGATCCAACCCTTAGGGGTTGACCCTTAGGGTTTAACCCTTAGGGTTAAAACCTAAGGTTCTTAAAAAATCAAATTTTTAGGATTTCCACTTTAGGTTTTCAAAATAGAAAATTAATATTCCTAAATTATAATTAGGATTCTATAATTATACTAAGATTTCCTAATCATAATTCTAGCTTGCTAATTAGGATTAATATTTCCTAATTAAAAATTTTACATAATAACTAGGGTTTCCCCAAAATGGGCATTAGGGTTTATAACCCAAGAATTAGGGTTTTCTAACTGAACGTTAACGTTCTTAATATATACTTAGGGTTTGTTACAGATATAGCTTATCTGGTCAACCCTTAACCCTTATTCACATACTCTACACATATACAACTATATACACGGAACATATACACTTATACCCTTAATCCTGAATAATTCACCACAAAATTTTTAAATCCATAATTTTTTTTCCCAAAAATGCCAAATCCATTCACTTATTTTCTGTATAGGTCTATTATTTAACATTTATTCATTATTTTAAGATTTTAATAAATATCAAAATTCTCGGGTTGTAACAACTGATCTGTTGGTTTTGTGTTATTTTGAGCATGTTATGTTAGTTAGATTATGTATGTAAATGACTCTAACATATAAAATTATGTTATTTTATATATAGTAAGTTATGTTAGCTTGTTTGGTATACGTATTCAAAGAAACTTCAAGATTTGGAAAACTAAAATATTCATGTCTAACTACCCAATCATAATAAAATTTAATAATAAACCTTCCCATTAAAGGATTACATCAATAAAAAATCTCCCAGGTTATCTAACATTTGCATACAATCATTCAACTGCGGAAAATTAAATTATCTTCATTACAATCATTAAAATCAAGTCTGATAATAAAATATCAACATAATTATAAGTCTTCAATACTTGTTAATCTTTCCTTTTCCTTTGTTGTTGCTAGGTACGTCAACCTTCTCAACTTTAGCTGCAATAGTTATATAAGCAAGAGTGAGCAAACAAGGCTCACTTGAAATGAAACGGAATAAAACTTTACAACAACAGCCCAATAGTAGGCTCAATAGAACTGAACAATATGTTTTATCAACATTCTAAATTATATAACTGAGGGTCCCAAAACCACGAACTATGTTCATAGTTATAATTAATCTTTCAACTTAAACCTTAACAGTCATAAGACTATAGGGACTCCTCGTACTTAGGGGGATCAGTCCTTCGTACAATGTATTGTGCACACACATTTCAACGCTAAGCGTAAACCCCTAATAATAGGGTTCTTCTCAGTATTTAGAGTACAAGTCCGCCCTAAAGTAAGTTTGGTTTTGATACATTGAAAGGTAATTTAGAATTCAACTATCATCAACTAAGGATTAGTTGAATATAAAGTTGATAACGTTATGCTATGGAGTAAACATAACTGAATCGACATTGTAAATTAAGATCATGCTTTAGGAATAATCTAATAGCATAAACATTGAATAATCATAACATGACTTGCTTGAACAATATTAAGTCAAGGTTATTGATAATTGAATACTAAGCATGCATAACTAATAGTAATTTGAAAGATAAAATTGTTCAACACTACAATATCAGAATGTGTAAACTCGCATGCTAAATAACAAGTTACATATTAGAGAAATTTGCTCAATATCCAAAGATAAAATTTAGAAACCTTGCATCATCATGAATAAATAGATACAAGAACTTGCTCAATAA
This sequence comes from Panax notoginseng, assembly GCA_016801055.1. Taxonomy (NCBI): domain Eukaryota; kingdom Viridiplantae; phylum Streptophyta; class Magnoliopsida; order Apiales; family Araliaceae; genus Panax; species Panax notoginseng. The sequence goes on from CM029016.1 coordinate 57,489,912, forward strand.
TAACAAACTAGCTCAACGAAAGTGTAAACTAGCACAATGTATCAACAGATTTAGAGAAATTACAAAATCGTAAATAAACTAGCTCAACGAAAGTGTGGGGATAGAAAACTTGCCTTGAGTAATAGCTAAATCGTAACAACTCGAACCATAATACCCTATATATATGCCATCATGACATATTTAGTCACTACCAACACTCGATATATAAATAAGTATTTACATCGTGTAAGGTTTGATTTTTAATCACATAATCAAATTACATTGGTAATAAAACTAGTAGCATATTAAAAGTACGTTCATTCTTAGTACAGAAATACAAAAATCATATCTTAATAGTCCTTCTATTAAATCATAACAATTTTTTTTTCAAACTTTGGGTAACTAAAGCACACTGTCTGACCATTCTGCTAACTCGTGCTGCGGCGCAGCGCCGGTGCTGTTGCACGAGGCACAAGCCAAAGCTTGGCGCTGCGGCGTGGCGCTGGCGCTTCGGCGGAAGAATTTCACTGCTGGGTCGCGCTGCGACGCCGAACTCCAATTCTCGACGACCAGCCTCGGCAACAACAACAAGAAAGCCAATTTTAGCCTACAAGTTACTTTCTAATAACTGAATTAACACATAACACATATACAGGCTTCACACAAACATAATTTAAGGACTCTTAACATGATTTTACCTATATAACAACATAAATATCGAATTTAAAACATCTTAATTTCACTGTTTTTTGATAAAACTTCATTTTTTGACATATTCAGTTAAAATAATCACTGTAATTTTGTTTTTCAACCAAAACAGTTAATTCAAAATACCTTGTTTATGTTTATTCATCCTCTTTCAAATTCAATAGTCAATTTATATATTATACAAAGAATTAAACCTCAATTTTATTTTAAACAAAGCCATATTCATATATATATTCATACCAATTCACTGTAATATGATTTCCTTCACAAAATACATACATAACATGAATTCATTTACTATACTCATATACAAACTTACGAAAACAACTTTATAACAAACAATTTATCATCTAAAGCTATATACAACAAACAATTCAACCTTCACAAAGTTTTTACAGAAAATTTTAGAAGAGAATATAACTACAACCTTTTGAAAAATAAAAGCAAGATGATACCTTAATTTTAGAAGATGATGGCTATTCTTTGATTCTCAAGCTTCTTTTCTCCAATTTCTCTCTCGAATTCTCTAGACTTTCTTCTTCTCTTTTTTTTTCTTCTTTTGAGTTCTTTCTTCTCTATTCTATCTTACGTACTAAAATATAACGTATAGGTAATAATATAGGTATTAATTATATAATATAATTATATGTATAACTGATATCAGTTATTATATTTTTAAAAATCAAAAGCCATAAGGTTTGTTTGGCTAGCTAACTTAAAAATTAACCCATTAAATCTTACACCTTATTTGGTAAAATATATTAAAATTAAAGACTTAATATGCATTAAGCTTTGCTTGGCAAAAACTAAATTAACTTCCCTTAACTTATTTTAATAGTTCCTTTATAGTATAGTTTATGGTCACACTTTATTTAATTAAATTTTAATATTCAATTTAATTAATTCTAATAACAATTTATTAATCTAATTTGCCACATAAATCAATATAACATAATTATAATTTTTTTTATAATTATAATTTCATTTAATCAACTAACACATCATTTTAATTATCAATTCAAATTAAAATATCATTATAATAATTCATTTAATCATTATAAACTCTCTAACTTAATTTATAATTTAAATTACAATATTATCTCATGATAATTAATTTTCTTAACTCATTAATTATTTATTAAACAAATAATTAACCAAATCAAATCAAAATAAACAAGTATTTATTCAACGATAAACACATCCATTAAATATTTATATAATTCAATAAATATTTAAAAGTTACAATTTAAAATTCTGGATTGTTACATCCTTCCCTCCTTACAAGGATTTTGTTCCCAGAATCACAACTCAAACAAATCATTCGTCACAGATAAGTTAGTATAGACTATCCAAGCATGATTTGAAATGAGTTTTCAAGTAAAAGACTATACTAGTTAGGTGTAAATGAGCCATGTATACTTTAAATTCCGAACTCGGTATCATAATCTGATCCATGTATCTATAAGCATGAAAGCATGATTTAGAATATATGGACTTACCTTGCATGCTTCAATAAGTTTTACTAATAGAAACTTAAAGTTTCAAATATGAACTTGATAAACTATATACACTTTGAGTTAGGAACTTTTTAGCATGCTTATGTGGCCTAGTATGTATATATGAGAGTATGATGTATAGTAAGTAAAGTAGCTTTGCATGCTTGGTGGCTTAACATTAGGTTTTCAAAGAGAAAACTTAAGAGTTGGGAAACTAATTTGGTTGATAGCGACCTTGCATATATTCTGAAATTTTGATTTTCATGATTAGGATATAAATATGCATATAGACATTATTGACATAAATGCTAGCTAATCGTATGCGTTATAAATTAGTTGAGAATGGTTTAGAACAAGTCTAAATGAAGTAGAGCTATACAAACTTGAAATGCATGACTAAGATAACGTGAGCATGTTTAATTGAGACTTATTGGTCTCGTTGTATGAGTATAACAACTAAATATGAAAGACTTTGTTAAATCAACACTTACAGCCTTGATTTTGTGAGATTTGATAATAAATCATGTAAGGAATAAGATATAGAGTAGACCAAACTTAATTATAAACATCATGTCATGTATGATTCTGCAAGTGTCATCATAAATGTTTATAGGTGTGTAAGTCTGGCCAAGCTTCTGTTTAACAATTCTGGTTTGAACAAGGAGTAGCGCGGGCGCGCCACTCCATAGTTCAAATCCATCGCGGCTGCGCCACCCTGTAGTGAAGTCTATATTCTGTTTATGATTTTAGATTTAATGCATGCTTATATTGTTACCTTAACCTGTATTATATGACTAGTGCATTGTCAAATGTGTCAAGAAGCATGCTAAATGATAGAATCATATGTGTAATGAGTGATTATGAATTTTCAAATGTTAAGTTCAAAAGATGATTACAAACTATGATTTTTGACCTCATAGAGTCTTACAAACTGATTTGGTACGTGATGATGTATGCATGGGATAAAGTTTTCAACGAATGATGATATGATAATCATAAGAACTAAAAGTGAAACTTAAATTATATACTCAATGGTTAAGAATAAGTAGGAGATTGGTTTGTTTATAACAAGCATATACAACTAATGTGCATACATAAATAGGATAATATAGTTCGTTGGGTGCTAGTAAGCTATAAGTTGGTAATCGACGCGAAAGGCAAGTTTTCTAACTTACACAACTTTAAATATTGTGCAAGCATCTAAACCTTATCTCATTGATGTAAGTTCCTAACCATATTTTCATGGAGTATCATTCAAGCTTGTGCTATTATTGATCGTACAAGTAAATCTTTGAAAGTATGATTCATATCTTATGACTTAATACTTCGTAAGTTGGAGATGAAATTGCTTACAGTTTTCGAACATTGATTTCGGATGATAATTGTAACAATCCAGATTTTTTTTTAATTAAATATTTAAATATTTATTGAATTATATAAATATTTAATGGATGTGTTTATCGTTGAATAAGTATTTGTTTAATTGATTTGATAAGATTTGATTATTTATTTATTTAATAAATAATTAATGAGTTAAGGAAAGTAATTATTTTGAAATAGTAATCTAATTTAATTTAATAATTAAGTTAGAGAGTTTATAATGATCAAATAAATTATTATATTTTGCAATGAATTGTTATTAGAATTAATTAATTAAGTATGAAAACTTAATTAAAAGAAGTTTGACAAATAACTATATTATAATTAGTTATTAAAATAAATTTAAGTAATTTTGATTTGGTTTTACCCAAACAATGCTTAAGGATATAAATTTCTTAATTTTAACTAGTTTGCCAAACAAAGCCCTATGGCTTTTGGATTTTTGAAATTTAAATTATTTACAAAATAAAATAAATAAATAACATATATTTAATCTATACGTTATCTTCTGTAACTGATATAATAAGTAGGCTTATTATTGCCATATCAGTTTTCATTTTGGCGTATACTTTTGTCAGTTATTGGTTTACGCTAGCCTAGTCTAAGACTGAACCTAAGAAAGAAAAGAAATTTGAGAGAGAAAAGGCTATGATTTTCAAAGCAAGTTCTGACTTCTTCTAGTTATTATCAGTGATTAACAAATAGTTTCAAAGTAACAGAAGGTATGTTTTATAATCTTAACATATATGTGTTATACTATAATTCCTTAGTCTCGGTGTTCTTAAAATTCACTGCGTTGGTGGTATAATTTCTGTAATTGCTATTATACAATTTAATTATAGTGATGGTATGTGGTTATGAGGATTATAACTAGTGTTAGATGAAAAATTGTATGATAAATTACGTTTGCAAGAAGGAAATAGTTTTTACAGTGAATATATATGTATAAACGTATGTTTTGCATGATAACAAAAATTAGTAGGTGATTGTATGCTATTTATGAAATTGAGCGTCATGTATATTAATTGGGTATGAATTTCAGGGAATCGTACTTTAAAGTAATCAAGTTTGGGTATTATATATATTACAGTGTTAAACAAACGTTAACAATGGAGTTTTCTTAAAATGGTGTTTTCAAAGAATTATGTTTTCTAAGGTAGTTGTTTAATTGTTGATAATTATTATATGGATGATTATTAACGTTTATATGTAGTTTACAATGAAGTTATGCATGTTAATTAGGGTTAATTGTTGTTAAAAATAAAAATAGTAGCTTTGTTATGTTCTTCGTGGTTGGGTTCTGCAAGTTTCGGCGCCCCAGCGCCAAAATTTGAGCCCCAGCGCCAAAATTTGTGCCCCGGTACCAAAATTCGCGTCCCAGAGCAAGAAATTCTCGCCCCAGCGCTGAAATTTGTGCCCCAATGCCAATCTCGCACCCCAGCGCCGAATTTATAGTCTGACATGGACAGTTTTGACCTCTAATAGTAGAATAGCCATAACTTCCTAATACGAACTCCGATTGAGGTGATTCAAGATGATCCGGAATGAGGACGAGTAGACCTATAACTTTTGTTCTTTAAGTGTTTCAATTTGAGGTCATTATAATGGGTCAAAATGGTCATTTTTAGGACTATTGTGTTTTCGGAGGCCATCGGAGGGTGTCGAGCATGCACATATGCATGTGTAGTGCTCCAAACCATAAAAGATGATGTCCTAAGTTACAAAACATGAATAATAGTAAATATAATGATGCTTAACATTAATAAATAATGTATTAGATGAGTTATAGAAGCATAGTAAGCATACACAAGAGAGGCAAATCGGGCGTGTGACGAATGAACGTCGAAACGTCGTGCCAAGTGTTAATGAACTTAAAAAGTGTGTCAATTCAATTGAAATGAATATTATAAGATATGGAGTGGATTTAATATAAAGCTAATAAGTAGTCCTAGCAAGACTTAAGCACTTGAATGAGCTGCGAATATGAAATAAAGTGAGATATAAGTTGAAAGTTAATATAATTAAGTTGAACATTGTGTATTTATTAATAGGAAAGATTATGAAACATAGAGTAGAGTTTACATTATAATTACTATGTGTTGTTATGTGACTAATATTTGATATGTATGATTATATAATTGCGTAGGGCACGTGAAGTGCAGATAGTTGTAAGCTGTTAAACTGTTATTGGTAAACAACGATCAAGGCAAGTCTTTTGATTCCTGTTTTCTACGTGGACTTGATGAACTATTTTAAATAGCATGATATGTTATGCATGTTGAATCATGAAATGTTAAAATCAATATATGACTGCATTGTTTTGGCTAAGTAATGATGATTGAGTAAGGAACTCAATCTTTATATTTGTTATGTGAATTAAAAGCATGTATGCCATGTTACTTTAATGAGATGTATGTCGAGCATGTTATTATGTACTATGTGATGCATGAAAACTGTTAGAGTTTGCTGGGCTGTCGAGCTCACTCTTACAAATAACCACTTTTGCAGGTCAAGTTTTTAAGGTAAAGATGCGTGCTATGTGAGTTATAGAGATCTATATTCACGAAGATTACTTATGTTTTATGAGAAATGTATTTCATATTTTGAACGTAACATGTTGTTGAATTGTAAGTTGAGCTATCCAATGCATATGGATATGTAGTTATGATTTAAGGCTTTGTATAGTCATTTTGTTGTAACGATTCATGATATAAGATTGAAGCAAAGAGATGTAATGTAAAGGTTGCGATTCAGGGCAAGAAAGAAGGAAATGTATAAAAGTTTTAATTATTCCGCAATTTTATTAAGTTTAACATCGAATAATGACGTATTATTTAGAGGTTGAATATATGGTTAACGACCGAAGTCGGGATTTAAATTGTATAGATTTTGGGGTCGTTACAGTTGGTATCAAAGCTGTAGGTTATAAACCTTAGGTAGGAGTACCGTAGGCTATAACCTTAGAGAAGATAGGTGAAGATAATGAACGAATAAGCTCAAATAGAGTTTGAACAATATGGGATTAAAACTTGCGTGAAAGGATTCAAAGAAGAATCTCGTAGAGTTATAAGGAATATGAATGTGGGGTCGTTACAGTTGGTATAAGGATGTAATGTGATAATAAATAGACAGTGTCTATAAGAAAAGTGATAAAGAAGTTAAGAATAGAGAGTTATATTCAAGTATGGTGCAATTGTACTCTTTAGTAGTTGATGTATGGTATCTGGGTTAAACGATTACTTCATAGAGCGGAGGTATATACGAACTAGCAACGCAGAACCTAGTTTGATGGTTATTTGTGGGAACCACTCAGCGTACCATATTAAAACTATTAGAGACTCGATGTGTACCAAGTGTAGAAATGGACACGTATGATGAAAGTGTAGAACTCGAATGAAATATTGAGCTATGTAAATGAAGTTAGAAATTCTTAAAGAAAAATTGTTATATAAACAAGAAGATTCAAAGAAGAATCTTGAAGAGATATAAAGATAAGAAATGGGAGTTTCCTAACTCCAATAGCCAAGATAAAGAATAATGTCGTAAATGATGAAAAAGAGAAATAATGAGGATCCTAAAACAAAACGATCACGAGTTAACAAAAGAATTTTAAGAGAGATGATTATAGAATAAGGTCACGACGTGATCTGTTTAAGTTATAAAAGAAAGATGGTCTGTAATGTTTGAATGATTATAGCTCAATGCTATGAAGATGGTGTACTATAAAATAGTACGAGATAACTCATGAGCAGTTATAGATGATGTGATACGAGGAATTCGTATCGAGCAAAGAGCAGGTTAAAAGAAAGATAGAGTTAGGTGGGATTTCAATTGAGAACTAATATGATGGCTGAGTTGTACAAACCTTTGTATGGGCGAGGGTTTTGTGCTTGCACTCAGTTTATCACATTGATAATCATTGGAATGTTTATGTCGCACTATTTGCTATATGCCTGTTGAGAAGGTGATTCTTTTCTAATGTTTATAACAGATAGGTAGAGTATAGTTAGAGAATATTATAGGTTAAGTGCGAGTTCTTAAACTCATACTTATGGTAGGTTCGTGACTCATAATTATATGGTATATTTTTGAACCCCTCGACGAATGGACGCCTATGGTCTGACTAGGATAAGTTCTTAAACTCGTATAATTGTGGCAAGTTCCTGAACTCATAACGTGTGGTAAGTTTGATGAACTAGGGTATAATTAAGTGTGAATAGAGTATTGAGGATGATAGGAATAGATAGATCTATTAAGAAATGGATCATTATAGAAAGTGGAGTTGATGGTGGAAGCATATGTATTCTAAATCTACTAGCTATGCTAGCCTTTCGAAATTTATTAACTTCATGCTGATGTTTACACTTTTATTTTCTTGAAAAACATTGGATCAAATGATGGAACCAATGAGTTTTAACAACAATACTGTTATTTGTATGTCTATGCTAATTATTTCGGCTAGACAAAAATGATTTGTAATATATCAAAATGTATTTTATATCATTAATGCATCATGTAACCTGGTGCAAAGATGATAAAAACGATGGAGTCATCAATGCAGTATTACCTAGTGTTGGATGTGATCTAAGGATCGTCAGCTCACTATGGTATGATGTAGTATGATAAAGTCACCAAATGACGGAATCCTTAACGGACTGTAAATACAGTGCGGTATCATGACGTCATAAAAAGATTTTTGATATTTCTTTAAGATATGAGAATACATATGTATGTATGTATATGTATATTTTGGTTAATGTCCGAGTTATTGTAGAGGTCTATGTTATTTGATTCAGCTAGACAAATATTGAAAGATGTTCATGAAATTCAAGAGTTTCTTGAGAAGTTATGCCAAACCAAATTTTCTTGGTGCGGATTCAGATGTTGAAAAGTTGAGATGAACAACCCTATTATTAGGGGTTACGCTTAGTTTATACTTTGCGCTGAAATATTTGTGCACAATACATGTACAAAGGATTGATCCCCTAAGTACCTTGAAGTCATTATAGTCGTATGACTATAAAAGTTAAAGTTGAAAGATTACTTATAACTGTGGATAAGGTTTGTGGTCATTAGACCCTCAGTTGAATGCTTGCACTCTAAATTTTGAGATGAACAACTCTTTTATTAGAGGTTACGCTTAGTTTATACTTTACGCTGAAATGTTTGTGCACAATACATGTATAATAGATTAATCACCTAGAGTACTTACGAAGGGTGTTTTCAGTCTTTGTGATTGATAAATATTCTGCCAAAGAGGGTTTAAAGTGTGAAGAACCGGGGGTGAATCACTATTAAACCTAGAGAATAGAGTTCATGGTCTTGTGACCCTCAGCATGATTTGGAATCTTTTATATTCCTGAGTTATTCATACTACTTCCCAATTATTGAACAATTGTGGAAGATTCTTGTTATTCTGCAAGATAGAAATGAAAAAGGAAAATATTCCTTAGAAACAAGTAAGTCGTATAATGCGACACTGAATGATGAGTATGTTGAATAAGTGAAAAAAGAGATTTTGAAGTGAGAAGTATATGAGTTATCAAAGAATAATGTGAAACTTTTAATATAAAAGTTAATAATTGTATGAATTGTAGAATGATCTTTGTGGAAGAAGTGGTTATAGAACCTAAGGAATGAATATAGTATTAACGTAAAATCTACTTTGATAGATGGAATGAATAAATATTAATTGATAAAATTTCGAGGACGAAATTCTTAGAAGAAAGGGTGAATGTAATATCCCGGGTATTTATGACATCAATCCTTAGAAAAGGAAATGAATGGGTTAAAAGACATATAATACTCAAAATATAATTGAGTTCAAATGAAAGTTATGAAAAGAAACCTAGAATTTATTAGGTAATGAATGTAGTAGGAACTATAAAATCTATATTTAGATAAAATGATGAAAGATTTCTCTGAGTTATTTGTGTAATTTTTGTCTTTGATTATGGGGACAAAATCTTTGTAAGTAGGGAAGATTGTAACGAATGAGTGGCTTGAGCTGTGATTCTGAGGACAAAATCCTTATAAGGAGGGAATGATGTAACAATCCAGATTTTTTTTAATTAAATATTTAAATATTTATTGAATTATATAAATATTTAATGGATGCGTTTATCGTTGAATAAGTATTTGTTTAATTGATTTGATGTTATTTGATTATTTATTTGTTTAATAAATAATTAATGAGTTAAGGAAAGTAATTATTTTGAAATAGTAATCTAATTTAATTTAATGATTAAGTTAGAGAGTTTATAATGATCAAATAAATTATTATATTTTGCAATGAATTGTTATTAGAATTAATTAATTAAGTATGAAAACTTAATTAAAAGAAGTGTGACAAATAACTATATTATAATTAGTTATTAAAATAAATTAAAGTAATTTTGATTTGGTTTTACCCAAACAATGCTTAAGGATATAAATTCCTTAATTTTAACTAGTTTGCCAAACAAAGCCCTTTGGCTTTTGGATTTTTGAAATTTAAATTATTTACAAAATAAAATAAATAAATAAAATATATTTAATCTATACGTTATCTTCTGTAACTGATATAATAAGTAGGCTTATTATTGCCATATCAGTTTTCATTTTGGCGTATACTTTTGTCAGTTATTGGTTTACGCTAGCCTAGTCTAAGATTGAACCTAAGAAAGAAAAGAAATTTGAGAGAGAAAAGGCTGTGATTTTCAAAGCAAGTTCTGACTTCTTCTAGCTATTATCAGTGATTAACAAATAGTTTCAAAGCAACAGAAGGTATGTTTTATAATCTTAACATATATGTGTTATACTATAATTCCTTAGTCTCGGTGTTCTTAAAATTCACTGCGTTGGTGGTATAATTTCTGTAATTGCTATTATACAATTTAATTATAGTGATGGTATGTGGTTATGAGGATTATAACTAGTGTTAGATGAAAAATTATATGATAAATTACGTTTGCAAGAAGGAAATAGTTTTTACAATGAATATATATGTATAAACGTATGTTTTGCATGATAACAAAAATTAGTAGGTGATTGTATGCTATTTATGAAATTGAGCGTCATGTATATTAATTGGGTATGAATTTTAGAGAATAGAACTTTAAAGTAATCAAGTTTGGGTTATTATTGATATTACAGTGTTAAACAAACGTTAACAATGAAGTTTTCTTAAATCAGTGTTTTCAAAGAATTATGTTTTCTAAGGTAGTTGTTTAATTGTTGGTAATTGTTATATGGATGATAACGTTTATATGTAGTTTACAATGAAGTTATGCATGTTAATTGGGGTTAATTGCTGTTAAAAATAAAGACAGTAGCTTTGTTATGTTCTTCGTGGTTGGGTTCTGCAAGTTTCGGCGCCCCAGCCCCAAAATTTGAGCCCTAACAATTACCGTGACAATTTATATGAACTCGAGAGATGAAGTATAGATTTAGATCTGATTATAATAGCATGTGATTGTGTCTTCTACATGGCGTTGGAATTCATAATTTATGTTTAGGATAGAGATACACATATACATCGCTTGTAAACTGAGAAAGAACTTGTGCTTAAAATCCTCTTTAATTGTAAGTCACATAGAGATATAGTGAATTAATTAATTATGATGTTCTTCTTAATTCTATCATCTATAGATTTAAGTTGATTTGAGTATGATGTATTGAGATATGGTCATATTTACTTTTGTGTTCATGATTAACAACTCAGAATAGTGAGCATAATTGAGAAGAAGTGTATTAATTTAATTGAAACAATAAGTGAAGTTATGATCTTAAATCTCCATAATTTGATTTTTAATTAGTGGTCATTAGAATTAGTTTAATTAAATAATTAAATTCATAATCTTAAATTGACTGTTTAAATAAATTTAGTTTGATTAAGAATTAGTATTTGGTAATTTGTATTAACAATTCCTCGTGGGAACGATACTATACTTTAACTTTATTACTTATTGACCACGTATACTTGCGTGTTCTGCATAATTAGATTTTACCTAACAAGTTTTTAGCGTCGTTGCCGAGGAATTAGTTTAATATATTTTTTTGCCAATATTAACTTTAATAAAATTAGTCTTAATTTAAACTTTTTTTTTCTTCTTTACTTAATTCTCTTCGTATTTTTCTTTCTTTTCAGGTACCATGGATGGATGCAATTATTAATGGCCATATACGAATATGACTCCACCAAGGGACATAGGAATTGATGGACACAATGTATTTTTTGCATTGTCAGCACAAATTGAAACACTTTCGAAGAGGTCGGATGTTCTTGCAGCCCAACGTATTCGAAAGATTGCAGTAGGCAGTAATTATAGTGCTGGCAATCATCCGAGTCATCAATGCATCGTCAGATTTGGATCAGTACAATATGGGAGTGATTACCTCATTAACTATTCTTATCCCATTTATCATCAAGTTTGGGGGCATCACCTAGATGCACCATGGAGCTATAACTATCAAGACCAATACTCTGCTCCAAATCCAACATACACTTTGGAATACTCATGTCAACTTCCATTGCAAGAAGAAAAATCAAATTTGAAGGAATTCATGTCGAAGCTCATAGCAAACTAAGAGGAGAGAGTGATGAGTCAAGAAATATCGAGCCACAATTTTTAGCACCAGATGGAACAACTCATCACCACTTCAACCCATGGTCCTCAATGCATGGATTCCAAAACTGAGACAGATAATTCAGGGGTGGTGGAATTGTTGTCCAAGTTCGTGGCATCAAATGAGGAGAGGAGGATTAATCAAGAACGGTCAATTAAGAATCTTTAGAATAAGATAGATCAAATGTTCAAAGCCTTGAACAACTGTCCTCAATATAATTGGTGTTATGACATGGATTCTGAGATTTACGAAGTGCCCGAACCAAATCTACAAATGGATGAGACACGAGATGTTGAGAAAGAGGAGACAAGTGGGGATAATGAAAATAAGGTCGGTGAAGAACTAACTATGAGTACCAACGAGGATGAGCCGATGTTATTAGTGCCCCAAGTTCCTTCTCTGCCAAAGATCAAGGGTCCAGTTAGATTTGCAAAACCCTGCCCGCTTGGTAGTCATGTCATCGGCAAGGCTCTTTATGACATGAGAGCTAGTACAAATGTGAAGCCAAGGTGGGATGAGGAGTAGAAGATAGAAGAAGAGCCCATTGTGCTTGCCAAGCCTCAAAGCCCCAATCGAATCATAGGCTCAATGGACGGAAAAGCACCTAGGTATTCAACATTCTCAATTTGGCACTTGTTTAAACAAAGCATGCTAGGTGACTTTAATTTGATAGCCATAACAAATGGGAACCTACCAAAAGTTACACTATTTCCAATGGATGGAGGGCTCCTCAATTATGGAAGAGGAATTGGATAGTGTTGACCAGACAAAGTCAGGCTGAAAGACTGTAATTCAAGCTCTAACTGGGAGGCTACCCATAAATTTTTATATTTATATGCTTTACAAGTTTGTTTAGTAGATAGGAATTAAGTTCTCTTATAAATCCAAAGTTCTATTCTAATCCATGTTGTCTCTCTTCATTGTAGGTATTGGCGGGTCAATAAATAAGTAAAAGATTATGGAAAGGGAAGCCACTAACCTGAACCCATGCCACAGTATCCTCCTTTAGATCCCAATATGGAGGAGTTTTCAGTCTTTGTTCCACAACCACCACCACCACAAGCTTAACAAATAAGGGAAATCATTAACTCTTCAATTCTTTTTATTTAAACAATGAGGACATTGTTCACTTTGAGTTTGGGGGTGGATCATATTGTATTACATAATTGTTTAGTTCACATACATTGCATTGGTTAGTATGTTTATTTTTTCATATTTTAGGCATGTTTTGCAAAAAGAAAAAAATATTTTCTTTTGTATTGAGTGTTTGCATATAGAATGTTTGCATGAATCTAGGTAATGGATTGGTTTGAATTTAACTCGGCCTACGATATGATTGGTTTTGTTTGTTAACTTGAATAGTGTTGATAATTGATGATGAGTTCTAATTTTAAACATAAAAAACTCTGAGCCTGTCTGAAACTTATGTAACCGGTTAGCACATAAAGTTTAATTATTTTAATCCACTTGGTTCAAGGGTTTCATAATTTGTTTCTGAGAGAAAATCTTAGTTAAAATTTAAGGAAATTAGTGAACTGGCGGTTAAAGTTGGAATGACGTAAAAGCTTGAGTTTGGGGGAATCTATGGGGTATATATATACAAAATAAAAAAAAAGAGAAAAATGATGAAAAAAAATAGAAAATCCAGAAGAAAAAAAATGAATAAACACCGTGGCATACTTGTCTAGTTTTGTGGCCTTTGTTACTTGAGTAAGTAAGCCCGAGGGGATTGTCTTTACACCTATCGCCCTAAGATCTTAATGGCATGGGAGTCGTTGGTCGAAAGCTCGTTAAGGTAGCATTGAAAAGCCTAAGGAAATAAGATATTGCATAGCTATGAGAAAAATAAAACAATGAATAAAACACGAGAAAGAGCAAAAATGCCCTCGTGATTGAATAAAAGTAGAAATAAATCCTGTATTTACCCTTAGACTTGGTAATTGCTTAGTTTTAACTGGAGTTGTCATGTTCACGAAAGTAATTGAATTGAAACTGAAATTTTCCATCTAAGAAGTTTGTTATGTGATTTTCTTGAACCGTGGTTGGTTAGAATGGTTAACAAGCACACACGCACAACATGGGTGATGACATGTTTGGAGTGACTAACTGGCTAGAGTTATGAACTTTGACTTGATTGGATATATTGTTTGAGTATCTTTGGCATCTTTGAGGCTTGTTGTTATATATCATACTGATTTATTACTAGGTTCGTAGGTATATTAGGAAGTAGATCATACATATGCATTCATGTAATTGAGTTATGTTGTTTATTTTTAGTTCTTTTACATTTTTGCTTGAGGACAAGCAAATGTTTAAGTTTGGGGATATTTGATGATTGTGTTTTATACCCATTAATTGAATGTATTTGAGCTTAATCTTTTGGAAGTTTTTAAGGTTTTGTGTCTATTCATGCATGCTTTATGTTGTTTTGTAGGAATTGGGACAAAAGTTACTTGGATCGACGTTTGGGGTGGCTAGATTCGCATTTTTGGCTTGGCATTTACATAGCAGCCACTTCAGAGCCAATATCAGCATTTCTCCAGCTCTTCTTTCAAAAAACTAAAAGAATTAAAGTTGTAAATCTACGTCTCCTCTTTTCGGAACATCTTGAATCATCGAAATCAGAGTTTAGAAGAAGAAGTTATGGTCATTTTCCCAATGGACGTCAGAGCATAAAATTATCAAAAAAGGATGTCCGCCGAGGCGGACATTTTACCTACAAAACCCCACCGGGGTAGAGGTACAAGCCCAAAAACAGAAGCCTAGCCCGTCGAGGCTGGCCTATCAGTACAAAAAACCCCGTCGGGGCAAAGGTACGGGCAGAAAAAGTAGTTTTTCTCAACATTTGAGTTCAAGAATGATTGATTCGAGCTGATTGATTCAAGGACTTCTAGGAGGACTAAAAGACATATGAAGAGGCATATGAAAGGAGGAGAATTGCAAGGATTAGGAGAGGATTCCATGAGATTTTATTAGAGTAGATTAGGACCAAAACCCTAGTTCATATTAGTTTTGAAGATTGAAGCAACTTGGAGACCATTGAAGATCAAGAGCAGGAGCTTGAGGAAGATGGAGATTTGCTGACAACAGATTTATTCTTCACTCTACTCTTATTGTTGTCTTTCAATATTTATTCAATTGTGGATTCTTAGTTTTAATTTATTAATCATAAACTAAATCTTTTATTTAAGATTACAATGGAACTTATTGCATAGTTTATTTTTAGTATGCTTCTCTATTAATTATTGTGATTATTCTTGGATTGTCTATTATGGTTTGTTTTAATTGCTTAATTGCCTAGTTAACAATTATCATGATAATTTATATGAACTCGAGAGATGAAATATAGATTTAGATCTGATCATAATAGCATGCGATTGTGTCTTCTGCATGATGTTGGAATTCATAATTTATGTTTAGGATAGAGATATACCTATACATCGCATGTAATATGAGAAAGAACTTATGCTTAAAATCCTCTTTAATTGTAATTCACATAGAGATATAGTGAATTAGTTAATTAGGGTGTTCTTCTTAATTCTATCATATGTTGATTTAAGTTGATTTGAGTATGATGCATTTAGAGATGATCATATTTACTTATGTGTTCTTGATTAACAATTCAGAATAGTGAGCATAATTTAGAAGAACTGTATTAATTTAAGTGAAACAATAAGTGAAGTTGTGATCTTAAATCTTCATAATTTGATTTTTAATTAGTGGTAATTAGAATTAGTTTAATTAAATAATGTAATTCATAATCTTAAATTGATTGTTTAAATAAAATTAGTTTGATTAAGAGTTAGTATTTGGTAATTTGTATTAATAATTCCTCGTGAGAACGATACTCTACTTTCACATTGTTACTTGTTGACCACATATACTTTTGTGTTCTGCGTAATTAGATTTTACCCAACAGTTGTGCACATAGAAGGCAAGTAATAAATATTTGAGCTGTTATTTTTATTACATATGATGTTTATAAGGAATTGAACATTACCGCTTTGTTGTGAATACACAAGGACTATAGTTTTCTCTTTACTTATACGTAGATGCTGGGTATAACTTAACTTAAATTATTTTAGTTCGGATATGCACACACTTTACCATTATGATTTAAGAGGGAAAATATAAGGAGTCACTTGATGATGTAATTGACAAGAGTTGTCTACCTATTTATTTATATATAGTTTGTTGTGCACATACAAGGCTATATACATTTGAAATGGAATCCTTATTTTCACTAGAAAATCTTTAATTTTATATTTTCGAACTATATGAAGAGGGTAATATAATTTGAAGAAAATAATGGGAGATACCGATTTAAAATAAGACATAATTTATTTTGGTAATTAATTAAATGAATGTTTGCTAAAATATTATCTTTTTTACATGCAGAATTTAAAAATGTCACATTCACTAATTTCACTTCATAGCATATTTGATGCTAACAAACTGACCGGACCGAATTTAACGAACTGGTTAAGGAAACTGAGAATTGTTCTCACTATTGAAAAGATTTCTTATGTCCTAAATTCGCATGTCCCTCAAAAACTTCCTAAAATAGCCTCTGAGGAAAGGATTGCTACTTTTAAACAGTGGCAATATGATGCATATTTGGCTCGATGCATATTTGGCTCAATGCAACATGGTCGCATCCATGAGCAACGAGCTTCAGCGTCAGCATGAAACTATGGATGCTCCTGCTATATTGTTGCACCTCCAAGTGAGCAAAGTAGGACAGCTAGATATGAGATATCTAAGGAGCTCTTTCGATATCGGATGACTGAGGGCACTACTGTTGAGACTAATGTCCTAAAGATGATCCATTTCATTAAATGTCTTGGACAACTTGGGTTCATTATGGATGGAGATTTGAGTAAAGATTTGATCTTGAAGTCACTCCCCGACACCTTCTCACAATTTGTTGTGAATTTTCACATGAATAAGTTGGACGTTAGCTTGCCTGACTTACTTAACATGTTGAAAACTGCTGAAGGTCACTTCCCATCCAAAAAGAACCAAGTCTTACTGGTGGATGACTCTTCCAAGAAAAGGAAGAGGCCTAGGGTACCTTCTGAAAAGAAGAAATCCAAGAAGGCTAAGGGAAAGGCAAAAGGAAAGGATAATAAGAAACCTAATCCGGATAGCAAAGGAATTTACTTTCATTGCAACAAGCCGGGTCACTTGAAGAGAAACTGCAAGGAGTTCCTTGCAAAACAAAAGCAGAAGAAGCTTGGAGAAGCTTTGAATCCTGATAAAGGTTTGTTTATGATTGAAATTAATTTTTCTGAAAGTCAATCATCTACTTGGGTATTGGATACCAGTTGTGGTTCTCACATATCTAATAATATGCAGGGATTGGTTAGAAGTAGAAAGCTGAGCAAGGATGAGGTTGTCCTACTAGTGGGAAATGGAGCAAAGGTTACTCCATTAACTGTAGGGACTTATTGCTTAGCACTGCCTACGGGCAAGTCCATTAGATTAAATAATTGTTATTTTATTTCGTCACTTATTATAAACATTATTTTAATTTCTGTATTGGATATGGATTGTTTTGACATTATAATAATGAACAATAGTTGTTCTATTTATAATAATAATGTTTTATATGGTCTTGGTAATTTGCGAAATGGACTTTACATACTTGACTTGCATGAAAATATACTTCAAATTGAACAAACTAAGAAAATGAAAAGAGATATTGTAAATTATACCTTTACGTGGCACTGTAGACTCGGTCATATTAATGAAACAAGATTAATCAAGTTGCACAAGGATGGGCTCTTAGAGTTATCTAATTATGAATTATATCCAACTTGTGAATCTTGTCTCATGGGAAAAATGACTAAATCTCCTTTTAGTGGAAAATGAGAAAGAGTTACAGAGTTGTTAGCATTGGTTCACACAGATGTATGTTGACCTATGACAATGAATGCAAGAGGAGGGTATTCTTATTTTATAACTTTCACTGATGATCATTCAAGATTTGGATATGTGTATTAAATAAAATACAAATCCGAATCATTTGAAAAGTTCAAAGAATTCAGAAGTGGAGTAGAGAAGCAAACTGGCAAAAGTATTAAGATTATTCGACCAGATCGAGGAGGTGAATACTTAAGTAGTGAGCTTTTTAATTGTCTCAAAGAAAATGGTATAATCTCACAATGGACTCCACCAAGAACACCACAGTTGACTGGTGTATCTGAAAGGAGAAATCGAACATTTTTGGACATGGCTCGTTCCATGATGAGTTTTACTAATCTTCCGGTGTCATTATGGGGATATACCCTAGAAGCGGCTGCATATCTACTAAATAAGGTCCCCTCAAAATCCATCCTTAAGACTCCGTATGAGACATGGATAGGAAGGAAACCTAGTCTTAAGCATGTTAAGATTTGGGGATGTCCAACTTATGTGAAAAAGTTTTAGAATGATAAGCTTGAAACAAGATCTGTTAAGTGCACATTTATGGGCTATCCTAAAGAAAGTTTAGGATACTATTTCTACAATACTACTGAACAAAAAATGTTTGTTGCCAAACATGTTGCCTTCTTGGAAAAGGAATTTATCCTTGAAGGGGCCAGTGGGAAGAAAATAGATCGTGAAAAAATTTAAGATCCACAAACCATTATAGATCAAATGGATGCACCTGTACAAGTAGAGATTCCTTCTATACCACACCCTATTCATAAATCTGGAAGAGTACCAAAGATCTTTAAAAGGTATGGATTTGTCGTAGAAGATGACGATGAGGTACACATCATAGATGATGATGATCCATTGAATTACGAACATGCTATGAGTAGTAAAGACTCAGAGAAATGGCAAGAAGCCATGAAATCCGAAATGGATTACATGTATGAAAACCAAGTATGGACTTTGATTTCACCACCTGAAGGCATTAACCTTATTGGGTGTAAATTGGTTTTTAAAAGAAAGACTGGAGCAGACGGCAAGGTAGAGACCTATAAGGCTTGACTGGTCGCAAAAGGTTTCAAACAAAGACAAGGAGTTGACTATAATGAAACCTTCTCACGAGTAACGATGCTCTAGTCCATTCGGGTCTTGCTTGCGATTGCAGCTTACCAGGACTATGAAATCTGGCAGATGGACGTGAATTCCTCAATGGACTACTTGAGGAGGATGTGTATATGACACAACCAAAGGGATTTGTTTCAACGGTTGGAATAAATCAAGTTTATAAGCTTCAATGATCCATTTATTGGTTAAAGTAAGCTTCTCGTAAGTGGAACATCCGTTTTGATGAGACAATCAAAGAGTATAATTTTATCAAAAATGAGGATGAACCATATGTGTACAAAAAGGTTAGTGGGAGCGTTGTTTCATTCCTTGTATTATATGTTGAGGATATATTACTGACAGGGAATGATATTCCTATGCTACAATCGAATAAAATCTGGTTATCTAAACACTTCTCCTTGAAGGACTTGGGAGAAGCATCCTATATTTTGGGGATAAAGATTTATAGATATAAATCTAAAAGGATGCTTGGCTTGTCCCAAGGAACGTACATTGACTCGATGCTAAAGAAGTTTAGCATGGAAGATTCCAAAAGAGGTCTCATGTCGATGAGCCACGGAATACATCTCTCAAAGAAATAAGCCCCAAAGACAGCTGAGGAGAGAGACTGTATTAGTAAGATTCCTTATGCTTTAGCAATAGGATCTATCACGTACGGTATGGTATGTACTAGACCAGATGTCACTCATGCACTAAGTGTAACAAGCAGATATCAGTCGAATCCCGAAAAAGAGCACTGGAGGGCGGTGAAAAATATCCTAAAGTACTTGAGAAGACCTAAGGATGTGTTTCTTGTTTACGGTGGGTCTGAATTAAAACTAGAGGGCTTCACAGACTAAAGTTTTCAAACGGACCAAGATGATAGTAAATTCATTTTGGGGTATGTGTTTACCTTAAACGGTGGCGCAGTGAGTTGGAAGAGTTCCCAACAACAAACAATTATTGATTCAGTGACAAAGGCATAGTACATAGCTGCAAGTGAAGCTGCAAATGAGGCAATTTGGATGAAGAAGTTCATTACCGAACTTGATATAGTTCCTAGTAATATAGGACCAGTACCTTTATTCTGCGACAATATTGAAGCTATTGCACAGGCTAATGAACCCAAGTCTCATTAGAAATCTAAACACGTGTTGCGGCGGTTTCATTTGATTAGAAAAATCAATGAAAGAGGAGATGTCACCCTAGAGTGTGTGGACTCTCAAGATAATATTGCAGATCTATTTACTAAAGCGTTAACACAACAGCAGTTCGATCGTCACTTAGAGAAGATGGGTATGAGATACCAAGGCTATTGGCTTTAGTGCAAGTGTGAGATTGAAAGTAGTATGCATACAAGCCAATCATGAAATTTGTATGCACACAAGCCAATCATGTTTGATTATAAAGCATATACTTTGTAACAATCTTATTCATTTATTAATAAAAAGTATTAATTTATTAAAGGCTTTTAATTATCTACATGATGCTGCTTTATAATATGTGATAAACCCATTATTTTAAGCAATGCTTTTAGAAGAATGATGATGATCATTCTAATGAGATCTAAATTCTTAGAAAGTTTAAAACTAAAATAGTTCCCAATCGTTAGATTACTAAATTAGGGATTAGTGAATCATGATAGATTGGTACATACGTTGCTTGCTCATTGGATGAGGATGATTGATCTTATGATTATTTGTGTGGAGACACTAAAGCAAGTATGAAGGTGTTTATTATAGAATAAGTTCACTGAACGTGGCTCGCTAAGGAATACCTAATGGAGTTTTACTTGTCTGTCAATAGGAATTCCTGTAGTAATAGTAGTACAAGTGATCATTGGACTTGAGATCATCATAGTATCTTGTGTATGATGAATTATACTTTGACTTATTCCTGAAGACCCTTAGGATATATCAAAGGGTATGCTTCGGTATAATAAGATGTACATTGATATAATGTATGATCAATAAAGAATCTACCACTTCTAGTAAAAGAAGAGAAATGTCCTATGTGATTCGATAAATGACAACCCAGTAGTCCTTGGGCAAGATATAATGAAATTAGAAAGGAGTTTCAAATTTGCATTATTTAGAGTTGTGCATTTAAGAGTTGAAATACATATAATTAAATAAATTAAGACTTGACGGTAATTTTATGTCTTATATTTAATTGAGACATTGTATGGTGGAATGATTGAATTTTACGATAACTATTTACTCAAATGTTCTTTTATGATTAATGTTAAAATCTATATTATCTGGAAAGTCGTTAATCGTTAGGGAGGCTTATCCCTATTGTAGAATAAATATTATTTATTTAAATAAATTAATATTTTATTTTATTTATTTAAATAAGATTAGAATTGTTCTAATTGATTTATTCACAACCGGTTTAATATGGAGACCCTAAAGGGTCACATCATAAAAGGAAGAATAATTATTTAAGAAGTTAATGGCATAATCGTAATAATAAGTTAAGTATATTTAATTTAATCTGTGGTGATAGAATAAATTAAATTGCTTAATATTTTGGAAATATTAAATATAAATTAATAAGAGGAGTCTTATTATTACTATTACTATTACTATTATTTAATTCCTAAATGAGTTTGTGAATTAATTAATAAAAGTACTCTCATATATTCCTAATAAGATTAGGAGGTTAAACTAATTAAAAGAGTTTAATTAATTATCCCTAATAAGATTAGGGAGCTTAATTGATTAAAAGAATTTAATTAATTAAATAATATCCTATTTTCTAATTAGATTAGTGATAAGTTGATTTTATATCCACGAATCGGTTCCTAATCCAAGCTTAATCGGTGTTAATTTCTCGTGTTTATGTTCTATTTTACCTGTTTATTGTTATTTAATATGTAGGCGTGGTGGTGTGGCGTTTGAGCATAAAAGTATTGCATTTGTGGCAACAATGTGGCAAGTAAAGAAGAGAACCAAAGTCAGTTTGCAGAAGTGGAGCCCACCGAGGCGGGCCTGTTTAACCCTTACACCCCCACCGGGGCGGGGGGTCTTCAACTCGCGAGACAGGATAGATGCCTGCCGGGGCGGGCCCTATTCATGCAAATACCCCCGTCGGGGCGGGGGGTGCCAAATCCTGAGACTTTTGGTTTGTTGCAAACTCTTATGGAATGAGGATTTTGAGCACTTGGATAGCGTATGGACTCTAAAGAGATGGGATTTCGACCAAAACAAAGGAGTTATATATTTATATATATATTGAGCAACAACAACGAAAGGAGGATTATGCAAAGCAATTAACAGAGATTAAGGACAGAATTGGATAGCAAGCATCGGAGTGAAGATTTTGAAGAACGTTCATATCGATTGCGGATTAAGGCTAAAGTAAAGGGTGTTCTGCGTTATTCTTCTTCTTTAGTTTTATTTCTATAATTGAAAGGATGATATCTTTAATTTATTCAGTGATTATTTCATTTATGATGAACTAATTTCTTTTTAGGCTTGAGACGGATCTTTAAGTGGAATGATGGTTATGTAATCTTTGATTTCAGTTTAATAAGCTATTATCTAGTTTATCTATATTAATTTGAGCTTGAATTTATGAATTGCCTGATCAACGATTCTTTGTGGACTTGTATGAATTCAAGAGATGAAATACGAGTCTAGACTTATTTAATATATCATGTGTTCTTGATTTATGTGAATGAATAGAATCTTGATGAATGTTAGGGTAGAGATATGCTTGACATCGCATGTAATCGGATAAGGAACTTGAACTTAAACCTTCTTTAATTGTAATTCACATAGAGATATCGTGAGTTAGTTAATTAAGGTGTTTAACTTGATTCTATCTTAATTGTGGATTGAAGTTAATATGATATTAGTACATTGAGAGGTGGTTAGTACTACATACGTGTTCTTGATTAATAAACTGGGATAGTGAATTTACCTAGAATAAAGGTGTAATAATCAGAGTGATACTTAAAGTGAAGTCGAATGCCTAATTCTCCATTATTTGTTTGAAAATTCAGTTTTTAGAAATTATTGATTGTGTGGTGATTTTAATATTTTTAATACCTTTAATTACAAACTAAAAATTGATTAGTTTAATAAAATTATGATTAATATGAAATTGGTACTTGTGAGGTTTAAATTCTTATTTCAGTCTCTGAGGGAACGATACTCTACTTACTATTATATTACTTGTTTACCATGTATACTTGCGTGCTGTGCGTAATTATATTTTACCCAACAAGTTTTTGGCACCGTTGCTGGGGACTTTAGTATAGATTTTATTATTTTGCAATATCAGTTAAATTAGTCCAATTTTACTTAAACACTTTTTATTTTGTTCATCTTATTTCAGGTTTTTGAAGTTGGTTTATGCAAACTCGATCCAAAAATCTAGACTTGCTTCCTTTTGAGGACGACATTGAAAGACGCTTTCAAAGGCTAAGTAAGTGGATTAAGGAAACAAGGGACGACTTTGAAAGACGCTTTCAAAGGCTAAGTAAGTGGATTAAGTCCAGGTCAATTTTTAAAACATATCGGTGTACCGATGGCATTATCGGGTAATTGTCGAGTCTAAGACTCTATCCTATAGTTCAACATCTGTAAGTATCAGTCATATTATTTCTAATTAACTTATAATAATTTTTAAGTAATTATTATAATTTATTGTAATTTTTCGAACACCGGAATCATTATTAAATGATTTAAATATTAAATAATTCTATTGTCATTAATATTTAAGTAATATTAAACTATTAATGAAACCATTGCCAAAATATTAAAGTTATTTATAATAACTTAAAATACTTTTAAAACCTTAATATTACCCTTAAATGATTAAAAATCATTTTTAAATAATTACCATTAATATTTAAAATATTAATGTATTATCTATTACCATTTACCATTAATAATTACCATTTATCTTGATTATTACATAATATGTACACATGATTTATGCATGAATCTAGTTCCAGATCAAAGATCTCCTAACATACTACAAGTACAAACATTAAAACAACCAAAAACATAAACAGAAAAAGATTTACAGCCTCTGACATTCATTGTCAGAACACAAAATAATTTTTTTTCCAGATTTTAAAAAACTTAAATTTCGAGCACTTTGATATTATAAATCTAACACGTGCCAACCCAGATCACTAATATACACAACATACAACATATTTTAACACTTAAACACCAAATCCAACATAGCATACATGATCAAAAATTTTAGTTTAGGTTTATACCTTTCTTGGACAATTTCTTGATTCTAGGCTAATGATCTGTTAATGGAAGTAGTAGGGCTTGTCTATGGGACTGATATACATATATATTTCGTGGGTTTGAGCTTGAGATAGGTAGGTTGGGTGTTTGAACAAAAATGGGCAAAATGTGGCTTTATCTCTCTCTTGAATCTATATATATTATGAGGTTACAATGAAGTTGGCTGATATTGCTGAATTGCTGGAGATTTAAGTCACATGGGGTTCGTGAACGTGGTTGAGCAGCTAAAGTTTTGGCCACTTTGACAAGTTGGCTTAAATAATGCTCTAAGGGCAAAATGGTCTTTTGTCTAAAAAATTTAATGGCATTATTGTCATTTGGCAAACCCTTAGGGTTTGACCCTAAGGTTTAGCATAATGAATTTGTAGGATGTCTAATTTAGGGTTTGAAAATATAACATTTTAGTTTCCTAAAAATGAAATTCAGGGTTTCTTAATCATGCTTAATTTCTTAATCACATAGAACATGAACTTTAGATTATAGATCCACTAATTATCATTAGGACCTATAATTAGAAATTTAGGGTTTTCAATTTGATAATTAGGGCTAAAATAGAAAATTAGGTTTTCTCAATTACAAATTTAGGATTTTTAAAATTTAATATTTCTAAATATTAATTAGGGTTTACCTAATTAATCATAAAATTATATCATACACACATAAATCATTTAACATAGTTATATAATAGTCTCGAACTCATAATTGAGTTTCAAATTAGGGTTTCTAATCAATTAGGATCCACAAATATTAATTAGGGTTCGTAATAATTAGGGTTTCTAGTATTAGGGTGTGTGTGTGTGTGTTAATGTTTGATTAGTATTCTAGCTATGTTCTAGGATTAATTAATAAATGTTTATTAATTAATTTCCAGGGAAATATACTTATATATATTATTTAAATAATATATAAAATGATTTATTTCCGTCTTGGCATTTCAAAACAATTAATCCTAGAACATAGCTAGAATACTAATCACGTCAACACATTCTAGGTCATAGAACGACCTTCAAATATCTTATTCACATAATTAATCAATTAAATTCATTTAATCCTCATAATCAAATAAAAATTTAATTCATTCCAGATCCGAAATTCTCGGACATTACATTCTTCCCTCCTTATAAGTATTCTGTCCCCAGAATCTCGCTATAATTACATAAACAAATGAGGAATCTTTTCCTTGATTTTACTTTTGAGCTCGCACGTTGCTTCTTCAACATAGTGGTTATTTCTCAAGACTTGTTCCTTCCTATCAACGATCTGAATCGGAAGTTCCTCATACGTTAAGTCTTTTTCTACTTGAATAGATTCATACTCTATTACGTGCTTGTGGTCCGATTTATAAGGACACAACACTGACACGTGTAACACATTGTGTATACGTTCCATCTCTGGAGGTAAAGCTACTTCATAAGCTACTTCTCCTACCCTTCTTAAAATTTTAAAAGGTCCTACAAACCTTAGACTTAACTTCCCTTTCTTCCCAAAACGTATCTTCCCTTTCCAAGGTAATACTTTCAGAAAGACATATGAACCTACTTCAAACTCCCTCTTTTCTCGGTGAGGATCTGCATATTTCCTTTGTCTATCTTGAGACGCTACCAATCGGGTTCAGATTAGCTTAACCATGTCTGCCGTTTGTTGTACCATCTCAGGTCCCAACATTCGACGTTCACCTACTTCATCCCAGCAAAGTGGTGTTCTGCACTTCCTCCCATACAACGCTTCGTAAGGTGGCATGCCTATTCTAGCGTGAAAACTATTGTTGTACGAGAATTCCACCAAAGGTAGATGTTCGTCCTAACTCCCCTTGAAATCCATAATGCAAGATCTTAACATATCTTCTAGCTTTTGAATCGTCCGTTCAGTTTGTCCATCTGTTTGTGGATGATACGCCATACTCAATCTCAAATGCGTTCCCATGTGCTCTTGTAAACTCATCCAAAAGTTCGACGTGAATCGTGGATCACGATCGGACACAATTGAAACAGGTACTCCATGTCTAGAAATAAACTCTTTGACATAAAGTTTAGCTAGTTGCTCTAGGTTATACCTAACTCCTATTGGTAGAAAGTGAGTCGATTTCGTCAACCGATCCACTATTACCCAAATAGCATTGTATCCTTTTCTTGTTGTTAAAAGTCCTACCACGAAGTCCATGGTGATATGGTCCCATTTCCACTCCGGAATCTCTAGTGGATGCAATAATCCACTCGGCTGTTGGTGTTCAGCCTTAACTTTCTGACAAGTTAAACACTTACTAACGTATTCTACGATCTCCCTCTTCGTGTTCGGCCACCAAAAGTTCTGACGAAGGTCTTGATACATCTTAGTACTACCAGGATGTATCGAGTACCTCGAACTATGGGCCTCACACAAAATCTCTTCTTTTAAATCGAAATTATTTGGAACCCAAATTCTTCCTTCAAAACGAAGTAAACCTTCTTTATCAAGGTTATACTTAGTCTTCACTTCATCCGTCATTATCGTTTTCATTCGCTCATATT
Source organism: Panax notoginseng (assembly GCA_016801055.1). NCBI lineage: Eukaryota > Viridiplantae > Streptophyta > Magnoliopsida > Apiales > Araliaceae > Panax > Panax notoginseng. The sequence continues at coordinate 57,516,888 of CM029016.1, forward strand.
CTCCAGTACCTATTTGTACTTCCTTAACTCGTTCCACTATCGTTTGTCGAGTCTCCATTGAGAATAACATCTCCACCGTTTCACTTGGTAACTGAACTTCTAACTCTATTATTGCCATCTCCGTTATTAACTCATTCTGAGTCATTAACATTGATAGCTTTTTCCTACCCTTCCGACTTAATGCATCGGGTACTACATTCGCTTTCCCTAGATGATACAAGATATCACAATCATAATCTTTTATCAACTCTAACCACCTTCTCTGCCTCATATTCAACTCCTTATGTGTGAAGATATATTTCAGACTTTTATGGTCCGTGTATATCTTACACTTTTCCCCATATAAATAATGTCTCCATATTTTTAAAGCAAAAACTACTGCTGCCAATTATGGGTTATGAGTAGTGGAAGACACTAACTTTTTATAAATGAAATTGAATTTTCTCTATTTATTATTTTGAAATAGTATATGTTGATTTGATTAATGTGGTAAGTTATGGGTAAAATGCGCAAATATTTTAAATAAGCAAGTGGTTATAAAATATTCATTTTTCGGGGAATATTCATTTGGTCATGGAATATTCTTCCTGTCGGGGAATATTCGTACGACGACGCAGCCTTATGTGGGTCCCATAACGGAAAGCGATTGGATGAAGAAAATGACAAGTGTGAATTTTTATAAATAACGACGTAGTTGTTACCGTTAACACTGTTGGAATACCCGGTGGTTAATATACAGTAATACGCGGTATTACACAGTAGCACACAGTATTGCACCAATTATTGATTCTTACGTAAAAGGCGCTACTCAATAATTGTTACAGTAATTACTGTTCAATATTTTATTTTATTGATTCAATAATTGCTACTTTGATATTTTATATTATTGTTGTTTCAATAATTGTCACTATACAATATTTCTCATTATCAGATCAATAATTCATATTATTTTAATAATATTACTAGATAACATTATTGGCAATGTCTAGAAAGTTCTGTCTAAGGAGAGGTTTGGTCACCTAATTGCACGCCAGTAAGGAGAAATCCTTATTGGAAAGCCCCCTCTTTCTTGGAAACAGCCTAGTTGTCAGTATTGTGATTCTGTAATATTATTTGTGAATAATTAATTATTGATTTATATGATAAGAAAAATATTTATTTTATTTAGATATAAATGAAGAAATTTTTAAAAAAGTGACAATTGTTGAAAATTAATATTTTATCTATTCTGATAAAATAATTTATTTAAATATATTATTATATTTTAATAATATAATAATGGTAATATTTTTACAATGAATGTGTGATATATGAATAAATGAGGAGGAAGAGTATTTTTGTTACAAAAAATGTTTAACACATGTTTTGTGTGTTGGTGGACCCTATTTTTGACTGAAATTTGATTATAGCCTAGAAAATCGTTCGTATGTGGATTTCGGTCATTTTTCGTTTGAAATTTAGAAAAACTTAAACTTACAAAGTTGTAGAGAATTGAATTTCCTATGGAATAGACATAAGATTTGAATTTTTGTGATAAAAGACTATTTATTATGAATTATTGAAGTTCCAGAATATTGGGTCTGAATTGATTTTGTTGCATTAAATGATAAAAACATGTTTTGTGCGTTGGTGGGCCCCACTGGTTGGTGAAAGATGCTGAAATCAAATTTCAAGTGTGCGTATGAAAATATTTTTGAAAATATTATTATTTTATTAAATTTTCTGCTTTGCTGTTCTAAGTATTTTCCTATAAATAGAGTACTTAGGTTAGAATTTAAAATAACACAAGAAACTGAAGTTTTCTCTCTTTATATTATCGAGCGTATTTTTGTGAGTATCTCAATACATTGAGTGTTGTTATACGGTGCAAGTTTCCTTTAGCGTTATATCTGATATTCCAGTCATAAGTACTATTCTTTTGAGGTAAGGGATGCTATTTTCTTCGTAAATGATATTATTTTCTTCAATATCATTATACCGAATTATTGATATGAGTTTTATTATGAAATTTTTACCTTTTTTGTGTCGGGATAACTATTTACGTATACGACACTATTCACGTATATGGCACTATTCACGAATACGACACTATTCACCGAAAAATGAAATGTTCTCTTTTTCGTCCCAAATGTCTATTATGGTTACTATCATTTGTTGTATCCATATTTTGATCTTCATTCTATACTTGTTTGGTTAAAATTTTGGCTTCTATACTCCATGAAATTAGTAGAATATCCTTAATTTTTGCGCTTCATCCAGTATCTTTTCATGGAAATATTATTCTGAGCATTCTTGATAAATTTTAACTTTTTCATGTCAGGGTACTATATTCACGGGGTTACTATTCTTGAAGTTACTATTCACTGGATACTATTCACTCAGTTTTTATTCACTCGGGGTACAATTCATGACAAAAATTGATTACTTTTCGTTCCAAATCATTTTTGATATAATATTATTCATGAATTTTACTCTACAAAGCTGTATCTGTTGACAATTTGGACGTTATTTATTTCTGGATAAATTAAATTATAAATCTTTAAAAATTTATCCTTGAACTTGTTTTATTAAATTCTTATATCATTGTCATCATCCTCATGTTTATATTCTGTTGAAAGTCATCTGTGGCCTGTAGTGCATAGATGGACTTAATATGATTATGACTAGGGATTATTCAGTATAATCATGATCGTAATGTTTTAAATGATGTGGTAAAAGTCCTCATTGGCCCGTAGTGCATTAATGGATAATTTTTGGTATAATTATGGCCATGGATTCTCTTCGGCCAATAGTGCAAAGAAGAATTGTTTTATGGCATGATCATGACCGTTGATGAAAACATGATTATATTTGGCCCGTAGTGCATGGATAATTTGTGGTCGTGATACTAAAGAATATCCTTGGCCCGTAGTGCGTGGATGATTCGATGATGTGGATTATTTATTAAGTTGAGTCTCAGCGATAAAAGTGATGAAAAACCTTTTAAATCATGGAAGATAGTAGGTTTTATGCTCTACTTGACTCTTCTAATGGATTGCTTATTCCGTTGTAGTTGTTGATCTAAAACTTGTTGTCTATTATATTCTATCAGTTGTTATACTGTTGAAGGCTAAGGATAATTTATTCTGCATTATCTTAGTCATAATATTTCTTACTGGGCTAGTTGAGCTCAACCTTTCTTTCACTGTTCTCTTCAGGAAATGAGAATATAGCTGGGACTAGTCGAGGAATGGAATGATGGTCCAGATGGTTGCATTAGTAGTCCTCACTATTCTGTGAAATACTATGATAATAATTGTAATGAGGACTTATTTTGAGTTTGAATACTGTCTAGAAGACAATATTTGTATTAAAACTCACTGCTCATATTATATATTTAAGTTCTGTACCATGTATTTGGCGACTCAGAATTGGTGATGTATACCTATTTTGGGGGCGTCACAAGTAGGATAGACCTTCTCATAATCTTTTAACTGGCGTGACGCGTACGCAATGACCTTTCCATGCTGCATGAGCACGCAGACAAGTCCTCTATGCGAAGCATCGGTATAAACTACAAAATTTCCCTTATCATCTAGTAAGGATAATACATGTGCCTCACTTAACCTCCTTTTTAGTTCTTAAAAACTATTCTCACACTTTTTCGTCCACACATACTTCACCGACTTTCGTGTCAGATTCGTCAATGGAGTAGCTATTTTAGAAAAAAATTGAATGAATCTTCTATACTATCCCACTAACCCCTGAAAACTCCTAACCTCGATTGGCATTTTTGGTTGCTCCCACTCATTCACTGCTTCCACTTTCGCTGGATCTACGGATATACCATCTTTACTTATAATATGTCCTAAAAACTGCACTCGTTTAAGCCAAAATTCACACATAGTGAATTTCGCATACGACTCCTCCCTCCGTAGTGTTTCCAACACTATTCTTAAATGTTCAGCATGATCTTCTAGCATCTTAGAATAGACTAGAATATCATCAATGAACACTACAACAAACTTGTCCAAATACTGTTTGAACACTTTATTCATCATATCCATGAATGCGGCTGGCGCATTTGTCAACCAAAACAACATAACAAGAAACTCATAATGACCATAACGAGTTCTGGATGCTGTTTTAGGTACATCTGCCTTCCATACTTTCAGTTGATGATACCCCATACGTAAATCTATCTTAGAAAAATACTTTGCCCCTTTCAATAGATCAAATAGATCATCGATCCTAGGCAACGGGTATTTGTTCTTAATTGTTAACTTGTTCAACTCTCGATAGTCGATACAAAGTCGTAACAACCAATCCTTCTTCTTTACAAACAATACCGGTGCTCCCCACGGAGACACACTCGGTTGAATTTACTTCCTGTCTAATAGTTCCTGTAATTGAACCATTAACTCCTTCATCTCTACTGGCACCATCCTATACGGTGCCTTTGAAACCGGTGTCATACCCGACAGCAAATAAATCACAAATTCTATGTCCTTATCTGACGGAATACCTAGTAATTCATCGAAAAATACATCCGTAAACTCTTGCACTACAGGTATCTGTTCCAATGATGCTCCCACTCTTTGGGTATCCATAACATGACACAGGTAACCCTTACGCCCCTTTTTCATCGTCCTCCTAGCCTGTGTCATGGTTAGACAACAAGAACATCCGGTGATTTATTACCATAAAACACCACCTTAGATTTCTTAGAAAGACTTAGATTTACACTCTTTCTATGACAATCTATTATCGCTCTATGGTTAATTAACCAATCCATACCGAGAATTACATCGAATTTTCTTAACCTTATCGGTAAAAGATCTACCAATAATCTGTTACCCCTAATATTCATGAAAGAATTCCTATAAATGTGTTCAATGGGAATTATCTCTTCGTTAGCTACCTTAACGTCTAAAGGTATTTCTAGCTTTTCACGGTTTAATCCAAGTTGCCTAGCAAATCCACATGCTATAAAAGAACAAGTAGCACCCGAGTTAAATAACACATAAGCATTTATTTCGTTGACTGGAATGATAACTGCTACTGCATCCGTTGATGCAACCGCATTTTGGACAGTCATATTAAATGTTCAGGCTGAGGGTCTACCCAATGATGGTGTTGGTCCAGTAATGGCTAACTTACCACTACCAGAACCTTTACTACCCTCTGACCCCTTCTTCGGATAATTTCTTGCCATGTGGTCCATCGACCCACAAACAAAACAGCCATGATTTTTTTTTATGATTAGGATAGTTGGGTGATATGTGACCCTCCTACCCATAATTATAACAACCTATTTTCCCTTTTAGACAGACTCCCATATGAGTCTTTCCGCATGTCTGGCATGCCTCCATCCTATGTTTAGGATCCCGTTGTTTCACGCCAGTATTCTCAGGGTTAAAATTCTTTCTTTTAGGCATACTGCCACTAACATTGGAACCCTCTGCCGTGTTTCCTCCTTCTCCCTTACTCTTATTCTTTCGTTCCTTGTGGTATTGGGTCAACGCCTCACTACCGCCCTCTGCTGTAATTGCTTTTTCCAGAATAGTCCCATAGGAAGCACTCTAGAAAACCAAAATCCTATTATAGAGCCAGGGTTTCAGGTCCTGCTCAAACCTACGAGCCTTCCTTTTTTCCGTGTCTACTTGATATGGAGCAAACCTTGCCAATTTATTAAATTTGGCGGCATATTAGGGAACCGTCATGTCCCATTACTTAAGTTCTAGGAACTTAATCTCCATCCGCCCTTGCATGCTAGTAGGGAAGTAGTTTTCGATGAATGCCTTCTTGAACTGTTCCCACATAACAGCATCAGTTCTAGCCCCACCCTAGTGAGCCTCCCACCAGTAGTTGGCTTCCCCATTCATCATGTAAGTCGCAAAAGAAGTCTTTTGCGCCTCAGCTACGTTTGTAATAACAAACTCCTTTTCTATTTCCTTGACCCATGTCTGGGCCTCCATGGGGTCCGTTGTTCCCTTGAACTCAGGTGGACCTACACTTTTAAATTTCTTAAAGGTAGTCGTTCTAGCAACCCTAGGTCCTGCGGGTGTTCTACCCCCGACTTGGTTAAATGCAACCGTTAATAAATTAATGAACTATTGTATAGGGTTATTTGGACCCACCTGGTTATCGTTATGAGATTCTGCCTCTTGGTTATGTTGTCTTCTTCTTGGCGGCATTTCTAATTAAATAAAAAAAGTTTCATTATTACTTATTTGCTAAATTAATTATTAGTCACTGGACAACTGAACAATAAGTCATACCCAACAGAGCATATTAAAATAAAAACTTCATTATATTTGATATGCTTCTTCATAGTTCAAAACTATTTGCAATTTTCTTTCCATAGCCGAAAGCTATATATTTATATCCCACGATTGACTTTCACAGAATTGGGATTTACAAAAGGACTACCCTTTAATTATACAAAAGATGGTTTTACGTCACTAAACACAAGTATTTACCATTCTAACTTATAATACTGTCTACTAGCATTCTCATGCTTCTCATTAGCTATAATCGACACAATGTCTCGACTTATAGTATGTCGAGTTTGTCCCAACTCAATGGAATAACAAGCAATTTTTAGCTTGAAATCCTCGTGCACACTGTCATTAATATATGACATTCGTGCTATCTTCTAGTCTTTCTCAACTAGTTTCTTACGAAGTTCTACAACTTCGTTCTTGTAATCCCTAGCCTTGTCTGTCATGAGCACCTTCTCCTTATGCTCTATCTCAAAGTATGATTCTGCAGACTCCTTGGCACCATAGAGATCACTGATCTCTTCCTTCTAGTTTTGCACCATATTGTGCTGTTACACGTTACGGTCAAGTACCGAGAGATACATTGCTCTCATTGTAGCTATAGGTATTGGCTCTAAGGCAGGCATCACCGTATTCACTGATGTCACCTCTATATCATCCTCCACATCTATCATCATATTAAGATATGATGCTAGTCCCATCGTCTCCTCAGAATAGTTCTCATCCGAAAAATATTCCTTTGGCTCTGATTCTTCTAGAATCACTACTGGTATCTCCGCTACAGGCATAGGTACCGGATCTACTCTGTTCATGGACTCCTCGTTTACCACGTGTATATCTTTATACGTCAATCTATCAATCGACATCTACAATACCATATAACAAATTAATTAGTACTTAAAACACAATAACATAAGCACAAATCACATTTAATTCATTTAGGGTTAATTTTCATCTTTTAAATCTTTCAGTACTAAGTTTCCTCAATACCTTATTAACTCATTCGACTCGAATTAACCTTCTTTGAACTTTTCCTTTCCTAACAAGGTTATTAGCCTAAGGTTATTCCACCCTTAAGTTATATAACCTAATGCTTTGATACCAACCTGTGACGCCCCCAAATCCGGGTGTCTTCAAACCCGACAGATGGAGAAATAGAATTCTCTGAAATGATCAAACACGGAGAAATAGCTAAAATAGGATTGAAATCAGGAAAAATTCAAGACCTTGCCATGCTAAAAGCTATAGCTGAGCACATCCAGTCTGGAAGTTATGGAAACAACCCGTGGAGGGTCCATAAGAAGAAAGAAGAGGATGTTTCATTGATACTACAAGGACAAAAAGGCAATCAAAACATGCCTATTCAGAGGAGAAACTATTTCCCTTTCTAAGCACAGTTTTTAAACCCTCCATTGCCAAAAAGTGGAGAAGTCAGACGTACCTGAGTGTTCACACACTTAGGGGACTCACTCGAGAACATTTTTAATCTTCTGACAGCTCAGAAGAAAATTACTCATCTTCTTCCACCAGCCAACCCGAGTGGAAAAGGTTTTAATACAAGTAAGACATGTGCTTACCATGCTGGAGCTCCAGGCCATGACACACAGGATTATTGAGCCCTTAAGTATAAGATCCAGGATTTAATTGACAATAGTGAGATCGTAGTGACCAAACCCGACCAACCCCATGTTCAAGACAACCCTCTTCCTCAACACAAGGAAGAGGAGGTTAATATGATCAACAGAGGCAATGGAGAGACCTCCAAGTACCTCAAGTATGTGGATGGATCATCCCAAACCAGCAAGGATAGTGCTGACAGATGGGATTATGCACAGTTCTAATTTATGATGGAACGGGAAATGAAAGCTCTTGGCGAGCAAATCAATCAATTGAAAGAACTGGTGATCCATCAGCACCAAGTCACACGTCAATTATTCAGTCAGGAGCATGCTAACCTCCTTCCTCTTATTACAAACCCTCCATCCCGTATTCCAGAAGGTGAAACATGGGAGGAAAAGCTTGCTAAAAAAGTAAAAGATCAAGTCTGTCGGGATTTCGCCAATAAAAGGGAATTTACCTATTTAGGCCAACCGATGGAAGAGATATTGCAGATGCTGATTAATGAGGAAAAATCACAGCACTGCTACCTCCAGTCAACCTACGCTCAAAGAGATTTGATTCTAATAGAGTATGTAAATACCACTACCAATCTCGTGGTCATAACACTGAAGAATGCTGGGCACTCCGCCATCTTATTCATAACATGATTGACAGCGGTGACCTGTAAATGACAGACCATGACGCTGTATTACTTGAGAGTTGGGACACATTTCCTATAAGATGTAAGGAAGTCATAGCAGTTATATACTCTGATGGAGACTTGGCTGCCACACTACCAATTCAGCTCAAAGGTGTTGAAAACCCTTTGAAAATGGCTGCACCAAAGCCAAATATATTGCCATTCATGCCACAGTATCCTGTTGTCAGCCTACAAAAAGTACCATGGAACTATGGAGAGGATGAAAGATCCATATCCAATACAACTGCTGCAGAGTTGAAAGAAAATCCACTGTATCTTCCTCAACGGGTGATGAAGCCTACCATCTAACCTAAGGGGAAAGTGCCCACGTAGAAGATTGAAGAATTCCTCCGTACTATAGGACACAATGAAGCCAATGTGGTTTTAAACTTGAAAGAAGCTTCACAACATATTTCTATTCTGGACTTGGTTTTCTATTTAGAGGATCACTGGAAGGTCTTACTGAGAGTCTTAGAAGAAGCCCACGTGCCAAAAATAGTGCATGTTAAAAAATTCCATCATCTGGTTGATCACATCTTCAACAGTAATGTGATATCCTTCATTTATGATGACATACCTCCCGAAGGGACGAGCCATTGCAAACTGTTGAACGTAGCAGTTATGTCCTCTGGATATGTGGTGGGAGGAGTTCTGATAAATGGAGGGTCATCCTCAAACATCTGCCTATATGCCACACTGGAGAAAATGAACATCAATCTCAACAGGATCCGAAGCAGCCATACAATTATCAAAGCTTTTGATGGATCCCGACAAAATGATGTCGGGGAGATTGAACTACCTGTGGAGATTGGTTCGCATACATTCTGCGTATCCTTTCATGTGCTCAAGATAGCTACAGTATACAATCTACTTTTGGGAAGATCGTGGATTCATATGGCGTGAGCCGTCCCGTCCACTCTCCATCAGTAGCTCAAATACATCATTAACAGTAGCCTGGTAACTGTTAATGCTGAGCCAGAATGTCCTATACAAAGTGACATACCACTTATCAATTTTAATACATAAGTTAAGCCTGTCAGCTTCCAGGCCCTAGAGGTGAGCAACACTCACTATCAACCAATTGGGGCGCCACCTCTGATACCTAGAGTTTCTGCCTAGGTAATGTTGGCAAGTCAAGAGATGATATCATTGGGTTTTCAACCTGGATAGGGGTTAGGAAAGGATCATCAGGGCATCAAATGCATAATTCAAGTTTCCAGTCAGACAGAAACAGCTGGACTAGGACTTGACCCTTGACAATTGGAGCAACACTCCTTGCATTTGCCGACAAGGGTAAAAGGGGAAGAAACTCTCTCTGCTTTGTAGATAGTAATAATTGCTTATTTTTGTTGCACAATATTAGTAGTTATTTTTTTCATTTCATGCTAACACTTTGTATGATTAAATAATTTCATATATTAAGTGAAATCATTTTGTTTCAGTACTCTAAAGTTAGATTTGCCTAAACTTGCTGACGAGGTGCCTATTCTTCACAAGAACTGCAACTTTGATGTAAAGTTAGACTTAGACTTGATGGAGATTGAACAAGAGGACTATGAGATACCTTAGGAGATTAAAGAATGGGTCGAAGACAAACCCAAGCCAAATCTTGATCAAACCACCTCTTTTAACATGGGAACCTCAGAAAACCCCAAATAAATCTAGATTGGTACGGACCTTACTCCAAACCAAAGGAATGACATGGTTACTCTATTGATCAAATTCCAGGATGTGTTTGCATGGTCTCATGAAGACATGGTCGGTTTGTCCAGTGATATTGTCATTCATCGTCTCACCATCAAAGAGGGAAGTCAGTCAGGCAGAAACTCTGGCGATTAAAACCTGAGTGGAGTTTAAAAGTTAAAGAAGAAATTGTGAAACAATTTCAAGCCTACATCATCATGGTGTCAACATACCCTGAGTGGCTATCCATCATAGTCCCCATGCCTAAACCTGGAGGGAAGGTGCGAGTTTGTGTGGATTACATGGATCTGTATAAAGCTTGTCTCAAAGATAGCTTTCACGTGCCATTCATCCACATACTCATTGACAATACAGCTCAGTATGACATGTACTCCTTTGCGGACTATTTTACGGGGTACCATTAAATCATGGTTACTGAAGAGGATCGGGAGAAAACTGTATTCAACACTCCTTGGGGAACCTTTTGCTATAGAAGATTGTCATTCGGCCTCATCAATGTCAGAGCTACCTACCAGTGAGCCATGATGGCTCTTTTCCACTTTCTAATGCACAAAGAGATAGAAATCTATGTGGATGACATCATTGTCAAGTCTCGAAGGGAGGAAGACCACCTAGATCATCTCAAAAAGCTCTTCAACAGGTTGTGTGACACCCCCAAATCTGGGTTACCTGACCCCCGAGTTTGGTGTTCACAATCTACAATATAATACCATCTAACTACCCATTCATATAAAAATAGTAATACATAAATCATTAACAGAGATTGTTAACATAATAATCCCAGGTCCGCTAGCCTTAACATTACAAACATATCCTTTAGATATACAAAAAGGGTTTACAATACAACATAATATTAATAATGTTCATTATACTAATTTATCACTATGCCTTTTCCTTTATTCTTCTTCACATCACCTTCTGCAACTTCGTCCCTAGCTGAAAAGTTTTATTTAGCAAGGGTGAGCAACAAGTTTGCCCCGCAAGTTAAGATATACGATAAATGTATAGGAATAAATAACAAGTCTTCTCGCATTCTATACAACAATAATCTGATAATGAAAGAGTATAACGCTTTCAAGGTTTTCTACGATATTCTAATGAATAATCAAGAATTAATTCTACAAAATAGCAAAGTGGAATGTTTTCCAGATTTATGTTGAGCGATACGTTGGATCTTGAACTTCTCTTCTCGAATAACTATCAAAGATTTGACTTTGATATACCCACGTCTATCAGATAACCATAAAGATCAAATCATACCCCTCTGCAAGTACTTAGAGCCGGATAACTCCTTGTACCTTATATTATGCATAATACTTAAGTCGCGTGCAATGGTCGAATATACGACTAAAATGTTCCTTTTATATAAAAGGTTGTTCTTCTTAGTCTCAGAATCAAGATTTGATTTAACAATGAAATTCAATGATTTCAATATCTAATCACTTCTCTTATCGTCTCTTCTCTTCTCAAACCTATCAAGTTTTCTTTTTCGATGTAGCCGATACAATTGGCATTGATCTATCAATAATAATTATATTATCTTCTCTTCTTTTCTCGAACCTATCAAGTTCTAACAAATGTTTGTCTAGCCAGAATAATTAGCTAAGATATTTTTCAACATAATTCGATAATAAACATGAATTATCTGCACTGTCAATACTAGCTTCTACAGATATGAATATCCAATAACAGTAATTCTACGAATATATATTTTCCAAATCAGTAATTCAATTTGAATTATTAAACATGCACCAACTGCGAATAATCAACAATAAATTCTTAGATGTGGTATAATTAGCAATAATTGACCACTATAATATTTAAACAATATTAACTCAAAGTTGAGTTAGGAAACTTGCCTCTTTCGCTATTTACAGCTACACAATAAACTTATCTACGTTCGTAAGACCTATAACCAATAATATTAGTCTCACAATTAGCACAAAATTTATAACACATAACACTGAAATTCATAGTCAATCTTCTCCTAGACACATTACCACATAGCCACATCAGTGTTTATAACCTATATAAACACTTAACAAGTCTAACTATTTCGGTCTGGTTGGACTTCGGTCCATTCTCGGTGTTCTGGTCACCCTATCCGACAATTAACACAATTATTATCAATTAAATTCAGTTTCAAAGCTTCAATATTATATTAGATAAGTCAAATATCATTAATAATATTTTTCGGAAGCTTTTAATAATTTATAAACAATTATTATAATTTGTAATAATTTTTCAAACACTTAAATCATTTTTAAATGATTTTATTATCAAATAATCTTATCATCATTAATATTTAATAATATAAAAATATTAATGTTATACTCGTCAAAATATTAAAATTATTTTTAATAACTTAAAATATTTTTAAATCATCAATATTCTACTTAAATGATTGTTAAAATAAGTAAAATTATTTTTAAATCATCACTATTAATATTTAAATATTAATGAAATTATCATCCAAATATTAAAAGTCAGTAATTATAACTTAAAGTATTTTTAAATCCTTTTTCTCATTTTTAAATCAATAAAATTATTTTTAATTCATTTATTTAATATAATAATTAAATAAATCTAATGTCATTAATATTAATTTATTAATGAGAATTCTTCAAAAATATTGAAAATTAAATTTTATAATTTAAAATATTTTCTAACACTTTATTCTCATTTAATTTTTTTTAAAATCAATAAAATCATTTTTAACTTATTTATTTAATTTAATAATTAAATAAATCTAATATAATTAATATTAAATTATTAGTGAAAATTCTCTAAAAAATATTAAAAGTTATATTTTATAACTCAAAATATTTTTAAATACATTATTCTTATTTAAAATGATTTTTCATAATATTAAATCATTTTTCTCTAATTTATTTAATACACTAATTAAATAATTTAAATACCTTTAATATTTAAATAATTATAAATATTAAAGAAAAATATTCCAATTGGTCAAAAATTATTTTTCATAATTTAAAATAATTTTTAAAACTATTTTTAATAATTTTTATAATTTATTTTATATTTTTAAATATTTTTTTGGAAAATCAGACAATAAAATAAATAGCAACTGTCGCTAAAGCCTATAGCGACACTTAACTGTCGTCTTAGGTGTTCTTGAGCTTCAAGAACACTGTCAGACCAGTTTCATGGTGGCTCGTTTGACTACCTGTAATTTTCAATCTAGTCATGTTCTGGGCTAAATTAGGTTTTGATCTTGTAGTTAACATATAACACTACAGTTATCAATCATCATCTTGCTCAAAACAAATCACAACAAAGAGTTCTAGTTTCTTAAACGAACTGTCAGACAGGTCATGGGCTTTCTGGGCAACTCAAAAACCTAGGCAGCTTCAAGGTAGCACTTTAGGGCTCGATTATCTTCATGATCTGGCCATAAAATTGATGCTCTTAAGGTCCAAAATTCTAGTACACACAACAAGGAACAAGTACATAACAACAAATCAGTCTAACAACAACATAATCACCAGATATGATCTAGTCAAACATGGTCAGAAACCTTGTTCATCCCAATTCTGGGTTTCCCAAAAATGTAAAATCAATTCGGGTGGCCTAGTTTGACCATTCATAAAATCCCACAGGTTTGTTATTTAAGAGATCTAAAGGTATAGATCTCAGGTCCACATATCATACTACAGATTGGTTATCATAACATCAACAAACAAATTAATATATAACAGATCAAAGCCTTTCAAAAATATTGTCAGACACTGGAATTTGAATTCTGGGTTACCCAGAATTCATCTGGTCATGCCCGGTCAACGGGTTTTGACCGTGTATAACTCACAATCTGGACATCAAATGACTGTGCTTTTACTTGCAAAATAAAGATCTCATATCAGACTATCGATTCAAAACATAAAACATTACAAAACATGAACAGGGAAAGATCTGAAGCCACTGACATTAGCTTGTCAGACCTCATTTTGAGTTCAAAAACAGTTTTTGAAAACTTCACATTCTAGGACCTTTGATGCTATTGATCCATGATGGATCAACATAGATCATCTAAAAACATTCTTTAGCACCAATCTAAACACATAAACAAGTATTGTATCTTAGCATTTAAGATCAAAAGGGCTTAGGGCTTTATACCTTTCCTGTCCAATGTTTGATCTCAATTCTCCATATATAACCTTGGTGTTCTAAGAGCTGTTAATGGGACTGATTCACTTAAGGAATTCGGAGGTTAGGAGAGAGAAAAAGTTTGTTGAGTGTTTGATAGAAAAATGAGCAAAAGTTAAGACTTTTTCTCCCTATAATCGTTTAAATTAGATACATTGAATGTATGTAATGCAAGGTGTCCCTCTAGATTAGATTTGGCTGAGATAAGAGTAAAAAAGGCTAGCTTTAGTTGGTGAACAACTAAAAGTATTGGCCATTTTTACAAATAACCTTACTAAAAATGTAAAACGGGTATTTTTGTCATTTGAAAAATAATTTAATGGCATTATGGGCAATTGCTCAAACCCTTAGGGTTTTACCCTTAGGTTTTAACCCTTAGGGTTTTTATCCTAAGGTTCTAACCCTTAGGCTTTACAAACTCCAATTCTAGAATTTTCTAATTAGGGTTCTAAAATAGAAAATTAAGAATTTCAAAAATGTAATAGGGTTTTAAATAGAAATTAATATTTCTAAAGTATAATTAGGGTTTCTAATCATATTAATATTTACTAAACATATTAAGCGTACTAATTAGGATTAGGGTTTCTTAATTAGGGTTTTAGGATTCTCGAATATGAAATTAGGATTTTTCGACTTTTAATTAGGGTTTCTAACTATACGTTAGGTTTTCTAAATCTGAGATTAGGATTTCTAATCTCTTGTTAGAGTTTATAAATTTTAAACCTTATCTGATCAATCATTGATCAAAATTCTAAATAGTACAAACACGTACTCATTAATATAATTATTTTAATTATATTTTCTATCGAATCCCTATCCAGAAACTAAGGTTAGGGTTTCTAAAGCTGTTAAGCACAACTCTACTCTAAATTTATTAGTTAATTTATTAGTCAATACACAAATTGACCAATTCTCGACACTCGTATCACATATACTCAGTACAATACTAACAGGCAATGTCAATATTAAATAAAAAAAAATTATTCGTAAAATTTTGATTATTCGAAATCCCAAGTTATCACAGGTTGCGTAAGTACAACTTGATGTTGAACCCGACCAAGTGCGCCTTTGGTGTTAAATCAGGCAAGTTGGTAGGATTCCTAGTCAGTCACAAAGGGATTGAGCTGGATCATACCAAAATGTAGGACATCACAGAAATGCCCATACCTTAGACAGAGAAGGAAATATAGGGATTTTTGGGAAGAATTAACTTTATCAGCCGATTCATCTCCCAACTCACAGCAACTTGTGAGCTTATCTTCAAGTTGATAAGGAATAACTCCTCCATGAAATGGAATGATGAGTGTCAGAAAGCCTTTTTTACGATCAAAGAGCAACTAATCAAAGCTCCTGTATTGGTATCTCCCAGGGATGTTGTTCCCCTATTTATGTACATGTCCATCAATGACAATTCCATGGGCTACATGCTGGGACAGAAAGATGATAGTGGCCAAGAAAGAGCTATCTATTACCTCAACAAAAGATTTAGCAGCAGTGAACATAAGTACAATCTGATTGAGAAAAATTGTTGTGATTTAGCATGGGCTTCTATGAGATTACAACATTATCTCCATGGTCACACAACCCATCTCATATCCCACGTGGATTCTCTCAAGTATGTGTTTAGCAAACCCATGTTAAATTGCCGACTGTCCAAATGGCAGTTGATCCTACAACAATTTGACATTGTCTACGTGACGCAAAAGTTTATCAAAGGTCAAGGAATTGCGGATCAACTGGCCACCGCACCTCCAGAGGATTTTAAACCCTTGGAGACATACTTCCCCGATGAAGTGGTAATGACAGTTCAACAACGCCATCAAGACGATACACACTAACTATGAAAGATGTATTTTGATGGAGCTGTAAACATGGAAGGTTTTGGAGCTGGAGCAGTTCTAGTATCCGTTACGAGGGAGCAACATCCCGTCACCGTCAAATTATAGTTTTCCAGCACCAACAACATGGTTGAGTATGAAGGTTGTATCATGGGATTGAAACTAGCCCAATCCATGTGCATCAAACGGTTAACTATCTTTGGAGATTCCGAATTGGTAATCAGACAAACCTCTGGGATCTATCACACCAAAGAGCTACATTTACTGCCTTACCATCAACAGGTTATATAGATGGCTTCAGAGTTTGAAGAAATATCCTTCGTCCACATTCCTCAGAATAGGAATGACTTTGCGGATGCACTAGCCACTTTGGCCTCCTTGATCAACATTCTTGATAAGGAAGACACACCAAATATCACATTTGCCCTGCAAAAGGCTTCAGCCTATGGGAATTACATTGGAGAAGTATCGGATGAGTTGCCTCCCATCCAACACCATTGGTATCAGCCTGTCAAGGAGTATCTGCGAGATGGATCTACACCAGCTAAGGCGAGTCAGGCTGAAAGAAAGCAGATTCATCGAATGGCTACAAAATTCAACCTGAGAGGAGACGCACTCTACAAAAGAGATGCAATACTAGTTCTTCTCAGATGTTTGGATAAAGACCAAGCTCAGAGGCTCATTGATGAAATCCATGGTGGAGTATACGGCTCACTCACGAGAGGCCCTTTACTTGTTAAGAAAATCCTAAGAACAGGGCATTACTGGATCTCTCTCAAGGCTGACTGTGATGATCTTGTCAAGAGATGTTACCAATGCCAAATTCATGGGAATGCTATACACACCCCTCCAAGGGAGCTCCACAATATGAGTTTTCCTCGACCCTTCTCAATGTAGGGAATGGACGTGATCGGGCCCATCGAGCCCAAAACCAGTAACAGGCATCAGTTTATCATCACCATGATCGACTACTTCACCAAGTGGGTAGAAGCAACCTCTTCCCCCAAGGTTACTAAAGAAGTTATCATTGGTTTCATCAGGAACAATGTTATTTGTCGATATGGAAAACCAGAGGTGATTGTTTCAGACAATGCTAAAAACCTCAACAGTTAAATGATGGAGGAGTTATGCAGTAAATTCCACATCAAACATCTCAACTCCGTCATTTATCATCCAAAGATGAATGGGGCTGTTGAAGCGGCTAATAAGAATATCAGAAAGATCATACAAAAGATGTCTGCCAGTCACAAAGGATGGCCTGACTTGTTGCCTCTGACTCTGTTAGCCTATAGAACATCAATGCACACTTCCATTGGGGCAACCCCCTACTCATTAACCTATTGAATGGAAGCAGTGCTCCCCATAGAAGTGGAAATGAAATCCCTCAGAGTGCTGATAGATGCTTAGCTGGATGAAGACCAATGGTTACAAGATCGGTACCGCCAATTATCTCTAATAGATGAAAGGAGGGCATCATCCATCTTCCATGGTTAGTTATACCAACAGAGGATCACCAGATCCTACAACAGAAAAGTCCGGCTACGATAATTCAAAGAGCATGACTTGGTCTTGAAGAAAATTCTTGACAACCAAGATTAATCCAAAGGAAAATTCATCCCAAACTAGGAAGACCCATTTGTTGTCAAGGAGGTCTTAACAAGAAGAGCTCTCAGATTACAGGAGATGGATGGAGATGAATTTTTACAACTTATTAACTTGGACATCGTGAAACGATACTATGTCTAAAGTTACTAGCAAACCAACATCCTGGGCTTGGATCACCAGATCCCTAGTCAATTCAGGTTTTCAAAACACTTCACTACATACAATCTTTCTTCACATCCATTTGCCCCATCAGGGACGAACACACCTTCCAACCAGCAGCCTGGTTTCGGATCATTAGATCCATCACTTAATGCAGGTTTTCAAAACGTTTCACACTTTCAGTTTTGTCCCACCAGGGATAAAACTTTTCACACTTTCAGTTTGTCCCACTAGGGATCAAACGTTTCATCTACAATATGTCCAGTACAAGGGATGAACTACGCAGACCTGATCTCCCCAATACACGAGAGTACATAGGCAACCATTTTTATGGTCCAATCTCACCAAAAAAAACATACAAAAACAAACACATCTTTACACCCTTTGCCACATAGAACTTTGAACCTTTTCACACTAGGTTCTAATTACTCAGACATGATCTCCCCTCTGTAATGGGAGTACGTAGACAACTATTCATGGTTCGATCTTACCCCCTACCAAAACACAAAAACTTGTCGAATGGTACTGGGATCATCCTTCAAATCACACCTCATCAGCTTTAGACCAAAGGGATAGAACTACCTGGTCTCCCCACACTAATGGGAGATTCGACGACCATCTAAGCTGCAGTTGAGTCCTCAAAGAGAAACACAAATCCATTAGAGATGGAACTACCTGGGCTCCCCAATACAAAGGAGTTTCGCTGACCTTTTGTGGTGCAGTCAACCTCAAAGAGGAAAGCCACACTCCTCTCCATAACCATATACAGAAACTAGTCCCAAGACACCGAAGAAGGTAGGGAATACACATCGATCAATGATCCATTCTGAAAGATCCCGAGACATCGCAATGTCCATACATCAAGGGGGAGTTCAAAATACAGTAAGATTGCGAGCCCTTAAGAAACAAGCAGATATCAAGCAAGTAACAAGGCATAATTAAAAGGGAAGTGAATCAAAAAATATTTCCCTGCCATATATAATACTGTTTGATATATACAATATGTGTTGTACATGACAAAAATGGCTAAGCTAATCTGTGCAGGAAAAGCCATTCCATCTACAAATCAGTGTATATGCACGTTATCAGATCCAACATGGCATCCCTCTCAGAAGAAAGGGGTAACGCTGTGAGCTCCTGCCCTATGGTATCAAAGTGAGCCAAGAGATCCACAGCCATCTGCATGGTGACACTATGCTCATCAATGAACGTGCTCATCTCTGCAATGATATCAGTAGTATGGGACCTCAATGTAGTACTATCTTTAATAGCAGCATCTCTGGCATATATAGCCCTATCCCGCTCAACAACCACTACATCTCTAGGTGATCTGGCCTCATCCCGCTCAGCAACATCGGTATCTCTATGAGTTAAGGCATCACCTATCTCTACTAGAGTGGCATCTCTCCCAGCAAGAGCGGTCAACATTAAAGCCCTAGCCCGATCTCTCTCAAATGTCATCAGATGTAGACTCTGCTCTAAATACTCTGCAGAATGCGCGGTCACAGTAACAGTCATACTAGGAGAATCAACAAGAGTTGCTGTCAATCTAGGAAATAGCTCGCCCTCAGTGGGAGAATCAGTGTCCACCATGGGCTCCCCACTGTCAGAATTAATCCCCGGCTCGGTGGATACAACCCCAGCTGATGTAATCTCTGTCTCCATCCATGCAGAATACTCTGTAGAACGGCCCAGATGGCTAACAAAAAACTCAGCCATCTCACGATGAGCCCAATATGCATACACCTTGGATCTATCCTCTACTAATAAATGTCGAGAAGACAAACGATGTCCCAATGCCCCCTCAGAAGGATGAACATCCTGAAATTGGTCGAACTGTGCCATCATAGCCAGTGGGTGATACGTGGTCATACCTCTCAAACCAGCCAGAGGGAGATAATCCAAGCCAGATGAATGAGTAATGAAGTTGTAGGGAGAACTGAGCCCTGAACAAAGCAAGATGTCAAATGGATCCTCGATCCTTGCCAAGAACACCGACCAGGAAGCAGCGTCTGTACACTCCACCGGCTGAAAGGAGTAAGACATGGCTATCTCATGGGAAAAGTAATACCCATGGTGTCGGTGTGACATGAACCACACGTACAGCAAGACCGAGTTGCCTGTCAATGCCCCTGCAGAATGGGTGTGGCAATACGTAGCTGACCTCAATGTCTCTACCACAATCATCGGTACAATGGTATATCCCTCCCTGAGAGCCCGCACTGCCATAACTACACCGATGTCAAGATGATCCATGTAAAGTGGCATGTACAGATATGCCACTACACACATCATGAGTATATCTACTTTGACAACACGCCACTGATCCTTTGACGTGGTGAAATCCCTGAAGTGCTACGCATAGCTGTCCAGTGAGCCAAATCTGTCAATTAGAAAATACAAGAACACTACATGTTTGGAGGTGATCACATCATGGGTTACTCTACGCCTCAACCCAGTGAGGGTCATAAACTGTTAGCTCATATCGTCGATAGCCATCTGAGTGCAAGGTATATCCAGTGGTAAAGCTGTCAAACACTTATACTCCTCTAAGGTGTGAGTCAACTCCTGAGTCTCAAACTAGAACACCTGCCTCTCCGATACCCAGTGCTCTAGCATGCCCTCTACAAAACCCACAGGAACCTAGAACATCTGGAGGGTTATAGAGTGCTGCAACAGCTGATCTACGGCCATCCGAGATGAAGGTGACAAACTATCATACCATGATCTCAAATATGAGGTTACCAATACTGGCGGGGTGTGATCAATGCAGCTAATTGTCGAGGAAGACATCTGTGTAGGCCGTATTATAAGACCATCCAGGGGTCAATGCTGAACATCTCTGGATATACATATGCATAACATAATACATGCATGGTAAATAATAGATGGGAATATGATGTAGGGAATGGAAAATAGTATATATACATTCCTAAGCACATCATCATCTAATCCATCATCTTTGTATACATCTAGAAAATACAGGAAAATGGGGCACAGTTGCCCAACAACTAATAGAGGCGTATCAAAAGATATAACGAGAATAGGGCACAACCACCCAGTATCTAACAGAGGCCTATCAAAAGATATAGCAAAAAATACATCATAAGAAGTCAATGATGTTGATGTCTACATCATCTATCCTATCCATCTGATGTAACTCCTCCTGAGTCACTGGATCTCCACCAAGAGTGATATCAGGTCGATACAATGGAGGATCTGCACCGAAAAAACCATATGGGCCAGCCCCTGAGCTGGAAGGATCAAAAGTATCCGCCTCGAAAGGATCTCGACCTAAATACTGGATGAAAAAATGTGTCCGGTCCAACTGCTGAGTTAAGCTATCAATCTACATCAAATGAGTAGGATCTCAGACGCAAGCCATCCAATCCGTTATCATCACGGATCCAGGAACCATATCCCCCATGAACTGAGTGGCGCGGGTCTGAGCTCCGATGGTACAAGGGGACCACCAACGGTAGAATACCTCCTGAATGAATGGACCCTTTGACAAAGTAAAGTCGTCAACGCCCATCAACAGGATATCACTGATAGGTGACTCCGACAAATGCAAATAATGCATGACAATAGGACATATCAGCATACGGATCTCTCTTATGGTGCTCCTGATAGCACGCTCTCCCAAATAGAGCTCACATCCTCCATCTGTGAAGAGAGGAATCCTACAGGTGGATGTCACATGCTCGACACCAGTCGGGAACCCATCCTCAAAGCCATCTGTCAAATGGTCCCCATAATAGGGAACCCATGTAATGACATCAGGTATCAATAACTCCAACTGTAGGCAACAATGGGTGAAACCCTTAGCTACAGGAACCTCCGCCAATGTGGAGTGATGCCATCGCCGTCCCCGTGGGTAGGTGTCTAAACCTAACACGCTAATGGGATGCAGACATGGGAGCCTCTTATAGGCCCAAAACTGCTAATATAAGGGCAACCATCTGTGGTCAGTCAACACTCTTAACATGTACATGGGAAATCAAAAGAGAAATACGCACCAGCAGAAACAGGTAAAATTATAGCCAAGCCTCTGTCAAGCTCTGTGAACGCATGCGCATTCCCCTGAGGAAATAGGTAAATGTTTAGGAACCTTAGTTATACTCTCTAATATGGTCCACCTCTCTTGTGGCGCTGACCAAAGCGAACGACACCGTAAAAGAGTTATTAGCTACGAAACAACCCCGGAGGATGACCAAGAACAATCACCGAATAATGCGATCCCTGACTCTCACATCAATAGGGTATGGGCTCACTTAATGCCCCATTCATAGCATCAACACTCAAAGGACCAGTACGGACTGTCCTGCCTTTGAGCGCCTCAGCCAGGATTCTTAGCAAGGATCTGACGGTAGTCGGGGTAATGTTCACCGTACAAGGCACTAGCACCCCTCAAAACTCCATACCGGTGATAAACCGTGAATCCATCGACGTCATCATCACCTCGTAGTCTAGCAAATAAAGAGACTGAGTCTGGTGAAACCATAGCTCAGATAATGCCCTGAGGTGACCCTAGGGACAACGGTGAGGGAGGATGGAAAAGAACGCTTCAAAGCCCCAACCATGCACAATCTCTCGATACTTTACTTTGGATGAAGAGTTTGATATAGAGAGTGTATGCTGAACTAGTTCCCTCTAGACTGCGTAAAGTAGGGAACCTACATCACAAAATTAAGTCAACATCAAAACCTTTGCTCCTCATCAATTGGAAAAAGGAAGATCAAACCTAGCTTTTACCTCATTTACATGAAAGTAGACCGAGGGGTGGCGACTTAAATCACCCAAAAGCTCTGGATTCGTCACATTAATTCCTGGAAGATCCCTGCAAGTAGTATTAGCAGCAGGAGCGGGAGTCGTAACCGGTACATCCTCCTCCTCATCCTCAACATCCGGTACCTCAACTTGGATAGGACGAATCATTGCCTCCACCAAACGACAAGGTCATCTAACTACGCAAGGTTGAGGCATCAGAAACCCTCCTCCTCACACCTGAAGTGGTCCTGCAAGAACTTCTCGGCTGATCCAGATCCATATATCTGGACACAAGTCTCCAAATCACCTCAGAAAAGGTGTGATAAATTCTAACCTGGAGCTTTTCAAATGCATTTTATAACTCTATGCATGCGTGCATTACATTAACATACGCCTACAGTAGAGATAAAAATGTGTGACTACTCAATGCCTAGGCTTATGGAAAATTTTGCCAGAGTCTCCTTTGTAAAAAGGACTATCTACATGCACATATGCATGACTAGGTGTCCATTCAGTAGCACACCAACCTACAATCATAAACATCCTATATGCATAAAAATATCAAAGTCATAATCCGTAAGGGTATCCTAATTACCAGGATTACTTTGATTTACAAACATTTGCTCATTTGTCATCAAATAGAATAAGAAATAACAGAAAAAGGTGTCAATTTGACTGTTTCAAAAGTTAAATTTTTTCACATCATTACATTTAGCATGGTTAAATACTAACATTTACTATGTTGAATATTTTTTATCAAGTTATATGAGCATGCATATTCACTACTATGTGTTTAGAAGCATTTCATGTGATAACTCATTTTCTAACGGATAAAAACTGGAAAGAAGACATGCATATGTTACCAGGATAGTGTAGAACACTTGTACGGTGATAGATTTTGTAGAAAGCAGCCCGAACTCAGCAGATCTGAAGAAGAACTCTCGAATTCCTTGTGTGGTGCAACTTGAAAATGACTTTTGAAAGGGAAATGGCCTACAAGTACACCCACGAATGGCCGCATGTGTATCTACGGCTGTCGCAGGTGTACCTGCGACTATCCTAGGTGTATTCCACCCCTCTGATTTGATCCAATTTGATTTGCAAAGGAGGTCTCACAAGTTGAAAAAGTCAAATCATGAAAAAGATGCTACGCGATTAAGCGGAAAAGCCTGAAATCCTGATTTTCAAAGAACAAACTGTGGGTATACATATCACTAATTGGTATTCACCCAGACACAGGGTTCACAACATCGATGATCACAGTTTTTGCAAATTATACTCGGTAATACCTCACAAAGATCCAATGCCATCAACTTGGGGTTATGATTCCAATTACGACCTCTCCCCAGTGGGGACTTCATACAACTTCAGCCATTGAAGTACATTTCAACGAAGGTCAAGCAACATTGACGTTATTCAATCGTTGGCAAGTAAATCCAGCGAAGCATCGAAAGTGGTCCGATGATCTTGGCCGTTGAAGTACATTTCAACGAAGGTCAAGCAACCTTGACGTTATTCAGCCGTTGGCAAATAAATCCATCGAAGCATCAGAAGTGGTCCGATGATCTTAGCTGTTGAAGTACATTTCAATGAAGGTCAACCAACCTCGATGTTATCCAGCCGTTGGAAAGAAAATCTAGTGAAGCATCGAAGGTGGTCCGATGATCTCAGTCGTTGAAGCACATTTCAGCGAAGGTTAAGCAGCCTTGACATTATCAGCCGTTGGCAATTAAACCTAGCAAAGCATCGGAGGTGGTCCGATGATGGTAGCCATTGAAGGTCATTTCAATGAAGATCAGGCAGCCCTGACAATACATACTGTTGGCAGTAACTCCGATATAGCATTAGAAATACCTGACGATATAAATCAGGGAAAATCATCCTCATCGGGGAGGACCGATGATGAAATCTATTATACAAATCTTCATCAGACAAAACATCATTTCCCCATAGTCTCTTATACATGAGAAGAACATCTATGGTAGAAAGTCTGTGCCCATGATTAAGGACTTTGGTGATATCCCAATGTCAACATCTTGGAAGTTCTTGGGAGCTTTGGAGTAGACATCCAAGCAGTTTACTAGAATCATCAGTGATAACTCCAGTCCGCAATAGAAAATGTAGGAACAAATAGTCATCACATCCCGTTGGAAATGGTCCAACAAACCACATTCAGCATACATTTGCATCATGTTGCATTACATTGTATAATGATTATCCTGTCACATTTCAAGTGTCTAGTATTCTTTATCCTATCCATGCCATTACATTGCATAATATGATTAAAGAGGGGCATCTGCAGACACTCAAAATTTTGCATTCCTGTTACTAACCTTGTAGGAGGGCAAAATCATCTTCCAAAGA
This sequence comes from Panax notoginseng, assembly GCA_016801055.1. NCBI lineage: Eukaryota > Viridiplantae > Streptophyta > Magnoliopsida > Apiales > Araliaceae > Panax > Panax notoginseng. The sequence continues at coordinate 57,542,054 of CM029016.1, forward strand.
TAACCCTATAAGTCAAAATCAGCTCAATCCCGGAGACAACCCCGAGATACTCAGTTTTCCATCTCGAAGATAATCCCGAGATACTTAATTCCCACCCCGGAGATAACCCCGGGAGATACAGTTTTATCCTCGAAGATAACCCCGAGGGATGCAATTTTAGTTCCGGAGATAACCCCGGAGAAGTCCGTTCTAATTCCCAGAAGTCAGCTTCAACCTCAGAGATAACCCCGAGACACTCAGTTCCAACCCCAGAGATAACCCTAGGAGGTCAGGCACACCTCAGAGATAACCTTGAGGACATTTAGTACCTACAGCAGCCCAATCTCAGAGATAACCCTAAGCAACGACTGTTAAATTAGCCTAGAGCCATATATAACCCTAGTGAGGGGCAAAATCATTATTTTGGCACCTCGATTCCACATTCACGCCATCTCAGTATCATTTTATACCACATTCTACATAGAAGTGTCCCACAAGAACCATAGCTCAAATCCCGAGCGACTACTACGCAAGACTGTAAACCAGATATAATTTGAAGACTTGAAGATCTAGTCATGAACCCATCTTCCTGGCTTCGTACAACCTCTTATCCCATGTCATTGTGTAGCTCTCGACAACAACATTCTGGAAAGGTATTATACACCTGAATTGGATGCCCGGATAGAAAGTTATGAAGGTTCGAGTGGACAAACGCGTTGCATGCGTGCACGTGTTTCAAGATGACAGGGTCCACGGAGCCCGGGGCACCCCGAGTAGTCGTAGGTACACATACGGCTCCCCCTCAATAAATAGACGGCTTGGGTGGCCATTTTACGAGAAGAAAAGGCGAGGAAGCCCTCTCCAATTTACTCCGTACACACTTTAAATTTAGTGCTTTCTTTTTACAAACATCTGTGAGCTTGTGTTTTGCTATATTTTACCAGTGAAAACCGTGTATTCATTCATTTAAAGCTATCTAAAGTCTTCTTGGCAGCCCACTGTAAGACATCTCAGATTTCTTTTAGCCTTTCTCCACTTCCATCACACATAGTTATTCACGTTGAGAGTCGTGTTGCATGTGTATGCCTGAATCGTCGATTCGTGGCCTTTATTACTTATATATATATTGTTACGCACCCAAAATAGGTATACATCATCCATCTTGGGTCACCAAATACATGGTACAGAATTCAAATAAAAACTTAATTATACAACTGTCATGTAAAATACGACAAAACATTGCTGAGAGTTTTGAACAGGAATATTGTCTTCTAGACAAAATCCAAACTCAAATTCAATCCTCATTACATTTATTATCACACTAAATAATGAGGACTACTAAAACCACCATCTCGGACCATCACTCTATTTTTCGACTAGTCCCGGCTACGTTCTCATTTCCTAAAGAGACAATGAAAGTAAAAGGGTGCGCTCAACTAGCCCAGTAAAAAATATTATGACTAAGATAATGCACAATAATTTATCGTTAGCCTTCAACAGTGTTAAACTGATAAAATTTAATAAACATCAATTTTAACTGCAGCGGAACAAGCAATCCATTAGAAGAGTCAAGTAGAGCATGAAATCTACTATCTTCTATGATTTAAGAGTTTATCATCAATTTTATCGTTGAGACTCAGCTTAATAATTAATCCCCATCATTGAATTATCCCTGCACTACGGACCAAGAATATTTATTAGTATCACAACCATGAATTATCTATGCACTACGGGCCAAAGATATTCGTGTTTTCACCAATGGTCATGATCATGCCAACAACTGTCCATCAATGCACTACGGGCCAAGGATGACTTTTACCACATCATTTGTAACATTACGGTCATGATTATACCGAATAATCCCTGGTCATAATCATACCAATCAACAGTTTATCTATGCACGTAAGCCAAAGATGACTTTGACAACAATATAAGCATGAAGATGATGACAATGATATAAGAATTTAATTAAACGAAAACAAATGATAAATTTTTAAAGATTTATAATTTAATTTATCCAGAATTTAAAAACGTCCAAATTGTCAACATGATACTGCTTTGTGGAGTAAAATTTAAGAATAATATTATATCAAAAATGGTTTTGACCAAAAAGAAACCAATTTTTATTATGAATAGTACCCCGGGTGAATAGTACTCCAGTGGATGGTACCCCATGAATAGTAATTTGGGAATAGTAACCCGTGAATAGTACCCCGACATGAAAAACTTAAAATTTATCAAGAATGCTCAAAATAATATTTCCATGAAAAGATACTGGATGAATCGCAAATTTCAAGGATATTCTACCAATTCCATGGAGTATAGAAGCCAAAACTAAACAAAACGAGTATAGAATTCGAAATCTGAGACAAAATAATATTACTTACATACTACAGAGCATGGAAGAAAGTATTATTTCATACGAATATTGAACAAAAATAATATTTTTACCTTAAAAAGAAGAGTATTCTGACTGGTATAGAGGGGATATTCTTGAAGAAAACTTGAACTGTTTTCTACGCTCAAAGCTTCTTTAAACTTTAAAGAATTACACTCAATATTATAGAAGAAAAATTCTCTTATTCTGATGTGATTTTCAATTCTAACTAAGCATCCTATTTATAAGAGAATGGAATGGGCACTATTTAAGAAAAAAAATTCATGGACGCAACAGTTATGCAATTCACGGTTGCCTTTGCAATTCATGGATGCCTATCATTCACATAAAACAAAATTTTATAACATATATATATATATATATATATATATATATATATATATATATATATATATATACCATCACTTTAATCAGTTTTCCACCACCACTCATTCATCCACCCACCCATCACTTTCACCCACCACACACACACTCCTACACACACACACATGTTTTCAAATTCTACCCACACACACACACACACACATATATATATATACATATATAGATATACTCTACCGATTATTTTGAAAAATGGGTAAATAAGAGTCCAAATAATAAGCAAAAATTACAACAAATACTTAAAAAAAAAAACTCCTCAATATTTTTAACAACATTTATCATCATTATTATAATTCAATATATTTAGCAACTAGACCGTTCCTAGGAAAAAGGGGACTTTCCGATAAGGATTTCTCCCTATTGGCGCATAATTAGGTGACCAAACCTCTCCTCGACAGAACTTTCTAGACATCGTCAATATTACAAATAATAATATGAATAACTTTGTCATCTCAATTATTGATTTAATAATATATAAAATATTAACAACAATTGAATCAAATAACGTAAGATACTATACAACAATTACTGTAGCAATAATTGAGTATAATTGAGTGACTTTTTACGTAAGCAACAATAATCAATACCGTGTGCTACTATGCAACCACACATATTATTGTACTTTAAACACCGGGTATTTAAACAATTAACGAAAAAACTTTTGCCGTTATTTTTATAAAAAGATATTTCTATCATTTTCTAATTCTGATAATAATTCCGTTGCGGGGTCCACTAATGATTGCGTCGTCGTACGAATATTTCTTGTTAAAACGAATATTTCCCGACCAATCGAATATTTTATAACAACTTGCATACTTTGCAAAATTTATAAATATTACCCACAACTATAACATTATATCAAATCAACACCATAATATTCAAAAATATTTTTAGAGAAAAATTAATCTTTATTTATAAAAATTAGGGTCTTACAACCTTTCATTCTTATGAAATTTCATCCTCGAAATTAGGGTACGTACCTGGTATGTCGAAGAGGTTAGGATACATTGATTTCCTTTCAAATTCTAACTCCCAGGTCATTTTCTCAGCATCGTGGTTTCTCCACAAAACTTTGACTTGAGGTATAGCCTTGGAGCGTAGAATATGTTCCTTCTTATCTAAGATTTTAACAGACACCTCTTCAAACGTTAAATCTTTCGCTATTTTGTCCTTGTAATATCCCGAGTGTTTATGATAACGATCCTTAGAAAAATAAATGAATGAGTTAAGAATATATAATACTCAAAATATAATTGAGTTCAAGTGAAAGTTATGAAATAAAACCTAGAATTTGTTGAAGAAATGAATATAGTAGGAAATATAAAACCTATATTAAGGTAATGTGTTGAAGATATTCAACGATAAATTTTGAAAAGAGATTTGGTGAAAACCGAGTAAGGGAGGTATCTTTGATTCCGAGGATGGAATCCTTACAAGGAGGAAAGGATGTGACAACCCGAATTTTCATAAGTTATTAAAATAAGAATTTAATAATTAAAATTCTTATTATGAGGTGTATATATTTTGAATTATGTGATTTGGTGTGAAAAGAATTATATATTCATATGTTGGAGAAAATGAGATTTAATAGTTAATTAAACTATTAAAGAAATTAAATAATATTAGTTAATTTAATTAAGTTAAAATTATATTATGAGATAATATAATTTTAATTGTTATGCCTTGTGGGTAATGAAAAATATTATGAGTTAAGTTTCATAAATAGTATGAATAATTCACTTAATTAAAATAGTGAATTAATACAAGTATAATTGATTTAATAAAGTGAGAAGATAATATATTGCATGAAAATGTAAATATTAGTATAATGCGAGTAAAATATTTATTAAGTACATTAAATATTTTAGTTGGAAACTGTATGGAATAAAATGAATATTTATGGAATTAAATAAATATTTGATGAAAATTGTTATGGAATAGTTTATTTAAGTGTGATAAAATAGATGTAATTTATATGTATTTTATTACGCGAGTATAATGGTGATATTCTAATTTAATTAAATAATTAAATTAGAGGAGTGATAATTTGTTAAATAATGTTATGATTATAATGGTTGAATAGAAATTATAATTTTACTGATAATGTTAATTTTATTTCTTAAGGAATTAAAAGTACATAATCTAGTTTATATTTCTAGTTTTTGTGCTCTTGAATTTCTTTTAAAATTGGGGTTTTAGTTAATGAATTTGTGGGTTATGATGTTGTATATGTTATTAGATTTTATAATTTCATAATAGTCATCTAAAAATGATTTTTCAGAAATCAAATTCATGTATTTATACTAAAGAAGAGGAATTTGGGTTTTGATTGTAATGTATATTTTGGTGTACTTTGGGACTAAAGTTGATGATAAATTCGTGATGAAAACTTTAAATTGATGGATGATTGTTGTTCTCCTCTATAAAACGAAAACAACGCAACTTGAACGGATGAAATGGGTTAAGAAACGAATTCGTGATGAATGAATACACTTAACATGTTGAAAATAGGAAAAATTAGTATAAACAAATTAGAATTAGTATAAACCAAGTCCCACATAAACTAAATTGAGAACTTTACCATTTGCTAAACCTATAAATAGAAGGGTTTAATCCTTTGTTTCATTCACCAACAATAAGGCCTCTAATTTTGAGAAAGACTTTGTTGTGGGAGGACTTTTTATAAAGACCTCCTTAGTTAAATTTTGGCGTGGAAGTGTGTATTCAATTTGTGAAACTCGTATTTTCTGGTATGTTTCTTATTTAATTTGTGGTAATGTTATTATTTTAAATATTGTATTTAGTTTGTTAGTTAAAGTTTAAATTTTGGAAGTTTAGTTAGTTTTGTTAGTAAACTAGTTAGTTTGTTATGTTTATTTTGGCTTGGAATTTATTATGTAAATGAGTTCTAATAATTGTAATTAGAGATATGGAGCCGAGACCTTAGACGAGTCTGATTATGTTAAATAAGACTTATTTGTAAAGAAAGTTGCGTTGGAACGAGTCGAGGCGAGTTTTGAATGCCAAAACAAGAAGTCCGAAAAACTAGTGGACTACTGATCCAAAAATGAAAATTCGGAGGTAGCTAGATTGTTTAAATTTTTTTGGGCTTTTGGTATGCTATAATACACTGAATAAGCTTTCCATAGATTCTGAAACGGACTAATTCCGACTTCGGAGCAAAGAGTTATGACCATTCAAAGTAGTCGCGTCAAAACTGTCTAACCAACTCGGGGCAGTCACCTTGAACTAAGTTTCTGGAATTCTATGTTTAGAATTTAGGAAAGATCAAAGAATAAAAGTTGTAGTACCCGAAGTTAGCTTCGCGTGGGCTCAATAATCTCTAAAACATGTTGTGAAATGGAAAAGTTATGACTGTTTTAGCGAGAGAGGGTAAAGTTAAGAAATAATGAAAAATAGTTTTGACCGCCCCTTTTTGAACACTATTTTGGACTGTCTATCTTATTCGAAATGGGTGTCCAATAACTTTTAAAAATAGGTTAATATGATGTTTACAGTATATCCAAAGTTGGATGTCATCGGACTTATGAGATTTAGAGTACAGTTTACATTACCACTACTATGTGTTGCTATGTGACTAATAGTTGATGTGTATGATTAAATAATTGTGTAGGGCACATGAAGTGCAGATAACTGTAAGCTGTTAAACTGTTATTGGTAAACAACAGTCAAGACAAGTCTTTCAATTTCTATTTGCTATGTGAATTTGACGATGAACTGTTTGAAATCTTTATTACAAATAGCATGATGTGTTATATTAATGTTGAAAGTATGAAATGTTAAAGTCAATTTATGACTACGTTGGTTGAGTAATGAATGTTGATTGAGTAAAGAACTCAATCTTTATACTTGTTATATGAACTACATCATGTATGTTATGTTAGTCCAATGTTTATGAGATGTATATCGAGCATGTTATTATGTGCTATGTGATACATGAAAACTATTAGATTTTGCTGGGCTGTCGAGCTCAAACTTTCAAATAACCACTTTTGCAGGTTAAAGATTTAAGGTAAAGTTTTGTGCTACCTTAAATATATGAATCAGATTTGATACTTGAACATTTATATACTTTGGCTGAGTTATTAATATTTGAACCATGTTTAAGGTATCGAATAATGTATTAATGTTGAATTGTAATATCGTTTTGTGATGTAAACTCTTGTAGTATTAAAATGATTCTGAGACAGTTAGATGTAAAGGTTAAAAATTTTGGGAATGAGAATAGTTTGAAATAGAAAATTTTAATTATTTCGTAAAATTTCATTGGTTGTATTATCGTTTAATGATGTAAAATTAGAGGTTGAACGTATTGTTAACGACCAAAGTCGATAGTTGAATTGTATGAATTTTGGGGTCGTTACTATCCGGTTCTAAATCAATAATGTGGTTTGGGTCTTCCATATATTTACGTAACATGGATATGTGAAAAACGTTATGAACACGAGACATACTTGGCGGTAAAGTGAGTCTATAGGCCACAGTTCCTACTCGATCGAGGATTTCGAATGGGCCAATAAATTGAGTATTGAGCTTTTCTCTTTTTCTAAATCTCGTAACTCCTTTTCATGGTGCAACTCGTAACAACACATGATCACTAACACTGAATTCCACGTCCTTTCGATGAAGATCATTATACCTCTTTTGTCGATCTTGTGATATTTTTATACATTGTCGGATCATTTGAATCTTCTCTGTAGTTATACGTACCAATTCTGGTCCCAACAACGTTGCTTCACCTACCTCATCCTAGCGTACTTGAGAAAGACACTTGTGTCCATACAATGCCTCGAACGGAGCCATGTCAATACTTTCTTGATAACTGTTGTTGTAAGAGAATTCCACTAATGGTAAGAACATGTCCCAACTTCCTTTGAAGTTAAAGACACAGAGTCTTAATAGATCTTTAAGAGTTTAAATAGTCATCTCTGATTGCCCATCCGTTTGAGGATGATATGCCGAACTAAATCGTAAATTCGTGCCCATAGCTTTTTGCAAACTAACCCAAAATCGTGAAGTGAATCTTGGGTCTCGATCAGAAACTATGGATACTGGCATACCATGCAGTCTTACAATCTTATTTAGGTATATACGAGTAAGACGTTCAAGTATATAAGTTTCTCGTATAGATAAGAAATGAGCAGACTTGGTTAATCTATCAACAATGACCCAAATTGCATTTGTGCCTTGAGAAACCTTGGGAAGACCATTAACGAAATCCATGGTAATATGCTCCCACTCCATTCTAGAATTTCAAGTGGTTGCAATGGAACTTTTGGCACTTGATGCTCCGCCTTGACACGTTGTCAAGTTAAACATCTTAAGATAAACTCCGCTATCTCTCTCTTTATATTGCTCCACCAAAATTTATGTCGAAGATCACGATACATTTTGGTACTCCGAAGATGGATTGCAAATGGTGTGTTGTGCGCCTCCATCATGAATTTATACTTTAAGTCAAAGTCGTTAGGAACACAAAGTCTGGAGTTGACTCGGAGTATTCCTTCTTCATCGATTTTTGCTTTCGGAATAGCACCTTCTTGCACTTTCTTCCTCACACGCATCAGCTCCAAGTCTGTAGCTTGCGCAGCTTTAACTTTATCGATTAAAGTCGGTTCTACTCGTATATTTGACATCATCCCGTGGGTCCCTAGAGTATTTAACTCTATCTTCATCCTTTGTAAATCATACAAAATGGACATTTGCGTTGACAAAATCGCACTTGTACCCGCATATGATCTTCTACTCAATGCGTCAGCTACCACGTTCACTTTTCCAAGATGGTATTGAATGGTATGATCATAATCTTTCAACAGCCCCAGCCAATGTCATTGCCGCATGTTGATTTCCTTTTGAGTGAAGAAATATTTAAGGCTTTTATGATCCGTATAGATTTCCACCTTCCCTCCATACAGGTAATGTCTCTAAATCTTTAGTGCGAAAATGACAGCTGCCAACTCTAGATCATGAGTAGGATAATTCCTCTCATCTTCTGAGTTGTCATGAGGCATAGGCTATGAATTTTCCATGTTGCATGAGAATACATCCTAACCCTCTGCCTGAAGCATCGCTGTAGATGACAAATCCCTCCGAACCAAATGGTATTGTCAGAACATGTGCTGAAATGAGTCTCCTCCTGAGTTCTTGAAAACTCTTCTCCCATTCCTCACTCCCAATCAATTTTTATATCTTTTTAAGTCAGCTAAGTTAATGGAGTAATGATTCGAGAAAACCCTTCTATGAATCTTCGATAATAATCAACTAAGCCGAGAAAGTTACGTACTTCGGTCATTGACTTAGGTTACTCCCAGCTTTATATTGTTTCAATCTTCGTTGGGTCAACAGATATTCTATGATTTGATATCACGTGACCAAGGAATGTTACTTCCTCAACCTAGAACTCGCATTTCTTCAATTTGGCATATAACTTGTTCTCGCGAAACTTTTGGAGTGTCAAGCTCAAGTGTTGCTCATGATCTTCACGGCTTTTGGAATATATGATCCAAATATTCCTTGAATACTTGGTTCATCATATCCATGAAGGCAGCATGAGCATTAATCAATCCAAAAGACATGACTAGGAATTCGTAATGCCCGTACCGAGTTCTGAAAGCAATCTTTGTAATGCCATCAATTTTAATCTTTAACTGGTGATATCCAGAACAAAGATCAATCTTTGAAAAGAATTTGGCGCCTTGCAATTGGTCAAATAGGTCATCAATGTGTGGCATTGGGTACCTATTTTTGATGGTGACATGATTCAACTCCCGATAATTAATAAAAAGTCGCATACTTCCATCTTTCTTCTTCACTAATAGAATAGGAGCACCCCAAGGAGACGTACTAGGACAAATGAAACTGATTTCTAATAATTCATGTAGTTGGGTCTTTAACTCTTGAAGTTTAATAGGAGGTATTCGATATGGGGCTTTGGAAATGGGTTTTGTACAGGTTTCAAGGTCGATACAAAATTCAATTTCACGTCTTGGGGGTAGGCCAGGAAGTTCTTTAGGGAATATGTCAGGAAATTTATTCACAATAGAAATATCATTCAAAATTGATGTATTTTTGTTTAAATCCGTGACATGGGCTAAGAAAGCTTGACATCCATTTTTCAATAAATGAATAGCTTTATGGCTTGATATGGCAGTGATTGACTTTAGTGCTTTAGTGGTTTAGTTGCTTGAATTCGCATAATAGGTTGGTTAAGAATTTGAAAGCTAACAACCATACAAAAACAATCAATTTTAGCATGATGAATAGTTAACCAATCAATCCCTAGAATCACGTCAAATATAAGTATTTTCAAAGAAATAAGATTGACAGGTAACGTGCGGTTGCCGATCTGAATCAAATAGGATTTATAAACAGTGGATGTAATGAAGGTTTCTCCCAACAGAGTTTCAACAGATAAGACAAAGTCTAATTTCTCCGAAGTTAAATTTAAACGTTGATGCAAGTAGGAGAAATAAATGAATGGGTAGAACCGGTATCAAATAAAGTATAGACTTCGCTAGAGTTTATGATTAGCTTACCCGTGATGACCTCGTTCGGTTTCCTCATTTTTTGGGAGGTCACGACAAACGCTCTCCCTTGAACTATCGGGTTTGACTTGTTTGGGATGGCATTTGGTGTCACAATCCCAACTGGACTTGGCTTCACTGCATGACAAAATCGAGCTAGGTGACCTTCTTTTCCACAATTGTAGCACGTTTTGGATTGCTACATGCAATTTGGACTGATATGTCCATCCCCTTCGCATTTGAAGCATATGATACGTGGTCGTTCTCCTTCCTTAATAATTGTTGCTGGTGCTGACGTCTTTCCATCATTGTTGAATCTCCTTTTCTTGAAATGTCCACTTCTATTATCTTGGCCATGATTACCACTGAAGTGGTTACCATTTCTGGCATGTTGATTACCTCTACGTTTGTTGTCACCGCTTCGATGATTGCTACCACTAGTATTATCGATTTGCCGGCTGCTCTCTCTTGGTTGGGTTAACTCATTATCGCACTCCAATAACTGAGCCCTATAAACAACATCTGAATACAAACACAGTTTGTGAGAAATTATGTATTGACGTATCTCGGGTTTCAAACATCTTAGAAATATCCGAGTCATTCTTTCCTCGTTATCAACCAAATGGGACGCAACCCGGGACAACTCGGCAAATTTAGCTTCGTATTGCGACATAATCATATTGTTTTGCTCCAGCTAGATGAACTCTACCACGTTTATGTGACGAATACTTTCGGGAAAGTACTTGTCGTTGAATAGTTCTTGGAACTTCTCCCAAGACATCTTCAGTGCGGCAGGTGGAGTACGCTTTGCAGATTCCCACCAGTAAAATTTATCTCCTCACAACATGAAGGTTGCAAAGGGAAACTTTTGCTCCTCGAAGAATCTCAAGATATCAAATTTCTTAATGATCTGCTTTATCCACGTCTCCGCCTTAAGTGGTTTTGGTTCTCCCAAAAACTCCAGTAGCCCTAGCTCCTTGAACTGCTTAGCGGTGACCATCCGAGAGTTGCCAGTGTTTTCACCTGTATTTTGAACAGAAGACTCTCTTTCCTAATGTTGCACGAATTGTAGAAAGCTCCTAAACATTCTGTCGTTCGCCATTTGGTCAGTGTTGTTGTTCACCTGAGGATTATTGCCTTCTTGATGCATATTATCCAGTGTATTGATCAATAGTGACTCAACGATCATTGTCAAATACTGCCACACAATGAGTGTTAATTGACATATTACATATTATCCCTATATTCTGACCGACCAATTTAAATAACTAATAAACTTAGGTAGGTCATACTAGTGAAGGATTTCCCCGTCTCTCCCTCTAGTTCTAGTCTCACATCTTAGCCAGGGATCATATCTCTAAGCTCTGATACCAACTGTGACGCCCCCAAAATAGGTATACATCACCCATCTTGGGTCGCCAAATACATGGTACATAATTCAAATATAAAATTAGTTATACAACTGTCGTGTAAAATACGAGAAAACATAGCTGAGAGTTTTTAACAGGAATATTATCTTCTAGACAATATCTAAACTCAAATTCAATTCTCATTACATTTATTATCACACTAAATAATGAGAACTACTAAAACCACCATCTCGGACCATCACTCCGTTCCCCGACTAGTCCCGGCAACGTTCTCATTTCCCGAAGAGAACAATGAAAGTAAAAGGGTGAGCTCAACTAGCCCAGTAAGAAATATTATGACTAAGATAATGCAAAATAAATTATCGTTAGCCTTCAACAGTGTTAACCTGATAAAATTTAATAAACTTCAAGTTTAACTGCAGCGGAACAAACAATCTATTAGAAGAGTGAAGTAGAGCATGAAATCTACTATCTTCTATAATTTAAGAGTTTATCATCAATTTTATCGCTGAGACTCAGCTTAATAATTAATCCACATCATTGAATCATCCCTACACTACGGGCCAAGGATATTCATTAATATCACAACCACGAATTATCCATGCACTACGGGGCAAGGATATTCATGTTTTCACCAATGGTCATGATCATGCCAACAACTGTCCATCAATGCACTACGGGCCAATGAGGACTTTTACCACATCATTTATAACATTACGTTCATGATTACACCAAATAATCCCTGGTCATAATCATACCAATCAACAGTTCATCTATGCATGTAAGCCAAAGATGACTTTCATAACAATATAAGCATGAGGATGATGACAATGATATATGAATTCAATTAAATGGAAGCAAATGATAATTTTTTAAAGATTTATAATTTAATTTATCCAGAATTCAAAAACATCCAAATTGTCAACATGATACTGCTTTGTGGAGTAAAATTCAAGAAAATATTATAACAAAAATGATTTGGACCGAAAAGAAACTAATTTTTATCATAAATAGTACACCGGGGGTGAATAGTAATGGTATCCCGTGAATAGTAATTCGGGAATGGTAACCCGTAAATAGTACCCTGGCATGTTAAGCTTAAAATTTATCAAGAATGCTCAGAAAAATATTTTTATGAAAAGATACTGAATGAATCACAAATTTTAAGGATATTTTACTAATTCCATGGAGTATAGAAGCCAAAACTTAACGAAATGAGTATAGAATTCGAAATCTGAAACGAAATAATATTACTTACATACTATAGAGTATGGAAAAAAGTATTATTTCATACGAATATTGAACAAAAATAATATCCCTTACCTTAAAAAGAAGAGTATTCCGACTGGTATAGCGGGGATATTCTTGAAGAAAATATAACTATTTTCTACGCTCAAAGCTTCCTTAAACTTTAAAGAAATACGCGCAATATTATAGAAAAAGAATTCTATGATTCTGGTGTGATTTTCAATTCTAACTAAGAATCCTATTTGTAGGAAAATGGAATGAGCACTATTTAAGAAAAAATCACGGACGCAACAGTTATGCAATTCACGGATGCCTTTGCAATTCACAGACGCTTTTGCAATTTACGGATGCCTTTGCAATTCACATAGAACAAAATTTTATAACCAATATATATATATATATATATATATATATATATATATATATATATATATATATATATCACATTCAACAGTTTTTCCACCACCACTCAATCATCCACCCACCCATCACTTTCACCCACCACACACACACACACTCCTACACACACGTAAACACACACACACACACATACACACACACACAGATATATATATATATATATATATATATATATATATATATATATATATATATATATATATATATATATATACTCTACCGATTATTTAGAAAAATGGGTAAATGCATGTCCAAATAATAAGCAAAAATTACAACAAATACTTCAAAATAAAAACTCCTCAATATTTTTAACAACATTTATCATCATTATTATAATTCGTAATATTTAACAACCAGATCGTTCCCAGGAAAGAGGGAGCTTTCCAATAAGGATTTCTCACTATTGGCGCGCAATTAGGTGACCAAACCTCTCCTCGACAGAACTTTCTAGTCATCGTCAATATTATAAATAATAATATGAATAACTTTGTCGTCTCAATTATTGATTTAATAGTATATAAAATATTGACAATAATTGAATCAAATAACGTAAAATACTATGCAGCAATTACTGTAGCAATAATTGAGTATAACTGAGTGACTTCTTACGTAAGCATCAATAATCAATATCGTGTGCTACTATGCAACCACGTGTATTATTATACTTTTAACACCGGGTATTTCAACAGTTAATGGTAAAACTTTCTCCATTATTTTTATAAAAAGATATTTCTATCATTTTCTAATTTTGACAATAATTCCGTTGTGGGGTCCACCAATGATTGTGCCGTCGTACGAATATTTACTGTTCGAACGAATATTGCCTGACAAATTGAATATTTTATAAACACTTGCATACTTTGCAAAATTTATAAATATTACCCACAACTATAACATTATATCAAATCCACACCATAATATTCAAAAATATTTTTCGAGAAAAATTAATCTTTATTTATGAAAATTGGGATCTTACATATATACTATTGTCGAATTCGATTCGATTGAGCGTGGGTGTGATATTCGGTGCATTTACAGCTTATATATATATATATATGCAGGGCTCAAAAATGCCCACACATATAGAATCCTCTGCACAGGGAGGAATCCATGGTTCGGATAAAATAAATTTGGAACTACAATTGTTTACGACAGACAAAAATCCTGAAAATACCCATCTCAAAGGAGATATTGACACCGGTGACATCAGGAAGAAGGTCCTTCAAATGGAAGAAACCCTTCGTTCTATCAAAGGAATTGGAGCACACGGGAGTGTCTCATATGCTGACATTTGTATATTTCTTGGTGTTCATTATCCAGAAAAATTTAAAACTCCTAACTTCGAAAAGTACGATGGGTTAGGAGATCCTTACACACATTTGAAGGTGTTCATCGGAGAACTTGGATCTTATGTAGAGGACGAGAAGCTCAAAATACAGCTGTTCCAAAAGAGTCTGACTGGAGAAACCCGATCGTGGTATACCAGATTAGACAACTCAGAGATCCATAGCTGGGAATAACTAGCTCATGCCTTCCTTACACAATACAGCTTCCAGTCTCAGATGGCTCCTGACTAGTACCAGATTACCAAGGTCAAGAAACAGTCCAATGAGTCTTTTAGAGAGTATGCTCAAAGGTGGAGGCGCCTTGCTGCTCAAGTTATTCCTTCTATGACAGAGTCAGAAATGGTCTTGACCTTCATCTACTACAAGAAGCTCCTTTCTATAAGATAGTTTTAGCTGGCATTGGTAAACCATTTTCTGAAATGGTCAAATATGGAGAGATGGATGAAATGGGGTTGAAGTCAGGAAAGATTTAAGATCTAGCCGCTCTTAAAGCTGTTGCTGAACACACCATATCCGGAACTTATGGAAACAACCCCTGAAGGGTCCATAAAAAGAAAGAGCAGGATGTTTCCTTGATACTACAAGGTCAAAAGGGCAATCAGAATATGCCTGTCTAGAGGAGAAATTACACTCCTTTTCAAGCTCAATCTTTAAACCCTCCATTGCCTAAAGGTGGAGAAGTTAAACGCCCTCGAGTGTTCACACCCCTAGGGGACTCACTCGAGAACATTCTCAATCTTCTGACAACTCAGAAGAAAATTACGCATCTTCTTCCACCAGCCAACCCTAATGGGAAGGGTTTCAATGCTGCTCAGAAATGTGCTTATCATGTCGGGGCACCTGTACATGATACTCAAGATTGTTGGGCCTTGAAACACAAGATCCAAGATTTGATAGACAACAGTGAGATCGTGGTCACAAACTAGATCAACCTCACGTACAAGATAACCCTCTTCCTCAATACAAAGCGGAAGAGGTCAACATAATTAATTGGAGCAGTGGACAGAGTTCCAATTTTAACTGTGAATCATTCCAGACTATCAAAGACAGTGTTGACAAATGGGATTATGCAAAGTTCCAGTTTATGATGGAATGAAAGATGAAATTTCTGTGCAAGCAGATTAAGCAATTGGCAGAACTGGTGACCTATCGACACCAAGTCACACGCCAATTAGTCAGTCAAGAGCATGCTAGTCTCCTCTATTTTGTTATGAATAATCCTTCGTCGCCTTCAGAAAATGAAACACTGGAAGACAAAGTGACGAATAGAGCAAATGCCAAGGCCCGTCGTGATTTTGCTAATAGAAGGGAATTTACATACCTGGGCCAACCTATAGAGGAGATACTTCAGATGTTGATTAATGAAGGAATGATCACTTCCCTTCTACCTCAAATTAATCCACGTTCAGGACGGTTTAATTCTGATGGAGTATGTCAGTATCACTCCCATTCTCGCGATCACATCATAGAAGAATGATGGGCACTCCGCCACTTTATTTAGAATCTAATTGATAGCGGTGTCCTGCAACTGGAAGATGACGATACTACGCTATTTGAGAGTGAAAATACTTGTCCTACTAAATGGAAGGGACTTGTAGCAGTTATATCCGCCGAGGCTGATGGGACTGTCAAACCATTCATAATACAAGCAATCTAACTCAAAGGAGTTGACAATCCTTTGAAAGTGGCTACTCTAGAGCCAATCAACTTATCATTCAGACCATAATATCCTATTATCAGCTTACAAAAAGTCCCATGGAATTATGAAGAAGCTGAAGGATCCACCTCTCATACAACTACTATAGTGTTGAAGGAAAATCTACTGTGTCTTCCCCAACGGGTGATGAAGCATGCCATCAAATCAAAGGGAAAAATTCCCACAGAGAAGATTAAAAAATTCCTCCGTACTATGGGTCATATTGAAGCCAAGGTGGTTTTAGGCTTAAGAGAAGCTCCACATCAAATTTCAATACTAGACTTGGTTTTAACTTCCGAGGATCACAGGAAGATCTTACTAAAGGTTTTAGAAGAAGCCTACTTGCTGAAATCAATGGATGTGGAGAAATTTTAACATTTGGTTGATCACATTTTTAACAACAATGTGATATCTTTCACTGATGATGACATACCGCCTGAAGGGACCGGTCATTGCAAGCTGTTACACATTGCGGTTTCGTCCTCTGGATACATGCTAGCTGAAGTCTTGATAGATGGAGGTTCGTCTATGAATATCTGTCCTTACGCTACGTTGGTGAAGATGAATGTAATCTCAACCGGATCCGAAGCAGCCATACGGTTATTAAAGCTTTTGATGGATCCCGCCGAAATTCAGTCGGAGAGATTGAGCTACCAATTGAGATTGGTCCTCATACATTCTGTGTATCTTTTCACGTTCTCAAAATAGATACAGTATACAACCTTCTTCTAGGGAGACCATGGATTCACATGGCTGGGGCAGTCCCCTCCACTCTTCATCAGCAACTTAAATACATTATCAATAATAGCCTAGTTACAGTCAACGCTGAATCGGAATGTCCTCAACATGGTGACATACCACTCATCAATGCCAATTCGAAAGTTGAGCCGGTCAGTTTTTATGCCTTGGAAGTGAGAAACACTCAATACCATTCCATTGGGATGCCATTTCCCGTACCCAAGATTTCTGCCAAAGTAATGGCAGCTATTCAAGAAATGATGTCATTGGGACACTAGCCGGGACAAGGGCTGGGTAAAAATAATCATGGTATTAAGCACCCGATTCAAGTGTCCAGTCAAACTAGGACAACCGGACTAGGCTATCCTGCCAGTTCTAGTCACAGGAATCCACATAAGCATAAGCAGATTCCTCCAACTTTAGCTTCACGACGATTATCTCCACCTGTAAATCTAGAGTCCGCATAACCTCCGGTAGAGGTGCCAGCCAACATAGTGGCTATGTTATTTCCCAAACCGATACGGGTAAAGGAGAAGGAAGTCTTTGTTCTAGATCTTAAGGTGGAAGAAGAGGAACGAAGAATTAAATAAGACATCGTCATAATGATGTCAGGCATACGCATCATTATCCATAATGAACATACAGACAGATACGCCCAAGACGATGATTGCCCAGACATAATGGTCATCATTCGTGAGAAGGAGGAAGATGGCAGCCTCTCCATCACTACAGTCCACCTTGACTTTGCCCTTCCGAATTGGAGCAACACTCCTTGCATTGGTCGATAAGGGTAAATTGGGCAGGACCACTTTCTGCCCTGTAGATATCATAACTGTTTACTTTTCTATACAGTATTAGCAGTTGTTTTGTTAGTACATGCTAACACTTTGTATGATTAAATAGTTTCCTATATATTAAGTGAAATCATAGTTTGTTTCAGGGCTTTGAACTTAGATGTGTCTGTACTTGCTGATAAGATGCCTCTTCTCCACAAGAATTATAACTTTGATGAAAAGTTGGACTCAAACTTGATGGAAATACAAGAGGACATTGAGGTGCCTCCAGAGATCAAAGAATGGGTCGAAGACAAACCTAAACCCAATCTTGATCAAACCACCTCCTTCAATCTCAGAACCATAAAAAGCCCTAAGTTAATCCAGATTAGTTCAGACCTTACTCCAAACTAGAGGAATGGCATGGTTACACTACTAACCCAATTCCAGGATGTGTTTGCATGGTCTCATGAAGACATGGTGGGTTTTTCCACTGACATTGTCCTTCATCGCCTTCCCATTAAAGAGGGATTCAAGCCAGTCAAGTAGAAGCTCAGGCGATTAAAACCTGAATATTATCATGGTGAAACAATTTCAAGCTAGTATTATCATGGTGTCTACATATCCTGAATAGATATCCAACATCGTTCCCGTGCCTAAGCCTAGAGGAAAGGTACAAGTTTGCGTGGATTATCGGGATTTGAAAAAAGCTTGCCTTAAAGATAGCTTTCCCGTGCCATTTATCCATATTCTCATTGACAATATTGCTCAATACGCTGATTGCTTTGCGGGGTACCATCAGATCATGGTTGCTGAGGAAGATCGTGAGAAAAATGCATTCATCATGCCTTGGGGAACTTTTTATTATAGAGGGTTGTCTTTCGGCCTCATCAATGTCGGAGCCACCTATCAGAGAGCTATGATGGCTCTTTTCCACGACTTAATGCACAATGAGATAGAGATCTACGTGGATGACATCATTGTCAAGTCCAGAAGAGAGGAAGACCACTTAGACCATCTCAGAAAGCTCTTCAACATGTTGCGTAAGTACAACTTGAAGTTGAATCCAGCCAAGTGTGCCTTTGGCGTTAAATCATGTAAGTTGCTAGGATTTCTAGTCAACCACAAAGGGATTGTGCTGGATCCCACCAAAATCTAGGCCATCACGAAAATGCCCATTCCTTAGATAGAGAAGGAAATACAGGGATTTTTGGGAAGAATCAACTTCAGTAGCAGGTTCATTTCTCAATTCACAGCAACCTGTGAGCTCATCTTCAATCTATTAAGGAAGAACTCCTCCATGAAATGGAATGATGAGTGCTAGAAGGCCTTCCTTACAATCAAAGAGCAGCTAGTCAATGCTCCCATTTTGGTACCACCCAGGGATGATGTTCCCCTATTCATGTACCTGTCCACAAGTGACAATGACATGGGTTGCATGTAAAGACCCCAAAATTTATAAAATTCAACTATCGACTTCGGTCGTTAACAATACATTCAACCTCTAATTTTACATCATTAAACGATAATACAACCATTGAAATTTGCGGAATAATTAAAATTTTCTATTACAAACTATTCACATTCCCAAAACCTTCAACCTTTACATCTAACTATCTCAGAATTATTTTAATACTAAAAGAGTTTACATCGCAAAACGATATTACAATTCAATATTAATACATTATTCGGAACCTTAAACATGGTTCAAATATTAATAACTCAGCCAAAGTATATAAATATTCAAGTATCACATCTGATTCATATCTTTCAAGTAGCACATAACTTTACCTTAAATCTTTAACCTGTAAAAGTAGTTATTTGCAAGGTTGAGCTCGACTGCCAGCAAAATATAACAGTTTTCATGCATCACATAGCACATAATAACATGCTCGATATACATCTCATAAACATTGGACTAACATAACATACATGATGTAGTTCATATAACAAGTATAAAGATTGAGTTCCTTACTCAATCAACATTCAGTACTCAATCAACGTAGTCATAAATTGACTTTAACATTTTATACTTTCAACATTAATATAACACACCATGATATTTGCAATAAATATTTCAAATAGTTCATCATCAAATTCACATAGCAAATAGGAACTGAAAGACTTGCATTGATCATTGATTACCAATAACAGTTTAACAGCTTACAGTTATCTGCACTTCACGTTCCCTACACAATTATATAATCATACACATCAACTATTAGTCACATAACAACGCATAGTAGTTGTAATATAAACTTTACTCTATATCTCATAAGTCCGATAACATCCAACTTTGGATATGCTGTAAACATCATATTAACCTATTTTTAAAAGTTATTGGACACCCATTTCGGATAAGATAGACAGTCTAAAATAGTGTTCAAAAAGGGGCGTTCAAAACTATTTTTCATTCTTTCCCAGCTTTACCCTCTCTCGCTAAAATAATCATAACATTTCCGTTCCAAAACGTTTTTGAGCGATTCTTGAGCCCACGTGAAATTAACTTCCGAGACTACAACTTTTATTCTTTGACCTTTTCCAAATTCTAAACACATAATTCCAAAAAATTAGTTCAAGGTGCCTTTTCCGAGTTGGTTAGACATTTTTGATGCGACTACTTTGAATGGTCATAACGCTTTGCTCCGAAGTCGGAATTAGTTCGTTCTGGAGTCTATGGAAAGCTTATTCAGTGTACTATAACATACCAAATGCCCAAAATTTTCTAAACAATCTAGCTAACCCCGAATTTTCGTTTTTGGATCAATAGTTCACTAGTTTTTCGGACTTCTCGTTTTGGCATCCAAAACTCGCCTCGACTCGTTCCAACCCAACTTTCTTTACAAATAAGTCTTATTTAACATAATCAGACTCGTCTAAGGTCTCGGCTCCATATCTCTAATTACAATCATTAGAACTCATTTAGATAATCAATTCCAAGCCAAAATTAACATAGTAAACTAACTAGTTTACTAACAAAACTAACAAAACTTTCAAAATTCAAACTTTAACTAACAAACTAAATACAATATTTAAAATAATAACATTACCAAAAATTAAATAAGAAACATACCCGAAAATACGAGTTTCACAAACTAAATACATACTTAATCAAGATTTAACTAAGGAAATCTTTATAAAAAAATCCTCCCACAACAAAACCTTTCTCAAAATTGGAGGCCTTATTGTTAGTGAATGAAACAAAGGACCAAGCCCTTCTATTTATAGGTTTAGAAAAGGGTTAAAGTTCTCAATTTAGTCGATGTGGGACTTGATTTATACTAATTTTTCATATTTTTAACATGTTAAGTGTATTCATCACGAATTCGTTTCTTAACCAAATCGATCCATTCAAGTTGCGTTATTTTCGTTTTATAGAGGAGAGCAACAATCATCCATCAATTTAAAGTTTCAATCACAAATTCATCATCAATTTCAGTCTCAAAGTACAACAAAACACACATTACCATCAAAACTCATATTCATCTTCTTTAGCGTAAATACGTGAATTTGATTTCTGAAAAATTGTTTTTTAAATGACCATTATTAAATTATAAAATTTAATAACATATATAACATCATAACCCACAAATTCATTAACCAAAACCCCAATTTTAAAAGAAATTCAAGAACACATAAACTAGATTATGTACATTTAATTCCTTAAGAAATAAAATTAACCTTATCAGTAAAATTATAATTTCTATTCAACCATTATAATTATAACATTATTTAACAAATTCTCACTCTAATTTAATTATTTAATTAAATTAGAATATCACCATTATACTCGCGTAATAAAATACGTATAAATTTCATCTATTTTATCACACTTAAATAAACTATCTCATAATAATTTTCATCAAATATTTATTTAATACCATAAATATTTATTATATTCCATAAAGTTTTCAACTAAAATATTTAATGTACTTAATAAATAATTTACTCGCATTATACTAACATTTACGTTTTCATGCAATTTATTACCTTCTCACTTTATTAAATCAATTATACTTGTATTAATTAACTATTTTAATTAAGTGAATTATTCACACTATTTATGAAACTTAACTCATAATAATTTCCATTGCCCACAAGACATAACAATTAAAATTATATTATCTCATAACATAATTTCAACTTAATTAAATTAATTAATATTATTTAATTTCTTTAATAGTTTAATTAACTATTTAATCTCACATTCTCCAACATATGAATATATAATTCTCTTCTACAAATCACATAATTCAAAATATATACACCTCATAATAAGAATGTTAATTATTAAATTCTTATTTTAATAACTTATGAAAATTCGAGTTGTCACATCATTCCCTCCTTATAAGGATTCCGTCCTCGGAATCAAAGAAACCTCCCTTGCTCGGTTTTCACCTAATCTCTTTTCAAAATTTATCATTTAATATCTTCAACACATTACCTTAATATAGGTTTTATATTTCCTACTACATTCATTTCTTCAACAAATTCTAGGTTTTATTTCATAACTTTCACTTTAACTCAATTATATTTTGAGTATTATATATTCTTTAACCCATTCATTTCCATTTCTAAGGATCGTTATCATAAACACTCGGGATATTACACTGCATGTTGGGTTAGAAAGACGATAGAGGCCAAGAACTAGCTACCTATTACCTCAGTAAAAGATTTAGCAGCAGTGAACATAAGTACACTCTGGTTGAGAAGACTTGTTAGGCTTCCATGATACTCCTAAATTAACCTCACTTTCACTTCATAATTTATAATAATTAGCACAGTAGCAAGTAAGGATCGATCCCATAGAGAGTAAATTTGTTTTAGAATTATTCTGTTATTTCAACAGAAAATAAAGATGGGGATTTTTGAAAATTATTTTTAAACTAAGAGAATAAGAATTAATGATGAAGTTAACCAAATATATAAAAACTTCAGTTCTACTGTTCAGTTTCACCAAGCACAACAATCAATTCATCAAGTTATTATTATTTTCCCTTCAATGAAACTATTAACCCTAGATAACAATAAGTTATGCTATTCGAAATTCTCCTTAGATTTTCACTGTATGCAACAAGCTCTTCACCATATTCTAACTAGCATACAACCTAGAATAAGCTCTCTAGATTTAATATGATAGAAGCATTAAGAAATAGAGAATTAGGCTAATCCAAGCAACAAACACATAAGCTCAATTTGTTTAACTTGTTTTCTGATAATCTTAGCAATAAACAAAAGCTTGTCCACAATTATTATTATCAGGTTGCTACTTGTGATGAAGACATATATCAATTACACGTAATACCAATCTTAATCTAGCATATGATAATGATCAAACTAATTCAATTGGCCATATCAAATTAATTAAATCAATTAGCATGCAATCAAAGAAAACAGATTATCAGAAGAAATTTCACACAAGAAGGAAAAAATAATAATTCTCAATTAATCAATTACTTGTAACAAGGATTCACCTCCCTTTAGAACTGAATAAAAAGAACTAGCCTAACATACTCTTGAGTTTGCACTCCAATAGATGATAGTTGATAATTGAATTAATAAAACCCTGACTAGCATCCTCTATTTATAGTGCTAGACAAAGTCCTAAATTCTATAGGAAGTAGAAATCCAAATCCTAAAAGGAATTAAAGATTACACTAATTTCCATAAGGAAATAGAATTCAATTTGAAAATAAATCTTAGTTTAAAAGAAATCCTAATTACAATAGAATTGTAAAAACTATTCTTCTATAATCCAAAATTCAGATTTGAAAATGAAATTAAATCCCACAATTGCCATGTGCTTAAACTCACTATCGCGTGAATCCAAATCCATTTATGATACTAATTGTTGAATCCTTGATTTGCTAGGAATCCCGTAAACGTCCTCCAATTTATTTCCAAAATCATGAAACCCCTTCAATTGTACCTAAAATAAAAATAAAAGAATAATGAGTTTATTTAGGCACAAAATAAATACAAAAGATTAAGTATAAAGGAATAAAAATATAACGTATTTCATACTCATCAAATTCCCCCACACTTATCTTTTTACACATTCTCGTGTAAACCAAAAATTGGATTTTCAGAAAAATTCTATTCAACCATCATGTCAAACGATTTCAAGGTACAAATCATGACTATCAACACTAAATCGGCAGAAATCTAATCAATGCATCATCAGTTAACTCACAATGAATAACCTTACTATTTCACCAATGAATTCCATTAAACCAAATTGTAGCCACATAAAAAACTTTCCCAAAATCTACATACTTACTCAACTTAGTTACCATGGAGCAAAAACCATGCACACTGACTCACAACCAAGAAATAATTTTTCTTGCTTTTTAAGTTTTTTCATAGAACCTTCTTTTTAGCACAGATGAATATATTTTCATACTTTTCTCGTATATTTTTTTCTTTTCTTGACATGTGCAATGTCTCCTTTTCTAAGGCTTTTCAGAGTTACCCATTAGCGAACTTTCCACCAACGACTCCCAAACAAGATGATCTTAGGGCGCTAGGTGTAGAAACACCCATAAGGCTTACTTATTCAAGTAACAAAGGCCACAAAAGTCGACTAGTCAAGCTGCTTTTATCCATCGCACTTTTCAGCGTGAAAACCGATGCTTCCCGAGGCTTAGATACCCAGTTATTTCGCACAATGGACATTGAAGCAGATTTTCCATTTTCATCTTTTTTTTTTTTTTTTCATTCATCATTTTTTCACATGGTTTTGCAACAACATAAGCAAGTTAAACAGTTCTAAGTCGTAAAATCAGTGCACATAGATAACTCCATAAATAACTTAGCCAAATAAACATGTTTCTTATATTCAAGTACTCATGTATCACAAATTCAAATCAAATCAATTACTATAGATCATGGCTTAGTTGTCATCATTCATTAACAAATTAAGCATCAAACAGATTCTGAATTTTAGCATCAATTTTCAATCTTCGACTTTAACCTTCGAACACATAGGCAAATAGAATCATGGAACCAATTTTTTTAAAAAAAATTTAAAAGCATCAATTTTTCAAATTCTCCATCAAAATCGGATCAATATTCCTAAATAAAATAAAAACTTAAATCTTCCCCCCCCCCCCCGACACTTAAACCTTACATTGTCCCCAATATAAGAAAATTATGCAAAGAAGAAAGAAACTACTTACTAACATGCAAAAACTAAAAAGTAAAGGGATAGAAAAATCAAATCTGGAATCTTGGGTTGCCTTCCAAGTAGCTGCCCTTGTTTATTGTCATTGGCTTGACATCATCCTTCTCATTCTATGTAATTAGACTTGTGAACTTCAAGTGGACTGGTAACAGCTTCAATTCTTCATTAGGAGCATCCTTCAGATCCTGATTTTGCTCCATTCCAGCCCTCAAATCCTCCTTGTATAATTGTATTTGATCAAAAAATTTCTGCACTATAGAGTCAACAACATCAATAGAAAAAATAGAATTAATATTACCTAGATACCTTTTAACTTCATATATGCTGAACTGGACATGTGCCTCATCTAATTTCATAGTTAAGGTCCCATGGTATGTATCATGTAGTGTTTTTATTGTTTGCGCTGATGTATCCTCTATATCCTCTTTATAAATATCTGTAGAACTTATCAAATTGTTTTCCTCTTTCTCTTGTTCATCCTTTTTAGACTTTAAGTACCTGATTTCTTCTTCAAATTCAGTAGTAGCCTCAAGCACTTTCAACTGGTTTTGTAACGCCCCGAAATTCGGTCTATCTTCACACCCGGATTCCGTACGTCACGAGTACTTCATTCATCCAACATACATCATTATATACTAAAATATAACAACATACACTCTCAAATCTCAGGTTCTGGAAACCTTATAACCTCTTTCATTACAAATAATGATAATACATTATTCATTTCATCTTACAAGAGTGACTTTTATCCGCCACCAAGGATACATAACAATTCATTAAGCTAGTCTATAGTTCAATTCCATCTTTCTATATTACAAGTCTTCATTTGATCTTCTCGCTCATTCACATTTTGAATAACACTTCATCTGGATACCGTCAGCTTGAACTTTACGGGATCCTTAAGTTCTTCTAACCTCGTTCGTTGAAAATGTTTTTCATTTCAAGCAAGTGTGAGCATTCAATTGCCCAACAAGTTATAACAGTTAAACAAACAACTTCAAGAGTTTAAACATTTCTTCAAAACTTCGATAACCGAACAAAGGTTATGAAGAAACTTGAATAATAGGAATAGTCTCTATTCGTATCATCTTAAAACATCTGTCATTTTCACTTTGAAATACTTTCATTCCTCTACCTTTTTCATACATATCCTGACTGTCTAGAATCATTAGCACATACTTAACAATAACGGTTCATGTACAAATAGAGCATACTTGTATTGAACAGTCAATCATAGAACAGTTCATATCATAGAAACACCGAAGTGTTCAAATTATGGCACAATACCTCATACATACTACCACCTCGTATATACATCGCACATATGCACATAGACAAGACTTCTCAAGTTCGACATCTAAGAAGTTAAAGAAACTAGCATTCACTTAAAATATGTATAAAGTTAGGAAACTTACCTTACGCCCAGCTACAGCTTACGCTAAACTACTCAACCCAATTCCTATATAACACATAAGTAGAAAACATAAACACCAATTAGTTATATATTGAACTTACGCATTGGTTTACTTAACTTTATTTCTTAGGGTTCGCGTTCTTGCAATATAAGTTTACGTGACTAACTACCTTTACTAGTTTATGGCTTTATGACATACGAAGATGTCTTACTCATACGTTCATCATCTTTGATGATTTGCATTATTATCTGACTCATATTCGGCTTTCATTAATCTTATTACCATTTATTACAGCTTTCTCGATAATTCATATCTTATTTAATACTTTCGTTATCCATTACATGAACCCCATGTTCATTACTTGTTCTCAGTGTCGAAGCCATACCAATCATTGTATGCTAAAACCGATTGTCCCTTGCAACAACGTTGCGTTCATCGCGTCTATACACTTCACACTTAGCTCTCATTATCATGACAGAACATTGAAATGCTATTCATTACCCTCGTCACTCAACGTCTAAGGAATCACAACCATAACAATCCCTCACATTCGTTTATCACGACTACGGTCCCCGGATATCGGTTTCGTAACTCGCACTTACAATCTTTGCCTTTTAATCTTGTTTAATCTTTCCGTTCAACCTTTACTACAAGTTTAATTCACTAGAATAAGTGTTACATTAGTTGAACTATATGTTCATACTTCTTTCTTGCACAACCCCCAGTAATTGAGCAATAAAAATCTCATTTCTGGGCATTACTCTGCACTGGCACCGTGGCGCCGTGCCCTTTCCTTTCTCTCGTGCTGCGGCGCGACCTATGTCACCTTCTTTCCTTTGGTCTGGCGCTGCGGTGCCAAACCCTTTGTTATCTCTCGAGCTGCGGTGCCAACTAACAGTACCTGAGGCTCCGAACTTGCGCTGCGGAGTCACTTCTCAAAGTTCAGCCGGCGCTGCAGCGCCAAGTCTAAACCGTAGAAAATTTTCTAAGTGTTAAATCCAATTTGAGACGCTTACTTCCCAATCTCATAACTCCTTCGTTATAACTCGGAACGAAGTTGTTCCAAAGCCATTCTCTTCCTTATCTTATGTACTTCAATACCCTTTAGACAGAACTTCATTCTGAATCCGTTAACATGCCATTCGATTGGCTTGATCTTCACCCTTCATTCATTTTTACGCTTTTAGTGTTCTTCGCTCGTCCGTCCGTAATTCGATCATCTGAACTCAGAACTCATTCGATCTTGAGTCTATAACTCACATTTTCTATGTTCTCTTACTTCTTTATGAAACCCTACAAGTTCGGGTTCATTTACTAACTTTCTAATTCTCGTTCGTCTTTTACAAAAATTTCGTCATAACTTCGTTATAGCTACGTTTTAATCTGTTCTTCATGAACGTTTCTATCGTTCCTAACCAAATAATAAATAACTAACTTATACGCGATAGTTTTAAACTTGTCCATCAACAACAATTATCCTACGATGGTTTTAAATTTGTCCATCAACAACGTTCTTCGTGTTCTTCGCGTGTTCTTCGTGTTCTTCGTTCATTCTTCATTTTAATCGATATTTTGGATTACGATTCACTTTTTATTGGAATTTGATGTTATAAAACACCATTCCTTACTTATTTCACCTACTTATTCAAATAGTCCACTCGGATCGTTCTAATTCATTACGAATCTCATACTTCCTTAAGAAATTTATTTACTAAACTTCAAATTGTAATTTCTTCATTTTCTTATGATTTCCACCATATGAAATCATCTCTAACCTTATCTACTTCTTATCTTCATTAAGTTATGTTTTTAAACATAGAAACTTATAGAAAATTTAAAAGGGACTAGGTTTCGGATTACCGTTCTTCTTTAATCTTCTCCCGTCAGACAAAGTTTGTACACGGCTAACTCTTCCTCCTCCTTCTCCTTCTCATCCGACCTCTCTCTCTCTCAAGTTAGAGGATTTTCAAAATCCTAAAAATATGAAATCTAGCTTCCTTTTTATAGAAAACCAAATCTTAGGGCAAATTGGTCATTTCACCCCCGCCTTTTTAGTATTCCCACCTCCTCCAACACTTAGCCACCAAGTATACTTGGCCACCACCCTTACTTGGTGGCCAAGTGGCCTGTCCACATGCCCATGGGTCATCCCATGGGTTGCCCCATTGGTTATTACCCATCCGTTTACCCATCGGTTCAATCTGCGATTTCTTTTCTCGGTGTAGACACTCGAAATTTTCTGTACAACTGTCACTAACATTGCAGGAGAGCAGATTCGTCTTTTAAGAGGGAACCCTGAAAGACTATCCATATCTATGCCAGATACTACCAGAAGTTCAGCATCAACCCCGGATCGCAATCTGGGAGTAACAATTCCAATCTCGGAGATAACCCTGAGGCATGCAGATACAATATCGGAACACACACCGGAGAAGACCGATTAATCTCGGAGATAACCCCGAGGTATCCAGTCTCAGTCCCAACCATGGGAATAGCCACCAACCTTGGTGATAACCCCAAGGAAGGAAATTTAGGCAATAACCCTAGAAATGCTTGTTACAAGTGCGACTAGCTTCAATCTCGGCGCTCACAACGAGATACACTGTACCAGCCCAGCGATAGCATCAGGAAGACAAATACACCTCAAGGATGACAATGAGGACCTTCAACAAATTGCAGCAGTCCAACCTCAGCGAAGCTGAGCAACGTCTGCTTTATCAGCCCAATCCGGCGATAACACCGGTGAGGGGCAACATCGTCATCTGACCAATATGATGCCATGCCACATCCTCACAACGTCTCTACGCAACAGTGTCCCACAAGACATATCAATCCCGAGTGACCATTGTGCGGGGTAACAGATGAAAGTTGAAGCTTGAAGACCGTATGGCACCGTCCCATCTTCAATGACTTCGCACAAACTCTAATCCCGTGCCATCGTACAACTCTCGATAACGGCGGTCTGAAATAGGTATTGTATACCTCAAACGGATGCCTGGATTGCACTTCTGAAAGTTCGAGTGGACATTACAGTGCCTGCGTGCACGTACTTCGAGACGACCCGAGCCGAAAAACCTCGGCCCACCCGGGTTGCCTCTGGTACACCTACGGCTCCACCCTCTATAAATAGAGGGCTTGGGGTGGCCATTTTGTAAGAGAAAACGGCAAGGAAGCCCTGCCCAATTCGCTCTGTACACACCCCAGACTGAGTGCTTTCTCATTTTAAACACTTGTGAGCTCATACATAGCTTAGTTTATACCTACAAAAGCTAGTGTTTACCCACTTTAAAGATATTGAAGTCTTCTTTGGCAGCCAACTGTAAGCTTTCTTTCACACTTTAAAGTTTTTCTCTTCACCTTTGCACATACCCCTTCTATACGTTGAGAGTCGTGCTGCATATATTTGCCCGGACTTCGGTCCGCGGTTTATTTTTAGTTTGTATATATATATATATATATATATATATATATATATATATATATATATATATATATATATATATATATATATATAGACTAACATTATCAAGTTATATTTATATATATATACATTTATATATATGAACTGCGTGTCGAACTCTGTTCAATGAGCCTAGACTCATGTCTGGTGCGTTTAATGGCCTTCTTATATATATAATTATATATATGAACTGCTATTGAACTCTGCTCGGAGAGCCTGGATTTTACATCCGGTGCGTTTACTGCTTTAATATATATATATATATATATATATATATATATATATATATATATATATATATATATATATATATATATATATTAACTGTTGTTGGACTTTGTCCGATGAGCCTGAATTTTATATCAGGTGCGTTTATATCAGCTATAAGCAGCTTGTAAATATATCTGTGATGTTTGGATTTCCTCATATGGTTTTTATACCCACGATGAATTCAGCACATTTTTGTACAGTATTTTCGTATGGATGTTTCGCATATGTCAAATAAAATCAATCCAGCCGAATACGGAATAAAAAATGGGAGTGTAAAAGGTCTCAATTACTATTGAGCATCAGGGTTTGAATAACCTCTTTAATAAAACATCACTGTCATATCTTGCTTAAAATTGAATTTTTACATAAAATTCAAACCCTGTGTATATAGGTGCGAACGAGGCCTCGCACCACTTCTAAATAACAGCACATTGACCCACACACACACACACATATTCAGATAACATTTTCTTGGAAAGAGGCGGTCACCGTGGTAACAAGGATGTCGGGGGGTGCCTAACATCTTCCCTCCGTATAATCAAGTCCCCGGACCCTAATGAATCTTTGTTTCACCGACCTATTTAGCAGTGTCACAACACTGGGTCAATGTGCAAACCTTTTCTCAGTTGTGTTGGTACAACCATTTAAAAAACCAACTGGTGACTCTTATAGTCCAATCGTCGACATTATACATGTCAGACCTTTATCACTTGTTTTTTCAAACAAATCTCATCTAAAATGAGAACACCAAAGAACAAGTAACGAAAAGGGACAATTAAAAATTCTGACGTCGACAGGTGGCGACTCTGCTGGGGACTCCAGTAAGAGGACTTAAGCCGTTATTATAGTTTTTTCAAAATTGTTATATGCTTATGTGTGGATGTTGCATTTACATTTTTATGATGAATGTGTACGAATGCATTTCCTTAGTGATTCGCACTATAAACTGCTCGTGATATTATTGCTTCGCACTATAAACTGCTCATGATATTAGTGCTTCGCACCATATGTGCTTGTGATATTAGTGCTTCGCACATGTCATCATTTTCATACGGTAAGACACGATGTATGTGAATGTATGTTGTGTGGTCCCTCCACCAGGAGGCTATCCCGTCAGTGTTTGATTACTGGACTCGTGAGAGGACTAATTCTCTGAGGCTCAGGAAAGGCACCACCCAAATTCGCTCCAGTTGAAAGACCGAATTAACTTCCCGTCAAGTAGATTGCGATGATTTGGGAACCTTCATGCCAAAAAGCCACGAGAGTAACCTAAGATAGGTCAGCCTCTGATAAACCCAAAACGGAGGAAAGTCTCTTCATGCTCTCATTTCAAATACTTGTAATTATCTTCCATATCTATCTTCATGTAATGAAAAATATGAAGAAATGTGTACACATACATGCTACAAACAGCTAACATCCGTTTTGCAGGATAAAATTCCTAAACTGGACACATCACATAACATGTTATTATCCACCTTCCCTAAAGACTAAACTATGCAACTCTTTTGCAGGGAATCAATCGGACCTACCACCCGTTCAAATTCCAAAAATGCAACAGGCCTACAGTCAATCATGTCGTCATCAGACCAAACTGAACTTAATCCAGTTTCTCACAAAGAATTCGACGGATTAAGCAAACAGATTACAGATTTGGCTATTCTACTAAAAGAATTACACCAGTCTGCGTAGGGTCAGAAAATACCAGTACATGCTGAATCCTCCACACAAGGAGGAACTCAGGTCATTACAATACCTGAACTGCAGTTGGATCCGACCAACAAAACTCATGATGCTGCCCATCCCACTGGAGACCCAAACACTGGTGACATCAAAAAGAAAGTCCTCCAAATGGAAGAGACTCTTCACACTATCAAAGGAATTGGAACACACGGGAGTGTTTCATATGTTGATTTGTGTATTTTCCCTAGGATTCATTATCCAGAAAAATTTAAGACTCATGATTTTGAAAAATATGACGGGTTAGGACATCCTTACACACATCTAAAGGTGTTTATTGGAGAACTGGGATCTTATGCAGAGGATGAAAAACTCAGAATGCAACTGTTCCAAAAAAGTCTAACTGGAGAAGCCCGTTCGTGGTACACAATATTAGACAATTCAAAGATCCATAGTTGGGAAGAACTAGAACACACTTTCATCACCCAATACAACTTTCAATCTCAAATGGCTCCTGATCGGTACCAAATTACCAAGATCAAGAATCAGTCTAATGAGTCTTTCAGAGAGTATGCTCAGAGGTGGAGACGCCTGGCTGCCCAAGTTAGTCCTTCCATGACAGAATCAGAGATAGTTATGACTTTCATAGATATACAAGAAGCACCTTTCTATGAAAGAGTTTTAGCCGGCATCGGCAAACCATTTTCTGAAATGGTCAAACATGGGGAGATGGCTGAAATGGGATTAAAATTCGGAAAGATTCAAGACCTAACTTCAATCAAAGATGTTGCTGATCACATCCAATCTGGAAATTATGGGAACAACCCCCGTAGGGTCCATAAAAAGAAAGAAGAGAATGTTTTCCTGATACTACAGGGTCAAAAAGGCAGTCAAAACATGCCTATCTAGAGGAGAAATTACACTCCCTTTGAAGCACAGTCTTCAAACCCTCCAGTACCAAAAGGCGGAGAAGTCAAACGACCTCGAGTATTCACACCCTTAGGGGAAACCCTCGAGAACATTCTCAATCTTCTAACAACACAGAAGAAAATTATGCATCTTCTTCCACCAGCCAGCCCTAATGGACGGGGTTTTAATACTGCTCGGAAATGTGCTTATCATGCCAGGGCACCTGGACATGATACTCAGGATTGTTGGGCCTAGAAACACAAAATCCAAGACCTGATAGACAACGGTGAAATCGTGTTCACCAAACCCGATCAGCCTCACGTTCAAGACAACCCTCTTCCTCAACACAAGGAAAAAGAGGTCAACATGATAAATTAGAGCAGCGGATAGAGTTCCAATTTCAGCTGTGAATCCTCCCAGACCCTCAAAGATGGTGATGACAGATGGGATGATGCTAAATTCCAATTCACAATGGAATGAAAGATGAAAGCTCTCTGTAACAAATTGAGCAATTGGTGGAACTGGTGACTTATCAGCATCAAGTGACTCGCTAGCTAATCAGCCAGGAGCATGCCAGTCTCCTACCTATTGTGATGAATATTCCCTCTTCACTTTCA
Source organism: Panax notoginseng (assembly GCA_016801055.1). Classification (NCBI taxonomy): domain Eukaryota; kingdom Viridiplantae; phylum Streptophyta; class Magnoliopsida; order Apiales; family Araliaceae; genus Panax; species Panax notoginseng. Next base: position 57,575,481 of record CM029016.1, read on the forward strand.
AAAAATGAAATGCTGGAAGAAAAAGTGACGAAGAGAGCAAATGCTAAGGCCCGTCGAGATTTCGCCAACAAAAGGGGATTCACATATTTGGGCCAACCTACAGAGGAAATCCTTCATATGTTAATCAATGAAGGAAGGATTAGTTCCCTTCTACCTCCAATCAACCCCCGTTCAGGACGATATAACTCTGAGGGAGTATGTCAATATCATTCTCAATCTCGCGATCACAACATAGAAGAATGCTGGGCACTCCGCCATCTTATTCAAAATTTAATCGACAGTGGCGTACTGCGTCTGGCAGATAACGACAATGTGTTACGGGTAAGTGAGGATTCGTGTCCTATTAAGTGGAAGAGTGTAGTAGCATTCATATCCGCTGAAAATGATGGGTTAACAAATCACTTGTCATGGCAGTAATTTAACTTAAGGGAATTAACAATCCTTTGAAAGTGGCCGCTCCTGAGCCAATCAACTTGTCGTGCAGAACACAATATCCTATTGTTAGCTTGCACGCAATTCCATGGAATTATGGAGAAGGTGGAGGATCTACCTCGCATATAACTGCTGCAGTGTTGAAGGAAAATCTATTGTATCTTCCTCAACGGGTAATGAAGCCTGCCATCAATTCTAAGGGGAAAGTACCCATTGAGAAGATTGAAAATTTCCTCCGCACTACGGGTCATAACGAAGCCAAGGTGGTTTTAAGCTTGAAAGAAGCTCCACAACAGATATCAATCTTGGACTTGGTCCTGACTTCTGAGAATCACTGAAAGGTCTTGTTAAAAGTTTTAGAAGAAGCCTATCTACCGACATCAGTTTATACGGAAAAGTTTTAACATCTATTTGATCACATTTTCAACAACAATGTGATATCCTTCACTGATGATGACATATCGCCCGAAGGGACCGGTCATTGCAAACCGTTGCACATTGCAGTCTTGTCCTCCGGATATATGGTGGCGGGAGTTTTAATAGATGGAGGTTCCTCTCTAAATATCTGCCCATACGCTACCTTGGTGAAGATAAATATCAATCCCAATCGAATTCGGAGTAGCCATACCATCATCAAAGCTTTTGATGGAGCTGGCCGTAACTCGGTCAGAGTAGTTGAGCTGCCAATTGAGATTGGTCCTCATACATTCTGCGTATCCTTCCATGTGCTCAAGATAGATTCGGGATATAACCTGCTCTTAGGACGACCATGGATTCACATGGCAGGGGCAGTCCCCTCCACTCTTTACCAACAGTTGAAATACATCATCAACAATAGCCTGGTCACAGTCAACGCTAAACTGGAGATTCCTCATCATGGGGACATGCCACTCATCAATGCCAATAAGGATGTTGAGCCTATTAGTTTTCATGCTTTGGAAATAAGCAATACGCAATACCATGCTATTGGAACGCCACTGCCCGAACTCTAGATTTCTGCCGAGGTAATGTCGGCCACACAAGAAATGATGTCGTTGGGTCATCAACCGGGACAAGGGTTGGGTAAAGACTGCCAGGGTGTCAAGTACCCTATTCGCTTAACCCAGCAAATTAGGACAACTGGACTAGGCTATTCTGCCAGCTCTAGTCACAGGAATCCTCATAAGCATCAGCAGATTCCTTTAGCTTCGACCATGCGGCGTTTAGCTTCGCCTTCAAGCTCCGAGTCCACACAACCTCACGTAAAGCTGCCAGCCAATATAATGGCAATGTTATTTCCCAAGCCGGTACCTGTGAAGGAGAAAGAAATATTTGTTCCAGATCATGCAGTGGAGAAAGAGGAACGAAGAATCAAGCAAGATGTCATACGGATGATGTTCGGCATACGCATCATCGTTCATGATGAGCATACCAACAGATATACCTGAGACGATGATTTCCCAAACGTAATGGCTATCATTCGGGACAGGGAAGATGATGATAATCCCTCTATCACTGCGGTTCACCCAGAATTTGATCTTGCCAATTGGAACAACATTCCTTGCATTGGTCGTCAAGGGTAAAGCGGGCGGAAACTCTTTCTGCCCTGTAGATATAATAACTACTTACTTTCCTATATTGTATTAGCGGTTTATTTTGCCAGTATATGCTAACACTGTGTATGATCAACACATTTTATATATACTAAGTGAAAGCATATTTTGTTTCAGGACTCTAAATTTAGATGTGCCTGTACTTGCTAATACGGTGCCTCTTCTCCATAAGGATTGAACCTTTGATGTAGAGATGAATTCAGCCTTGGTGGATATACAGGACGACATTGAGGTGCCTCCAGAAATTCAAGAATGGGTCAAAGACAAACCCAAACCCAATCTTCATCAAACCACTCCTTTCAATCTCGAAACCATAGAAAACCGTAAGTTAATCCAGATTTGTTCAGACCTTACCCCAAACCGACGGAATGACATGGTTACTCTATTAACCCAGTTCCAGGATGTGTTTGCATGGTCTCATGAGGATATGGTGGGTTTGTCCACTGACATTGTCCTTCATCGTATTCCCATTAAAGAGGAATTTAAGCCAGTCAAGCAAAAGCTCCGGCGGTTGAAACCTGAATGGAGTTTAAAGGTGAAAGAAGAAATTGTGAAACAATTTCAAGCTGGCATCATAATGGTGTCTACATATACTAAGTGGATATCCAACATCGTGCTCATACCTAAACCTAGAGGGAAGGTGCAAGTTTTCGTGGATTACCTGGACTTGAACAAGGCTTGCTTAAAAGATAGCTTTCCCGTGCCATTTATCCACGTTCTCATTGACAATACTGCGTAATACGACATGTACTCCTTTACAGATTGCTTTGCAGGGTATCATCAGATCATGGTTGCCGAGGAAGATCGTGAAAAAACTGCTTTCATCACTCCTTGGGGAACTTTTTGTTATAAATGGTTGTCATTCGACCTCATTAATGCTAGAGCTAACTATCAACTAGGTATGATGGCTCTTTTACACGACTTAATGCATAAAGAGATTGAGATCTACGTGGATGACATTATTGTCAAATCCCGGAAGGAGGATGACCATATAGACCATCTCAGGAAATTGTTCAACAGGTTGCTTAAGTACAACTTGAAGTTGAATCCAGCTAAGTGCGCCTTTGGCGTTAAATCAGGAAAGTTGCTAGGATTTCTAGTCAGCCACAAAGGGATAGAGCTGGATTCTGCCAAAATTCAAGCCATCACGAAAATGCCCATTCCTCAGACAGAAAAGGAAATACAGGGATTTTTGGGAAGGATCAACTTCATTAGAAGATTTATCTGTTAACTCACAGCAACCTGTGAGCCTATCTTCAAGCTATTAAGGAAGAACTCCTCTATGAAATAGAATGAGGAGTGCCAGAATGCCTTCCTAACAGTCAAGAAACAGCTAATCAAAGCTCTCATCTTGGTACCACCCAGGGATGATGTTTCCCTGTTTATGTATCTATCCGTAAGTGACAAGGCCATGGGCTGCCTGCTGGGACAGAAGGACGATAGAGGCCTAGAACGAGCTATCAATTATCTCAGCAAAAGATTCAGCAGCAGTGAACACAAGTACACTCTGATCGAAAAAGACGTGTTGTGTTTTAGCATGGGCTGCCACGAGGTTACAACATTACCTCCATGGGCACACAACCTATCTCATATCCCGTATGCATCCTCTCAAGTACGTGTTTAGTAAACCCATATTAAATTGTCGGCTGTTCAGATGGCAGTTGATCCTACAACAATTTGACATCGTATATGTGACTCAAAAGTCCATCAAAGGTCAAGGAATTGCAGATTAACTGGCCGTTGCACCATCAGGGGATTTCAAACCCTTGGAAACCTACTTCCTTGATGAAGGAGTAATGATAATTCAGCAACTCCATCAGTACGATACACGCAAAATGTGGAAGATGTATTTCGATGGAGCTGTCAATATGGAAGGTTCTGGAGCTGGAGCAGTTCTAGTATCTGATACGGGGGAGCAGTATCCCGTCGCCGTCAACTTACAGTTTGTTAGCACCAACAATACGGCAGAGTATGAAGGCTGTCTTATGGGGCTAAAACTTTCCCATTCAATTGGCATCAGGCGGTTAACTGTCCTTGGAGATTCGGAGTTGGTAATTAGACAATCCACCGAAATCTATCAAACCAAGGAACTACATTTATTGCCTTACCATCGACAGGTTTTAAAGATGGCTTTGGGATTCGAAGAAATATCCTTTCTACACATTCCTCGTAATAAGAATGATTTCGCGGACGCGTTAGCAACTTTGGCCTCCTTGATTCGCATATCAGACAAGAAACACTTGCCAATCATCACAATTTCCCTTCACAAGGCCCCAGCCTATGGGAATTACGTTGGAGAAGTATCGGATGAGCTACCTCCCATCCAACATCCTTGGTATCAGCATATCAAGGAATATCTACGAGATGGATCTACACCCGCTGAGGCGAGCCTGACTGAGAAAAGGCGGATCCACCGACTTGCTATGAAATTCTACATGAGTGGAGATGCGCTCTACAAAAGAGATGCATGATTAGGTCTCCTCAGATTTTTAGACAAAAGATCAAGCCCAAAGGCTTATGGATGAAATCCATGGCAGAGTCTGTGGCCCCCTTCTTGTCAAGAAAGTCCTCAAGACGGGACATTATTGACTGTCTCTCAAAGCTGATTGCAATGACCATGTCAGGAGACGCTATCAGTGCCAGATTCATGGGAATGCTATACACGCCCCTCCACAGGAACTTCACAATATGAGTTCACCTTGGCCCTTCTCAATGTGGGGAATGGATGTTATCGGGCCCATTGAGCCTAAAACTAGTAATGGTCATCGATTTATCTTCACCATGATCAACTACTTCACCACGTGGGTAGAAGCAGCCTCCTTCCCCCGAGTTACTAAAGAAGTCATCATTGCTTTCATCAGAAACAATGTTATTTGTCGATATGGACAACTAGAGGTGACTGTGTCCGAAAATGCCAAGAACCTCAACAAAAAAATGATGGAGGAATTATGCAGTAAATTCTACATCAAACATTTCAACTCAGTCATCTATCGTCCGAAGATGAATGGTGTTGTTGAAGCGGCTAACAAGAACATCAAGAAGATTATGCAAAAGATGTCCACCAATCACAAAAATTGGCTTGGCCAATTGCCTCTGACTCTGTTAGCCTACAGAACCTCAATGCGCACTTCCACTGGGGAAACCCCCTACGCATTAACCTATGGGATGGAAATAGTGCTCCCTATAGAAGTTGAGATGGAATCCCTCAGAGCATTGATAGACGCTTAGTTGAATGAAAACCAAAGGGTACAAGATAGGTATCACCAACTATCTCTAATAGACGAAAGGCGAACCGCATCTATCTTCCATGGTCAATTATATCAGCAAAGGATCGCCCGATCCTACAACAAAAAAGTCTGGCTACGGCAATTCAGACAACATGACTTGGTTTTGAAGAAAATCCTGGACAACCAAGATCAGGCTAAGGGAAAATTCGCTCCTAACTGGGAAGGCCTGTTTATTGTCAAGGAAGTATTGACAGGAGGCGCTCTCAGGTTGCAAGAAATGGATGGCGTTAAATTTTCGTAACTCATCAACTCAGACCCCGTGAAACGGTACTATGTCTGAAGTTACCATCAAGTAAACATCTTGGTGGTAGACCATCAGGTCACCAGTCATTTCGGTTCTTTAAATCTTTACCACAAATAACTTTTCTACACTTTGCCCCTCAGGGAAACATACCTTTCGAGCCAGCAGCCTGGCTTTCTCCTTTGCGTTCCTATAACTTAGGTCATCCCATCGTGGATTGAACCTCTTGCGTTTGTAGTTTGGCTACCCATACCTGGGATCAAACTTCTCATACCTACAGTTTATCCTCAACCTAGGATTAAAACTTTCTCTTCCCTGCACTCTGACCTGCACATGGGATTACGCTTTTCATCTCGCCCTGAGGGGCGAACGGCCTGATCTCCTCTTCAATAGGAGTACGTAGGCAACCATTTCATATGGCTCGGTTGCAATAAAACAAAAAACAACAAAAACATTCCGACACCATTCCTGCCACATACAATGTTGAACCTCTTACACCAGGTTTGAACTACGCAGACCTGATCCCCTCTTCAATAGGAGTACGTAGACAACCATTCATAGTGCGGTCTCACCCCCTACCAAAACACAACCCTTGTCAGTTGGTACTGGGATCATCCTTCAATCCACTACGTTTCATTCGGCTTCAGACCAAAGAGATGGAATTACCTGAACTCCTCCCAAATAGGAGATTCGGCGACCATCTAAGCGGCGGTTGTACCTCGAAGAGCAACACTAATCCATAAGAGATGGAATTAACTAGGCTTCTCATGAATAGAACTGATGGCGACCATCTGTGGTGCGGTCAATCTCAGTGAGGAAAGCCACACTCCTCTCCTCATTTCCATACAGAAACCAGTCCCAAGACACCGAGAGATGGTAGTGATACATACAGATCGATGATCCATTCTGAACTATCCAGAGACAACTCAATGTCCATCCACCGAGAAGGAATTCAGAATACATCAAGATCACAAGCCCTGAAGCAGCAAACAAATTATCAAGCAAGTACGAAAGCTTATCTAAAAGGGAAGTGACCAAAAATATATTTCCCTGTCATATATATAATGTTGTTTGATATACACAATGTAAACTGTACATGACAAAATGGCTAAGCTAGTCTGTGCAGGAACATACAAGATCATCTACAAGTCAGGATATATGCGAGCTAACAAGCCCAACATGGCGTCCCTCTCAGAAGATGGAGGTAAAGCTGTGGTCTCCTGTATGAGAATATTCACACGACCCAATAGATTTGTAGCTATCTGCATGGTGACCATATAATCATCAATATATGTGCTCATCTCTGCGATCATGCCAGTGGTAAAAGACCTCACTGCAGTACTATCTGTGACGGCTACATCCCGAGCAGATATGGTGATATCCCGCTCAACTATCACTGCATCTTTGGCTAATATAGCCTCATCTCGCTCAACAACGGCGGCATCTCTACGAGCCAATGCCTCGTCTCTCTCAAATAGAGCGGCCTCCCTCCCATCAAGATTAGTCGACATCATAGATCGAATCTGATCTCTCTCAAAGGTCATCAAATAAAGACTCTACTCTAAGTAATGTGCCGAATGTTGAATCACAACAATACTGGTACTAGGAGAATCCGAAAGAAATGCTGACAACTCAGCAGTGGGCTCCTCCTCGATGTAGGTATCAATGTCCTCCATGGGCTCTACATCACCTAACTCGCACTCCGGTACTGCAAATACTTCTGCAGCCAATAAAATCTGTCTCCATCCACGCGGAATACTCTGCAGAATAACCAGGATGACTGATAGAAAAAGCCGCTATCTCGCGCTGATCCCAGTAGGAATATACCCGAGATCGGTCCTCTGTTAAAAGGTATCGAGAAGCTAAACGCTGACCTGTCGCCCCCTCAAAAGGATGAAAATCCTGGAACTGGTCGAACTGCAACATCACGGCCAATGGGTGATAAGTGGTCACTCCCCTCAAACCAGCCAGAGGGAGATAGTCCATGCCCAGAGCATGAGTAATGAAGCTGTATGGTGAGCTAAGCCCCGAACACGGCAATATGCTGAATGGATCTCTGATATCTGCCTAGAATGTGGACCAGGACAGAGCATCTATATACTCTGATGGCTGAAAAGTGTGTGACATAGCTACATCATGGGTGAAGCAGTACCCATGCCGTCTAAGAGTGCCAATCGGTCTCAAGTGTGACATGAACCACACATATATCATAACTGAACTCCCAGTAAACATTCCTGTCGGATAAGTGCAGCAGTAAGATGCCGACCGCAGGGTCTCTGCTACAATCATAGGTACAATGGTACGACCCTCCCTAAGAGCTCTCACGGCCATGACAACGCCTATATTTATCTCATCCATATACCGCGGCATATATACATATGACAATACACACAGGATCAGTAAGTCAACTCTGGCGTGAATAGCTATCTTTCGAGCCAAATATGTCGTACAAAAAACGCTGGGATATCACGTGGCCAGATGTCAACTCATCCTGTACCACTCTGTGCCTCAATCCTGTGAGAGTCATGAATCATCCACTCATGTCTCCCAAAGCCAGATGCACGCAAGGTCTGTCTAAAGGCAGCATCGTCAAACGTGCATACTCCTCCAGAGTAGGAGTCAACTAATGGATGCCGAATCGGAATACCTGCCTATCTGGTAGCCAATGCTCTATCATCCCGTCCACAAATCTTGCGGGAACCTAAAAAGTCAAAAAGGTCATGGTATGCTGTAATAAATGATCTACAGTCACCCTGTCTGGTGGTGACATGATATCATACCACGATCTCATACCCGATGCCACCACTGACGGTGGGGTATGATCTATACGACTAACTGTCGAAGAAGACATCTGTGCGGGCCGTGTCATAAGACCATCCAGGGGTCAATACCAAATATCTCTAGACATACATACATATGCATAATATGATACATGCATAACAGATAATAGATGGAAATATGATATAGGGAATGGAAAAAAATAGTGCATACATTCCTAAGTATATCATCATCTAATACATCATCTCTGTACAGCTACAAATACAGGGAAATGGGGCACAACCACCCAATATCTAACAAAGGTCTATCAAAAGATATAGCGAGAATGGGGTACAGCCACCCAATATCTAACAGAGGCCTATCAAAAAATATAATAAGAATACACATCAGAAGAAGACAATGGTGTCGATGTCCATATCATCAATGCTGTCCACCTGATGTAACTCCTCCTGATTCACTGGATCTCTATCAACAGGGATGTCAGGCCTATAAAGGGGAGGATTTACACCAGCAAAATCGAATGGGTCACTTGAGTTGGAAGGATCAAATGAAGCTGCCTCTGTCGGATCTCTGCCCAAATGCCGGATAAATATGTGTGCCCGGTCCAACTGCCGGGTCAAACTATCAATCTGGGTCATATGAGTCAGATCTCGGACACAAGCTATCCAATCCGTCATCATCAAGGATCCTGGAACCATATCCCCCATAAACTGTGTGGCGCGGGGCTGGGCTCCAATAGTGCGAGGGAACCACCAATGCTGGAATATCTCCTGAATACATGGACTCTCTGACAATACAAATTCGTCCACCCCCAACAATAGGATATCAATGACGGGTGACTGTGATACGGGCCAAGAACGCCTAGTAAGAGGCAAGATCGGTATATGGATCTCCCTTGTAGTGCTCCTGATAGAACGCTCTCCTAAATAGAGCTCCCAGCCTCCATCCGTGAAGAGAGGAACTCTCCTAGTGGAAATTACATACTCGGCTCCTGTCGGGTATCCATCCTCAAAACCCACGGTCAGGTGTTACCTGGAATAGGGAAGCCATGTGATGGTATCGGCCATCAGCCACTCCAGCTACATACGGCAATGAGTGAATCCCTCAGCTACACGGACCTCTGGTAGAATCGAAAGATGCCATCGCCGTCCTCGTGGATAGGTGTCTAAACCTAACACACTCATGGGACGCAAGCATGGAAGCCTCTCATAGGCCCAAAACTACCAACACAAATGCAAACATCTACTGTCAGTTAACACTCTTAATCTATACATGATAAATGACAAGTGAAATACTCACTAGCAGAAATGGGTAAAATCCTAGCAAAGCCTCGGTCAAACCCTGTGAGCACATACGCATGCCCCGGAGGAAATAGGCAAAGGTGTAGGAACCCCAATCATACTCTCCAATACGGTCCACATCACGTGTAGCGCTGATCAAAGTGAAAGATACCGTAAAAGAGTTGTCTGCTATGAAGCAGCCTCGAATGATCATCAGAAACAATCGCCGCAGAACGCGATCCCTGATTCTGACATCATCAGGCATATGCTCACTCAATAGCCCGCTTATAGCATCTACGCTCAAAGGACCTGAACGGACAGTCCTACCTTTGGGCGCCGCCGTCGGAACTTCTAATAAGGATCTAACAGCAGTAGGGGTAATATTTGCCATGCAAGGCACTGGCTCCCCTCCAAACTCTATACCTGTGATAAATCGCCAATCCATAGGCATCATCATCACCTCGTAATCCAACAGATGGAGTGACTGAGTCTGATGAAACCATCGCTCAAACAATGCCCTGAGATAACCCCAGGGACAACGACGGGGAATGATGGAGAAAAATGCCCCAAATCCCTACTCATGCACTACCGCTCTATAGTCAGGATGAAGCGCCTGGTACATGGAGTGAATACTGAACCAGTTCCCTCGAGGCTGTGTAAAACTAGGAACCTGCATGAAATGCGGATCAACATTAAAACCATTTACTCCTCATCAATAGGAAAGAAGGAAGATCAAAGTCTAACGCCATACCTCGTTAGCATGCAAATACATCGATGGATGTCTGCCCAAATCACCCAGTAACTCTAGGTTCACCACCTGAATGCTCGAAAGCTCCCTACGAGGGACATGTGTAACAGAAGCAGGATCCTCTATCGGAATATCTGCCTCCTCGTCCTCAACGTATGGAACATCTATGTGGATAGGACGTATCATAGCCTCCACCAACCGACGAGGCTGTCTGACAGAATGGGGACGAGGCACTTCAGAAGCCCTCCGCCGTATACCAGAAGTGGTCCTATAGGAATTTCTCGGTTGATCCGGATCCATAGTATCTGGACAACAAGTCTCTAAATTATCTCAGAAAGGGTGTGGTATTTCCTTACCTGGAGCTTTCTAAAATGCATTTTATGACTATATGCATGCATGCATTTACTTTAACATATAACAGAGTTAAAAATGCATGACTACCCAATGCCTACATTTGGAAAAATTTTATCGTAGTCCCCTCTGAAAATAGGACTATCCATATGCATCCATGGCATGTCTAGGTGGCAATTCACTACCACACCTGCCCCAAAGTCATATACATAATATATGCATTAAAAATTAAAATTATCATGCATAAGGCCAACCTCAATACTAGAAGTACTTTGCCTTGCTACCTTATGCTCATTGGACCTCAAATAGGATAAAAAAATAGCATAAAAAGGTACCAATTTGACTGTCTCAAAAGTTAAATTTTTTCACATCATTATGTTCAGCATGGTTTAATACTAACATTTACTATGTTGAATATTTTTTATCTAGTCATTTGTGCATACATAATCACTACTATGTGTTTAGATGCATTTCATGCGATAACGCAAAATCCAACGAACAGAAATGAGAGAAAGTACAGTTATATGTTATCAGGATAGTGCAGAACACTTGTACGGTGACAGAATTTGCAGAAAACAGCCCGAACTCAGCAGATCTGAAAGAGGCTCACGTATTTTCCTTTGCGTAACAAGGTGAAAGTGATTTGTGAGACCAACCTGTTGGAATTTATCATCCACGGTTGGCCGCATGCCCATCTATGGCTGCAGCAGGTGCACCTGCGGTACCCCCATACGGGTCCCATCCCTTCGGCTCAGTCCAGTTTGAGTTGCAAAGGAGTTCTTACAAGATGAAAAGGCCAAACCAGGGATAAAAATGCTACGCGATTGAGCAGAATAGCCTAAAACCCTAGTTTTTCTGGATCCAACTGTGGCTTTCTTTTCATCCATTGGTATTCGCCTGAACACAGGGTTTACTATACCGATGATTTAAGTCGTTGCATGGCACATTCGGTAATACCGTACAGAGGTCCGATGCCGTCAGCGTAAGGTTGTCACCCCAATCTTTTCACAAAAGAGATCCCCCCGCGGGGTTTACAACGCATGTTCATCCGTTGACACACAAATTAATGAAGGTCAAGCAGCCTTGACATTATTACAGCCGATAGCAATTTAAACCTATCAAAGCTCTCAAGCCATTCGAGGTTTTCACACCTTACCGCTCGTATTCCCCAGCGGATCCCCGGCGGGGGTCACAACGCAATGTTCCGGTGATCTACACGACAGCGGAGGTCAAGCAACCTTGACAGTATATCCCACATGATTTTTCAGCCGTTGATTCACATGTCGGTGAAACACACAAATCAACGATGGTCGGGCATCCCTGACAGCATTTGCTATTGGCAGTAAATCCAACAGAATCGTGACATGTCTTGACGATACAAACTAGGAGATTGTCATCAAAGAGGATAGATGATGGAATATGTTATACACATTCTCAAACAGATCAAGCTTTATCCCCACATATCTCTTACACATAAGAGGTACATCTGCAGGATGAAGTCATTATCCAGGAAGGTGGTGATAACTCCAACATCAACATCCTACCAGATTGAGATTACACATCAAATCTGGTCAGCATTGCCAATCCCCAGTTGAAGCAACATGGAGCCAGTAATCACCCCCAACATGTTAGGCCACAACCCCGTACACATGCATCATACATTTGCATCATGTTGATATCCATAGTACCATGTTCATCTTGTTACGTTTCAAGTGTCTAGGATTCTTTATCCTACCCATACATCGCCAAGCATGAGTAAGATAAAGAGGGGCATCTGTAGACACTTGAAATTTTCTGTACACCTGTCACTAATATTGTAGGAGAACAGATTCGTCTTTTAAGAAGGAACCCTGAAAGACGATCCATATCCATGTCAGATACTACCGAAAGTTCAGCAACAACCCCAGATCGCAATCTGGGAGTAACAATTCCAATCTAGGAGATAACCCCGAGGCATGCAGATATAATACCGAAACACACACCGTAGAAGACCGATTAATCTCAGAGATAACCCCGAGGTATCTAGTCTCAGCCCCAACCATGGGAATAGCTACCTACCTTGGTGATAACCCCAAGGAAGGCAATTTCGGCAATAACCCCGAAAATGCTTGTTACAAGTGCGACCAGCTTTAATCTCGACCCTCACAACGAGATATACTGTACCAGCCCGGCGATAGCATCGGGAAGACATACACACCTCAAGGTTGATAATGAGGACCTTCAACAAATTGCAGCAATCTAATCTCACAGAAGCTGAGCAACGTCTACTTTATCAGCCCAGTCCGGTAATAACACCGGTGAGGGGCAACATCATCATCTGACCAATACGATGCCACGCCACATCGTCTCAACGTCTCTACGCAACAGTGTCCCACAAGACTTATAAATCCCGAGTGACCATTGTGCGGCGTAACGGATGAAAGTTGAAGCTTGAAGACTGGAGGGCACCGTCCCATCTTCAATGACTTCGCACAAACTCTAATCCCATGCTATCGTACAACTCTCGACAACGGCGGTCCGAAATAGGTCATGTATACCTCAAACGGATGCCCAGATTGCACTTCTGAAGGTCCGAGTGGATAGTACAGTACCTGAGTGCAAGTACTTCGAGACGACCAGAGCCGAAAAACCTGGGCCCACCCGGGTTGCCTCTGGTACACCTACGGCTCAGCCGTAGGTACACTTGCGACTTCACCCTCTATAAATAGATGGCTTGGGGTGGCCATTTTGTAAGAGAAAACGACGAGGAAGCCCTGCCCAATTCGCTCTGTACTCACCCCAGACTGAGTGCTTTCTCATTTTAAACACTTGTGAGCTCATACATAGCTTAGTTTATACCTACAAAAGCCAGTGTTTACCCACTTTAAAGATATTGAAGTCTTCTTTGGCAGCCCACTGTAAGCCTTCTTTCACACTTTAAAGTTTTTCTCTTCACCTTTGCACACACCCTTTAACACGTTGAGAGTCGTGTTGCACATTTTTGCTCGAACTTCGGTCCGCGGTTTATTTTTAGTTTGTATATATATATATATATATATATATATATATATATATATATATATATGAACTGCATGTCGAACTCTGTTCGATGAGCCTAGACTCATTTCTGGTGCGTTTAATGTCTTTCTTATATATATAATTATATATATGAACTGCTATCGAACTCTGTTCGTTGAGCCTGGATTTCACATCTGGTGCGTTTACTGCTTTAATATATATATACTTATATATATTAACTATTATTGGACTTTGTCTGATGAGTCTGGATTTTAAATCTGATACGTTTATATGCTTATATATATATATATATATGTATATATATATTTATTTACATTTCGTCCCGCCTGGAGTTTACTTCGTGCTGGTTGATCGTTTTTACAGCTTTCTGTACATTTCGTCCCGCCTGGAGTTTCCTCCGTGGCGGTTGATAGCTTTTACAGCTTTATTTATATTTCGGATCCCCCATGGAGGTGCTTCATGGTTGGTGATCATGTATTTATATATATATTTACAGCTTTTATATATATACCTGCTTACTGCGTTTATATCAATTGCGGCATCGTGTGAGCCTAGGAATCATGTGATCACAGATTCAGTCCCCTGAATCTAGATTTGGTTCCCGTGATGGACCTTTTCAGCTGTAAGCAGCTTGTAAATATATCTATGATGTTTGGATTTCCTCAGATGGTTTTCATACCCACGAGGAATTCAGCACCTTTTTGTACAGTATTTTCGTACGGATGCTTCGCATCTGTCAAATAAAATCAATCCAGCCGAATACGAAATAAAAAATGTAAGTGTAAAAGGTCTCAATTACTATTGAGCATCAGGGTTTGAAAAACCTCTTTTATAAAACATCACTGCCATATCTTGCTTAAAATTTAATTTTTACATAAAATTCAAACCCTGTGTATATAGGTGCGAACGAGGCCACGCACCACTTCCAAATAATAGCACATTGACCCACACACACACACACATTCAGATAATAGTTTCTTGAAAAGAGGCGGTTACCGTCGTAACACGGATGTCGGGGGGTACCTTACACCTTCCCTCTGCATAATCAAGTCCCCGGACCCTAATGAATCTCGGTTTCACCGACCCGTTTAGCAGTGTCACATCACTGGGTCAGTGTGCAAACCTTTTCTCGGTTGTGTTGGTACAACCATTTAAAAAACTAACTGGTGACTCTTATAGTCCAATCGTCGACATTATACATGTCGGACTTTTTTCACTTATTTTTTCAAACAAATCTCACCTAAAATGAGAACACCAAAGAACAAGTAATGGAAAGGGACAATTAAAAATCCCGACGTCGACACTTGGTTTGGGCCTTAACCCTAATTCTTCTTGGTCGTAGCTTGGGCTTGATTTCACAAAACATTGGGCTTGACATAATCCAAGTACAATTGGATTCTACAAAGTCCATGCACTCAAAGTCCATTAAGACTCATCGTATTCTACGCATTCCATTCTCGTATTCTCGTAATCTCTTCGTATATCGTTCGTACGATATTCGTATTATACGTCGTACTAATCTTCATACTATACTCGTATAGTAACTAGTATTATACTCGTATTTCTCACGCATAATAACCCTAGTTATTATACGTACTCATTAGAATTCTCGGAACTCACTTTTCCTAACCCTTAGGTTTTGAGTCCGCAGGCAAAAACTTCATTTTTGCCATAACTAAAATATTATTGAATATTCCATCACATCTCAAAATTATACGTAATCATTAACTTCTCTGAATTTCAAAATAAATCTCCGAGCAGAAACGGATGAATAGTGCCTATTTCGTCTTTTTTCCAAAAAATATTTTGTTCCCGGAAAAAATTTATTTTTCGTCTTGAAAATTCATATTCGTTCAATCTAGCTCGTAGCCAGAATACTCCCGACTTATAATCATCCTAGGTTATAGAACGATTAATAAACACATAGCACCTAATATTATTAATAAAAATTCTTTTTTATTAATAACTAATTCTTTAAACTTAAATTTTGGACAATCTGGGTTCTCCGGGTTGTTATAGGTTTCCATTAGTGAACTCCTCATAATCTTTAAGTTCTTGTTCCCTATTCGAGAGTTCTTCTATGAATTTTTCATTAGACTCTGTATACCACCACGTTGAATTCTTTCCAACTTTCCAATTCCTTGTTAGAACTTGGGGAAAAGGTAGTTTCGGTTCATAAGCTGAAAGAGGTTGAAATTTATGCTTGAGTACATCACTGCTGTTTGTTTCACTATTGTCTGACTTATTTTGTATTGACTTTCCCTGTTACTGATCCTCTACATCACATCTCAATGTTATGACACTTACATTTTCCCTTGGGTTGACTACTGTTTGAGATGATAATTTTCATGAGCCTCTGGATTCCAATATCCCCACAGTTGTAGCCAGTTGTCCTACTTGGTTCCTCAAATCTTGAACCGAAGTTTTTGTCTCTTACTTGAACTGATGTGTCTGATTCATGAACTGTTGTGCTTGTCCCATGAATTGTTGTGTTTGTCCCATGAATGCTTTGAACATATCCTCCAATGATGTTCCAATAGGTGCAGGGACTGCTTGCTTCGGTTGATATTGAGGTTGGGCTGGTTGGAAGTCCTGCTGCGTAGGTGGAAATGCAGGTGGTGCCGCTTGCTTTCTCCCATAACTCAGATTTGGATGATCCCTCCATCTTGGGTTATACGTGTTTGAGTACGGATCATACTTTCTCTGAGGTTGTGACTGATAATTTCCCATTACATTAGCTTGTTGCACAGCCTCATCATCTTGTAATGTTGGGCATTCATAGTTATTGTGATTTGGTTGTAGACATATTCCATAAACCTTTGCAACTGGCAGTTGACCTGTAGCTAATTGTCTAACCATATCAGTTAATTCAGAAATTTGTTGACCATAATCACAAGTGCTTACCTCGCTTACCCTTACTGGTGCATGATTTGTTCTTGTGCCATATTGTTGTGAGTTTGCTGCCATGTTTGCAATCAAATTCCTTGCAGCCTCTGGGGTCTTGTCAACTAGTGCTCCTCCGCTAGCTGCATCGATCATGCTTCTATCCATCAGTACCAACCCTTCGTAGAATTACTGGATCAGGTGTTGTTCATCTATTTGATGCGGTGGACAACTGGAACAAAGCTTTTTGAATCTTTCCCAATACTCGTATAGTGTCTCCCCATTGAATTGTCTAATCCCACAGATCTCCTTCCTTATGTTAGCTACTCTTGAGGCAGCAAAGTATCTCTCCAAGAACAACTGCTTCATGTCATTCTAAGACTGTATTGAACCTGAGGGTAGGTAGTACAGCCAATCCTTTGCCAAATCTGCTAGGGAGAATGGGAACGCTCTCAGCTTGATTTGCCCTTCGGTGATTCCATGTGGTTTCATAGGGGAGCACACCACATGAAATTCCTTCAGATGTTTGTAGGGGTCCTTACCTGTAAGACCAAGAAAAGTAGGCAGTAAATGGATTAGCCCCGATTTAAGTTCAAATGCAGCATCTAAATTAGGATATTCAATGCACAGAGGTTGTTGATTAAAATTAGGAGTTGTCAACTCCTTGAGAGTTCTATTGTTGTTTTGAATCGACATCTCTTCTTCTTTATCAGATGCGGTAGATGATTCGTTGGATAATAATTCCAAAACTAAGTTGAGGCCTGGTGATGATGTAGAAGCCTCGTCTATATCTGCAGAAGACTGTTGAACCTTAAGTTTTCCCTTCCTTAGCCTCCTTGCAATTTTCTCAATCTCTGGATCAAAATCTAATATAGTAGCCTGAGAAGATCGAGTTATAAAACAAGAATAAAACAAATAATAGAATAAAAATAAAATGCCAAATTACACCCCGGCAACGGCGCCAAAATTTGGGAGCTGTCGTTGATACTCCTAAATTAACCTCACTTTCACTTCACAATTTATAATAATTAGCACAGTAACAAGTAAGGATCGATCCCACAGAGAGTAAAATTGTTTTAGAATTATTCTATTATTTCAACAGAAAATAAAGATGGGGGTTTTTGAAAATTATTTTTAAACTAAGAGAACAAGAATCAATGATGAAGTTAACCAAATATATAAAAACTTCAGTTCTGCAGTTCAATTTCACCAATCACAGCAATCAATTAATCAAGTTATTATTATTTTCCCTTCAATGAAACTATTAGCCCTAGATAGCAATAAGTTCTGCTATCTGACATTCTCCTTTGATTTTCACTGTATGAAACAAGCTTTCCACCATATTCTAACTAGCATACAACCTAGAATAAGCTCTCTAGATTTAATATGATAGAAGCATTAAGAAATAGAGAATTAAGCTAATCCAAGCAACAAACACATAAGCTCGATTTGTTTAACTTATTTTCTAATAATCTTAGCAATAAACAAAAGCTTGTCCACAATTATTATTACTAAGTTGCTACTTGTGATGAAGACAGATATCAATTACACGTAATACCAATCTTAATCTAGTATATGATAATGATCGAACTAATCCAATTGGCCATATCAAATTAATTAAATCAATTAGCATGCAATCAAAGAAAACATTTTATCAAAAGACATTTCACACAAGAAGGAATAAATAATAATACTCAATTAATCAATTACTTGTAACAAGGATTCACCTCCCTTTAGAACTGAATAAAAAGAACTAGCCTGACATGCTCTTGAGTTTGCACTCCAATAGATGATAGTTGATAATTGAATAAATAAAACCCTGACTAGCATCCTCTATTTATAGTGCTAGACAAAGTCCTAAATTCTATAGGAAGTAGAAATCCAAATCCTAAAACGAATTACAGATTACACTAATTTCCATAAAGAAATAGAATTCAATTTGGAAATAAATCTTAGTCTAAAAGAAATCCTAATTACAATAGAATTGTAAAAACTATTCTTCTAGAATCCAAAATTCAGATTTGAAATTGGAATTAAATCCCACAATTGCCATGTGCTTAAACTCATTGCCGCGTGAATCCAAATCCATTTATGATACTAATTATTGAATCTTTAATTTGCTAGGAATCCCATAAACCTCCTTCAATTTATTTCCAAAATCATGAAACCCCTTCAATTATACCTAAAATAAAAATATAAGAATAATAAGTTTATTTAGGCACAAAATAAATACAAAAGATTAAGTATTAAGGAGTAAAAATATAGCATATTTCATACTCATCATTACAGCATTACCTCCATGGTCACACCACCCATCTCATATCCAAATTGGATCCTCTCAAGTACGTGTTTAGTAAACCCATGCTGAACTGTCGACTGTCTAGATGGTAGTTGATCCTACAACAATTTGACATTATTTACGTGATGCCGAAGTCCATCAAAGGTCAATGAATTGTGGATCAACTGGTCACCGTACCTTCAGGGGATTTCAAACCCTTGGAAACATACTTCCCCGATGAAGGGGTAATGGCAATTCAGCAACACCATCTGTACGATGCACGCGAAATATGGAAAATATATTTCGATGGAGCTGTTAATATGGAAGGTTCTGGAGCTAGAGCACTTCTAGTATCTGGCATGGGGAAGCAGTATCCCGTCGCAGTCAAATTGCAGTTTGCCCACACCAACAACACAGCTGAGTATGAAGGTTGTGTCATGGGGCTAAAACTTGCCCGTTCAATGGGCATGAGGCAGTTAACTATCTTTTGGGATCCGGAGTTGGTAGTCAAAGAATCCACGGGAATCTATCAAACCAAAGAGCTACATTTGCTACCTTACAATCGGTAACTTTTACAGATGGCTTCAGAGTTCGAAGAGATCTCCTTCCTACACATTCCTCATAATATGAATGACTTCGCAGACGTGCTAGCAACTTTGGCTTCCTTGATTCACATACCTGACAAGGAACATATGCCAAGCGTCACATTTGCCCTGCAAAAGGCACCAGCCTATGGGAATTATGTTGGAGAAGTATCGGATCAGCTACCTCACATCCAGCGTCCTTGGTATCAGCACATCAAGGAATATTTACAAGATGGGTCTACACCCGCTGAGGCGAGCCCGACTAAGAAAAGGCGGATTCATCGACTGGCTATGAAATTCTACCTGAGCGGAGATACACTCTACAAAAGAGATGCATGATTAGGTCTCCTCAGATGTCTGGACAAGGACCAAGCTCAGAGACTCATGGATGAGGTCCATGGTGGAGTATTTGGCCCACACATGAGCGGCCCTCTACTTGTTAAGAAGATCCTCAAAACAGGGCATTATTGGCTCTCTCTCAAGGCTGACTGCAATGACCACATCAGGAGATGTTGTCAATGCCAAATTCATGGGAATGCTATCCACACCCCTCCGAGGGAACTCCACAATATGAGTTCACCTCGACCCTTCTCAATGTGGGGAACGGACGTGATCGGGCCCATCGAGCCCAAAGCCAGTAATAGGCATCGGTTTATCTTCACCATGATCGACTACTTCACCAAATGGGTAAAAGCAGCCTCCTTCCCCATGGTTACCAAAGAAGTCATCATTGCTTTCATAAAAAACAATGTCATTTACTGATATGGACAACCAGAGGTAATTGAATCAGATAATGCAAGGAACCTCAGCAACAAAATGATGGAGGACTTATGTAGTAAATTCTACATCAAACACCTTAACTCCGTCATCTACCATCCAAAGATGAATGGTGTTATTGAAGCGGTTAACAAAAACATCAAAAAGATTATGCAAGAGATGTCCGCCAATCACAAAGGATGGCCTGACTTATTGCCTCTTACTCTATTAGCCTACAGAACATCAATGCGCACTTCAACTGGGGCAACCCCCTATGCATTAACCTATGGGATGGAAGCAGTGCTCCCCATAGAAGTGGAAATGGAATCCCTCAGAGTGTCGATAGACACTCAGCTGGATGAATACCAATGCGTACAAGACAGGTATCACCAATTGTCTCTAATAGACGAAAGGCGAACCATGGCTATCTTCCATGGTCAGTTATATCAACAAAGGATCGCCAGATCCTACAACAAAAAAGTCCGGCTACGATAATTTAAATAACATGACTTAGTTTTGAAGAAGATCATTGACAATCAAGATCAGTCTAAGGGAAAATTTTCTCCTAACTAGGAAGGCCCATTTGTTGTCAAGGAGGTGTTGACAGGAGGTGCTTTAAGATTGCAAGAAATGGACGGCGATGAATTTCTGTAACTCATCAACTCGGACACCATGAAACGGTACTATGTCTGAAGTTATCATCAAGCAAACATCTTGGTGTTGGATCATTAAATCACCAGTCATTCCGGTTCTTTAACCCTTCACTACATACAACTCTTTTCCACACTGCGCCTCTCAAGGAAACACACTTTTCAAGCCAGCAGCCTGGTTTTCAGATCTCTAGATCCTTTTCTATCCACTTGGTTTTTTAACCGTTACTCAACTTCGGTTATCCCATCAGGGACTGAACCTTTCACACTTGCAGTTTGTCCCCAAACATAGGATCAAACTTTTTACACCTGTAGTTTATCCTGAACTTAGGATTAAACTTTCTTCCCCCCGCATTTTGTCCTCCACATAAGATCAAACTTTTCGTCGGCTACAAATCGTCCTAAGGGGCAAACTACGACGACCTGATCTCCTAGATACATGAGAGCACGTTGGCAACCATTTTATATGGCCCAGTCGCAATAAAAAAAATAACAAAAACACTTCTACACCCTTCTCATTACAAAAACATTCCTACACCCTTTCTGCCACATACAGCGTTGAACCTCTTACACCAGGTTTAAACAATGCAGAGCTGATCTCCTCTTCAACAGGAGTGCGTAAGCAGCCATTCATGGTTCAGTCTCACCCTCTACCAATACACAAAGACTTGTCACCTGGTACTGGGATCAAACTTCAATCCACCACATTTTATCGGCTTCAGACCAAAGGGATGGAACTACCTGACCTCCTCCTAAATAGGAGACTCGACAACCATCTAAACTATGGTTGTACCTCGAAGAGCAATACTTATCTAGAAGAGATGGAATTAACTAGGCTCCTCCTAAATAGGAGTACTGGCGACCATCTATGGTGCGGTCAATCTCAGAGAGCCACACTCCTCTCCACATTTCCATAAAGAAACCAGTCCCAAGACACCAAAGATGGTAGGGATACACACAGATCAATGATCCATTCTGAACTGTCTAGAGACAACTCAATGTCCATCCATCAAGGAAGAATTCAGAATAAATCAAGATCATAGGCCCTGAAGAAGTAGGTAAAATATCAAGCAAGTATCCAGGCATAACTAAAAGGGAAGTGATCAAAAATATATTTCCCTGCTATATATGATGCTGTTTGATATACACAATGTAAACTATACATGACAAAATGGCTAAGCTAGTCTATGCAGGAAAATACAAGCCCATCTACAAATTAGTTTATATGCGAGCTATCAAGCCCAACATGGCATCCCTCTTAGAAGAAGGAGGTAACGCTGTGGTCTCCTGTATGAGGGTATCCCCACGAGCTAACAGATCTACAACCATCTATATAGTGGCCATGTGCTCATCTTTAAAATCATGCCAGTGGTAAGGGACCTCACTGAAGTACTATCTGCAATGGCTACATCCCTAGCAGATAGGGCAGCATACCACTCAACGATCACTGTATCTATGGTTGATCTGGCCTCATCCCGCTCAACAACACCGGCATCTCTACGGGCTAATGCATCTTCTCTATCTAATAGAGTTGCGTCTCTCCTATCAAGAGCTGTCAACATCAAGGATCTAGCCTGATCTCTCTCAAAGGTCATCAGATGAAGACTCTGCTTAAAGTACTATGCTGAATGCTAGATCACAACAATGCTAGTACTGGGAGAATCTAAAGGAGATGCTGGAAACCCAGTAAATGGTTCCTCCTCAATGTCGGAATCAATTTCCTCCATAGGCTTTCCATCATCTGAATCACTACTCGGCACTGTGGATACTGTCGCAGCCGATGAAGTCTCTGTCTCCATCCACGCAGAATACTCTATCGAACAACCCAGATGGCTAACAGAAAAATTAGCTATCTCACGCTGATCCCAACAGGCATACACCCTGGATCGGTCCTCCGCTGATAGATGGTGAGAAGCTAAACGCTGACCTAGTGCCCCATCAAAAGGATGAAAGTCCTGCAACTGGTCAAACTGTGACATCACGGCCAGTGGGTGGTAAGTAGTCATGCCCCTCAAACAAACCAGAGGAAGATAATCCATGCCCGGAGCATGAGTAGTGAAGCTGTAGGGTGAACTAAGCCCTGTACACGGCAAGATAGCGAACGGATTACCAATCCCAGCTAGGAAAACGGACCAAGAGGCAGGATCTGTACACTCCGTAGGCTGGAAGGAATACGACATAGCTATCTCATGGGTGAAGCAATACCCGTATCAGTGGAAAGTACCAATCGATCTCAAGTGTGACATAAACCACATGTATAGCTTGACCGAACTGCCTGTGAATACCCCTGCAGGGTAAGTACTGTAGAACATAGCCGACCTCAGCATCTCCGCCACGGTCATCGAAATGATGGTACGACCCTCCCTGAGAGCTCTCACTGCCATGATAACACCGATATCTAGCTCATCCATATATCGTGGCATGTACACATATGCCACTATGCACATCAAGAATGCATCCATTCTGTTCAAATGCCATTGTTCCTCCGGTGTGGTGAAATTCCAAAAATACTGTGTATAGCTGTCCAAGGAGCCAAACCTATCTATCAGGAAACACTGAGATAATACATGGTCGGATGTAATCTCATCCTCTACTACTCTATGCTGTAACCCGGTGAGGGTCATAAACTGCAGGCGTATATCTCCGATAGCCATGTGAGCGCAAGGTCTATCTAAGGGCAAAGCCGTTAACCGCTCATACTCCTCCAATGTAGGAGTCAGCTCCTGGGTACTAAATCAGAAAACCTGTCTCTTCGGTATCCAACGCTCTACCATACCCTCTACAAAGCCTGCGGGAACCTGGAACATCAGGTGGGTCATAGAATGTTGTAATAACTGATCTACGGTCACCCTATCTGGGGGTGACATACTATCATACCAGGATCTCAGATGGGATGCCACAAATACTGGTGGGGTGTGATCTATCCGGCCGACTGTCGAAGAAGACATCTGTGTGGGCCGTATTATAAGACCATTTAGGGGTCAATACTGAATATCTCTAGAAATATATACATATGCATAACATGATACATGCATAACAGATAATAGATGGCAATATGATGCAGGGAATAGAAGACAGTACACACATTCCTAAATACATCATCATCTATATACATCATCTCTATACAGCTAAAAATATAGGGAAATGGGGCACAGACGCCCTACTACTAATAGAGGCCTATCAAAAGATATAGCGAGAATGGGACACAGACACCCAATATCTAACAGAGGCCTATCAAAAGAGATAACGAGAATACATATCAGAAGAAGACAATGGTGTTAATATCTAG
Organism: Panax notoginseng; assembly: GCA_016801055.1. Lineage (NCBI taxonomy): Eukaryota > Viridiplantae > Streptophyta > Magnoliopsida > Apiales > Araliaceae > Panax > Panax notoginseng. The sequence continues at coordinate 57,599,648 of CM029016.1, forward strand.
ATCATCAATCCTGTCCACCTGATTTAACTCCTCTTGAGTCACTAGATCTCTATCAATAGGGATATCTGGCCTATACAAAGGAGGATCTGTACCGACAAAGCCAAATGGGTTATCTGAGGGGCCAGCGCCTGCGCTGGAAGGATCAAACGAATCTGCCTCTGCCGGATCTCTGCCCAAATACCAGATAAAGAAATATGCCCGGTCCAGTCGCTGGGTCAAACTGTCAATCTGTGTCACATGACTCGGATCTCGAACATAGGCTATCTAATTCGTTATCATCACGGATCCTAGAACCATATCCCCCACGAACTGAGTGGCGCGGGTCTTGACTCTAATGGTATGAGGGGACCACCAATGCTGGAATATCTCCTTAGTTCAGGGACCCTCTGATAATGTAAAATTGTTAACACCTAACAATGGGATATCAATGACGGGTGACTGCGACACAGGCCAATAGCACTTGGCAAGAGGCAAGATTGGTATACAGATCTCTCCTTTGGTGCTCCTAATAGCACGCTCTCCTAAATAGAGCTCTCATCATCCATCTGTGAAGAGAGGAACCCTACAGGTGGAAATCACGTACTCGACACTAGTCGGGTACCCATCCTCAAATCCAATGGCCAAGTGCTCCCCAGAATAGGGAATCCATATGATGATATCAGCTGTCAATAACTCCAGCTGTATGCGACAATGAGCGAAACCCTCAGCTATAGGGACCTCCGCCAGTATGGAATGATGCCATCGTTGTCCTCGTGGATAGGTATCCAATCCTAACACGCTCACAGGACGCAAGCATGGGAGCCTCTCATAGGCCTAGAACTGTTAATACAAAGGTAAACATCTGCTGTCAGTAAACACTCTTAACCTATACATGGGAAATTACAAGAGAAATACTCACCATTATAAATGGGTAGAATCCTAGCCAAGCATCGATCAAGCCCTGCGAACACATGCACATTCCCCTGAAGAAATAGGAAAAGGTGTAGGAACCCCAATCATACTCTCCTATACGGTCCATATGTCGCGTGGAGTTGATCAAAGTAAACGACACCGTAGAAGAGTTATCTGCTATGAAACAGTCCCTAATGATTATCAGGAACAATCGCCGAAGAATCTGATCCCTGAATCTAACATCAGCTGGTATTGGTTCACTCAACAACCCACTCATAGAATCTACGCTCAAAGGACCTGTACGAACAGTCCTACCCTTGAGCGCCTCCGTCAGAACTGCTAGCAAGGATCTGACGGTAGTCGGGGTAATATTCGCCGCACAAGGCACTGGTACACCTCCAAACTCTATACCTATGATAAACCGCCATTCCATCGGCGTCATCATCACCTTACAGTCCAATAAATAGAGAGACTGAGTCTGGTAAAACCAGCGCTCAGACAATGCCCTGAGGTAACCCCATGGACATTGACGGGGAAGAATAGAAAAGAACGCCTCAAAGCCCCAGTCATGCACAATCGCTCTATAGTCAGGATGCACAACCTAGTACATAGAGTGGATGCTGAACCAGTTCCCTCGAGGCTGTGTAAAGCCAAGAACCTACATAAAATGTAGATCAACATCAAAACCCTTTACTCCTAATCAATAGGAAAAAATGAAGATTAAGATCTAACTTTATACCTCATTGGCATGCAAGTATATCGAGGGATGTCGACTCAAGTGACCCAGAAGCTCTGGGTTCGCCACCTGAATATTCGGGATGTCCCTATGGGGAACATGTGCAGTAGGAGCGGGGTCCGCAATTGGAACATCCTCTTCCTCATCCTTGACGTCCGGCACATCAACTTGGACTGGACGTATCACCGCCTCCACCAGACGACGAGGCTGTCTAACAAAATGGGGTTGATGCACTTCAGAAACCCTCCTTCGTACACCAGAAGTCGTCCTGCAGGAACTACTTGACTGATCCAGATCCATAATATCTGGATAACAAGTCTCCAAATCACCTCAAAAAGGGTGTGGTAATTTTAAACCTGGAGCTTACTTTTTAAAATGCATTTTATGATTACATGCATGCATGCATTACTTTAACATACGTCTATAGTAGAGTTAAAAATGCACGACTATTTAATGCCTATATTTTGGAAAAATTTTGCCATAGTCCCTTTTGTAAATAAGACTATACACATGCACAAAGGCATAATTAGGTGGCCATTCAGTAGCACACCTGACCACAGTCATATACATACTATATGTATTTGAATGTCAAAGTCATCAATCCATAATGGTACCCTAATTACCAGGATTACTTTGCATTTTTACCTTTTGCTCATTTGTCCTCAAATATGATAAGAAATAGCAGAAAAAGGTGACAATTTGACTGTGTTAAAAGTTAATTTTTTTCACATCATTATGTTCAGCACGGTTTAATACTAACATTTACTATGTTGAATATTTTTTATCAAGCCATTTGAGCATGCATATTCACTACTATGTGTTTAGATGCATTTCGTGTGATAAGTCATTTTCTAACGGATAAAAACTGGAAAAGAAGACATGCATACGCTACTAGGACAGTGTAGAACACTTGTACGGTGACAGAATTTGGAGAAAGTCACCTGAACTCAGTAGATCTGAAGAAGAGCTCTCGAATTTCCTTCGCGGCGCAACTTCAAAATGACTTATAAAAATAACATGCAAGCATTTAATAGCCACGGTTGGCTGCAGGTCCACCTACGACTACTGCAGGTGTACCTGCAGCACCCTTACGTAGGTCCCACCCCTCCGGCTCTATCCAGATCGAGTTGCAAAGGAGATTCCACAAGCTGAAAAGGCCAAATCAAGAATAAAAACGCTACGCGATTGAGCATAATAGTTTGAAATCCTGGTTGTCTCAGACCGAACCGTGGGTCGACACATCACTCATTGGTGTTCGCCCTAACACAAGGTACATTATGCCAATGATCGCAACTATTACAAGTCACACTCGATAATACCTTATGCAGGTCCAATGCCTCTAATTCAAAGTCATCACCGTAATCCTTTCAGATTTCCCAGTAGGGGCATCACGCATTCTAAAACACACATCCCTGGCGGGGGTATCACTCATTTACATGTGGCGAAGCACCTATCCCCGGTGGGGGTATCACACATTTTTCGTTGATGCACACATCAACGAAGATCAAGTAGATCCCCGATGGGGGTTATAATGTGTGGTCATCCATTGGTTCACATGGCAGCGAAGATCAAACAGATCCTCGGTTGGGGTTAGAATGCGTGGTCATCTATTAGTTCACATATCGGCGAAGGTCAGACAGCCCTGACAACACATACTGTTGGCAATAAATCTAACAGAACATTGATAAGTCCTAGCGATACAAACCATGAAGGATCAACATCATCGGAGAGGATCGATGATGGAATATGTTATACACATCCTCAAACAGATAAAGCTTTATCCCCACAGATCTATTGTACACTAGAGGCACATATTCGGAATAAAGTCTCTATCAAAGATTAAGGACTTTGGTGATAACCCCAACGTCAACATCCTAAAAGATTTGGATCACACATCCAAGCTTGTAATTGTTGCCAATTCTAGACAGAAACAACAGGGATCCGACAATCATCCCAACATGTTGGAAAACAATCCAACAACACACTTGAATCATACATTTGCATCATGTTACTGCACATGGCATCATGTTTATTTTGTGGCATTTCAAGTGTCTAGAATTCTTTATCTTATCCATGCCATTGCATTGCACGAATATGATAAAGAGGGGCATCTGTAGACACTCAAAATTTTCTGTACACCTGTCACTGACATTGTAAGAGGACAGATTCATCTTTCAGAGATAACCCTGGAAGACAGCTCATATCCAGTCTAGATACTACCGAAAGTTCAGTCTCAACCCCGGAACACATACCGGGAGTATCAATTCCAACCTCAGAGATAACCCCGAGGTATGGAGTTCAAATACCAAAAATTCCACCAGAGAAGGCCGATTCATCTCGGAGATAACCCCAAGATATTTAGTCTCAGTTCCAACACCGGGAATAGCAGTGCTAACCTCAGAGATAACCCCGAGGATTGAAGTTCTGGAGATAACCCCAAAAATACTTGTTTCAAATGCATGCAATCAGCTTTAACCTCGGCACTAACCCCGAGGCACTCAGTACCAAACCCGGAGATAGCACCGGGAAGACAGGCACACCTCGGAGATGACACTGAGGACCTTCAATAATTACAGTAGTCCAACCTCAGAGACAACCCTGAGCAATGTCTGCTTTATCGGTCCAAACTGATGATAACCTCGGTGAGGGGTAGAATCATCATCTTGCCACCTTAACGCCACATCGCACCGTCTCAACATTTTATACATATATTTCTACACAGCAATGTCCCACAAGAACCAAGGAAGTCCAATCCCGAGTGACTATTGTGCAGGGCAACGGATAGAATTTGAAGCTTAAAGACTGGAGGGCATGGTCCCATCTTCCTGACTTCGTACAACCTTTAATCCCATGTTATTGCATAACTATCGACAACGGCGGTCCAAAATAGGTTTATACACGTCAATCAAATGCCCGAATTGATGTTTTTAAAGTTCAATCGGACATCACATTGCATGCGTGCACGTACTTTGAGACGGTGGGACCCGTAGAGGCCGGGGCAACCCGGGTAGCCGCAGGTACATCTGTGGCTACCCGCAGGTACACCTATGGGTCCCCCCTCTATAAATAGAGGGCTTGGGGTGGCTATTTGTATAAAGAGAAGAAGTCGAGGAAGCCCTGACATATTTTCTCTGTACACACCCTAAACTGAGTGCTTTCTCATTTTAAACACTTGTAAGCTCATATATAGCTACTTTTTTACCGGCGGGAGCCGAGTGTTCATCCTTTTCAAGTTTTTGAAGTCTTCTTTGGCAGCCCACTGTAAGCCTTCTTACATACTTTAAAGCATTTCTCTTCATCTTTACACACATCATTCTTCACGTTAAGAGTCGTGTTGCATGTGTATGCCCGGACTTCGGTCCGTGGTTTCATTTCAGCTTATATATACATATATATATATATATATATATATATATATATATATATATATGGACTAACATTATCGATTTATGCCTCGATTGAGCCTATACTTATGTCTAAAGCGTTTACTTGCTTTTTTATATATATATACTTATATATATGAACTCTGTTTCTTGAGCCTAGACTTATGTCTGGAGCGTTTATTTGCTTTTGTATATATATATATATATATATATATATATATATATATATATATATATATATATATATATATATATACAGCTTATATAAATAACTGCTTATTGTTTTCATATAAATTGTGGCATCATGTGAGCGTAGGAATTATATGATCACAGATTCAGTCTACTGAATCTAGATTCGGATCCCATGATGGACATTTTCTATTGTAAGCAACTTGTAAATTTATTCACGGTGTTTTGATTTCCTCAGATGGTTTCCATGCCCACGAGGAATTCGGCACTGCTTTGTACATTATTTTTCTCGAAGATGCTTCGCATCTCAAAAATAAAAGCAATCCAGCCGAACATGTAATAAAATGGAAGTGTAAAAGGTCTCAATTACTATTAAGCATCAGGGTTTGAAAAACCTCTTTTATAAAACTTCACTGCTATATCTTGTTTAAAACTGATTTTTTTACAAAAATTTAAACCCTGTGTATATAGGTGCGAACGAGGCCTCGCACTACTTCTAATTAACAGCTCATTGACCCAAACACACACACACATATTCATATAACAGTTTCTTGAAAAGTGGCGGTCACCGTGGTAACACGGATGTTGGGGGGTGCCTAACACCTTCCCTTCGCATAAGCAAGTCCCCGAACCCTAATGAATCTCGGTTTCATAGACCCGTTTAGCAGTGTCATAACATTGGGTCAATGTGCAAATATTTTCTCTGTTGTGTTGGTACAACCAGTTAAAAAACTAATTGGCGATTCTTACAGTCAAATCGTCAACATATAAATGTCGGACTTTTTCACAACTTGTTTTTTCAAATAAATTTCACCTAACATGAGAACACAAAAGAACAAGAACAGAAAAGGGACAAATAAAAATCCCGACATCGACAATATGTTCTAAGGTCGGAGGTAAGGCTACCTCATATACGACTTCACCAATTATCCTCAACATTTCAAAGGGTCCAATGAACCTCGAGCTCAATTTTTCCTTTTTACCAAATCGAATCTTTCCCTTCAAGGGAGACACTTTCAAAAAGACGTAGCTACCAGATTCAAATTCTCGATTCTGTTGGTGTTGATCAACATATTTCTTCTACTTGTCATGAGCAATTATCAATCTTGTCCTGATCACCTTGACAATCTCAGCAGTCTGTTGCACTAATTCGAGTCCTAGCAATTGACGTTCACCAACTTCATCCCAGCATAATGGAGTTCTGCACTTTCTGCAATACTATGTTTCGTAAGGCGGCATGCCAATACTTGCGTGGTAACTATTGTTGTAAGTGAATTCCACCAACGGTAGATGATCATCTCAATTTCCTTTGAAGTCCATGATTCAAGCTCTTAACATATCCTCTAATGTTTGTATTGTCCTCTTACTCTGACCATCAGTTTGAGGATGGTATGTCGTACTCATTCTCAATTGTATTCACATGCATTCCTGTAGTTGCTTCCACAAGTTTGATGTGAAACACGGATCTCGATTAGAGACTATAGACACTAGAACACCGTGTCTTGAAATAATTTCCTTCATATATAATTTCACTAACTGATCTAAATTAAATCTGATCTTGATTGGTAAGAAATGCACTGATTTCGTCAACCGATTTATAATAACCCAAACTGCATCAAAACCTTTCTGAGTCGTTGGAAGGCCTGCCACAAAATCCATCGTGATATGTTCTCACTTCCATTCTGGGATTTCTAACGATTGTAACAACTCACTCGGCCTTTGATGTTCTACTTTAACTTCCTGACATGTTAAACACTTGACCACACAATCGGCAATGTCTCTCTTCATATTTGGCCACTAGAAATGTTGTCGGAGATCCTGATACATCGCCGTACTCCCCAGGTGAATCGAATACCGTGACTTATAAGCCTCGCTCAAAATTTCTTCCTTTACCTCTAATACTTGCGGAACCCAAATTCTTTTCTCGAATCTCAATTTCCCTTCGTTGTCAATTTTGAATTTCCTTTCCTCTCCTTCAAATATTCTTTTCATGATTTTCTCGCATTCCTCATCTTTAAGTTGTCCTTCCTTAACCTTATTCACCAAAGTTGGACCAGTTTCCATTTGAAATAGTTTTTCATTTGACTCTTTAGGATATTTCACCTCTAGCTCCAGTTTTGCCATTGCTGAAAATAGCTCCTCCTGAACGGTTAACATGAATAGTTTTTCTCGACCCTTCCTACTTAAGGCATCAGCAACAACATTTGCTTTACCTGGATGGTATAAAATCTAGGAATCATAATCCTTTATCAACTCCAACCATCTCCTCTAATGCATGTTCAAATCCTTCTATGTGAAAATATATTTCAAACTCTTATGGTCGGTATATATTTCACATTTCTCCCTGTAGAGATAGTTTCTCCATATCTTCAAGGCAAACACAACTGCGGCCAACTCTAAATCATGGATCGGATATCCCTTCTCATAATCCTTTAGTTGGCGTGATGCATACGCAATGACCTTGTCGTTCTGCATAAGCACATAACCTAGTCCTTTATGCGATGCATCACTCTACACCATGAAATTTCTTGTGCTATCCGAGAAAGACAACACAAGTGTAGTACTTAACCTTCTATTTAGCTCTTGAAAACTTTCCTCACACTTCTCTGTCTAAACGAACTTCACCAATTTGCTACTCAAATTCGTCAGCGGAGTCGCGATTTTGGAAAAATCTTGAATAAATCTTCTACAATAACCTGCCAATCCTAGAAAACTCCTTACTTTCGACGGTGTATTTATCTGATCCCAGTTCATCACAGCTTCAACCTTCGATGGATCTACCAAAATCATGTCCTTGTCAGTCATATGCCCAAGAAATTGCACTCGTTCTATCCAAAATTCACATTTCAAAAACTTGGCGTATAACTTCTCTATTATTAATGCCTCCAATGTCACCTTCAAATGTTCCACATGCTCCTCCTTAGTCTTAGAATATATCAGAATATCATCGATGAACTCCACCATGAATTTATCTAAAAACGGTTTAAACACTATGTTCATTAGGTCCATAAACACTGCAAGAGCATTCGTTAGACCAAATGACATCACCAGAAACTTGTAATGACCATAACGAGTCCTGAACAATGTCTTCAGCACATCTTCTTTCCTCACCTTCAACTGATAGTACCCACTTCTCAAATCTATCTTTGAGAAATACCTAGCTCCTTTAAGCTGATCAAAAAGGTCGTCAATCCTTGGACATGGATACTTATTCTTAATTATGACCTTGTTTAACTCTCTGTAATCAATGAAAAGTCGCCTCGATCCATCCTTCTTCTTGACAAACAACATCGGTGCTCCCCACGATGATACGCTCGGCTGAATATATTTTTTGTCTAACAGTTCTTGTAGTTGCACCATTAATTCTTTCAATTCCACCGGAGCCATTCGATACAAGGCCTTTGATATTGGGGCAGTTCCTGGCACCAAGTCATTTTCAAATTCCACTTCCCTGTTTGGCAGAAATCCTGGCAAGTCATCTGGAAACACGTATCCAAAGTCTCTAATGACTGGTATCTCCTCTAATTTCGGATTTTCCTTTTGAGTATCAACTATGTAAGCTAAATACCCTACACAACCTTGTCTCAACAACTTCTTGGCCTGCATCATCATCAGACAACTCATTTGTCTAGGCGACTTGCTGCCATAAAATATAACCTTTGACGGAGTCATAAGGTTTACACGCTTCCTTTGGCAATCAATTATCGTCCCATAATTGAATAGCCAATCCATCCCCAAAATAACATCAAATTTCCCATGTTTAATCAGGATTAGATCTACCATCATCTCGTGGCCCTTAATGTCCACCCTACAGTTCTTGTGTATAAACCTAACAGGAATTACTTTCCTATTCACAACCTCTATGTGTAAATAGTATTCTAATTCTTCTTTAAGCAAATTCAAAGTCTCAGCAAAATCGTCGGATATAAACGAACAAGTAGCACCCGAATCAAATAATACGTAAGCATTAACATTATTGATCGAAATTATACCTGACACCACATCTCGGGACTGCACAGCATCCTGTACGGTCATATTGAAAGTTTTAGCAGTGGGTCAGTTTGGCGGCGTTGGTCCAGGGATAGCCAGAGTGCTACCACCGCTATTTCCCTTACTTACACCCCACTTCTACTCTTCTTGCTGCTTTCTTTGGACAAACCCTAGTCAGATGATCCCTTGACCCATAAGTAAAACAAGCCTCCTTTTTAGGGTTAGGGAAATTTGGCGATATGTGACCTTCCTTACCACAATTGTAGCGAACCATCTTCCCTTTCATGCATATCCTCAGGTGATTCTTTCCACAGGTAGGACAAACATCCACCTTCTTCTTCTAACTTCCTTGTTGATCTCTAGTAGATACATTATCATTCCACTTTCTCTTCTGATTATTACCACCACTGCCATTACTACCACTAGCTTTGTTGTTCTCACCTTCATTATTCTTCTTCTTTTGTTCCTAATTGTACCTAGTAAGGGCATCGCTTCCACCTTATACAATAATTGCCTTCTACAAAACTCCCACAAAAGTGTTTAATTGGAACATTGACACCTTGCTGTACAACCAAGGCTTCAACCCTTGTTCAAATCTCCTAGCTTTCCTCTCATCTATATTCACCTGATAAGTTGTAAACCTAGCCAACTCGTTGAATTTCGTAGCATATTCTGGCACCATCATGTTTCCTTGCTTCAATTCCAAAAACTGAACCTCCATCTGGTTCTGAGAGCTCGTTGGGAAATATATCTCAAAGAACATCTCATTGAACCTATCCCATGCGATCACACCTTGTCCTCCTCTAACCTTGTTCACCTACCACCAATAACTAGCCTTTAACTTCAGCATAAAAGTTGCAAAGGCGGTCTTTTGGTCGTTATTGTCCCTCGTAACATCGAATGCCTTCTTCATTTCCATAATCCAAGTTTGAGCTTCGACTGGATTCATGGATCCCTTAAACTCTGGCAGTCCTACCGCCTTGAAATCCTTAAATGAGGTAGCTTGAGCTTGCGACTCATTCGTAAGTGCTCCAGTTAACAGGGGTACCAACTGCTGAACATGATTGGCGTTGGCATTGTCGTTGTTGTTGTTGTTGTTGTTAATGTACGTGGATTCTTCCTGAGCTTGTTGGTGTGTTGGGTGTCTTCTTGGCGGCATTTTCTATTTAAGATATACGCTGACTAGATCATTACTCAATCTCTTAAGTATTTAAGACCTAACTTAAGTATTTTAAGATTATGATTTATCACATAACATCTTGAATAAACATTATTTTTTTTTCATTAATAACTTTCAAAACATAGAGAGATAGCATCACTGCGTGGTGTTTGGTAAATTTATATTTTGAAGTTAATTAAATTAAATGAGTATTGAATTAATTATTATGTTACATAGTGGTAATATTCTAATTCAATTAAATAATTAAATTATATGGTTGATAATGATTAAATAAGTTGTTATAATGTTGTTTTAAATTAATTTAGTAATTAAAGTGATGTACTCAGTTATTAAATAAAATTATAAATTATAATAAAAAATTATAATTCTGTAACAATTGGAATATATGGCATCTTGAATTAATAAGTTGTTGTTAGCTTTAATTTAATTGAATTGGATTTTTAGAATTTAATTAAATAAAGCGCGAAAATTAAACTATATAGCAAGTGAGTTATTAAAATAAAATAAAAGGAGTTTAAATTTGGATTTACTATACAAGGCTTAAGGCTTTTTAAATTCTTATTTTAATCCAATTTTTCCAAATAAACATTATGGCTTTTGATTTAAAAAAAAATTGTAACTGATAAATATTAAGTATACATATTATATTGTATTACGTATATATTTTAGGTTAGTTTTATCAGTATTAAGCCTAACTCTAAAGAAGAACAAGAAAGAAGAAAACAGAGAGTAGAAAGAAGAGATAAGAGAGAAAAGCATTCTTTGTGATTTTGAAGCTATGTTTTGAGGATAATAAGGGGTCAAAACAATTCTCATCATCTAACAAATTATAAACAAGGATTAAATGTAGTAATCGAACTCTTTATTCTTAGTCTTTGTGTTCTTGAGTTTCTTCATGAAAAATATAAATTTTGGTTGATGAATTGGTTAGATAATTGTTACATGTGTTAATAGTTGATTGTAATTTGTTAGTTATCATCTATGGACGATTTTAGTATGCTTTAATCTATGAAATTATGTTTTAAAAGATGAATTTAAGTTTTTGGTTGATGTATGTACAAAAGGGGTTGCTCTGGAGTCACAATTATGGATTAAACATGTAATAATATGTAAATTGATAGTAGATTATGTTAATACATTAAGAAACGAAAAGAATACAAGCTAAACCAACTGATTTGGTTGAGAAACGAACCCGTAGCGTATGATTACACCAAGGATGTCAAAATATATGAAATAGCATGAACTTTAGATTTAAATTCCTCTAAAATTAGTTGTTTAATGATGTTTTGTTGTTATAATAGTTGTTTACAAGTTGGGTCTTGATTTTATGAAGTTTATAACTTCTTGGTATGATTAAATTGTTGTATAGACGAAGAAATTGGAGTTTTTAGCTTTGTTCTGTGTTTTTTCGAGAACTTCAGATTCTGGAACTAGCGCTTCGCACTGCAGCACCAGATTTAGGCTTAAAATTGGAGCCACAGTGCCACCCAAGCTACAGCGCTAGACTTAAGCCTAAAGTTCGAGCTGCAGTGCCAACCGCGCTGTAGCGCTAGTTTTTAGTTCAATTAGTGGCGCTGCAGCGCCACTTAGCAAAATTGCCCAGAAATGAGATTTTTAATTGTTCAAGTCCAGAAAATTTAATTATAACGTAATCTAATGAATATAAAAGGACGTTAATTATATTATATGTTGTCAAACTAGATTATAATCACATTATAAGTCAAATTTGATGATTGTAAGGTTGTGACTTAATTGATTGTTAACAGTTGAGGTTTAATGTTAATAAGAATTGGAAATGTGATTTAAATGCTACAACCTCATGTTACGTGCTAGTAAAGGTTTTATTTGTGCTATGTGATTAGTATGATTAAACCTAGAGTTAAAGAATGTAAAATGGATGTGTAACTAAGCAATTCGGTCGCATTGTGGCTAATTAAGATTGTGATTCTAAATGACATATATGTAGGATAATTGGAGAACGAGTTGTAACTGCTTAGCTTAAGTAAGAGGCAAGTTTCCTAACCTTTTATACTTTATTATTCAGCAAGGTTTTCCTTTCACCGTTATCTTGTTTACACTTATGTAAGTTCTTTAATTTGAATCTCTTATATGAGCATCCTTAACTCTACTTATCATTGAATAAGTTATCTATCTTTATCTTGTTTACACTTACGCAAGTTTATTTACCCTAATCTTTCATTATGCAAGTTCTTGTTCCTAACTTGTTATTGTTATGCATATTCTTTAGCTCTGAATTATTGTTGACCAAGTTTCTAAACTATACTTTTCATTGAGCAAGTTAATTAATCTTTACTCCTTCATTACAAGCGAGGTTGTTTTGTTTATTCAAAGTATGTACTATTGTTGAAAACTTGATCTTGTTGCAAAATGTTTGTTCAGCTATAAATGACTGTTGTTCAATCTCTGATCACCAATGTCATTGTACTATCATACATAGTTGTATCGAACTCTTAGTTAACTAGCGATCCTTCTATTAATTCAACTAATCCTTAGTTGATGAATGCTCAAACTAAATTACCCTTAAAGTCAATCCAAACCAAACTTCCTTTGGTTTGCTTATTTACCTTTACAGTTTTGAAATTAAGTACTCAATGATTAACACTTGTTCATTTATAACCCATTGAGACTTTATCTCTTATTGGTTCATGGTTATACTTTGTTCATGATGATATTGTAATCGAACTCTTGAGTAGTTATTGATCCCTATCTGATTCAATTAGTACTAAGTTAATGAACGTTCTAAAGATCTAGAATTCCTTTGAAGTTAATTTGAAACCAAACTTCCTTTGGTACAGAACCTACTAGTCTAAGCTGAGATGAACAACCATGTATCAGGGGATTATTTTAGAGCTACGCAATAGCGTTAAAATGTTTGCGCAACACATAGTACAAAGGGACTGATGACATGGAGTATGAGATGATGGTCCACGTAGTCGTTTAGACTGTTAAAGAAACACTTGTTAACCTAGTAAATAGAAGATGATTATGGTCTTTTAGACTGTTAAAGGTTAAGTAGAAATACTTAAAAAACTATAATATAGTTCATGGTCTTATGACCCTCAATGTATTCCTTTGATATTGATATTTGTTATTTGATTTTAAAGTTCATTATTCCTTTGAACTCAAAGTATTCAAATTACAACTTATTATTTCTGATAAAAATACTTTACCATTAAAAGGTTAGGTAATTGTCATTCATAGAATGTTATTGTATGCTATCTTTCTTGTGGGTAATTGTTTGCTCACTCTTGTACAAAACAATGCAGATGAATTTAAGAAGTCTAAAGAGCTTTCTACAAGTAAAGGCAAAGGCAGAATGCTCGATTAGATGACGTTTAATTTACCATTTATTTATGAAGCTTGTGTAATAGACTTGGTTATGTTTATATTATATTATTCCGTTGATGATGTAATAATAAAGGTTAGATGACCTGGGATTTATTTTGAGATTATGTAATCCTTTAATGGGAGATTTATTGTTTAAGTTTGTGAGTTTAATTATATCCTTTGTTTATGGGTAGTTGGTTATGATTGGTATTGGAAAACCTGTGACAACCTGAGAATTTAGAAAATTTTTAAAATTTTAATTAAATGATTTAAGGTTTAATTGAGAAGGAATTTTGAGGATTTTAAAATTCTGTGAAGGATTTTGGTGAATTATTCAGGATTAAGTGTATACGTGAATATGCTCTGTGAATATGGTATTATATGTGTACAGTATGTGGTTAAGGGTCAAGGGTTGATCAGATAAATTATATATGTGTCAAACCTTAAGTATATTTTTAGAACGTCAACGTTCACTTAGAAAATTCTTACGATGGATAAGAAACCCTAAATTCAAATTTTCAATAATTTGAAACCCTAATTCGGATTTCGAAAACCCTAAGTTGGGATCTCAGAGACTTAAGTATACTAATTATAATATAATTAGGGTAAAGCTTAATTAATTAAGTTAGAAAACCCTAATTACAAAATTTGAAACCCTAATTTAAAATTAGGGAAAACCTAATTGTTAGTTTAATAATTTTAATGTTAATTAGGAAACATTAATCCAAATTTTCAAGTTATAAGTAATTAGAAAACCCTAATCTAATTAGGAAATCTAATTTCTAAATTAGAAAGATTATTTTTTTAGTTAAGACCCTAATTCGTGGGTTATAAACCCTAATGACCAATTTTGACCCTAATTGATAAATTAGCAATTTTAATTAGGAAATAATAATACTAATTAGCAAGATTTAAATTATGATTAGGAAATACTAATCTTAATTAGTAAGATTTAAATTATGATTAAGAAATTTTACAATAATTAGAAAATTCTAGTTATAATATTAATTTTCGATTTTGAAAAACCTAATTTGGAAATTCTAGAATTTATTTTTAAAATCTAAAGGGTTCAAACCCTAAACTCTAAGGGTTTGGACCATTGCCTAGTGTGCCATTAAAATTATAAATCAAATGACAAGTATGCCCTTTTTGGATTTTTATTAAGGTAACTTGTCAATCTTGCCATATTTGTAGTTGTTCACCAACTCTTGACCAACCACTTGACTTATATCTCAGCTATACACTGATCCAAATTGCCACCTAGCATGTGAGGATTCATTGAATCAATTATTTAGGTGATAAAGAGAGATAAAGTTACAAAACTTGCTTATTTTTCACCCAAGCTCTTAACAACTCTCTCTCTCTCTCTGCAAAACCTCTAAGTTTACTAAGTGATTCAGTCACTAGATAACCCCCTAGAACACCAAGAACAGATTTGGAGAGCTAAGATCAAGGATTGGACAAGAGAGGTATAAACCCTAATTCATATTTTGATCTTGTATGCTAAGAAAAATTTCGTGTTTATGTGTTTAGATTTATGCTAGAAGGTCTTTTATGATGATCTATGATGATCTATCATGGATCCATAGCATCAAAGTAGGTAAACATGAAGTTTTTCAAAACTATCCATGAACCCTAGAAAGTAGTCTGACAACCATATGTCAGTGACCACAAATCTTTCTCTGTTATTATTTTGAGTTGTTTTATGATTTGGATCTGTAGTTTGGTATGATATATTTGACCTGCAAGTGGAATCACAGTCAGTTAATGTCTATATTTCATGTTATTCTTGGTCAAAACCTGTTGACCGGGCATGACCATGAACTTCCTAGGTAACCCAAAAAGTGTAAAATCAGCGTCTGACAAGTTTTCTTTGCCCCAGATCTGTCAGTTGTGAAGTGTCTTGCTGTTGTGTTTGTATCCAGTTTATAGCCTGGTATATGTACTTTATATTGGTGGCTTAACATCCTTTAAACTATTAACAGATCAATCAGAGAGGATGGTCAAAGTAGCCATCCGAGACTGATTTTGGGTTTCTGGAAAACCCAGAAACCGTATGAGCAAGTTCTCTGACATCCTTTGACTGAGCTAAATTTGAATATTGTTTTGTTGTTGGATTGATCTGTTGTTTTAGTGATGTTCTTTGATACAAGGAGTATCGATTTGAACCTTAAAAACACCAATTGGATGGACATAACCTAGATTAAATGGAGCTAGAATATGCCTACTCGAGACTGCCTGAGTTTCTGGGTTACCCAGAAAACCCGGCACAGACCTGACAACGATTTCAAAGGCTCGGATCTAGAATCTGAATTATTGTATGACCAAGTTAGTGATTGGTTATTTGTAGTACTACATGTATACTACAAGCTCAAAGTTTAATCTGGCGTATAAACATTTTGAGATGAGAATCATAGCCGGTCAAACGAGCAACCTTGAACACTGACAAGTCAGTGTTCTTGAGCTCAAGAACACCTAAGACGACAGAAAGTGTCGCTATAGGCCATTAGCGACGGTTTAAATATTTTTATTTTCTGATTTTTCGGAAAATGTTTAAAAATAGATAAAAATAGTTTTTAATTATTGAAAATACAAAATAAATTCCTAAAAATTATTTTAAAGTTCGAAAAATAGTTTTTAATTATTTTGAGTATATTTCATAAATATTTAATATTTTTGGAATATAGATGATATTTAATTTATTTAATTATAATATTAAATAAATTATTTAAAAATGATTTTAAGTCATGAAAAATTATTTTATCGTAAAAGAAAATATTTTAAGTTATTTTCAGTGACTTTTGATATTTTATGATGAATTTTATTAATTAATTAATATTAATGATAATTAGTTTATTTATTAAATAAATTATTAAAAAATAGAATTAATGATTTAAAAATTATATAAAAATGATTTAAGTGTTATAAAAATATTTGAAGTTATAAAATATAACTTTTGATATTTTGTCATGAAAAATATTAATATTTTAATATTAAAAGCATATATCAGATAATGGATTTAACGGTTTAAAAATCATATAAATATGATTTTAAGGTATTAAAAATACTTTGATATATTATAAATATAATATAATATTATGATATGAATTTCATTAATATTTGATATTAAATAAATATTAATGATAACGGAATTAAGTTTTTTTAAATCATTTAAATACGAGTTTAATGATTAAAAATTCACGATAAATGATAATAATTATTTAAAAATTATTACGAGTTTATGAAAAATAATTTGACTATTAATAAATTATCTTAGATAATGGTTAAACGTTTAGACAGAGTTTAATTGAACTTAAACTCCACGATTATCCGACTAGACCGTCGGGATGTCAGAATTGTGTCGAACTCGACTCATACAGCAAAAGTTTGACTTGAGGATAGGTCGTATGTGTGTTATAGACTGATAGGGTTATATGATAATGTGTTTAGGTTGTTTTAAATATTGTGATCATATTATTCTAATGTGTAGATCGGTAATATTTATATTAGGTTCAGACAAAGCTTATTAATTGCATAGCAGTAATCAACGGTTCAGGCAAGTTTTACTTAACTCTACTAGGAGTTGTTTCATTCAGATATGCTTATGGTTAATCATTGTTGATTGTTATTATAGAATTGTACTCTGTACATATTGCATGTATAAGTCAGGTATGAAAGGATGATCACCTTTATTAACAGTTAGTCCAGATATATTTGTTCATGTTTAATACTTGTTCAGTTAAAAGTTTTTTCATGCTAATTCACAACTATATTGATGAATTATTGCCAGCTTATTATTCAGACTCTTTTAATCTTGATATATCCTTAAATAAATTTAAACTTGCTGGGCAACTTTCATGCTCACCCTTGCATTGAAGACTAAGGAGAATGCTTCGAATACAAGGAAAGGTTAAAGACAGTTCCAGCTTAAAGTTAATGTGTGCGATTAGATTTGTAATAGTATTGTATGATAATAATGTTATGTGTTAGACAAGTTATGAATTGTGTATAAGTTAAGGTTACTCGACCTTGGGGAAATAGTGTGTAATGTAATGTATAAACAATTTATGTTCATATCTTTCGCAATAGTTATAGAATGATTGTACCAGATTCGTGGTGATTTGGGACCCAGATTTGGGGCTCTTACAAAAGCCATACTCGTTGATTTCTATTATAGAACTTGAGTATGAGCTTGAGTTTGATCGTGAGGATGAATTTGAGGTGATAGAGGTGAAGGATGAGTAAGAGGAGGGGGATTCCTCTGATAAAGAGTATGATCATAACATTGAGTTACAAGAGAGGGTCGAGGAGTTAGAAGAACAAGCTGTAGAGGACCAAGCTACACTAGCGCCAAGTTAGGTCGTAACTCAAGAACTTACTGCACGACTGACAGACGTAGAGAAGATATAAGCTCGGACAAAGTATTAAAAAGGATAGTTATTAGTTGGGAACTAGAATGTGTAAGATGACTTGGGAAAGGAGTTAGCAGAGCGGGCGAGAGCTGAAGAAGCGGTGAAGGCTTCTAAATGCGTAGGTTGTCATGAAGACAAGTTGAAGAAGGCCAAGTAAATGATGGAACTTAGAATTTAGTCTTCTACTATCCTGTGCAGGTTGAGGTTTATCTTTGGTACACAATGGATCGTAGGACGATGATTCGTATTATTGAGCAAGAGCGCAATGAAGTTGTACAACGTGGAATGTTCATGTAGATTGCAAGAAAAATAATAAGATGATATATAAATCATGATGAAAATTAATAAGATGTAAATCCTAACTTTTGAAATAAATAGTGGGATATGATGAAGTAATTCTGGAATTTTATTATTACAAGATAAATGATATAAATAGTAGTGAGGCTATTTTGTTATGTGGTAAAGTAATAAATGAATAAAGTATTATTATTTATTAAGATATATTAGGTGTTATTTAAAAATGATTAAGATAATCTTACATGTTTTAATACGTGAAGGAACAATGATCTAATAGTGCAAGTTCTAAATAGTAAGATGCCACCTAGAAGAAGACAGCACCGTCAACAGACCCCTGAGGAATATGCATACAATAATGAAGCTGACGAAAATTAAGTGCCGCAGTTGGTGAATTTTCTGGTGGGAGCACTGTCAAATCAACTGAATTCTTGGTTGTATAATCAAATCTCGATGTTCCAACCAAATTCGTTTATAACAGGGCTGGAGTGGACAATTGTTGTAGAAGGAGGAAGAAATGTACCGACATACAATCAAGAGCATAGGGGAAAGAAGAGTGAAGACGATAAGGCGGGTGATAGTCATACCGATAATGCTCAAAAAAGAAAGTGGAACAATAGTATTACCGCTGAAAATCAGCAAGCAAATGACAATAAGAAATTGGTGGTGTGTACCAACTATGGAAAGAGACATGTGGGTGTTTATTTGAAGGGAAAGATGGTGCGCTTTAATTGTGGCTTAAAGGGCCACATTGTACCAAATTGTCCAAGCCCGAGGAAGGGAGCCTACTTCACGTGTGGATCGAAGGAGCACTTGACTCGAGGTTGCTAAAATAAAGTGACAGGAGAAGCAAGCGGAAGCAAGGAAGGCAACAGTAGTGCCAAGTTGGCTATAATAGAATTACCGTCGCCAAGTCAACCAACCGAACCTACATTCGATGTGACGGTGCAAAACGCAATGCAAGGTACTATTCTGATTAATAATTTAAATGATTGTGTGTTATTTGATTCGGGTGTTATTTGTTAATTTTTGTTTGATGAATTTGTTTAGAAATTAGATTCTCTTCGGGAAGAGTTAGACTGTTCCCTAAATATAGAAAGTGTGAATAGTTATTTTTTTTAAGTTGGTGCGTAGAATTATCCTATGGGTATTAAAGGCCACGTGATGTTAATGGATTTATTTCCAATTTGATTTGGAATACTCTGAGGTTGTTGAACCATGTGCTGATAAGTGATTGCCAAAGAAAGTGTGTAAACCTTATAACTCCGAGGAAGTCAAAGACAGTATTTTATTTTTCTAGTTGCATGTCGCCTGTACGGTAGAGTTATCTATCAATGTTGTAAGTCAAGTAGCTATTAAGAAAATAGTGTATGGGATACACAAAGTTTAAGATAGCCACTTTGTTAGCTAACTTGACGAAGAAATCGGTAGAATTTATATGGGCAAGAAATTATGAAGCGAATTTTTAAGAATTGAAGAAGAAGTTAAGTATGTCACCTATATTATCTTTACCAGATAATACATAAAATTTTATGATGTATACTGATCCTTCACATAAGGGACTAGACTGTGTGCTTATAAAAAATGGCAAAGTCATTGTGTATGCCTCACGATAATTGAAATATTACGAGAAGGGATATCCGACGCATGATCCAGAGTTAGCGGTAGTTATGGTTGCCTTGAGGATTTAGAGGAATTATTTTTGGGAAGTATTGTGAGATATAAATGAACCATAAGAGCCTAAAGTATATCTTCACACAGAGATATTTAATCTGCGTCTGAAGTGATAGTTGATCAAGGATTGTGACTGCAAAATCCTAAACAAATGTGGTTGCCAACGTCTTAAGAAGAAAGGTAGGAGTTATTTTAGTTAACTGCGCAAGATGAGTTTATAATAAAAATGGATAAGATGTGGTAGGAGGTAAGATATCTAAAGAAGTTAGAGGGGAAGGTATTCAAATGGAAAACCATACAACTTTGCTGAACAGAGTAAAGAAAGAGTAACTCCAAGATGAAGGTGTCAAATTCAGGATCGATTCTGAAGGGTAAAGTTGAAGGAAGAAACTAGGCTTCGCCAGTATCGAGAATTGAAGATGAAGTTTTGCATAAAATTATATGTTGAATCAACTAGGGAGCACGAAAATATATTACTTCTTCGGCAATACTTTTGGCGGCAAGATATGTCAATAGATTTCATGGTATGTCAAAGTTATCATATTTCCTAACGATCAGTGGGTGAATTTATATGTCAAAGAAATTGTTTCAAGGCACGGTGTTCCGGTATCAATCGTGCTCGACGGAGATCCACGATTAACATCGAATTTCTAGAAATGTTATAAGAACGTATGGGGATGCAGTTGTGAATGAGCGCGTTGTGCCATTTACAAACTGATGGCCAAAATGAAAAGACAAGCCAGACATTAGATGACATTTACTTTTAGTTTAGTTCGTCAATAACAACATCTATCACACAAAACGTGGGTATGTTACTGTAAGAAGCATTGAACGGAAGAGCAAGATCGACAACTGCTTAAGACAGACAAGGGAAAGATGAAACTGAGGTTCTTAGTTTTTATGTACTGTGAAGAGAGGGAAGAGATGGTTATGTGGTAGCCATACCTCTACAGTCAGAGCGCATTTGCAATGTTTTACATATTTCAGTGTTACGATCATAAAAGCCCGACTACAATCATGTGATCGAGTACGAACCGTTACAGTTTGATAAAGATTTATCCTACGAGAAAATTCCTATTCAGATAGTTGACAGAAAAGAATAATTTCTTAGGAATATAATGATACCTTTTGTTAAGGTAATGTGGAGGGACCACAATGCTGAAGAAGCTACGTGGAAACTCGAAAATAAGATGATGAAAAGTTATCCTGAGTTATTTGTTTAATCTATGTCTTTGATTACGGGGACATAATCCTTGTAAGGAGGGGAGAATGTGACGAATGAATTGTTTGAGTTGTGATTCTGGGGACAGAATCGTTGTAAGGAGGGAATGATGTAACGATCCAGAATACATAATTTAAAATATTTATTGAATTAAATAAATATTTTAGTTGATATGTTTATTGTTAAATAAATATTTCATTGATTTGTTTATTTATTATTTAAATAAATAATTCATGAGTTGTGGGGAATAAACTTAATTAAGTGTAATATATTAATTAAGTTGGTATTTGGTAATTTTATAATTTGAAGTTAATTAAATTAAATGAGTGTTGAATTAATTATTATGTTACATAGTGGTAATATTTTAATTTAATTTAATAATTAAATTAGAGGGTTGATAATGATTTAATGAGTTGTTATAATGTTGTTTTACATTAATTTAGTAATTAAAAGTGATGTACTAAGTTATTAAATAAAAATATAATTTATAATGAAAATTATAATTCTGTAGCAATTGGAATATGTGGCATTTTGAATTAATAAGTTGTTGTTAGCTTTAATTTAATTGAATTGGAATTTTAGAATTTAATTAAATAAAGTGTGATATTTAAACTATATAGCAAGTGGGTTATTAAAATAAATTAAAAGGAGTTTAAATTTGGTTTTACCAAACAAGACTTAAGGATTTTTAAATTCTTATTTTAATTCAGTTTTGCCAAACAAACCTTATGGCTTTTGATTTTTTTAAAAATTGCAACTGATAATTATTAAGTATACATATTATTATTGTATTAAGTATATATTTTACGATAGTTTTATCAGTATTAAGCATAACTCTAAAGAAGAACGAGAAAGAAGAAAACATAGAGTAGAAAGAAGAGAGAAGAGAGAAAAACATTCTCTGTGATTTTGAATGTATGTTTTGTGGGGAATAAGGAGATAAAACAATTCTCATCATCTAACAAAATATAAACAAGGATTGAATGTAGTAATCTACCTCTTTATTTTTAGTCATAATGTTCTTGAGTTTCTTCATGAAAAATTTAAGTTTTGGTTAATGAATGGTTAGATAATTGTTACATGTGTTAATAGTTGATTGTAATATGTTAGTTATCATCTATGAACGATTTTAGTATGCTTTAATCTATGAAATCATGTTTTAAAAGATGAATTTGAGTTTTTGGTTGATGTATGTACAAAAAGGGTTGCTTTGGAGTTAAAATTATGGATTAAACATGTAATAATATGTTAATTGATAATAGATTGTGTTAATATGTTAAGAAACAAAAAGAATACAAGTTAAACAGACTTATTTTGTTGAGAAACGAACCCGTAGTGTATAATTACACTAAGGATGTCAGAATATGTGAAATAACATGAACTTTAGGTTTTAATTCCTCTAAAATTGGGTTTTTAATGATGATTTGTTGTTAGAATAGTTGTTTACATATTAGGTCTTGATTATATGAAGTTTATAACTTATGGGTATGATTAAATTGTTGAATGGACAAAGAAATTGGAATTTTTGGCTTTGTTCGGTGTTTTTTCGCGAACTTTAGATTCTAGAACTAGCGCTTCACGCTGCAGCGCCAGATTTAGGCTTAAAATCAGAGTTGTAGCGCCAGACTTAAGCCTAAAGTCCAAGCTGCAGCTCCAATCGCGCTGCAGCGCCAGTCCTAGTTCAAATAATGGAGTTGTAGTGTCAGCCGAGCTGCAACGCCAGTTTTTAGTTCAATTGGTGGCGCTGCAGCGCCACTTTGCAGAATTGCCCAGAAATGAGATTTTTAATTGTTCAAGTCCAGAAATATGTAATTGTAACTTAATCTAATGAACATAAAAAGACGTTAATTATATTATATGTTGTCAAACCAGATTATAATCACATTATAATTCAAATTTGATGATTGTAAGGTTGTGACTTAATTGATTGTTAATAGTTGAGGTTTGATGTTGATAAGAATTAGAAATGTGATTTAAATGCTACAACCTCATGTTACGTGCTAGTAAAGGTTTCATTTGTGCTATGTGGTTAGTATGATTAAACATAGAGTTAAATAATGTAAGATGGATGTGTAACTAAGCAATTTGGTCGCGTTGTGGCTAATTGAGATTGTGATTCTAAATGACATATATGTAGGATAATTGGAGAACGCGTTGCAATTGCTTAGGTTACACAAGAAGCAAGTTCCCTAACCTTTGCTACTTTATTATTCAGTAAGGTTTTCCTTTCACCGTTATCTTGTTTACACTTATGCAAGTTCTTTAATCTGAATCTCTTATATGAGCATCATTAACTCTACTTATCATTGAATAAGTTATCTATCTTTATCTTGTTTACGATTACGCAAGTTCATTTACCCTAATCTTTCATTATGCAAGTTCTTGTTCCTAACTTGTTATTGTTATTCATATTCTTTAACTCTGAATTATTGTTGATCAAGTTTCTAAACTATTCTTTTCATTGAGCATGTTAATTAATCTTTACTCCTTCATTACAAGAGAGGTTATTTTGTTTAATCAAAGTATGTAATGTTGTTGAAAACTTGATCTTGTTACAAAATGTTTGTACAGCTAAAAATGAATGTTGTTCATTCTCTGATCACCAATGTCATTGTACTATCTTACATTGTTGTACCGAACTCTTAGTTGACTCACGATCCTTCTATTGATTCAACTAATAATTAGTTGATGAATGCTCTATAAATTAAATTACCCTTGAAGTCAATCCAAACCAAACTTCCTTTGGTTTGCTTATGTACCTTTATAGTTTTGAAATTAAGTACTCAATGATTAAAACTTGTTCATATTTAACCCATTGAGACTTTATCCCTTATTAGTTCGTGGTTATACTTTGTTCATGATGATATTGTAATCGAACTCTTGAATAGTTATTGATCCCTATTTGATTCAACCAGTACTTAGTTGATGAGCGTTCTAAAGATCTAGAATTTCAT
Source organism: Panax notoginseng (assembly GCA_016801055.1). Taxonomy (NCBI): domain Eukaryota; kingdom Viridiplantae; phylum Streptophyta; class Magnoliopsida; order Apiales; family Araliaceae; genus Panax; species Panax notoginseng. Next base: position 57,623,921 of record CM029016.1, read on the forward strand.
TAAATTTAATTCCAAACTAAACTTCCTTTGGTACGGAACCTAATGATCTAGGCTGAGATGAATACCCCTATATCAGGGGATTGTTTTAGAGCTACGCAACAACGTTAAAATATTTGTGCAATACGTAATGCAAAGGGCTGATCATCTGGAGTACGAGATGATGGTCCACATAGTCGTTTAGACTGTTAAAGTTTACAATAGAAACACATGTTAACCTAGGGCATAGAAGATGGTTATGGTCTTTTAGACTGTTAAAGGTTAAAGTAGAAATACTTGAAAACATAGAACACATAGTATTCGAATTAGAACTTATTGTTTCCTGTAAAAATACTTTACCATTGAACGCTCAGTTAATTATCATTCACATAATGTTATTGTATACTATCCTTCTTGTGGGCAATTGTTTGCTCACTCTTGCACAAAATAATGCAGATAAAGTTAAGAAGTCTGAAGAGCTTTCTAGAAGTAAAGACAAAGGCAGAATGCTCGATTTGATGACATTTAATTTACCTTTTATTTATGAAGAATTTGTTATCTTTATATTATATTATTCCGCTGATGATGTAATAATAAATGTTAGATGACTTGGGATTTATCTTGAGATTATGTAATCCTTTAATGGGATCTTTATTGTTTAAGCTTGTGAGTTTAATTATATCCTTTGTTAATGGGTAGTTGGTTATGATTTAATTGGACATTGAATATCATATCTATGGAATTGAAATATTCAGATTTGGGGGTGTCACATTAACTGCTCCTATGTTCCTTAGGCCATGTTTGGCTTGTACAAAAAGGCTCATTTCCCATTATTTTAATTAATTCATTTATTATATAGTTTTATTCGTCACACTTTATTTAATCATATAATGTTATTTAAATTTAATTAAATAAAAGGCAATAATACTAATTAAATCACATCATCACATAATTAAAATTCTTATTTATTAAACATAACACATAATTTATATTCTCATTAAATCTCTAATTAATTAGAACAATATTAAAATTATTTTACAACTCATTTAATTTAATAATCTCAATTAAATTCACACTTTGAATTATAACATTATTCCTCGTTATTTTAATTAATGTAACACATTTAATTAAATTAATCTACCACAATTCCATCAAAATTTTATTTAACTCAATAAATAAATTAACAAAATATTTATTTAAAAATTAATTACAAAAGTATTGTTCACCACATCTTTCCCCTTTTAAAAGGATTCTGTCGCCAGAATCACGATTCACTTAATTCGTCCCGTTATACATGGTGACACCTAAGTTGGAGTAGGTAATAACATGGAAAATAAGAGATCAAAAATGATTTTAGTCATATGCTTGCACTCCTTCCTTCATTGTTAAAGTTGACACCTATTCCACCCCATTTTTGATTTATTTTAAATGCTAAATATTGCTTAATCAAAGGACCTAAAAGCCCCTCACTATAAAAGGGTAAAATGGTCATTCCACTATCTCTAGGAAATTTCCTAAAAATTTCCTTCTAGGACATATTCGTCATTAGTAATTTTTATCAATAGTATAATGGTTATTTAGCCATTTGCTAGGTAACTTCTTAGAAATTTCCCTCTAGGATACAAGGGTCATTAGTGAGATTCTTCAAAGACAATTTGGTCATTAAATCATTCAATAAGAAATTTCCTAGAAATTTTCTACACGGACACTATAGTTATTAATAATTTTCTCTTGGGATAAAATAGTCATTTCATCATTATTAGGAAACTTCCCAACAATTTCCTCTTGGGGCACAAAAGTCATTAACAATTATTTTTTGGCAATAAAGTCATTTCCCACCATTTTTGTGACAACCCCGAATTTTCGTAAGTTATTAAAATAAGAATTTAATAATTAAAATTATTATTATGAGGTGTATATATTCTGAATTATGTGATTTGGTATGAAGAGAATTATATATTCATATGTTGGAGAGTGTGAGATTTAATAGTTAATTAAACTATTAAAGAAATTAAATAATATTAGTTAATTTAATTAAGTTGAAATTATGTTATGAGATAATATAATTTTAATTGTTTTGCCTTGTGGGCAATGAAAATTATTATGAGTTAAGTTTCATAAATAGTGTGAATAATTCACTTAATTAAAATAGTGAATTAATACAAGTATAATTGATTTAATAAAGTGATAAGGTAATATATTGCATGAAAATGTTAGTATAATGTGAGTAAAATATTTATTAAGTACATTAAATATTTTAGTTGGAAACTTTATGGAATAAAATAAATATTTATGGTATTAAATAAATAATTGATAAAAATTGTTATGGGATAGTTATTTAAGTATGATAAAATATATGAGATTTATACGTATTTTATTATGCGAGTATAATGGTGATATTCTAATTTAATTAAATAATTAAATTAGAGGAGCGAGAATTTGTTAAATAATGTTATGACTATAATGGTTGAATAGAAATTATAATTTTACTGATAAGGTTAATTTTATTTCTTAAGGAATTAAATGTACATAATCTAGCTTATATTTCTAGTTTATGTGTTCTTGAATTTCTTTTAAAATTGGGGTTTTGGTTAATAAATTGTGGGTTATGATGTTATATATGTTATTAGATTTTATAATTTCATAATGGTCATCTAAAAACAATTTTTCAGAAATCAAATTCATGTATTTATGCTAAAGAAGAGAAATTTGGGTTTTTATGGTAATGTGTGTTTTGGTATACTTCGAGACAAAAATTGATCATGAATTCGTGATTGAAACTTTAAATTGATGGATGATTGTTGTTCTCCTCTATAAAATGAAAATAACGCAACTTGAATGGATCGAATTGGTTAAGAAACGAATTCGTGATGAATGAATACACTTAGCATGTTAAAAATATGAAAAATTAGTATAAACCAATTAGAGTTAGTATAAACCAAGTCCTACATCGACTAAATTGAGAACTTTACCCTTTGCTAAACCTATAAATAGAAGGGCTTGACCCTTTGTTTCATTCACCAACAATAAGGTCTCCAATTTTGAGAAAGGCTTTGTTGTGGGAGGACTTTTTTAAAGACCTCCTTAGTTAAATTTTGGCGTGGAAGTGCGTAGTAAGTTTGTGAAACTCGTATTTTCGGGTATGTTTCTTATTTAAATTTTCGTAATGTTATTATTTTAAATATTGTATTTAGTTTGTTAGTTAAAGTTTGAATTTTGGAAGTTTAGTTAGTTTTGTTAGTAAATTAGTTAGTTTACTAAGTTTATTTTGGCTTGGAATTGATTATGTAAATGAGTTCTAATGATGGTAATTAGAGATATATAGCCGAGACCTTAGACGAGTCTAATTATGTTTAATAAAACTTATTTGTAAAGAAAGCTGGGTTGGAACGAGTCGAGGCGAGTTTTGGATGTCAAAATGAGAAGTCCGAAAACCTAGTGGATTGCTGATCCAAAAATAAAAATTTGGGTTTAGCTAGATTATTTGGAAAATTCTGGGCTTTTGGTATGTTATAGTACACTGAATAATCTTTCCATAGACTCCGGAACAGACTAATTCCAATTTCGGAGCAAAGAGTTATGACCATTCAAAGTAGTCACGTTAAAATTGTCTAACCAACTCGGGGCAGTCACCTTGAACTAAGTTTCTGGAATTCTGTATTTAGAATTTGGAAAAGGTCAAAGAATAAAAGTTGTAGTCCCAGAAGTTAGCTTCGCGTGGGCTTAAAAATCGCTTAAAAATATTTTTAAACGGAAATGTTATGACTATTTTAGCGAGAGAGGGTAAAGCTAGGAAAGAATAAAAAATAGTTTTGAACGCCCCTTTTTGAACACTGTTTTGGACTGTCTATCTTATCCGAAATGGGTGTCCAATAACTTTTCAAAGTAGGTTAATATGATGTTTATAGCATATCCAATGTTGGATGTAGTCGAATTTATGAGATATAGAGTAAAGTTTACATTACAACTACTGTGCGTTGCTATGTGACTAATAGTTGATGTGTATGATTATATAATTGTGTAAGGCACGTGAAGTGCAGATAACTGTAAATTATTAAACTGTTATTGGTAAACAACGATCAAAGCAAGTCTTTCAGTTCCTATTTGCTATGTGAATTTGATGATGAACTGTTTGAAATCTTTATCGCAAATAGCATGGTGTGTTATATTACTGTTGAAAGTATAAAATATTAAAGTCAATTTATGACTACGTTGATTGAGTTCTGAATATTGATTGAGTAAGAAACTCAATCTTTATACTTGTTATATGAACTACAACAATTATGTTATGTTAGTCCAATGTTTATGAGATGTATATCGAGCATGTTATTATGTGCTATGTGATGCATGAAAACTGTTAGATTTTGCTGGGCTGTCGAGCTCAACCTTATAAATAACCACTTTTGCAGGTTAAAGATTTAAGGTAGTGTTATGTGGTACTTGAAAGATATGAATCAGATGTGATATTTGAAGATTTATATACTTTGGCTGAGTTATTAATATTTAAACCATGTTTAATGTTCCGAATAATGTATTAATGTTGAATTATAATATCGTTTTGCGATGTAAACTCTTATAGTATTAAAATTATTCTGAGACAGTTAGATGTAAAGGTTGAATGTTTTGGGAACGAGAATAGTTTGTAATAGAAAATTTTAATTATTCCGCAAATTTCAATGGTTGTATTATCGTTGAATGATGTAAAATTAGAGGTTGAATGTATTATTAACGACCGAAGTCGATAGTTGAATTGTATGAATTTTGGGGTCGTTATAGTTGGTATCAAAGCTGATAGGTTAGAAACCTTAGGTAAGAGTACCTTAGGCTATAAATTAGAGAAGAGAGGTGAAGATAATGAAAGAATAAGCTCAAATAGAGTTTAAACAATAAGAAGTAATTTAAGAAATTTATAAAGAATGGATTAAAACATGCGTAAGAGGATTCAAAAAAGAATCTCGCAAAATTATAAGAAGTATGAATGTGGGGTTACCCAACTCCAATAATAAGGATGTAAGGTGATAATAAATAGACAATGTCTATAAGAAGAGAATGATAAAGAAGTTAAGAATAAAAAGTTATATCTAAGTATGGTACAATCGTACTCTTTAATAGTTGATGTATGGTATCTGGGCTAAACGATTCCTTCATAGAGCTGAGGTATATACGAATTAGTAACTCGAAACCTAGTTTGTTAGTTGTTTGTGGGAAACCACTCAACGTACCATATTGAAACTGTTAGAGACTCGATGTGTACCAAGTATAGAAAATGGATACATATGATGAAAATGTGGACCTCAAATGAAATGTTGAACAATGTAAATGAAGTTAGAAATTCTTAAAGGAAGATTTATTATATAAGCAAGAAAATTTAAAGAAGAATCTTGAAGAGACATAAAGATAAGAAATGAGAGTTTCCTAAATCCAATAGCCAAGATAACGAATAATGATGAATAGACAAAGTCTGTAAGATTAAAAGTAGAAATGAAATCGTAAATGATGAAAAAAGGAAAGAAAATGAATCATAAAACGAAACGATCACTAGTTAAGAAAAGAATTTTAAGGAAGATGATTATAGAATAAGATCACGACGTGATCTGTTTAGGTTATAAAAGGAAGATGGTCTGTAATGTTTGAATAATTATAGCTTAATGCTATGAAGATGATGTACTATGAAATAGTACACGATAAACTTATGAGGAGTTATAGATAATGTGATACGAGGAATTTGTATCAAGCAAAGAGCAAGTTATAAATAAGATAGAGTTAGGTATGATTTCAACTGAGGACTCATGTGGTGGCTGAGTTGTACAAACCTTTGTATGGGCAGAGATTTGGTTTATGTACTTAGTTTATCAGATTGATATTCATTAGAATGTCGGTGTCGCGTTATCAATGTATATGTGGTGGAAAGGTGATTATTTTCTCATGTGTATATTTGATAGTTAGAAACTTTTAAGGTTAGGATAGACGATATTAAGATTAGGTACGGTTCTTAAAACTAATACATATGGTAAGTTCGTGACTCATAATAATATGGTATGTTTTGAACTCCTCAGCGAATAGACGCCTATGGTCTGACTAAAATAAGTTCTTAAACTCATATTATTGTGGCAAGTTTCTGAACTTTCAATGTGTAGTAAGTTTAATGAATTATATTGGGGGAATAGGAAGATTGTAAGGTGAAATACAAGAATATTTAGTATAAGAGTATTGGTGGTGCTATAAAAAAAAGAATTGGTTAAGTAATGAAGTAATGGACTAAAGATTGAAGTTGATGAATACCTGGATATTCTAAATCTACTAGCTATACTAGACTTTCGAAATTTATTGACTTCGTGCTGATGTTTGCACTTCTATTTTCTTGAAAAATCTTGGATCAAATAATGAAACTAATGAGTTTTAAAAATAATACCGTTATTCGTATGTCTATACTACTTGCTTCGGCTAGACAAAAATGATTTGAAATATATTAAAATAAATTTTTTATATCATCAATGTATCATGGAACCTGATGCAAAGATGATAAAAATGATGGAGTCATCAATGCAGTATTACTTAGTGTTGGATGTGATCTAAGGATCGTCAGCCCACTATGGTATGATGTAGTATGATAAAATCACCAAATGAAGGAATCCTCAAACGGACTGTAAATATAGTGCGGTATCATGACGTCATAAAAAGATTTTTGAGATTTCTTTAAGATATGAGAATATATATATATATATATATATATATATATATATATATATATATATATATATATATATATTCGATTGATGTCCGAATTGTTGTAGAAGTCAATGTTATTTGATTCAGCTAGACGAATATAGAAAAATATTCATGAAATTCAAGTGTTTCTTAAGAAGTTATGCCAAACCAAATTGTTTTGGTGCGGATTTAGATGTTGAAAAGCTGAGATGAACAACCCTATTATAGGGGAGTTATTTTACGCAATGCGTTTAGATGTTTGTGCACAATACATTGTACGAAGGGTTGATCCCCCTAAGTACGAGGAGTCCCTATAGTCTTATGACTGTTAAAGTTTAAGTTGAAAGAATACTTATAACTATGGACATATACGTATAGCGTTTAGATGTTTGTGCACAATACATCGTACGAAGGGCTTAACACCCTAATTACGAGAGTCCCTGTAGTCTAATGACTGTTAAGGTTTAAGTTGAAAGAGTACTTATAACCGTGGACGTAGTTCAAGGTCTTATGACCCCTCAGCATGATTTGGAATCTTTTAAATTCCTGAGTTATTCATATTGCTTCCCAATTATTGAGCAATTCTTGAAGATTCTTACTATTCTAAAAGGTGAACGTGGTAAGGATGATATTCCTTAGAAAGAAGTAAGTCGTAAAATGTGACACTTAATGATGAATATATTGAATACGTGAGAAAAGAAATTTTTAAATGAGAAGGAGATGAGTTATTAAATAAAAATGTAAAACTTTTAATAGAAAAGTTAATAATTGTAGAAAGATCTTTGTGAAAAGAAAGTGGTTATAGAACCCAATGACTAAATAAAGTATTAACGTAAAATCTATTTTGATAGATTGAATGAATAAAGATTAATAGAAAAAATTTTGAGGACGAAATTCTTAGAAGAAAGGGTGAATGTAATATCCCGAGTGTTAACGATCCTTAGAAAAGGAAATGAATGAGCTAAAGAATATATAATACTCAAAATATAATTGAGTTCAAGTGAAAGTTATGAAATAAAACCTAGAATTTGTTGAAGAAATGAATGTAGTAAAAAATATAAAACATATATTAAGGTAATGTGTTGAAGATATTCAACGATAAATTTTAAAAAGAGATTTGGTGAAAATCGAGTAAGGAAGGTTTCTTTGATTCCGAGGACGGAATCCTTATAAGGAGGGAAGGATGCGACAACCCGAATTTTCATAAGTTATTAAAATAAGAATTTAATAATTAAAATTCTTATTATGAGGTATATATATTTTGAATTATGTGATTTGGTGTGGAGAGAATTATATATTCATATGTTGGAGAATATGAGATTTAATAGTTAATTAAGCTATTAAAGAAATTAAATAGTATTAGTTAATTTAATTAAGTTGAAATTATGTTATGAGATAATATAATTTTAATTGTTATGCCTTGTGGGCAATGAAAATTATTACGAGTTAAGTTTCATAAATAGTGTGAATAATTAACTTAATTAAAATAGCGAATTAAAACAAGAATAATTGATTTAATAAAGTGAGAAGATAATATATTGCATGAAAATGTTAGTATAATGCGAGTAAAATATTTATTAAGTACATTAAATATTTTAGTTGGAAACTTTATGAAGTAAAATGAATATTTATGGTATTAAATAAATATTTGATGAAATTTGTTATGGGATAGTTATTTAAGTGTGATAAAATAGATGTGATTTATACGTATTTTATTATGCGAGTATAATGGTGATATTGTAATTTAATTAAATAATTAAATTAGAGGAGTGAGAATTTGTTAAATAATGTTATGATTATAATGGTTGAATAGAAATTATAATTTTACTAATAAGGTTAATTTTATTTCTTAAGGAAATAAAGGTACGTAATCTAGTTTACATTTCTAGTTTATGTGTTCTTGAGTTTATTTTAAAATTGGGATTTTGGTTAATAAATTGTGGGTTATGATGTTATATATGTTATTAGATTTTATAATTTCTTAATGGTCATCTAAAAATGATTTTTCAGAAATCAAATTCATGTATTTATGCTAAAGAAGAGGAATTTGGATTTTTATGACAATGTGTGTTTTGGTATACTTTGAGACAAAAATTGATGATGAATTCGTGATTGAAACTTTAAATTGATGGATGATTGTTGTTCTCCTCTATAAAACGAAAACAACGCAACTTGAACGGATCGAATTGGTTAAAAAATGAATTCGTGATGAATGAATACACTTAGCATGTTAAAAATATGAAAAATTAGTATAAACCAATTAGAGTTAGTATAAACCAAGTCCCACATCGACTAAATTGAGAACTTTACCCTTTCTTAAACCTATAAATAGAAGGGCTTGACCCATTGTTTCATTCTCCAACAATAAGGCCTCCAATTTTGAGAAAGGCTTTATTGTGGGAGGACATTTTATAAAGACCTCCTTAGTTAAATTTTGGCGTGGAAGTGCGTAGTTAGTTTGTGGAACTCGTATTTTCGGGTATGTTTCTTATTTAAATTTTTGTAATGTTATTATTTTAAGTATTGTATTTAGTTTGTTAGTTAAAGTTTGAATTTTGGAAGTGTAGTTAGTTTTGTTAGTAAACTAGCTAGTTTACTATGTTTATTTTGACTTGGAATTGATTATGTAAATGAGTTCTAATGATGGTAATTATAGATATGGAGCCGAGACCTTAGATGAGTCTAATTATGTTAAATAAAACTTATATGTAAAGAAAGTTAGGTTGGATTGAGTCGAGGCGAGTTTTGGATGTCAAAACGAGAAGTTCGAAAAACTAGTGGACTACTGATCCAAAAATGAAAATTCGGGATTAGCTAGATTGTTTAGAAAATTATGGGCTTTTGGTATGTTATAGTACACTGAATAAGTTTTCCATAGACTCAGGAACGGACTAATTCCAACTTCGGATCAAAGAGTTATGACCATTCAAAGTAGTCGCATCAAAACTATCTAACCAACTCGGGGCAGTCACCTTAAACTAAGTTTTTGGAATTTTGTGTTTAGAATTTGGAAAAGGTCAAAGAATAAAAGTTGTAGTCCCGGAAGTTAGCTTCGCGTGGGCTCAAGAATCGCTCAAAAATGTTTTAAAACGGAAATGTTATGACTATTTTAACGACAGAGGGTAAAACTGAGAAAAATGAAAAATAGTTTTGAACGCCCCTTTTTGAACACTATTTTGGACTGTCTATCTTATCCGAAATGGGTGTCCAATAACTTTGAAAAATAGGTTAATATGATGTTTACAGCATATCCAATGTTGTATGTCATCGAACTTATGAGATATAGAGTAAAGTTTACATTACAACTACTATGCGTTTCTATGTGACTAATAGTTGATGTGTATGATTATATAATTCTGTAGGGCACGTGAAGTGCAGATAACTATAAGTTGTTAAACTGTTATTGGTAAACAACGATCAAGGCAAGTCTTTCAGTTCCTATTTGCTACGTGAATTTGATGATGAACTGTTTGAAATCTTTATTGTAAATAGCATGGTGTGTTATATTAATGTTGAAAGTATAAAATGTTAAAGTCAATTTATGACTACGTTGATTGAGTACTGAATGTTGATTGAGTAAGAAACTCAATCTTTATACTTGTTATATGAACTACAACATGTATGTTATGTTAGTCCAATGTTTATGAGATGTATATCGAGCATGTTATTATGTGCTATGTGATGTATGAAAACTGTTAGATTTTGATGTGTTGTCAAGCTCAACCTTGTAAATAACCACTTTTGTAGGTAAAAGATTTAAGGTAAAGTTATGTGCTACTTGAAAAATATGAATTAGATGTGATACTTGAAGATTTATATACTTTGGCTGAGTTATTAATATTTAAACCATGTTTAAGGTTCCGGATAATGTATTAATAATGAATTATAATATCGTTTTACGGTGTAAACTCTTGTAGTATTAAAATGATTCTGAGATAGTAAGATGTAAAGGTTGAAGGTTTTGGGAACGAGAATAGTTTGTAATAGAAAATTTTAATTATTCCGCAAATTTCAATGGTTGTATTATCGGTTAATGATGTAAAATTAGAGGTTGAATGTATTGTTAACGACCGAAGTCGATAGTTGAATTGTATGAATTTTGGGATCGTTATAATTTCCTACATTTAACTCAAGTATGGTTAGTTCCTAACCATAGTTATTCTACTAACACATGTCCCATTATTAGTTAGAGCAAGACTTGGGCTTTTACTTAGTTATTTGGGCTCTCTAATTAAAATAATTGGGCAAAGTGGATTTGCATGGTCCACTACCTTAATTTTATCTTACCCTAATTATTTAATTAAGGTTTTCATTTCACTCCTTTAGAATTTAAATAATTACTCATGTACATATAATTTTATAACCCAATTATACTTGCTTATCTTTTTATTTCTCTGTATATAATAAATAAATATATATACATGTCGACGTCGGGATTTTTATTTGTCCCTTTCTATTCTTATCTTTTGGTGTTCTCATGTTAGGTGAGATTTGTTTGAAAAAATAAGTTTGAAAAGGTCCGACATGTATATGTCGACGATTTGACTGTAAGACTCGCCAATTTGTATTTTTAAATGGTTGGACCAACCCAACCGAGAAATGGTTTGCACATAGACCTAGTGATGTGACACTGTTTAACTTGTCTACAAAACTGAGATTCGTTAGGGTCAGGGGGCTTGATTATGCGGAGGAAAGGTGTTAGGCACCCCCCGACATCCGTGATAACACGGTTATCGCTACTTTTCAATTTAAACTTTTATCTGAATGTGTGTGCGTGTGTAGGTCTGTGTGTTGTTGTTTGGAAGTAGTGATATGCTCGTTTGCACTTATATACAAAGGGTTTGAATTTTGTATAAAAGTTTAATTTTAACGAGATATGGTAGTGATATTTCGTAAAATAGGTTTTTCAAACCCTTATGCTCAATAGTAATTGAGGCCTTTAATACTTCCATTTTATTAAGTGTTTGACTTGATTACTTTTATTTTAGAGATGCGAAGCATCTTCGAGAAAATAAGATACATAGCAGTGCCGAACTCCTTGTGGGCATGATAGCCATCTAAGGAAATTCAGACACCGTAAATAGTGTACAAGCTTGCTGCAGCTGACAATGTCCATCACGGGAACCGAATCTAGATTTAGAAAATTGAATCTGTGATCACATGATTCCTAAGCTAATATGATGATGCAATATCTACAAAAGCTAGAAAATGGACAAGATTTGAATAAATCTAAGCATTTCAGCTTCAACGGTTCTAGTTTAGTCACCATGAATCGGTTAAAGTGAGAAATGGCCAGATTTAGGCGAATCTAGCCCGCAGGCTGATAAAATAGTTATATATATATATATATATATATATATATATATATATATATATATATATATATATAAGCAGTAAAAGCCACGGATCGACGATTCGGACACACACACACAATACGACTCTCAACGTGGATAAGTAAGTGTGGATGTACGAAATTGAGGAAAAGGTTAAAAATCTGCTATATCTTACAGTGGGCTGCCAAAGAAGACTTCAGATAGCTTCTGATGAATGAATACTCGGTTTCCACCGGTTATATTTTAGTATGTAGTAAAAACATAAGCTTACAAGTGTTAAGAAAAAGAAGGCACTCAGTTTAAAGTGTGTACAGAGTAAAATGGGCAAGGCTTCCTCGCCTTTTTCTTTCTTGGATCACTATAAAAGTGTGTACGAAGTAAATTGGATAGGGCTTTCTCGCTGTTTCTCTTCTTAAAATGGCCACCCCAAGCCCTATATTTATAGAGGGGGGAGCTATAGGTATGCGGCTACCCGGGGTGCCCCGGGCTTTATGGGCCCCGCTGTCTTAAAGTACGTGCGTACATACAACACGTTGTCCACTTGAACCTTTATAACTTTCAATCTGGGCATCCGATTATGGCATATAATACCTTTTCAGAATGTTATTTTCGAGAGATACATAATGACATGGGATAAGAGGTTGTACGAAGTCGAGAAGATGGGTCCATGACCAGATCTTCAGGTCTTTAAATTTTATCCGGTGTGTTGTCATGTGTAGCAGTCACTCGGGATTTTGAGCTATGGTTCTTGTGGGACACTGTTGTGTAGAATGTAGGATGAAATGATGTTGAGATGGCGTGAATGTAGCATCGAGGTGGCAAAATAACGAATTTGCCCCTCACCAAGGTTATCTCTGGCTCTGGGCTGATTTAGCAGTCGTTGCTTAGGGTTATCTCTCAGATTAGGCTGTTGTGAGAACTAAATGTCCTCAAGGTTGTCTTTGAGGTATGCCTGACCTCCCGGGGTTATCTCCGGGGTTGGAATTGAGTGCCTCAGGGTTATCTCCGAGGTTGAGACTGACTTCTCCGGTGTTATCTCTGGAACTGAAATTGCATCCCTAGGGGTTATCTTCGAGGATAGAACTGAATCTCCCGGGGTTGTCTCCGAGATGAAAAACTGAGTATCCCGGGGTTGTCTCTGGGATTGAACTGATTTAACTTCCAGGGTTATCTCTGGAAGATAATTTTACCCTCCTACAAGGTTAGTAACAGAAACACAAAATTTTGAGTGTCTTCAGATGGCCCTGTTTATCATATTCATGCAATTTAATGGCGTGGATAAGATAAAGAATACTAGACACTTGAGATGTGACAATATAAACATGATGCAAATGTGATGCAGCATGATGCAAATGTATGACGAACATAGTTTGTTGGACCGTTTTCCAATGGGATGTGATGACAGCCTGCTCCCACGACTTCTGTTGGGGCTGGAGTTATCACTAATGATCCTGATGAATTGCTTGAATGTCTACTCCAAAGCTCACAAGAACCTCCAGGATGTTGACATTGGGGTTATCACCAAAGTTCTTAATCCCTAGTATAGTCTTCCCACTGAGGATGTGCTTCTTACGTACGAGGGACTCTTGATAAATTGTGCTTTGTCTGATAAAGACTTGTATAACAGATTCCATCATCGGTCATCCCCGATGAGGATGACTTTTCCTAATTTGTATCGCCAGGTCTTTGCAGTGTTCTGTTGGAGTTACTACCAATAGTTTGCATTGTCAAGGATGCCTGACCTTCGCTGAAATGTTCTTTAATGGTTACCATCAGCGGACCATGTCTGACGTTCTGTTGGATTTACTTGCCAACGACTGTAACATGTCAAGGATGCTTGACCTTCGTTGAAATGTGCTTCAACGACTATTATCATCGGAACATCTTTGAAGCTTCGCTGGGTTTAATTGCCAACGGCTGATGTCGTCAGGACTGCCTTACCTCTCGCTGAAATTTCCTTCAACGGATGAACATCATCAGACCACCTCTGATGCTTTGTTGAATTTAATTGCCAACGGCTGAATAATGTCAAGGTTGCTTAACCTTCGTTAAAATGTACTTCAACGATGAGATCATCGGACCACTTTTGATGCTTAGCTGGATTTACTTGCTAACGGCTGGATAACGTTAAGGTTGCTTGACCTTCGTTAAAATGTACTTCAATAGCTGATATCATCGGGCCACCTTCAATGCTTCGCTGGATTTACTTGCCAACGGCTGAATAAAGTCAAGGTTGTTTGACCTTTGTTGAAATGTACTTCAACGGCTGATATCATCGAACCACTTCCGATGCTTCGTTGGATTTACTTACCAACGACTAGAATTTGCTTGACCTTCGTTAAAATGTGCTTCAACGGCTGATATTTGTATGAAGTCTCCGTTGGGGAGAGGTTTTTGATGAAAGGTGTGGTGATGATTTGAGTTACGACCCCGAACTGACGGCATCGGACCTTTGTGAGGTATTGTCGAGTGTAGTTTACAATAGCTATGACCATTGGTGTTGTGAACTATGCGTTTGGGCAAATACCAATGCGTGATACGTAGACCCGCAATTTAGTCTCTGAAACTCAGGATTTCAGGCTTTTCCACTCAATCGCGTAGCGTCTTTTTTCTGATTTGACTTTTCAGCTTGTCGGACTTCCTTTGCAACTCAAATTGGATTGAGCCAAAAGGGGTGGGACCCAACTAGGATAGCTACAGATACACCTTTGGTAGCCGCAGATACACTTGCGTCCATCCGTGGGTGGTATTTGATGGTCATTTCCCTTTCACAATTCATTTTTAATTTGTTCCACATAAAGAATCCGAGAGTTCTTCTTCAGATCTGCTGAGTTCGGGCTGTTTTCTGTAAAATCTATCACCGTACAAGTGTTCCACACTATCCTGGTAACGTATGTATGTCTTCTTTTCCAGTTTTTGTCTGTTGGAAAATGAATTATCACATAAAATGTTTCTAAACAAATAGTAGTGATTATACATGCTCATATGACTTGATAAAAAATATTCAACATAGTAAATGTTAGTATTGAATCATGCTGAACATAATGATGTGAAAAAATTTAACTTTTGAAACAGTCAAATTGACACCTTTTTCTGCTATTTCTTATCCTATTTGAGGACAAATGAGCAAAGATTGTAAAGCAAGGTAATTCTGGTAATTAAACTACCCTTATGGATTATGACTTTGATTTTTTTATGCATATAGGATGTTTATGACTTTCAGTTGGTGTGCTACTAAATGGCCACCTAGTCACGCCTACGTGCATGTGGATAGTCATTTTTACAAAGGTGACTCTGGCAAAAAATTTCCAGTGAGCCTAGGCATTAAATAGACATGCATTTTTAACTCTATTGTAGTCGTATGTTTAAGTAATACATGCAGGCATATAGGCATAAAATGCATTTAAAAGGCTCCAGGTTAGAATTTATCACTCCCTTTTTGAGGTGATTTGGAGACTTATGACCAGATATATGGATCTGGATCAGCCGAGCAGTTCCTGCAGGACCTCTTTAGGTGTGAGGAGGAAGGCTTCTGATGTGCCTCGACCTCTCGCAGTCCGACAGCCTCATCGTTTGGTGGAAGAAGTGATTCGTCCTATCCAAGTTGAGGTACCGGATGTTGAGGACGATGAGGAGGATGTACTGATTGCGGCTCCTGCTCCTGCTGCTCATACTCCTTGTAAGGATCTTCTAGGCATTAATGTGATGATTCTAGAGCTTCTGGATTATTTGAGTCACCACCCCTCGTTCTACTTACATGTGAACAAGGTAAAAGCTGGGTTTGATTTTCCTTTTTCCTATTGATGAGGAGAAAAGGTTCTGATGTTGATTTGTATTTATGGCACAAGTTCCTGACTTTACACAGCTTTGAGGGAACTGGTTTAGCATACACTCTCTATATCAGACTCTTCATCCAGACTATCGAGAGATTGTGCATGGTTGGGGCTGAGGCGTTCTTTTCTATCCTCCCCCGTCGTTGTTCCTGGGGTTACCTCAGGGCATTGTCAGAGCGATGGTTTCACCAGACTCAGTCTCTTTATTTGCTGGACTACGAGGTGATGATGATGTCGATGGATTGGCGGTTTATCAAAGGTATGGAGTTTGGAGAGGCGCTAGTGCCTTATGCGGTGAACATTATCCCAACTGTCGTCAGATCCTTACAATGAGTCCCGGCTGAGGCGCTCAAGGGTAGAACAGTTCGTCCTGGTCCTTTAAGCATAAGATGATATGAGTGGGGCATTGAGTGAGCCCATACCCGATGATGTGAGAGTCATGGATCACAATCTTCGGCGATTGTTCCTGGTCATCCTCCGGGGTTGTTTTATAGCGGATAACTCTTTCACGGTGTCGTTCGCTTTAGTCAGTGCCACACGAGAGGTGGACCATATTGGAGAGTATGACTGGGGCTCCTATACCTTTGCATATTTCCTCAGGGGAATGCACATGCGTTCGCAGCGCTTGACAGAGGCTTGATTAGAATTTTACCCATTTATGCTAGTGAGTATTTCTTTTTTGATTTCCCATGTACAGGTTAAGAGTGTTGACTGACCACAGATGTTTACCCTTGTATTGGCAGTTTTGGGCCTATGAGAGGCTTCAATGCTTGCGTCCCATTAGCGTGTTAGGTTTAGACACCTACCCACGGGGACGGCGATGGCATCACTCCACGTTGGTGAAGGTTCCTGTAGCTGAGGGTTTCACCCATTATCGCCTACAGTTGGAGTTATTGACAGCTGATGTCATTACATTGTTCCCTGTTTGGGGGACCATTTGACAGTTGGCTTTGAGGATGGTTTCCCGACTGGCGTCGGGCATATGATATCTACCCGTCGAATTCCTCTCTTCGCAGATGGAGGATGTGAGCTCTATTTGGGAGAGCGTGCTATCAGGAGCATTACAGGAGAGATTCATATACTGATCAGTCCTCCTACCAAGCGTTATTGGCATGTGTCACAGTCGCCGATCGGTGATATCCCGTTGATGGGAGTTGACAGCTTTACTTTGTCAGAGGGTCCGTTCACTCAGGAGGTATTCTACCTCTGGTGGTCCCTTCGTACAATTGAAGCCCAAACCCGCGCCACTCAGTTCATGGGGGATATGGTTCCTGTATCTGTGATGATGACAGATCGGATGGCCTGTGTCTAAGAGCCTACTCATGTGATACAGATTGATAGCTTGACCCGGTAGTTGGACTGGGCACATTTTTTAATCTAGCATTTGGGTAGAGATCCTTTAGAGGCGGATTCTTTTGATCCTTCCAACTAAAAGGTTGGCCTTTCATGTGACCCAAATGATTTTACCGGTACAGATCCTCCATTGTATCGACCTGACAACCCTCTTGGCGGAGATCCAGTGACTCAGGAGGAGTTACATCACATGGATAGGTTAGATATTGTAGACATCAACACTATTGACTTCTTCTGATGTATTTCTCGCTATATCTTTTGATAGGCCTCTATTAGATACTTGGTGATTGCGCCCCATTCCCGTTATATCTTTTGATAGACCTCTGTTAGTTGTTGGGCGGTTATGCCCCATTTCACTGTATTTTCCAGTTGTACACAGAGATGATGTATTAGATGATGATGTACTTAGGAATGCATATATACTATTTTCCATTCCCTATATCATATTGCCATCTATTGTTTATCATGCATGTATTATGTTATGCATATGTAGGTCCAAAGATGTTCAACGTTGAACCCCGGATGGTCTTATGATACGACCCACACAGATGTCTTCCTCAACAGTTAGCCGCATTGATCACACCCCACCAGTATTGGTAGCCTCATGTCTGAGAGCGTGGTATGATAGTTTATCACCTCTAGATCGAGTGACTGTAGATCAGCTGTTGCAGCACTCTATGACCCTCCTAATGTTCCAAGTTCCATTGGGCTTTGAAGAGGGCATGCTGGAGCACTGGGTATCGGACAGACATGTGTTCTGATTTGAGACCAAGAAGTTGACTCCTACCTTAGAGGAGTATGAGCGATTGACGACTTTGCCATCAGATAGGCCATGCGCTTGGATGGCTGTAGGGGATATGAGCTGACAGTTCATGACCCTCACTGGTTTGAGGTGAAGAGTAGCCCATGATGAGTTCACCTCCGGGCATGTAGTGTCCCTGTATTTTTTGATAGACATATTTGGCTCATTGGGCAGATATGCGCAGCACTCAGCGAATTTCACCACGTCGGAGGATTAGTGGCGTGTTGCCAGAGTAGACGTACTGTTGATGTGTGTAGTGGCTGATTTGTACATGCCACTATACATAGATCATTTGGACATCGGTGTGGTTATGGCAGTGCGTGCTCTCAGGTAGTGACATACCATTGTACCGATGATTGTGGTAGAGACATTGAGGTTGGCCACATATTGCCACACCCATCCTATAGGGGTATTTAAAGGCAGCTTGGTCTTGCTATATGTGTGGTTTATGTCACACCTGAGACCGATTGGCACCTTCCGACACTATGGTTACTGCTTTTCTCATGAGATAGCCATGTCTTACTCCTTTTAGCCGGCGGAGTGTACAGACGCTGCTTTTTGGTCGATATTCTTGGTAGGGATTGAGGATCCATTTGACATTTTGTTATGTTCAGGGCTTAGTTCTCCCTACTACTTCATTACCCATACACCTGTAATGGATTATCTTCCTCTAACTGGTTTGAGGGGTATGACCACTTATCATCCGCTGGCTGTGATGGCATAGTTTGACCAGTTTCAGGATGTTCATCCCTTTGAGGGAGCATGGGATCAGCGTTTGTCTTCTCAGCATTTGTCAGTAGAGGATAGATCCAGGGTTCATGCCTGTTGGGCCCAGCAATAGAGGGCTGAGTTTTTCGTTAGCCATCCGGGCCATTCTACAGAGTATTCTGCATGGATGGAAGCAGAGATTACATCGGCTGGGGTTGTATCCACTGAGCCAGGGATTGATTCTGATGGTGGGGAGCCCCTGGAGGACGCTGATTCTCCTACCGAGGATGATCTATTCACTGGGTTGATATCATCTCTGATTGATTCACCTAGTATAATTGCTACTGTGACCTCGCATTCGACAGAGTATTTAGAGGCAGAGTCTGTATCTGATGACATTTGAGAGAGATCTGGCTAGGGCCTTGATGCTAACAGTTCTTTTTGGGAGAGATGTCACTCTAGTTGAGAAAGATGATGCTTTCGCTCGTAGAAACACCGTTGTTGCTAATCGGGATAAGGCTAGATCATCTAGAGATGCAATTGTTATTGAGCGGGATGGCGCTATATCTGGCTGAGATGCTGCTATTGTAGATAGTACTGCATCGATGTCTCACACTACTGATATCATTGCAGATATGAGCACATATATTGATGAGCATAGTGTCACCATGCAGATTGTTATGGACCTCTTTGCTCATGTAGATACCTTTGGGCCGGAGCTCACAGAGTTACCCCCTTCTTCTGAGAGGGACACCATGTTCGATTTGATAGCGCGCATATACACAGATTTGTAGATGGGCTTGGATTTTCCTGCATATACTAGCTTAGCCATTTTTGTCATGTATAGTACATATTGTATATATGAAACAATATTATATATATGGCAAGGAAATATATTTTGATTCATTTCCCTTTTAGTTATGCCTTGTTACTTGGTTGATATTTGCCTATTTCTCCAGGGCTTGTAATCTTAATGTATTCTGAATTCCCCTTTGATGGATGGACATTGAGATGTCTCTGGATCTTTCAGAATGGATCATTGATTTTTGTGTATTCCCTACCCATTAGTGTCTTGGGACTGGTTTTAGTATGTGGTTGTGGAGAGAAGTGTGGCTTTCCTCTCTGAGGTTGACCGCCCCATAGATGGTCGTCGGTACTCCTTTATCTTGGGGAGCCCAGGAGTTCTATCTCTTATAGATTGGTGTTTCTCTTTGAGGACTCAACTGTAGCTTAGATGGTCATCGATTCTCCCATTGGTGAGGGGAGGTCAGGTAGTTCCATCCCTTTGGTCTAAGCCGATGGAGTTTAGTTTGAAAGATGATCCCAATACTGTTGACAAGTTTTTGTGTTTTGGTAAGGGTGAGACCGAACCATGAATGGCTACCTACGTACTCGCATTGAGAAGGGGAGATCAGGTCTGCGTAGTTCAGACCTAGCGTGAAAAGGTTCAAAGTTGTATGTGGTAAAAATGGCGTAGAGATGTGTTTATTTTTATTTTTGTCTGTGGTGAGACCGGATCATAAAAATGGCTGCCTACGTACTCCCGTGTATAGGAGAGATCAGGTCTGCGTAGTTCACCCCATGTATAGGACAGACATCAGATGTGAAAAGTTTGATCTCTGGTGGGACAAATTGAAGATGTGGAAAGTTTTATCCCTAGTGGGATAAAACTGAATTGAAATGTTTGGAAAACCTAAGTTGAGTGAAGGATCTGATGATCTGAAACCAGGCTGCTGGTTGAAAGGTATGTTTGTCCCTGATGGGGAAAACTGATTTGAAGAAAGGTTGTATATAGTGAGAGGTTTAGAAAACCTGAATTGACTGGGGATCTAGTGATTCAAAACCAGGATGCTTGTTTGCTGGTAACTTCAGACATAGTACTATTTCACTGTATCCGACTTGATGAGTTGTGGAAATTCATCGCCATCTATTTCTTGTAATCTGAGGGCTCCTCTTGTTAACACCTCCTTGACAACAAATGGGCCTTCCCAGTTTGGGGCAAATTTTCCTTTGGAATGATCTTGGTTGTCAAGAATCTTCTTCAAGACCAAGTCATGTTGTTTGAATTGCTGTAGCTGGACTTTCTTGTTGTAAGATCTAGCGACCCTTTGTTGATATAACTGACCATGGAAGATGGTTGCGGCCCACCTCTCATCTATCAGAGATAATTGGTGGTACCAATCTTGTAATCATTGGTCTTCATCTAGTTGAGCGTCTATCAACACTCTGAGGGATTCCATTTCCACCTTTATGGGGAACACTTCTTCCATCCTATAGGTTAATGAGTAGGGGGTTGCCCCAGTGGAAGTACGCATTGACGTTCTGTAGGCTAATAGAGTCAAAGGCAACAAGTCAGACAATCCTTTATGAATGACGAACATCTTTTGCGTGATCTTTTTGATATTTTTATTAGCCGCTTCAACAACACCATTCATCTTCGAACGATAGATGACGGAGTTGAGATGTTTGATGTGGAATTTATTTCATAACTCCTCCATCATTTGGTTGTTGAGGTTTTTGGCATTGTCTGACACAATCACCTCTGGTTGTCCATATCGACAAATGACATTATTTCTGATGAAACCAATGATAACTTCTTAATTAACCTTATGGGAGGAGGCTGCTTCTACCCACTTGGTGAAGTAGTCGATCATGGTGAAGATAAACTGATGCCCATTATTGGATTTAGGCTCAATAGGCCCAATCACATCAATTCCCCATATTGAGAAGGGCCAAGGCGAACTCATATTGTGGAGCTCCCTTGGAGGGGTGTGGATAGCATTCCCATGAATTTGTCATTGGTAACATTTCTTGACGTGATCATCACAGTCAGCCTTGAGAGAGAGCTAGTAATGCCCTATTCTTAGGATTTTCTTGACAAGTAGAGGGCCGCTTATGTGTGGGCCGCATACTCCACCATGGATTTCATCCATGAGCCTTTGAGCTTGGTCTTTGTCCATACATCTGAGAAGGCCTAGTCTTGCATCTCTTTTGTAGAGTGCGTCTCCGCTCAGGTAGAATTTTATAACCATTCGTTGGATCCGCTTCCTTTCAGCCAGACTCGCCTCAATAGGTGTAGATCAATATCGCAGATACTCCTTGATATGCTGATACCAAGGGTGTTAAATGGAAGGTAGCTCCTCCAATACTTCACCAATGTAGTTCCCATAGGCTGGAGCCTTTTGCCGGGAAAATGTGATGCTTAGCATGTCTTCCTTGTCAAGTATGTTGATCAAAGAGGCCAAAGTTGCTAGTGCATCCGCAAAGTAATTCCTATTCTGAGGAATATGGAGGAAGGATATTTCTTCAAACTCTGAAGCCATCTGTATAACCTGCCGATGGTAAGGCAGAAAATGTAGCTCTTTGGTGTGATAGATCCCAATGGTTTGTCTGATTACCAGTTCAGAATCTCCAAAGATAATTAACCGTCTGATGCCCATGGATTGAGCTAGTTTTAACCCCATGATACATCCTTCATACTCAGCTGTGTTGTTGGTAAACTTCAATTTAATGGGCGACGGGATACCGCTCCCTCGTATGGGATACTAGAACTGCTCCTGCTCTAGAGCCTTCTATGTTTATAACTCCATCAAAATACATCTTCCATTGTTAATGTGTATTGTCTTGATAGCGTTGCTGAACTGTCATTACCCCTTCATTGGGGAAGTATATTTCCAAGGATTTGAAATCCCCCGAAGGTGCGACAGCCAGTTGATCCATAATTCCTTGACCTTTGATAGACTTTTGAGTCACGTAGATGATGTCAAATTGTTGTAGGATCAACTGCCATTTAAACAGTCGACAATTGAACATGGGTTTACTGAACACGTACTTGAGAGGATCCACGGGGGATATGAGATGGGTTATGTGACCATGGAGGTAAAGTTGTAACCTCATGGAAGCCCGTGCTAAAGCACAACAAGTTTTCTCAATCATAGTGTATTTGTGTTCACTGCTGCTGAATCTTTTGTTGAGGTAATAGATAGCTTTTTCTTGGCCTCTATCATCTTTTTGTCCCAGCATGTAGCCCATGGCGTTGCCATTAATTGACAAATACATTAACAGGGGAACATCATCCTTGGGAGGTACCAAAACAGGAGCTTTGATCAGCTCTTCTTTGATTGTAAGGGAGGCTTTCTGACCCTCATCATTCCATTTCAGGGATGAGTTCTTCCTTAGTAACTTGAAGATAGGCTCACAGGTTGCTGTGATTTGGGAAATGAATCGGCTGATGAAGTTGATTCTTCCCAAAAATCCCCGTATTTCCTTCTCAATCCCTTTCGTGATGGCCTAGATTTTTGTAGGATCCAGCTCAATCCCTTTGTGGCTGACTAAGAATCCTAGCAACTTACCTGATTTAAAGCCAAAGGCACATTTGGCTGGATTCAACTTCAAGTTATACTTAGGTAACCTGTTGAAGTGCTTTTTGAGATGATCTAGGTGGTCTTCCTCCCTTCGGGACTTGACAATGATGTCATCCACATAGATTTATATCTCTTTGTGCATTAGGTCATGAAAAGGAACCATCA
The DNA here is from genome assembly GCA_016801055.1 of Panax notoginseng. Taxonomy (NCBI): domain Eukaryota; kingdom Viridiplantae; phylum Streptophyta; class Magnoliopsida; order Apiales; family Araliaceae; genus Panax; species Panax notoginseng. The sequence goes on from CM029016.1 coordinate 57,647,163, forward strand.
TAGCTTGCTGATAGGTAGATCCAGCATTGATGAGGCCGAATGACAACCGTCTATAGCAAAAGGTTCCCCAAGGAGTGATGAATGTAGTTTTCTCACGATCCTCTTCGGCAACCATGATTTGATGGTACCCTGCAAAGCAGTCAGTAAAGGAGTACATATCATACTAAGTTATATTGTCAATGAGTATGTGGATGAATGGCACGGAAAGCTATCTTTGAGATAAGCTTTATTCAGATCCCTGTAATCCACATAAACTCGCACCTTTCCTCCAGGTTTAGGCACAAGGACTATGTTGGATAGCCACTCAGGGTATTTTAACACCATGATGATGCCGGCTTGAAATTGTTTCACAATTTCTTCTTTGACTTTTAAACTCCACTCAAGTTTTAATCGCCTGAGTTTCTACCTGACTAGCTTGAATCCCTCTTTAATGGGAAGGCGATGAATGATGATGTCAGTGGACAAACCGGTAATGTCTTCATGAGACCATGCAAACACATCCTAGAATTGGGTCAATAGAGTAATCATGTTATTCCTTTGGTTTGGAGTAAGGTCTGTACCAGTCTGGATTTGTTTGGGGTTTTTTGAGGTTCCAAGATTAAAAGAGGTAGTTTGATCAAGATTTGGCTTGGGTTTATCTTCGACCCATTCTTTGATCTCCTGAAGTATCTCATAGTCCTTTTGTTCAATCTCCATAAAGTCTGAGTCCAACTTTATATCAAAGTTACAGTCCTTGTGAAGAAAAGGCACCTCATCAACAAGTTTAGGCACATCTATCTTTAGAGTACTAAAACAAAATGTTTTCACTTAATATATGAAATTGTTCAATCATACAAAGTGTTAGCATGAAATGACAAAAAACAACTACTAATATTGTACAGTAAAAGTAAGCTGTTATTGCTATCTACTGGGCAGAGGGAGTTTCTGCCCTTTTTACCCTTATCGGCAAATGCAAGGAGTGCTACTCCAATTGCCAAGGGTGAAGTCCTAGTGGACAGCTATGATGAAGGGGTTGTTATCGTCCTCCTTATCTTGAATGATGACCATGATCTCTGTGCAATCATCATATGGTATATCTCTATTTATACCCTCCGTATGGATCAGCATGCGCATGTTTGATAACCGCCTTATAATGTCTTGTTTAGGTCTCTAAGCATTTTCCTCTGCCTCGGGGTCTGGAATTAGGACTTTATTTCCTTTGACCGGTATTGGCTTAGGAAACAACATGGCTGCCATAGGGGCAGGGACCTTTGATAAAGGTCGTATAGGAGTATCAACTGTAGGTTTGGGTAGACGCCTTGTAGATGAAGGAACCGGTTTATGCTTGTGAGGGTTCCTATGACTAGTCCCAGGAGAATAGCCTAGTTTGGTTGTCCCTATCTAATTGGGAACTTGAATTGGGTGCTTGATGCCCTGATGATCCTTTCCTAACCCCTGTCTAAGTTGAAAACCAAAGGATATTATCACTTGAATTGCCGACATTACCTCGACCGAAACTTTGGGTATCAGAGGTGGCGCCCCAATGGGTTGATAGTGAGTGTTGCTCACCTTAAGGGTCTTGAAGCTGAAAGGCTCAACTTCTGAATTGAAACTGATGAGTGGTATATCACCTTGAATAAGACACTCTGGCTCTGCATTGATAGTGACCAGATCACTATTGATGATATATTTAAGTTGCTACTGAAGGGTGGACGGGACGAGTCCTTCCATATGAATCCGCGGTCTTCCCAAAAGTAGATTGCATAATGTAGTGATCTTAAGCACTTGAAAGGATATATAGAATGTATATGGACCAATTTCCACAGGCAATTCAGTCTCTCCAATAGCGTTTCGCCGGGATCAATCAAAAGCTTTGACGATTATATGACTGCTTCAGTTTATATTGAGATTGATGTTCATTTTCTCCAATGTGGCATAGGGGCAGATGTTTAAGGATGATCCCCTATCTATGAGCACTACTCCAACCACATATCCAGAGGACATAACTGCTATGTGCAACGGTTTACAATGACCCGTTCTGTAACGACCGAGAAATTCAAATCTTATTGTAAAATGATTTTTATTAAATTAAATAGTAATAAAATTCTATTCTATGTGTTATCAAGATGGTTGTCATTGTATAACCTACTGATGTTAGAATGTCGTAGTATTTGAGCTACGTGAATGAATTAAAGTGTTTGAATTTCCAAGACGAAAATAAAAGTTTTTCGAGAAATTTTCCGAAAAATACTATTCATCGATAATTGCTCGGGATTTATTTTTGAATTTCCGAAAAATACGTAATGATAGAATGACAAGGTAAGATGGATTATGTAATAAAAATCTAGTTATGGAAAATGTAATATTTCGCTTGCGGATTTAATTTATAAACGTTAAGAAGGGCAAAGTAGTAACGAGTAAGTAATAATTGTATGATACTTTAGTATTGTGCAAAGTAATGAAAACGAGTATAATACGAAGTATTATACGAGTTTGTATGAATGATGAAATACCATATATAGATTCTATATTAATTAGAATACGAAAATGATACATAAACTATATGTATACGTATTAAGTAATGTTTAATGGACTTGGAAAGGTTGATTGGAATTACTACTAGTTCAAGTAAATTAAAGGGTGAGGCCCAATTATTGATTAATAAACAAGTTAGTGTTTATTAATGCAAAGCGCAAAGATTAAGATTGATCTAAGCCCAAACTATAATCCATGAGTTGTTTGACCCATGGGGCAAACCATATTAATATGGTTAATATGATGACCAAGTTAATGTGGTGACCAAGTTAAAGTAATGACCAAGTAATGTAATGACCAAGTAATAAGAGTAATGATCAAGTAAAGGATAAGTTTTGTGTCAATCAAGTAATGAATAGTAAGGAGGTGGCTTAAGGAGGTGGGTTAAATTAATGACTAAACTACCCTAGCTTTGCAATTTCTATAAATAGAGAAGACTTGCTAGCCATTTAACACTTGTTCAAACAATCTAGCTATGACAGAGTGCTTAATTGTTAGAGAGATTAAGTTATAAATAAGTTACTTCCATAAGTAAGAAGAAGAAGAAGAGGAAGCTACTTACCAAGACTTCAAAAGTAAGATCTCTTCTCCAATTATCTTCTATCTCTACCATGATAGTTTGATAATAAAAGTTTGGATTAAGGATCATGAATGTTAAAAAGTAAGAAGAATAAGTAAGCAATGAACTTAAGTCACATAAGTTGGTAATAAGTCATTTAAGCTAGCATAAGTTATAAACTTATGTGAAAGTATTATGAACTTGTAATGAGTTTATTAAGAGAAGTGATATGGATGTAAAAGAACTTTTATGATCATATGTATCATGTATACATAAGTAAAGTTATATGTGAAGAACATATAAGGTATAATGATTAAGAAACTTTAATTGTCATAAATCATGAGCAATGAAATCTTAAGTAGTTTATAATTTGATAAGTTATAAGCTCATGAAGAAATAAGTCTAAAATCCAACAATGCATAAAAGTTGTTGTAATAAGCATGTTGAGATGTTCACATGATGAATGACATTCATTTGTAATGTTGAACAAATTATAAGAATGAAGATTTTCCAGAAATTGCACGATTGGACGATAATCGTCGAATTCGTAAAATTCTCGGAATAAACGTCAAATTTTGTGTTTGAACTCAGAACCATTGTTTTTCGATGGAAACAAGTCATATCTGGCATTTAAGAGTTGTGGACTCTAAAATGACCGGATTCCGACTTAGAAAGAAGAAACGAGCGTTGAACGTTCACGGACGTTTATCGTTTTCGTTAAAAATGAACCAATAGGTGAATTTTTAGCGAACGAAGTCAAATAGATAAAATTCTTGCATGAACGCGTAGATTACGTAATTTGTGAACTATAGGCTTTTGAACGAGCCAATTCGGACTTATAACGAAGTAGTTATGCATCCGGGAAGTTCATAAAAAAATTCAAAGACTGAATTTTTTCTGGTGCATAGAGTTGGCGCCGCGGCGCCAACCCTAGGCCAAATTGGTCACGTCGCAGCGCCATGCGCAGTACAAGACCTTCTGAAGAGTGGCAGCGTAGCGCGGCCCACCAAGTAAGGACTCGCACCGCAGCGCCAAGTCCGAGACAATGCCACTATTAACGCGCGCCGCAACGCGAGATGTAAGTATAAAGTTGGCGCCGCAGCGCCTGCCTCAGAACAAAAATAGCAATGAATGTTTTTAATTACAAATAAAAGAAAGTTAATTGATTTAAAAGTAAACACAAACTAAGGAAGGTAAGGTAACATTGTTTAAACTTTGTTAAAACTTAAGGATGTTGTATAAAGGTTGAGATAACCTAGTCGAATATAAATGCATGGATAATGATAAATCGGAATAGATAGTAACTAAATCTAATACACAATTAGATTGAGATAAAGGGTAAGATATAGTCATATACATACTTGAGTATATGTGACCTAATGTAAGGCATTATGTGATCATGTATTGTAGAGACTTGAAAGACTTGAACATAAAGTAAATATACCGTAGCAGACACTAAAGGCAAGTATTCTAACTCTTGTCTCAGTTCAATCTGAACAAGTTCTTGAAATTCATGTATCCTTACGCATGAATTGAGGTATGTTGAAGTTAAAGCCAAATCCTTTGGCTAGACTTGATATATTGCGTGGATTATTGATAATCTATTCATATACTATCAAAGGTTGTTATATGTTGTCAACTACTAGATATGGTTTTCAAAAGAAGACTGAAATGTTAAACAAATGTTTTGTCGGTAAAACGACAGGCACGTGAGGTTGCCAAATGATTAAACGTACCTACGTTTAATGGATGTAGTGCTGATCAACATAGAGTACAATAAGCTGATCACCTAGAAGTGCTCGTAAGTAATATCGGGCTTACAGACTTAGTTTTGGGTTGTCCTTTTCCAAGAAAGAATGAACACTCGAGGTCTTTGACCGGAGTGAATGTTTTACTAAATATTGTTATTATTGTAAAATATTTTGAAAGAAAGATGAAGTGTTATTTTGAATTATCAATAGTACTTCATAACTATTGTTTAGTTATTGAAGATATACGATTCGTATGTGTCAAGCATGTTGTTATTGAATTGTTATACTTGTTGAGCTTGTTATGCTCACTCTTGCTTGAACCATATGAATGCAGTTAAGACTGAACGTCCCGAAGGATCGAAAAAGGATAAAGGAAAAGCTAAGGTAAATTATTAAGCTGTCTTGTAATAGTATAGGTCTATTGTTGTAATGTAATTGATATTATAACAAAGAACCTTCGTAATGGGTATAGAACCTGGGAAATGTAAATATTACTTTAAATATATAGAAGTTATGCTCGTCCTTTGAGACTTTTCAATTGAATGAATGTATAAATGTTTGTACATTATAGCACCATCTGTCGGGTTGGAAGATACGTGAATTTGGGGGCGCTACAAGTTGGTATCAGAGCCTAGGTTATAAAACTTAAGGGGGAAAGTAGATCCTTAAGTCATAACCTTAAGAAAAAATGAAGAAGTAAAAGATGGAAAGTAACCCTATAAACAATGCATTATATTATATTATGTGTTTCTATTATTTTACTGACGTGTACTAATCAAACTATATTGTTTTATTGTAGTTGTCAGGAGAAAATGATATGTATAGAGACGTACATGTAGTGAGCGAGGATTCGGTTAATCGGGTAGAGATACTACCAAATCCCGTACCAGTATAACCAGAGGTGGTGACAATCGAGTCTGGAGACTCGGACGATTTAGACTACATGTCTATATTTGAGGGCATGCTATAGGAGGAGGTGGACGTGATGTCCTTTGATCAGGTTCCACCTACAGAGGAATTGTCTACGGGGGAATCGATGAAGGCATTGTTTATGTCAGTATTGGATAGGAATATCCTTTACTGCCAAGAGGTTAAGGAGTTGAAAGAGGAACTCCAAGCTATCCGTGAGGACAAGACTGGCATATAGGGAATGTGGAAAGAGGAGCACGATGATAGAATTCTAGCTAAGGACAAGGTCTGAGAGCTAAAATGTGAAGTCTTTGAGCTTAAACAGGAGCTAAAGACTAAACAGCAGAAGTTGGAGAGGATGTCATATATACATAGGAGTTCTCATGTGGATTTCCAGCAGCAAGTAGCTGGGTATCCGGTAGAAGCAGGACAGACCCGACATACTATCAGTAGAGATGTTATTGCCGGTCTGGCTAGCAAAGATTTTGAAAATTCCCTAAGGCAGATGTAATCTAGCAATAGCTAGAGTAGCTTAGATATGTAAATATTATGTATCTAGTAGTGACGTAAAACCCTCTTTTGTATAACAAAGGGTAGTCTTTTGTAAAATCCCAATTTTTAGAAAGTAATTGCGGGATGGTAATGTAATCAGGTAAGACTGAGTAATGTAAGCAATGTAGTGTTATACTACAAGTTATAAATCAATATAAGTCTTTTTATGGAATATATTGAGTAATGAGTACGAGTTATTGTTCTCTTACAAATAATAACAAACCAACAAGAATAAAGTAATAATGATGTATTGTTTTCTTAACAAAAAAATGCCGCCAAGAAGGATGTAACGACCCCAAAATAGGTCCATTCCATCCAACTCATTATGAGTCGCCAAATACATGGTACAAAAAATAACTATAACTTTATTACAAGAATTGTCGTATTAAATACAACAACACATATGCTGTGAGTTTGGATACAAATATATACCAAATGTGACACATGCCCCAACCATGGACAACACCTCACAGTGGCACCTTACATAAAGGTATAGTCAAAGACTGTTTTAGAAATTAGAATCTTTGGGAAGTGCTCAAGAAAACCTTCGTACATGGGAGGCCATGCTTCTAGGTTATGATAGATATCATATGGCCACAGAATTATCCTTGGTTGACCTAATAGACCCCAAAGAAAAATGAGAAGATTACTATCATATTCTTCCCAATGGTGAGTCTTCTCTTGACTTATCATTATCTCCACTGTCTTTAATCGTGAATTATACTTCAAACAAACACCAAGATTATATAGGTCGTGCTCGTAGATATACTCAGCAAGCGGATGAGCACATCCCTGTCTTATGATGACACGAGATTGTATATCATTAGACATCTTAGTGACAAAACATCCTTCCAACGTTGGGTTCGCCTCACCCTATTTGATTCACCAAATATAACTACTAAATGACGACCACCGTTCTATTCCCCTGTTATCCTCGCTCGACCCAGCTACACTCTTATTACCTGAAAGGAATTGTGAAACAGAAGGGTGAGCACAACTAGCCCAGTAAGGAATATCATGACTAAAGATAAATAAGTTATAAATAGCCTTCATTAGTAATAAATCAGAGATTTAGAACATATGGTAGATGATAAAACTTCGCAACCACAGTTGCAGCGGAACGAGCAATCCATTAGAAGAGTCAAATAGACTATAAAGTCTATTATCTTCTCCACGTTAAAAGTCCACCAACAATGTTTTATCCCTGTAACATTAATCAACAATTCCTGTCCACAATCACGTGTATAACTCATAAATCGTAATTGTAGTTTTAAATTCCTTTTCTTATCCAGGATAAAGATAATTTTCATCACCTGAAACATCAAACATCATTGTTATACCAAATCACAGTTCATGTTCATAATCACACTAATAAATTCATCTCTGCACTACGGCCCAAAGATATTCATCAACAAGTCATCTTTGCACTACATGCCAAAGATATTCAACAACAGGTCATCTTTGCATTATGAGCCAAAGATATTCATCAACAACTCATCTTTGCACTACAGGCCAAAGATATTCAACAACAAGTCATCATTGCATTACGAGCCAAAGATATTCATCAATAATTCATCTTTGCACTGCGGGCCAAAGATATTCATCAATAATTCATCTTTGCATTACAGGCCAAAGATATTCCTCAACAGTTCATATTTGCACTACAGGCCAAATATTTTCATATCTAAAAGAAATATATAATCATTTTAGAACTTATATAAACAATAATTATAAACATATTGATCAATTCACCTTTGCACTTAAGCTAAATATATTCAATTATAAATTCAATGGTCATGATCATACCAGTCACAATTTAACTTTTCCAATACTGGCTAAAGAGAACCCTAGTCATGATCATACCAATAATCTACCCATCTTTATACTCAAGTGAAAGAGAAATTCAACATCAGGGTTATAAAAATGTTATATATGATAATAAAAATAATATGATCAACAACTGCATTTATTTTCAAGAGCGACAATCATAAATCAACGATAATTTGGTCAGAAAAAAAAAACCAATTTTTGTCATGAATAGTAACTCGTGAATAGTAACTCGTGAATAGTAACTCATAAATAGTAACTCATGAATAGTAACTCGTCAATAGTAACTCATGAATAGTAACTCGTCAATAGTAACTCATGAATAGTACTCCGTATTCGTACATGGTACCGTATACGTAAATAGTGTCGTATACGTGAATAGTGTCGTATACGTGAATAGTAATCCCGACTCAAAGATGTAAAAATTATACAATAAAATCCATACCAATACTTCAGTATAATGATATTGAAAGAATAACATCATTATTAAGAATATAACATCCCTTAATAACCTTTACTATCCCTTACCTCAAAATAGCAGTATTTCTGACTGAATATCGGATATGACGCTGAAGGAAACTTGCACTGATGAATAGCAACTCACCAAGTATCTTAATACTCACAAAATACGCTCGATAAAAAAAAGAGAGAAAACTTATGAATTCTGGTGTGATTTTCAATTCTAACTTAGCCATCTATTTATAGAAAAATGTTAGCACGTCGAAGCAGACTTAACATGCAACCTGATGGCTTTACCTGCTACTATTCCCACCCACCACATTTGAATAAAAATCTCAGCACATTTTCACCAACCAAAAGTGGGGCCCACAAATTCTAGAATTTTTCACCAAAATGATTAACTCCGAAAATTCAACAATTTCTGAACCAGTCATCTTATAAAATTCATAACAAATCATACGTTCATTTTTAACGGTTCGAAATTTATGGACATATACTCAACTTATATATGTATAACATATCCAAATATTACCACGGTCCAACGGTCGGATTAAAAATTATAACCCTCGCAAAATATCTCAAAAACCCTAATTTAATTTTCAATACCTCCGTTTCGACAAAAATACAGATAAAACACCTCAACATTAACTCCTTCATTTTTAACCACAAAAATATATCCCTCATTTATATCCACATAAAATAAATATTTCCTTATCATATGAATCAATAATTAATTATTCACAAATAATATTACAGAATCACATTTATGACAACTAGGCCGTTCCCAGGAAAGAGGGGGCTTTCCAATTAGGATTTCTCCATACTGGAGCGCAATTAGATGACCAAATCTCTCCTTAGACAGAACTTTTTAGACATTGCCAATAATGTTACCTAATAATATTATTTAAATAATATGAATTATTGATCTGATAATGAAAAATACTGTGCACTGACAATTATTGAACAACAATAATATAAAATTTCAACGTAGCAATTATTAAATCAATAAAATAAAATATTGAACAATAATTACTATAACAATTACTGAGTAGTGCCTTCTTACGTAAGAATCAATAATTTCAAAAGTACTGTGCAATACCGTGTGCTACTGTGCAATAACGCGTATTACTGTATTTTAACCACCGGGTATTCCAACAGTGTTAACGGTAACAACTACGCTGTTATTTGTAAAAACTCAAATTTGTCATTTTTTTCATCCAACAGTTATTCTGTTATGGGGCCCACAAATGGCTGCGCCGTCGTACGAATATTCTCTGACAGAAAGAATATTCCACGACCAAACGAATATTCCCCGACAACAATGAATATTTTATAACCACTTGCTTATTTTGAAAAATAAATTCATATATCACCCTTAACTTTAACTTTTATCAATTTAACCATTTACTGAATAGTAATTATAAGAAAAATTGAATACTTTAATTTCATAAAATTTGGGGTCTTACAATCTCCACTCCTTGTGAAATTTCGTCCCCAAAATTTACGTACCTGGTATTTCAAAGAGTTGAGAATACCTTACTTTCATTTCAGATTCCATCTTCCCTGTCATCATGATTTCTCCAATGCTCATCTCCTGTATTTCAGATATCGTTCTAGAATACAGCTTCAAAACAAGGGTTAATTGAGTAAATTAACATATCACATAATATCCCGATATTATGACTGACCAACAATTAAGCTTAGGTAGGACACACTAGCGAAGGATTTACTCATCTCTCCCCTCCTAGTTATATTCCCCGATCTCCGCCAGAGACCATATCACTAAGCTCTGATACCAAAATGTAACGACCCCAAAATAGGTCCATTCCATTCAACCCATTCTGAGTCGCCAAATACATGGTACAGAAAATAACTACAACTTTATTACAATAATTGTCGTATTAAATACAACAACACATATGCTGTGAGTTTGGATACAAATATATACCAAATGTGACACATGTCCTAACCGTGGACAACACCTCACAGTGGCACCTTACATAAAGGTATAGTCAAAGACTGTGTTAGAAATTAGAATCTTTGGGAAGTGCTCAAGAAAACCTTCGTACATGGGAGGCCATGCTTCTAGGTTATGATAGATATCATATGACCACAGAATTATCATTGGTTAACCCAATAGACCCTAAAGAAAAATGAGAAGATTACTATCATATTCTTCCCAATGGTGAGTCTTCTCTTGACTTATCATTATCTCTACTGTCTTTAATCGTGAATTATACTTCAAACAAACACCAAGATTATATAGGTAGGGCTCGTAGATATACTCAGCAAGTGGATGAGCACATCCCTGTCTTATGATGACACGAGATTATATATCATTAGACATCTTAGTGACAAAACGCCCTTCCAACGTTGGGTTTGCCTCACCCTATTTGATTCACCAAATATAACTACTAAATGACGACCACCGTTCTATTCCCCTGTTACCCCTGCTCGACCCAGCTACACTCTTATTACCTGAAAGGAATTGTGAAACAGAAGGGTGAGCATAACTAGCCTAGTAAAGAATATCATGACTAAAGATAAATAAGTTATCAATAGCCTTTATCAGTAATAAATCAGAGATTTAAAGCATATGGTATATGATAAAACTTCTCAACCATAGTTGCAGCGGAACGAGCAATCCATTAGAAGAGTCAAATAGACTATAAAGTCTATTATCTTCTCCACGTTAAAAGTCCACCAACAATATTTTATCCCTGTAACATCAATCAACAATTCCTGTCCACAATCACGTGTATAACTCATAATCGTAATTGTAGTTCTAAATTTCTTTTCTCATCCAGGACAAAGATAATTTTCATCACCTGAAACATCAAACATCATGGTTATACCAAATCACAGTTCATGTTCATATTAATACTAATAAATTCATCTCTGCACTACGGCCCAAAGATATTCATCAACAAGTCATCTTTGCACTACATGCCAAAGATATTCAACAACAGGTCATCTTTACATTACGAGCCAAAGATATTCATCAACAACTCATCTTTGCACTACAGGCCAAAGATATTCAACAACAAGTCATCTTTGCATTACGAGCCAATGATATTCATCAATAATTCATCTTTGCACTACGGGCCAAAGATATTCATCAATAATTCATCTTTGCACTACAGGCCAAAGATATTCCTCAACAGTTCATATTTACACTACAGTCCAAATATATTCATATCTCAAAGAAATATATAATCATTTTAGAACTTATATAAACAATAATTATAACCATGTTGATCAATTCACCTTTGCACTTAAGCTAAATATATTTAATTATAAATTCAATGGTCATGATCATACCAGTCACAATTCAACTTTTCCACTACTGGCCAAAGATATTCAACAACAAGTCATCTTTGCATTACGAGCTAAAGATATTCATCAATAATTCATCTTTGCACTACGGGCCAAAGATATTCATCAATAATTCATCTTTGCACTAAAGGCCAAAGATATTCCTCAACAGTTCATATTTGCACTACAGGCCAAATATATTCATATCTCAAAGAAATATATAATCATTTTAGAACTTATATAAACAATAATTATAACCATGTTGATCAATTCACCTTTGCACTTAAGCTAAATATATTCAATTATAAATTCAATGGTCATGATCATACCAGTCACAATTCAACTTTTCCACTACTGGCCAAAGAGAACCCTAGTCATGATCATACCAATAATCTACTCATCTTTACACTCAAGTGAAAGAAAAATTCAACATCAGGGTTATAAAAATATTATATATTATAATAAAAATAATATGATCAACAAATGCATTTATTTTCAAGAGCAACAATCATAAATCAACGATAATTTAGTCAGAAAAAGAAACTAATTTTTGTCATGAATAGTAACTCATGAATAGTAACTTGTGAATAGTAACTCATAAATAGTAACTCGTGAATAGTAACTCGTGAATAGTACTCTGTATTCGTACATGGTACCGTATACGTAAACAGTGTCATATACATGAATAGTGTCATATACGTGAATAGTGCCGTATACGTGAATAGTGTCGTATACGTGAATACTAATCCCGACTCAAAGAGGTAAAAATTATACAGTAAAATTCATACCAATATTTCAGTATAATGATATTGAAAGAATAACATCATTATGAAGAATATAATATCCCTTAAAATCCCGTACTATCTCTTACTATCCCTTACCTCAAAAGAGCAGTATTTCTGACTGAATATCAGATATGACGCTGAAGGAAACTTGCACTAATGAATAGCAACTCACCAAGTATCTAAATACTCACAAAATACGCTCGATAATATAGAGAGAAAAAGAGAGAAAACTTATGAATTCTGATGTAATTTTCAATTCTAACTTAGCCCTCTATTTATAGGAAAATGTTAGCACGCCGAAGCAGACTTAACCTGCAACCTGATGGCTTTACATGCTACTATTCCCACCCACCACATTTGAATAAAAAACTCAGCATATTTTCACTAACCAAAAGTGGGGCCCACCAATTCTAGAATTTTCCACCAAAATGATTAACTTCGAAAATTCAACAATTTCTGAACCAGTCATCTCATAAAATTCATAACAAATCATACGTTCATTTTTAACGGTTCAAAATTTGTAGACATATACTCAACTTATATATGTATAACATATCCAAATATTACCACGATCCAACGGTCGGATTAAAAATTATAACCCTCGCAAAATATCTCAAAAACCCTAATTTGATTTTCAATACCTCCGTTCCGACAAAAATACAGATAAAACACCTCAACATTAACTCCTTCATTTTTAACTACAAAAATATATCCCTCATTTATATCCACATAAAATAAATATTTCCTTATCATATGAATTAATAATTAATTATTCACAAATAATATTACAGAATCACATTTATGACAACCAGGCTGTTCCCAGAAAAGAGGGGACTTTCCAATAAGGATTTCTCCTTACTGGCGCGCAATTAGATGACCAAACCTCTCCTTAGACAGAACTTTCTAGACATTGCCAATAATGTTATCTAATAATAATGTTCAAATAATATGAATTATTGATCTAATAATGGGAAATACTGTGCAGTGGCAATTATTGAACAACAATAATATAAAATTTCAACGTAGTAATTATTAAATCAATAAAATAAAATATTGAACAGTAACTACTGTAATAATTATTGAGTAGTGCCTTCTTACGTAAGAATCAATAATTTCAAAAATACTGTACAATACCGTGTGCTACTGTGCAATAACGCGTATTGCTGTATTTTTACTACCGGGTATTCCAACAGCGTTAACGGTAACAACTATGCCGTTATTTGTAAAAACTCAAATTTGTCGTTTTCTTCGTCCGACGGTTATTCTGTTATGGGGCCCACAAATGGCTGCGCCGTCGTACGAATATTCTCCGACAGAAAGAATATTCCACGACCAAACGAATATTCCCCGACAACAATGAATATTTTATAACCACTTGCTTATTTTAAAAAATAAATTCATATATCACCCTTAACTTTAACTTTTATCAATTTAACCATTTACTAAATAGTTATTATAAGAAAAATTGAATACTTTTATTTCATAAAATTCGGGGTCTTACAAAGGAGACCACGAAATTAAGACACTAATGTTAACCAACCGGAGGGTGGTCCGGTTAATCCAATACAGGAGTTCGTTAATCTTTTAACGGCTGCTTTTAATAGAGTGGGGGCTAACGTACCCGTGATTCCGGGAGTAGTACGAGCTACTACATTTAAGGATTTTAAAAGTATAGGTCCGCCGGAGTTTAAAGGAACTACGGACCCTATAGAAGCCCAGACTTGGGTAAAAGAAATCGAGAAAGCATTTGTAATAGCAAATGTTGAGGAGGGTCAAAAGGTTACCTTTGCAACCTATTTAATGAAAGGAGAGGCCAACTTCTGGTGGGAGGCAAACCAGGCTAGGGCCGACATAGGAAATCTAACGTGGGAGAGGTTCAAGGAGATTTTCTTCGAGTACTATTTTCTCACGAGTATGCAAAGGAGGATGGAAATGAGGTTTCTTGAATTGAAATAATGGGATATGACAGTTCCCCAGTATGCTGCCAAGTTTAATGAACTGGCACGATTTGCTCCACATCAAGTGGATACTGAAGTGAGAAAAGCTAGAAGATTTTAGCAGGGCTTAAAACCCTGGCTCTATAGCCGAATTTCTGTGTTCCAAAGTACTTCCTTTGGAACCATATTAGAAAAGGCAATAATTGCCGAAGGTGGGAATGAGGCTCTCAGCCAGTACCACAAGGATAAGAAAAACAAGGGCAAGGTTAATGGAGGAATCAAGACCGAGGGAGCCAATGGAAGTGGCAACGGTCAAAAGAGGAAGGGCTTTAACTCTGGGAATACCGGAGTAAAATAAGGGGATTCTAAGAGGAGGATGCAGGCCTGTAAAACCTGCTGGAAGATTCACTTAGGAGTCTGTCTCAAAGGAAAGGTAGTATGTTATAATTGTGGACAGGAAGGGCATATTTAGCCTAACTGTCCAAATCCAAAGAAAAAAATCACAAATGTTTTGTATGTGGATCGACTGACCACATCGCAAAGAACTGCCCGAAGAAGGGGACAGAAGGAAATAAGGGAACTAATAGCGGTAAGTTAGCTATTAGTGGTCCATCTCAGCCGGGTAAATCAATTGCCCGCACTTTTAATATGACGGTCCAAGATGATGTGGCATCAGGGGATGTAGTTGCAGGTGTGACGGCCCCCGAATCCAGGTCCCAAATCACCTAAGATCCGGTTCGATCATTCTATACAACTATTACTATTTGTGGAAGATATAAACATAAATTGTTTATACATTAAACTTACATACTTTTCCCCAAGGTCGAGTAACCTTAACTTAATACACATTACATAACTTACTTAACACATAACCTTAAAATACAACACTTATACAATTTAGCTACACATATCCTAACGCTGGAACTGTCTTTAACCTTTCTTTGTATCCGACGCGTTCGTCTTAATCTGCAATATTTTATCATGATATAGCAAGGGTGAACATAAGGATTGCCCAGCAAGTTTAAATTCAATAATATAACGATATATCATGATTGAAAGAGTCTGAATAATAAGCTGGCTATAATTCAACAATATAATTGTGAACTAGCAGGAACAAATTTATGACTGAACAAATATTATACATGAACAAATATATCTGAACCAACTGGCAATGAAGGTGATCAGCCTTTCATACCTGACTTATACATGCAATATATATACAGAGTACAATTCATGGCAATCAGCAATGATTAACCATAAGCTTATCCAAATGAAACAACTCTTAGTAGAGTTAATAAAAATAAACTTGCCTGAACCGTTAATTACCGCTACGCAATTTATATCGCTTTATCCGAAGACCTAATATTAGTATTATAGATCTCCAATATTAGAATAATATCATCATAATATAATATTATTATATATATAGACATACATAGAATAACCTAAACACATAACACATAACACATAATCCTATCATTCTACAACACACATAGGACTCGGTATAAAGTCAATCTATTACAGTTTGAGTTGAGTTCGACAAAGTTCTAACGTTCCGACGGTCTAGTTAGACTTTTATCGAGTCTAAGTTCAATTAAACTCTGCCTAACACTTAACAATTATCTTAGATAATTTTTTATCAGTGAAAAATAATTTACATAGACTTGTAATAATTTTCAAATAATTAATATCATTTATCAACATTTTTCAATAATTAACACCGTATTTAAATGAATTAAATACTACATAATTCCTTAATCATTAATATTTATTTAATATTAAATATTAATGAAAATCATAACATAATATTATAATATAATTATAATATCACAAAGTATTTTTAATACTTTAAAATCATAATTATATAATTTTTAAACAGATAAATCTATTATCCGATAATTGCTATTAATATTAAAATATTAACATTTTCATGACTAAATATCAAAAGTTATATTTTATAACTTAAAATATTTTTATAACACTTAAATCATTTTTATATGATTTTTAAAACATTAATTCTTTTTTTCCATAATTTATTTAATATATTAATTAAATAAACTAATTACCATTAATAATAAATTATTAATGAAATTCATCACAAAATATCAAAAGTCACTGAAAATATCTTTAAATAGTTTCTTATACCATAATATTATTTTTTATGATTTTTCATGAATTAAAATCATTTATTTAATATTATAATTAAATAAATTAAATACCATTTATATTCCAAAAATATTAAATACTTATGAAATATACTTAAAATAATTAAAAACTATTTTTCAGAGTTAAAAATAATTTTTCGGAATTTATTTTGTATTTTTAATAATTAAAAACCATTTAAATCGATTTATTTATTAAAATAAATCATTTTTCGAAAATAAGTGTCGCTAAAGGGGTTTCTGGCGACGAATCTGTCGCTGTTGGTGTTTTTCGCGTGTTCTTAAGCCTTTCCCAGAAAACCTGACAGTTAGCTAGAGGGGTGGTTTGACCAACTTTTGATCCTTGTTCTCGTGGTGTTCTGTGTTATATAAAGTGTATAGATTATAGTATACGTGAAATACTACAACTAACAATTAAGATCATGGCCAAAACATTTCACCAGTAAGAGATCTAAGCAACCAAATATCATGTCAGAGCTGTTCTTCATTTCTGGGTTTTCCAGAAATGAAGAACAGTTGCTAAGCTCTACTTTGAGCCTCCAGATCCAGGCCTTCCATGTAAAAATAAGGTACTATTAAGGTTCTATTTTGTAGTACTCATGTCCCTCTACAACTACATAACCACAGATCATCTTAACAACATCGGATCTAAGCTATCAAGGCCGGTCACACTACTGGTCAAGAAACGGGTCTTAAAGATCTGGGTTACCCAGAAAATCTTCTTGAGGCAGTTTGGTCAACTTACTTTGACTGTGATTATTTTCGATTCTGTTGTTAATATAGGTGATATAATAACATATATATGTAGTCCATATACCAGTTTATAACAACTAACTAACAAGATGACCAAACTAACAAAACATCGCCAGATCTAGCACCTGCAAAAACTTGTCAGCGAACTCCTGGGTTTCTGGGTTGCCCAGAAACCCCATTTCGTGCTTGGTCAACGATGTTTGACTGCAAATAACAAGAGATCTAGACATGATATAACCTTGTTTCCAGTTTCAGATCGCAGTTCTCATGTCATAGAACAGATCTAAAGCATAAAACACACCTAATCATAAACACAGAGAGATCTATGAGCCCTGACATGTGGCTATCGGACCATATTTTAGGGTTCATAGTCAGTTTTGAAAAATCTTGATTTCGTGTATCTTGGTGTTTATGGATCCATGATCCAACAACCCAGATCACTTATATACACCTTATAACACATATTTAACCAACAACTAACATTAAACAACATAAGATCAAAGGATTTCAAAATTTTAGGGTTCTTACCACTTTGCGCCTTGATTTTTGATTCTGACCCTTTTGATCTGTTCTTGGAAAGCCAAGGGTTGATCATAGCTTAATATTTAACTATCTCTCACTCTAGATTTCAAAGTGGGAAGATAGAGAATGGTCTTGGCAATAATGAAAAATAAAGTAAGTATTTTTCCTTTTTAATTTAATGGCATACTAGTAATTGGCCAAACCCTTAGGGTTTAGGGTTTGGAAAACCTTTGGGTTTAGGGTTTAAACCCTCAAATTTAGCAAATTAGTTTCTAACATTTTCCAAATTTAGATTTTCAAAAATTCAAATTTAATATTTCTACATTATAATTAGAATTTTCTAATTATATTAAAAAAAATTAATCATAACTTTAATCTTTCTAATTAGGATTAGTATTTCCTAGTTAAAATTGCTAATTTAGCAATTAGGGTCGTAATTGGTCATTTAGGCTTTTAAACCCAAAATTAGGTTTTCTAATAGAAAATTAATTTTCCTAAATTAGAAATTAGATTTCGTAATTAGATTAGGGTTTTCTAATTACTTAAGCTTTACCCTAAATAATCTTATAATTATTTACACTTACGCCATTAAGTTCCCAATTTAGGATTTTATACACCGAATTGAGGTTTCAAATTCCCAAAAATGAAGTTAGGGTTTCCAGAACCGATTTCTAGGGTTTCTTGTTAAACGCTAGGGTTTTCTAACCGAACGTTGACGTTCTTAATATATACTTAAGGTTTGATACAGATATCGTTTATCTGGTCAACCCTTGACCCTTAACCACATCATGTACACATATACACATAACATAATCACGTATTTCCTTAATCCTGAATAATTCACCTAAATCCTTCACAGAATTTTGAAATCCTCAAAATTCCTTCTTAAAGATCTCAAACGCATACACTTATTTTATGTCTAGGTTCTAATTTTGAACCTTAAATCAATTAATAAAAATTTAAAAAAAAATTCAAAATTCTTGGGTTTTCACATTCACCCCTTATTCTAAAAATTTCGTTCCCGAAATTTACCTTACACCTTACACCATACTGCTTACACCATTCACACATATTATCACATGCTACCCAATACACCTCTCACAAGAGTTAAAATTTTAAAATTGTGCTGAGGGGTTATTGTCTGTCATTTTCGCAAAGGTTTTATGAAAATTCATCCGCAAACCGTCATAACTTACAAACATAAAGGGTGATTAGCCCTATATGCCCTGTACTGGCCATGTACTTATTTTATCTATTTATCGTCACTGCCATAGGCACAAAACTTTACCTCAATCTTATTGGATTCCGAACCAAAATAATTTGGTTCGGGAAATTTTTCAAAGAACTCTTAGAGTTTTCATAAACTTTAGTCTAGCTGAATCAAATAGCGTAGACTCGTGATGAGTAGGTTTTATACCTATGAATCCGATATTATTAAACCTAATTATTGTTATCTTTAATTATTTTTTTAGTATCTTTTTATGTGTTTGGTGTTTATTTCTTGTAGGTTGGAGCTGGAGGGACAAATTGGTCATTTGGGAGAAGAAAAAGGTCAAAATTCATTAAAATTAAAGCTGAGTGGCATTTTTGTAATTACGTTGTCCTGAGCAAGCGCCTAGGCGCTTGGAAATGGCCTATGTTGAGAGCCTAGGCGCTCATGTGCGGAAAAAGGAGAGTTTTTCTATTGCTAAGTGGGTTTTTGAAGCCAACAAGGAATCTAAAAAGAGGCCAGATCTAATACAAATAGGGGAGGACTTTAGAAAAGGAAAAAACAACTTAATTTTTTCAAGGGATTTGCAGAGAGAACAACGAAGGAAAACACGAAGGAGAATTGCAAGGGTTGAAGATTAAAGAGAGAGTATTGGAGAAAATTCAGAGTTTCTTCTTCTCTTCTCTAGTTTTATCTTTTGTAATTATCTGGGATGTTTGGATTATTCATCTGGATGATGTTTTTCTTTATTATTATCATGAACTAAATTTTTATTAAGATTGCAACGGAACTTGGTATGTAGTTTAAATTAAATCTTCCCATTGAATAAAAGTTGGTTTTTATTGAATTATTTATTATATCTTTTGCTTATTGATTAATTGTTTGGCCAACAATTACTGTGATAATCTATATAAAATTGGAAGATGGAGTATAGATTGAGATCTGGATATGATAACATCTGTTCATATAATCTGATTAGGGTTAATATGATTAGCATGTAGGATAGGAATATACCTATGTGTCTTTTGTATCCATTGAAAGAATTTGTGCGTTAAACCCTAATTAACTTGATTCACATAGGAATATAGTGAGTTGATTAACTGGGGTGTTCCTTGTAATTCTGTGTCTTAAGGATTGGAGTTAGGAGGATTTGTTCACGTGTTTTGGAAAAAGTGTGTGAATTAGTTCTATAAAGCATTCTTGGATAATGATTCATATTAATTAATTGATTTAAATGGGAAGTAAATTGGTTTAAATGAAATACTAAGGGAAGTTATAATCTTAATATGTTAAATCTGCAGTTATTCTTGTGAAATTCTTATTTTAATTGTTAGTTTTGTTAAGTTTAATTTTCAAATCATAAACAATATTTTGTAGTTTAAAATAGGATTAATCGCATTGAAATTAGTAATTGATAAATATTATTCTGTTTCCTCGTGGGAACGATATCCTTGCTTGCTGAATATTACAATTGAACGTGTATACTTGCGTGTTAAAGTGCTATTAAAAAAATAGGCAACAAGTTTTTGGCGCCGCTGCCGGGGAAATTAGTTTAATATTTTGTCATTATTAATTTCAATCAAATTAATCTTAATTTAAATATTTTTTTTATTTTATTTTTCTCTCTAGTCTAATTCTTTTTCAGGTACCATGGACAACTATGACTATCATTGGCCATATTCGAGAATGACTCGGCCAAGGGAGGCAGAGAATTATGGACTCGATGAATTGTCAGCACAATTTGGGACACTTTTGAGGAATATTAACGCTTCATCATCACAACTTATTCAAAGTGTAGCGGTAATATGTGAGTATTGTGGTGGAAACCATCCGAGTCATCAATGTGCCATCAGTTTCGAGTCGGTACAATATAGTGGCAACTTTGACGAATACCCTAATAATTATGAATATTCTAGTAATTATCATCATGACTGGGGGAATCCGCTAAAGTTTTCATGGATCGATGACAATCTGGCCCAACCCTTTGCTCCAAGCCAATCATACACTCCTAAATTACCAGTTCAAGCTCCTAATCATGAAGAAGAAAGGATTTTAAACTTGGAGGGACTTATTTCCAAGTTCATGGTTTTGTTTGAGGAGCAGACGAATAGTCAGGAGATGTCGATTCAAAATCTTGAGAACCAGGTGGGACAACTTTTCAACGACATTATCAATCGCCCTCAAGGTGAAGTGTCAAGCAACATGGTTCCCGAAACTGATGGATTACCCACGCTAAATCTAGAACCAGATGTGCCAAAAGAAAAGGACGTGGAAAGGGAGGAGACAAGTGGGGAGAAGGAAAAGAAGGTCGCCAAAGATCTAGCCTTGAGTTCCGACATAGATGAACTGATTTTGATAGTGACCCATATATCTTCTCCACCAAAGTTTAAGGATCCGAGTAGATTTGTAATCTCGTGCCCAATTGGTAGCCATTTTTTCGATAAAGCTATATATGACATGGAAGCTAGCTTAAAGTTGGTGCCATGGTGTGAAGAGAATGGGAAGAGAGATGAAGAACCAGTTGTTCTGGAAAAGGTTCAACGCAAAAATTCGTTCACAGATACAACTCGGAAAATGCCTAGTTATTTGAAGGTTGTAAAAGAAAATCTATCTAAAAAGAACAAGCTAGGTGAATTTGAATCAATAACCCTTACCGATGGGAAACTCTTGGAAGTTATGTTATTACTAATGGATGGAGGGTTTCTCAATTTTCGAAGGGGAATTGGATAGAGAAAGTTGAAGGAGTCGGGCTGAGGACATTAAACTAAGCGCTCACTGGGAGGCAACCTAGACTTACATTTTATCTCCTTAAATTTTAGTTCATTAATTTTATTTTAGTATTTTATTTCATTTAGCTATATATTTTATCTTAGTTTAGGGTTGTATGTTCAGTTGTAATCTCCTTGCAAATGATAACTGAGAATTGGGTTCATGGCTTGCAGGTTAGAAGGATAAAAGAGCACAAATTTTGGCTAAGGCTGGCCCAAGCGCCTAGACGCCCAAAACAAGCCTATTCCAAGCGCCTAGGCGCTTAACTGCAGAATGCCCACTCCAAGCCATTTTCAAGCGCCTAGGCGCTCACCATCACCATCAGATTCTGGTCCCAAGCGCCTAGGCGCTCTAACCTTCACAATTTCAAGCGCCTAGGCGCTCTACCTGTGCACTTGAAAAAAAAACAAAGCCCTAAGTAAGGCAATTCTAATTCAAACCCAATTCCTTTCACTCCTAATTCAAAAATAACTCCTTCCAAGCCCTTGCACCACAATAACACCAACTCTTGCACTCTCCCAATCAAAATCTAATTCATCTTCTCCAAACCACAATAAAAAAAAGCAAGCTAAAGTCAACTTCTTTATCTCCTACTTGGATTCCAACTGCAACAATTCAAAGCAAAGTTCAAGCTTCAAGATTTGCTCTAAACCAAGTTTGGGGGAGGTTCACACATGGGTCTAAGCCTGCAAGTGATTGGCGCTCCATAACAGTTCCCACCACCTCCACCCTTGTCCGTGTACCCTCCCGACTGACTTAGCTCCTAAGGATGATGCTAATACAGAAGAAGTAGATGATGCTGATGAAGAGTAAAGCTTCAATCTTTCAGGAAAGTCCTCAGTGCCTAATTTCTTGTGTTTTTTTATATACAATGAGGACATTGCATATGTTAAGTTTGGGGGTGCATTCTTCCAGTTCCAGTTGCATTCATTTAGTATAACTTATTCATTTTGTAGTTTTTCATGTAGTTTTCATTCGAATTTTTTTTTTTTTAAAAAAAAAAGAAAAATTAAAGTATTTGCATGTTTCCAGCTGTTAGATAGTTTAAGTCTATTTTGGCCAATGATGAGATTGAAATTGAGTAGACAAGTATAGTATTGACTGTTAAGACTTTGATGTGATTTCCTGTCATGATTTGAATCTTCACCTGTTTGAAACTGATATAATAAGGATAGCACAGTAAAAATAACTATGTTGACTGATTAAGTCTAAATTGACATGTAATGGACTTCTTGAGGATAATACTAGTTTGAATGAATGAAAGACATGAATAGGCGGAGATGACTGAATTTAGACAAAAACTTAAGTTTGGGGGAATATTTGGGGTACATAAGCAAAAAAAATGATGATGAAATGAAAAAAAAAAGATATTGAGTTGAATAAATTGAGTCCTGTGGTGGGTCGAGAATAAGCGTGAAATACACTCCCCCTAAACACAGGTGTGAGATGGAGCGTAAAACGCAGTCACTATCCATCATTGAAAAAAAACAGAAGAGAAAACGGGAAAAGAGCAAAAAGCCCCCGTAATGATAAGTAAAGCATAAGTTTCCCAGATTGGACTCTTGAATTTGGTGGATGTTTGACTTTAGTTGGATCTAGCTTGTTCGCGAATTTTGTGAGTTTACACTGTATGATGCCTATAAAGAGATCTAGTATGTGTTGTATTTAGCATTATATTAGTTAGCATTGTTGTTGAGCACACACGCACTATATCAGTAATGACAGGGTAAGATTTGATGATTGACTAGGAAATTATTGATCTGTTTTGGTATGATGTACTAGCATGTTTATTGTGATTTCTCTGACGCTTGATGAATAGATTTTGTTCTGTTTGGCTGCTGGAATTTTAGGCATGTAGATATTTGCATTTGCATTTGCATTGCATATTTAGTTATTGTATTGTGTTTTGTTGCTTGGGGACAAGCAATTGGTTAAGTTTGGGGGTATTTGATGAGTAGGTTTTATACCTATGAATCCGATATTATTAAACCTAATTATTGCTATCTTTAATTATTTTTTTAGTATCTTTTTATGTGTTTGGTGTTTATTTCTTGTAGGTTGGAGCTGGAGGGACAAATTGGTCATTTGGGAGAAGAAAAAGGTCAAAATTCATTAAAATTAAAGCTGAGTGGCATTTTTGTAATTATGCTGTCCTGAGCAAGCGCCAAGGCGCTTGGAAATGGCCTATGTTGAGCGCCTAGGCGCTCATGTGCGGAAAAAGGAGAGTTTTTCTATTGCTAAGTGGGTTTTTGAAGCCAACAAGGAATCTAAAAAGAGGCCAGATCTAATACAAATAGGGGAGGACTTTAGAAAAGGAAAAAATAACTTAATTTTTTCAAGGGATTTGCAGAGAGAACAACGAAGGAAAACACGAAGGAGAATTGCAAGGGTTGAAGATTAAAGAGAGAGTATTGGAGAAAATTCAGAGTTTCTTCTTCTCTTCTCTAGTTTTATCTTTTGTAATTATCTGGGATGTTTGGATTATTCATCTAGATGATGTTTTTCTTTATTATTATCATGAACTAAATTTTTATTAAAATTGCAACGGAACTTGGTATGTAGTTTAAATTAAATCTTCCCATTGAATAAAAGTTGGTTTTTATTGAATTATTTATTATATCTTTTGCTTATTGATTAATTGTTTGGCCAACAATTACTGTGATAATCTATATAAAATTGGAAGATGGAGTATAGATTGAGATCTGGATATGATAACATCTGTTCATATAATCTGATTAGGGTTAATATGATTAGCATGTAGGATAGGAATATACCTATGTGTCTTTTGTATCCATTGAAAGAATTTGTGCGTTAAACCCTAATTAACTTGATTCACATAGGAATATAGTGAGTTGATTAACTGGGGTGTTCATTGTAATTCTGTGTCTTAAGGATTGGAGTTAGCAAGATTTGTTCACGTGTTTTGGAAAAAGTGTGTGAATTAGTTCTATAAAGCATTCTTGGATAATGATTCATATTAATTAATTGATTTGAATGGGAAGTAAATTGGTTTAAATGAAATACTAAGGGAAGTTATAATCTTAATCTGTTAAATCTTCAGTTATTCTTGTGAAATTCTTATTTTAATTGTTAGTTTTGTTAAGTTTAATTTTCAAATCATAAACAATATTTTGTAGTTTAAAATAGGATTAATCGCATTGAAATTAGTAATTGATAAATATTAGTCTGTTTCCTCGTGGGAACGATATCCTTGCTTGCTGAATATTACAATTGAACGCGTATACTTGCGTGTTAAAGTGCTATTAAAAAAATAGGCAACAACTCGTATCAATAATTCAATTCAATCGAATTATTTAAGTGTAGCCAAACCCCGTTGGCAAATTAAAATTTTGAAAACATTTTCGAGAATGACGTTATGATGTTATACTATATTAACAGTCCGTTTGAGGATGCCGTCATTGTATGACTTTGTCATAACACATCATACAATAGTGGAATAACAATTTCGGATCCATTCAATACTAAGTATTCCTGTATTTACAACTCCATCAACTTTTATCATCTCTGTACCAGGTTACATGGTACATGAGTGATAAATAAAATATATTTTGATATTTCAAATTCTTTGCGTCTAGCTGAAATAAGTAGCATAGACTATAATTTAAACCGTTTCAAAAATGATTACGAGTCTATATATATTTTTTTTAAAGCACATAGTGCGTATTTAGCTTGATGTCAAAATTTTGAAGTCTAGCATAGCTAGGAGTTTTAGAAAACTTAATTCTTCACTAATAATCATTTTCTTAACAATCTATCTATTCCTATTATCCTCAATTCTTCATTTACACACAGCTATGCCCAGTTCGTAAAACCACACTTATGAGTTCATTTACTTACCACAATCATATGAGTTTAAGAACTTGTCCTAGTCAGACCTTTGGCGTACATTCGCTGAGGGGTTCACAAACATTTCATATAACTATGAATCAAGAATGTCACATAAGTATGAATTTTAAGAACTCGTACTTAACCTGATATTCTCTACCTATGACCTATCTATCTGTTATACACATGAGAAAGGAATCACCCTCTTATCATGCATATAGCAAATAGCGCGACACAAACATTTCAATGATTATCATTGCCAGAACTAAGTAGTTTTCACACCAAGTACAATTCCCTGCCCACACAAGGAATCATGCAACTCAGCTGTTGACATGAGTCCTCAATTGAATCCCCACCTAACCTTAACACCCTTCTCAATACGAATTTCATTCAACTCGTATTCATAATCCTTTCCTGAATGTGTACCAATTCATAGTACAACTGTCACCCAGCAAACTTGCTGTAACTTTTTAATCATTCGCTTGATCCTTCTCCATAGTATAACCTTATCTGACCACGGAGTGATCTCATCGTATACATTACGATTCATTTCTATATCTAGATCGTTTTGTTTTACGATCTCCTATCACTGTACTTTTAATCTTTTAGACTCTATCTATTTCTCACTACTGTTCAACTTTATTATCTGAGTTAGGGAACTCTGTATCTTATAACTCGCTGAGATTCCTCTTTGAATCTTACCGACCAACTAACTCTATTTGAGTTAGTACTTATCCTAATCACTGCGGTTACTAGTCTCAGGTATTCCTACCTAAGGTTCATAACCTACAGCTCTGATACCAACTGTGACTTTCATGGTGCTTCCAACCATAGCACCTCACAGTGGTACCTATCAGCTTGCCACTGACTGGCTCGGCATCCCCTACGGAGAGTCTGGCTTCGGTGCATTCCACACAAGGAAGTCACCAGCGAGAGGCTCGGGGCTCTTCGCAAATTCATGCTTATAGCTCTGATACCAACTGTGACGGCCCCCGAATCCAGGTCCCAAATCACCTCGGATTCGGTTCGATCATTCTATACAACTATTACTATTTACGAAAGATATAAACATAAATTGTTTATACATTAAACTTACATACTTTTTTCCAAGGTCGAGTGACCTTAACTTAATACACATTACATAACTTACTTAACACATAACCTTAAAATACAACACTTATACAATTTAGTTGCACACATATCCTAACGCTAGAACTGTCTTTAACCTTTCCTTGTATCTGACGCGTTCGTCTTAATCTGTAATGTTTTATCATGATATAGCAAGGGTGGGCATAAGGATTGCCCAGCAAGTTTAAATTCAATAATATAACGATATATCAT
Organism: Panax notoginseng; assembly: GCA_016801055.1. Classification (NCBI taxonomy): domain Eukaryota; kingdom Viridiplantae; phylum Streptophyta; class Magnoliopsida; order Apiales; family Araliaceae; genus Panax; species Panax notoginseng. The sequence continues at coordinate 57,674,374 of CM029016.1, forward strand.
GATTGGAAGAGTCTGAATAATAAGCTGGCTATAATTCAACAATATAATTGTGAACTAGCAGGAACAAATTTATGACTGAACAAATATTATACATGAACAAATATATCTGAACCAACTGGCAATGAAGGTGATCAGCCTTTCATACCTGACTTATACATGCAATATATACAGAGTACAATTCATGGCAATCAGCAATGATTAACCATAAGCTTATCCAAATGAAACAACTCTTAGTAGAGTTAATAAAAATAAACTTGCCTGAACCGTTGATTACCGCTACACAATTTATATCGCTTTATCCGAAGACCTGATATTAGTAATATAGATCTTCAATATTAGAATAATATCATCACAATATAATACTATTATATATATAGACATACATAGAATAACTTAAACACATAACACAAAACACATAACCATATCAGTCTACAACACACATAGGACTCGGTATCAAGTCAAACTATTGCAGTTTGAGTTGAGTTCGACAAAGTTCTAACGTTCCGACGGTCTAGTCAGACTTTTATCGAGTCTAAGTTCAATTAAACTCTGCCTAACACTTAACAATTATCTTAGATAATTTTTTTATCAGTGAAAAATAATTTACATAGACTTGTAATAATTTTCAAATAATTAATATCATTTATCAACATTTTTCAATAATTAACACCGTATTTAAATGAATTAAATACTACATAATTCCTTAATCATTAATATTTATTTAATATTAAATATTAATGAAAATCATAACATAATATTATAATATAATTATAATATCACAAAGTATTTTTAATACTTTAAAATCATAATTATATAATTTTTAAACAGATAAATCTATTATCCGATAATTGCTATTAATATTAAAATATTAACATTTTCATGACTAAATATCAAAAGTTATATTTTATAACTTAAAATATTTTTATAACACTTAAATCATTTTTATATGATTTTTAAAACATTAATTCTTTTTTTCCATAATTTATTTAATATATTAATTAAATAAACTAATTACCATTAATAATAAATTATTAATGAAATTCATCACAAAATATCAAAAGTCACTGAAAATATCTTTAAATAGTTTCTTATACCATAATATTATTTTTCATGATTTTTCATGAATTAAAATCATTTATTTAATATTATAATTAAATAAATTAAATACCATTTATATTCCAAAAATATTAAATATTTATGAAATATACTTAAAATAATTAAAAACTATTTTTCAGAGTTAAAAATAATTTTTCGTAATTTATTTTGTATTTTTAATAATTAAAAACCATTTAAATCGATTTATTTATTAAAATAAATCATTTTTCGAAAATAAGTGTCGCTAAAGGGGTTTCTGGCGACGAATCTGTCGTTGTTGGTGTTCTTCGCGTGTTCTTGAGCCTTTCCCAGAAAACCTGACAGTTAGCTAGAGGGGTGGTTTGACCAACTTTTGATCCTTGTTCTCGTGGTGTTCTGTGTTATATAAAGTGTATAGATTATAGTATACGTGAAATACTACAACTAACAATTAAGATCATGGCCAAAACATTTCACCAGTAAGAGATCTAAGCAACCAAATATCATGTAAGAGCTGTTCTTCATTTCTGGGTTTTCCAGAAATGAAGAACAGTTGCTAAGCTCTACTTTGAGCCTCCAGATCCAGGCCTTCCATGTAAAAATAAGGTACTATTAAGGTTCTATTTTGTAGTACTCATGTCCCTCTACAACTACATAACCACAGATCATCTTAACAACATCAGATCTAAGCTATCAAGGCCGGTCACACTACTGGTCAAGAAACGGGTCTTAAAGATCTGGGTTACCTAGAAAATCTTCTTGAGGCAGTTTGGTCAGCTTACATTGACTATGATTATTTTCGATTCTGTTGTTAATATAGGTGATATAATAACATATATATGTAGTCCATATACCAGTTTATAACAACTAACTAACAAGATGACCAAACTAACAAAACATCGCCAGATCTAGCACCTGCAAAAACTTGTCAGCGAACTCCTGGGTTTCTGGGTTGCCCAGAAACCCCATTTCGTGCTTGGTCAACGATGTTTGACTGCAAATAACAAGAGATCTAGACATGATATGACCTTGTTTCCAGTTTCAGATCATAGTTCTCATGTCATAGAACAGATCCAAAACACAAAACACACCTAATCATAAACACAGAGAGATCTATGAGCCCTGACATGTGGCTGTCAGACCATATTTTAGGGTTCATAGTCAGTTTTGAAAAATCTTGATTTCGTGCATCTTGGTGTTTATGGATCCATGATCCAACAACCCAGATCACTTATATACACCTTATAACACATATTTAGCCAACAACTAACATTAAACAACATAAGATCAAAGGATTTCAAAATTTTAGGGTTCTTACCACTTTGCGCCTTGATTTTTGATTCTGACCCTTTTGATCTGTTCTTGGAAAGCCAAGGGTTGATCATAGCTTAATATTTAACTATCTCTCACTCTAGATTTCAAAAGTGGGAAGAGAGAGAATGGTCCTGGCAATAATGAAAAATAAAGTAAGTATTTTTCCTTTTTAATTTAATGGCATAATAGTAATTGGCCAAACCCTTAGGGTTTAGGGTTTGAAAAACATTTGGGTTTAGGGTTTGAACCCTCAAATTTAGCAAATTAGTTTCTAACATTTTCCAAATTTAGATTTTTAAAAATAGAAATTTAATATTTCTAAATTATAATTAGAATTTTCTAATTATAGTAAAAAAATTTAATCGTAACTTTAATCTTTCTAATTAGGATTAGTATTTCCTAATTAAAATTGCTAATTTAGCAATTAGGGTCGTAATTGGTCATTTAGGATTTTAAACCCAAAATTAGGTTTTCTAATAGAAAATTAATTTTCCTAAATTAGAAATTAGATTTCGTAATTAGATTAGGGTTTGCTAATTACTTAAGTTTTACCCTAAATAATCTTATAATTATTTACACTTACGCCATTAAGTTCCCAATTTAGGATTTTATACACCGAATTAAGGTTTCAAATTCCCGAAAATGAAGTTAGGGTTTCCAGAACCGATTTCTAGGGTTTCTTGTTAAACACTAGGGTTTTCTAACCGAACGTTGACGTTCTTAATATATACTTAGGGTTTGATACAGATATCGTTTATCTGGTCAACCCTTGACCCTTAACCACATCATGTACACATATACACAGAACATAATCACATATTTCCTTAATCCTGAACAATTCACCTAAATCCTTCACAGAATTTTGAAATCCTCAAAATTCCTTCTTAAAGATCTCAAACGCATACACTTATTTTCTGTCTAGGTTCTAATTTTGAACCTTAAATCAATTAATAAAAATTTAAAAAAAAATTCAAAATTCTTAGGTTTTCACATTCATCCCTTCTTCTAAAAATTTCATCCCCGAAATTTACCTTACACCTTACACCATACTGCTTACACCATTCACACATATTATCACATGCTACCCAATACACCTCTCACAAGAGTTAAAATTTTAAAATTGTGCTGAGGGGTTATTGTCTGTCATTTTCGCAAAGGTTTTATGAAAATTCATCCGCAAACCGTCATAACTTACAAACATAAAGGGTGATTAGCCCTATATGCCCTGTATTGGCCATGTACTGATTTTATCTATTTATCGTCACTGCCATAGGCACAAAACTTTACCTCAGTCTTATTGGATTCCGCACCAAAATAATTTGGTTCGGGAAATTTTTCAAAGAACTCTTAGAGTTTTCATAAACTTTGGTCTAGCTAAATCAAATAGCGTAGACTCGTATCAATAATTCAATTCAATCGAATTATTTAAGTGTAGCCAAACCCCGTTGGTAAATTAAAATTTTGAAAACATTTTCGAGAATGACGTTATGATGCTATACTGTATTAACAGTCCGTTTGAGTATGCCGTCATTGTATGGCTTTGTCATAACACATCATACAATAGTGGAATAACGATTTTGGATCCATTCAACACTAAGTATTCCTGTATTTACAACTCCATCAACTTTTATCATCTCTGCACCAGGTTACATGGTACATGAGTGATAAATAAAATATATTTTGATATTTCAAATCCTTTGTGTCTAGCTGAAATAAGTAGCATAGACTATACTTTAAACCGTTTCAAAAATGATTACGAGTCTATATATATATTTTTTTTAAAAGCACATAGTGCGTATTTAGCTTGATGTCAAAATTTTGAAGTCTAGCATAGCTAGGAGTTTTAGAAAACTTAATTCTTCACTAATAATCATTTGCTTAACAATCTATCTGTTCCTATTATCCTCAATTCTTCATTTACACACAGCTATGCCCAGTTCGTAAAACCACACTTATGAGTTCATTTACTTGCCACAATCATATGAGTTTAAGAACTTGTCCTAGTCAGACCTTTGGCGTACATTCGCTGAGGGGTTCACAAACATTTCATATAACTATGAATCAAGAATGTCACATCAGTATGAATTTTAAGAACTCGTACTTAACCTGATATTCTCTACCTATGACCTATCTATCTGTTATACACATGAGAAAGGAATCACCCTCTTATCATGCATATAGCAAATAGCGCGACACAAACATTTCAATGATTATCATTGCCAGAACTAAGTAGTTTTTACACCAAGTATAATTCCCTGCCCACACAAGGAATCATGCAACTCAGCTGCTGACATGAGTCCTCAATTGAATCCCCACCTAACCTTAACACCCTTCTCAATAAGAATTTCATTCAACTCGTATTCATAATCCTTTCCTGAATCTGTACCAATTCATAGTACAACTGTCACCCAGCAAACTTGCTGTAACTTTTCAATCATTCGCTTGATCCTTCTCCATACTATAACCTTATCTGCTCACGGAGTGATCTCATCGTATACATTACGATTCATTTCTATATCTAGATCGTTTTGTTTTACGATCTCCTATCACTGTACTTTTAATCTTTTAGACTCTATCTATTTCTCACTACTGTTCAACTTTATTATCTGAGTTAGGGAACTCTGTATCTTATAACTCGCCGAGATTCCTCTTTGAATCTTACCGACCAACTAACTCTATTTGAGTTAGTACTTATCCTAATCACTGCGGTTACTAGTCTCAGGTATTCCTACCTAAGGTTCATAACCTACAGCTCTAATACCAACTGTGACTTTCATGGTGCTTCCAACCATAGCACCTCACAGTGGTACCTATCAGCTTGCCACTGACTGGCTCGGCATCCCCTACGGAGAGTCTGGCTTCGGTGCATTCCACACAAGGAAGTCACCAGCGAGAGGCTCGGGGCTCTTCGCAAATTCATGCTTATAGCTCTGATACCAACTGTGACGGCCCCCGAATCCAGGTCCCAAATCACCTCGGATTCGGTTCGATCATTCTATACAACTATTACTATTTACGGAAGATATAAACATAAATTATTTATACATTAAACTTACATACTTTTTTCCAAGGTCGAGTGACCTTAACTTAATACACATTACATAACTTACTTAACACATAACCTTAAAATACAACACTTATACAATTTAGCTGCACACATATCCTAACGCTAGAACTGTCTTTAACCTTTCCTTGTATCTGACGCGTTCGTCTTAATCTGTAATGTTTTATCATGATATAGCAAGGGTGGGCATAAGGATTGCCCAGCAAGTTTAAATTCAATAATATAACGATATATCATGATTGGAAGAGTCTGAATAATAAGCTGGCTATAATTCAACAATATAATTGTGAACTAGCAGGAACAAATTTATGACTGAACAAGTATTATACATGAACAAATATATCTGAACCAACTGGCAATGAAGGTGATCAGCCTTTCATACCTGACTTATACATGCAATATATACAGAGTACAATTCATGACAATCAGCAATGATTAACCATAAGCTTATCCAAATGAAACAACTCTTAGTAGAGTTAATAAAAATAAACTTGGCTGAACCGTTAATTACCGCTACGCAATTTATATCGCTTTATCCGAAGACCTAATATTAGTATTATAGATCTCCAATATTAGAATAATATCATCACAATATAATATTATTATATATATAGACATACATAGAATAACCTAAACACATAACACATAACACATAATCCTATCATTCTACAACACACATAGGACTCGGTATAAAGTCAATCTATTACAGTTTGAGTTGAGTTCGACAAAGTTCTAACGTTCAGACGGTCTAGTCGGACTTTTATCGAGTATAAGTTTCTGCCTAACACTTAACAATTATCTCAGATATTTTTCTTATAAGTCAAAAATAATTTTCATAGACTTGTAATAATTTTCAAATAATTAATATCATTTATCAACATTTTTCAATCATTAACACCGTATTTAAATGAATTAAATACTACATAATTCCTTAATCATTAATATTTATTTAATATTAAATATTAATGAAAATCATAACATAATATTATAATATAATTATAATATCACAAAGTATTTTTGATACTTTAAAATCATAATTATATGATATTTAAACAGATAAATCTATTATCCGATAATTGCTATTAATATTAAAATATTAACATTTTCATGACTAAATATTAAAAGTTATATTTTATAACTTAAAAATATTTTTCTAACACTTAAATCATTTTTATATAATTTTTAAAACATTAATTCTATTTTTTCAGAATTTATTTAATATATTAAATAAATAAACTAATTACCATTAATAATAAATTATTAATGAAATTCATCACAAAATATCAAAAGTCACTGAAAATATCTATAAATATTTTCTTATACCATAATATTATTTTTCATGATTTTCATGAATTAAAATCATTTTTAAATCATTTATTTAATATTATAATTAAATAAATTAAATACCATTTATATTTCAAAAATATTAAATATTTATGAAATATACTTAAAATAATTAAAAACTATTTTTCATAATTTAAAATAATTTTTTGGAATTTATTTTGTATTTTTAATAATTAAAAACCATTTAAATCGATTTATTTATTAAAATAAATCATTTTTCAAAAATAAGTGTCGCTAAAGGGGTTTCTGGCGACGAATCTGTCGCTGTTGGTGTTCTTCGCATGTTCTTGAGCCTTGCCAGAAAACCTGACAGTTAGCTAGAAGGGTGGTTTGACCAACTTTTGATCCTTGTTCTCGTGGTGTTCTGTGTTATATAAAGTGTGTAGATTATAGTATACGTGAAATACTACAACTAACAATTAAGATCATGGCCAAAACATTTCACCAATAAGAGATCTAAGCAACCAAATATCATGTCAAAGCTGTTCTTCATTTCTGGGTTTTCCAAAAATGAAGAACAGTTGCTAAGCTCTACTTTGAGCCTCCAGATCCAGGCCTTCCATGTAAAAATAAGGTACTATTAAGGTTCTATTTTGTAGTACTCATGTCCCTCTACAACTACATAACCACAGATCGTCTTAACAATATCAGATCTAAGCTATCAAGGCCGGTCACACTACTGGTCAAGAAACGGGTCTTGAAGATCTGGGTTACCCAGAAAATCTTCTTGAGGCAGTTTGGTCAACTTACTTTGACTGTGATTATTTTCGATTATGTTGTTAATATAGGTGATATAATAACATATATATGTAGTCCATATACCAGTTTATAACAACTAACTAACAAGATGACCAAACTAACAAAACATCGCCAGATCTAGCACCTGCAAAAACTTGTCAGCGAACTCCTGGGTTTCTGGGTTGCCCAGAAACCCCATTTCGTGCTTGGTCAACGATGTTTGACTGCAAATAACAAGAGATCTAGACATGATATGACCTTGTTTCCAGTTTCAGATCACAGTTCTCATGTCATAGAACAGATCCAAAACATAAAACACACCTAATCATAAACACAAAGAGATCTATAAGCCCTGACATGTGGCTGTCAGACCATATTTTAGGGTTCATAGTCAGTTTTGAAAAATCTTGATTTCGTGTATCTTGATGTTATGGATCCAAGATCCAACTACCCAGATCACTTATAGACACCTTATAACACATATTTAACCAACAACTAACATTAAACAACATAAGATTAAAGGATTTCAAAATTTTTGGGTTTTTACCACTTTGCGCCTTGATTTTTGATTCTGACCCTTTTGATCTGTTCTTGGAAAGCCAAGGGTTGGTCATAGCTTAATATTTAACTATTTCTCACTCTAGATTTCAAAGTGGGAAGCGAGAGAATGGTCTTGGCAATAATGAAAAATAAAGTAAGTATTTTTCCTTTTTAATTTAATGGCATACTAGTAATTGGCCAAACCCTTAGGGTTTAGGGTTTGGAAAACCTTTGGGTTTAGGGTTTAAACCCTCAAATTTAGCAAATTAGTTTCTAACAATTTCCAAATTTAGATTTTCAAAAATAGAAATTTAATATTTCTACATTATAATTAGAATTTTCTAATTATATTAAAAAAATTTAATCATAACTTTAATCTTTCTAATTAGGATTAGTATTTCCTAATTAAAATTGCTAATTTAGCAATTAGGGTCGTAATTGGTCATTTAGGCTTTTAAACCCAAAATTAGGTTTTTTAATAGAAAATTAATTTTCTTAAATTAGAAATTAGATTTCGTAATTAGATTAGGGTTTGCTAATTACTTAAGCTTTACCCTAAATAATCTTATAATTATTTACACTTACGCCATTAAGTTCCCAATTTAGGATTTTATACACCGAATTAAGGTTTCAAATTCCCGAAAATGAAGTTAGGGTTTCCAGAACCGATTTCTAAGGTTTCTTGTTAAACGCTAGGGTTTTCTAACCGAACGTTGACGTTCTTAATATATACTTAGGGTTTGATACAAATATCGTTTATCTGGTCAACCCTTGACCCTTAACCACATCATGTACACATATACACAGATCATAATCACGTATTTCCTTAATCTTGAATAATTCACCTAAATCCTTCACAGAATTTTGAAATCCTCAAAATTCCTTCTTAAAGATCTCAAACGCATACATTTATTTTCTGTCTAGGTTCTAATTTTGAACCTTAAATCAATTAATAAAAATTTTAAAAAAAATAAAATTCTTGGGTTTTCACATTCACCCCTTCTTCTAAAAATTTCGTCCCCGAAATTTACCTTACACCTTACACCATACTGCTTACACCATTCACACATATTATCACATGCTACCCAATACACCTCTCACAAGAGTTAAAATTTTAAAATTGTGCTGAGGGGTTATTGTCTGTCATTTTTGCAAAGGTTTTATGGAAATTCATCCGCAAACCGTCATAACTTACAGACATAAAGGGTGATTAGCCCTATATGCCCTGTACTGGCCATGTACTTATTTTATCTATTTATCGTCACTGCCATAGGCACAAAACTTTACCTCAGTCTTATTGGATTCCGCACCAAAACAATTTGGTTCGGGAAATTTTTCAAAGAACTCTTAGAGTTTTCATAAACTTTAGTCTAGCTGAATCAAATAGCGTAGACTCATATCAATAATTCAATTCAATCGAATTATTTAAGTGTAGCCAAACCCCTTTGGCAAATTAAAATTTTGAAAACATTTTCGAGAATGACGTTATGATGCTATACTGTATTAACAGTCCGTTTGAGGATGTCGTCATTGTATGACTTTGTCATAACACATCATACAATAGCGGAATAACAATTTTGGATCCATTCAACACTAAGTATTCCTGTATTTACAACTCCATCAACTTTTATCATCTCTGCATCAGGTTACATGGTACATGAGTGATAAATAAAATATATTTTGATATTTCAAATCCTTTGCGTCTAGCTGAAATAAGTAGCATAGACTATACTTTAAATCGTTTCAAAAATGATTACGAGTCTATATTTTTTTTTTAAAAGCACATAGTGCTTATTTAGCTTGATGTCAAAGTTTCGAAGTCTAGCATAGCTAGGAGTTTTAGAAAATTTAATTCTTCACTAATAATCATTTGCTTAACAATCTATCTATTCCTATTATCCTCAATTCTTCATTTACACACAGCTATGCCCAGTTCGTAAAACCACACTTATGAGTTCATTTACTTGCCACAATCATATGAGTTTAAGAACTTGTCCTAGTCAGACCTTTGGCGTACATTCGCTGCGGGGTTCACAAACATTTAATATAACTATGAATCAAGAATGTCACATAAGTATGAATTTTAAGAACTCATACTTAACCTGATATTCTCTACCTATGACCTATCTATCTGTTATACACATGAGAAAAGAATCACCCTCTTATCATGCATATAGCAAATAGCGCGACACAAACATTTCAATGATAATCATTGCCAGAACTAAGTAGTTTTTACACCAAGTACAATTCCCTGCCCACACAAGGAATCATGCAACTCAGATGCTGACATGAGTCCTCAATTGAATCCCCACCTAACCTTAACACCCTTCTCAATACGAATTTCATTCAACTCGTATTCATAATCCTTTCCTGAATATGTACCAATTCATAGTACAACTGTCACCCAGCAAACTTGCTGTAACTTTTCAATCATTCGCTTGATCCTTCTCCATACTATAACCTTATCTGATCACGGAGTGATCTCATCGTATACATTACGATTCATTTCTATATCTAAATGGTTTTGTTTTACGATCTCCTATCACTGTACTTTTAATCTTTTAGACTCTATCTATTTCTCACTACTGTTTAACTTTATTATCAGAGTTAGGGAACTCTGTATCTTATAACTCGCCGAGATTCGTCTTTGAATCTTACTGACCAACTAACTCTATTTGAGTTAGTACTTATCCTAACCACTGCGGTTATTAGTCTGAGGTATTCCTACCTAAGGTTCATAACCTACAGCTCTGATACCAACTATGACTTTCATGGTGCTTCCAACCATAGCACCTCACAGTGGTACCTATCAGCTTGCCACCGACTGGCTCGGCGTCCCCTACGGAGAGTCTGGCTTCAGTGCATTCCACACAAGGAAGTCACCAGCGAGAGGCTCGGGGCTCTTCGTAAATTCATGGTTATAGCTCTGATACCAACTGTGACGGCCCTCGAATCCAGGTCCCAAATCACCTCGGATTCGGTTCGATCATTCTATACAACTATTACTATTTGCGGAAGATATAAACATAAATTGTTTATACATTAAACTTACACACTTTTTCCCAAGGTCGAGTAACCTTAACTTAATACACATTATATAACTTACTTAACACATAACCTTAAAATACAACACTTATACAATTTAGCTGCACACATATCCTAACGCTGGAACTGTCTTTAACCTTTTCTTGTATCCGATGCGTTCGTCTTAATCTGTAATGTTTTATCATGATATATCAAGGGTGAGCATAAGGATTGCCCAGCAAGTTTAAATTCAATAATATAACGATATATCATGATTGAAAGAGTCTGAATAATAAGCTGGCTATAATTCAACAATATAATTGTGAACTAGCAGGAACAAATTTATGACTGAACAAGTATTATACATGAACAAATATATCTGAACCAACTGGCAATGAAGGTGATCAGCCTTTCATACCTGACTTATACATGCAATATATACAGAGTACAATTCATGACAATCAGCAATGATTAACCATAAGCTTATCCAAATGAAACAACTCTTAGTAGAATTAATAAAAATAAACTTGGCTGAACCGTTAATTACCGCTACGCAATTTATATCGCTTTATCCGAAGACCTAATATTAGTATTATAGATCTCCAATATTAGAATAATATCATCACAATATAATATTATTATATATATAGACATACATAGAATAACCTAAACACATAACACATAACACATAATCCTATCATTCTACAACACACATAGGACTCGGTATAAAGTCAATCTATTACAGTTTGAGTTGAGTTCGACAAAGTTCTAACGTTCAGACGGTCTAGTCGGACTTTTATCGAGTATAAGTTTCTGCCTAACACTTAACAATTATCTCAGATATTTTTCTTATAAGTCAAAAATAATTTTCATAGACTTATAATAATTTTCAAATAATTAATATCATTTATCAACATTTTTCAATCATTAACACCGTATTTAAATGAATTAAATACTACATAATTCCTTAATCAATAATATTTATTTAATATTAAATATTAATGAAAATCATAACATAATATTATAATATAATTGTAATATCACAAAGTATTTTTGATACTTTAAAATCATAATTATATGATTTTTAAACAGCTAAATCTATTATCTGATAATTGCTATTAATATTAAAATATTAACATTTTCATGACTAAATATTAAAAGTTATATTTTATAAGTTAAAAATATTTTTCTAACACTTAAATCATTTTTATATGATTTTTAAAACATTAATTCTATTTTTTCATAATTTATTTAATATATTAATTAAATAAACTAATTACCATTAATAATAAATTATTAATGAAATTCATCACAAAATATCAAAAGTCACTGAAAATATATATAAATATTTTCTTATACCATAATATTATTTTTCATGATTTTCATGAATTAAAATCATTTTTAAATCATTTATTTAATAATATAATTAAATAAATTAAATACCATTTATATTCCAAAAATATTAAATATTTATGAAATATACTTAAAATAATTAAAAACTATTTTTCAGAATTTAAAATAATTTTTTGGAATTTATTTTGTATTTTTAATAATTAAAAACCATTTAAATCGATTTATTTATTAAAATAAATCATTTTTCGAAAATAAGTGTCGCTAAAGGGGTTTCTGGCGACGAATCTGTCGCTGTTGGTGTTCTTCGCATGTTCTTGAGCCTTGCCAGAAAACCTGACAGTTAGCTAGAAGGGTGGTTTGACCAACTTTTGATCCTTGTTCTCGTGGTGTTCCGTGTTATATAAAGTGTGTAGATTATAGTATACGTGAAATACTACAACTAACAATTAAGATAATGGCCAAAACATTTCACCAATAAGAGATCTAAGCAACCAAATATAATGTCAAAGCTGTTCTTCATTTCTGGGTTTTCCAGAAATGAAGAACAGTTGCTAAGCTCTACTTTGAGCCTCCAGATCCAGGCCTTCCATGTAAAAATAAGGTACTATTAAGGTTCTATTTTGTAGTACTCATGTCCCTCTAACACTACATAACCATAGATCATCTTAACAACATCAGATCAAAGCTATCAAGGCCGGTCACACTACTGGTCAAGAAACGGGTCTTAAAGATCTGGGTTACCCAGAAAATCTTCTTGAGGCAGTTTGGTCAACTTACTTTGACTGTGATTATTTTCGATTATGTTGTTAATATAGGTGATATAATAACATATATATGTAGTCCATATACCAGTTTATAACAACTAACTAACAAGATGACCAAACTAACAAAACATCGCCAGATCTAGCACCTGCAAAAACTTGTCAGCGAACTCCTGGGTTTCTGGGTTGCCCAGAAACCCCATTTCGTGCTTGGTCAACGATGTTTGACTGCAAATAACAAGAGATCTAGACATGATATAACCTTGTTTCCAGTTTCAGATCACAGTTCTCATGTCATAGAACAGATCTAAAGCATAAAACACACCTAATCATAAACACAGAGAGATCTATGAGCCCTGACATGTGGCTATCGGACCATATTTTAGGGTTCATAGTCAGTTTTGAAAAATCTTGATTTCGTGTATCTTGGTGTTTATGGATCCATGATCCAACAACCCAGATCACTTATATACACCTTATAACACATATTTAACCAACAACTAACATTAAACAACATAAGATCAAAGGATTTCAAAATTTTAGGGTTCTTACCACTTTGCGCCTTGATTTTTGATTCTGACCCTTTTGATCTGTTCTTGGAAAGCCAAGGGTTGATCATAGCTTAATATTTAACTATCTCTCACTCTAGATTTCAAAGTGGGAAGATAGAGAATGGTCTTGGCAATAATGAAAAATAAAGTAAGTATTTTTCCTTTTTAATTTAATGGCATACTAGTAATTGGCCAAACCCTTAGGGTTTAGGGTTTGGAAAACCTTTGGGTTTAGGGTTTAAACCCTCAAATTTAGCAAATTAGTTTCTAACATTTTCCAAATTTAGATTTTCAAAAATTCAAATTTAATATTTCTACATTATAATTAGAATTTTCTAATTATATTAAAAAAAATTAATCATAACTTTAATCTTTCTAATTAGGATTAGTATTTCCTAGTTAAAATTGCTAATTTAGCAATTAGGGTCGTAATTGGTCATTTAGGCTTTTAAACCCAAAATTAGGTTTTCTAATAGAAAATTAATTTTCCTAAATTAGAAATTAGATTTCGTAATTAGATTAGGGTTTTCTAATTACTTAAGCTTTACCCTAAATAATCTTATAATTATTTACACTTACGCCATTAAGTTCCCAATTTAGGATTTTATACACCGAATTGAGGTTTCAAATTCCCAAAAATGAAGTTAGGGTTTCCAGAACCGATTTCTAGGGTTTCTTGTTAAACGCTAGGGTTTTCTAACCGAACGTTGACGTTCTTAATATATACTTAAGGTTTGATACAGATATCGTTTATCTGGTCAACCCTTGACCCTTAACCACATCATGTACACATATACACATAACATAATCACGTATTTCCTTAATCCTGAATAATTCACCTAAATCCTTCACAGAATTTTGAAATCCTCAAAATTCCTTCTTAAAGATCTCAAACGCATACACTTATTTTATGTCTAGGTTCTAATTTTGAACCTTAAATCAATTAATAAAAATTTAAAAAAAAATTCAAAATTCTTGGGTTTTCACATTCACCCCTTATTCTAAAAATTTCGTTCCCGAAATTTACCTTACACCTTACACCATACTGCTTACACCATTCACACATATTATCACATGCTACCCAATACACCTCTCACAAGAGTTAAAATTTTAAAATTGTGCTGAGGGGTTTTACAGACTATTGTCTGTCATTTTCGTAAATGTTTTATGAAAATTCATCCGCAAACCGTCATAACTTACAGACATAAAGGGTGATTAGCCCTATATGCCCTGTACTGGCCATGTACTAAACTTATCTATTTATCGTTACTGCCATAGGCACAAAACTTTACCTCAGTCTTATTGGATTCCGCACCAAAACAATTTGGTTCGGAAAATTTTTCAAAGAACTCTTAAAGTTTTCATAAACTTTAGTCTAGCTGAATCAAATAGCGTAGACTCATATCAATAATTCAATTCAATCGAATTATTTAAGTGTAGCCAAACCCCGTTGGCAAATTAAAATTTTAAAAACATTTTCGAGAATGACGTTATGATGCTATACTGTATTAACAGTCCGTTTGAGGATGCCGTCATTGTATGACTTGGTCATAACACATCATACAATAGTGGAATAACGATTTTGGATCCATTCAACATTAAGTATTCCTGTATTTACAACTCCATCAACTTTTATCATCTCTGCACCAGGTTACATGGTACACGAGTGATAAATAAAATATATTTTGATATTTCAAATCCTTTGCGTCTAGCTGAAATAAGTAGCATAGACTATACTTTAAACCGTTTCAAAAATGATTACGAGTATATATATATATTTTTTTAAAAAGCACATAGTGCGTATTTAGCTTGATGTCAAAATTTCGAAGTCTAGCATAGCTAGGAGTTTTAGAAAACTTAATTCTTCACTAATAATTATTTGCTTAACAATCTATCTATTCCTATTATCCTCAATTCTTCATTTACACACAGCTATGCCCAGTTCGTAAAACCACACTTATGAGTTCATTTACTTGCCACAATCATATGAGTTTAAGAACTTGTCCTAGTCAGACCTTTGGCGTACATTCGCTGAGGGGTTGACAAACATTTCATATAACTATAAATCAAGAATGTCACATAAGTATGAATTTTAAGAACTCGTACTTAACCTGATATTCTCTACCTATGACCTATCTATCTGTTATACACATGAGAAAGGAATCACCCTCTTATCATGCATATAGCAAATAGCGCGACACAAACATTTCAATGATTATCATTGCCAGAACTAAGTAGTTTTTACACCAAGTACAATTCCCTGCCCACACAAGGAATCATGCAACTCAGATGCTGACATGAGTCCTCAATTGAATCCCCACCTAACCTTAACACCCTTCTCAATACGAATTTCATTCAACTCGTATTCATAATCCTTTCCTGAATATGTACCAATTCATAGTACAACTGTCACCCAGCAAACTTGCTGTAACTTTTCAATCATTCGCTTGATCCTTCTCCATACTATAACCTTATCTGATCACGGAGTGATCTCATCGTATACATTACGATTCATTTCTATATCTAAATGGTTTTGTTTTACGATCTCCTATCACTGTACTTTTAATCTTTCAGACTCTATTTATTTCTCACTACTGTTCAACTTTATTATCAGAGTTAGGGAACTCTGTATCTTATAACTCGCCGAGATTCGTCTTTGAATCTTACTGACCAACTAACTCTATTTGAGTTAGTACTTATCCTAATCACTGCGGTTATTAGTCTCAGGTATTCCTGCCTAAGGTTCATAACCTACAGCTCTGATACCAACTGTGACTTTCATGGTGCTTCCAACCATAGCACCTCACAGTGGTACCTATCAGCTTGCAACCGACTGGCTCGGCGTCCCCTACGGAGAGTCTGGCTTCGGTGCATTCCACACAAGGAAGTCACCAGCGAGAGGCTCGGGGCTCTTCGCAAATTCATGCTTATAGCTCTGATACCAACTGTGACGGCCCCCGAATCCAGGTCCCAAATTACCTCGGATTCGGTTCGATCATTCTATACAACTATTACTATTTGCGGAAGATATAAACATAAATTGTTTATACATTAAACTTACATACTTTTCCCAAGGTCGAGTAACCTTAACTTAATACACATTACATAACTTACTTAACACATAACCTTAAAATACAACACTTATATAATTTAGCTGCACACATATCCTAACGCTGGAACTGTCTTTAACCTTTCCTTGTATCTGACGCGTTCGTCTTAATTTGTAATGTTTTATCATGGTATAGCAAGGGTGAGCATAAGGATTGCCCATCAAGTTTAAATTCAATGATATAACGATATATCATGATTGAAAGAGTCTGAATAATAAGCTGGCTATAATTCAACAATATAATTGTGAACTAGCAGGAACAAATTTATGACTGAACAAATATTATACATGAACAAATATATCTGAACCAACTGGCAATGAAGGTGATCAGCCTTTCATACCTGACTTATACATGCAATATATACAGAGTACAATTCATGGCAATCAGCAATGATTAACCATAAGCTTATCCAAATGAAACAACTCTTAGTAGAGTTAATAAAAATAAACTTGCCTGAACCGTTAATTACCGCTACGCAATTTATATCGCTTTATCCGAAGACCTAATATTAGTATTATAGATCTCCAATATTAGAATAATATCATCATAATATAATATTATTATATATATAGACATACATAGAATAACCTAAACACATAACACATAACACATAATCCTATCATTCTACAACACACATAGGACTCGGTATAAAGTCAATCTATTACAGTTTGAGTTGAGTTCGACAAAGTTCTAACATTCCGACGGTCTAGTCGGACTTTTATCGAGTCTAAGTTTCTGCCTAACACTTAACCATTATCTAAGGTAATTTTCTTATCAGTCAAAAATAATTTTCATAGACTTGTAATAATTTTTAAATAATTAATATCATTTATCAATATTTTTCAATCATTAACACCGTATTTAAATGAATTAAATACTACATAATTCCTTAATCATTAATATTTATTTAATATTAAATATTAATGAAAATCATAACATAATATTATAATATAATTATAATATCACAAAGTATTTTTGATACTTTAAAATCATAATTATATGATTTTTAAATAGATAAATCTATTATCCAATAATTGCTATTAATATTAAAATATTAACATTTTCATGAATAAATATTAAAAGTTATATTTTATAACTTAAAAATATTTTTCTAACACTTAAATCATTTTTATATGATTTTTAAAACATTAATTCTACTTTTCCGTAATTTATTTAATATATTAATTAAATAAAATAATTACCATTAATAATAAATTATTAATGAAATTCATCATAAAATATCAAAAGTCACTGAAAATATCTATAAATATTTTCTTATACCATAATATTATTTTTCATGATTTTCATGAATTAAAATCATTTTTAAATCATTTATTTAATATTATAATAAAATAAATTAAATACCATTTATATTCCAAAAATATTAAATATTTATGAAATATACTTAAAATAATTAAAAACTATTTTTCAGAATTTAAAATAATTTTTTAGAATTTATTTTGTATTTTTAATAATTAAAAACCATTTAAATCGATTTATTTATTAAAATAAATCATTTTCCGAAAATAAGTGTCGCTAAAGGGGTTTCTGGCGACGAATCTGTCGCTGTTGGTGTTCTTCGCATGTTCTTGAGCCTTGCCAGAAAACCTGACAGTTAGCTAGAAGGGTGGTTTGACCAACTTTTGATCCTTGTTCTCATGGTGTTCTGTGTTATATAAAGTGTGTAGATTATAGTATACGTGAAATACTACAACTAACAATTAAGATCATGGCCAAAACATTTCACCAGTAAGAGATCTAAGCAACCAAATATCATGTCAAAGCTGTTCTTCATTTCTGGGTTTTCCAGAAATGAAGAACAGTTGCTAAGCTCTACTTTGAGCCTCCAGATCCAGGCCTTCCAAGTAAAAATAAGGTACTATTAAGGTTCTATTTTGTAGTACTCATGTCCCTCTACAACTACATAACCACAGATCATCTTAACAACATCAGATCTAAGCTATCAAGGCCGGTCACACTACTGGTCAAGAAACGGGTCTTGAAGATCTGGGTTACCCAGAAAATCTTCTTAAGGCAGTTTGGTCAACTTACTTTGACTGTGATTATTTTCGATTCTGTTGTTAATATAGGTGATATAATAACATATATATGTAGTCCATATACTAGTTTATAACAACTAACTAACAAGATGACCAAACTAACAAAACATCGCCAGATCTAGCACCTGCAAAAACTTGTCAGCGAACTCCTGGGTTTCTGGGTTGCCCAGAAACCCCATTTCGTGCTTGGTCAACGATGTTTGACTGCAAATAACAAGAGATCTAGACATGATATAACTTTGTTTCCAGTTTCAGATCATAGTTATCATGTCATAGAACAGATCCAAAACACAAAACACACCTAATCATAAACACAGAGAGATCTATGAGCCCTGACATGTGGCTGTCAGACCATATTTTAGGGTTCATAGTCAGTTTTGAAAAATCTTGATTTCGTGTATCTTGATGTTATGGATCCATGATCCAACAACCCATATCACTTATAGACACCTTATAACATATATTTAACCAACAACTAACATTAAACAACATAAGATCAAAGGATTTCAAAATTTTAGGGTTCTTATCACTTTGAGCCTTGATTTTTGATTCTGACCCTTTTGATCTGTTCTTGGAAAGCCAAGGGTTGATCATAGCTTAATATTTAACTCTCTCTCACTCCAGATTTCGAAGTGGGAAGAGAGAGAATGGTCTTGGCAATAATGAAAAATAAAGTAAGTATTTTCTTACTTTAAATCTCTTATAATTAGATCCATTGAATCTAGTTGCTAGGTGGCATTGTATGGGCTGAGATTGCTAAGATTTTAGACATATGGGCTAATCTTTAGGCTTGATGACTCACAAGATTTGCCATATCTTTTCCTTAGGTTTTAAGAAAATGACATTTTGGTCTTTTTCCTTTTTAATTTAATGGCATACTAGTAATTGGCCAAACCCTTAGGGTTTAGGGTTTGGAAAACCTTTGGGTTTAGGGCCTCAAATTTAGCAAATTAGTTTCTAACATTTTCCAAATTTAGATTTTCAAAAACAGAAATTTAATATTTCTAAATTATAATTAGAATTTTCTGGTTATATTAAAAAAATTTAATCATAACTTTAATCTTTCTAATTAGGATTAGTATTTCCTAATTAAAATTGTTAATTTAGCAATTAGGGTCGTAATTGGTCATTTAGGCTTTTAAACCCAAAATTAGGTTTTCTAATAGAAAATTAATTTTCCTAAATTAGAAATTAGTTTTCGTAATTAGATTAAGGTTTGCTAATTACTTAAGCTTTACCCTAAATAATTTTATAATTATTTACACTTACGCCATTAAGTTCCCAATTTAGGATTTTATACACCGAATTAGGGTTTTAAATTCCCGGAAATGAAGTTAGGGTTTCTAGAACCGATTTCTAGGGTTTCTTGTTAAACGCTAGGGTTTTCTAACCGAACGTTGACGTTCTTAATATATACTTAGGGTTTGATACAGATATCGTTTATCTGGTCAACCCTTGACCCTTAACCACATCATGTACACATATACACAGAACATAATCACGTATTTCCTTAATCCTGAATAATTCACCTAAATCCTTCACAGAATTTTGAAATTCTCAAAATTCCTTCTTAAAAATCTCAAACGCATACACTTATTTTCTGTCAAGGTTCTAATTTTGAACCTTAAATCAATTAATAAAAATTTAAAAAAAAATCAAAATTCTCGGGTTGTCACAGCGGGTATTATTCCGATCAATAACATAAATGCATACGTGCTATTTGATTCGGGTGCTACTTGTTCGTTTATAGCATGTGATTTTTCTGGACGACTAGAATTATTTCCCAAAAAATTGTCTATACCTTTGAACATTAAGGTAGCAAACGAAGAGATAATTCCTGTTGAAGATATTCATAGGAGTTGTTGCGTAGATGTACGTGGTTGTAAGTTATCGGTAGATTTAACACCGATAAAATTAGGAGAATTCGACGTAATTCTCGGAATGGATTGGTTGATTAACCATGGAGCAATTATAGATTGCCAAAAGAAATGTGTGAGCATCAGGACGTTGAAGTAACCTCCTGTAGTATTTTACGGTAATAAATCGCCGGGACGCTTGTGGTGCCTTACGATGACACAAACTAGAAAACTTTTAAGAAAGGGATGTGTAGGTTATCTATGCCATGTTGTTGATACCCAGAGAGTGGGAGCAACCATGGAACAAATACCTATAGTAAACGAATTCATGGATGTATTTCCAAGTGAGTTACCGGGTTTACCGCCGGATCGGTAGATCGAATTTGTGATAGACATTGTGCCAGGAGCGGCACCAGTCTCAAGGGCACCGTACCGTATGGTGCCTGTGGAAATGAAAGAACTAATGGTTCAGCTACAGGAACTATTGGACAGAAAGTATATTCAACCAAGCGTTTCTCCGTAGGGGGCACCGGTGTTGTTTGTCAAGAAGAAAGACGGATCATTAAGGCTTTATATTGACTATCGGGAGTTGAACAAGTTAACGATAAAGAATAAATACCCATTGCCCAGGATCGATGATCTCTTTGATCAATTGAAAAGGGCAAAGTATTTTTCTAAAATAGATTTGCGGACGGGGTATCACCAGTTGAAGGTTAGGAAGGAAGATGTACCAAAGACGACATTCAGGACTCGTTATGGTCATTACGAGTTTCTGGTGATGTCATTTGGGTTGACGAATGAACCAGCTGTATTTATGGATATGATGAACAGAGTGTTCAAACCGTATTTGGACAAGTTCGTTGTTGTGTTTATCGATGATATTCTAGTATATTCTAAGACGCCAGAAGATCATGCGGAACACTTAAGAGTAGTGTTAGAGACACTAAGGAAGGAGAAGTTATATGCGAAATTCACCAAATGTGAATTTTGGCTGGGAAATGTGCAGTTTTTAGGTCATGTCATTGACCAAGAGGGGATTTCAGTGGATCCAGCGAAGGTAGAAGCAGCAATGAATTGGGAACAACCAAAAACGCCGACTGAGGTGCGGAGTTTCTTAGGGTTAGCAGGGTACTATCGAAGATTTATCCAATATTTTTCGAGGATAGCTACCCCGTTGACTAATTTAACAAGGAAGACAGTGAAATATGTATGGACGGATAAATGTGAAGACAGTTTTCAAGAACTGAAGAAAAGATTAAGTGAAGTGCCTGTTTTGTCATTGCCATATGACACATGAAATTTTGTAGTGTATAGTGATTCTTCACATAGAGGACTTGGTTGTGTGCTTATGCAGCATGGCAAAGTCATTGCGTATGAATCACGGCAGTTGAAGGATTATGAGAAAGTTTATCCTACTCATGATCTGGAACTGACCGCAGTAGTATTTGCCCTAAAGATATGGAGACATTATCTTTATGGGGAAAAATGTGAGATATATACGAACCATAAAAGTCTAAAGTATATCTTCACTAAGAAGGAGTTGAATATGAGACAAAGAAGATGGCTAGAGTTGATAAAGGATTATGATTGTGAAATCCTGTATCACCCTTGAAAGGCCAATTTAGTTGCCGACGCCTTAAGTAGGAAGGGTCGGGAAAAGTTGTCTATGTTAATGGCTCAAAATGAGTTAATAACAGAGATGGCTAGGATGGAAATAGAAGTAAAGATGCCGAGTGATTCGAGGAAGATACTCTTTGCGACGGAGATGCAATCTACCATCGTAGAAAGAGTCAAGGAGGTACAACTCAAGACTGACGAGTGTAACCAAATAAAGAAGCAGTTATCCGAGAAGGAAGATACTAAGTATAGTCTTGATAATGAGGGATTATTAAGATTTGAAGGAAGAATTTGGGTTCCGAATGAGATGAAATTAAAGGATAAAGTGGTACAAGAAGCTCATAGTTCGACGTACTCGATACATCCTGGTAGCACTAAGACGTATCAAGACCTTCGACAGAGTTTTTGGTGGCCAAACATGAAGAGAGAAATAGCAAAGAATGTGAGTAGGTGCTTGACTTGTCAAAAAGTTAAGGCCGAACATCAATGACCCAGTGGCTTATTACAGTTATTAGAGATTCCAGAATGGAAGTGGGAGCATATCACGATGGACTTCGTGGTGGGACTTCCGACTACGAAGAAAGGGTACGATTCGATTTGGGTAATAGTGGATCGGTTGACGAAGTCGGCTCACTTTTTGCCAATTAGGGTCAAGTATAACTTAGACCAGTTAGCTAAACTTTATGTTAAGGAAATCATTTCCAGATATGGAGTACCAGTATCAATTGTGTCAGATCTTGATCCACGATTCACGTCGAACTTTTGGAGGAGTTTGCAAGAATAGTTAGGAACACAGATGAAGTTAAGAACAACTTATCATCCACAAACCGATGGGCAGAGCGAAATAACAATTCAGGCGTTAGAAGACATGTTAAGGTCTTGCGTCATGGATTTCTAGGGTAGTTGGGATGATCACCTACCACTAGTAGAGTTTGCATATAACAACAGTTATCATGCAAGCATAGGTATGATGTCATATGAAGCTCAGTATGGAAGAAAGTGCCGAACACCATTGTGTTGGGATGAGGTGGGAGAACGCCGGATGCTAGGACCAGAATTGGTGCAGCAGACAGCGGATGTGGTAAAGTTAATTCGGATGCGTCTCCTCACAGCTCAGGATAGACAGAAGAAGTATGCGGACTCGCATAGACTAAGTCGAGAGTTTGAAGTGGGCTCGTATGTGTTTCTAAAGGTATCTCCCTGGAAAGGAATGATACGCTTTGGAAAGAAATGAAAGTTAAGTCCAAGGTTTATAGGACCTTTTGAAGTATTAAAATGGGTGGGAGAGGTAGCTTATGTGATAGCATTACCTCCAGACCTAGAACGAATACATAACGTGTTTTACGTATCTGTATTACGTCCATATAAGCCGGACTATAAACATGTAATTGAGTATGAGCCGATTCATATCGAGAAAGACTTAACATATGAAGAATCGCCGATGCAAATAATTGACAGGAAGGAACAAGTTCTGAGGAACAAGGTAATACAATCAGTAAAGGTATTATGGAAGAACCACGATGCTGAAGAAGCAACGTGGGAATTAGAAGAGAAGATGAAGAAAAAAAATTTCCATCTATTTGATTAAAGTAAGACGAGATTCTGGCGACAAAATCTTTATAAGGGGGGAAGAATATAACGACCGAGAAATTCAGATCTTATTGTAAAATGATTTTTATTAAATTAAATAGTAATAAAATTTTATTCTATGTGTTATCAAGATGGTTGTCATTGTATAACCTACTGATGTTAGAATGTCGTAGTATTTGAGCTACGTGAATGAATTAAAGTGTTTGAATTTCCAAGACGAAAATAAAAGTTTTTCGAGAAATTTTCTGAAAAATACTATTCATCGATAATTGCTCGGAATTTATTTTTGAATTTCCGAGAAATACGTAATGATAGAATGACAAGGTAAGATGGATTATGTAATAAAAATCTAGTTATGGAAAATGTAATATTTCGCTTGCGGACTTAATTTATAAACGTTAAGAAGGGCAAAGTAGTAACGAGTAAGTAATAATTGTATGATACTTTGGTATTGTGCAAAGTAATGAAAACAAGTATAATACGAAGTATTATACGAGTTTGTATGAATGATGAAATTTCATATATAGATTCTATATGAATTAGAATACGAAAATGATACATAAACTATATGTATATGTATTAAGTAATGTTTAATGGACTCGGAAAGGTTGATTGGAATTACTACTAGTCCAAGTAAATTAAAGGGTGAGGCCCAATTATTAATTAATAAACAAGTTAGTGTTTATTAATGCAAAGCCCAAAGATTAAGATTGATCCAAGCCCAAGCTAGAATCCATGAGTTGTTTGACCCATAGGGCAAACCATATTAATATGGTTAATATGATGACCAAGTTAATGTGGTGACCAAGTTAAAGTAAAGACCAAGTAATGTAATGACCAAGTAATAAGAGTAATGACCAAGTAAAGGATAAGTTTTG
Organism: Panax notoginseng; assembly: GCA_016801055.1. Lineage (NCBI taxonomy): Eukaryota > Viridiplantae > Streptophyta > Magnoliopsida > Apiales > Araliaceae > Panax > Panax notoginseng. Next base: position 57,699,248 of record CM029016.1, read on the forward strand.
TGTCAATCAAGTAATGAATAGTAAGAGGTGACTTAAGGAGGTGGGTTGAATTAATGACTAAACTACCCTAGCTTTGCAATTTCTATAAATAGAGAAGACTTGCTAGCCATGTAACACTTGTTCAAACAATCTAGCTATTACAGAGTGCTTAATTGTTAGAGATATTAAGTTACAAATAAGTTACTTCCATAAGTAAGAAGAAGAAGAAGAAGCTACTTACCAAGACTTCAAAAGTAAGATCTCTTCTCCAATTATCTTCTATCTCTTACATGATTGTTTGATAAGAAAAGTTTGGATTAAGGAACATGAATGTTAAAAAGTACGAAGAATAAGTAAGCAATGAACTTAAGTCACATAAGTTGGTAATAAGTTATTCAAGCTAGCAAAAGTTATAAACTTATGTGAAAGTATTATGAACTTGTAATGAGTTTATTAAGAGAAGCGATATGGATGTAAAAGAACTTTTATGATCATATGTATCATGTATACATAAGTAAAGTTATATGTGAAGAACATATAAGGTATAATGATTAAGAAACTTTAATTGTCATAAATCATGAACAATGAAATCTTAAGTAGTTTATAATTTAACAAGTTATAAGCTCATGAAGAAATAAGTCTAAAATCCAACAATGCATATAAGTTATTGTGATAAGTATGTTGAGATGTTCACATAATGAATGAAATTCATTTGTAATGTTGAACACATCATAAGAATGAAGATTTGCCGAAAATTGCACGATTGGACGATAATCGTCGAATTCGTAAAATTCTCGGAATAGAAGTCAAATTTTGTGTTTGAACTTAGAACCATTATTTTTCGATGGAGACAAGTCATATATGGCATTTAAGAGTTACGGACTCAAAAATGACCGGATTCTGACTTAGAACGAAGAAACGAGCGTTGAACGTTCACGGGCGTTTATCGTTTTCGTTAAAAATGAGCCAATAGGTGAATTTTTAGCAAACGAAGTTAAATAGATAAAATTCTTGCATGAATGCGTAGATTACATAATTTCTGAACTGTAGGCTTTTGAACGAGCCAATTCGGACTTATAACGAAGTAGTTATGCGTCCAGGAAGTTCATAAAAAAATTCAAAGACTGAATTTTTTCTGGTGCACAGAGTTGGCGCCGCGGCGCCAACCCTAGGCCAAATTGGTCACGTCGCAGCGCCATGCACAGTACAAGACCTTCTGAAGAGTGGTGTCGTAACGCGGCCCACCAAGTAAGGACTCGCGCCGCAGTGCCAAGTCCCGGACAATGCCACTATTAAAGCGCGCCGCAGTGCGAAATGTAAGTATAAAGCCGGCGCTGCAGCGCCAGCCTCAGAACAAAGATAGTAATGAATATTTTTAAATACAAAGAAAAGAAAGTTAATTGATTTAAAAGTAACATTGTTTAAACTTTGTTAAAACTTAAGGATGTTGTATAAAGGTTGAGATAACCTAGTCGAATATAAATGCATGGATAATGATAAACCGGAACAGATAGTAACAGACTCTAATGCACAATTAGATTTAGATGAAGGGTAAGATATAGTCATATACATACTTGAGTATATGTGACCTAATGTAAGGCATTATGTGATCATGTATTGTAGAGACTTGAAAGACTTGAACATAAAGTAAATATACCGTAGCAGACACTAAAGGCAAGTATTCTAACTCTTGTCTCAGTTCAATCTGAATAAGTTCTTGAAATTCATGTATCCTTACGCATGAATTGAGGTATGTTGAAGTTAAAGCTAAATCCTTTGGCTAGACTTGATATATTGCATGGATTATTGATAATCTATTCATATATTATCAAAGGTTGTTATATGTTATCAACTACTTGATATGGTTTTCAAAAGAAGACTGGAATGTTAAACAAATATTTTGTCGATAAAACGATAGGCACGTGAGGTTGCCAGATGATTAAACGTAGTTACATTTAATGGATGTAGTGTTGATCAACATAGAGTACAATAGGCTGATCACCTAGAAGTGCTCGTAAGTAATATCGGGCTTATGAATTTAGTTTCGGGTTGTCCTTTTCCAAGAAAGAATGAACACTCGAGGTCTTCGACCGGAGTGAATGTTTTACTAAATATTGTTATTATTGTAAAACATTTTGAAAGAAAGATGAAGTGCTATTTTGAATTATCAATAGTACTTCATAACTATTATTCAGTTATTGAAGATATACGATTCGTATGTTTCAAGCATGTTGTTATTGAATTGTTATACTTGCTGAGCTAGTTATGCTCACTCTTGCTTGAACCATATGAATGTAGCTAAGACTGAATGTCCCGAAGGATCGAAAAAGGATAAAGGAAAAGCTAAGTCAAATTATTAAGTTGTCTTGTAATAGTATAGGTCTATTATTATAATATAATTGATATTATGACAAAGAACCTTTGTAATAGGTATAGAACTTGGGAAATGTAAATATTACTTTAAATATATAGAAGTTATGCTCGTCCTTTGAGACTTTTCAATTGAATGAATGTATAAATGTTTGTACAGTATAGCACCATCTGTCGGGTTGGAAGTTACCCGGATTTGGGGGCGCTACACGTCCCTTTGGTAGGTATGTCATCATCGGTGAAGGATATCACATTACTGTTAAAGATGTGATCAACCTGATGTTTGAACTTTTTAACATCCACTATTTTTTGTAAGTGGGCTTCTTCCAATACTTTCAGTAAGACCGCCCGATGATCTTCTGAAGAGAAAACCAAGTGTAGAATAGAAATCTGTCGTGGAGCTTTGTTCAAGCTTAGAACCACCTTGGCTACATTGTGTCCCACAGTACAGAGGAATTCTTCAATCTTCTCCCTAGGCACTTTCCCCTTAGATTTGGTGATAGGCTTCATCACCTGTTGAGGAAGATATAGTGGATTTTCCCTCGACACCGCAATAGTTGTATTTGATGTGGATCCTTTAGCTTCCCCATAGTTCCATGGCACTTTTGGAGGCTGACAATAGGATAATGTTTCCTGAATGACAATATGATTGGCTTTGGTACAACCACTTTCAAAGGATTTTCAACACCTTTGAGTTGAATTGGTTGAATTGTAAGTTATGTGGCAGCCACCTCTCCTTCAATGCATATAACTGCTACGACTTCCTTCCATCCTAGAGGAAATGTGTTTCCACTAGCAGATGATACAACGTTATTATCTGCCATCTACAGATCACCACTGTCAATCATGTTTTGAATGAGATGACGGAGTGCCCAGTATTCCTCAATGTTGTGACCACGAAAGTGAGAATTATATTGACTTACTCCATTAGCATCAAACTAATTTGAACGTAGGTTAACTGGAGGCAGCAGTGCTGTGATTTTTCCTTCATTAATTAGCATCTGCAACGGGCCTTTTGTTGACATACTCCCTTTTGTTGGTGAAGTCTAGACGGGCCTGAGCTTTTGTTTTTCTAGCAAGCTTTTCCTCCCATGTTTCACTTTCTGGAATACGTGGTGGAGGGTTTGTAATAAGAGAAAGGAGGTTAGCATGCTCCTGACTGAATAATTGACATGTGACTTGGTGTTGATGGATCACCAATTCTGCCAATTGATTGACTTGTTCGCCAAGAGACTTAAACTCCCGTTCCATCATGAACTGGAATTGTGAATAATCCCATTTGTCAGAATTATCCTTGTTGATTTGGGAAGAACATCCCACATAGTTGGAGCTCTGTCCACTGCTCCAGTTCGTCATATTAACCTCCTTTTCCTTGTGTTGAGGAAGAGGGTTGTTTTGAACATGTGGTTGATCGGGCTTGGTCACCATGATCTCACCATTATCAATTAAATCTTGGATCTTATACTTAAGGGCCCAGCAATCTTGAGTGTCATGGCCTGGAGCTCCAGTATGATAAGCATGTGTCTTGCTTACATTGAAACCCTTTCCACTCGGGTTGGCTGGTGGAAGGAGATGAGTGACTTTCTTCTGCTCTATTAGAAGTTTGAGAATGTTCTCGAGTGAATCCCCTAATGGTGTGAACACTCTTGTACGTCTGACTTCTCCACTTTTTGGCAATGGAGGGTTTGAAGACTAAGCTTAGAAAGGGGAATAGTTTCTCCTCTGATTAGGCATGTTTTGATTACCTTTTTGTCCTTGCAGTATCAAGAAAACAACCTTTTTATTCTTCTTATGGACCCTCCGGGGGTTGTTTCCATAACTACCAGACTGGATGTGTTCAGTTACATCTTTTAGAGCGGAAAGGTCTTGAATCTTCCTTGATTTCAATCCCATTTTAGTCATTTCTCCGTGTTTGATCTTGCCTATGCCAGCTAAGACCCTCTCATAAAAAGGTGCTTCTTGAATGTCTATGGAGTCATCACCATTTCAGACTCAGCCATAGATGGAATAACTTGAGCAGCCAGATACCTCCGTCTTTGGGCATACTCTCTGAATGACTCATTGACTTGTTTCTTGACCTTGATAATTTGATAACGGTCTTGGGCCATCTGAGTTTAAAAGTTGTATTGACTGAGGAAAGCATGGGCTAACTCCTCCCAGCTATGAATTTTGGAGTTATCTATTCTGGTGTACCATGATCTGGCTTCTCTAGTCAGACTTTTCTGAAATAGCTGCATTCAGAGCTTTTCATCCTTGGCATAAGATCTGAGCTCTCCAATGAACACCTTTAAATGGGTGTAAGGATCTCCCCATCCATCATATTTTTCAAAATTGGGAGTCTTGAATTTTTTCGGATAATGAACCCCGGGAAAGATGTAAAGGTCTGAATATGAAACATTCTCGTGTGCTCTAATCCATTTCATGGACTGAATGGTCTCTTCTATTTGTAGAACTTTCTTCCAAATATCATCGGTGTCTTGATCTTCTTTAAGATGGATGATTTTAGGGGTTTATTTGGTCTTATCAGACTGACACTCAGGTGCTGGAACTTCCTTGTCCGGACCCTGGGTTCCTCCATGTGCAGAGGATTTTGTGCTGATGGGTATTTGTTGACCCTAAGTTGACTTGTGTAATTATTTGAGCTGATCACCCAACTCTGTAATCTGATTACTTAACCATTCGAACTCCTCGCAAGAGACAAGAGTAGGATTAGACTGGCCAGATGTAGCTATGTTTGGTTGTGGGCATATTGCCTTTTTGGACTTTAAACGGGTAACAAGACCAATTGCTTCCCTACAAAAAGACTTATGTAGTTTAGTCTTAGGGAAATGTAGCAATGTTACATGCTATGTAATGTGTCCATTTTTTAGGAGTATTATCTTGTAAAACGGATGTCAGCTGTTTTAGTGACAGGATAACATGACAGATTTTGATATGAAAAGGAATGCATGTTCACATAATCCTTTATATTTTACATTACATTGATATTGACATGAAATTACAAGTAATTAAAAATGGAAAGGTATTGTGGTGCCCCCAAATCTGGGTTACCTGACTCTCGAGTTTGGTGCTCACGATCCACAACATAAATAACATTTAACTACCCATTTAATTATAAATAGAAGCATACACTTCATTAACTGATATAATTAATACATTACCCCAGGTTCTTTAACCTTAACATTACAAACATACCCTTTAGTTATACAAAAAGGGTTACAAACATAACATAATAATATGGTTCATTATAACTATGCTATCACTATGCCTTTACTTTTGTCCTACACAGCACCTCCTGCCACTTCGTCCCTAGCTAAAAAAATTTATTAAGCAAGGGTGAGCAATAAATTTGCATCGCAAGTTAAGATATACAAGGAATGTATAAGAATCAGAACAATAAACTATCTATTTGGATAGAGTGACACCAAAGTTCGGGGAACTTTGAAATAGCTGAACAATTTATTTTTTCTTTAACCAATCTTCTCACAGCCTACGCAACACAATAATGAAAGAATATAATGCTTTCAACTTTCTATGACATTCTATTGAATAACAATTTAGAAATATTCTCCAGAGTTTATACTGAATGATCTTAAATGATCTTGGAATTCTATTCTCGAGTAACTATCAAAGATTTACTTTGATATACCCAAATAACAAGATGGAAATATTTTCCAGAATTTATGCTGAGTGATCACAAAGGATCTAGAACTTCTCTTCTCGAGTAACTATCAAAGATTTATTTTGATATACCCAGGTGTATCAGATAACCATAAAGATTAAATCATACCCCTCTGCAAGTACTTAAAGCGGCCAACACCTTGTACTCTATATTATGCATAATACTTAAAATGTGCGCAATAGCTGAATATATGACCAAATATGTTCCCTTTATATAAAAGGTTATTCTTCTCAGTCTTTGAATCAGAATTTGATTTGACAATGAAATACAATGATTTCAATATGTAATCATTTCTCTTCTCTTCTCTTCTTAAACCTATCAAGTTTTCTTTTTCGATCTAGCCGAAACAACAAGCATTGATCTATCAATATTAATTGAATTCTCTTCTCTTTTCTTCTCGAACCTATCAAGTTCTAACAAATGTTCGTCTGGCCAGAACAATTAGTTAAGACATGTTTCAATACGATTAAACAATAGATAGATTTTAACTGTACTATTTGCAAACAATACTATCTTCTACGGATGTGAATATCCAACAAAAGTTATTTTACAAGTACATTCTCAAAATCAATAATTCAATTTGAGTTGATAAATATACACTAAATGCGAATAATCAACAAAATTTTCAAACATGGTATAATCAGCAATAATTAATCGCAATTATATTTGGAAAATAATAACTCAAGGTTGAGTTAAGGAAACTTGCCTTCTCTGTGGATTACTGCTACACAGTATATTTAGTTGCGTTCGTAAGACCTATAATCAACAATATCGGTCTCACAATTAGCACAATAATTTATAACACATAACACTGTAGTTCATAGTCAATCTTTCTCCTAGACACATTACCACATAATCACATCAGTGTTTTTAGCTTATATAAAAACTCATTAAGACTAACTAGTTTGGTCTGGTTGGACTTCGGTCTATTCTTGGTGTTCTAGTCACCCTATTCGATAATTAACACATTTATTGTCAATTAAACTTGGTCTCTAAGCTTCAATATTAGTTTAGATAAGTCAAATATTGTTTATAATATTTTTCAGAAGCTTTTAATAATTTATAAACAATTATTATAATTTATAATAATTTTTCAAACACTAGAATCATTTTTAAATGATTTAAATATCAAATAATCTTATCATCATTAATATTTAATAAAAAAAATATTAATGACATACTTGTCAAAATATTAAAATTATTTTTAAAAACTTCAAATAATTTTAAATCATCAATATTGTACTTAAATAATTTTTAAAATAATTAAAATTATTTTTAAATAATCACCATTAATATTTAAATATCAATAAAATTATTATCAAAATATTAAAAGTCATCAATTATAACTTAAAATATTTTTAAATCATTTTTCTCATTTTTATATGATTTTTAAATCAATAAAATCATTTTTCTATCATTTATTTAATTTAATAATTAAATAAATCTAATATCATTAATATTAATTTATTAATGAGAATTCTCTAAAAATATTGAAAATTATATTTTATAATTCAAAATATTTTTAAACACTTTATTCTTATTTAAAATGATTTTTATAATATTAAAATCATTTTTCTCTAATTTATTTAATAAACTAATAAAATAAATTAAATATCATTACTATTCCAATAATTATAAATATTAATGAAAAATATCAAAAATTATTAAAAGTTATTTTTCATAATTTAAAATAATTTTAAAAGCATTTTTGTACTTTTTAGAATTTTTTTTCTATTTTTAAGTATTTTTTGGAAATTCAGAAAATAAAATTAAATAAACCATCGCTATAGCCTATAGCGACACTAAACGTCGTTGTTGGTGTTCTTGAGCTCAAGAACACTTACAGTCTAGTGATAAAGGTTCCACGTTTGACCAGCTTTGATTCTCAATTCGAACATGTTCTAGGCTAACTAATACTTTGATCGTGTAGTATGTATGCCATACAACAATCATCAATCATTATCTTGGTTATACAACATCTCAACAATGAGATCTGAGCCTCAAAACTTTATGTCAGACACCACCCGGGTTTTCGGGGTTACCCAGAAACCTAGACAGTCTCGACTAGGTACTTTCTAGCCCACTAATTCATAGGTTCTGGTCATTGTTTTGTTGTTCTCATGGTCCCAGCATGTAGTACTCATGACAAGGAACATATATACATAACTAGCACAGTCCAAATACATCACAATATTCAGATACGGCTTGGTCAAAGGCTGTCAGAAAATTTGTTCTTGCGTTTTCTGGAAATTCCAGAAAACAAGAAATGTTACGGGATGGTCTACTTTGACCATCTCTTACGTTCGATCTGTTGACGTTTTAAAGAGTCTAAATACATGGATCTAGAGTCCATACAACAAGTTACAACAAGTATACAACAATATCAACAAAAGGCCTACCATCTGACAGATCAAAGTATTAGAAAAAGTTGTCAGACACTGAAAAAGTCTTTCTAGGTTACCCAGAATTCATCTGGTCATGCCCAGTCAACGGGTTTTGACCAAAAATATCTTGAAATCTGTACATGGAATAGCTTTGATTCCACTTTCATATTATAGTCCTTATACCAAACTATAGATCCAAAACATAAAATAAGAAAAATCATAAACATACAGAGATCTACGACCACTGACATATGGTTGTCAGACGACTCATTGAGTTCTTGGACAGTTTTGAAAAACATTTATTTTTACCCACTTTGATGTTATGGATCCATGATGGATCACCATAGATCAACTAAAAATATCTTTTAACACAAATATAAACACAAAAACACTAACTTTATCTTAGCATACAAGATCAAAATGAGTCTAGGGTTTGATACCTTCTAAATCCAATCCTTGATCTTAGCTCTCCAATATGATATTAGGTTATCTAGGGGCTGGTTATGTGACTGAGAAACTTGATATATTCGGAGGTTTTGAGAAAGAATGAGTTTGTTAAGTGTTTGGTAGCAAATGGACCAAAAGTCTAGACTTTCTCTCTTTTAATTCTCTAAATTAGATACAATGTATGTATGTAATTGCAAGGTGTCCCTCTAGATCAGATTTTAGCTGAGATTTAAGTTAAAAGGCTAGCTTTAGTTGGTGAACCACTACAATTTTGGCAAGATTTACAAGTTAGCTCATAAAAATCCAAAAAAGGGCATTTTTGTCATTTGCATCTAAATTTAATGGCATACAAGATATTTCTCCAAACCCTTAGGGTTTAACCCTAAAGTTCTAACCCTTAGATTTTACAACTTTAGCTTCTAGTTTTTTTTTTCTAATTAGTGTTTTTAAATAGAAAAATAAAATTTCAAAAATATAATTAAGGTTTTAAATAGAAATTAATATTTCTAAAGTATAATTAGGGTTTTTGAATTATATTAACGTTTACTAATCGCTTCAAGGTTACTAATTAGGATTAGGGTTTCTTAATTAGGGTTTAGGATTTTTGAATTTAAGATTAGGGTTTTTCGGCTTTCGATTAGGGTTCTCAACAGTACATTAGGGTTTCTAATATTAAGATTAGGGTTTCTAACCCCTAATTAGGGTTAACTAATATTGTACTCTACTCGATCAATCATCGATCAAAATTTTATACAGTACAAACACTTACTCATCAATATAATTATTTTTATTATATTTTCTATCGAATACCTATCCGGACTTATGGTTAGGGTTTCTAAATAAGTTAAGCACAACTCTACTCTTATTTTCTCAGTTAATACACAAATTGACTTCTCCTCGAAACTCGTATCACAGATACTCGTCACAAAATTGATAATCAATATTAATATTAAATAAAAAAATTATTCGTAAAATTAGGATTATTCGAAATCCCGGGTTATCACATTCACCCTTCCTTAAAAGGATTCCTTCCTCGGAATCACCGCTTGCTTATTCTCTATAATCTTTTAAAGTTGTATCATCAATTCATTATTATCAACACAATATTCATTTGTGTTTCAAATTCTAACCGGTGACTTTAATCTATAAAAGAAAACAATTCACAGTAATATCTAACCAATATTACTCGCATGATTAAGTATTAATCGAAATCAATACCTGACGCCACCTCCTAGACAGCTCCTGCATCTTGCGTCGTCATGTTGAATGTACGGGCCGTTGGTCTTCCTGGCTGTGCAGGTTCTCGAATTGCTAAGGTTCTGCTACCGAGTCCTTGTTGCCACTTTCCTTCTCCTCATTTCTCTTCGGACAGTTCCAAACCAAATGATGAGTCGATCCGCACGCAAAGTAACCTTGTATTTTCTTCGGACTGGGGAAATTGGGTGACATATGTCCCTCTTGTCCACAGTTGTAACAAACTCCTTTCTTCTTCAAACAAACTCCAGAATGATTCTTCCCACAAGTTGCACATGGCTCTCTCCCTTTCTTATTTCCTTATGTCTTATTACCCGACTGGGTATTCTCGCTCCACTTTCTCTTGTTAGGGTTACTACCACCACTACTACCTCCATCATTTGTCTTCTTCTTCTTCTCTTGGTGAAATCGAGATGCAGATTCGTTCCCTCCTTCAGCAATTAACATTTTCTCCATTAAAGCCGCAAATGTATTGATCTGCAATACCGCTACCTTATTCAATATCCTGACTTTAGTCCATTCTTGAATCTTCTCGCTTTTCTCGCCTCTGTGTCCACCTGATGAGATGCAAATCTCGTCAACTCGTTGAATTTGGTAGCATATTTCGAAACCAACATATTCTCATGCTTCAGCTCTAGAAATTTAACTTCCATCCTGAATTGCATACTCGACGAAAAGTAGTTCTCAGAGAACAACTCCTTGAATCTTGTCCAAGTCACCACAGCTGTACCCGCTCTCACTTGATTAGTCTCCCACCAGTAATTGGCTTCTCCCTTCATCAGATATGTTGCAAAAGCTGTCTTCTGCTCTTCCGCTACACACGCAATAATGAATGCTTTCTCCATTTCTTTCACCCAAGTTTGGGCTTCAATCGGATCCGTGGTCCCCTAGAATTCTGGCAGTCCTACTCCTTTAAAGTCTTTGAAATTTGCCAATTTGTCAGCTGGCTATTCTCTCACTCTTCCTCTTGCTGCTGGAGCTCTATTCCCCATAGCTTCAGCTATCATAATTGCAAAGTTTTGCATTGACTGTTCTTCTCTTTGATTTCGATTCTGTCGTTTAGGCGACATTATCTGATTTAAATAAAAGTCTTACATTAATTCTCTTTCTCTACACAAATTCTTAAACATAATAAGAATTCAACACATAATTCTCATATAAACGTATATTTATTCAAATAGCACATAGTACATTAAGTACTTAACCCATATTACTATCCCTTTTTTTAAAATCATATCAGGATTAACAACACAACTTTACACAAAAAGTTGCAATTCTCCATTCACACATAGCTATTACCAGTTCGTCAAAGTTACCACACCTATGAGTTCAGGAACTTGCCACAATTATATGAGTGTATGAACTTATCCTAGTCAGACCTTTGGCATCCATTCGCTAAGGGGTTCAAAACATTTCATATAATTATGAGTCATGAACTTACCATAAGTATGAGTTTTAAGAACACGCCAATTAATCTTAATCTTATATTCATATAGAAAATAAAGATTTCATTCATATAAACATATTTATCTTTACATATGCTTACACTGTTCTAGATATTACAATCATTAATGTCATAACCTACTACCAAAAGATATTAATACTTATACTTAAGATATCTACCGTCCACTCCCTTCTCCGGTCTTCTTCTTACTGGGACACTTGTTGAATCCGTGACCTGTTCTTCCACATGAATAACACTTCCTCATAGTCGGCTTAGGACAATGTAGGGAAATATGTCCTTCCTATTTACAGTTGAAGCACACAATCTTCCACATCATGCATTCTCCCGCGTGAGTCTACCCACACTTGTTACATACTTGCTTCTTTTTCGAGTTTAACTTTTCAGAATTAGGGCTATCGTTGTCCCTCTTTCTCTTTTTCTTGCCTTTTTACTACTTGATTGTTCCTTCAGACGATCCACCACCTTCAGTCTTCATCCTTTCCACTTGTGCCTTCAGCTCATTCCGTTCTTCAGTCATTTCGCGTAACGCTCGCTTCGTCTTCCATAACTCCTCTAAGAGAAATACCTTACTCTAGAGTTCTTGAACTTCTACAGATATAAAATCTTGTTCTTCAACTTTAGTTTTATTCTCTTTCTCCACCTTAGCTTCTTCGGAATCTGCCTCCTCATCACCACTCAGATACATCTTGGGATAATCGTCATAATCGCTCCCAAGATTGACTATAGGTTCATCTTCTCCCACTTTCTCAACTGATTCGCTTTGCGCTGGCTCCTCAGCTTCTGGCATTGGTGCAACAGCCGCTAGCATCTTCGCACTCATTTTATCTTCTCCGGACATCCTACAATCAGTTTAAAAAACTTGATTAGTACTTCATGAGTACAAACTTCTCACACTATGTGTCCACATATCTCACTATTGATGCGCTTCGGTAATCCCTCACTTAGTTCTAGATTTTGCTTATGGTTATAATCCTAGGGTTTTCCCCACCCCACTTAAGGTTTATAACCTACAACTTTGATACCAACTTGTGACGCCCCTAAATCTGGGTTACCTGACTCCCGAGTTTGGTGCTCAAGATCCATAACATAAATAACATTTAACTACCCATTTAATTATAAATAGAATCATACACTTCATCAACTGATATAATTAATACATTACCCCAGGTTCTCTAACCTTAACATTACAAATATACCCTTTAGTTATACAAAAAGTGTTACAAACATAACATAATAATATTGTTCATTATAACTATGTTATCACTATGCCTTTGCTTTTGTCCTTCTTAGCACCTCCAGCCACTTCGTCCCTAGCTGAAAAGTTTTATTAAGCAAGGGTGAGCAACAAATTTGCCCCGCAAGTTAAGATATACAAGGAATATATAAGAATCAGAATAACAAACTATCTATTTGGATAGAATGACATCAAAGTTTGGGAACTTTGAAATAGCTGAATAATTTTTTTTTCTTTAACCAATCTTCTCACAACCCACGTAACACAATAATGAAAGAATACAATGCTTTCAAGTTTATATGACATTCTATTGAATAACAATTTAGAAATATTCTCTAGAGTTTATGCTGAAAGATCTTAAATGATCTTGGAATTCTATTCTCGAGTAACTATCAAAGATTTACTTTGATATACCCAAATAACAAGATGGAAATATTTTCCAGAATTTATGCTTAGTGATCACAAAGGATCTAGAACTTCTCTTCTCGAGTAACTATCAAAGATTTACTTTGATATACCAAGGTGTATCAGATAACCATAAAGATTAAATCATACCCCTCTGTAAGTACTTAGAGCGGCCAACTCATTGTACCCTATATTATGCATAATACTTAAAACGTGTGTAATAGCTGAATATACGACCAAATATGTTCCCTTTATATAAATGGTTGTTCTTCTCAGTCTTTGAATCAAAATTTAATTTAACAACGAAATACAATGATTTCAATATCTAATCACTTATCTTCTCTTCTCTTCTTAAACCTATCAAGTTTTCTTTTTCTATCTAGCCGAAACAACTGGCATTGATCTATTAATATTAATTAAATTCTCTTCTCTTCTCTTCTCGAACCTATTAAGTTCTAACAAATGTTTGTATAGCCAGAACAATTAGCTAAGACATGTTTCAATACGATTAAACAATAGACAGATTTTAACTGTACTATTTGCAAACAATAATATCTTCTACGGATGTGAATATCCAACAACAATTATTCTACAATTTGAATTGATAAATATGCACTAACTACGAATAATCAACAAAATTTTCAAACGTGGTATATTCAGCAATAATTAACCACAATTATATTTGGAAAGTAATAACTCAAGGTTGAGTTAAGGAAACTTGCCTTCTTTGTGGATTACTGCTACACAATATATTTAACTGCGTTCGTAAGACCTATAATCAATAATATCGGTCTTACAACTAGCATAATAATTTATAACACGCAACACTGTAGTTCACAGTTAATCTTTCTCCTAGACACATTACCACATAATCACATCAGTGTTTATAGGTTATATAAACACTCATTAAGTCTAACTAGTTTGGACTGGTTGGACTTCGGTCTATTCTCGGTGTTCTGGTCACCTTATTCGATAATTAACACATTTATTGTCAATTAAACTCGGTCTTTAAGCTTCAATATTATTTTAGATAAGTCAAATATCATTTATAATATTTTTTAGAAGCTTTTAATAATTTATAAACAATTATTATAATTTATAATAATTTTTTAAACACTAGAATCATTTTTAAATGATTTAAATATCAAATAATCTTATCATCATTAATATTTAATAATATAAAAATATTAATGACATACTTGTCAAAATATTAAAGTTTTTTTTAATAAATTAAAATATTTTTAAATCATCAATATTCTAATTAAATGATTTTTAAAATACTTAAAATCATTTTTAAATAATCACCATTAATATTAAAATATTAATGAAATTATTATCAAAATATTAAAAGTCATCAATTATAACTTAAAATATTTTTAAATCATTTTTCTCATTTTTATATGATTTTTAAATCAATAAAATCATTTTTCTATCATTTATTTAATTTAATAATTAAATAAATCTAATATCACTAATATTAATTTATTAATGAGAATTCTCTAAAAATATTGAAAGTTATATTTTATAATTCAAATTATTTTTAAACACTTTATTCTTATTTAAAATAATTTTTATAATATTAAAATTATTTTTCTCTAATTTATTTAATAAACTAATTAAATAAATTAAATATCATTAATATTCAAATAATTATAAATACTAATGAAAAATATCAGAAATTATTAAAAGTTATTTTCCATAATTTAAAATAATTTTTAAAACCATTTTTGTACTTTTTAGAATTTATTTTTTATTTTTAAGTATTTTCTAGAAATTCATAAAATAAAATTAAATAAACCGTCGCTATAGCCTATAGCGACACTAAGCGTCGTTGTTGGTGTTCTTGATCTCAAGAACACTTACAGTCTAGTGATAAAGGTTCTACGTTTGACCAGCTTTGATTCTCAATTCGTGCATGTTCTAGGCTAACTAATACTTTGATCGTGTAGTACGTATGCTATACTACAATCATCAATCTTTATCTTGGTTATACAGCATCTCAACAATGAGATATGAGCCTCAAAACTTTCTGTCAGACACCACCTGGGTTTTCTAGGTTAACTAGAAACCTAGACAGTCTCGACTAGGTACTTTCTAGCCCACTAATTCATAGGTTCTGGTCATTGTTTTGTTGTTCTCATGGTCCCAACATGTAGTACTCATGAAAAGGAACATATATACATAACTAGCTCAGTCCAAATACATCACAATATTCAGATACGGCTCGGTTAAAGGCTGTCAGAAAATTTGTTCTTGCGTTTTCTGGAATTTCCAAAAAACAGGAAATGTTACTGGATGGTCTACTTTGACCGTCTCTTGTGTTCGATCTGTTGACGTTTTGAAGGGTCTAAATACATGGATCTAGAGTCCATACAACAAGCTACAACACATATACAACAGCATCAACAAAAGGCTTACCATCTGACAGATCAAAGTATTAGAAAAAGTTGTCAGACGCTGAAAAAGGCTTTTTGGGTTACCCAGAATTCATCTGGTCATGCCCGGTCAACGAGTTTTGACTAAGAATATCTTGAAATCTGTACATGGAATAGCTTTGATTCGACTTTCAGATTACAGTCATTATACCAAACTACGGATCCAAAACATAAAACAAGAAAAATCATAAACATACAGAGATCTACGGCCACTGACATATGGTTGTCATACGACTCTTTGAGTTCTTAGATAGTTTTGAAAAACTTCTATTTTTACCCACTTTGATGCTATGGATCCATGACGGATCACCATAGATCATCTAAAAACATCTTTTAACACAAATATTAACACAAAAACACTAAATTTATCTTAGCATACACGATCAAAATGAGTCTAGGGTTTTATACCTTCTATATCCAATCCTTGATCTTAGCTCTCCAATCTGATATTAGGTGATCTAAGGGCTGGTTATGTGACTGAAAAACTTGATATATTCGGAGGTTTTGAGAGAGAATGAGTTTGTTAAGTGTTTGGTAGGAAATGGACCAAAAGTCTTGACTCTCTCTCTTTTAATTCTCTAAATTAGATACAATGTATGTATGCGATTGCAAGGTGTCCCTCTAGATCATATTGTAGTTGATATTTAAGTCAAAAGGCTAGCTTTAGTTGGTGAACCACTACAATTTTGGCAAGATTTGCAAGTTAGCTCATAAAAATCTAAAAAAGGGCATTTTTGTCATTTGCATTCTAAATTTAATGACATACAAGACATTTCTCCAAACCCTTAGGGTCTAACCCTAAGGTTCTAACCCTTAGGTTTTACAACTTTAGCTTCTAGAATTTTTTTTCTAATTAGGGTTTTTAATTAGAAAATTAAAATTTCAAAAATATAATTAAGGTTTTAAATAGAAATTAATTTTTCTAAAGTATATTTAGGGTTTTCGAATTATATTAACGTTTACTAATCACTTTAAGGCCTACTAGTTAGGATTAGGGTTTCCTAATTAGGGTTTAGGATTTTTGAATTTAAAATTTGGGTTTCCCGACTTTCGATTAGGGTTCCTAACGATACGTTAGGATTTCTAATCTTAAGATTAGGGTTTCTAACCCCTAATTAGGGTTTACTAATATTGTACTCTACTCGATCAATCATTAATCAAAATTTTATACAGTATAAACACTTACTCGTCAATATAATTATTATAATTATATTTTCTATCAAATCCCTATCCGAACTTAGAGTTAGGGTTTCTAAATATGCTAAGCACAACTCTACTCTTATTTTCTCAATTAATACACAAATTAACTACTCCTCGAAACTCGTATCACAGCTACTCGTCAAAAAATTGATAATCAATATTAATATTAAATTAAAAAAAAATTCGTAAAATTAGGATTATTCGAAATCCCGGGTTATCATAGGTATGAAGAGACTTCCCTCCGCGTTTGGTTTATCAGATGCTAACCTATCTTAGGCTACTCTTGCGACTTTTTGGCATAAAAGTTCCCAGATCATCGCAATTTACTCTACGGGAAGTTAATCCGGTCTTTCAACTGGAGCGAATCTGGGTGATGCTTTTCTTGAGCCTCGTTGGAATTAGTCTCCCTACGAGTCCAGTAATGAAACACCGACGGATAGCCTCCTGGTGGAGGGACCACACAATAAACATTCACATACATCGCGTCTCACCATATGGAAATGATGACATGTGCGAAGCACTAATATCACAAGTAGATATGGTGCGAAGCACTAAGTGCAGTAAGTAAATGCATTAATATACATTTATTTAAATGTAAATACAACATCCACACACAAGCAGATAATAGTTTTGAAAAGCTTTGAATAGCGGCTTAAGCCCTCTTACTAGATGTCCCCAACAGAGTCGCCATATTTCGACGTCAGGATTTTTATTTGTTCCTTTCTGTTCTTGTCTTTTGGTGCTCTAATGTTAGGTGAGATTTGTTTGAAAAAATAATTTTGAAAAGGTCTGACATATACATGTCGACGATTTGACTATAAGAGTCGCTAGTTGGTATTTTTAAATGGTTGCACCAACTCAACTGAGAAATGATTTGCATATAGACCTAGTGATGTGACACTGTTTAACTAGTTTGCAAAACCGAGATTCATTATGGTCTGGGGGCTTGATTATGTCGAGGGAAGGTGTTAGGCACCCTCCAACATCCGTGATAACATGATTACCACCAGTTTTCAATTTAAACTTTTATCTGAATGTGTGTGTTTGTAGGTCTACGTGCTGTTGTCTGGAAGTAGTGATATGACTCGTTTCCACATATATACAAAGGGTTTGAATTTTGTATAAAAGTTCAATTTTAACGAGATATGGCAGTGATGCTTCATAAAATAGGTTTTTCAAACCCTTATGCTCAATAGTAATTGAGGCCTTTGATACTTCCATTTTATTAAGTGTTAGGCTTGATTACTTTTATTTTTGAGATTCGAAGCATCTTTGAGAAAATAAGATACATAGCAGTGCCGAACTCCTTGTGGGCATGAGAGCCATCTATGGAAATTCAGACACCGTGAATAATGTACAAGCTGATTGTAGTTGACAATGTTCATCACGGGAACCGAATTTAGATTCAGGAAACTGAATCTGTGATCATATTATTCCTAGGCTCACATGATGATGCAATATGTACAAAAGCTAGAAAATGGGCTAGATTTGAATAAATCTAAGTATTCCAGCTTCAACGGTTCCAGTTTAGTCACCATGAACCGGTTAAAGTGAGAAATGGCCAGATTTAGGCGAATCTAGCCCGCAGATTGATAAAAACAGTTATATAAATATATATATATATATATATATATATATATATATATATATATAAGCAGTAAATGCACCGGATGTAAATCCAGGCTCAATGAAACAGAGTTCAGGCTCAATCAAAGCATAGTTCGATAATAATATAAATACTTATATATATATATATATAAGTATTTATATATATATAAAAGTAGTAAAAGCTACGAATCAACGATCCGGGAATACACACAACACAACTCTCAACGTGAATAAGTAAGTGTGGATGTACGAAATTAAGAAAAATCTTAAAAATCTGCTATATCTTACAATGGGCTGCCAAAGAAGACTTCAGATAGCTTTTGATAAATGAATACTCGATTTCCACTGGTTATATTTCAGTATGTAGCAAAAATACAAGCTCACAAGTGTTTAGAAAAAGAAGGCACTCAGTTTAAAGTGTGTACAGAGTAAAATGGCCAGGGCTTCCTCACCTTTTTCTTTCTTGGATCACAATAGAAGTGTTTACGGAGTAAATTGGACAGGGCTTCCTTGCCTTTTTTCTTCTTAAAATGGCCACCCTAAGCCTTCTATTTATAGAGGGGGGAGCCGCAAGTCTACCTGCGACTACCCGGGGTGCCCCGGGCTCCATGGACCTCGCCGTCTAGAAGTACGTGCACGCATGTAATATGTTGTCCACTTGAACCTTCATAACTTTTAATGCAGGCATCCGATTAAGGCGTATAATACAATTTTGGAATGCTATTATCGAGAGATACACAATGGCATGGGAGAAGAGGTTGTACGAAGTCGGGAAGATAGGTCCATGACCAGATCTTCAGGTCTTCAAATTATATTCGGTGTGCTGTCTTGTGTAGTAGTCACTCGGGATTTTGAGTTATGGTTCTTGTGGGACTCTTCTATGTAGAATGTGGGAGGAAATAATGTTAAGACGACATTAATGTAGCGTTGAGGTGGCAAAATGACTATTTTGCCCCTCATCAGGGTTATCTTTGGCTATGGGCTGATTTAGCAGTCGTTGCTCAGGGTTATCTTTGAGATTGGGTTGCTGTGAGTACTGAATGTCCTTAAGGTTGTCTCTGAGGTATTCCTGACCTCCCGGGTTATCTCTGGGGTTAGAATTGAGTGACTCGGGGTTATCTTCGAGGTTGAAACTGACTTCTCCGGTGTTATCTTCAGAACTGGAACTGCATCCCTTGGGGTTATCTCCGAGGTTGGAACTGAATCTCCGGGGGTTGTCTCCGAGATGGAAAACTGAGTATCCTGGGGTTGTCTCCGAGATTGAACTGATTTGACTTCCAGGGTTATCTCTAGAAGTCGATTTTGCCCTCCTGCAAGGTTAGTAACAGAAACGCAAAATTTCGAGTGTCTACAATACATATTTATTTAATCACATATATATTCAACACAAGTCACAAAGTATTTAATATATGGATAAATAATTAATGTGACCCAATATTCTTATATGATTAATTTAATTAATCATTTCTCTTGCTAAAATATATATAGCACATCACTAAGTATATATGAACCTATACATATACACATTCACTTTATCCTTATAATATCTCTTCATTTGAAATTTATTTCCTTAATAACATTTCCTCATACATTATTACATAATCCCTTTCACTATTTAATTCACATAAATTTTAAGGTATCATAATACCTTATTCTTAATATACCTCGAAGTATACATAAAAATCCATTCTAGGGTTTTGAATTTTTGAAACCCATATTTTCTCACTTTTATTGTTCATCTTCTCATTCAATTTCTATATATTCTTTCAAATATTAAACCGAATAGGTTTTTCTTAAAATTTTAAAATAATTCCTCTATTTTTACGCTTGGTTTTAAACTTTAACCTTGAATTTAATCATTCAAGATCTTATAAATTTTTTGGTTGTCACATATACCACTAATATAGGGTTGTTCATCTCAACTTTAACATTAGGATCCGCACCAAAGATAAGTTGGTTTGGAATAACTTCGAAAGAATTTTAGATCTTTAAAACAATCATCAACTATGGACTAGTCGAATCAAAAAAGATTTGACAGTCATTCAAGATTTTAATAACAATATAATCTCGTATAATGGTACATAAGCAAGTCATGATTCAATAAGTGATAGAGTCATAATGGTTCATAATTGAATAAACATTATTTATCGAAGTAATTCTTTCAGAAAGAAATTAGAAAGCTCCTTCAAGAACATGGGCATTGAATAAATTAAGAAACCTCGCTGAATAAGAAAGTAACAAAGTTTAGGAAACTTTCCTTATGCGTTCGTTACATAATCATAATATATTTCCTTTAATTATCCTACACATTTTAGTCCATATAGCACATTGATTAGCTACGAAATAATATTCATTAACCACTCACATTAATCTCATTTTACGAGCCATTATTCTTCGATTATCACATTACATCTTTTTATATAATTACAACGTGTTATTATATCTTATTACATGTTTAATGCTTGGCATTCATTATAATAGGTTAAACTAACATCACCCAAACTATAAATTTAAAAGTTCATCATTAGGCCTAATCTGCTACTAGTGCAACCGCGCCATTTTTGTTCTTGGCACTAGCACGGCCGCACCCAATCCCAGCGTGGTGGTGCTTGAATACAGATTCAAATTTTCCAATTCACGAAGAACACTCTGCTTTCATCCTAAACTCGTATCTTTTTCATCTAAACTCCAAATTTGTGTGGTTCTAACCCAATAAATTCATTAAACCCAACAAAATACATTAACAAAGTAATTTCAACAAACCAAATTAAGTATTCAAATTCCATGTTCATGATAGTTTTTTTTAATATTCACCCAATTCTTTTTACATCCATTTTGATTCATTTTAGTTTCGTTGTTTTCGTATTTTAGAGTAGTACAATATTCAACCATCAATTTAAAAATTTAAGCATGGAATCACAACCAATTAAGCTTCAAAAACATACCATAATACATACAATAAAACCAAAAGTTTAATTCTTCCTCTATTATATAGAAATTTGAATTTATCTACTTTAATTTCCTATATATGTTAGGTTTGTAAGATTCATTGACGCAATAAACTTACACAAAGTAAGCGAAAACGTGGTAAAATAGAGTTTTTAAATTTTACAAACTGTGACACCCCCAAATCCGGGAACTTCATTCCCATAGGATCTGGTGTTCACTGTCCAAGCATTCATTACTAACTACCCAAATTAAATAAAGCTTAAGCAGTAAACCTTCCCATTAAAGGGTTACAAAACTTAATTGAATAAATCCCAGGTTGTCTAACCTTAATATAATCATCAAATGCGAAAAAATAAATTATTACATCACAATAATAAAACTTAAATCTGAAAACGTAAATCATAACAAATTAACAAGTCTTCAACACTTGCTCATCTTACCTTTTCCTTTTCTAGTGGTTAGCTCGTCAACCTTCTCAACTTTAGCTAAAATGGTTATATATATGCAAGAGTGAGTAAAACAAATGCTTAATTGAAAGAACATAATAGCTGGCAATGAATAAGCTTAACTGAATTGAATAACACTTTCTAATATCGATAATCAAGAACTGAAATTAAAAATCATCTGAGAGTCATAAGACCATGAACTATGGCCCAGGTTATAAGTATTTCTACTTAAACCTTTAACAGTCGTTAGACTATATGGACCTTCCTTCTCATACTTAGGGGGATCAGCCCTTTGTACTATGTATTGTGCATAAACATCTTAACGCTTTCGCGTAAATAATTCCCTATAATAGGGTTGTTCATCTTAGTTTTAACATACGAGTCCGCACCAAAGTAAGTTTGGTTTGGATAAGTTTCAAGGGTAATTTAGATTTTAACACATCAACTAAGGATTAGTTGAATCAAAAGTTGAATGAAAATTCAAGGGTTCGATAACGATATATCACAGAATAGTTATGAACTATGAACAAACAGCGTTATGCATCAAAGTCATGCTTTACGATTAAAGTTCAAAGCATTGAAAGATGTAATATATATTGCTTAAGCAATAATAGTAAGCTAAGGTTACATTTTCCAATAAGGAAACTGAATTAAGAATTTTGCTCAATTCAAAAGAAATAGGATTCCAGAACTTGCATAATTTCATAAAACAAGGAAGGATAGATAACTTGCATAATGGTAATCAAAGTAGGATAGGCTCAAATAGAGTTTAGGGTTAGAGAACTTGCCTCGTGCGTAAGCTAAACAATTACTACTCATGTTCCCAAATAATCCTACACCATTTAGTATCACAACACCAATTAATTGTAATACAATTACCATAATTGGTTCATTTCATTTTAGCTTAACTTCACGTTATCACACTTTACGGAGAACGAGTTTAACTTCACATTTACATAATAATCAACCACTTGAAACCATTCTTTACTTGTTAAAATCTATTTAAGCATCTCATAACAAGATTAACTCACCTTCATTATCATTACATCTAATTAGATTAACATCCCAAAATTATATACATTAAAATAGCTATCTCTGGCAATTTCTGCCAAGTGGTGCTGCAACACTGCCTAATGAACTACAGCAGACGCTGCAGCTCTGGCACGGCGCTGTCGCACGAGAGAAAGACTTGGAACCGGCGCTGCGGCTTGGTCTCGGCGTTGCAGTGCTCCTGTTTACCCATAAAATAGGCGCTGCAGCGCCTGTACTCGTCAACATGCACTGAGTGTCACTACAACGCTCTATTTCTTCACAGAATAGGCGTTGCGGCACCTCGGTACAATTTCACGCAGACAGTGTTCGTGAAGAACACAAAATAAAGCCAAATTGGCCTAAAAACTTCGCTTAAACAACAAATTTAGCACATATAATTCACATAAACTTTACAGAAACATAAACTAAAATTTCTAACATGTTATTAACAATATAAACTACACAACCTTCCAAATTAAAATCTTTAAATTCACTATTTTTTGGCTATTCCCTTTTAGACATTCTTAGCGAAACAAATTACGATAAATCTATTTCTTAACCAAAACAATACGTTTAAATCACTTTGTTTTTGTTTCTTCATGTATTTTCATAATCATAAATCAATTTACACATTATAACATGAATTGAACATAAATTTTGATTCCAAAATAAGCCATATCATATATACATCATTGTAATTTATTTTCTTCATTCTTAAACATATTTATACGAATTTGATTACTCTAAACCATGAATAAAAGATATAAAACATGCTATGAAAACCCATTAACACATATAAAACCATATTTTCAACAAACATTCTCAAAAGTCATTTTATAGAGAATTCTTATGAAAAATGTCGATGTCGGGATTTTTATTTGTCCTTTTTCTGTTCTTGTCTTTTGGTGTTCTTATGTTAGGTGAGATTTGTTTGAAAAAATAAGTTGTGAAAAGGTCCGACATGTATATGTCGACGATTGAACTGTAAGAGCCGCCAATTGGTATTTTTAAATGCTTGCACCAACTCAACCGAGAAAAGGTTTGCACATTGACTTAGTGATGTGACACTATTTGACTAGTCTGTGAAACCGAGATTCGTTAGGGTTCGGAGGCTTGATTATGCAGAGGGAATATGTTAGGCACCCCCCGACATCCGTGTTACCACGATGACCGCCACTTTTCAATTAAACTGTTATCTAAATGTGTATGTGTAGGTCAATGTGCAATTATTTGGAAGTAGTGATATGCCTCGTTTGCACCTATATACAAAGGGTTTGAATTTTGTATAAAAGTTCAGTTTTAACAAGATATAGCAATGATATTTTGTAAAAGAGGTTTTTCAAACCCTTATGCTCAATAGTAATTAAGGCCTTTGATACTTTCATTTTATTATATGTTCAGCTGGATTACTTTTATTTTCGAGATCCGAAGCATCTCCGAGAAAATAAGATATATAGCAGTGCCAAACTCCTTGTGGGCATGGGAGACGTCTAAGGGAATTCAAACATCATGAATAATTTACAAGCCATGTACAGCTGAAAATGTCCATCACGGGAACCGAATCTAGATTCAAGAGACTGAATCTGTGATCACAAGATTTATAGGCTCTCATGATGTAGCAGTTTGTATGAAAGCTGTAAACAGTTTTATATATATATATATATATATATATATATATATATATATATATATATATATATATATATATAAGTTGTAAATATATATATATAGGAACAATCAACCGCCACGAAGTAAACTCCAGGCGGACGAAAAAGTAAATGTATTAAAGGTGTAATATATATATATATATATATATATATATATATATATATATATATAGATAGACGATCAACCGCCACGAAGTATACTCCAGGCGGAACTGAATATATATATATATATATATATATATATATATATATATATATATATATATATATATAATTGGTAAACGTACCGAATGTGAAATTCAAGCTCACTCAAACAGAGTTTGATGACAATAATAAATATATATAAGTATTTATATTTATAAAAGTAGTAAACGCTCCGGATATAAAATCTAGGATCACCGAACAGAGTTCAATAACAATATATATATATATATATATATATATATATATATATATATATATATATAAGCAATAAACGCTCCGGATGTAAATCCAAACTCAATCGAGGCATAAGTCGATGATGTTAGTATGAATATATATTGTTGGGTAAAATCTAATTACGCATAATACGCAAGTATACGTGGTCAACAAGTAATAAAGTGTAAGTAGAGTATCGTTCCCACGAGGAATTATTTAATAAAAATCACCAAGTACTAACCCGTAACCAACTCAATCTTATTTAAACGAATGAATTTCAAATTATATAATTAAACTACAATTAAATTCCACTAGTTAAATTAAGATTACGGAGATTTAAAATCACAACTTAACTTATTGCTTCATTTAAGTTAACACAATTCTCATCAATTATTCTCTATCATAAATTGTTAATCAAGAAAACTAAAGTAGATAAACCCACTTCTCGATGCATAATACCCATACTCACTTAAATCCACGGATGATAGAATTAAGCAAGACACCCTAATTAACTAATCCACTATATCTCTATGTGAATTACAATTAAAAAAGATTTGAAGCACAAGTTCTCTATAAGATTACATATGGCGTAAAGGCATATCTCTATCCTAAACACGAATCATGAATTCCATCTATGTAAAAATCACAAACACATGCTATCATGATCAGATCTAAATCTAAACTTCATCTCTCGAGTTCATATAGATTATCACGGTAATTGATGGCCAATCAATTAAACAATTAAGTCCAAATCACAATAGACAATCCTCACAATAGAACATAATAATTGATAGCGAAGCATATTAAAATAAACTACACAATAAGATCTATTGTAATCTCAAACAAAGAATTAGTTCATTGAATTAAAACTAAGAATCCACACTTGAATACACATTAAAAGATAAAAATAAGATTAAGGAAAAGAAGTGAATCTGTTGTCGGCAAATTCGTCCTCAGTCTCGCTCTTGATCTGGATTTCCAATGGCTTCCAAGTGCTTCAATCTCCAAATCTCAGAAGAACTAGTGTTTTATTCTATTCTACTCTAATCTAATCTAATGGAATCCTCTCTCTCCCCTCTAATCCTTGTGATTCTCCTCCTGTTATATGTCTCTTTATATGTCCTTAAGTGAGTCAATCGGATCGAACCAATCCTTCTCGAACTCAAATTCGGACAAAAAATGACTTTTCTGCGTATACCCCCGCCCTGGCGGGGGGTATAAGGCTTAAAGGGCCACCTCAGCTGGCATACCCACTGTTTTGCAGCTTGTAACCCCACCCCGACAGGGGTATTGTATAGTAAAAACCCCCTCGGTGGGAATCCTTTTTTTGTTGTAGTGTCCATTGGTAAAACGACCATTACTTTTGATCCAAGAAGAGTTACAAGGCCCGCCACATATCAAATCGAAGATATCGACGAGCTATATAACTTTCATTCTTTAAGAGTTGAGAAATAACGGATGGATCAAGGTCGAAATTGGGCTGGAAGTGACTGCTATGCAAATGGCCACCCAAAATAGTGAAGTTCAACGTCCGTTGGTACAAAGATCATAACTCTTGCATCCGAACTCCGATTGAAATGGTTCAAAATGTTCTGAAAAGCTAAGAAGAAGCTCTACAATATAATCCAAGTTCCAAGCCAAGAACATGAAATAAACATGAAAGCCCAAACGATGTCCGGATTACTTTTCTTTGCAATTTCATACAAATTCTTTGCGATTTCATACCAATAGTCGCTCACACAGCTCCCAAGCATATAATCTACAAAATAAACACAAAATGCATAAAAAGTAACTAAGAAACATGAGTTTAAGCAACTAATTTAAGTAACAGATACCGGATAAGTAGGTATAAAACCTACTTATCAAATACCCTCAAACTTAAAACTTTGCTTGTCCTCAAGCAAAAACACAAAACAACAATGCTATGCAATGCAACTAATCTACATGCCTACGAATCCAACTGTAATGACAGAAAAAAGGCTATTCAACCGGCCTTAGAGAAATCAAGTAAACATTACAATACATCATATAAAAACAAATCAGTAATTTCCTAATCAATCATCAAATCTTAGACTGTTATCACTAATATAGTGTGTGTGTGTGTGCTCAACAACAATGCTAACTGATAAAAAAGCAAATTTAACACATAATAAGTCTCTTCAAAGGTAACATACAGTGTAAACTCCAGAAATCCACAAATAAGCTAGATCCGACTAAAATCAAATAATTACCAATATCGAGGGTCAACATGGGATACTTATACTTTATTTTTTATCTACAGAGGCTTTTTGCTCTTATTTCCCGTTTTATTCATTTTTTTCTTTTGGTTTATAGTCACATAGCTATGCAATATCTTATTCTATTAGGCATTTTAATGCTACCTTAATGAGCTTTCGACCAACGACCCCCAGACCATTAAGACCTTAGGGCGCTAGGTGTAAAGACAATCCCCTCGGGCTTACTTACTCAAGTAACAAAGGTCACAAAACTAGACAAGCACGCCACAGTGTTTATTCATAATTTTTCTTTTCTTTTCTTTTTCTTTTCTTTTTTTTTATACTTTATATACTCCAAATATTCCCCCAAACTTATGTTCTTGTCTAACTTTAGCCATCACCTCTTAATCTTGTCATTCTTTCATTCAAACTAGCAGTATCTTTTAGAGTCTCATTATGTATCAATTTAAACTCAATCAATCAACAAGTTATTTTTACTGTGTTATCCTTATTATACCAGTTTCAAACAGAAAAAGACTCAATTCAGAATAAAAAAATCACATTAAAGCTCTAATAGTAAGTACTATACTTGTCTACCCAATTCTAATATCATCATCGGCCAAAACAAACTATAAATATCAAATAGCTGGACTCATGCAAGATGTACTAAATGCTATATAAACATAGTAAACTAATTACTATTTTTGAAAATTTTCAATTCTTTTTTTATTTCAAGAAACTGAATGCAAAAGCTAAATGTAACTATACGAACTACAATGTAAATAACTAACTATATGCAATACGACACTAAAATGCCCCCCAAACTTAAATTAGGCATTGTCCTCAATGGCTGAAATAGAAAAAACTAAAGCAGAGGACTTCCCTGAAAATATAGCAATCCTCATCCTTGTTCGCTAAGTTTGGAGAATAGGTTAGGCACATAGAACAAATTGGACACCACACTTAAATTTAACTTGAATAACCTTTTCGTAATCTTTTGCCTGTCCAGTGAACCTCCAATACCTGTAATTAAGAGAGACAACACGGATTAGAATAGCACTTGGATTGGTAAGAGAACTTAATAAGCAAATTAATTCATATCTACTAAATAAACTAGTAAAGCATATAAATATAAAAATTCCTAGGTTGCCTCCTAGTTAGCGCTTGAATTATAGTCTTTCAGCCTGACTTTGTCTGGTCAACGTTATCCAATTCCTCTTCGATAATTGAGGACCCCTCCATCCATCAAAAATAATATAGCTTTTGGTAGTTTCCCATTTGTGATGGCCAATGCATCAAAGTCACCTAGCATGCTTTAATTTGGTATGATCTCAATCAAGAACATCCCATAGCTAGGTGTTTTCTCCATTGTGTATGTGATTACTTTGGGGCATGGAAGCTTGTCACGCACAATGGGCTCTTTGTTTATCTTCTCTTTCTCGTCCCACCATGGATTCAAAATTATACTCACTCTTATGTCATCAAGAGTTTCGCCGAAGACATTACTGCCAAGTGGGCATGATTTTACAAATCTGACTGACTCTTTGATCTTTGGTGGAGACCTATTTAGATCTTCGTCGACCTCTATTTCATTATCCCCAATTGTCTCCACACTTCTGATATCTTGTGGCTTATCCAGTCATAGATTTGGTTCGGGTTCTCCGTCAATTTCGTCATCTATGTCATAAAGCCAAGTATTTGGAGGAAGGTTGCTTACGGCTTTGGTTATTTGCTCTATCTGATCCGTAAGATTTGAAATTGAGCTTCGCTTGATTACTCATCTTCTCCTCATCTGCTATGAACTTGGACAATAATTCCCCCAGCCTTAAATTTTATGTTTCAGTCTCGGAAGCCATGTATTGAGGACCATTGGTTGAGGTAGTGACGAGTTGTTCCATCTGATTATTAAAATTTTGGATTGACAACTCTTGGCTAATCCTCATCTCCTCTAGGTCTTCTATGCCCTTCAATATTATATCCATCGGATTTGGCTTTTCTTTTTGTGGCAATAGAGGTGGACATGAAAATTCTGGTGTGTATGATGGATTTGGAGCGTAATATTGGTCATCATAAATGTAGCTCCCCGAAGAATTCGGGTGATATCTCTAATCTTGGTGATAGTTAGGCTCAACATAATTGTTAAGGTAATCACCACTATATGGTACCGGTTCAAAACTAATGGTGCATTGATGACTCTGATGGTTGGCAGCACAATAGTCACACGTAACTGCCATCTTTCGACTCCTTTGGGCTGTAATAATGTCCAATGTCCACGAAAGTTCTTCAATCTATGTTGATATTGCGAAAAATGCATTAAGTCATCAATCCATATTTCCCTTGGTTGAGTCATGTTTGCCATCCTTATACTCTGTTGGGCTGCAATAACCTCCAATGTATTCGAATTTGCCTCAATTTGTACTGACTCTATAGAAAATGTATTAAGTCAATCAATCCCTATTTCCCTTGGTTGAGTCATGTTCGTGTATAGACATTGATACACAAAGGCATCCATGGTACCTGAAAATAGAGAAATATAGGAAGAGAATTAAAAATAAAAATAAAAATGTTTAAATTAAGACTAATATGATTGAAATTAATATTGGTAAATAATTATTAAATTAATTCCAGGGCAACGACGCCAAAAACTTGTTAGGTAAAATCTAATTACGTACACCACGCAAGTATACGTGGTCAACAAGTAATAAAGTGTAAGTAGAGTATTGTTCTCACGAGGAATTATTTAATAAAAATCACCAAGTACTAACCCGTAACTAACTCAATCTTATTTAAACGAATAAATTTCAAATTATATAATTAAACTACTATTAAATTCCACTAGTTAAATTAGGATTACAGAGATTTAAAATCACAACTTCACTTATTGCATCATTTAAGTTAACACACTTTTCATCATTTATTCTCTATCCTGGTTGTTAATCAAGAATACTAAAGTAGATAAAATCACCTCTTGATGCATAATACACATACTCACTGGCTTTGGGCTCGATGGGGCCGATTACGTCCATTCCCCACATTGAGAAGGGTCAGGGCGAACTTGAAAGTAGTATGCACACAAGCCAATCATGTTTGATGATAAAGCATATACTTTGTAACAATCTTATTATTTATTAATAAAAAGTATTAATTTATTAAAGGCTTTTAATTATCAACATGATGTTGTTTTATAATATGTGATAAACCCATAGTTTTAAGCAATGCTTTTAGAATAATAATGATGATCATTCTAATGAGATCTAAATTCTTAGAAAGCTTAAAATTAAAATAGTTCACAATCGTTGGATTACTAAATTGGGGATTAGTGAATCTGAATAGATTGGTACATACGTTATTTGCTCATTGGATGAGAATTATTGATCTCATTATCATTTGTGTGGAGAAACTAAAGCAAGTATGTAGATGCTTATTATAGAATAAGTTCATTGAGCGTGGCTCGCTAAGGAATACCTAACAGAGTTTTACTTGCCTGTCAATAGGAACTCCTATAGTGATAGTAGTACAAGTGATCATTGGACTTGAGATCATCGTAGTATCTTATGTATGATGAGTTTTACTTTGACTTAATCCTTAAGACCCTTAGGATATATCAAAGGGTATGCTTGGGTATAATAAGTTGTACGTGGAGATAATGTATGATCAATAAAGAATCTACCACTTCTAGTAAAAGAAGAGAAATGTCCTTTGTGATTCGATAAATGATAACCCAGTAGTCCTTGGCCAAGGCAGAATGAAATTAGAAAGGAATTTCTAATTTACATTATTTAGAGTTGTGCATTTAAGAGTCGAAATACATATAATTAAATAAATTAAGACTTGACAGTAATTCTATGTCTTATATTTAATTGGTCATTGTATGGTGGAAGGATTGAATTGTACGGTAACTATTTACTCGAAGGTTCTTTTATGATTAATGTTGAAATCTATATTATCTGGAAAGTCGTTGATCGCTAGGGAAGCTTATCCCTATTGTAGAATAAATATTATTTATTTAAATAAATTAATATTTTAATTTATTTATTTAAATAAGATTATAATTGTTCTAATTGATTTATTCACAACCGGTTTAATATGGAGAACCTAAATGGTCACACCGTAAAAGGAAGAATAATTACTTAAGAAGTAAATGACATAATCGTAATAATAGATTAAGTATATTTAATTTAATCTATGGTGATAGAATGAATTAAATAGCTTAATATTTATTATTTAATATTTTTGAAATATTAAATATAAATTAATAAGATGAGTTTTATTATTATTATTACTATTATTGTTATTTAATTCTTCAAGGAGTTTAAGAATTAATTAATAAAAGTACTCTCATTTATTCCTAATAAGATTAGGAGACTAATTAATTAAAAGTTTAATTAATTATTCCTAATAAGATTAGGAGCCTAATTAATTAAAAGAGTATAATTAATTAAAATAAAGCTCGATTTCTTAATTGTTAAGGTGGATTGCCTACATCTATAAATAAGAAGAGTCTTACTATTAGTGTAGTGTTGTTGTTGACTTTTTCACAACATACGTGTTTCCAATTGTTGGAGAGTACGCTCCTTTCCTATTAGAGATAAAAGAACTAGAGTTTTGCCAAACTCCCATCTTCTTGAATCTTTAATCTTTCTTGGTGGATCACCTGTAGAGACCAAACACTTGGGTGGCTAACGTTGATCAAATGAAGGAACCAAACCCGGTAGATTCAAGTTGAACGCGAAAAGGATTGGAGGTGAACTTATAGCTTAGAAAGCTCGAATCTTCAAGGGTATGATTCTTGTTCTTCATATCTTTTCGTTTAATTAATAATTATGCATAAAGAATGATCCGGGTATATAGTTTGTAAAATTTTAAACTCTAATTTTTTACACGTTTCCGCTTACTTTGTGCAATTTGATTGTGTTCATAAATATTACAAACCTAACAGTGGTATCAGAGCAAAACCTTTATGTGAATTATTAATTATTTTAATTTGATATGTATATTGATATGTGTTTAGAATATTTTAATTGGACATAATTTTATTTTATAAAAAAAAATTGCCGAAATAAATTTCCCGAGTCCGTTGAAAATTTGCGAAACTTGTTTTAAATTTCGTGGAAGTCTGTTGGGATATATAATATATATGATATATATTTGAATGCTCAAGCGAACGGTTTTATACTTCTGACTTTCTTCCCACGTGATTCGTATATATATATGTGATATATATATATATATATATATATATATATATATATATATATATATATATATATATTATATAATAATAGTTAGCATGGATCCCGGGTTTTTCAGTATTCAAGTTGCTGATTAACGTGGGTGCATGGTATAAGGTTATCAACTAATAAGTGGGTAATCAACCAAACATTAAATCAGTAAGTGGGTTCTCATGTTATATATATATATATATATATATATATATATATATATATATATACAGATAATATATATAATTTATTTTAATCTTAAAATAAAAGTTTATTTTAATTTTAAAATTAAATTTCATGCTAACTAATTAGAGATGGAATTGAATTCGATGATAACTAATTGGAGTTGAAATTAGATTTCATGTTTCTTTAAATAAATGAGTTTATTTAGATATGAAATAAGATTTCATGTTATTCAAAATAAAGGAGTTTATTTGTGAATATGAAATAGAATCTATGTTTTCTTAAATAAAGGAGTTTATTTAGATATGGAATAAGATTTCATATTATTCAAAATAAAATAGTTTATTTGTGAATAGGAAAAGAATCCGTGTTTCCTTTAAATAAAAGAGTTTTAATTTTTTTTACTTAGAATTGGATTCCATAATTAATTCAAATAAAGGAGTTTATTTTGATTAAAATAAAATTGTTTATTTTATTCAAGATTGGATAAATTAAAATAAAAGAGGTTTATTTTGATTTAAATTTGGATTAAAATAAAGGAGTTTATTTTGATTCAAAATTAGATTTTATACTGACTAAATTTGTCCATTAAATGATATATATATATATATATATATATATATATATATATATATATATAAAATGTTTATTATTCATGAGATGAATGTTATTTATTGATGCATATGATGATGTGCATGATAATAAATGAGATTGATTATGGACTATTGACCAATGTGATTGAATTTTATTTTAGTTGGATGCATGAATATATGAGTTTTATTAAATGGGCTCTGCGTACCTCGTCTTCTCTAATTTTTTCTTAATGTAAATTCTAACTCTCTCCTATATACTTTCCCTTAACTGCTGATCAATATTTCTATTTATTTTAAATAGTTTTGTAATAGAAATAGCTAGAATTAATTTTAAAAAATTGGAGATCAAGGAGCAAGGAGCCTTGAAGACCCGTTTATAATGGAGCCCGGGTTTAAATGTAATAGTTATATTTAAATATTAATTCTTGCACCCCTAGGGTTTGATCTTTTGGTTCACTTGGTGGCTCTAGTGAACTAAACTAGAATACAAGTTCATAATTAATCCGGGTAGAATATAGTATTCTATATGTGCATGCTTATACTATATACATTATATATTATGCAAACATGTTTCGCATGCTTATTAATATGACGCGTATTTTATATATATATGTGCATGCGCGCTAAATAAGATGAGACAGATTAATAACAAACCCCTCAAATATTTTATATTAAGTTGTAACGTTCAAAGATATTTGGAATATCGAATGTAGCCTTCTAGCATGATATAAACAATAGAGTATTGAATATTTAATATGAGTTTGTTGTGCACACACAAGGCAAGTATTAAATATTTAAGATGTTATTTTTATTACATATGATGTTTATAAGGAATTGAATATTACTGCTTTGTTGTGCACATACAATGGCTGTAGTTTTCTCTTCACTTATATGAAAATGTTGGGTCTGACTTAACTTAAATTATTTTAGTTCGGATGTGCACACACTTGACCATTATGATTTAAGAGGCAAAATAAAAGAAGTTGCGTAGTTGATGTAATTGACAAGAGTTGTCTACCTATTTATTTATATATAGTTCGTTGTGCACACACAAGGCTATATACATTTCAAATGAGATCCTTATTCTCACTAGCATATCTTTAATAGATATTGTCGAACTATATATATTGAGGATAATATAGTTTGAAGAAAATAGTGGGAGATACCAATTTAAAATAAGGCCTAAATTATTTTGGTAATTAATAAAAAAAGGTATGCTAAAATGTTGTTAAGAACAAGTTCATTTATAGAATTTTACAATGTCTAAATTACTATCATTGCGAAGCATATTAGATGCTAATTAACCGGACTGAATTACTCGGATTGGTTAAAAAATTTGAGAATAGTTCTCATGGCTGAAAAGCTATCTTATGTCATTAATAAGCTTATCCCTGTAATGGTTGCAGACAATGTCTCTAAGGAAGACATTGTTACTTTTAGAAAGTGGCAAGATGATGCACAGTTGGCTGAATGCATCATGCTCGCATCCATGAGTAACGAGCTTCAGCGTCAGCATGAAACTATGAATGCTCTTACTATATATTCCTGCACATCAAGTAGTTGATGGTGAAGAAAGTAGGACTGATAGATATCAGATATCTAAGGAGCTCTTCCGATCTAGAATGACCAACGACACTGCAGTACAGACAAAAGTCCATTATCAATTTGATTGAATAATCAGAAAAATAGGTTTTGTCATGGATGAAGAGTTGAGCCAAGATTTGATCTTACACTCACTCCCGACTCCTTTCATAATTATTGTGAATTTTTCATATGAACAAGCTAAAGATTAGCTTCGCTCGATTTTGCTTAACATGTTGAAAAATGTTGATAGTCATTTTTCAACCAATAAATACCAAGTCTTACTGATAGGGACCAAAGGATCTTCTAAAAAGAAGAACGATTCTAAGAAGGTAAATAGAAAGGCAAAAATAAAGAAAAATAAGAACAAAACTGATATGGATAGCAAAGGAGTTTGCTTCCACTTCAATAAGCTAGGACATTGGAAAAGAAACTGCGAGAAGCATCTTGTAGAGGCTAACCAGAAGAAGCTTAGTGAAGTTTCGGTTACAAATACAATTTTATTAATGATTTAAAATAAATTTTTCTTTAAGTCAAGGTTTTACTTGGATATTGGATACCGACTTTAGTTATCATAAATATAGATTTATGAAGGGACTAAGCTGAAGTAAAAAGCTAAACAAAGGATAAGTAATCCTATGTCTAGTAAATGAAGCAAATATTGCTGCATTAGCCATAGGAACTTATAGTTTAGCAATGTCTACTGCCAAATCTATTAAGTCAATAAGTTGTTATTATATTCCAGTACTTGTTAGAAATATTATTTCTATTTTTTTGTTGGACCATAAAATCTTTGGTATTATGTATAAGAACAATTGTTGTTCTATATATAATAATAATATTTTGTATAGAATTGATATATTACTTAATGGATTTTACATACTTGACTTACGTGAAAATAATTTTGCAAATTGAACAAACTAGTATAAGAAAAGGAGATAATCATTCAAAGAGTTGAATGTGTGTATTTGCTTAAATACAAATATGAATTATTTGAAAGGCTCAAAAAATTCAGAAGTGAAACAAATTGGTAAAGTATTAGGATTCTTTGATTGGATTAAGGAAAGAATACTTGTGCAACACAATAATTGATTGATGTATCTGAATGGAAAAATCATACCTTGTTGGACATGGTGCGGTCCATAATAATTTTACCGACACTCTAGTATCCTTCTAGGGTCATGCCCTAGAAATGGCTGTATATCTACGAAAAGGTTACCTCAAAATCCAACCCCAAGACTCCATAAAAGTTATGGACAGGGAGGATTCCCAATCTTAAGTATGTTAAGATAAAGGGTTGTTCAAAAGGATAAGCTTGGGGCAAAATTTGACAAGTACAGATTTGTGGGATATCCTAAAGTAAGTTTAGGGTATATGTTCTATAATTCTACTTAGCAAAAGGTGTTTGTTGTGAAATATATTGCCTTCTAAGATAAAGATGCTTATCATTGAGGCTAGTGGGAGGGTAATAGATCTTGAAGAGTTCAAGAACCACAAAATACTATAAGTCAAATAAGAGGAACCTGTAGATAAACCTATTGTACCACAACCGAATCGTAAATCTAGAATAGTACCGAAGATACCTAGGAGGTATGGATTCATCATATGTGATGATGATGAGGTACACATCATAGAAGATAATGAACCAGTTACATACGATGCGGTAAGAGTTGAAGACACTCAGAGAAATGGATTGAAGCAAGCTTTTCAAAATTGAACATTCGTTTTGATGAGATAATCAAAAGTGTTTAATTTTATAAAAAACAAGAATGAACCTATTGTGTACAAAAGGGTCAGTGGGAGCGTCGTGACATTCCTAATATTATATATTGATATATTATGGATAAGGAATGACATACTAATGCTACAATCAGTGAAGATAAAGTTATCTAAACATTCCTCCATGAATGATTTGGGTGGAGTATCTAAATTGGGGATACAAATCTATATAGATATATTTAAGAGGATGCTCGACTTAACCCAAGAAACGTATATTTATTTGATGCTAAAGTCGTTTAGCATGACAAACTCCATGGGATGTCTCATGTTGATGAGCCATGGAGTGTATCTCTCTTAATAGTCCCCATAGACTCATAAACGATAGATCGCATGAGTAACTATCATATATGCAATGAAATATACGAGACCTGATGTTGATCAGTCATATTCTGGAGAAGTTCATTGTGAGTCAGTGAAAAATATCTTAAAGTACTTAACCAGCACTAAGGATGTGATCATGTTTATGGTGGGTCTAAATTAAAACTAGAGGGCTTAACAGAATCAAGTTTTTCAGACAGACCAAGACGACATAAAATTCACTTTAAGGTAAAGGGGTTACCGTGAACAGTGGTGCAGTGAATTGAAAAGGTTCCAAACAACAAAGAGTTGTTGGTTTAGTGATAAAGACAAAGTATATAGCTATAAATGAAGCTGCAAGTTGATTGTTTAGATGAAAGGTTTATTACAGAACTAGGAATAGTTCCTATGTTTCATCTTAGATCTAAACATGTGTTGTGACACTTTCATTTGATTATAGGAATCATTGAAAGATGGAAAATCACTATAGAGATAGTGGAATCTCAAGAACAACATTACATATCTATTAACTAAAGCTTATCTGTAATAACCCGATATTTTCTATATAAATAAATAAGAAATTTTGCGAATATTTTTTTTTATATGTATATTAAGTAGATTTGTACAAGATAATATATATATAATATATATATATATATATATAATATATATAAATATATATATATATATATATATATAAATATGTGTGTGTGTATGTATTTATGGTAAATAAAAATATATTTATTACAAAAATGTTTACAAATAATTTTATTTTAGAATTATTGATTTTATAAAGTACATTCTTATAATAATTAATTTTATATTAGAAATATTTTTATTAATTATTTTTCATGAAAATATAATCATATATTATTTAAATAATATATGGAGTGATTTTTAGAATAAATATAATAATTATTTTATTATATGAATTTTTAGTACATGCAATTAAGTTATATTATTAAGGTTAAATATGAAGAATAAATCAGATATGGAATCCAAACCCTAATTTTAGATTATTGTCAAGGTATGAGAATAAAAAATAATATTAATTATATTTTAATTTTTCAGTGCTATGAATATGTACTGTATTTCAGTATTGATAATGGTAGGTCAATTACGATGTATTATGATCAAGCCCTAGTAATAATGCAAAACCCTAAATTGAGATCCAAATTAGAGTGCAAGATTATTTTATAAGTGTGTTATATAATTTATGTCGTGTATTAAATGTATTAATTAGGTGAACCCTAATCAAAATTCTAAAAACCCTAATTTTTTTAGAAAACCCTAATTATAATCTAGAAACCCTAAATAATTTTTTGAAAATAAGGAACCCTAATTTAAAATTTAAATTAGAGTTCGAGATTGGTTGTAATTATGTTAATGTGATTAATTAGCAAGTATTATAATCTCAATTGCTAATTTTGAAACCCTAATTTGATAATTAGAAAACCTAATTATATTTTAGTGACTCTAATTACCAAAATTGTAAATCCTAATTGCTATTTTAGCAATGTTAATGATAATTATATGATATTAATCCCTAATGTTCCTGTATAGCGTAATTAGAAAATTAATCATAATTAGAAAATCCAAATTTCAATATTTTAGAAACTAAAATTTATTTAATTTTTATTTTGTGTAAACCCTAGTGGGAAAATCCTTTATTTTGTGCCAAACTTTAGGGTTAAACCCTAAGGGTTAAACCCTTAGGGTTTGCCAAGTTCCAATTTGCCATTAAATGATTTATCAATTGACCATTTTGCCCCTAATGTATTATTTGGCTATATTAGTAGAGTTTGACAATAGGAAGAGTGGGTGAACCACTTTAACAACTCCACATGCTTCAATTGACAGCAAACAAGCCAGCAATCAGCCAATACATGCACCATGTAGGTCTATAAATAGGATTGAAGAGAGAGAAATTCATTTTTGTTACTTACATTTTGTCCAACACTCAAACTTTTTCTCTCAAGCCCCAAACCTTTGAATTTCAGTAGCATATCAGTCCCATAATCAAGCCCCACGTCCATCCCTAACAAATCAGAAGCATAGAAATCAAAATCGCTCAAGAAGGTATAAACCAACCCTAGAAAAATCTGTCCATGATTCCATGTTTGATATTGTTTTTTTTTGTGTTATATATGTTGTATGGAGTCTAATTAAGTGATCTGGGTTAGTATTTGATAGATCCATAACATTTAAATACGAAATTAGTGTTTTAAAAAATTTGGAAAAAAATTATTTTGGTGGTCTGACAACAAATGTCAAACCATGTAGATCTCAGGATGTTAAGTTTTTTTTGTTGTTTAAGTGTTTTATCTTGTTGTATGATGTGAGATCTGTGTTCTGGAACTAGTATCATGACCAGATCATGCAAAATTATTAAAAATACAAAATAAATTATTAAAAATTATTTTAAATTCTGAAAATTAGTTTTTAATTATTTTTTAATATATTTCATAAATATTTAATATTTTTAGAATATTAAAAATATTTAATTTATTTATTTATAATACTAAATAAATTATTTAAAAATGATTTTAATATTTTAAAAATCATTTAAAATTATATTATGAGATAATAAAATATTTTAAGTTATTTTTAATGACTTTTAATATTTTGTGATAAATTTCATTAATAAATTAATATTAATGATAATTAAGTTATTTACTAAATGAATTAAAAAAAATTAATTAAAAATAATTTTATTATATTAAAAATCATTTTTAATAATAATAAGGTATTTAAAAATATTTTAAGTTATAGAATATAACTTTTAATATTTAATGATAAATTTCATTAATTAATTATTATTAATGATATTAAAGTTATTTAATAATTTAGTTTAAAAATAATTTTAATAGTATAAAATCATTTTAAATGAAAATAAAGTGTTTAAAATATTTTAAGTTATAAAATATAACTTTTAATATTTAAAGAATAATTTCATTAATGAATTAATATTAATGATTATTAAGTTTATTATTAATAATATTAAATTTATTTAATAATTATATTAAATAAATAGTTTAAAAATGGTTTTATTAAGTTAAAAATCATTTAAGAGGGATAGAAATGAATTAAAAATATTTTAAGTTATGAATAAAGACTTTTAATATTTTGATAAATAGAACATTGATACTTTGATAATAATGGTAATTATTTAGAAATGATTTTAATGTTTTAAAAATCATTTAAGGGTAATTTAATACTTTAAAAGTATTTCAAGTTATTATAAATAACTTTAATATTTTAGAAATGATTTCGTTAATAGTTTAATACTAATTAAATATTAATGATAATAGAATTGATTAGTATTTAAATTATTTTAATAATAATTCCGAGGTTTGAAAATTTATGATAAATCATAATAAATGTTTTAAAATTATTATAAGTCATTTAAAAATAAGATGACTAATATTAAGTTACCGAATAGAGTCTTAGACTCGATAATTACCCGATAAAGTTGTCGGTACACCGACATATTTCAGAAATTGATCTGGACTTAGATAATGTGATTAGATAAGTGATTATTTGTGATTCAATAGTTGTTAAATGTATGTGCCAATGTGATTAGGGTAATGTGCTGACTGGAATAAGCAGTTATGTGTTATAGTTATATTGTTCTAATCGAACGAATGATCTGATTAATGATAGGTCGTGAGATAAGCGATAAATCTAAATTATAAACTGTAAGCAGCGCTTCAGGCAAGTATCTAACCTTTGCATTTTCTTTATGCAATGGACATGAGTAAGAATGTTTCTAAACTATATTATTACTGTACAAATTATTACCTTATATTATATAAGCTCATTGATTATCAACATGTTAGTATATGGTAACTCAGATACATATATTTTGTTCGTTAATTTCTAGAAATGGTTAAACAAGTGTCCCCACTTGGATAATCATTGTATTTAATCACATGTTGATATACCTTTGTCAATTACCCGTATAGATATATGCTGAATTATAGATTATTATTGAAACAAGATAAAACCTTTGATTTGGAACCCAGACAAGTTTGAATATCCCTACACAGGAAAACTTTTATGCGCCCAAGGCGGAACAGAGTGAACGATCCTATCGTTCTTGTAATGTAGTATTGATCAATGCAGGGCATAACAGGCTGATCACCCCCCCCCCCCCGTGCTCGTAAGTTATGTCGGTTCATAGATAAATTTCTGTTTAACCTCTTCGAAAATGAAAATAATGTTCATGACATGTCACCATAACCCCAGTTATAGTCATTACGTAGTTTTAAAAAAATTGAAAGAGAGTTGTTATGTTATTATTATCGTTTCAGAATACTTCACAACTATTGACTTGTTGTAGAAGAATAGTACAAAGAAAACATTTAAATCCTTTCAGCTTATATATAATATATATATATATATATATAATATATATATATATAATTGCTATTGCTTGCTGGGCACTCAAATGCTCATCCTTGCTTAAATTTAAATATTTTCAGCTAAGTGTGAACGACCAGAGAGCTCTGCTAAGAACAAAGGGAAAGGGAAGGTTGCTGAATGAACGAATTACTATGTTATGTAATAGTTTGGTATTATTAAGACAAGTATGATATATATTATCTATCATAATTTGTAATGAATGTTTAAAGGTTACGTACTTGGGAGGTAGACTCTGATAATTATGTAAATTAAGATTAACTTTTATATTATTGTTATTATTATTAGTATTATTCCTTGACAACCCCAAAATAGGTCCATTCCATCCACCCCATTCTGAGTCGTCACATACAGAAACAACACAACTTTATTACAACAATTATCGAGCAAAAATACAACAACACAATGCTGTGAGTTTGGATACAATAATATACAAATGTGACATTGGACACCACAAGTATCACACCTCACAAAGGTTCCTTACATAAAGATACAGTCAAAAACTTATTAATAAACTAGAATCTTTGGAAGTGCTCAAGGAAAAAAACCTTTGTACATGGGAGGCCACGCGTCAAGGTTATGATAAAATCATATGGCCAACAGAATTTCCTTGGTTGACCCAAAAGACCCCAAAGAAAAACGAGAAGATTACTATCATAATCTCTTCCCAATGTGAGTCTTCTCTTGACATATCATTATCTCTACTGTCTCTAATTGAGAATTATACTTCAAACAAAACACCAAGATTATAAGGTAGTGCTTGTAGATATACTCGACGCAAGCGGATGTGCACAATCATGTCTTATGATGACACGAGGTTGTATGTCGTTAGACATCTTGTATGATAGTGGCAAACCACCCTTCCAACGTTGGTACACCTACCCTATTGGATTCACCAAATATAATTACTAATGAACTTTTCTATACTGCTTCGGGAGAACATCCACAACTAAGACACCGTTCTATTTTCCCGTTACCCTCGCTCGACCCAGCTTACACTCTTATTACCTGAAAGGAATTGTGAAGCAAAAAGTGTGAGCACAACTAGCTCAGTAAAGAATATCATGACTAAAGATAATTAATTATCAATAGCCTTCATCAATAATAAATCAGATTTAGAACATATGGTAAATGATAAAAATTTCAACCATAGTTATCAGCGAACGAGCAATCCATTAGAAAGTCAAATAGACTATAAAGTCTATATCTTCTCCATGTTAAAAAAACCACCAACAATGTTTTATCCATGTAACATCACTCAACAGTTCCTTTCCACAATCATATAAAATAACTCATAATCATAATGTGACTATAAATTTTTCTTCCACCCAGGACGAAGAATATTTTTTCATCATCACCTGTCTTTACCTGAAACATCAAAGATCATGGTTATACCAAATCACAATTCCTGTTCATAATCTTACAATAAATCCATCTTTGCACTACGGCCAAAGATATTCAACAACAGTTCATCTTTGCACTACAGGCCAAAGATATTCATCAACAGACCATCTTTGCACTACAGGTCAAAGATATTCAACAACAGTTCATCTTTGCACTACAGGCCAAAGATATTCAT
This sequence comes from Panax notoginseng, assembly GCA_016801055.1. NCBI lineage: Eukaryota > Viridiplantae > Streptophyta > Magnoliopsida > Apiales > Araliaceae > Panax > Panax notoginseng. The sequence continues at coordinate 57,742,094 of CM029016.1, forward strand.
TCAATAATTCATCTTTGTACTACAGCCAAAGATATTCATCAACAATTCATCTTTGCACTACATCCAAAGATATTCCTCAACAGTTCAAATTTGCACTACAGGCCAATATATTAATATCTCAAAGAATATATAATCATTTAAGAATTTAAATAAAACAATAATTATAACCATGTTGATCATTTCACCTTTGCACTTAAGCTAAAGATATTCAATTATAAATTCAATGGTCATGATACATACCAGTCAACAATTCAACTTTGCACTACTGGCCAAAGAGAACCCATAGTCATGATCATACCAAAAATCTACCAATCTTTACACTCAAATCAAAGAGAAATATCATCATTATGGTTATAAAAAAATAATATTTGATAATAAAATCAATATAATCATATAGAGATTTAATCTCAAGAGTAATATTCATAAATCAACTATAATTTGTTTAGAAAAAGAAACCAATTTTTATCATGAATAGTAACTCGTGAATAGTAACTCATGAATAGTAACTCGTGAATATAACTCGTGAATAGTAACTCCGACTCAAAAAAGTAGAAATTCCACAATAAAATCCATACCAATATTTCGGTATAATGATATTGAAAGAATAACATTACTTAAATTTATAAACAATTTATTTTAATTGTTACACTTTACTAATAAATGCATTTAATCATCATAAAATGCCAACTCTTACAATTTCATCATCATCAATACCAAAACCCTCATCAAAAACTGCATATACCTCATATAGGATTCTCAAGCCATAAAATCCTATTTTCCAATTTCCTTTCTTCACAAAACATATTTAATTCATTTACTCATAACTAGACAATTTTCATGAAAAATACCAAATCAGTTCCAAAAATATTTCTTTTCTGGATTTAGCATAATATAGTCCCATAGTGAACATATATTTTTCTCAGAATTTTTAAAAATCATTTACTATTTTTCATATGGCCAAAACAGCCGAAATTTAGACATTTATCATAAATTGTACTTTTATCCAAAAATTCTGAAATTCACAGAGTACACACTCCTACAATACATGTACTCCCATAAAAATTTCATCAATTTTGGAGTTAACCACAAGGAGTTATAGCGGTTTACTTTTAAAATAGTCTTTTTTCCGTAAAATTCATAACTCTTAATCTATACATCCAAAAATCACCATTTTTGGACACAATCAATAAAACTCATCAAAATATTATTTTAAATTTTTCAGAATTTTGAAGTTCAGAAAAATTACGAAACTGAAAAACATAACAACCCTTAAAATCCCTACTATCCCTTACCCTCAAAAGAGCAGTACTTCTGATCGGTATAAGACTGAAGGAAACTCATGATAATAGAAACTCACAGAGTATCTAAATACTCACAAAATACACTCAAAATAACCTAGAGAGAGAAAGAGAGAAAACTTATGTTCTGGTGTGATTTTCAATTCTAACTTAGCCCTCTATTTATAGAAAACTTTGGTAGGTTTGACCTGCAACCTGATGGCTTTACCTGCTACTATTCCCACCCACCACATTTGAAATATAATTCAGCACATTTCTTCACCAACCACAAGTGGGGCCCACCAATTCTAGAACTTTCCACCAAAATGATAAACTCCGAAAATTCAACAATTTCTGAACCATCCATCTCGTAAAATTCATAATAAATCATACGTTCATTTTTACGGGTTCAAAATTTGTGGGCATATACTCAAACTTATATATGTATAACATATCCAAAAATTACCAACGATCCAACGTCGGATTTAAAAATTATAACCCCCGCAAAATATCTCAAAAACCCTGAATTGGATTTTCAAAACCTCCGTTTCGAAAAAATACAGATAAAACACCTCAACATTAACTCCTTCATTTTTAACCACAAAAATATATCCCTCTTTATATCCACATAATATAAATATTTCCTTATCATATGAATCAATAATTAATTATTAACAAATAATATTACAGAATCACATTTATGACAACCAGGCCATTCCCAGGAAAGAGGCTTTCCAATAAGGATTTCTCCTACTGGCGCGCAATTAGATGACCAAACCTCTCCTTAGACAGAACTTTCTAGACATTGCCAATAAGCTATCTAATAATACTATTCAAATAAATGAATTATTGATCTGAAATGAAATACTGTGCAGCAACAATTATATTGAACAACAATAAATAAAATTTCACGTAAGCAATTATTGAATCAATAAAATAAAATATTGAACAGTAATTACTGTAACAATTATTGAGTAGTGCCTTCTTACGTAATAATCAATAATTTCAAAAATACTGTGCAATACCGTGTGCTACTATGCAATAACGCGTATTACTGTATTTTAAAACACCGAGTATTCCAACAGTGTTAACGGTAACAACTACGTCCGTTATTTGTAAAAACTCAAATTGTCGTTTTTCCCTTCACCGACAGTTATTCTGTTATGGGGCCCACAAATGGTGCGCCGTCGTACGAATATTCCCATCCCCACAGAAAGAATATTCACGACCAAACAATATTTCCCTCGATAACAATGATTATTTTATAACCACTTGCTTATTTTGAAAAAAAAATTCATATTTCACCCATAACTTTAAAATTTTATCAATTTAACCATTTACTGAATAGAAAAATTGAATACTTTTATTTCATAAAATTCGGGGTCTTACAATCTCCCCTCCTTATGAAATTTCGTCCCCGAAATTTACGTACCTGGTATTTCAAAGAGTTGAGAATACCTTGCTTTCATTTCAGATTCCATCTTCCTTATCATCATGATTTCTCCATTGCTCATCTCCTGTATTTCAGATATCTTTCTAGAATACAGCTTCAAAACAAGGGTTAATTTAACAAATTAACATATCACATAATATCTCGATATTATGACTGACCAACAAATAAGCTTAGGTAGGACACACTAGTGAAGGATTTACTCATCTCTCCCCTCCTAGTTATATTCCCCGATCTCCGCCAAAGATCATATCCCTAATCTCTGATACCACCTGTGACAACCCCAAAATAGGTTCATTCCATCCAACCCATTCTGAGTCGTCAAATACAAAAAACAACTACAACTTTATTACAACAATTGTCGTGCAAAATACAACAACACATAATTGTGAGTTTGGATACAAATATATACCAAATGTGACATTGGACACCATCATGTATCAGCACCTCACAAAGGCACCTTACATAAAGGTACAGTCAAAAACTGTTTTAGAAACTAGAATCTTTGGGAAGTGCTCAAGAAACGTTTGTACATGGGAGGCCACGCGTCTAGGTTATGATAGATATCATATGGCCACAGAATTATCCTTGGTTGACCCAATAGACCCCAAAGAAAAAACAAGAAGATTACTATCATATTCTTCCCAATGGTGAGTCTTTCTCTGACATATCATTATCTCTACTGTCTCTAATTGAGAATTATACTTCAAACAAACACCAAGATTATATAGGTAGTGCTTGTAGATATACTCGGCAAGCGGATGTGCACAATCATGTCTTATGATGACACGAGTTGTATGTCGTTAGACATCTTGTATGATAGTGCAAACACCCCTTCCAACGTTGAGTACACCTTACCCTATTGGATTCACCAAATATAATTACTAAATGAACTTTCTATACTGCTTCGGGAGAACATCCACAGCTAGAGACCACCGTTCTATTTTTCCCGTTACCCTCGCTCGACCCAGCTACACTCTTATTACCTGAAAGGAATTGTGAAGCAAAAGGGTGAGCACAACTAGCTCAGTAAAGAATATCATGACTAAAGATAATTAAATTATCAATAGCCTTCATCAATAATAAATCAGAGATTTAGAACATATGGTAAATGATAAAAAATTTCAACCATAGTTGCAGCGGAACGAGCAATCCATTAGAAGAGTCAAATAGACTATAAAGTCTATTATCTTCTCCATGTTAAAAATCCACCAACAATATTTTATCCATGTAACATCACTCAACAGTTCCTTTCCACAATCATATGAATAACTCATAATCATAATTGTGACTATAAATTTTCTTCGCACCCAGGACGAAGTAATATTTTCATCACCTGTCTTTACCTGAAACATCAAAGATCATGGTTATACCAAATCACAATTCCTGTTCATAATCTACTAATAAATCCATCTTTGCACTACGGCCAAAGATATTCAACACATTCATCTTTGCAATACAGCCAAAGATATTCATCAACAGACCATCTTTGCACTACTGTTCAAAGATTTCAACAACAGTTCATCTTTGCACTACAGGCCAAAGATATTCAACATAATTCATCTTTTGACTACGGCCAAAGAATTCATCAACAATTCATCTTTGCACTACATGCCAAAGATATTCCTTCAACAGTTCATATTTGCACTACAGGCCAATATATTAATATCTCAAAGAATATATAATCATTTAAGAATTTATATAAACAATAATTATAACCATGTTGATCATTTCACCTTTGCACTTAAGCTAAAGATATTCAATTATAAATTCAATGTCATGATCATACCAGTCAACAATTCAACTTTGCACTACTGGCCAAAGAGAACCCTAGTCATGATCATACCAAAAATTACCATCTTTACACTCAAGTCAAAGAGAAAATATCATCATTAGGGTTATAAAAATGTTATATAATGATAATAAAATCAATATATAATCAATAGATTTAATCTCAAGAGTAATATTCATAAATCAACTATAATTTGGTTAGAAAAAGAAACCAATTTTTTCATGAATAGTACTCGTGAATAGTAACTCATGAATAGTAACTCGTGAATAGAACCTCGTGAATAGTAACCCCGACTCAAAAAGGTAGAAATTCCACAATAAAATCCATACCAATATTTCGGTATAATGATATTGAAAGAATAACATTACTTAAATTATAAACAATTTATTTTAATTGTTTACCTTTACTAAATAATGCATTTAATCATCATAAAATCCAACTCTTACAATTTCATCATCATCAATAACCAAAACCCTCATCAAAAATCTGCATATACCTCATATAGGATTCTCAAGCCATAAAATCCTATTTCCAATTTTCTTTCTTCACAAAACATATTTAATTCATTTACTCATAACTAGACTATTTTCATGAAAAATAACAAATCAGTTCCAAAAATATTTCTTTTCTGGATTTAGCATAATATAGTCCCATAGTGAACATATATTTTTCTCAGAATTTTTAAAAAGTCATTTACTATTTTTCATATGGCCAAAACAGCCGAATATTTAGACATTTATCATAAATGTACTTTTATCCAAAATTCTAAAATTCACAGAGTACACTCCTATCATATACATGTACTCCCCAATAAAAATTTCATCAATTTTGGAGTTAACCACAAGGAGTTTATAAGCGGTTACTTTTAAAATAGTCTTTTTCCGTAAAATTCATAACTCTTAATCTATACATCCAAAAA